>CM069536.1:65127345-66372033 GCA_035773235.1 Eospalax fontanierii
TCTTAGAGGTGACTAATTATAAAATCCAAGTATAGAATTTCTAATTACATGCATTTTTCTCATGGTGGATAAGGCTTCATACAAGCCTTGGAGTTACAGTGCTGAGTTCATACACATGTACATGATGTTATCATAGCACAGACTATGGAGAGCAAAGTGGATAAATCAGTGTTTCCCTTGTTGATTCAATGCTTTTTTAGCAGGTTTGGACTGGACTGAATCCTAAATACGACCTTTGCACAGTCTCCATCTGCTGAAACGGATGATTTGTAGAAAACAGAGAGAAGCAAAGAAAAAGCTGAAAAGGATTTTTGTGTCTTCCCCAACCTTTGGCAATATCACTCGTATGAAAAGCAGATGATTTTACTGCCTCAGAAGGCCTGGTTACCGATGCTATAAATGACTAAAGTTGGGGGATTTTAGAGAAGGCTCTGAGAAGCCTTCCACCAGATAATCTCAGGTGACGGCAGTGACTTGTGCTGCTGGTGGCTGTACCACATTGTTCTTGCTGCATCATAAATGCACTGCAGTGTCTATACTGTGTCATCCAAGAGCAGCCTCGGCATAGTGGC
Organism: Eospalax fontanierii; assembly: GCA_035773235.1. Taxonomy (NCBI): domain Eukaryota; kingdom Metazoa; phylum Chordata; class Mammalia; order Rodentia; family Spalacidae; genus Eospalax; species Eospalax fontanierii. The sequence continues at coordinate 65,127,918 of CM069536.1, forward strand.
CAGTGGTTCTGATGAGCACTGAACAGCTAGCAAAAGATTACAGATCAAGGTTTATAAGCATGCATATGATCAAACTTGAAATCCTTAATTTTAAAAACATAAAATTAAAAATTTTAGAAAGGAATGCTAAGATTCAGTTGTAGAATGAAAAAAAAAAACCAGATTATACAACTGGTCTAACAAAAATTTCTAGGAGTTGTTCTCTTGGTCCTGTAGTTTCTGGTTTTGAAAGACAGTTATTGCCAATATCAGATCACTGGTACTGTGTCAGCTGAACCTGCATCCACACAGTCTTTTAGGTCCATTGACTGGGAATGTTCCCAGTGTCGTCTGTCCAGTGACAATTATTAGTTATCATAGTTATTACAGGACATTTGGTAGCTTGTTCATAATTAAAGTATTTCAGATTTGTTGCAAGACTCACAGCAGCGGTAATATTGTGTGTGCAACTTTAGATATAACATGGAATAAAGAGGAGTCTGAATGCCAGAGATACCCCATCTAATATTGTTTTCAAATACTGTATTTTAATGGCTTATCATGATTCGATTTCATTGCCACTAGTGAAACATGTTTCTGCATGTGTAACTGTGTGCATTATAACGTTGCTCTATTACTAATAGTAGTGAATGTATAATTATAAAACTAGCACTCGGGTTTAGCGAACTAGTTTAATATTCATTATCTCATCAGCAAACTCCTGGGGAACTTCAAGATACACTTCTTTCACTAAAATACCAATGATGCTGGTAACGAAACTGAATAAAGGAGTTAATAATAGGGTACATGTATCTGAACTATTATGCCCATATCATCATAAAATTTTATTTCACTGTCATAATAGTCACAAACTGAAGTTTTTTTTAATATTATTATTGTTCAGGGAAGAAAAACACTATAGAAGTTATACAACAGTAGTAAAATTTCACCGGAATCTATTTAATGGCTAACATTCCATCTGAGCAAGCAAATAATAACATGTCCAAGGTTAAACGTATGCAGTAGACGGAAGCTCCAAACACAGGACTTCAGATTTGATATCACTTGTGGTTTTCACAGCATTGCACTTTAAACTGTTTTCTTGAGATTCCTCAGCATTTTTTATGAGTAGACTCTATTTTTCAATTTCTAAAGCCTTGAGGATCTGAGTGAGGTATATCTGTTGCCAATATTAATATTTGTGATGGATCTCAGCAAAGGAAATTTTACAACATTCAGCTGTTTGGATGTTTCTCTCTGTCTCTCTGTCTCTGTCTCTCTCTCTCTTTCTGTATATGTATATATATATATATATATATATTATATATATATAAAATTTTAATTTTAGTTTTGTGAGATAATCTCATGTAGCCCAGGCCTTGAATTTCCTCATAGATGGGTAAGGCTTTTAACATCTGATCATTCTAAGTCCACTTCTCAAGAGCTAGAATTACAGGTTAGTGCTACCATACCTGTATGTGTATTTGTGTCTTCTACGGAGGTTTTTAAATAAGTTCTTAAGATCTTTAATGAATTTTATATTTCATGTGTCTTACGGATATACATTTGTTTCACCCCCATGTCTGTGTGTGTGTGTGTGTCTGTGTGTGTGCGTGTATTCAGTCCATCTACGATTGATATATTCATCTATTATTGATTTCCACTTTGAAACTAGCCATAGGATAATATACAAATACAGAAATGCTTTCTGTCTCCACTTACATAAATGTTAGGAAAAAATATTCATGTACTAGCATTCTTAGGATTCAAGGTGTTCTTCAGGCATTATCATTCAAGTTGACCACTTGTAACAATTTCTAACAGAGCTGTGTATTGAAACTTCTAAGCTTGCAACTCAAATTATATTTTCCTGGGTGAAAGAATATGGTATTTTGAAAAAGAAACCTAAGAATATCCTAGGCTTTCAGCTTTAGGACATAAGTAGATTATTCTGATGAGGCAAAGTGTAATCAATCAAATTATACTAGCAGTGTTACGTTAAAAATGTTATCATTAAACGGAATTAAAATAAAATAAAATGAAGGTATTGTTCCAATATGAATCTACACATAAATAGTAGGTAAAGTACCAGATAAACAACACAAAGCATGAGAAGACATATACTTTTGATATCAAGAGATACAAAACGTTAGATAATGACATTGTTGTTTAAAAAATTATCTAAAGCTAGATTTGGTGTTGCACACTCTTAATCCCAGCACTCAGGAAGCAGAGGCAGATAGATCTCTGTGAGACTGAGGCCAGCCTGGTCTACACAGTAAGTTCCAGTTCAGCTGGAAACACAGAGAATCCCTGTCTCAAAATAAAACACAACAAAACAAACATCACTTAATTCAGCACAAAATGGATGGTGTAAGCATGAAAATAAATTCAGACACAAATTTTGAGGAAAATACTAATGGATAATGAGATTTAATTACATACTTGAAGATATGTTTCTAAACATAATCCTCAATAGTTCTGTGAATATAAACAGAATATGCATGTAACAAGTGTTTTAAATCAAGAATAGATACAGAATGTAGCACTAAGAAGGTGAACTTAATACCACTGCTGAAAATAATAATGCTATGGTTAGAAAAAGAACTTTTCCCTGAAGGTTCATGTGATATAGATATGCTTGCCAGCTGATGGGCTTCTGGTGCTAGGTTAGATCCTGAGGGCTCTGGCATCATTAGAAGATTAAGCCATTAATGTATTAATAGCTTAATACTATTCTTAGGCTGTGATGCAAACTGGGAAGCAGAAAGGCCCGGTAGGAGGAAGCATGTCATAGGGGCATGTCTGTGAAAGTTATGAACTGTCCTTAGCTTCTTCCTTTCCCTGTCTAGTTTTGCTTCTTCTTCACCTGTCGGGAGTCATTTTGCCATATGCTCCCTGCCATCCTTATTATGGGGACAGGAAACATCACAGCCAATGTGACCGTGAGCTGAATTCTCTGGAAATCTGAACAATCCATCCACCCTCCTTTAAATTATCTTGACTGTTTATTAAAGGGATGGGATAGTGACTAAAACTGATGATTCCTATAGAAAACCGTGTTATGGCTGTAAGTATATCTGATCAGGTGATTCAGACAACTTAGAACACATATGAGGAAGCATGTGTGAGGTTTGGTGATAAGGACTAGAGAACCCTTTGAGTCCTATAAGCAAACTATAATTAAGAATTATTATGAAAGTTCAAAAAACTAGAAATTTGATTGAAATGTGGATGGTAACAATCATGCTTTCCCTTCTGTTAGGAAGAGGGACTCTATTGAGGTACGAACTTGAGGCCATTTGTGTGACATTTTGGCAAAGAAAATGTTTAAATATTGAACATGCCCTGAGGCTTGTAAGAGACTGAATTGAAAGACAATGGACTATTTAATCAGGTAGAAGATATTTCAAGATAGCATAGCATTCAGGCTGTGACGTGTTTAGTAACATTGGAAACAAAATTAGACTGAAATATTTGAAGCTTGGTTGAAGTAGATGTGAATATAAAGTTGGGGCCAAGCAAGATCTGAATTTTTAATACATTGAAACTAAAAAAAAATAACAAGTATTATGTATGAAGACAGGTAGGAATGGTGCCTTATTGGCATCTCAGGAACCAGCAAGACCACATCTACTGTAGGTTCAAGAACAAAAGCTTTTAAAGTTCTACAAAAGACTTATTTTTGAGACGAGATTGTCTAGGTTCACTGCCCTGAGAAGGTCACCGGGAAATTTCATCCCCAGCATTCCTTTCATCATGCTCAGTTGCCAAACACTCATGGACCATGGTCCTCATGATCCACATGGTCCCAAATATTCCTCAAGCTGCAATTAGTGATGTAGCACTATGCTTTCAGGAATACAAAATCCAAGAGTATGGGGTCATGGGAGACCAGGCACTGTGCCATAGGGACACATTTCCAGCATGCATCATGTGAGAGTATAATATATGAATCTGTGAGTGAAGGTAAAGATACAATAAATATGCTAGGAACCCAGGGAGGCTGAGAACATCAAGCAAGCATCAGCTGGGGAATGCTGCAGGCAACACACAGAACGAGGTTAGGAAAGAGGCCATGTGGGCTGCAGCCTGTAGCACCGTAGAGACTGTATTAGACTTGGTCATTTTTTTCCCCACAATTAGTCTCATATACCGGATACCATCTCATTTCTGGCAGATTTCAGTCTTGCTTTGGTTCCATCCTTCCTTTTAATGATTTCATTTCCCCCTTAGAAACTTGGAATCTGTATCCTGTCCCGGCGTTGATCGTTTCATCGTCAGAAGCATGTAGCTTCCTTGATGATCTTCTAGGGGCTGAATGTTAGGCCAGATCTACAGAGGGGACCTAGGATTTGAGCTGCATGTAGAGAGACTCCAAGAATTGCTTTCTTATGAATTTCCTTTCAGAAAGCGGCACTGAATACCTAATATGACTCATGTAGAAAATGAGGAATAAAAGATGTATTCAGCATTCTCAAGATTTTAAAGGATATGAATTAGGTGCATACACATTTCTTTATGAAATGATGGTTAATGTGATGAAGATTTCTAAACTTCAAAGTCACTTGGAAATAAATCATGGTAATGAGATCAAACTATTGAAAGTTAGTAAAAATTTTTATCTAAAATGATAGACCATGAGGGACATAGAGACAAGACTGAACAATGTTAAGTTGATGGATGGGAAATACAAAATGGGAATTTTAATGTAATTCAATTAGATATATACCCAGAGACAATTTTCATAGCTATTAAAGGCTGACATTATGAAAAGAAACAATATTATCTTATGAATCCCATTCTGCTTTTCCTTTAATAAGGTGACGATAATGGAAAGTAACAGAAGCTTTCCCAGTTCCCATAGATTGTCAGTATAGGAAAGAAACCATTTAAGAGGAAAACTTAGCTCCTCTAGGACCTTACTAAAGAGAATATTTTGGAAGACTATAAAGTTAAAGCCATCATTTTGAAGTATACAGGATATCCAGATCTCCTGATCCAACCTTGTAAGTTGATTCAGTTTAAAATGAAACTTTCACTGACAAATGTCTGAATATAAGTGAAAAAAAATGACTTCTATGACAAAAACTTCTTCCAATGAAGAGAGGAAGGACATGGTTTCTATTAAAGATTTTAAACTTGTGTTATACTTATGCCATTGAATATAAGCTCATGAAAGAAAATTCACTTTATTTGGAGACTTTCTTTTTAATACTACGTGTGTATACAAATTGTTAGACAGGTACTTTATTGAATTGACCTTTTTCTTTAGTCATAAATTATTTAAGTATAGATTAATTATCACCCAGTGAAATTTATTTAAATTTTTACTACAAATACTTGTGTTGCCTTGATTACTGACAAATAAACACTCAGGATCCAGAGTACTACAATAGAAATTTACGTGTATATACTAAATAATTTAGCTTATGCACTTGTTTCTTTTGTGGTATTTAACATGGAATCTAGCAATAGCTGAATAGTTTCTTTAAATCCATGTATAAATAAATAATAACTGAACTAACGCATGACTTAATGAAAATCTTTAGAAATTCAAACATTTAAAAATTAAAATGCAAAAACCTTTAATTATCTTACCATTATCTGTGTATAGGATCACCATTCTTTTCCAATCTGTGTGAATAACTTCTGTGCTATAGAAAACATATCATCTATCTATCTATCTATCTATATAAATTTTCAGAAGGTTAATTGTGAGTATTTTGTTTGACTCAGTGGGACAGTAAGTGCCCTATCCTTTCTAGTGTCTGTACCCACTGATGTGCATTGCAAAAACTAAAATATTACTAAAAAAGTTCGTGTGTCAATTTCTATCTTTAGGCTTAACATATCAGAATTTATATGTACATTAAAGATATTTTTGCCTTTCTTGGTGAATACTGTCAATTAGATTGTTCTTACTACAAATGCTTTAGGTAAAATTTCAATACTTTTCACTACACTGTAAAATCTTTACTGAATTTTTTTCAGAGGAATTTGTGCTTGTATATGTGCATATGCATAAAGAAATATGAAATATTTTTTATGTTTCCTAACAAATGTTTTGATGGAGGTTTATTCTTTCTATCTATATTCTATAATTTATCATCTATATTCTATAGATTTTATTTTCTATTATATTTTTGACTCTTAGGTGTGGTTATTCTGGTGTCTAAAACACCAAACATGAACAACAAAATTAAAACCATGGACTTTATATTTGGTAATGACAGTTTTTAAGTATTAATTCTCCCAATTATTATCCTTGTGACAAATAAAATTATAATTCTGAAACTCATTCTGTTTTGTTTTAAGGCAAGCCACTTCATATAAATAGGAATGATTAAGTCTTTTTCAAAAATTTCATGCAAGGTTTCCCAATGTGCCCTGAATCTGTGGTTAACATAATATATTTTAAAATACTGAGTGTGTCTTCTATCCTTGTGCAGGGGCCCACTCATGCTCTTAGAATCCTATATTGAGAGACTAACATCTTAGTGCATTGTGTCAGGAATCCCATATTCAGATCAGGTCAATTTTTCAGTCTAGTTGGAAAGAACCTTCACCGGCTGTCCCCAACCTCAACTTGCCTTAGCATTCCTGTGACCTCTCATCTACCTTGGATCTCCCTTCCCCAAAAGTGCCTTGGGTTTCTGGAAGCTGCCTCCTTCACTGGGGCCCAGACTTTAGCACATTCATTGAGAAAGTCTGAATTCAGCTTCTGTCTAGTAATTTTTCCAAATTGTGCTGTACCTGTTAACTGGAGGAACACAGACAATAAGAGAGAACCAGTGAGCATCTGAACCTCACCTAAACTCTGCCTGTGAAGGAACGCTGAAGCAGCTGAACTACAGCTACCTGATCCCTCCAATATAAATTCAAAAGAGATCCAGAAGCTTTGACCAACCAGACTTTCATGCCCAATACAAAAACAAACAAATCACATCAAGTATACAAACAGAATCAGTCTTCAACCAAAAAGAGGGATGTAAAAAGTTCACAACAGGCTCACAATAAACACAAGACAATCACATATCAAGATCACAATGAAACAATAATAATATGAAAAACCCAAATAATGTGTCCCAACCAAAATTCACCAGTCCTATAGACAAGTTCCACAACAAGAGCCCCACAGAGAAGATCCAAGACACAGAATTTAAAAGAACAATCATAATCATGATCAAAGAATCCAATGAATTTAAAGAACAGAAAAATATAAACAAATCAAAGAACTAAAAGAAAATGGGGAGAAATTTTTTACCAAGTTCACAAAAGAGATAGAAATATTAAGGGAAATATCAAAGCCTGAGATGAAGAAGGAAGTGAAAAACACAGTAAGCCAATTTGAAAAGATGGGAGAAAGCCTCACCAATAGAATGAGTTAAATGGAAAACAGAATATCAAGATTAGATGGTAAAGTTTAAGAAATGGAGCACTCAAGCAAACATAATGAAAAATTAAATAAAACATAGGAAAGGAATGAGTAGAAAATGTGGGAAATGATGAAAAGAAAAATCTATGCATCATAGGAATAGAGGAAGGAGATGAATCTCAGGATAATGATTTTGACCTGATCTTCAATGGGAATGTAGAAGAAATTGTCCCCAAATTAAGGAAAGACATTCACATACAAATACAAAAAGCACATAAAACACCAAATAGACAAGACCAGAAAATAAACTCCCCACAGCATAGCATAGTAAAAACACTAAAGATACAGAACAAAGACAGAATTCTGAAAGCTAAAAAAGAAAAAACACAAGTCACAAATAAACAAAACTTATCAGAATTACAGCTGACTTTGTCAATGAAAACTGTGAAAGCCAGAAGAGCTGGTCCAAAGCACTGCTGGTGCTAAATGACCATAGGTTCCAACCTAGAACACTTTACCCAAGAAAAATTTATACTGTAGTTGAAGGGGAACGAAAATCCTCCATGACATGAATGGGCTGAAAGAATTCATATCCCAAAAACCAACCCTTCAGAGAATACTTGAAGCAATACAAAGAGCTGAAGAAAAGAACAAATATACCCAATATACCTAAAAAACTAAATGAAGGTATAACTAGGGAACCACTAAGTTACACCAAATATGGAAACAGAACTTAAAATGATGGTAATCAATACATATGCTTCAATAATAACTTTAAATATAAATGTACTGAACTCCCCAGTTAAAAGACACAGACTAGTTGAATGAATCAAGAAACAAAATCCATTCTTTTGTTGTCTGCAAGAAACCCATCTCATCTATGAGGGCAGGCACTACTTAAGATCAAAGAATTTAAAAAATATTCCATGTAAATGGCACTAAGAAACAAACAGCGGTTACCATTATAATATCTGATAAAATAGACTTCAAACTAAAACTAATCAGAAGAGATAAAAAGGATGACTTCATTCTGATTACAGGAACCAAGAAAATACTACAATCACAAACACCTATGCATCAAACTCTGGTGCACCCAACATCATAAAAATAATGATACAGAACTTTAACACACAGATCAATCCCAACTTACTAATAGTAGAGGACTTAGGTCAACTGGACAGAGAATAAATAGAGAGACATCTGAAATAAAGAATATCATACATCAAATGGCCCTAACAGACATATACCAAATATTCCACCCAAACACAAAATAATACACATTTTATTTAGTACTCCATGGAAATTTTTCCAAATCTACGACATACTGGGGCCCAAAACAATCCTCAGAAAATACAAAAAAGTGAAATAATCTCATGCATTCTATCAGACCACAATGTAATAAATCTGCAAATCAACACCAAAAGAATCCCTAGTAATGTCAGAAATTCATGGAGACTAAAACAACACAGTCCTGAATGAGGAATGAGTCAAAGGAAAAATAAGAAAGAAATGAAATCATCCCTGGAAATAGAGGGAAAGAAAAATAAAAACCAACAAAACCTCTGGACATGTTAAAACTAGTCCTAGGAGGAAAGTTCATAGCTCTAAGTCTCTATATAAAAAGAAATCAGAAAGAGCCCAAATAATGATTTAATATTGCAACTCAAGAATCTTGAAAGGCAACAACAAATGAAACCCAAATCCAGCAGGCCAGAAGGAAAAAAAAATCAGAGGAGAAATTAATGAGATAGAAACAAAGAAAGCAATACAATGAATCATTGAAAAGATAAACAAGATAGGACCTTGGCCCAGTAACCAAAAGAATGAAAGATCAACTCTAAATCAACAAAGCAGAAATGAAAAGGGAAACATCACAATAGACAAAAAGAAAATCCAGAACATTAAAAGGAAAAACTTTAAAACCTATATGCAATTAAATTTGAAATCCTTAAAGAAATGGATTCATATCTAAAATCATGGGAATCACCAATGCTAAACCAAGAAGAGCTAAATAGTTTAAACAGACCCATAACACAGAAGGAAATTTAACCAGCCATGTGAAACTTCCCAACCAAATAAAGTACAGTCACAGATGGATTCACAATAGAATTCTACCAGATATTCAAAGATCTATATCTAATACTACTCAAATTATTCAAAAAGATAGAAATAAGGGTAGAACTCTCAAATTCCTTGTGTGAATCCTGCATCACTCTAGTACCTAAATAATGTAAAGATATAATCAAAAAAGAAAACTTTAGAACCATATGCTTAATGAATAAATGCAAAAATTCACAACAAATTACTTGCAAACTGCATACAGACACACGTCAAAAGATCATCGACCATGATTAAATCATCTTTATTCCAGAGCTGCAGGGGTGGTTCAATACAAGTAAATCAATAGATGTCATAAAGCACATAAATGGACTCAAAGAAAAAAATTACATGACCATCTCAATAAATGAAGAGAAGGTCTTTGACAAGATTTAGCATGTTAAAAGTCCTAGTAGGAAGCAAAGCTACATACAAAAGAGGCCAGAAGAAGACATCAGATCCCCTATAATTGGAGTTAGGGATAGTTCAGAACTGCCCTCTGGTTTCTAGGGACAGGTCTCTAGTCTTCTGCAAGAGCAGCAAATATTTTTAACTTCTGACTTCATCTCTCCAGATCTGACAAACTCTTGCAGATTGCTGAACAAGTTCTACAAATAACCAAATGAAATGCTATAGTTTATTAAGGAAATGACATTAGAATTGAGTCTGCATAATCATGTCAAACTATTTGTGGGACAATCATTTCTAAAGCACCATATTTTCTCTACAAATAATTCTGCATATTTTGGCTAAATTAAAAGCTTGTTTCAAGAAGAAAACAATTGAAAAATTATCATGTGGAAAATATTAAAATATTTGAGATTAACAGGCAAATTTTCTGATAGCAAAGCTTTCTGTGTTATTAGTGGAGAACTGAAATGTAGGAAGACAAAAAGTTCAAGACACAAAGCCACAAAGATTGCCCTGGCTGGAAAGGAGACACGACAATTTCTATCTCCAGCATTTACGTCCTGTCATGTCTGGAAGCTTTCTAAATGCATCATTTTGGTGAATGTACTTCAGAATTTCTCCATTTCAAGCTTTAGAATCAAAGCTTGTTGATGATTAATGCAGTAAAGTAGATCTTCTCTGACCTCAGTGGTTTGAGTTAAAGCCTCTAAGCTAACAGATTCCACCTCTGTGGTTTGTGTTAAAGCCTCTAAACTAAAAGATTCCAATGTTTGTATCCATTGGCTGTGCTCTTAATTTACCATACATTTCATGGTTTATTTTCATACTTTTAAATTATTTATATTCTCCTCAATCATATGATTGATAATTTCTTCTGAGAATCAACAATATTTTATCTTTTCCTTTTGAAAACTAGAAAGCCATGTCATATTTTTCTAATACATTTGCAATTGTCCTATGGCAAAATCTCCCAGATATTTCTCACCATAAGAACCACCTAGAGTAATGTGAAAACATCAGCTTCTTAAATCTGCTAAGTAGTACCAATCCATAATTTTCTGTTACAGGATATATGTAAATCAATATTTATAAGGCACAATTGAATTTATGCACATGGTTATTTAAACATTCTATTTCCATTCATTGATTCTATTCTGGACTCATTTACATTAAGAGGATGCAAGCCCAGAGAGTTCAAATGGACCATTACAAAATGGGAGGCTCTTAAACGGTAAGTAGCATCTGTCTCTTTCCCATAACTTTGTGTGTATTGTTCATAGTCAAGATTAGAATAACAAAATGGACATTTCTTTGTTCCAAACTCTGAGGTGTGTGTGTGTGTGTGTGTGTGTGTGTGTGTGTGTGTCCTGCTGTATCACTCTTTACGTTGTTTTTTTTCTGAGACAGCATCTCTTACTGAAGCTGGAGCTCACCAATGGCTAGACCAGCTTACCGACAAGCTTCCAGAATCTGCCTGTCTCAGCCCACCAGTATTGGGGTTACAGGAGCATATGGCCATTCCCAGCTCTTACATGAGTGTGAGGTTCAAAATCAGGGTCTCATGTACAGCAATAACCCCTATCTTCCTATCTTGAGTAGATCCCTCAGGCTCTATACTGCTATAATCTAAACAGGAAATAGTCAAGGTGAAATTTGCACAACTTTCTTCTCACTTTGCATGTGATAGAACACTATAGTAATGAGAGCTTGGTAAGCCCGCAGTAATTATGGAATTGTTGAATTTAGGTGAATAGTTATTTCAGGGATAAATGGAAAGATTTGAATTTTAAATTCATATTAGGTTCCTAATACTATTGAGCATAGCAAGATAACATAAATATATGAAGACCTCCATGTTTGATAAACATCTACCCATTTCTCTCATCTCTTGAGTCTCAGAGACTACTTTTCTATTGTCTCTTCTGAGTTCATCTCTTTCAGATCCTAACTACTGTAGAGAATCTGAAGTGCATGAGCTTCTTGTTTGGATCATTTCACTAAGCAAGATGTCCTCAAGTTTTACTTATATTGTTGGAAGTGGCAAAATTTTCTTCTTTTTATAATGGCTGAATAATATCACCAGCTTCTTTACATCTCTCAATGGACATTTAATTTGTTTAATATCTTATCTTTGGAGTGTCAAAATATCAATGAATCTGTAAGTTTATATGCTTTATAAAGTTACTAACTGCATTTCCTTGAATATATGCAGAGGAATGTGATTGTTGGGCCATTAGGCAGTTTTATTTTAGAATTTCTCTAAAACACATGCTTGCACACACACACACACACACGCACATATACACTCAACATCACTTTATACTAAAGACTATTAGAGTCCTTTTATGAAGTCTGTATCAGCCCTTGGATAGACTTCTAATGCTATACCCAGTTAAATTCATATCCAATTATTTTCATATGTCAGAGAATATCTGAATTTAGTCAGTCTGATAATAGACCAACTTTATTATTATTAAAGTAATAAATAAAAACAAAACAAAAATTGTTCTATCATTTAATTTTACTTGTATAAGTGTTTTGCTTGAATGTATGTAAGTACACCTGTGTTGTACTTCTGGAGGCCAAAATAAGGCAAGTCCCATGGTACTGGAGTTTTGGATAATTATTAAATGCCATGTGGATACTGGGTGCCTTGCCCAGGTGCTCTAGCAGAGAAGCCAGTGCTCTTAACCACTGTTTAAGAGGCCAGTTTTAAAGGGTGAACAAAGAATTAATGCTTCATTTGTTTGTAAGCCTGAGTGTGATGCATCCATTCTGAGTACCTGAACTGTTCTCCTACATATCAGTTAATGTTCAGCTGTAATTCATCACACCCTCTTGACCAGAAGAATTATGACACCTCGGATAATGTCTAAACTGACTCCAAAGACTGCTCATTTATTTCACAGAACCACAGAATCTGGTTCTCCATTTGAAAAACCTTTGTGCTCAAAGTCCAGAATGTCTTGTTACTTCCTAATCAAAAGCAGCAGGCTGTCACATGGACTGCAAGCTAGCCCATGTGCTGAGAAAATTTATCAGATGTCCTCTGTGAGGTGCTAGTGACTGTTGCCTCCAAACACTCTGAAGGAAGATTTGATTTCTTTCTCCTGAGACACAGAGTGGCAGTCCAGGCCATTTGTTAATGGGTCTCAGTGATTATCTTGCTTCATAGCTCTGTGGTAAATGCAGGTCTGGTTTGGGGAAAGTTGAAAATTAAATACAGACATCAGAAAGTTGGGGTGAAAGGAATTTGTTAGGTGTTTGCATTGTGATGCTAAGGAACTCCCATTAAGCTCCATGCTGTAATAATTAAAACATTGCTTTGAATTGGTTTCAAAACATAAGCAGATCCAGAGAAACTAGAGAGGGAATTAAGTACTAATTGCATTAAAGTCTGAAGATCAATTTCTCATGCGTTGGTAGCTTCATGTGTTTGTTGATTTAACACAGTGAAGCAAATTTTATGAAGAAATATTAAAGGATTATTTTCTAGGACTCCAAAATGTTCATCATTATTCATTATTTTCATAATGCTTTGGAGTACTGGATTTTCGTTATTTTAGTAATGCATTGTATCCTCTGTAAAATTTATTGTTGTTCTTGCCACCCTACTCCCAAAAACATTTATATATTAAAACTCATTAGTTTCAATGAGTTTTACTCATTACATTTAGTTTAACTGTACAGGATTGGATTTAACAATATTTTCCAATTCCCAAATGAAAGATGATATTCATGCTGGATTAATCCAATCTAACCAACATTATCTTTATTTTACCTTCTTCTTCCTAAACAAACAGAAACATATTACTATTACAGCCATATAATAATCCTTATGCATGAAAATGAAGTTTAGAGAATTCTTTTGTGGGGTTCTGTGGGTATCTGAGAATGAGTGTGCATATGCCAGGCCATACCTGTAAAGGACAGATGACAACTTTAGGTGTCCACCTACTTTGAGGCAGGAACTTTACTTGTCATTCTCTGTTGTTTATATCAGGCTACCTGGCCTGTCAGCTCTTGTAAATTCTCCCATCTCATCATAGAGGGATTTTGTTCATAGACATGAGCTACCAGGCCCAGAGTTTACAACGGTTCTGGCAATTCAGTCTCAGGCCCTCCTTGTCAGCTAGCTTATCCATTGGTCTATTGCCCCAGCCCTCACAGATTTATTGTTTCCACAATACAAAGGGTTAGAAGAGAGGAACAACAGATCCTTTACCCCTCAGGCAATGTGACATTATTAACACAGAGGCAATGTTTCCAGTGCTCTGCAGCTCTATGAGATTTCTTTCATTCAATGTTTGTTCATTTAAAAGAATGATGCTCTTTAGTGTATATTTGGGAAAAGCTAGTGGACATTTTCTAGAACAGAGTCCACTGATGATAGCAAGAAGAATATTCCCTACACATTTTGAACTAGAAAAATGGAATGGGAAAAGGGGGCGGGGTGCTTGCCTTCCTTATTAGATAGAAATCAACTGTGGTAATGAGTAAAACCTGTGCTTCCCATAAGCATCTTCAAATTGAGAGAAGCAGAGATGGGTAGAGCCAGCTTACTCCTGGAAGACATACACCAAGAACAGGTGTCTGTGAGATGCCCAACCTTAAGTGACACATATGTAGCAAACTGCTTACAGAACATAGTGGAGCAGGAGGGGGGCGGTGAGGAGACTACAAATGCATCTCTCAAAGTTTATCAGTGAAGCCCTCTTCATGCAACAGAGGGTGGCGAATCCAAAAGGCCACAGTTGGCCAAAGTGTGGAAAGTAAGAATCTGCAGATTTGGGTCCCTAGACAGAACTCTTACATTAAACTTCACCCATCCAGCTCTCAGGGACCATTGTGGAAGAGAGGGCAGAAACACTGTCCAAGTCTGGTGAAGAGGTTCATGACTATAAGGAACCAGAATCTTACAGGCTCCTGGGAACTTGTTCTTATGAACGTAAAGCAATGGTAACAACATGCACTAGACACATAGAAACAATCAGACAAAACACAACAGAGAACTGGGGGAGTGGAAACAAGACCCACAACTCTATTTAGGAATGATTGACAGTTGATCACTGCTAGGTGAAGAAGAGTTTATCGTCTTTAAGGGAGGAACAGAAGACTAGCTAAAGAGACCCCAATGGATTAACTCACATCGAAGTACATTTGGTCCAAACTTGACTTGATAGGCCTTAACAAATATGACAAAATGGGAAAGAGAATAAATATCATTGATCTATTGTAGGAAATCCACAGAATTCTATAAAAAATATCACAAATAGATTTTAAAAAAGAGCCCAGGATAAAGGACTGGAGAGATGGCTCAGTGGTGGAGAGCACTGGTTGCTCTTGCAGAGGACCCATATTTTCTTCCCAGAAACCCACATGTTGACTATCAACCAGTTGTAACTTCAGTTTCAGGGGATCCAATGCTTTCCGTTGACCTCTGTAGGATTTTCATGCACATGGCACGTTTACATACATGTGGACAGGCAAAACATAAAATTAATTGATTGATTGATATAAAAGGACTGGTAACAACCTTGCCACACTTGGTCTATCTAAAAGCTGTCTTGAATGGTGACATTTATTCTTCCTTTCTTTTTTTATGTGGGGTAAGGCATTGGGGCCTTAGAGTATTCCCAGCAATGACAAAATCATTGAGTGTTAAGCCTGAACTTAATGTCTTTATCTCAAAGGAATCAGACTATCACAGCCTTTGGTAAAACATATATTACAATAATGCTAAGCTTCAGGTAGACAGAAAAATAGGATATTAAAAAAAACTTGTGGACTAAAAAATATTGCTGAATTATGAATCATTTCAAACAAAAAATGAGTCTATCAAGAGAATATCATTGGGAAAGCTCAGTCACGCTCACTGCAGGATGTGGAGTTCTTATTTTGTGAGTAGCAGATTTTCAGGATAAGAATGTTTCTTTATCTGTTTATTGGACTTTATTAAGTCAGATCTTTCAGGCAATCTAAAAGTACTTTGTGGTATATTTACAGAATTATCGAATTTAAGGTTTATGTCTGAGTTTATAGTCAGGGCATGGATGAGTCAAGCTCTATTATATTTCCAGTTTATCCCAACGGTGTTATTTGATGTGACTTTTCTTTGTGCTTATCTCCAGCTCAGCATCCAACCTTTACCATACTGAATGCATCAAGACCCAACCAACATAAAAAATAAAAGCATCCCATCTAACAGGCTCTTATTGACATCATTGTTCTGTTATAAAGGAGAAAAAACAGTTCCCTTATATTGCTTTTACTGTTCTGTAGGAAATACAGATTTTCTGAAAAATACTGCACACAATGCTGACCAAGAAAATAGTTTTCTGGTGTTTTAATAGCAGAGATTCTTAGAAAAATCAGTATCTACAATTACAACTCAATTTGCCCTTAGAGTCTTGGCTAAAATTTCAAACAATGCTTTCATTAAACTTAATGGAAAGGTAATCTACATTCTATATGTTTGAATGGATAGTTTTGTAATTTAAGTTAAAATATTTTAGAAAAAATAAAAAAATACACAAAATACTTTGTGCCTTTTAATTATGATACTTAAAACATGATACTTCAAATGACATAAATTTGACAAACTTTAAATTAATTAGTGGATCTCTAAATTCTACCAGTATTAATAGGTAAATCAGAGCTTTAAGAATTATTGAGCTCCATATGCTTCCATGGCTATGTACATTTTAAAATATAAAATCCTTGGTTACTTACTTTCTCTTACAGAGACACTTGCTAAGTATCTCTTCCTGGGACTACAGAATGGCATAGAAATCAATTGAAATAAGAAATAGAAGGAAGTATAGTAATTTTTACACATATTTTGTATAGATCATCTGTTTTTTTTTCTAAGTAAATTTTACTTTATTTAAAGTGACCTAGAATATTACATGCATGCACTAAGATAATGTTTGGTAGACATTTATCTCACATGACTTGCTTCTTTGTATTGGGAAAACAGTTTTACATTTATTTTCGTGCAATTCAAAGTATCGCAGTGTATTTCAGGTTTGGTCAATTGAATATTGGGACTTAAGATATCAGTAGATCTCAGGGTTTCTTTACAATTTCCCTATAGGACATATTTCTTCACTCAGGACAATTTCCATATTTAATACATTTTAAAACTGTAAAACACAACAGAATGTGACGTCCAGTGTGAATGCACAGACACATCTCATACATACATACAAACTATATTTTCAAAGAAACTGCAGCTGACTATGGTTTTGATCAATGTAGGGATGTGGCTGGGATAATGTGATGCTTCACACACTGAATATATTACATTTGTGGTTGCAGGAGTTGTTTGATAAGCCTGTTGTAATTTGCTCTTGTCATTTTCTGTTTGATGTGAGATCTGTATCCAGAAAAAGCTGATCTATATTAAGTCCAAGTTTACATCTAATAGTGAAATCTGTTCAACAACCACATAGGATATGTCAGCTGCAGGGATACAGAGAAATGGCTGACAGGTCTGCTCTTAATCCATTACTTAAAACTATAGCAGGAAATCCTGATGAAATTGATAAAGTCTTGACAGATAAGAATGGACATTAGTGAGAAAGACAAAGAAACGAGGATCGTGTTGTATTTGGGGGAAAGACATATAGATAAATCTATTTTTTAGTTGTGAAGTTAGGAATTCAGTCATCGCAGTAACAGAAAGAGTGTTGTTCTCTGTTATATCACAAGGATTAGATGTTTGAATACTCTGATTCTTTTTACAAGGAAAGCATTATCCAGACAGTGAAAGCGCAGCTATTTATCGGTGTTTTCTGGCAATAACCCCATTATGCTTCCAAATTCAAAGTCCTCACAAATGCACTGTGAAGATTTACATTCATAACAAGCACAGGACCTGAAGGGGAGGGCTAGAGCTGTGAGATTTACCTCTTAAACTCAGAGCATTTCTTTGGCAAGGAAAATAAGTTGCACTAAGTTTCCCTCTAAGCCCTCCTCACCTTTGAGAAAAAAATAATGTTCTTAATTCTACTAAAACACTAAAATTGCTAAGCTGAGGCCAAGAATCTGACAAAAGGGAAAACTACCAGGTGCTTAAATGGCAAAGACTCAGGGGATAGAGTTGAATGAATAAAGATGAATGGAGATGAAACATTTAGTTTGAAATGAATTCAAGGGTAAAATTAAGCCAGACTATGACTGAAATATTATTTGATCTATTCATTTTCTTCTGGTTATCCCCCACATATAAAAATGTGCTCTCTGAAAACAGGAACTTGGTATAATATATTGTAAAAACATATGGTAAGTATCCAAAGAGAAGGGTAGACTTCAAAACCAAGCAAATATACGGCTCCCACTGGACAGAAATTAAATCTGGGAATCCTGTGAAATGTGGAGATAGAAAACAAGATGACATATTACAGGAAATGGAAAAGATAAACCAAATGAGAAAAGATCAAACTTTAAGGAAATTTCACAAGTATGAGCCTTTTTCTGTAATAGATTGGCAATCACATCCATAACGGAAGGAGTCACAACCAAGGCTTGTGACAGAGCCAAGCACTTTTCATGTTTCTCTTCTTGGCATTTTCCTCTTTGATAGAAAACAAAATACTGATAAAGCATCGTAAATGAGAAGAGATGAACCTTGCACACTTCCTATCCATTGAAATACTTCCATTTTAATAAGAGATCACTGAGTGTTATTTCTGAGAGTGTTCATGACAACTCTTGTATTTTAGAACAGTTGCCACAGTTTGGAGTTAGATACATATAAAATTAATGTTTGTGGCTCTGAGAAACAAGAGACTCACTGTTTTCCAGGGGAATGTCAGATCCAGGCGGCTTGTGTCTGCTTGCATAGGTATAGGAGGAGAGGTCAGAGAAGGGAAGGGAAAAAAGAACTGATGGACTCTGACGGTCTTTGATCTGAAGTCTTGTGTCTGAGCATAGTGTGGCTGCAGAGTCCCTACCCCCTCTGGGAATTTTATTCTTTCTTCTTAAAACCCTTAATTGTTGGATTAAGCCTACCTACCCACAGTAGAGAGTAGCTTTGCCTCACTCCAAGTTTACTGGCCTAAGCGTTCATCTCTACAAGGCTCCTTTGTATTGTGTTTAAATTGATGTGTGTGTGTGTGTGTGTGTGTGTGTTTACATTCCATATCTATCTAATATACCTAAAACATAGCCTTTTCCATTATTGACTATCTTGCCCGGATGGTGATGAATTTTCATCTAGAACTGTTACAAAATAATTTTCTCTGGTTTAGTATAAATTTAGAGTATTATGTTGGAAAGAATGCTCTGAATGTAGCAAATTCCCAAACATGAAGGGGAATCTTGGTAACTAAAATAGAACTGGAGTAGCATCAAAGTGCATTTCAAAATGCAGATATCAAAGGTGATTCTAATGAGGTCTCAGAGAAAAGGAAGAAATAAGTTCTAAGAAACAGAAAGAAAGGCTATTTTCATAATGACATGTTAAAGAAAGTGAAATGGGTTCCAGTGTTTTGTAGAAGTTAGAACTCTTGGGCCATGACAGTGTATATTTGGATGAGGAGATTTCTAACAGAAATGCTGAATTTCTGGCTTTACTCCTTTTTACTACTTTTGGGTAAAGGCAAAGGGAATAAATTGAAGAAAGAATTGTTCAAAGAAAAGGAACTAGTGCTTGAAACCACTACAGGCTTGAGAATTTCATTCATGAGTACTAAATCTGCATCATTTCTACCCATTGCAGTCCCCCATGCAGATCTTCTCATCCCCCTAATACTTCCCCTCAATTTCTAGTCCTCCTCTTTGATTATTAATGTGACACACAGACACATGCATTCCTAAGCATACTTAAGTGTAATGCACAGAATCTATTACCTGTGCCTCTGTGTACAGGTGTTCAGGGCTGCCCACTTAGGATTAGATAGGCTTTCAGAGAGCTAGTCAAAAAAAACTGATTCTCTCTCCCTCCACATTCATTGATTGCCTGCAGCTTTTCATCTAGCAGCGGACCTCCATGTAATCTCCTCCATCATATTGGCATGTCAACTGGTTATGTCATACAAATCTTCATAGGCTCTGTAGTCTGGAGATTTTGATAGACACAAACATTTCAGTCTATATTTAACATTCACCATCTAAATCATGGTATTTGAAGATGAGGTTTAGGGAAGATAATTAGATTTACATTGTTATTCGTGATAGAGCTATCATTGTAGAATGTAATCCTTATCAAAACAAACACAAGTATTTTACTCCCTCTGTATTCTTCTGCAACATGAAGATAGTAAAAGACTGAATCTATAATCAGAACACCCAAATGCCAACATTCTGATTCCATAGGTCCAGTCTCACACTCGTTCCACATTATTGCACATTTGAAACTTGAATCGGGTGATGCAAACACAATTACAGAATACTAATTTCAAAATGAAATCATCAGAGGCTGATAATTAATAAAAAATAAATAATTTTTTTATTAAATCTCAAATCTTATCATTGAAACTAAATTCAGCACAAAAGCACTGAGCAATGGGTCGGATGACAGAATTTCATGAGACGTTCATTCTCAGCTCAGCAAGGCATCCTATTTGTTCCTGGCCATTGATATGGGATTATGTACTTGGTGGACTCAGCATGTGTAAGTGGTTGCCTGTATTTCAGAGTGTCTACAGATGTGTTGTCAATTGCAGATATAACTATAAATCTTAAACCATTTGATTCATACTTATTATATATTAGAATCAAACAGTTCCTTATTTTGTTTCTATAAATATTACACACCATGGTTTCAGGGTGATTTCCATAAACAAACCATCAGTTAATGAAAAGTAACCAGTTTGTCATACATTTGCTTCAGTTTCGATTTTATTTTCATTAGTAGGACAGCAGAAATGGTAGACACTGTTCCTTCTTATGTTCTGAAATGATTTCTGAGTTTCATTTTTTACTGGTTATGTAAGGAATAATCTAGACCTCTCTGATTTTTCAGTGGGTATGGAATAACCCACCAATTGTGAGGATTTATTTTGTCTAACCTTAACAGTTCACATGAGTTTGGAGAAAATGTAATAAAATTAATTTAATTGGCCTTCTAAATCAGGATAAAAGCAGTTAAGAGATGTCATCTGCTTTTAAAACATTAATAAACAAATTTCCAAATGGCTATAAGGCATTAATAATCTGAGGGTCTATGCTTTCTATATTTCAACTATGTAGAGAGAGCACTTCTTTCTGAGAAACACATTCAGTTTGGACTCTTCTACATTTAGTTATAATTTATACATTATTAAAATTGATGTGTTTCATATACATAGCTTTTTGCTTTTCTGAAAAAAATTATTTTTATGGATTCTTGGAGAATTTGTCACAATGCATTTTCACTAACAGACCCCTACCAGATCTCCTCTCCTATCCACCTCTAGCACCCTAGCCCCTCACTTTACGGATTCTATTACGCTTTCAGACCTCTTTTAATTTGTGTTCCCAAAATGTTCGCATGTATGGGATCATCCCCTAAAGCTCGTTCATCTTGTCCAGCGTCACATCATTAAAGAAACTTGAGTGTCCCTCTCCCAGAAGCTATCAGTTGTCACATCCTTATGTAGGGCTGTGTAAGGTCTGGACTTTGCAGATCTTGCACATGCTCATATAAGTGTTGTGGGTTCATGTGTATAATTGCTCTGTCATGTCTGGAAAACACATCCACCACCTCTGGCTCTTACACTCGTTCTGATTCCTTCTTCAGCAATGATCCCTGAGATTTGGGAGGAGACGGTATAATATAGGTGTCCTCTTGAAGGTCAAGCATTCTACAGTTGTCTATTTTCTACATGTTGGTCAGTTGTGTGCCTCTCTGTTAATCACCGTCAGCAGCAAGAAGCTTCTCTCCTGAGAGTTGAGACATGCATTAATCCACGGGTATACCAATAAGTCATTAGGAGTCAATTTAATACTATGCCTATTTAGCAGGATCATGATAGGTTCTCCTCTAAAGCCTGTGACCCATTTTGACACAGATTCTTGGCCTGATAAGAGTGTCATATATAGATTCTATCTTGTGAAGTGGACATTAAATCCTATGAGAAAACAGTTGGTCAGTACAAGTTTGATTTTTCCATGTTGATTCTATCACTCACATATGTAGTGACTTCAGCAAGGCAGGCTTCCATCAAGTTCTGTACCACAACCCAGAGCAGTGGCAAAGACCACTATCCTTTGGGTGTCTATGGGATTTCTCTGGTCTACATCTCCAAAGGAGGGAGCCCATTTAAAGCCTTAGACTTTTTATTTGCTGGTAGGTATATTGTTACTCCCATTGTAAAGTAACTCCATTTAAACTCTGTGTGTGTGTGTGTGTGTGTGTGTGTGTGTGTGTCCTTCCTCTGCCCTTCCTTCTCATTTCTCACCTCACTTAACCCATCCTATCCCTCTATGATGCACTCCCCTTTGTATCACTGCACTCTGCATTCCATTCCAAGTGATCCCCTCTCCATGGACCCCTACTAATCTCCTGATCTCTACTGATTAAGGATTAGCATCCATTTGAAAGTGTTAGAGATAAGGATCCCTCAAAAGTTATTGTAGCCATTGTCATGGAGATATTATACATGGGTTGGCAGGTCTACACAGGATGTTGAGATTCATAGTTACCCCCAGAAAATAATGGTATAGTAAATTATATTTTACTTAGTGTAGCATCTTGTATATAGCGGAGTAGGACCACAGAAAAATTAACTAAAAGAAGAAAAGCTGAATGAATTTGCTCAGATGCTTTGTGTGCCTGCCTTACTGTTTCTTCTGATGTTAGACACGTCACTCACCAAACATTTTAGAAAAAACAGGAGTGTGAATCTATAAGAAGTTTAATCCAAAGGTCATCTCATACTAGTATTCAAATGGCACATTCATGTTTAAATCATTGTAATTCAGTCTGATAAATCCATTCCAACAAATGGAAAAATAGCATGATCACATCCACTTGGTCTGTTCACCTAATTATTCTTTCTTTAAAAGAGCTAAAATTGATAGAGGCTTTTAAATAGTTCTACCAATATTTGCACTCATCTTTTATGTACATTTCACTTACTAGATAATCTAGAATCTTAAGAAGGTTGATAGTATAATAGAAGGGCTGTGGAATTGGAAACTTAACTGTGGGGTTTGAAGTCAGCATTCTCCTACATTTCAGAACTGCCTTTGGAGAAGTATGTGTTATTCAGTAACCATATTTATCAAGTTTGATTTAAGGACTAAAGATTAAAGGTGTTGGCACATGTGACAGGCACATGAGAAATCTCAATTATTCAATATCAATTATTTTTGTCATTTCATTACAAAACTGAGGAAATTGTTCACATTACCAGACAGATTTTTAAATACTAGACTGCATACTGGATTTAGGATTTGTACTAGCTTTTGGTGATTCAATTCCTTCTAATCAATCAGTAAGTGTCAAGCAAAGGACAGTGAGGAAAAGAAAGCTGTAGTTATAAAGAATAGGTGGTTGACTGAGCTGACAGTCTCTGCTTTCACACACAGCATGGCTTGGTGCTGTGGAAGGCACTATTAACCATCATGCAACGGGTTTCTTATCCAAGAAAATGACCCATGACATCAAGAGCATCTTTTATAGTTAAAGAAGGAAAAATAAGGAAAGAAGACAGGAGGAAGAACGAAAGTAATAAAATGGATTTAAGTCTTGACACTGACACTAAAATTGGGGAAAAAGTAATGAAACATAGTAGTCACATAATATTGAGCTTAACTATATTTGAACATTGTTCTAATATTCAAAAACAAGGTCTAATCACAGAAGTATTTGAAAAAACAACATATGCATGCATATTTCAAAGAGTTTGTTTAAGGGGGCAAAACAACATTAAAACAGATGTTTCTTTTCCCCTTTTAAAGAAACAATTTATTGAAATTCTTCACAGCAGATTTTACTAATTAATCTGGAAAAGGGAGTGACGCTAGTCAAAGAAGCCAGGCATGAAACTGGGGTAGATTTTTTCCTATGTGTCTGGCAGCAGAGTCTGGATCCTTTGCAGGTTCTGTCACCCTCTGCTTTGACACCCCATGAGCTGTTCTGGACTTGTCAGTTTCCTGAGATGACTCCATTGGGTTGAGGTTCACTAAAACCATTTCATGACACTCTTGTTCACACAGGGCCTTCTGCAATCATAGACATAGCATGTAAAAGTAAACACTGGGATATTTTTCTTTAATACTAAGATGTCTATAAGTACTCTGATTTTGACATTGAATTTATCAGAGATATATTTTGAATTTTATTCTCAAAGAATGCCAAAATGGAGGAGAGTTAAATCCTTTCAAAGAAAAGCAGGGAGTTTTTCATAGGGCTAAAGATTAAAGGTGTTTTTGAGTTTAAAGAGACTATTTGCCATAAAAGGAAGCTCAGAAGGTCTAGAAAGAATGGAAGGAAGAACAGTTAAACTATTTCAATAAGGACAGAGTGGGGTAAACCATGGTGGAATCAGATACAATCGTTTGAGAGTTGAACATCTAGTATAGAGTGGAGATGGGACCAAAAAAGGGAATTCTCAATTCAATACAAAAACAAAAATGTGTTAAATTTGATATAATCACAGAAATTCAGAATGAGTTCAAGTGGAAAGCAATACTGTAAATAGACACTAAGACATTAGTAACAATGTTGTCTCGGTTATATCATTTGTATCATATATTTAATTTACATAATTCATTAAATGATTATAACTCTGTTACTAGTTTTTGACAAAGAAAAGCTGGCCAAGCATATTGTGTGATCAATATTTAAAATTCTGAATATTCTTACTTCAAAAAATGTATTTGGTCCCCACTTCAAAATGTAGAATTATTTCCTAATAATGAATCTTTTAAATAGAAAAGTACATATTTTTCACATGTTAAAATATTCAAACTCTATTGTAAAACAAATATGGAATCCTCTTGATTTTTTTTATTCTTTGTACAACAAAGGATATCCACTAACCACTGTCTTCCTTTGTTTTACATGAGACCTTCTCACATGGAAAAATCTCTTTCACTCGATCTTCCTGTAGCTCCAGCTGACCTGGAATTCACTGTGTAAAGTAAGCTAGTATTAAAGGTGTGTATCCCTAAGGATAGCAGAAAAAACTTCATTCTTGAACATAAATGAGATATGACTTTTAAATTTTTTTTAATTTTTTCAAAATATATATTTCTATGAAATATAGAGAAAATATCAATCACTCTTAATCATCTTTATACCCCCTCCTCACCAGCACCCAACTTGAATACATATGCTCTGTCTTGCATTCCAAGGCTTGCAGTGTCAAGGTAGAGTCCCCAGACATTTCCCAGCACAAGTTCGTCCACTGAGATCAAGTCAATCTATCTAGAGTGACTCTCCCCAGGAAAGATCAGCTCTTTCTCACAGAGCAATAATCAGCTGCCAATATTTCTTCATCTTAGATTGGGGCCTGCTGCCCATTTTCCCAGTTCTTTGCTGGATATTTGTCTGCTTAAGCTTCCATGGGTCTTATACCTGCTGAAAGCATTGCTTTACATTCAGATGAGCAGTGTCCCAGGAGCTTATAGGAGCCTATTTCCATATGGTCATACCACATTTCCCTGGTTCTTATAATCTTTCTGCCCCCTCTGCTACAATGGTCCCTGAGCCCTGGGTGGGTGAAGTTTAATATAAGAGTCTTGTTCAAGGACTAGCATTCTGAAAACTGTTCATCTCTATGCTATGGCCATTCTTACTTTCCATGGTTCTGGCTCTCTGATGAATGAGAGGGCTTCACTAATGATAATCGAGTGATTCATTAGGCCCTCTTATGCTTTGTTTTATGTTCTGTAAACCCTACATGTAGAGGTTACATTGTAGATGTGCCACTTAGGCTTGGGCAGCTCACAGACAATGTCTGTGTATGAGCAGCTGTGATACTTTGTAATAGTTTCCATCTGGTATGAAAAAAGCTTCTTTGATGATTGGAGACTGAGGTATGTGTCTGTAAATATAAGGATACATATTTTACATACAGTAAGAATTTATATTAGTCTAGGTATGTGACAGTCTTAGGGTTTTCTCTAAGATCTATGTCCTCTCCAGCCATGTGTATTTGGCTATGTTTATAGTCCTACACATGAGTCTCCTCCCATTGAGTGGGCTTTAAGTCCAATCAGGTAGCTGTTGAATGCTCCCAAGATAAAAATGCCACTACTGCAACAATGTTGTGTGCTGAACTAGTCATTGATTTGGTTATTTGATCATGAAGGTAGTGTTTGAACATTGATTGGTGGTTTCCCTTAGTAGTTTGCATAATGTTCCCCAAAGCTATGAGAGGTAGTCTTCAGAAATGGCTCCAGGTCAGGTTCAGTCTCCATTACCCCAAATCTGGTCTCCAAATTATGTCCTGTCTTGGGCAATAGGGTCTTACCTTCAAGTTCTGGAAAGCAATCAAGGGCTGTGGCCATAGCCTTTGTAATTTTGAGAGTCTCATGGACCACCCTGGCTAACAACTCAAAGGAAGGTTTTTCAAGTTTGGCACTGTTTCTTGGTATGTAGCCTTCAGGTATACACATGGACTCCTGTAAAGATATTGTATGTGCAATTTGGCATTAGGTTGTCAGACCCATAAGATTCCTTCTGTTTTTTTTTTTTTTTTTCACTACTTAAGTATTATTTGGTTCTATTCTCTTCCTGTCTAAATGTTCCTTTATGCCTTCCTGTCTAAATGTCCCTTCATGCCTTCCTGTTTGAAGGGTCAACATTTTCTCATTTCTCCCTTGATAATAAAGGCCTTCAATGGATCCACCTTTCTTAATCACCTTTTCTCCCTTCATCCTCAAACTACCATGTATAGCCCCCCTCCCATTTGAACGACCCCATTTTATCCATTTCTTTATTAGTAACACCTGCCTCCTACTGTTCTTCTTTCTCAGGTTAATTCTTTTCCTTTACCTCCCATGTTCCTTTCCATCATCTTGGTTTGTACAGTTATATCAGGATATATACTCATATATAAAGATTTGGTGCTTCAAGAATCTTGAAAGGCAATTAAAAATGAAACTCAAACCTAGTAGACAAGAATAAATATCAAAAATCAGAGCAGACTTTAATGAAATAGAAACAGACAAAACAATACAAAAAAAAATCAATGAATCAAAGACATGGTTCTTTGAAAAGATAAACAAGGTAGACTGATCCTTAGCTCAATGAATCAAAAGAAAGAGCAAGTTCAAATCAAAAAATTCATAGATGAAAGGGTAAACATCACAACAGGCAACAAAAGATCCAGAATATTATAAGGGAATACTTCAGACACCTGTATGTTATTAAATTTGAAAATCAAGGAGATTATATATCTAGAACCTTGGGAATCACCACAGCTAAACCAAGAGATCAACAACATAAACAGATCCATGACATATAGGGAAAATGAAACAATAAAATACAATCTACCAACTAAGTAAGACCCAGGCCAAGATGGATTCACAGCAGAATTCCTACCAGATATTCAAAGAAGATCCATATTGAATACCACTTAAATTATTCAAAAAGACAGAAACAGAGGGAGAACACCCCAAATTACTTCTATAAAGCCAGTATCACCCTTGTGCCAAAACCAGAGAAAGATAAAACTCAATAAGAAACCAATAGACCCACATCCTTGATCAACATAGATGTAAAAATTCTCAACAAAATACATGCAAACCACATACAGACAAACATCAAAAAGATCATCATTATGATCAAGTCTGCTTTATTTCAGAGATGCAGGCATGGGTCAATATACATGAGTCAATAAATGTCATAAATCATAAAAATGAACTCAAAGACAAAAATCATATGATCATCTCAATAGATACAGAACAGGCCTTTAAAAAATTCAGTATGCATTTGTGTTAAAAGTCTTAGAGGAAACTGGACTGGAGGGAACATACCTAAACATAATTAAAGCTATTTACAAAAAACCTACAGCCAACATCATTCTAAAAGGGGATCAACTGGAAGAATTCCCATTAAAATTAGACAAGGTTGTCCACTGTCTCCACTCCTTTTTATATAGTGCTAAAACAATAGGACAAGAGAAGGAAGTTTAAGGAGTACTCATTGTAAACGAAAAGGTCAAATTGTCTCTTTTTGCTTATGATATGATATTATACATGAGAAATGTCAAAAATTCCACCCAAAATCTCTAAGAAATGATTAACACTTTCAGTAAAGTGGGAGGTTACAAAGTTAATTTATCAAAATAAGTAGCCTTTCTATACACCAAGAGAAGCAATTGGAAAAGAGTATGTAGAAACTTTTGTATTCACAATAGCCTCAAAAAAATCACACCAAAAGTCACTTATACATTCAATGTAATGACAATCAAAATCTTCATGGCATTCGTTACAGAATTAGAAAAAAAAATCCTAAAATTCATATTAGGAAGCACAAAAGACCCCAGAGAGTCAAAGCAACCCTGAACACAAAGCACAATGCTAAGGGAATTACTATACCAGATTTCAAACAATATTACAGAGTTATAGTTATAAAAATCAGTCTGGTAGTAGCACAAAAACCCACAGGTAGATCAACTGAGCACATCTGAAGACCAAATATGAGTGCATGTAATTTCAGTCACCTAATATTTGACAAAAGGGTCAAGAACACTCACTGGAGGAAAGACAGCAGCTTCAGCAAATGGTGCTGGCAAAACTGGATCTCTACCTGTAGAAGAATGAAACTAGACCTATATTCTGCACCTTGTACAAAAGTCAACTCCAAAAAGATGGAAAACCTTCATGTGAAACTTGAAACTATGAATCTCTTAGAAGAAAATATTGGCAGTAACCCATAAGATATAGATGTAGGAAAGGACTTTCTAAATCAGACAGCAGTTGCTCAGGGATAAAGGTCAACAGTCATCAAGTGAGACCTCATTAAGCTAAAACAATTCAGTTCAACAAAAGTAACAGGCAAGGAAGTGAAGAGAAAACCCACAGAGTAGGAGAAAATCTTCACCAGTGACACATCTGACAGAGGTTTAACATTCAGAATATATGAAGAACTCAAAAGAGAAAAATGGAAGAATCAAGGGAAGACGTGACCCAATTAAAAGATCGGTCAAGGATCTGAACAGAGTTCTCAAAAAAAGAAATAAGGATGAGTTAGAAACATCTTTAAAAAGTGTTCAACATCCTTAATAATTAGGGAAATGCAAATTAAAACCATTTTAAGATTTCATCTTACCCCAGTCAGACTGGCTAAGACCAAGAGAACAAAGGACACCAAACGCTGGAAAAGATGTGGGGGAAGGAGCACACTCATTCACTGCTGGTGGGATTGTAAACTCATGCAACTCCTATGGATAGCTGTGTTGAGAACTCTCAGAATACTAAAAGTGAGTCTATCATTTGACATGGTTATATCACTCCTGGGCATATATCCAAAGGATTCATCCTATTGCAGAGATAGTCATACATCCATGTTTGTTGCTGCTCTTTTCACAGTAGCTAAGAGATGGGCACAGCCTATGTGTTCCTCAGTTGATAAGTAGGCACTGAAAATGTGGTGCATTTACACAATGGAGTTCTAATCAGCAGCAAAGAAAAGTGAAATCATGACATTTGCAGGTAAATGGATGGAACTAGAAACAGTTATTCTACTTTTAGTTACACAGTCTCAGAAAAACAAGACATATATTCTCCCTCATATGAGATATGGCTTTTAAAAAACAAATAGAATCACTACATATGGCTTAAGAGATTTGATTTTTATGTTCTAAAATGTAGTCTGGAGAGCTTTTAAGACCATTTCATTTACAAAGTACTGCAATAATTTTTAAACATTTTATTATATTCTATATTTTGAATCTCTAAACTCTATTGCCAAGCATTTCCCCTTTGATTCTGTTGCTGCACCGAGCTTATGGCCAATGTTTTATAATTCTCAGACATTATCATCCTAACCTTCCTCATATTTATTTTAATGTATGCGTATGAAAACATTTTTAGGAAAGAATTTTAAAGATGGGGCTTCTGAAATCAAGAAAAGGCTTCTTAAATTTTTCTGTCAAACTTTTGTGAATGGGCTCACTGAGACCTTCAATTGTACATAACACATCAAAGGCCGAAATGCATTTAGATTACCACACATCATTTTGAAGCACTTAGATATTTTCATACCTGTTCCAAAATAAATCATTTTTATTTTAATATGTGTATTTCCCTGATCACGCATTTGGATGACATTATTTGGGCATTTGAATTCGTTCTCCAGTGAGTTTGATAATTCATCCTTATAGATACTCATTCTCTGCTTTAGTTATTTCACTATCTATGCTCTATGGAGGGACTTCGATGAGCTCAGGATAAACTACTAAATATGGCATGGGCTCTTTCATCAAACTAAATCACTCTTTAGTTTTTAATATGTCCCATTATGAACACTGAATGTCAAATTTGTAAAATGTTTTCATTAATTACTTTATAATTTCTTACACTGTATTTTGATCATATTCATCCACCACCCATTTAGTCACAGATCCACCCCCAGTGTATGAACTGAGTGTCATGGAGCATTACATTTAGGCATTTGAATATCTGCTATTTGGTACGTTTTAGGAGACTATCAATAAACAAATGTAACCTAGAATCTTATATGATATTTGTCTTTATTGATTTGTTTGTCAATCACTTCTTTAAACCATTGGATATAAAAATTGATGGGATTTTTATACAATATTTCCATTTACTCATTCATTATTACACTGTGTTTTTAAATTGCTTGAAATCTGCTCCCTCCCATGCCTTAACACAAACCTCTCTAAACAAGTGGACTATTTTGCTCAATTCTACTTCATTTGTTTACTTGGGTATTAGTACAACCAAAAGTATCAATGAATGTGCCATAATCAACAAGTATTTCAAATAACTGTTTTATTGTTAGCTAATAATAAAATCATGAATTTCTCTTATCTCTTCTTTAAAAGACAAAAATCACTCTATTTTACGGTTCTCCGTACTCCTGTGTTTGCAAACAAATCATTTTGTTTGAAAGAGGTACAAAATGACAAATTCAGACAGGGTGGAATGTGGGGTGAAATGTGGGGATATGTAAAGTCTGGATTTCTTCTGTCATTAAGCCACATCTTGTTTTCTCTGATGAGGTAGGCCTGGCTGCATCCCAAATTGGCCTGGAGAATCTGAGTGCAGCCTGTTGGCTTTCTGTCATTTTCTATTTCAGTAAACGTGATTTCCTCAATTGTCATATTTAAAACTAAGTACACTGAATGGTTTATGGGTCTTTTGTGAATGATTTACAAATTAGCTTTGGAGACAGACAACCATTGTCATTTCAACAGTGAGGAAATTTCTCTCAGGGCAACTTCTGGCTGAAAAGAAACTTTAATGGGATGTTATTCATGTGTATAACTGTGCCAGAGAGAAATCTGAAATACATTCCCACTTACCACACCTCATTAATAGCAAAAGGAAAATACAAACCATTTAGATACATTGTCTTATTTTTCTTAGCACACTCTGTTTAGAATAATATGCATTTTTGAGATAATTATACGTCAGTGAATACTAAATAGAGCTGATGCTGGGGATATTTCCATTCATTGTGTTGTGTGTGATATCATCAGGATACCAATGTCTGAAAACATCCCCAGGTACTAAATGCTTTGGATGGAATCACAGGTAGGATTGGGAATACAACATTCATCTGGAAAGGAAATGAGGGGGACTGACAATAACCCTATAGGACACAGCCTGAAGGCTGCCCGGATTCGAGAAGGACAAACAGACTGATAACTCCATCCACTTCTCTAACAGTTTCTTGTTAATACAGTAAAGTTTCTCTTTACAAGTTGTGGCTTAAGCAACACAAATTTTTTACCCTATAATTCTGACTTTTAAAAGTCAGTGGGGTTTTCCGACCTAAAAATCAACATGGTCTCAGGCTGCCTCTAGGCAGAGTCTGTTTCTTTTCCTTTCCTTTCCCTGTTTCCAGAGATGGCTTGTATCTGTTGGCTCATGGTCCCTTCCTCCATCATCAAAGCAAACAAGGGTTGGGTTACACCTTCAACTTGTCTTTATCACATATCCGTCTCTGACAAACTCTTCTTCCTTCATACGGAAGGATTCCGGTGATTATGGTGGACCCATGTGGAAAATCTAGAGTATTTATCTCCATCCCATAATAGAATAACATCTATCTACAGTGTCCCTTTATCTCCCCAAAGTAATACAGATTCCAGTAGTGCAGTGATTAATATCCAGTTTCCAATGAATGACATTATTCTGCTCCTTAAATCTTCTAATAAGTTCACTACCTAATGACCACATCAAGGTCACTCTTGGTTGTTTGCTTTCAAGAATCACTGAAAATTATCTTGAAACATCAGGACTTTACAGTTATCCTATCCAGGTCTCTTTAAAGAGAATGTATAAGAGCAGATCAGTGACTATATACTTTTCATTTTCCAGGTGATTCTGATAAACAGTGAAAATATCAGTACCCAGGATATAATTCTACAATAGATTTTAGAGCCTCATCTCCATCAAGACTGTACCCTTCATGTACAGTCCCAGTATGAAGTAGGAATCTATTGAGATGCAGCTTACTGAAGATAGCCTGGTCATAAGAACATGACTTTCTGGATTTTTGCTTCATTCTCCCCAGCTATGGTCCCCAATGATCGGTCATTTCATGCTTAGAATTAATCACATCTATTTTCTTCTTTAAAAAGTCATTTTAGGGCTGGGGAAATGGCTCCAGTGTTTAAGAACACTGGCTGCTCTTGCAGAGGACCCAGGTTACGTTCCCTGCACCTATATGACTGCTAACAACCATCTGTAATTTCAGTTCCAAGGATTCTGAATCCTCCTCTGACCTCCACTGTCATTGCATGACATGTGCATGTACATACCTGCAGGCAATACTCACACACCCATGAAATAAAAATAATTAAAAGATTTTTAAAGTGATTTCTCATTCATATTCTTGAATGTTAGCATCAATTTATTAGAATTACATGCAGGCAGATAGGATATTGATAAAACAAAAACTTCTAGAATTTAGTAGGTCTATAAGTAAAAGGTCCTTACTGAAATCTGTCATAGTTTATCAATAAAAATAAATCTTCCATCTACACCGCATTTTCTGCTTCTTGGCCTTTTGCATTTTCTACGTTTCTTTTTGTTGGAACAGTGTTGCTGAGACTATTTCAGCCTTTCCTTCCTGCCCAGATGTCTGTACTCTTTACAGTCTTATTTCTATAACTTCCGGATGTAGGCTCTGTTGCCTGCTGAATTTTGTTCAGGGTCTTTGATTAAGAGGCTGTGGCATGTTAATCTCTGTAATGCATTTCTCTGTAGACTGTTCTCCTCAGTCTCTCTTTCATCTGGACCTCCTTTCGCCTTCAAAGACAAAGTTTAGGGCCAAACCTGAGGTGGGTTTAAAGCCTGGAATAAATCACATGAGGAGGCCCCTGCCTTTTTTTTTTCAAGGAGAAAAGAAGTGATAAGACAGAAAAACAAGTAAGCCTGAGAAACATGAAGATACAGGCAATAGTCCAGGTACCTGGGTCCTGTCTCTCTCAGACTCTGAGAAGGTTGTACCTATTTGCTCTCACAGCCTTACGATTCAGAACTAGGTAACTTTGAAGTATGTTAGTGAACAGAGAAACAGTATCACAGTATTTCTAAAAACATTTCACATTTTTCCTCAACAATTAATTCACAGTAAATCAGAAGTGAATATCACCACTAAAAGCTGACACACACACTTATAATTAGCATAGGAAAGCTTATTTTTTATAAAGTGTAGCTGAACTATATTAGTGCTTAAGAAGAGACTCAACTGCGTGCAAAAACATAGCAAGTAAAAGATGTAAGACATCTGGTCAAACAGCTGTATTTTGATGTGTGTAAGTTATAAAATTGAATTTACTTATTTTTTATGAATGATTTTCTCCTTTACTTAAATATATGATCTTAATTCTATTTGCTCTGGAAAACAGTCTTCCATTTTCTTTAGACTGTATCCATGTCAATTTAAATATTTACATCTAAATTAGGAATAGGTACAAAGATGCTGTAGCGTATAGGGCACACTGCTCCTCTGATGGACACGTTCAGATCCGACTTGAATAACAGAAAGTCAGTCACATAAAGAAATTTTACGTATCTTCACTTTTCCTAAAATGCCTAACGATTAACCTGAACCCAATTTAACCAAACTGAATCTTCTTCTATTCTTTGTTTAAGAACACTATTTTTAAATTAATTTAAGCCTTCACAGGTAGCAGAACACAAAAGGTATAGTCTTTAAAGGTGAATTTAGTTCATTATGAGTTTGCATAATGTACAGTAAAGTAATAATACTCTAGAAAAAATGTTTCTTGAGTGCTTTTCTTTTAAAAAATATTTCTACTGAGTTTTTGTACATTTCATACAGCAGCTCTTAATCAAATTTAGACCAGCCCCCTCCCCCATCCATACCTCCACACTCCCCCACCAGACCTCATGTATTCCACCATACATGGTAAGTCCCATCTGGGCAAGCATTTATACGTCCTTTGGTGGAAATTCCTCCATTGGAATATAGTCAGCCTATCTGGAGATCTTAAGGAAGTTCAACTTTCTCTCATCCACCATGAATCAATCTCAGAACAGTTCCCAGGCTAGGGTCAGTCGCCTGACAAATTCCCTCACTCTACTCTAAGGCCTTGCCTGATTGAGTTGGCATGGGTCTTTAACCAGTGCCACCACTGTCCCAAGTTAACATGAGCAAGCTTTAAGTGGTCTGAAGGCCTCCACTTCCCCAAGTTCATAAGCCAACCCTGGATCTTACATTCTTTCTGCCATCTCTTCCACAATGGTCCCTGAACTGTTGAGGGATAAACTTTAATACAGAAGTCCTCTCCAAGGACACACATTCTGAAATATCTTATTCTCAAAAAAAACAACCATTTGTGGCCTTCTGCATGTATTGCCTTCTGTTGTATAGGGAAGCTTCGCTGATGAGAGTTCAGGGATGCACCAATATTCTCCACATCCTCTGTTCTGCTATGGTCCAGGAGCTTTAGGTGTGGAGATTCCAATGTAGATATGTTATCTAGAGGTGGTTATATACTCTCTGCAGTAGCCTCCATCTATTATATAAAGAAGCTTCTTTAATGAGTGATGTAGAGTATATTTGTCTAGAATATAAGAAACCAAATTGAACATATGTTACGAAATTTTATTTGTCTAGAGATAGGAGAGAGGTTTTCTCTAGTATCTATGACCTCTCCAGCCTCGTGTATTTGGCTGTGTTTACAGTTCCACCCATGAGTTTACTCCCACTGAGAAATTATCAATTTCTTTTTGACTTGCCCACTCTTTTGTTACTAAAACATTTTCAAAACTGAAAAGGAAGCTATTCAACTTCTGGGTATGCAATTTAGGAACATATAAATTCATTATAAATATATAATGGCAGTGATTCATACTCTGAGTATTATCTGTACTTTTATAATTTCTTTGTTTTCTCTTTCCAATTTTTTTAGAGATATAAGAAATTCACAGTGTTATTTAAAATTCATGTTTTTTTTCTCATTCTAACACTGTTCTGCTTTAATGTAAACCAAGTATCAAGTACTCTCCATATGAACAATATAAAATTATACACTAGGGAGAGGCTCAAAGACTTCAGGAACTAGTTTCTTGTTTTATAAAAATAAATTATCAATGGCATCTCTTAAACCTACCCCCAGCTCTTCTGGAAGTTTCTCTGGTAAGTATCTTCATCCTATGTAAGAAGCTCGCCTGGGCTGGACGTTGAGAAGCTGCTGCTCCTCTTTTCCTCCTTGTGGCCTTCTCTAGACATGTATCAT
Organism: Eospalax fontanierii; assembly: GCA_035773235.1. Classification (NCBI taxonomy): domain Eukaryota; kingdom Metazoa; phylum Chordata; class Mammalia; order Rodentia; family Spalacidae; genus Eospalax; species Eospalax fontanierii. The sequence continues at coordinate 65,163,630 of CM069536.1, forward strand.
TCTGCAGCTGGCTGTTGCTGAAGAATATGTGAATTGCTCTTTAAGCATAACCTAGAAAGTTTCACTGTTCTAGGTAATGCTCATGCTGACTGGAGGTATGGGTCTGATGTGAGGGCTTCGCCAGGAAGAAGGAAATGGAAATGGAGGGACAGGACACTTGTACGACTTCTCATTTCCCTATCCTGATAGAGATGAGAAAGAGTTGGGGATGTGCGTTTGTTCCTCACATCTCACCAAAGAGGAGAGAAACTGGAAGAAAGGCAGTATGTTAGCTGGGAGCCTCACAATAGAGGAGAGAACGACTGGAAGGAAGGAATTGGGACCAAGCAGAGATACAGCTGGTTTGGGGCAAATATAGCAGATGTGGGTCTGCTGAGAGGATGGGGGAGTGGTCCCCAGGGTTCAGTGCTCAGCAGAGGGGCTGAAGCAAGGAGAGGGTCTGACAGAGATATCAAGGAAGAGACATCTGCACCACATATGTTTCCATTTGCTCAGTGATGCTGTTTTTGAGTGTAATGAATATGTTTGAAGTTTATTTTAACATTATTTTATCTGAAATTGCAGTACTGTGTGTGTGTGTGTGTGTGTGTGTGTGTCTGTGTGTGCTTATTTTTAATCCATGGGTTTTTGGGTTTACATAGATGCCAAGGTTCTACACTACAAGAGATTTTTATGTCTATCATTCAAATGGCATTTGATGGACAGGTACATTCACCCATCAAATGGAATCCTGAATTTTATTACCATGCAATCTGTCATTCTGATTATTTTGTAAACTTTTCACAGATACATGTATTTACTCTTTCTAATTCTTCCACAAGCTCAGTTTTTGGAGACATAAACAAATTTGTCAAGACTAAATGAAAATGCTTTGCTGTACACTAAAACAAAGGTGAAATGTAAAATCACATTGTGACTCTAGTTAGCAAAGAAGAAGATTAAAATGTTTAGTGCTATAAAATGTTATTTGAGATTTGAGATACACATGATCAATCCTTTCCGTCCATGTCAGAGGAAACTGCTTCCATGCTAGCGGCAAATAACTGGGCTTTCTGTTATTTGTTGAGCAAATTACTAGAAGCTGAAGTGTAAAAGGCATGCAAAATCGTCTTACAGCTGACTTGCTCTGCAGAGTGCAAGGGATGTAAGGGGCGAAAGCTGCGTCTGGCAAGGAATAAGAGAATTCCAGGGGGGTTATAAAAAAGCCTACCACCCACCACTGCCTACTCAATCAGTATTATGACACTGGCAGTGGCACCTGGATTTTACTCAAAATGGGGGAGTTAGCTGAACCCTGGCAGATTAAAGAAACAGCCATGCTGAAGATGTAAACACATGCATAGAGACACACATACAGGCACCAATTTATAAATTCTTTTCGTTTGTTTCTCTTCAGGCAAATTAGAGACTGCATTTCCTAGCTAATTACACTTATCCTGAGCCTCAGAGAGTCAGCCACCTCTCAATAACTTACAGGTGACTTTTCCCCCTTCCAATTCTGTTCTGTGTTTAAACCACAAAGGCAGATAACCCATTTGTATCAAATTATGTATGGCAGTTTGGGGAACGGGCTACATATTTCTATGCTAGGAATAAAAAAAGGCCTAGCTATTGTGTTCTATTACCAACACCCCCACACTGTGTTTTGGTTCCGGAGGCAAACGCTTTTGTGGTTTTCAAAGATAATTTCTTTCAGTTCCATTTGCTTAGTTGTGAAGAATATGGAGCAGTTTACAAGAAAACGTTTCATGGCGCTTTGAGAAACCCCAAATGGCTATCTGTTCTTTGAATTCAGAGGTAAAGAAAGAAGAAAAAAAACAGAACCAAACAGAATGACAAAACAAAGCAGACAAAAGATAAGAAATGGCATTTATACAGCAGGCCAAATATTCATGTTACCAAAAATTAAAATGCTTTCTTAATATTGATTCATTCTGAATACCCTGGTAAGATACAGATGTATTGGGATCTTCTTTTGGAATTGACTCTATCAGATTAATTTGTTTCTGGACAAACAAACTGGGACAAAACGTTCACCTCAGTAAAATAACATAAAACACAGGGAAATATTTATAAATGTCACAATACAAGTAAAATCTGCTGCTCACTACAGATTCATGGGAAAGCACTGGGTTCAACACAGAGAGCTGAGTGCCCATGACCTTATACAGTCACTCCTGGGGTCAGAACTTTAAGCTTAGCTTCAGCTCATGTGCTTATAAACTCGACCAGATATTATTTATCTTGATGCTCACTCAAGATAGACTTGGGTGGGTCCTACGCCTCAATGGAATCGTTGGCTTGCAGTTTACTTAGAATTAGGGCTTAAGACATTTCTGCCCAGGCTCATCACCACACCCAATTTGACAGTCTCATTGGTAAACTGGAAAGAGTAACAGAGCTACTCACTCAACTGTGGCACAGACTGAGCTAAAGTGAAACAGAAATTATAGGACAATCAGTGTGAACAAGGCAGTGATTAGTCTTCTACATAGGTAGGATTACTCAGCTATAATCATGCCATTTGATTCACTGAAGCTTTGAGATGGCAAACCCTTCTACATTCAGGAATATAACTCTTCCCCTCATAGGTGAGTTGGAGACACCAGTTACTTTCTGTTCTGCAAATAAAATTTAGATCCATTCAATTTGTGGTGGTTTGAATGCGTCGGTCACAGGCTTCAAGTATTTGAACACTGGGTACTCAGTCTGTAGTGCTGTTTGGGAAGGGTCAAGGAACTTTTAGGAAGTAGGTGTGGTCATGATGATGGAAGCAAGTCACTGAGGGCAGGCTTCGAGATGTCTTAGGTCTTGCTGTATTTCCTGCTCTCTGTGTTCCCTGTGATTCTGCTTGAAAATGTGATCCCTCTGCTTTATGATCTCGTCACATCTTCCACAATGCCTCTCATGCCGTTATGGACTCTAATCCCTCTGGAATCATCCTAAGCCAAATAAACTCTTCCTTTTATAAGTTTCCTTTGTCATGGTGTCTTATCACAGCAACAGAAGATGAATTAATACACAGTTATATATAATATTCTATGAAATACAAAATAGTCAATTTCTCTACCAATTCAGTGCCATCTCTGAGTGAGGTAAGTGAAATGATCTTGAAACAGAATGGGAAGGGTAGACACTTCTGAATTACAGCAAAATAGATAAAGAGAAAAGAGCACACTTCAGTTCAATAGGTTCATGCCAAGTATCATGTCTTACTCATTTTCAGCATGAGGTTCAGTTAAGGGCTCTGATTATGTTCATTGATAGTCCTGTACTACTCTGGAAAAATCTATCTACTTGTACACCAGCTGAGCCTCTTGTTAGAAAGAATGCAGTCAGAAGCACTGACCCTAAATGATCTTTTCTGAAAACAACCTGTGGTCCAAGAAACTGAAGTAGGATCTTGCTGGTTGGTAAGGTCATATTTCAGCCATGATGTCAAGACCTAAGAAAGTTAAAAAACTGATAAAGTGTGAATCCTGCTAGGCCTAATGTGATATAGATGAGTGGTTATGTGCTGTTTATTATTATTGAAGGAGCATCCCTAGGTTACATGATTTGAAAATTCATAAATTAAAAGATGCTAAATTACTTATATTATTATTATTATTATTATTATTATCATTATCATTATTTTGGAGATGGGACATATTTCCTGTCTCCTTTCTGGGAGATTTGCAGAACTTGAACAAATTTAATTTCAAGTGATTTCCTTGAGGTTATGAGGCTTCTCTTTTATTTAAGTTTTTTAGGTTCATGAAATAGTTTAAAATGTGAAATTTGGGGATATGTGACACTATGAAAAAATAGAATAATTAAGTAAAATTGTCTTACTTTGTTAATGATCAGTTGCTAGCTATAGCTTGGCAACAGGATGTTCAAGTTACCAAAATCTTTTGAACCATATTAGGGAGGACAATAAATTTTTTTCTAAAAGTATTATTAGTAATTGATAGGTAAAATATCTCTTATTTGGGAGTTATGTTTTTATCTTCTTGCATAAGTCGGTCATGCCTCTTCTTTATTTAAGAATCTTCTTTATCTTAGATGAAAAAAGATTATTTGATAGATTATAAAACTAATAATGAAGAGATCATTGAAATTTAAGTAAGTGAACTTCCTTGCTGAATTGGATTGAGGTCCATGAAATAATTTTAAAGTAGAAATTAGGTGATAAATTACAGGCCTTACTCATGGATGAATGTAAGGTATAAGACCTCTGTGTGCTTTCTAATGAGGTAAAGTTCTTATTCTGTGAGTACTAAAGTTTGGAGACTCCTTTACATGATCCAGAAAGATTTCTAGGTTTCAGATGTGATTGTTTTGCCAACATTTAGAGACACTAACATGTTCATCATTTTATATTTGATTTCTTTGATGCTCACAGCAACACTCTGCCATCTCTCTTCTCAAAGTCATTTTCTTCAGGACCACTCTTCTATGAGCACTTAATTTCAGGATACCTACAAAAAGAACCCAGTTTTCTGTTCCACTGAATATTAGACATTTACTTACCCAGATAACAAATTCCAGATTACCCAATTTTCCTTGAAGGTTTTTTTTTTTTCTTGACTATTGCCCACTTCCTGTAACAATTTCTGTACAAATCAGGGTTATATGGAAGAAATCAAAACCAGATCCGTGTTAATTTTATAAACAGGCTTTGGGAAATAACTTAGGAAGATCACAGAATCTTTGCAAATATGAAGAACAAACTTAGATCAGGAAGAATAGACTATGGGTTTCTGGAACTAGAATAATAATTTGAGCCTGGGAGTTTCCATTTTTGTATTGATTACCCATGTTGTGGCAAATACCTCAGTTTTGGGGGAAAATGAATTAATTTGAGTAAAAATAGTGTTGTGCCATGGACAGTTGCAGTAAACGATCTTTTGATCTAGGTATGTGCATATCTACCGTTCTAGTCTTTTCTCTAGGTGTCTGTAACAAGAGCTAAGATCAGGCCTTGGGAACTTCCTGGTTTTCTTGCTTCGGTCATTATACTAATCTGAGAAGCAGCTTCTGATTTCACTGTGATCAGTGACTCTGAAAATTATGTAGCATGACTCCACTTTCAAAACCTGAAGATTGAGTAGTTCTGTAGGTTTTGGCAATTAGCTGCAGATCCAATACCATGCCTACACCGTCCTTTTCAATTTTTAATCTACCTCTGCTATCAAATAGGGGTCAACTTTACTTTGTTTTTTTTCTTTTTCTGTCCTCATTTTTTACTTTATTTTATGGTGGCTCAGAACTGACTTGCACTTGGGATATTCAGGATATCTGAAAGGGAGAGAAAAAAGTATAGACGAAAGAAAGAAAAAAGGAAAAAGAAAGGAAATAAAGATTGAGGAATAGAGAGAAGGGAAGAAGGAAGAAACATATAAAAAAGGAAAACAAAAGACTGCCTGCGTCATATAAAACTGTCAGTAAACGGTGTGTGAGAAAGCATCAACATTAGGGAAGCATAAGACAGGGATTCTCCACAAAGCTGGAGCCGGTAACGGCAGGCTTTCTTCTCCACATGACTGAACACAGAGTCCCATGGAATCAGCTTTTAGAGACCAATGCAAATTCATCTGTGGAGCAGAGTTGTTCAGTATTAGCATAATTGGCTCAGCTATTTTGAAGCACTAGGTAATGTTATTTGCATTGAAAATTATACATCTTGTGTAATTTTTTTTCTGAAAATTTGAATGTGTATTTTAAGTTAGTGTTACAGTCAAATAAACCTGATGGTCCGCTTATAAACTCATTTTTTTTTTCCAGAGGAGGTTAGTTTGCGTTAAGTTGTGCTATATTATTTTTTTCCCTTTGTGACATTAGGGTTTCACATTTTGGAAGATGACTAGAAAGAAAAAAATAAGACTAATCAAAGTCTGTCTTTTCTTTTTGATCTTCCAACTAGCTTGAGTGGAGGTATTTGTTTGTTTGTTTATTTATTTATTTATTTATTTTTCCATACCAGGTAGGTTGATGAACTAGAAATGATAAACATAGATGATAAACTATATGATAACGTCATCCTTCACAGATGGCTCAGCACATGACATAAATAATGTCTTCAAACATTCATAGAAATCTTGTGTTCCTAATACCTACAGATTTAAAATATAAGATTTTCCTTTGTTAGAGACAAGAAAAAAAATAGCATAGTGGTACACACAGGAAAATACAAGTTCTGTCTGTCTGTACGTGTCTCTACGATCTATTCTTCTCTCCGTGTTTCTTTGTCTGTGCATTTTACTGAGTATAAAAGTGGGTCATTTCCAAAAAGTGCATTAAGACGTTGTATTAGTCACTATTCTGTTTCTGTGATAGAAACACTGACCCAGGGAACTTATAAAAGGGAAGAATTTATTTAGCTTATGGTTCCAAAAGGGCAAGAGTCCATCATGGCAGGGAGGCAGGATGACAGAGGTAGCTACAGTAGACGCAGCAGCTGAAATCATCTTCAAGAAGGCACAGGAAGCAGAGTGAGACTGGAGATCTGTTAGGGCTTAAGATCTGTCTAAACCCATCCCTGGTGATGTACTTTCTCCAGCGTGGTCACACCTTCTACGACCTCCCAAAAGAGTGCCACTAAATGGGGACGAAATGCCCTAATACATAGAGCCTACAGGGAACATTCTCATTCAGACCTCCACAGATATGATATATGCTTTTCTCAGTTTTAAGAAATAAGCCTCAGTCATGAAATCTGCATAAATTTTCTCATAACAAAGATGGTTTAATAACCTTCAATCTTCATTCTTTCTCCTTATTGAGTTTCATAGTCAGAGACTAATTTCCCTAGCTCAGCATTTCAACCTCAGGTTCTAGGAGAGAATGACTGCCTCCCACCACATCAAAAAATGTTTGTAAATATCTCTCCAATGCTTAACTTGTCATACTGCTGTGTTCTCTGCTGATAACTCCCAGCTTACACCTGAGAGACGTAGGCTAAATTTTATTATGAGTTAGCTTTATTTAGCCTTAGCCTAGGAGAAACAAAGGCGCATAAATAACTGTTCATAGGTGCTTCCTGATCTAAGCTGCACAGGAATCTGCATGTATTACCATAGTCATTTTGTGCATTACTAAATGAAATAGTGGGAAATAGGCTAAGACATAAAGAACATGGCAGAAACATTAACAGGCCAACAGCAGAGGCCAAGCTTGCTTTACATCAAACTCTGACAGCTTTAGCGTCTACAATATTATGGTCTATTTTGGAAGAGTTGTTCCTATTCACACTGAATTAAAAGTTACAAATACCGAAGTGTAGCCCATCAAGTGGTGAATATCCGTCATCAATCAACCCATTACCACATTGTACCTGTGCTCACTGGTAGAAGTCACTTGAGAGATTTGTTTGTTTTCACCAAGGACTTAGTAGAACTGTTGGCTATAGTGAAATCATAATGAAAGAGACAGAAAAATATGTAAAAACATTTTCTTTAATATTCATAAAACTAACTACCAAATGAAATAGAAAATAGTCCATAAAAATTCTGAATGTTTCTTAGACTACAATTTTTAGGTCAATCTTGACAGTGCTCTATCTTGCTGAGAAAATGCAGATCAATATTCTTTGCTACAAAATTAAAAAGTTGTAGGAGAATGATTATTTAGGCAAAAGTGTATTAAAATGTACAAGATAAATGCATAAAGAAAATGTTGAAGTAAATTATATGAAGTAAGTGAGAGACTTGTGTAACAAAAACTTTAAGACACTGAAGACAGAATTTAAGTAGGATAGTAGAATATGAACAGACTTCCCATGCTCATGGATTGGAAGAATTAATATTGTGAAATTGACATTCCTCCAAAATTAATCTATAAATTCAATGCAATGCCTATTAAAATTCTAACACAGTTCTTCAAGGAAATTGAAAAAATAAATCTCAAATTTCAAATGGAAACACACACACACACACACACACACACACACACACACACAAGGATGACTAAAATAATCCAAAACAGTAAAAGAACTGCTAGAGATGTTGCCAACCCTGACCTCAAGTTATAGTACAGAGCTATAGCAATGAAAGCAACATGCTACTAGCTTAAAAACAGACAAGCTGATCAGTGGGATAGAATTGAGAACACAGATTATAATCCATGCATTCAAAGCCTCCTGATTTTTTACAAACGAACCACAAATACACTTGTTTAAAAAAAGGAAGCATATTCAAAAAATGGTGCTGGTCAAACTGGGTGGCTGGTAAATAGCAGAATGAAACTCGACTCCTACTTTTCCCTTGCACTAAACTCAGCTTCAAATACTAAAAGGACCTCAACATAAAATTTGAAATCCTGAATAAGACAAAGGAGAATGTAGCGATACATTGAAAGTTCTGAACATGGGAAATGACTTTCTGTAAAGGAATTCTGTAATACAAGCAGTAGGTCCAATAATTGACAAATGAAACTAAAATGCTTCTGTACAGCTAAGAAACGATCATTTGAGTAAAGAGGAAAACTACAGAATGGGAGAAAATCTTTGCCTGCCATACGTCTGACAGAGAGTTAGTATCTAGGGAACAATTAAGAATGTGAACACACACACACACACACACACACACACACACAAAGCAACAACAATGAAAAATTACAGGACATGAGCAGGTAGTTCTCTGAAGTTGAAGTGCAAATGGCTGAGAAATACTTTTAAAATGTTCAACTTTTAATTGTCAGAAAAATGGAAACTAAAACCACTTTGATTTCATATTACCCTGGCCAGAATAGCTGAGACAAGAAAAATTATGGCAAGAATGTGGAGAAAGAGGAACTTCTATTCACTGCTATTGGCGATGCAAACTAGTGCAGCCATGTCGGAAGTTAGTGTGGAGATTCCTCAGAAAGAGAGACATCAATATACTTTGATCCAGTCATATCAGTCTTGGGAATATATCCAAAAGTTTTCCTTACTTTTAAAGATATTTTAGAAATATTTTTGCTTACATTTAAAAACAGCACAGCTCTTACAACAGTATGCACAAGACCTATGAAAATCTAAGCCAGACAAGGTTCCAGTGTGGATGAGGGATGTTGTTCAGGGGCAACTCCAGGCATAGGGGAGGATCTGTTGACAACTGATAGATGCTGGTAGAGGGGGAATCAGTTCTATATGGTTGTGATGGTAGGTTGACAGGATGCCAAAGGTCAGACCCATACTCCATAGTGCAGGAGAAACACAGATTAGACTTAATAGACCTTTAAGAAAAAAAAGACAAAGCAGGACAGATGGTTCCTCAATTAATAGCACTGGCTACTCTTGCAGAGAACCCAAGTTCAAACCCAAGTGGCTATCAACTGTCTATAACACCAATTCCACGGGATCAATCTGACACTGGCTCCTGTACTCTGAGGCCACTGCATGGCATGGGTACACTTACATACACTCAGGCATAACACTCATACACACAAAATAAAAATAAATGAATAAATAAAAACTTTAAAAAAGAAAATATATAAATAGTAGAAGACATGAAGTGAATGGTTAAATAGGTGATGTGGATGGGAGAAAGGATCTGAATATGATCAAAGTACATTGCATGGAATTCTCCCATCAATGAAAATAGTTTTAAAACATTACATTGAATTATAATTTTCTATTAATAGGTCTCTCTAACCTATAGGACATGGGTACTTAAAGCATAGACATGTTATCACAAATCTTTTATACAGTGCTGCTCTTTGAAGAAATTTGCTTCTTTTATTGTTTGCCAATATTCTCGTCATTTGTATCAAACAGTCCAGTCTATAGCCTGCTGTTGCACTGGAATTTGGGCATCCTGGAAATGTTATTGGAAGTGGTTATGTCTGTTCCCTGGCTATTAATCATTAAGATTTGTTAACTATCATTTTCTGAAATCATGGTCCCTTGCTTCTATGTAATCAAGACCCTGAGTCAATATTTTAGAAACAGGAAGGAAGAAAAAAGAAAGAAAGGAATAAGGAAGGAAAGAAGAAAAGAAAGAAAGGGAGATAGAGAAAGGCAGAAAACATGAAATTAGTAAGTATAGTTCTACACCCATTATCGTACAAATAGATGAACTCCATGGCTCACAAGACAAAACCCACAGACAGGAATGCAGAAAAAGTGTTTGTAGGATGGGGCGGTTGTTAGAGACGGGAGAAAGTGAGGGAAGTACAATGCACCTTATACATACCTAAAAATGTCCAAAACAAATTTAATTAATAACTCAGTTTTCTTATCGCAGATAAATTTGTATCTGACATTTTCAAATATAACAGTTCTTAAAGGAATGAGACAAGTTTTAATATAGCTTAGTGGGCAAGTAGATACTTGTACTACTTGTTAGTCTTGAACTCAAATTGTTCTTAATTAGACCTTAACAATATATTACATTTAATTATAATAGCTTTTGAGTATAGTAAGATACTGGATATTAAGCTTTAGGTACACTGACACAAAGATGGCCATGTAAAGTCAGGCTTCATAAGGCTGATCCTGACTGATCACTTTGGTCAAAGACTGTACCTTCAAAACCCTGTTTTAACTCTTCCTTTTTTCCTCAACACTGACAAAATATGCTCATAATTATGTAATATTTTATTTTATTTTTATGTGTATGAGTTTATGCTTGAATGTATGCATGTGTACCTGTGTCAAGCAAATAACTGCAGAGGTCAGAAAAGAGTGTCAGATTCCCTGAAACTGGAGTTACAGACAGTTGTTAGCCACCTTGTGGGTGTTGGGAACCAAATGCATGTTCTCTGCAAAAGCATCCAGTGCTCTTAACCACTGAGTCATCTTTTCATCCCCATTATTCTGTAATCTTAAGAATTAAAAGGTTAATGTATATGGAATAGACTCTGGCATAGCAAGTTTTAAATAGAACTTCATTAAATTTATATCTATAACAGTGTTCTGCTATTATATTATCAATAAAATCTCTACTAGATTAAAACAAGAATATTCATCTAGATATTTCCCTAAAAGTATCCTCTAAAGTAACTTCATAACACTTTAAAAATGTCATATGGAATATATAAAATATATATTACCTTGTAAGTAATTAGCATTTAAAACTTCATTTATATCTAAAATAATGTTTTATGTTCACTCATTACAGTTTTTAACACCAATTATGCTGGAATAATTCTTTACCTCAGAACTTCTTAAATAATCACCAAAATCCAATTGTTTGATGATAATTTCACACTGAGTCAGGCAGACCTCACATGTAAAGACAAGAGATGCATGGTCTTTTTTATATGGAGAAGTTAAAAACATGACTTAAATATAGAAGATACTGGAGGTTGGGAAAAGGTAGAGGAGGAGAAATAAAAAGAGATTGGATTTGATTAGTTCATTTTGTATATATGTATGCAAGAATCACATTCAATTCACATATTTAAATACTATACATTGAAAAGAACTCATAAAGATAGTTTGTGGACCACCTTATCCAGTTCAGGTTTCTCATGGAAATACCAAAATGCCTGTATAATAATAAAAATTTGATAGCAGATTTTAAAATTAGTGAAAGATGAATCTCCCCATTGAATAGCTAGAGGGAATGTGGGGGAATATATTGTGCAGATGATGCTCCATAGAAGGAAAAACAAAAGTGCAACATGAGAAGGAATTAGATGAGACAGAGTGAGTGGGAAGTTCAAGCTAAGTCATGAGGAGACATAAATAAACAGGATGGGGACCATACTGCCTCAGGATGAATCATATGAGGAAACAAAATCACAGTAACCAACGAATAATAAGATTAAAGGATACTTGTATTCTAACCTCATCCCACAGAAATTAAGTTAGTGTTGGTCAAAGAGGACCAACATAAAAGAAACTTAATTTTTCTAATAAACAAAGAGGTGTTGCCACAGAAAAGAGGGTTCTTCTGTTTGTTCTCTGCTTTCATTTGTGTAGCTGGCAGGCTGCTATTACATTGCCCAGTCACTTTTCCAGCATGACAGTAAGAGAAAGGGCTAGAGCACTACCGTATTCCACAAAATCAGTAGTGGAATCTGAAACTTGCATAAAGAGTACTTGAGGGGAATAAAACAAGAAGGCAAAACATCAAATATATCAGGGAAAACAGTAAATATAGCTGAAGTATAAGTTCTTATAATGAAACATATAAAAGTTTATTCTAACGTGCCATGTTATTTGTAAGGTTAAGATAATATTGAGGGAAAAGGATGAAAAAATACATTCAACAAATGGAAATGCAGTATTAATTTTTCTTGCAATACTGAATCAATATTAGATAAATATAATTTCAAACAAAATTTTAAGGAAAATATAGACATTTTATATTAATAAATATCCAAGCTATTAAGAATTGTAAAACACATTGTTGTCCATGGTGGTCCATGCCTTTAATTCCAGCACTCCAGAGGCAGAGACAAGTAAGATCAAGAAAGACCAGCCTGGTGTATATACATGGTGAGTTCCAGGACAACCTGAGCTACAGGGAGAGAGTGTTTCAAACAATAAATACATGAATAAAATAAAATCTAACAAAATTGATGAGTTGAATACTGTTGATTCAAATATAAAAATAAAATATTATATTTGTAACATTATTCTTAAAATACTTTATAGATTGGTTAATAATTAATTTGATATTAATATTTTACAAAAATAGTAATATAGGTAAGCTGAAGATAAACAGATTTTCAAACTGAATGACATATGCTATAGTTCTTTATGTATTGATGTATAGAAATATACATCACATATAAATATCAATAGTAGATTATTAAATATATTAATTTCAGATACCTGAAATTAATTTGAATATTTTATTTATTTTCCTACTTCCAAAGATTTATGAAATTTATTTATTAGAATAAAATTACATATTTGATGTTTAAAAGGGTATTTTCAGTGTAAAAATCTAAAGACTTAGTTTTTTAAATAATAGTAGATCTAATTTCAGTAAAAATACTTTAAATTTTCTCTCTTAATTTTGGCTTTGATTTTTCATATTATAATTTGAATTTTAAAGTATTAAATTAATGAGTTCTTAAAATGCACTAATTACTATGGAAATTTGTCATACTTATCCAATCTAAAAACTATGGAATATAGGATGTTATGTAATTTAATGATGGTAATAGCAAAATAAATTTTGAAAGAAAAAGTATAGTTAAATTAAAATCTCAACATATATGAAAACTTTCAAAGTATGAAAACTGAACAAAAACCTAAGCATATTGCTCTGTCTTCTCCAATCAATGACAATTAATTGTAAACGACTTTCTGTTGTAGGCAGACAGATTCTCTAGCCTGGTCTAGGTGATCCTGTGCACTACGTGTAAGTGCTTCCCACCTCTTGTCGTAAGAGCACTGGAAGTGGGGGGTGGGAGATGGTTCTATAGTTAAATTCCTGGCTGTGCAGGTATGAGGACTGGAGTTCAGGTCTCTAAGACCCATGTAAAATCCAGGTGTGGCAGTTTCCGCTTGTAAATCTGATGCTGAGAGATGGAGTCAGGCATACATCTCAGGCTTGGTAGCAAGCTGGTCTAGCTCAAGGTTTAGCAAGAGATCCTATCTCAAAATTTAAGGTGAAGAGGGATGGTGGAGGACACCAGAAGTCTCCTTCTGGCCTCCACTGATGAACCCAGGAGAACACATATAGTTTTTCATGTATGCATGGGACACACACACACACACACACACACACACACTGAGGGAAATGTGTTTTAAACATTGCTGTTTTTTGTAGTCATCCATAGAGGTGTGGTGGAAATGCAATTACATTTTTAAAATACGTAGAGGTCAGTGTGTTCTTTTAATGTTCACATCCAGGTAACCAGCAGCATGAGCGGGGAAGTGTAGAGTACTTCCATCTCCAGGAATGTTTTTTTTAGTTCTCTCATAGTTTTTAGGTATTATCATAATTAGTAGAACTAGAAAAAGACTGTTTATAAGGAAGAAAAGAACACACACAAAACAGTAGAAATCAGTAAATAGAATTCTAAGAACGATATGAGGTGGATGAGCCCTTTGTTTATTATTTCACATATACCATTTTCATATTTTCTGTGCTTCAAACTTAGACCTGAACTTTTAAAAACATAATTGAATTCTTGATAAGCTGCAGAGATGACATCATTTGAGTTATACAAGAGACTTGTTTTAAGGGCTCCTCTCCTCCTTCTTTGACTGCTGTTCCCTTCCTCCTCCTCTTCCTCCCTGTCCTCTTTCTCCTCTTCCTCCCCCTCCTCTTTTCCTCCTCTTCCTCCTCCTGCTCTGACTCATCTGACTCCACCTCCTCTGACGTCTCCACTTCCTCCTCACTCTCTGACTCCTCTGCTGACTCCTCCTTTTCTTCCTCCTCCTTGTTTGCCACCACCACAACCTTGATCATTGTTTGCAGCAGCAGCAGCAACAATACCAGTTTTATTTTTATTCAATTGCTAAGTCCTCCTAGAGTGACATCTTGGTAGCTGAGGCTTTGAGACTGGTGACAGCTCAGTCATCAGTTCCGACTGTAGTGTCTCAGTCACCAGGCCCAGCTACTTGTCTACCCCCTTAGGGACCCTCAGCTGCTGATTCAGCTTAGGTGAGACTTGCGTTATACCTGAGATGCTCAAGCACTAAAATCATCTGCTTCAGTCCATGCTGGAGAGAGTAAACACACAGGGGAACCTGGAGTTATAAAATGATTACACTTGCAGAAGAAAACTTGACATGCCCTGCGCCTCTCAGGGGATGATTTCTAAAGGAACTGCATGCTGTGTCACCCACAAGATTTTTGTCACCATTAGATTCTATTTTCCCATCATTCAGGATCTTTCCCTTATTTTAATTTATTTTTAAGCCTCATCTTTGTTGTCTCTAAATCATTCCTGAGGAAAATAATATCTTTTAAACATGATTAAGGGGCTTCTTTTGTAGATAACAATGGTTGGGTTCCCAATATCCAAGTGTCAGCTAACAACCACCTGTAACTCCAGTTTCAGGGGATATGATAGCCTAGTCATGTCCTCCATTGGCATTGGATAACACTGGTACAATTATAATTATATACATGTAGGTAAACCACTCAAACATGTAAAATAAAAATAAATATATCCAAACTTAAGATGATTATAATTTGACACTGAAGTCAAGGTCGCTTTGAATACAATTTCATTCACTTAATCCAGGAAATATCTTTTCCCTGTCATCTTTTTATATTGGGCTTTTGTGAATTTTGCACACTAGTTCTTACTTAAATGTAGATGCCCCTCCCCCATCCATGTGCCACATTTCTCCCCCAACTGGACTTCATGCATTGTGTCATACATGTTATGACAAACTCTCAACACACTTCAAAGAATTAGTAATTTCTTACTTTAATTTTTGTCATACCCTATATAGCAAATCAAAATATAATGAATTTTTTGGCAAATGTACTTACTTTGTATAAAAAATCATATTTATTTAAATGTTTCCTAACTTCAACTATTTTGTTATGATGTACTAAATTATCCACTCAATGTCACAGTAATATCTCATCAAATTAACGATATATTTTAATGTAAATATATAAAATATCACCGTGACAATCTTAGGTGAGAGGCAACTATGAAAAGTATTTCATTTTCTGTGAAAATAAATGTTTTGTTTTAATCAATTTTTAAGATAATATTTATTCATATTCAATATATTTATCCCTGTATTATATTTGAATTTAATCTCTGTGAAATAGTGTTATAAAATGAATATTACCCATCTGTTATTTTATTCTTAGATAAGATTTTGAAAGAAAAATGAAGTTAAAGAGCAACTCATGAGGACATTAAAATTTATAGCAATAGAGGGTTGTGATAAGGAAAGCTTCAATGGACAGTTGAGTAAATATTGAACAGTATGAATCAGATAGAAATTTATAGGTCTTGGAAGAAGCCAAAAATCTCGTATGTGGAGAAGAATGATTAATCTTGGCTTTGTAGGATAGAAAATTTTAATAAGTATCATAAACAATGTTTAAAGGTAAATATATGAGATAATGTTTCCTCACTACAGAACACTCTTTTATGAAAGCTAATAAAGGTGGTTGTATCTGCATAATAATATTGGCAATAATTTTCATGTAGTGCATTTGTATAATAGAATGAATGCCTGCCATTTGTCTAAGAATTAATCTTTCTCAGGGTCATCCAACCTAGAGACATATGAAGCTTCTGAGTCATAACTGCCATGCCCCCTTTTTGGTGGCACAAATACTGAATACCTCGTGTATTTCCACAGATGGTCTCATTCAGGTTAAAAGGACTTTCCTGCCTAAATTCTGAAAACTACATAATGATCCTTTTATAGAGGACATAGCTGTGTGTAACTTTCCATTGTGGGCGTGAAAACACACATTTATTTTGCTAGGAGATGGAACGTTTTTCAAGGATGTATGATTTCATAATTTATTATGTGGATGAATGGTGTTTGTACATTATATTCTTTTTCCTTCTCAAATTTACTCAAGTACAAAAAATAAATTCTAACTCTTAAATCATGCTTGAGAACTAGCACGCACAACCTTGGAAACTTCAAATGCTGCTTATTGTGTATGAAGAGAACGTGAGTAGAAATGAAAGTAGATTCCTGGATAATTTCAACGAGATAACACTGGTAAAATACTTTGCTACCTATAAGCGTCCCTGTCTCGATGACAGTAAGGGAGTCTAAGATGAAAGGTTTGTGAAAACAAGAGGTTAGCTGGAGACATGAAGAAGTGCCTGTTGATTAGGATTTGAAAACTAACCATAAAATGTGTAGTGATGCCCAACTATCATTTTATTGACTGTTAAAATGGAGAAACTATTACTTGACTGTAGATTGAATTTTCAGTATATTCAGCTGGATTCTTTAGGATGTGTCTGTTCACAGAGATTCATTTAAGTCAATAATATTGTAAATAAGGAGGCAGTGAATTTGTGATCAGTTATTTATTTATTTATTTACTTATTTATTTTTGACTATAACATAAAAGGTAAAAATGAATAGTTAAAATATAGCACTTATTTACATTTTGCAAGTTCTCTCTCAGGCTATCAAAATATAAAAACGCCTGTTCTTTTTAAATGTCATCAGTGTACAAAAGCAATAAAAATGGGTTAATTAAACATAGTAACATCTAGGGTATGTATGTGTGTGTATGTATATATATATATATATAATCAGGCTATGTTATGTTTTGAGGTGTTTATTTATCTACTTATTTATTTATTGAGACAGGGTTTGTTGCTATTTAGTCTCCTTGCCTGTTATTGACTATTTTGCCAAGTTTGGTCTCAAACTTTTGACAGTTCTTCAGTTCTACCTTTCAGTTCCTTGGATTCTAAGATTATAAACACATGCTACCACACCCAGTTCAGGAACTAGAGAGATGGCTCAGAGATCAACATCATTCATTAGCTGCTCTTGCAGAGGATCCAGGTTCGGTTCCCAGCACCCATATAGCAAGTAACAACCATCCTAAACTCCGGTATCAGAGCACCTGATGCCTTCTTCTGATCTCTACAGATATTGCACAACTTGGGTGCACTTACATGTAGGCAATACACTCATATACATAAGTTAAAAAATAACAAATGCAGTGTTTAAAATGTCTTTTCATATAGTGTTCATATGAAGTGTAGCTATATATGAAGATAACTATAGAAACATATGTATGTGTGTATGTCATGTGTTTTTATATATTAAATCAGAATATCTTTTAAATGTATAGTGTTCATGCTTTCTTTTGGGAAAAGCTACCAGGTCTTTATCTCAATTAGGGGATATTTTCCACCACTCACTTTCAGTCTATCACATTTCACTTTCCCTACTGTGTTCATTCCTATCTGAAAAGTTTCACTGTTTCATTTTCTGGTTAATTTCCTAGTGATCTGTCTTTCCCCAGTGAAAATTTGCCCTATCTCCAATGCATCTGGTTGTTTTCAGGGTGTTAGTTTGATTCTAAACTACCTCTATGATAAAGCACTGAGACAAACCAACTTGGGGAAGATAGAGTACATTTGGTATAAGTTTCCACATCTCTGTTCGTCATTGTGGGAAGTCAGGTCAGGAACTAAAGCAGGAATCTGAAAGGCACTGAAGCACAGACCAAGCACTGGCTTGCTCCTCTGGCCTGTGCTCAGCCTGCTTTCTTATACAATGCAGCACAACCTGCCCAAGAGTAGCACCACCCACAGTGACTTGGGCCTTTCCATATCACTCAACAGTGTAGAAAATGTCTCACATATATGCACACAGGCCAAGAACATAGAAGAAATTCCCCATTTGAGTATTGCTCTTCCCAAGTTTGTCAAGTTGACAACCAAAGCCAAACATGACCATCGGTTCCCTGGATAAAGAAAGAATCATCTTGAATAACAGATAAATACCGAAATGAAGAAGTATATGGTTTATTTCAATTGCATGAAAATAGCAGTTCTAGGGTATCCGTGGTCTTCTTCTGCTCTCTGCAGGTATTTCCTGCATGTACAGGAAGGCAAAACATCATATATATAAAATAAAAATAAATATTTTTTAAAAGAAAAAGAAAGTGAAATGAGTGGAAGTAATGAATTGGATGATGGACATGGACTGGAATTCACTGAGTTTTGCCATTCCATATAGCGTGTCTTAGACCCTGCATGTCTGAGACCCTCACATATGTAACAAATAATTGATCTTGATAGCATAGCTATTTTTGAAAAAAATAATGCAAGTTAAAACAAGTAAGCTGCCCAGTTCAGTAACTGAAAATTAAGTAGTTGGTTAATAATATAGTCATTTAATCTTAAATACAAATTTTTAAAAATCCTTTTAGTGATTGTGTTAATTGTTTGAAATAATTAGACCTCTCGTTGTGTAAGAAGTTACTGCTTGCTTATGCCAGTATAATCTTTTAATTGACTGTATATTGTATTTTCTTTTTAATCCATTTTAAATTAAATTTCAAAAGTGTTTATAAGTATTATTTTATTTAGATATACTTGTGTGATTCTGTATGTATAAATAAGCATTCACGACTGGGTGCTTCTGTGGGTGCAGATGGTCACATGGATGGCATATATTTGGAGGTCGGCACAGTCTCATAAGACAGTCCTCCTTGTCTCTTGCTTGAGATAGGATTCCTTGTGGTCTAGAACTTTCCTTTAAAGGCAGGCTAGATTGCTTTATACCTTTCAGACATCTCTTGTCATGGCCAATCATCTTGCAACACGGCAACATGGGTGCATGCCACTGGCATTTGTTTTTTACAAGTGTTCTGGGGATCCAAACTCAGGTCTTCACACTTGAAAATCTAATTCTTTACTGACTGAGTCATCCTCACATCCACTTTTAATACATACCTATTTTATGAAATACATTTGCTTTTAATTTGGAAATGTTTTGTATTACAGCTTTACACTTTTCCTTGTTTTATTTTGATATCGTTCGTTGTTTCCACCTGCAAATCCATCTGCCTTGATTTCCATACAGCGATTAATCCTTGATGCATTGTCCTCTGTTGTGTACTTTAACGTACTTTAATAATGTAACTTTTCCAACAATAGAACAGCTACACCCAGTCTAAAACTTGTAGTTAGTATCTATGAATTGTCTTGGAAGACCTGTGTCAATTTCTTTACTAACAAATTGTAACAAAAGTGCAACTAAATTTTGGAAATGGCATAATAATATCCAATAACTGTACACAATGGCACACCAGGCTTGACTCCTACCAGTAATACAGCATGACTCTGCTCTTCCAACATCCACTTTTAATCCAATATTAACTTGAATTATCTACCTTTAAAAACAAATGAGTCTGGATTGATGGCTCAGGGGTTAAGAGCACTGGCTGTTCTTGCAGATGACTGGGTTTGAATCCCAGCACCCACATGGTGGCTAACAACTGTCAGCAGCTCCAGTATCAGGGGATCAGACACCTTCTTCTGGGGGCACTGCACAACACAGGTGCACTAATACACATTCAAGCAATACACTCATACTCATACAAATGCTGATTAAAGAAATATAGAGTAATTGTGTTCTTATTTACATGCTACATCTCCATTTACTAATCTATTGTTTTGTTGGTTTCAGTTTTGTAAATGTCCTTAGTTGAATTCATATTCAACTTTTCCTTTGAAGTATTAGCTTTTCATGTCATTGAGGATGACGATTTATAGGAATTCGTTGTTCAGTCCACATAATCAGCACTTGATGGATTTTAACGCAGCAAATATTTCTCCTAATTGTCCCTGGCCACATTGTATGCCATGGCGATGAAGGACATAGGCTCTTCAGTTATAATACAGATCATCTTAGACAAGTTTTATTTTGAATTATTTTTTACAAAGTGAACATAATATTATTATTTTTGTCTGTGTGACAATCTCTTCCTGACACACAGCACACACTGAATGGGCATTACCTTTTATTGTGTATTTGTTGACTGAGTTCATCATGCCTTTTGTTCAAGAGAAATACTTTATTTTGAACCATGATTGAATTCTTCATAATTCAGTGCTTGTGGATTTTATTTAGAAATTCTTTCTGCACTCCTTTATAAAAAGGTGTTACATGTACATTTCTTCTATTAAATCAATTGACTCTTCAATTTTACACTTTTAATCTGTCGGACCTCTCATGATTTTACCTATCCATGTAATATAACACAAGGATCCAGCTTTCCGCTTCCGCAGCTGGGACCAATTGTAATGATCTCAAGTGCTCAGCTCCATTGATTTGTCTGGCCACCATACACTTTATCCTTTAGAAGTGTGGGAAAACAGACAAAAACTGTAAACTCAGAGCATAACAATAACTTCATATTAATGTTGAAAACGGAGCAGAAATATCAGTTCCTTTGGGGCACAGTCTCTGTTTATGGTCTGAGTTTCTCATATAAATCAAAAATTTTGTGAACTGCATTCCCTGATTCTGTGATTTAAATAATCATTTAATCCAGGTGAAGTAATCTCTCTTTTCAAAAGAAGTTTAATTAAATGTTAAATGAGGGCATTCATATAGTTTAAGATTTTCACTTAGAGGACAATACTTTGCAATCAAAGCTCCTTCAGCTCTACTTTAATGCCTTATACCAATACAACCTGGTTTATTTAAAAGTGGATCAAGGCTACTAATGAATTTTATTCTATCAGAGAGAGAGAGACAAAGAAGTGTATGGTTTCCAATTACTGAAATTCTGCTATGGGATAGAGAAAAAAGAGACACACAAGATGACTGTGAGTTAATTGGGGAAATGTCTCCAAAAGCAGAGGATCTGGAGCAGCACATTCCAAATCATGGCTTTAAATTCACTAATCCATTCCAATAATCACTTTTTAAAATCTCTTCTTCATATTTTTGGTTGTTAAAATAAAGGAACCATTTTTTTTCATCTCAATCTAAATGTTTTATAATATTCAATATATGCTAGTTTCCTGTCTTTTAGGAAGGAAATTAGTTTTTAGTTTCCTAAATATAAAATAAGAAATTAAATTTCCAAATAAAATATCAGTTCCTATATACACCTTACTTTAATTACTTTCTACTCTGTTTTGAAAACATGAACTATTTCTATAATTCATCAAAGATTAATGAGAATGAATGCTTAAAATAAAATATGCTCATCGCAAGACTAAGTGTTTGATAGATATCTACCTAATAAACAAGGGTCTTTAACTATTCTTGGTAAATACATTTTCAGATAGTTCTTAGGGGTTCATGTGGATATTTGGGAATCAAAAAATGGCATGTAACTTCGAATGCCTCGGCGTGTTAATCATCAGAATTTTTATTATCAAAATATAGCTACACTATATTTTGATTTAATACTAAAATACCAAGAAGATGTAATTTATAGGTGATTTCAGTCATATTATAAGATTGTTTCAAGTAATAAAATATGACAAAATGAGAAAGCCTTATATTTAAGCATTAAGAATCATATCATATAGCCTCTTCGTGAGATCTTTGATGCTGAGAAGAATGCACTGAATATCTTGGCTGACTTTCCATTGATTAGGCTACATAATGAAAGTGGTTCACTGGCTGAGACAGGAGTTCCAGTTCCCCTTGAATTGAATTATATCTTAAACTTCCAGCCTCTGTGTTGGGTATACTATTTCTGAATTATTCTCTGTAATGCCAGCACTCCATGTAATATAAGGAGTTTGATTCATAAGAAAAGTCAGGGAAAATGAAGTAGGTTGATCATAGTGTTGGCTTTTAAACCTTCAGTAATTATAAAATTTGAACAGGTGCTTCAATTTGTAGAGTAGGTTCAATTGGTTTTCAATAGGAATTGCATTACTTAGTGTTTTTAACTAGTAAAGAAAAAGTAATATTAGACAATGTAAGGAAAATATACCAATAATTAGGTGTCACAAAGATATCTCTTTGTGCCTCTGCTGTTTATAATGTCAGAATTTTAAGAATATACACGAAGATAGTATGAGGCAGAGACCTTATCATGGAGGTTTCAGGAGGGGAAGTCTGCTGTGACTCAGTTTTATACATATAAATCAGGTATTCTTCTTACCAGATTATGAAAATTAATTTACTCAATTGAATTGAGGCTGGTAAATTCTGAGTAATTGAGTTATCTGAGGCATTCCTGTAAAGGGCTCTATTTCCTTTATTATAAAGCGCTGCATGATATTTTATAACACATTCAGAGTTACATATCTATCACTATAAGGCACATGTATAGGCATGCATGTAGGCATGTGGGTAGGCAGATAGCTGATACATAGAAAGATAGCTAATAAAAAGATATCAGAAAATGATAGATAGATGTAAGTATAATCTGTATTGTGGGATGAAAATTCTGATTTTTTGATGAATGCACATTTCTTCCACAAGTAATTATGCTTTTTACTTCTGGGAAAGCAAATGCTATTTAGTGTGGGTACTGTTAGAGCATCAGTTATACAGACCTATTAGATTTCATGTTTGAACTACCCTTCCATTTTATTCATTGATTATTTTCTTTGTAAAAGCACTACCATATACGTCCTAAGCGCTGTGAAAAACGGTACCATAAAACCTCATAATACGATAAACGCAGTATTGGCCATCGTTTCTCCATATTACCAAGGAGAAATGGATTTTCTTCAATCAAAGTAGCTGAATAAATCGTTTTTTACTAACTCACCAACAAATATTGAGAATTTACTATAATGTGAGCACTATATCAAATCTTGCCAAGCAGGTTAAATTATGGCAACTGGGGAAACTTTTCAGTTGCCTTTTATTACAGAGATCTTCCGAATCAATGGGCTTGGTAAATAAATACCTGCCTGACAGCGAAATTGAAACTGTTTATACAGTAGAGGCTCGTATTTAAATATAAGGATGTGAACAACACCTGTACCTTTGGTTAAAGCAAACACAGAAAACTTTCCTCTCGGCAGTTAGCATCTAGTTCCTGGCAGTTGATAGCAACTCACGTTTATGGCTTTCTTTTCATTTTCCATTAAGTCTTTGTGTGTTTGTGAGAGAGTTGGGTGGAGGAGCAAACATACATGTGTGTGTTCCTGGGTAAGTGTATGAGACAGGCATATTGTGGCATGGGTACGAAGGCCAGATGGCATCCTTGGGTGTCAGGTTTCATCTTCTACCTAGTTCAGGACGTGGTCTCTTGTATACCAGGCTATATGAAATTTGAGCTTCCAGGGATTCTCCTGTCTCTGCCTTCCATCTCAACATAAGCGCCCTGGAACTACAGATGTGTGTCACTCTGTCCAGCTTTTACATGGATTCTCGGGGTCTGAACTTAGGTACTAACACTTGAGTGCCAAGTAATTTACCCACTGATCCATTCCCTGAACCCATCTGTTTCCACTATAAATAGAACTCATCTAGATGTGTTTAACATGATTGATTTGTCTATATATGTGGTAAGGGGAGACTCAGAAAACATACCTTATGGATGTAGTATATGATGTAGCCACCCAGTTTCATAGCAAATTCAATACTGTGCTATTCTTGTGGTGAACAAATCTCCTGACCAATTCAACACTATCTGCCTTTCACCCACACAGAAATACTAAGTTCGGATACAATATCTTCTTCTTTCTACTGTTCTTTTCTCTGTGTTAGTACAGCTGCTTGGAGACCACATGTCTTGATAAAAAAAAAAAAAAAAAACTTACCTGGAGATCATATCATATATCCCAAAGACTTTATATTTTACTACAGATACTTGCATGCCCCTGTTCACTGCAGCTTGATTAACAATACCTAGAAAAGTAATTCACTGAAGATGTTCATCAGTTGATGAATGGACAGAGAAAATATGGTCTATTCATAAAACAGAATAGTATTTTCATGTAAAGAAATATGAAATCAGGAAATCTGCATGTAAATGGATGGAAATGTAAAATCAATATACCAAGTGAGTTCACCCGGGGCCTCGAAAGGCAAACAATGCATGTTCCCACTTGCAATGGGAACTTATGTGGATCTTATTTTTGTATCTTTTGTTTGATATGTTTGACCCAGACTACATGTGGAATCAAGGAAACTAGAAACAATGAAGAATGGATGCCATAAGGAAAAGGGCAGGAAAATTTATAGAAAAGAAAAGTAGAGATAGAATATATTGGTATCAGAAAGATGTAAGCATGGAGGGTTTGCGGAGTAGGGAACTGAGGTATTAGTGGAAGGCTTAACCAAAGTGAAAGTTAATTGAAAAAGATATATGGAAATCTATACTCTTACAACCTAAGAGAGAGAAATCGAATAGCAGGCATATTAGAGCACAGGTAATATGAACGGAGAGGGGCATGTACTCTGGGTTAAAATTTTAAATGGAGATAGGAGGTTAGGAGAGATGGGAAGGCAGCAAGTAGGTAAGCTCAAATTAAGGACCCACAAAGAAGTCTTATGAAAATTGACTCTTTTGTAAGTGGATTGCTGTAATGCCAAGCTGACAAGGACGACATGTCTATCAGTACAACATTGGTACAACTGCTATATGGGAGAAAGCATATGCTTTCTGATTGGATTTGAAGACTGATGCCAGAAGATAATTTTTGCCTGGTCCTGTAATTCTTCCTGGTCAAAAATTCTATAGCTGGCGAGATCATAGGCTCTACGTTAGAATCTGATATTGTTATTTGGGGTCATGCTGTCAAATTGCCTACTAAGCAATTGTGTTTATATCCATAAACCTATGCTACACTTAACTTTGATCAGAGAGGCTTCTTTCTGCAGTTGACATCAATCAATGGAGACATACACAACTGATCAACAATCTAAGAATAAGAGAATCAGTGCCCAGTCTTAAACAGGACATCTATATCAACTCCCATGATCACATATATCAAGGCTTGTGAAAAATTTCAGAATAGGAGATAAAGGAATGCAAGTTCTAGAGGATGGATAGGAGCACTGTGAAATGCTGTCTTCTGAATATTACATGACTCTCACATTCATGAACTGACGGTAACATTTGTGGTTACCTCTAGAAGACTTATGCAAGATCAAGCCAACCCAAATCCCCGTTAGATGTGGTAAATCCCACACCACACCAGGGAGCTATTGGCAGCAGATAGATGCCATGGGAGAAAGAATGATTTTTCACTGAGGATGGGGCCCCTGGTAGTTTTCTCATGCGCCAGTGGATGGCTCCACCTATGTGACCTTATGGGCAGTACCAACTGGGCTTTGTGTGCTCTCAAAAACAAAATACATAAAGCTGGAGGGGGACATGTTGGGGAGAATATGAGATGAGTGTGGGTATATATGATCATATTTTATTGTTCATATGTATGAAAGTTTTAAAAATAACAAAAAATGAACATATATTTTAAAGAGAAGGAATTTTATGGAAGCATTCAATATGGGTGGACAATGTTACTCCCAAAAGACAATAATTATTAAATAAAAATCTTAGCCCCAGGCTCAGTTTATTTTACTATGGGTTGTTGGTTGGGAATGCTATGGATTCACCTTAAAAAACAAGCTGCTTTCATTGCTCCTCAGTGTTCTCCCTAACTAGATGGTGAGAGACCCTATTGCCAAAGACACTACTAACTCTCAATGCAGTACTTAGAAAAATTAACATGGAACTGACAAGGGAATTCTCCTTTCTGGATAGCTTATAAAGTGCCAGAAGGTTCTAGACAAATTTCTGGAAGAGAAAAATATCAGTGGTTTTACCATTGGACCCTGCATGTTATAATACTGACCTGCTGAGAAGATGTGCCTAAAGGTTCAATAGTGGCATTATTATGGGGATACCCAATTGCTTCTTATTGGATATGAGACTTGTTCTCTGTAAAGATTTTCATTCTTGGTAGTGTAAACCTGCTCAAACTTCCATGACTAGGGAAATAACTTATAGGCTCTAGGAGAAAACGTGTTGTTGTTGATTTGCTAAATGAAAATGCTGTCAAATTGTATTGTGTTTATCTTATACCTGTTGGTTTGTGCTGCTATCAACATTGGTCAGAGAAGCTTCATTTTGTAGTGGGTATTGCAAAGACTCATGAACCAAAGTCAGAACCATGGAATTCTGACTTCTGGACTTGACATGACTGTTGCGTGATTTAACTCAGCAGCTGTGGTTATCTGCAAAAGGCATTCAAAGAACAAGTCAGTAAAAATTCCACTAAGACTGTGACAGGGGCCCCTGAGGTCCCATGTCTATCAGAGGAGATCTTGGCAGTTAATAGCTGTTGAGGAAGAAGAGTCATTCTCCTTTAGGAATGTGATCATATAGGTTGCTTATGTCCCATTGTGTGGCCACACATCCATGTATATATAGGCAACTCTAATTTGACCCAGGCTTATTAATAACTAGACCAAAAAGCACAAAGAAGATATGAAGTTGAGAAGGAAGGGGAAGTTGGAAGTATGGAGTGGTGGATGATCTATATACATCATGTAAATGCTTGAAACTTCTGAAGAACAAAAATATTATTTAAAAATAGCTCTTCATTCATTGTCAGTAATTTGTCCACTCACCACCAGCCACTTATCATTTGCTCATTCATTTAACCACAATTTATTTGGAACAAGGCAAATTCATGACTGCATTAAGAAATTATTCATAAATATAATATTTTTTTCAGTTTTTATTTGGAGAGACTATTTCTATCAGGGGTCTTCTAAAATATTCTAATTGCTTAATTATTTGCTTACATCATACAGTAATGTTATTCAAAGTTCATTCGTGAAAATAAATCCTTCTAAATTGAAACGGTGAATTAAATTTTTATGAAACTAAGAAAAGGCTAAGAGAACAAGGGCTAGAGAAGTTGCTGATCGAGTAAAAAGTTATAGAAAGGTATTTACAAATATAAAAATGTTAGTTTCAAAGAAAACTGAGGTTAGCCTCAGATCCTATACTGGGAATTAGGAGAAGTCTCTGTGAAGCTCGGGA
Organism: Eospalax fontanierii; assembly: GCA_035773235.1. Classification (NCBI taxonomy): domain Eukaryota; kingdom Metazoa; phylum Chordata; class Mammalia; order Rodentia; family Spalacidae; genus Eospalax; species Eospalax fontanierii. Next base: position 65,190,956 of record CM069536.1, read on the forward strand.
ATCATATGGAAACCTCTCCCACTCGATCTCAGTTTCTTTCAGCACTAAATTAGGAGTTTTAAATGGATTTGTCTGTAAACCACACATGTCACATTTCCCTCACTCGCAGTCATAGAAACACAAGTCTTCTATCTTGCAAATATTGCTCAGTAGCCCCTAACTGCCATAATCTCAACATCATTGGGAATAAGTTCTAGAACATACAATTTTGCACATTTATTTCTAGGATGTATATATGAATATAGGTGGACATTTAATTTTGACTTGGTAACAAAATATGAGGTATAGACTACACTTTTGTAGAACACACACACTCTTTATTGCTAGACTAAATTTCCAAAACAATCTGAAAATATTATATTACTCTTCCAGATTAACATGATACAACTACATGCCTCTAAAGAGAGATCCATCCTTTTTCCCTAAAACAGCTTTGAATTTCAAACATATTCATTTGTCTCCTAATTCAATCACAATTTCCTTTAACAATCTATAACAGCTTATTAAAATTATAAAAGTCATTATGATTCAGGTGTAAATTATAGCAATAAATCAAATACAGTAAACAAAGCCTGATTAGATAAATGAGTAGAAAATTAATTAATAATTATGATAGATGCAAATGTAACACAGAAAAAGGAATACTCATGTCCACCTTCCTGCTACTTTGTGATTGGACCTGTGGTTACTATAGATGCAGACTATTCAGTCACTATTCATCCACAGTTCCTTCACTATCAACCAAATCCTCAGTGGGCTATAATATTGCCCGGATCAATCCAAAACTTAACCTAGAAAATTCTGGGTTCCTACTGCTTCTGCTAAGAGTTGCTGACTTTCCTCTTTCATTGAAGTTTATTACTTATTATTATAAAAGACAGAGATTTGACTTAGAGCCACACATACTACTTTGTCTCTCTCTCAGGATAAATCACTGAAAATGTCTAAGAGATCAGAGTGATCAAAAGGTAACCATGATTTCTAGTTCAGTAGTAGGATTATTTGTCCACTGTGGAAATGTTCTACAATAAGACATATAAAATCAGTAGGATCCAAAGTTTAGGATCCTAGAGGGGTAATAATTGGTTTCAGGTTCTCTCTCTCTCTTTTTTTTTTCTGGAAATGATTTACCCTGCCAGTACAAGAAACTGTTACTATTTCAAGTTCTTTCATTTAATCAATTCTGAAAATATTGATTTTTATCCTAAAGTAACAATCCTAGCTGGTAAGGATTAGGAGGAATCCTTATTTAGGACACATCATTTAATCTCTCTGAATGAATTTTCACTGAATGGTAATAATGCCAAGAGCATCCCCACCTGTACTCTAGTGTAGTTTTTTTATTATTCCATTGTATGATCATGGGGTGGAGCAGTGACAGAAAAGAAGCTGCCAGTTGCAGAACAAGGTTTCCTAATCAGGGTTCCTGGAGTGGATGCCTTTTCAGGGTTATTGTGGAGGTTTAAGTTAAGATTCATAATCCTTACATTTGGTAGACCTTATAAGGTGCATTCTCCCATGTATCCTCTCCAGAGCTATATTGTTTTCAATATCTCCCTTTATTTACACCTTGATTGATCAAATAAACAGCAATTACTACCCACTACATTTCTATGATTTGTGTTGTTTAAAGCTCACTTACTATTGTTCTTTTCTAACACTGGAGTTAAAGTTAAAATAGTCTACATTTGCATGCAGCTAGAAGTATCTATATTTTTATTAGTTTCTTTTATTTCCCAACTTAATATAGTGAAATAACAAGATAGTATTAGGTATACTGAAGTGGAAATGAGAATTTTGCGGTTTTAGGAATCAAGAATCTAAGGTAAGAGTTCCAGTAGCTTATTTCCACATTTAGAGTTTCCTGGAACCAGTAGCCAGTCATCAGTTCTACTCTTCCAGTGCTGCCATAGAAACTCTATAACTTTGGGGCTAACACACTAGGGGCTCAAGAACTGGCTCAGGAGTAAGGAACACTTTGATGCTTTTGCAGAAGACCTAGGCTCTATGTCCAGCACCCACATGATGGTTAACAACTGTTTATAAATCAGTATCAGTAGATCTGATGCCCTCTACTGGCCTCCACAAGCCTGGCATTCACATGGTGCATTTACATGCATGTAGACAAAACATTCTTACACATAGAATGAAGGTCAACAAATACAAGATAAAATTCTACTCAGTTCTCATACTGAGTTTCTACAAGACAAACATTCAGTCTTAACTAAGACTCAGTAGAATACTAACCGCTGCTTATCAAAATCTATTTCGGATCCAAACATGAGGATACACTGCTGAAGTCCCCACATCTGCTAGAGATCCTAAATTCAAGAGCTAGTCTCAGAAGCAAATTTGAGGCCAGGATGGACATTCTGCTGCCAAAGAAGAAGATAATGGAGGAAGAAGAAGATTGAGGAGGAGGGTGTGGAAGGGAAGGAGAGGCAGAAGGAGGAGAAGGAGGAGAAGGAAAACAAAAAGCTACTCGATAAAATCAATTTCATAATAGAATAATCATTCTTTATGATTTTCCTTCCCATAGCTTCACATGAAGATATATGACTTTTGGAGTCATTTTGCCAGCAGGCAAGAACCTTGATGATAGGTCTACATGAAAACTCAGTTTATATTTATCCTGAGCCTGTTTCAAAATCTCCCCCTTGCTTCTCAAAACTTGATTCTGTACAGAAATTGTGGCATACTGATCCTCACATTTACCCCAAGAAAAATAAGCATTTTATTTCCTGTTTAGTAGTGAATTTACAAATTACACAGCCTGTCACCATTCAGTTTTGAAGAAGAAACCTTCAAAATATATGCCGTGAATAACTGCATACTGAGAAACTATTAAAAATACTAGAATCCTAAGTTTTAGCTTCTCACCCAGATCTGGAAGGTATGTTTTGTATCAACCATATAAGATGTATAATATATTTTTCATATTCCTAAAAAATGAATAGAACCATGAATATCACGTATGAGCTGTCAATAGATAATCTATGGTTCACCTCCTAATTGCTTGAGTTCAACTATAATTTAAATTCTGATCTCCTTCCTGCTAAAGTACTGAAATTAAGGGAAATATAAATGAAAGTACTGATGTATTATTATAAAAGTAATTTTGTACTCTATGGATATGAATTTACTTGTAGAGAGAAATGCAAGTTTAAATATCAAGTTTACCTTCATTAGCATAGAAATACAGTTTGAGTGAATGGTATTATCCTAATGTGTATACCACTGTAGCAATGAAATGGTTCAAATCCAGGTAGTCCAAGTCCTGTGAGAATACCAAGATGATTTTTCTGTCACTTTGACATGTTACCAATGTCTGTGAATCTAAAGCCCCTGGGTCAGCTGCTGAGTCATGTATTTGTTCTCTATATCAGAAGGATTTCATCTTAAAGTAGATTGAAGAACCACTGAAATTAGACTCATTTCTTGTTTCCTTAGGAAATGTTGACTAGTTGGAATTAGTTTTTAATATAAAATTGAAGATTTCCTTCTATTTCTACTCTGACTCTAATGGCAAATTCTGGAAATATGTGGAAATTTGAAATCTATTATTCATTCAGATTTAATTAACTTATTTAATTAATTTCTTACTTAACTAATAACATGTTATGCCTTTCATTTCTGTCTTTTATACAAACTCAAATGCATGTCATATTAAAGCAGGATATTTCCTACAAAAGGGCTGTGTCTCTTCTTTTCAACTTCTTCATTTATTCAATAGATATTTGTTGAGGACCATCTATCTAGCTGGCATTTTTCTGACTTCATGATGACCAATAAACTTCCTTCTATCTGAGAAATTATATTACACTAAAGAGAGATAGCACACAATAAGGGAACAATATAAAATCTTACAAATAGCATTTATGTGGGTTATAAATACTATGCTGATGTTTATACACAGGTAATGGAATAGTGACTTTTTTATATAACCTGTCCAGAAAAATATCAGCAGCATAATGTGTTTTGCATGGCATCAAGATAAAAGTAAGAGAAAAAATGCACAAAAAAGCAAAATCATTCCATGTAAAGACTTGGTATTATGGGATTTACAAACATTTCCTATAAAAAGCCAGAGAGTACACAATTGATACTTTGTGCACCAGACAGTCTCTATGATGACCACTCAATTCTGCTCTTGAAGCTCAAAATTACTTATCTAAGATACAAAGATGAATGAATGTTGTTTTCTTCAAACAAAACTTTATTTACAAAATCAAACACTGAGCTTGATTTGGCTCTCACAGTGTATCTCTCAATCTCTGTGCATGCATAAGCAGTTTAAAGTGTAAACAGACTTGACATAGGAGAAGAACCCCAAACCAGTGTGATTGCACCCATACCTAAGATGAAAACTGATCTGAAAGAACAGGGAGTTGCAGTATTGGCAGAGTCATGTCAAACAAGTCAGAATGAAGAGGTTGGGCCGTACTTGAAGGGTATAATGTTTTGCATAGTAGTTCACAAATTCTTGCTGTGCAGTTAGGCATAGCTGCTTCTGTATATCCAGTGTGTTGATCTTCTCTCCCTTGGAGATAGGACTTATACTTTCTTTGATCAATGGGACGGCAGACCTTATGATATATGGAGAAGCTTGCTAAGCCCTTGTGCAGAGCAAATTCTCATTTTACTTTCTTGTGCATTTATGCCTTATAAAAGTTTAAATTCATTCTGGTTGCTCAATAAAATATTATTAAGTAACCAGAATGAAAACAGAATGACTTAGTAAGGATAATAGAAAATTATAGAATGATGATGATGATCTATATTTGAATGCAGTTGGATGATGATAATTTGACCAATTTGTGAATAAATTCTACAGAGTGTCAGGAAGGTTTATGTATGTATCATGAGGAAACAGAAGTCTGGGATCACATATCAATGTTGTGATCAGTGTGGAAGAATGGTAGATTTTAGGATGAGGATGTCTCAGTGTTGACTATATTTCGTAAAGGACAATCAAGAGCTCTCTTTTGTCCCATTCAATTTAAATGGCAAATATGATTTCTACAACCAAAAGGAATTTCTAATTTCATAGAGAATTTCGTATTTCCTTTTAAACACTAATCACACTATCCAAGTATTTATTAAACTGCTAAATATAATTCAGTACCTAGAATTTCCAAGAAAATTATATTACTATAAGATACTGGAGCACAGAAGAAAAACAAATGTATTTGGAAAAGAATGAATCCCCTCAAATTTAAACCTCCAATTCTCATCTTAAGTAAATTTTACTCTTATTTTGGGGGAATATTTATACATCAGCATATGTTATTTAAAGTTACTAAGTAGAAATAGGAATATTCTCTGCTTTTAATAATCTTGTATTGGAGGGGACTCTATTGATTGTTTAGCAAGAAAGTGTTTGCTGTGAAAGCAGTGATCTGAGTTTTAATTCCTCCCGGCACACATAAAAACTAAAGAATTTCTGCTTGTTCCTCTAACCCCAACACTGAGCATTTGGTAAAGACTGAAACTGGGAGTCCATTGACAAACCAGAATAACTGAAATGGTGAGATTTCCACTTAAGAGGAGATTCTTTCTCAAGGCAACATGTTGGACCTACAGAAGACACTCAACATCACCATTCAGCCTCCACATACATGTACAAACATGCACTATAAAGTTCCTGCAACACATATACATACATACAGAAAGAGAAAGCAAGGTATAAAGAGGATGAAGAAATAGAGTCACTTGGACATTTCATCTTGGTGCTAACACAAACGCACTCTGATGCTAAATAACATGTAATCTCACTGTCTCCTTTCCTTTTCCTCTATGCAGAGTAAAATATAGTAAGTATTCTCAAAACTGTTTTGAGAAGATTTTATTTGTAAGACCCACTTCATTCTTTTAAATTCATGCCAAAGGTACTCATTCACTGCATACAACATGATTTCTTCATTATTATTTAAAAGGGCATTTGTAATGAAGCTTGTGTTCAGTTGTTGAACTATTTAACCACCCTAAGCAGTACTCAATACTCTAAATAATATTCACTAATATATTGTTATATTATGGATACCATTCTGAGTTAGGATTCGGTATATAATTTATATCCAATGCTTTTTTCATTTGTCCCTTCTCTGCCAATAACTCCAAAGAATCTACCCTGTCTTATAATAGAATCAATTAGTATAGCTTGCATTGGGTAGAAAAGAGGTGTTCTAATACACAGCCTCCATCATAGTTAAATAAACTGCATTGGATGTTTGAACTTTAGTTGTATTTACTAGAGCAGATATGAGCCACGTGATTTCATATATAAGCACAGTTCAATTTTCTAATCCCTTTCTCTTCCCTTTATTGTTTTTCGTTTCTTTCCTTTTCCTTGTTTTATTTAACTTCATTCTGCCACTTTTATTGGCCACTCTCCTTTCTTCCTACCGTCTAATGTTCATTCAGAACTCATTCAGGAACTGTTCTACATGTTAGACCTAGAGGGATAAACAAGAGTAAAAATTTCCCTGCTCTAAAGGTGCTTAGAGACGAGTAAAATAACAAATAAGCCCTCAAGGAAGAGAGAGAGAGGTAACAGATAGATGTAAAAATTCAATTGGCATGGTGAAGCATGTTCTGCTATTTTACCTTGAAAATATGTTCCAGTATTGACCACGTTCACAATTGCACTGCACTGCAAGCACCATCCTCTCTCACTTGGGCTACAGCAGCCTTCCAGTTGGTTGTATGCTTTTATTCTTTATTTCAAGTGGTTCACTCAGTAGGTCAGAGCAAATCTGCCAAAATGGAGAATTTATTAGTCACTTGCCCTGTCAAAACTTTGTATTTTGATTATGGGTTGTAAAACACAGAGACCCAGTATGTTCTGACCGCTGGCTACATATCTAATGTCATTTGCAACAACCTCTCCACTTACAGGTTCACATCCTTTATCATCTTGAATATGCCCAGTATATTACTGGGGTGGCTTGAATGAGAATGTCCCCTATAGACACTAAGTATTTAGACATTTTGTCTGCAGTTGTTGGCATGGTCTGGGGAGGCCTTAGAAGGTGTGGCCATGTTGGAGGAAGCATGTCACTGGAGGTGGGCTTAGAGAGGTCTTAAGCCTTTCCAGGTCTCCAGTAGCTTTTTTTTTCTGTGCCTACTTGAAAAAGTGAGCTCTTACCTTCTACTCCTGCTCTGGCCACCTCTGCCACCGTGACGGACTCTTGTTCCTTTGCAACTGTAAGCTAAATAAACTCTTCCTTTCATTTTTATAAGTTCTCTTGGTCAATGTTTCTATCAGAGCAACAGAAAAGAAGCTACTACAACTATGACTCCAGCTATACATACTCCCTGTCTGCTTTTCCTAGTGTGTTCAGTTCATGCAGACACATTGTACTCACTTGTATGTGTTCATTTGTTTATAGCCTGTCTTTCTTTCCTGAATGTAAGTGCTCTAACAGCAGCATCTACTTTCCATCCCAGTTATTGTTCTATCTCTCACACCTGGAATGCTTCCTCCTTGAATGCCAAAAGAAGACAAGATAGGAAGACAGGAAAGCCGGAAATTAAAAAAGGAAAGAGAAATAACAGATAGCTCGAAGAAACAGGGCTTTATCATTTATATCTAACGTGTAACCCGAAGACCAGTGTATGGAAAACTTGGTCACTAATTTGGTGTACTGGGAAGTAGTTGAAATTTTAAGGGGTGGAAACTGGCGGGAGACCTCTTTTAATCATTAGGGGTGTTGAAATGAGTGGAGGAGCATCTGTTCCTTCCTCTTCTCTTTCATGTAGCAGGACTAAATGAAAGGCTTTGCTACTCCAGATTTTTCTCCAAGATGCGCTGCCCCCAACAGGGACTTCAGAGTAATGAATCTACCTGATCATGACTGAGGTCACCAAAGTTATGTGCCAAAGGAATATTTTTTTCTCATATAAATTAGATATATGCCAGGCATTTGCTAGGGTGGGGAAAGTTCAGTAACATGGTGAGTGATTAACAATGGCCTTTGTAGCAAAGGGATGAAGTTCAGTGTTGATCTGTTAAGTGAGATTCCTAACAGATCTGTAGGTTTATATAAAGCTGGATTTGAAGAGAAAGATGAGGATGAAGATATCAACGTGAAAGTTGTAAGTACAGAGATGCTGTAAAAAAGTCAAAGGTCCTGAAAAGAGGTAGAAGAGTGATTCTAGCTGATCATTACTTGGGAAAGAAAATCATATGGCATAAAAGATACTTGGACAAGAATGAGTTGAGGCTGGAGGAAATTGAAGGATATTTTCTGTTTTGATGAGCAAATGAGGGCACATGAAAAGAGCATTTGATGACTCTTCTGCATCACCTAGTTGCTACGCCTACTCAAACTTATGGTAGTTTCTGAACAAAATGCCAAACTGAACTGAGGAACAGACCCATGCTTACTGATCAGTATTTTAAAAATAGTTTCTTATGATTAAGATGTACATAAAGAATGATTTTGAACAACTGGGCAGTTACTTCTACAGCTTTCACAGTTAACAATAGCATTTTTCTAAATAATCCTATTTAATCTCCATGAGATATTATGCCAAAAAGCTCTTCATATCTTTGTAAAGTACACAATTAATGCTTAAATTCCTGGTAATTTTGTAATAGAAGCCAGTGGTACTAAAGAGAGACAAGGAAATGGAAATGATAAAGTTTGGTTTGTTTCTTTTTTGATTTAGGATGAATCATTGACTGTGTTTAATTTTTATTTCTTTTCCTTCACATGAGTTTTCAACTTTGCTACTCATAAGTTTAAGTCTTATAAAGTGCTTCCTGCTGAAACGCCATGCTGACTGGAATTCAGCAGCAAATAAATATTGCTGTCCTCACTAATTTGAAACAGTATGAGTTTTAAACCTCTAGCTGTGGGAGATTTATTAAGATTACAGTTTTCATTGCCATCCCTTCAGTCCATCAAGATAGGTCTAAGCTGTGTAAACTTTTTCTTTTTCTTTAACTAGCAGTGATTCCCATTCTTTAAGAAGCTGCCTTTGGAGCCAGTAACATTGTTAAAACCACAAGCTTGAAGTAAATGAAACACTTATCCATACATCCTTGTAAATATTTTAACCTGTTATTCAATGGAATGAAGATAGTTGAATATTTCATTTATTTGCAATTCAAGGATCGTAAAGTAACACTTTATAAAGAAAAAGATGTACTTGCTATACCTTGTATTACTGTTTGCATTTTAAAAGTTATTTATAGAATTTTGGCAATTTTCACATAATGTATTTTGATTATATGTGGACTCCCTTCCCTACTGGAACTCTCCCTTACTAACTCTCCCCAGTATCTGTACCTTTAGAGACATATCTGTGTCCCCAGATGCCCTTTGGTGTAGGTCCACCCACGGGAGTCTGGCTAACATACCTAGAGTCACTTTTAAAGAAGAGTGATCACCCCTCCCTGTAGTTCTCAGTCGCCTATACTCAGCTGGGGTTGGGTTTCTTACCCACTTGGGTTTCTTCTCCACTTCTATGCTGGGATTTTGTCTGGATTAAGCCTATGTTGGACTTATGTATGCTGTCACCAGTGCTGTGGCTTCATGTGGAGTAACTACCCAGTCAATCATATGAACGTGTTCTTTCATAAAATTTCCTTTGAATAAAATTGGGTAATTTTGTCCTTGACCCCAAGATGTTAAACAGCGAAAAAAAGTACATTTTAACTATTGTAAGATTTTCACTATAAACTAGAAGAGTTTTCAAAATTATTATATTTTTTGATTGAGACAAATTGACCTCTCATAAATAATTAACTGGGTAGTACTTAAATATATTCTTCAACTGGGTTGACTAATGCTCAGGGAAAATCTGTTCTCAAAATACTTTGATGTTTTTATGCATAGCAATATCTTTGGTGAAAAATTACAGACTGTACTAAGCAATATGGATTATGTAAAATTTTAAAAAAGCTAGTATTTGAAATGACCCATGTCTTATTGGATAGTTTTAGATTGACATTCAAGTGAGTGTTAGTACCTTTGCCTAATAAATTCATCATGCAATTAAAATTTATAAGCAAATTGGATTGCTATATAACAAATTCACAATTAAAGGAATTGAATGGCACTTTTTTGTCTTTTTGAGACAGTTTTTGCCTACATCTCAGCTGGTCTGTAGCTATGAAGATGAGGCTCATCTGTATCTCACAGAGATCCGCTTGGCTCTGCCTGCTGAGTGTTGGGATTAAAGTCATGAATCACCATGTCTGACTTGACTGACTTTTAATCTATAAGTTATGCAGAAATTTTTGGTGAGTGTTTATCTCAGGCCAGTTTATAGCAGTGTAGTACTGGCACTTTTATCTTGGGGATTATCAACAGCTATTTAATTGGATATAAAACCCTCTCAATGGGAGAGAACTCATGTATGGTACTGTAAATATAGCCAAATACACATGGCTGGAGAGGTCATAGATCCTGGAGAAAACCCTAACTGTCTTTCCTCTAGACAAATGTAATTTCTTACTGTACACTAAATTTGGATCCTTATATTTATACATACGTATAACGTTCACCACTCATCAAAGAAGCTTCATTTTGCAACAGATGGAAAATGTTACAGAGTTCCATAATTGGTCTCACACAGAGAATAAGAGTTTGAGAGATACCTCACCCTACGTGACACATCTACAGTGGGATCATTACACCTAAGGCTCATGGAACACGGTAGAACAGGGGATAGAGAGAACACTAATTCCTTCCTCAGTGACGCTTCATCATGCAACAGAATATGATACACACAGAAGGCCACAGTTGACCAAAGTGTAGAGAATAAGAGACTGCAGAGTGTGTGTACCTGGATAGGACTCCTGTGTTACCCATTCATCGCTCAAGGATCATTGCAAAAGAGGGGTTGGAAAGAATGTATGAGCCAGGGTTTGTGCATGACTGTAACAAAAGAGTCTTCCAGGCCCCTGGGAACTTGCTCATATGAACTTAAAGCAAAAGTGTCAGCATGTACAGGATCCATGCAAACTCAATCAGCCAAAAACTCAACATAGAACTAGGCAAATCAGCAACAGGTTCCAAACTTATATGAAGAACTATTAGCAACTAATGACTGCTGGGTGAGGAGGAGCTGACCACCTTCAAGAGAGAGACTCTACATAGTTTGATTAGAATCCAGTGGATGAGCTTTCACTGAAGGACATCTGAATACACAAATTTGACATGATAGGCCTTAACCTCTATGATCGAAGGCAAGGAATCCAGTGGGGGTTGGGGAGGATGGTTCTGTGGGACTGTAGATGGATGGAAGGGCATAAAGATGATTAATATATTTTGTACGGAATGTTCAAAAAATCAATAATAGTATACATTAAAATGTCAACAAATAAAATTATGAACCGATTTATCTAATAACTGATGTTATTGTCAATTTGTATGCATTCAGTGGAGGAGATTATCTGTTTTACTTGAATTTTCTGTTCAGAAGTATTTACTTTTAGTGACAAATGTAATAAATGTATTTTTAACATAATGCATGTGTTTTTATTTATTTATTTTTATTTTATGTCTGTGTGTGCATTGTCTGCATGTATGTAAGTGAACCTGTGGCGTTCAGTGCCTGAGGAGGACGGAAGAGGGCATCACAGTCCCTGGAACTGGAGTTATAGACAGTGGTTAATTGCCATGTGGGTACTGTGATTCAAACCTGGGTCTTTTGCAAGAATAGCCAGTGTTCTTATCTGCTAAACCATCTTTCCAGTCCTGGTGATAAATGTATTTTTATGCATTGGATGAAGGCTACATTCCAAATAAATTATATTATTGGGGTGCTACTATAAAATATTTTATTTTTAATTTGTGTGTGTGTGTGTGTGTGTGTGTGTGTGTGTGTGTGCATGTGCCTTCAGAAGCAAGAAGAGGACATGAGATCCTCTGGAGCTTATAAAGAAGTGGTTGTGAGCACCCAGCGTGCTTTCTGAGAATCAAACTGTTTTTTTTTTTTGGAAGAGTAGCAAGCACTCTTAATTGCTAAGCCATCACTTAGTCCAAAGTGTGATAATTTAACTATTCATTTTTCAGAAACAGTTACCCATTTATCAATCTTAACACAACCATATGTCTTTCCTGTGGAGAAACAGTTTGTTATTAATTCAAATTATTGAGATAGCTCTGGAAAGTGGAGAGAACACTGGACCATTTTTTCATTTATGAATAAACCGCTTGAAGTTTATATCACCTGATATTTATATACCTTCTTTGTTGCCTCTGGAAAGTGATTAAAATGATTTAAATTTATGTGATAAATGCTTCCCCGTTACACTTTTGCTTACTCTCATAAACTGCTCCATAAACTCAAGATACGATAAAGTTGCATAGTTCTTTTTCTCTAAATAATGTTATAGCTTCCTTCAAACCAGCATCATATATGGTCACACTGAGTTGGTTTATCTCCCCTTCAATTGTACAAAACCCCAGGTACTAACTTGGTCAAAGAGTCACTTTTAAGTTCAGTCAGATGAAAGCAGAGGTTGGCTTCATTTTTTGCTACTGTGACAGACTATTGAACTCAATGTGATAGTCCCATTCTGTGAGACCATACTTGGTTATAGGTTTATCAACCATGGAGTCACAAACATAGACTGGGTCTCTCTCTCTCTCTCTCTCTCTCTCTCTCTCTCTCTCTCTCTCTCTCTCTCTCTCTCTCTCTACATTATAAGTGTTCCATTTCTGATTTAGCAGGTTCTGTGTGTGTAGTGCAGTGTGGAGTAAGTAAAGCTCGTCTTTGACAACTTTAGCCACTCTCCTCTTTCTAGATCACTATTCATTTCCCAGTTTACTCACACACTTCATTCTGAGATTCCTCGTGGAACTTTGGATGTGTTTTCTGTCCTTCACTTTACATTTTACTCTGGGAAATAGGAAATGAAGGCCACAGAGTTTGAGCTTATTATGAATTTGTGCTATGTATAAGATAGGAATCACAAGTGAAATACTCAAAAGCTCTCTCTCTCACAACTTTAGAGGCACTACACTAACCTTTCATTTATGATATGACTGATGGAGATTACACCACACATGTGCACACACACACATATAATATATATATATATATATATATATATATATATATATATATATATATATATATATAATCTTTCAAGAGACCTTCATTCCCTTCAGTTGAAGATATAAACAATTTTCTTAAAATAGTTTGTATGAAGGTTATGTTTGCATTTTGTTACTGTTCTGTGTGCACAGTGTCCCTGGAGGCCAGAATTGATCACTGAATCCCCTTGAACTGGAGTTTCAGATGGTTGTTTGCTGCCATGCGGGTGCTGGGAACCAAACCCTGGTCTTGTGCAAGAACAGTACTATTAACTGGAGAGCCATTTCTCTAGCTCCAAGAACAGACATTTAAGAAATAACCTTAGACTCCAGGCATGGTGGTACATGCCTTTAATTCCAGCATATATTAAAAAAGAAGTTCACAACTAATTCTTCACATTATATTCACTGGTGTTTAAATTTTATTTTTTTAAATCAAGTCAAACTTATTTTTAAATTAAAATGAATGCCTTGAAATAACTTTTGTAGTGGATCCTTGGGATCAAACTCAGGCTGTCAGCATTTGTGGCAAGCCCCTTTATCTCCTGAATCATTTCTTCAGCCTATAAGAAAATTTATTTTCCACTTTTATTTAGGTAATGGGTCCATTGGAATTGAGTTTTCATATTTCCTATATAGCTGAAAACACTTGTCAGAAGACTTCCAAATTCTTCTCTTTGTATATGAACGTAATTTCACGTCTGTGAAGACTCTATTTTTCTATTCTTGTTTCTAAATGTTTTATCAATCACCTTTAAAGTCGATTTCAAGACAAAATGCCAAAGCAGCTCATTAGTAGAAATATAGCAATCCAGGTCTGTTTCTTTCACTCAGTTCCCCCTACTACATGTATAGATTGAAGAACAAAATGTTTAACAGTCAGTGTATCTCCTCGGATTGTGCAAACTGTGCTCCAGGGAATATCAACATGATTCTGTTTTCTTTCTTGAGTGGCTTGGAATCTAAAGACTGAAAAGGATAAGCTACTTCCCTGGAGGTTTCTTGAAAAGACACCACACATTTTGCTTGGTGTTATCTCAGGTGTCAAAATGTAAACATTATTTTCCTTTATTCACTATTCATATAAATGTTATAAGGCAGGAGGGTGGGAGCACTGAGGTCGAATTTCACAGCTCAGTGTACCACTTTGCAGCTTATAACCTTGGTGGGTTTTATCTTAGAGACTATCTACTTATCTAAACTTTGTCTTAGTTACCTTAAGGCTCACAATTTCAATGATGCTACATCATTGAATACCATCTCATTTTATTATGCTGACATATTAGTTGTGTTAAGTTTTTTTTAAAAAACTTTTGCTCCATGAATGAGCATTCATGATCTTAGTTGAATATATGTGAATGATAATATAAAAGCATACAAGTAGAGTAGGCTACATTTGAGGAGAAATAATTGGTTGCATTGTGATATTTTTTGGGGGGTAGGCTTCAAATCATCTCCATGAAACTTTGGTCAGTCAATAGGGCTGATTTATCTATCAAGGGCTCCCTGAGTTTCTGGAATTTATAGTACTGTGTTAAGCAACATGGCAGATGGACTCAGTTTTTGCTGGTATTCACTCCAGTTGACTTAGTTTCTCTTCTCCGCTCTGAAACCATGTTTCTAAACCCAGGAGTTTTATTTGCTTCACTGCTTTAATGAAAAGAAGGACTATCTGAGCAAAATGGAGAGTTTAACAGAGTTACCAAGTTACTGATTGAGCCTGTTCATTTTTGTCAACCTGACACAAACTAGTGATTCTTTGCAAGAGGGAATCTCAACTGAGGAATTTCTTCTGTTGGACTCATATTGACCTTGTCTATGAAGCATTTTCTTAATTGCTAGTTGAAGGTGGAAAGCCTAGCCCCTACTATAGGCTGTGCCATCCATAGACAGATGGGGCTGGAAAGGTAGCTGGGGAAGAGCCATGTATCACTGTTCCTTCATGGTGTCTGCTTCAATTTCCTACGCTGAGGTCTTGCCTTTGCTTCCCTGGATGATGGACCATAACCTGCAAAGAAAGTTTAAACCTTTCTTTACCAAGTTGGCTTTGATCAGAGTTTTATCAAAGCAACAGAAACTCAACCAGAGCAGTGACCTCAGACAGACGTGAATGGAGGATCAGAGTTGACATTCTTCAAAATTTTGTCTCCAAATTTTGAGACTTAATTCTCTGTCATTAGTTTATCAGCCAATTGTATGAATTAAAATATGTTTCTTTTAAAAGTAGATATATTAAATAAATAAATTAGACTATTATCTTCTTATATCACATAGAAGTAATTTGGCTTTCCCCAAATCTAGGCAGAACAACATTCACTGAAATAAAACTAAACTTATCTGCCTTTATTACCCACTCTATGAAGCTTTTCCACATCTATGATATGAACCTATGATGAGATTAAGTCTTAAAGGAAGACAGTGAAGAGCTGGATGAACATATCAGTGATTGAACTGTGGTGCTGTATTTGTTTTATTGAAGATATAATATTAAAATAGTATATAAATATTTTTCAAAACAGATATTTTTCACCTCTTCCTTGGCTCTTATAATCGTCCTACCCCCTCTTCAGCAATGGTCCATGAGTCCCAGGTAGGTGAAAATTAACATAGGAGTCCTGTCCAAGGACCCACATTTTACAGACTCTTAATCTCTATGATTTGGCCATTTTTATTCTTTTGTGTTCCTAGACTTATGCTGCATGAGGGAGCTTAATTAACAAAAATTGATTGAGTCATTAGTGACCTCTTTAGCCCTTGTTCTATTGTCTATGTGTCATAGACATACAGGTCACTTAGGCCACTTAGGCTTGGGGGATTCACAGACTATCTGTGAGTGATCAGCTGTACTACTCTCTAATAGTCTGGTTTATAAGAAACTTCTTTGATGAGTGGTGAATGAGATATTTTTTTTCTCTAAATAAAATTATACATATTTGCACAGAGTGAGAAATCATATTGGTCTAGGAATGTGACAATATTGGGGTTTTCTCTAAGGTCTATAACCTTTCCAGTCACATGTATTTGGCTGTTTACAGTACCACACATTAGGTTTCTCCCATTGAGTGGGATTTTAGTCCAAATAAGTAGCTGTTGATTGGCCCCAAGATAAAAGTGCCACTACTGTACCAGTGTTGTGTGCTGTGCTGGTCACTGATGTAGTTATTTGGTCATGAAGCTGCTGTTGGATCATCAAATAATGTTCTCCTTTAACAACTTGTATAGTGCTCTCCAAAATTATGAGAACTAGCATTTAGGGGAAGTGGTTTCCTGGTCAGTTCCAGCTCCATTGCTCCAAATCCTGTGTCTAAAGTCTGTTTTGCTTTCAGCAATAGGGTCTTACTTTGAAGTTCTGGGAGGCAATCAAGGGATGTAACAATAGCCTGTGTAATTTGGGGAGTCTCTTCGATTACCTTGGCCAACAACTCAAAGGAAGATTTTTCCCGTTTGGCACTATTTCTTGTTACATAGTCTTCAGCTAGACACATGAACTCCCGTAGAGATACTGTATATTCAATTTGTCCATTAGGTTGATGGATAGTTAGCTATTATTTTTATTTTATGTATATAATTTCTGCATGTGGGTAACTGTACTCGTGTTGTACAGTGTCCACAGATGTCAGAAGAAGGTGTTAGATCCCCTGGATCTTGAGTTACAGAGGGCTGGTATCCACCATGTGGGTACTGGAAACCTAACCCGGGTCTTCTGCAAGAGCAGCCAGTGCTCTTGACATCTGAGCTATCTCTCCAGGCTTCTCATTAATTTTTAAGGTTTAACAGGTCAAATTTGTATTCCCCTACAGCCCTTGCATGTGAGTTCAAATTTTCAGGCATTCTACCATTAAAGAAAACCAAGTCTCCTTCTTCCAACAGGTATCATTTGCCAATAAATCCTCAGAGAATACTGGGACTTGTTACCCACTTCCTACCTCCATGCTGGAACTTTGCCCAGGTCTCATGTATATTGTCACATGTCTTGTTGGTTCATATATGCAACTGTCTTGATTTATCTGGAAAACATGATTTCTTCTATGAATCTCACCTCTGGTCTTTTAAATCTTTGTGCCCCCTCTCCCAGATTCATCTCTAAGCATTGAGAAGAGAGAATGTGATATAGATATCCAATTTAGAGCCAATAACTGAGTCATCTATTATTTTCTGCATATTTGCCAATTGTGGGTTTCTATGTTATTTTACATCTGTTACAAGAAGCCTCCACATTGAGATTTGAGAAACACAATAAAGTATGGGTACAACAAGTTATTAGGAGTCAGTTTAACAGGATGTCTATGTAGTGGTATGATAAGTTATCTCATGTCCTGTAATCTGTCTAGTGATAGGTTCATGGTCCTGATAAAGATGTGAGATATGGGCTCTGTTTTGTAAATAGAACTTAAATGTAACCAGATGGTGGTACCAATGTGTATATCTTGTGGGACACAATCATTGCATCTTATAGGGTTCACATCTTGGTAAGATTGACGGATTGCTTTTTTTTCTAATAGCATAGTACCTTCCAATACTGGGAAAGACAGCTAGTATAGCTGAAACATGAGGTCAGTACCAGCCTGAATTTGCCATGTTTGTTTATGACTCCCATGTAGAGTGTCTTCAGCACTACACCAGCACTTTCAATTGCAAACAAGAGCAATGACATTGGTCAGGGTTATTTGAGGGTCTATGGGACTTCCCTGGTCAGCAACTCAAAAGAGTGAGCCCATTCCCAGTACTAGGTTTTTTATTTGCTAGACTATGGTGTCTGGTAGGGACATCGTTATCCCATCATTTGATAACTCCATTTTCAATGTACATATTTCAAAAATCTTCTACATTAGTAGGTTTCCACATGGCTTTTCCACAACACCTTTCTTTTTAGTAATCTCTCCTTATCCTCCTTGGTCTATGCTGAACTCCCCTTCCCCACCTTTTTGAATAAGATGACACAGTTTCTTTTCCCTTTCTTCTTTCTTTTTTAAATTTCTTTATGCTTTTATAAAAAAGGTATTTGTATTAGTATATTACTTGCATTTAAGTAGGTGCCTCTGTGTTTAAAATGCCTGCAGAGGTCAGAAGAGGAAGTTGTATCGCCTGGAACTGGAGTTATGGATGGCCGTTAGTCACCATGTGGGTGCTAGGATTTGAATGAGGATCCCCTGCAAGACCAGCTAGTGCTCTTAATTGCTGAGCTATCTTTCCAGCCCTCTTTCTTTGCATTTAAAAACTCGTCTTAAATTAGACCATACCTTCTGAGATAACTGACTGAAAAAACTAAAATCAATATTTACTAATTAAATAATTATGTGTTGCCTAAGCTTTACAAGGAAGCTTTGCATCACTCCCAGCAACTCCTAGGTAATTGTTAATATTATTTTTCCCCTAGAAATAGAATCTGAAGTATTGGGAGGAGGTAGTGCTGCTAATGAACAACGGAACTGGGGACTGTGCTCAGAGTGGCAATCAGTATTGTTTCAGTGTGCCACAGCTCCATTACTCTGTGATGTCATTAAGCATGAAAATTTAACAGACAGAGTAGGAGCTGGGGTTGACCCACACCTTCTTATTCTTGTGTCATCAAACTTGTATCTCAGTGAAAGGCTAGAATCATATACATGAACATGCAAATCAATCTGTAGTACTTGGAGTTCAAAGAAGACTGATATGGCGAGGCAAGAAAATGAGTGGCCAATAATTTAAATAATGTAAAGGATGAGCTAGGATTAGTCAGCAAGTGTTCATGGCCAGGCTTTCCAGAGATGAAAGGAACTGAGTGGGAAGGATGAGTCCGATACAATTAGATTGTAGAGTAAAAGGCAAGGTTGGTACAATCAGACTACCCAGTAAAGACCTGCAGGGGTAAATTAGTGTGCTGCAGACACTGGGAAATTATCCCGAGTCTGTATCGTGCTCTTTTCTGTAGAGCAGACTGCCAACTCAAAGCAAAAGGTTTTCAAGATCTTGCCTGAACTCCTTTTGTAATCCCACCTTCAGGTTCTGCTGGAGCACAGTGGTGAAGCTGTTAAATCCTGCTCATCTCCATCCAAGTGAAGGGTGCTCTGTCTCCATATCATGCTGGCTGTCTCTGGCACCTCTTTCCTGTCTCCAATGAGCAATTCTGATGACAGCTTTTTATCAAAGCTTGAAAAAAACATTCAAACTGCTTTACCAAATGGTTCCTTTATGCCAGAAGTTTTTGAATGACGATGCTTATTTCACATTGATAATTCACGTCATGCCGAATATGCTATGGAGAAACATTTTTGGAGAATGCTGTTAGTGGTGTGCCTTTATATCATATTTTGAAATTAAAGGATCTCTGATACTAAAAGCTGATCAGGGTTGTAGCAAAACCTTGTTTCATTTTTTTCAGCTTAGCATTTCCTAAATTTACTTGACCATGAAGTACATTTCTGTTGTTGAGGTTAAAAACTTTACCCTCTGTCTGATGGCTTATGAAAGTGGTTAAACCCTACCATTTAAGCCATGATGCATAAAATCTCTCTAAGGAAAACATTTTGTTAGCTAAATTGCTATGAGACAAAATCAGATAGCAGTAAGTAGCAAATAATTCATTTACATTGACATTTTTGGCATGTAATCAAATTAATTTATGTAACCCTGAAATGTTTTTCATCTACTTAATCCCATCTTTCATTTTTGTAATATTTTAATTGGCCCATCTATTAACCGATTATTGGCAAACTAATCTTAGGAGAGGATCTGTACATGCATTTCATTTTTAAGGCTCTACTAAAAGTAGAGACCATTATAACTATCAAAATATCTTCTTAGTATCTAAACTATCTATTCACATTATATTTGTATTAACTTCATTTACTTCTCTTTGTTAACATTATTAGGATTTGTAGGCATTAAGAAATTCAGCCTAAATTTTCCTTTCCAGTATGTAAATTCATTAAAGTTTTGAATCATTTTCCATTTGTATAATATTGATACATAGATACATATATAACTGAAAAATAATTTAAAAGTCTTTCCTAATAGTACAAAATAACTTGATTTTACCTAGCATAATTCCATGTTCTCAAAATGAAATCAGCTTGGTAGCATTTGTTTTGACTTGTACCTTAAATCTTGGCTTGTTCCTGTGTTTGCACTGTATTTCTGTACTCCAGCCTAAAATGAACATTTTTTCTATTTCTTTGCAGCAAATTCTTTTAATTTTTCAATGAATTTTTTCAGTTTTCATACAGTATAACTTGATGGTATTTAGATCACCTCATCCATCCCCACACCATCCCACTGAACCCCAACCAATGCAGTGTATTCCACTATATACAGAATATGGCATATAAAGTCTGATTTATGTCTCCACAAGCCCTTCAGTGTGGGTCCACCCACCGGAGCCTGGTCAGTCAGCATAACTGTGAGTTCATATGTGTAACAGATCAGGTGCCTGCAAAACTGTTTTCTTCTGGTCATCCACAACCTCTAGCTCTTACAATCTTTCCATTGCTCTCATCTGCAATAATCTCTGAGCCTTAGAAGGCAGAAAATTTGAAATAAGTTTTTTATTCAGGGATGAGTACTCTGTAGCCTGTTCTCTACATATCGGTCAGCTGTGCGTTTCTGTGTTAATCACCATCTGGTGCATAAGGAAACCTCACTGGTGAGAGTTGAAAGATGCATTCATCTTATGTGTAGATACTGCACTAAAGATGTGCTACTTAGGGCTGAGCCTCTCACCGACAGCTGTTTTCTGCATTTGACCAGTTGTAGAACTCTGTGGTAGTTACCATCTGCTATATAAAGAAGCTTCTTTCATGAGTGGTGAGAGAGACCCTTGTCAAAGATTCACACTTAGGATACAGTAAGAAATTACATTGGTCTAGGGAAGTGACAGATGTAGGATTTTCTCTAGAATCTATGACATCTCCAGTCATGTGTATTTGGCTATGTTTACAGTACCACATTAAGTTCCTTCCCATTGAGCAGGCCTTAATTCCAATTAGACAGATGTTGATAAAAGACAAAAGTGCCCCTAGTGCACTAATAGTGATAGTTTGCTGGATCAACCATTGTTTGTTGGATTTCACAGCTCGTAGGATGAATGAATCTTTTTTCCCCCCGTGGTAGTTGGTAGCTTACAGAATGTTCTCTGATGCTCTGAGCTAGTCTTAAGGGAGGAGGCTTCCAGGTCAGTTCCAGTTGAATTTCTCCAAGTCCTGTTTCCAAAGTATGGCCTGTCTTCAGCAATAGAGTCTTATCTTCATGTTATGGGTGTCAATTAAGGGTTAGGGAAATAAAATGATTTTGGAAGTCTCTTAGGCTACCTTGACCACCATCTTAAAGGGACATTTCTCCTGTGACTTTGTTATATAGCCTTGAGCTATACATATGTGCTCTTATATATGTTTGATGTGCTTTATTTAATAGAACTTTGAACTGATACATCTTCCTCCAGTTTCTTACACCATCTAAGCGTTATTTATACACTTCCTCATCTCTCCCATAATAATACCTGTCTCATATTATCTTGAGCTCATTCTTCTCCTTCACCTGCTGCCCCACTTTTTGCTTTCTATTTTCCTGACTTCTCGGGTAACATCAGGATAAATACTCATATTTAAGGACTTGGAGCTAATATCCACAAAAGAGGGAGAAAAAAATGTCACATTATTTTCTGAATCTTTGTTATTTCAGTTAGTTTAACAGGCTCCAGTTCCATCCATTTACCTGTAACTTGCATGGTTTTGTTTTCTTTACTGCTGAGTAGAACTCCATTGTGTAAATGTACCACATGTTCATTATCCATTCATCAGTTGAGGGACATTTAGTTTGTTTTCACTTCTTAGCTACTTTGAAAAGTATGTCTACAGTAGAATAATTCCTTTAGGTATATATATATATATATATATATATATATATATATATATATACACACACATAATCAAAAAAAGAGATTTAACCAGAGTATAGGACAGATTTAGTTTTAACTTTTTAGGATTTCCACAGTGGTTGCACTAGTCTGTAATCCCATAAGGAGTTCATGAAATTTCCTCTTTCCCCACATCCTCACCAGCATTTGGTGTCATTTTATTTTCTTGACCTTAACTAATCTGACAGGGGTTTAATGAAATCTCAAAGCAGTTTTGATTTGTGCTTCCCTAATTACTGAGCATCGTGAACACTTTGTAATTTTTTATATGTTTTTATTTCTTCTTTTAAGAGCTCTCTGTTCAGATTCATGACCCATTTTTTAATTGGGTCACTTGTTTTCTTGCTTTTTTGTTTTTTTGAGTTCATTGTATATTCTGAACTTGACCAAAATAGAAAGTAAGAGATACGGCCAGCTCAATCCATGGGAAAATCATAACAGTCTCCATTAATACTTTTAAAATCAATTTCAACAAGTATGGTTGGTATATATATATATATATATATATATATATATATACACATGTATATATAATTTTCTCTCAACACATATTGATAAAATAATTACTATGACCCAAAACACCCTTCTGTGACCTGGGAACACTTGAAAAATAAGATTAAAATGATCCTGGTCCTATAATGTTCATTTTAAAACAGTTACAGACACATAATAGCCTTATAAGCAATTAGAGAGTGTGAGATACTCATCATTACCGTGAAGATTAAAGCATGAGGCCATTGGTTAAGCAGAGGTTTAAAGGAACTAGACAGTAGAGGATTTAATTGATATAGTTCTGATTAGAAGAGTAACTGGCGGAATTTACACTGGATCCAGCTAGACACATGGACAGAAAGGACAATTTGGACTGTCATGAGCCATAGCTGGGTGATAACAGGTAAGATATAAGTATTTATTCTTGAATAATCAACATTCATTCATTTCCTTTGTGTGTGTGTGTGTGTGTGTGCGTGTGTGTGTGTTTATTTGTATTTTAGGACTTGTTTGCTCAATCAATCATTCATTTAATTTTTTCAGCTCCCGTGATCTGGGATTTTTTAAAAAATATGAATGCATCAAATTTGCCCAAATACTCTTGGGCCCTTGGGTCTGGAACTGTCCCTGGATTTTGAGACAGAGTATTATTCAATCAAGATTAGTCACAAATTTTCTATGAAGCCCAGGAAAATTGAAAGTCTAATCCTCCTATCGTCACCTTTCCTGTGCTGTAGATACAGATGTGTTCCACTGCACCTGGTCCAGAAAGCAATATTGAAAATATTGAAGATATATCGAAAATATATCTTCTAGATAGTGTACGAACTGGTAGGCTTAGCATAGTATTTGTGTTTTATTCAAAATTGTTATTACCAAATGTTTAAAACTGAACAGACTGCATTTTATATACACTATGCTACCTCAGGTATAGAAATCTGATTCTGTGAGATGTGACATAAACAGTAGTAAAACCAATTGTTCCATTTGTCCTAGTTCTTAGATTTATAAAGAGCCATTTCACCAACACCCATAGTCGAAAAAATATCTTAGACAATTCTTTAGTCCCTCCCTTCTCTTGTATAGAAATAGCAGAAACTGAGCATTCCACTACAAGTCTCTCTCAGTCTGAGACTCCAACTTACTACCTTTAGTAGAACAAACTGGAAACCCATATGAAGCAAAAGCCCGTGCTTAACATAGTTTGGTTAAACAAATGAAATTTCAGTGGGATAGGTTGATAGTGAATCCATAGCACAATCAACTAGTATAAGTAGCACAATGTTTTAAAAAAATAGAGGAAAAATAGAACATCTATCATAATATGCAAGCAAGAAACCAATGACTTTGAATTATGGGGCTCACAATATAATTAAAGTAAAATGGAGTTAAATTATATTTTATTGATAAAGGAGAAAAAAACTAATGGATAGATTGGATTAGACTGATGAACATCTTCT
This sequence comes from Eospalax fontanierii, assembly GCA_035773235.1. Classification (NCBI taxonomy): domain Eukaryota; kingdom Metazoa; phylum Chordata; class Mammalia; order Rodentia; family Spalacidae; genus Eospalax; species Eospalax fontanierii. The sequence continues at coordinate 65,214,856 of CM069536.1, forward strand.
CTGTCGAATGCGGTTTTATAAATTGCTCATTAGAATCTCAGACATAGCCTCATACTGTTTTCTCTGACCTCGGTTAGAAGGAGCTGGAAACCTGTAAATACCTTACAGAATCTTTTGCAAATAGCATTCCAATTTAGGCCCTACAAATTAAACTTTCTTCTTCCAGATTTGGAAGGACGGCAACATAAGTACTGCATTGTGAGGCCTGGAGGGCTTTACATGAAAGAAGGCACTAGATTTTGTCCATTGCCTAATGTCAGAATGCGAATCTCTATAAGCGGCTGATGCTTTTCTTTAGAGTTGCTGGTGATTTCTGTCCTTAGGATTCCTGACATGGTAGGGCATTCTGACCTTTATAACTTACTCTCTGCCTACAGTTTCACTATTTTTTAATTGTCCATATTACAACACTATTTAATGGAAATACCAGAAGCTTTCTTTCTATTTTCCAAGGTCCTTATTATTTAATAAAGGATAGCATGACACCATTTATATAACACATCATTGCAGCTCTCAGGGATATATAGGTAAGTAGAAGCGTTAAAGACACAAACATTCTTGCTTTATAATTGTTAAAACTGAATTAAACCCAACTTTATAGATTTTGATTTATGACTTGTATTCTATCATACCCCTCCTCTCATTCAGTAACTTTTAATATTATTTTCTACAAACTAGGATTTTAGATAATTCCCTTGTAATCAACACAATTTATATCATCTTGCTCTTGCAAATTTCTGCTTATCACAAAAATCACACCTACTGGTGCATTTTCTTAACATGTTATATCATTTCAGTGCCTTTTCCATATGATTGGCATTTGGCATAGAGATAACAAATCAACTTCCTTAATTTGAAGCTCCTTAAATCTTCTGGCCCAGTTTACATGTAAATGATAGTATGCAGAAATTATGAATCCAAGAACACCACTGCAAGAAATGAGAATGCGGGCGTTATTAAAGTGAGCAGAAAGGTTTAAAATAAGGATTTTTGAGTCAAATGTCTTTTTCACACAGTTGGGAACATTAGGGAAATGTCTAAAGTAAGCAAAATGTTACTGCTGTAGATTAATTTTTTTTCCTACAAGTGTGATGTGTTCAAATGGACTGGAAACACATTTTTAATATATTAGAATGAACTATATTTTTTTTCAAATGTAAGAATGTGCTTTTCATTTAGATTCAAGTCAATCACAAGTATAAATAAGTTAGGCTTACCTGGTTAGAGAGACCTGATTAGTGATGGCAAAGAAAGGTGATAAATATACTTATCAATGAACAGACCCCCATTAGTGAGTCCAACATATGAGGAAACCAGAAGGTGTTTCATATTTTTTTTATGGAGTGGCATTCTTTCTTTATGCTTGCCCACTTGAACTATGAACTCCAAAAGTCAGGAGATCTTATTTAAATGTACAGTCATCTGTCACTTAATGACAGGAATGCATTTCTAGAAATGTATTGCTCCATGATTCCATCATTGCACTTGCAGTAAGTTTAAAAGCTCATGACAATCTGGGACCACTGCTATGTATTAGTCATATTGCTTACCAAACATCCTTATATAGTACAAAACTGTACTTCTATTATCCATAATTCCTGCTATAGGTATTCATGTATCACAGAGTATTTAACTTAAGATATAAGGGTTCATTTTCTCAACGTGGTGAAGGTTGAAAGTTGCCACTAGCAGGGTTGGGTCATGATGGCTCTCGTCAAGGTCTACTGCCTTTCCATTGCATTCTCACATGAGATCTCTTGTAAGGAGACTTTTCTTGTCAGGTTAGAGACCCACTATTTTATTTAAATGTTTCATTTCTTATTTTTATTTTATTTATATGAGTATATTGCCTGCATGTGTATGAATGCACCTGTGTCATATAATGCTCACAAAGGTTAGAAGAGGGTATCAGATGCCCTGGAATTGGACTTACAGGTGGTTGTTAGCTGATATGTGGGTCTTGAGAATTGAACCCAGGTCCTCTGCAAGAGTAATCACTGCTGTTAACCACTGAGCCACCCTCCAGTCAGGGGACCCACTATCTTGACATCAATCAAACTTAGAGGCCATATCTCAACATAAAATCATGTTGGATAATAGAACTTGACCAAATGTCATTGGGAGTATGCTTCTCTGCCCAAACCATATTAATTATGCAGAACTCAACAAGTACATCTACAGATGAATACAAAAAATAACTGTAAGTTGAAATATAATTTATAACATACCAATTTCAAACAATGACTACTACAAAATGTTTTTCTCACATGTGGGTACAGACATCATTTCAATGACAAAATCAGAATGATAGGAAAGGAAATACCATCCTTCTAATAGAAGAAAATTAATCAATGTTTTATCTATGCTTTCATTAACAAATTTGCAAATGTGCCTAGCTTAGGTTATTTTATGACTGATCCATTTAAAAAATAAGAAGCCAGATATGGTACATCTAGTAACCTGAGCTGTCAGCTGTAGCTAGATGATGGAGATTTTAAGAGCAGCCTAAGAAACAGAGCAAAACTTTGTTTAAATAATGTTAGTGATGATGATGATGATGATGATGATGAAGTAACAGTGGATAGAAATGTGAACGCATTAGCCCTGGCTTCCAAAGTGCCTACTCTTCGGGGAAGTGATGCTTTTGTAAGCATAGGCATGTAAGTAACTAACAAAGGGGCAGGGATCTGTATCTTTCTATGTATAATAAGAATTTTATTCATGGAATGAATAGTTTTCACACTTGTGAAATATACTGTGGAGACTAAGAAAAGTAGCAATATATTTAATTCTTGAAATAATGAACGTTAAACTGCAATGAAATAAAGGCTTTTTCATCATTAATAGGAAAAAAAAACAAGAAAGTATATATTCTCCCTGAGCATATTGATGTTGGCCTTTGCTCTCAGTATTCAGGGGGCAGAGGCAGGTGGATCTCTGTGAGATCAAGGCTAGCCTGCTGTACATAGCAAATTCCAGGCCAGTTCAGATTACAGGGTGACCCTGCTTCACCCCCCAAAAAAAGGGAAAAAATATATGCTCTTATTCTCACCTTAAATAATTATTCAAAATGCCCATGAATCACCAGTAAAAAAGGAATATTCATATATTGTGATTCTCATCATAAACAAGAAATATGACTTTTTATTATTTTTATTTCATGTGTATGACTATGTTCCCTGCATGATATTAGTACACCCATGCCATGCAATGCCTGCAGAGATTAGAGAGGGCATTGAATTCCTCTGGAACTGGAATTATGGATAGCAGTTAGCTGTCGTATGCTTGCTGGGAATCAAACCTGCAAGAGCAGCCAATGCTCTTAACCACTGAGTCATCTCTCCAGCCCAAAATATGACATTATAAACTTGATGACAAGACACACTGAGGCTTTAATATTTTAGTCCTTTGATCTGATTCTTCAAGTTCTGGAAATAACTCATAAATATATTATAATCCCAAATTAGTAGACTGATTAATTGGTCTTAAAAATATCACCTTCCAGTTTCTGAAAAACATAAACTTTACCTTATATGACAAAGAGTTTGAGATGTGTGTAAGGACCTTTAGATAAGGGTTTTGTTTTACTCTTCGGAATGGCTCCTACAGGCTCAGGTTTGAATGCTTGTTTCCAAAACCAAATGCATTTCGGAGGGAAGACCACCTGGAAAATGTAAGGCACTAAGGACAAATATGTGATTCTTGTCATAAACAATAAATATGAATTTTTATTATTTTTACTTCATGTGTATGACTATGTTCCCTGCATGATGTTAGTAGAGCCATGCCATGCAATGCCTGCAGAGGTTAAAAGAGGGCTTCAGACTCCCATACCTGGAACTATGGAAAGTTGTTAGCTGCCATGTGGCTACTAAGTTTCAAACCCAGGTCCTCTGCAAAAACAGCCAGTGCTCTTAACTGCTAAACCATGTCTCAAGCCAGTTATTTGAATTTTATTTTAAATGTTAAAACATTATATTTATAAATAAAGGGATGAAATTATGTAGAGAAACCAAGCATCATCTGTTATGCTGGCTAACTGGTAATAAAATGGAAGTGAATCACAAGCAGGTGCAACTTCTTATCCCGACTCTGAACATGCTTCTGATATGGTTCAAAGTGTAGGAACCTTTGCCAATTGTTGAGAAACACATACTGTACAGAAGTGTGGACCAAGGTGCTTCCTGTAGGAGCATCAGTTTCATAATACAAACCTACGGTGTGGTTTGTGGACTGAGGTGTCACCAAGGTCCAGATGAATTAGTGCATTATCAACAGAGAAGAAAAAGAGCACAGGCATTTCCAATACGACCACCATTTCCTCTGGCCAGCAGATGTTGCTACACAGCCATCACTGGGAAATGATTGACCTATGACCCTCTTGTGTCACCACCTTAGCCTCTCTTTGACAAACAGGTACAGTAGCGGATAGTCAGGTTTCTTATGATGCATACCCTTAAACAGAACAAAGGATTACTCATTAAATTAACCCCAGTTCATATAATACTGTGCAAACTAGAAAGACTCCTTATCTTTTTGTTGTAAAGTGTCCTAGGTTCCTTGGCCATTGTGAAAGAGGCAAGATACATCTCATAACTTCCTTTCCCAAGAAGAAGTATGTCTTGGTAAGCATTTTGAATTTTAATGAGCAGTAGGGGGAAGTGAATAGCTCTAAAAATGATTCCTTTTTTTTTTTGCATTTAGTAGAATATTAATGGTAGGTACTCCTCTATGACCCGCCATTTGTCTGGCCACAGATTCATGGTCCTGATAACAGTGCCAGGTATGGGTTCCATTTTGTGAAGCTGGCTTTGAATCCAGTCAGAATTTTCCTCCTATAACATTTGTGCCACTTGCATCAGTGAGTATATCTTAACAAGCCAGTCTTTATGAGAGGTTGACTAGATTCCAAGAGATGAACTTAGTACCAAGACCTTGATTAGGTTTTTGAAAAGGGAAAAATAATAACAGAGTCTATGAAGTTAGAGGAGATAGTTGGGAGGAAGTCGAGCTGGGGAAAGTGTTCTGAATAGGATCAAAATCCATCATATGAAATTCTCCAAGTATCAATGAAACTATTTAAAAAATTATGTGGGTTCGGCATGGTGACACACAAATTCGAGCACTCAGGAGGCAGAGGCAAGCGGATCTTTGTGAGACTGAAGTCCAGTCTGGTCTACATAGAAGTTTCATGCCAAGCTCAACAGCAACAAAACCTGCACACTTCTTCTCAAAATTTACCCTACTCCTAGCTGAGAAACTATCAGTAATGATGGTGTCTGGGAAAGAAAGCACAAGGTTCCCTCAGGTCTACATTCCGAGAGGCTTCCCGCGTTCCAATAGAAGGTGTGTACCCTTGGACACAGGAGCATGAAATAGACGTCATGGGTTTACGGAAAAGAAGAAAGCACATGAAGTTGAGAAGAAAAAGTGGTGTATCATATAGGAGAAGAGTTACAGGGTAGGGAATGGTGTAGATTTATCCAGATGAATATAGCCAAATACACATGGTTAGAAAGGTCAAAGACCCTAGATATCTGTCATATCTCTTGACAAATATAATTTCTTATTTATGCCAAATATGGACCCTTTTATTTATAGGCAAGTATACCATACACCACTCACAAAAGAAACTTATTTTATGCAACAGATGGAGGCTATTACAGAGTTCCACAGCTGGTCACACACAGAGACTACGTTTCTGAGAGATGTCCAGCCCTAACTAACACAAGTACAATGGAAGATTTATATCTAAGGCTCATAAAACTTAACAGAACAAGGTGTATAGAAAATACTAATGTATCTCTCACTTCTCACAAGCAAAAGAGTGTAATACACAGAGAAGACCACCACTAGCTAAAATGTAAGGAATAAGAGACTGCAAAGTGTTGTGTTTCCTTGGATGGGACTCCTTTATTAAACTGCACCCACCCAAGGCTCAAGTTCCATTCCAGAATAGGGAACATAAAGATTGTAAGAGCCAAGAAACAGAGGCTTTCAGACCCCTGTGGACTTTCTCATACAAACGTTCATAATTGTATTGGCAAGCACGATCCCCATGTAGACTCAATCAGACAAATACCCAGCATAGAACTGGAGAACTAGGCAGCAGACCCCAAACTTAGCAGAGGTACTATTGTTAAATGGTTAATGCTGGGTGAAGGAGAAATTGATCTTCTTTAAGAGAGTGACTCTAGATAGGTTAACTACATTCCAGTGGATGAGCTTGCAACTGAAGGACAACTTGGTTCCAATGCTTGATCAGATAGACCTTAATATATATGACAGGATGCATGAAATCCAGTGGGAGGCTTATGTGGAGGTGTAGATGTGGGATGGCATATAAATATGTTTGTTTAATAAATATTGTATGGAAGACTAAAAAACTCAATAAAATATTCATTTAAACATATATGAATGTATAAAAAGAAATTAATATATGCTATGGGAAAATTATATTGCAAAAACATAATTAGAATAGTTCTTACCAATTAAAAGCAAGCAGGCAATCCAATTAAATTTAGAAAAATTTGAAGATATACCTCTACAGAACAAATGTATAGCACTGACCATAAGATGCTGACCTCCAACAATAATTAAGGAAATGAAATATAAACTCTACATGTGTAGTAGAGTGACTAAAATTGTAAAGATCATTAACATCAAGGGTTAGTGAGGGGGAAACCTGGAACTCTCATAAATTGTTGGGAGGACAAGCGAAATAGTGTAATCATTCTAGAAAACCATCTTTCTTTTAAAGTCTCATGCAGCCCAGATTTTGTCTACTCCTAGGATTTTCCAAAGAGAAATGAAAAATATCTTTAGCATTTTTAGGGCTTTGCCTTAAACCTGGAACTAATCCAAATATCCACCAACAGGAGAAAGAAAAAAATAGTATTTCTATATTTTCAAAATGAATCACACCACAGTAATCTAAAGAAATATGTATTCATAGATATACACTCATATTGAAGATTTTGCAGATAAAAACTGAATGAAAATATCAAGACAGATCAACAACACCTACATAGTCATACTTCTGTGAAATAAAGTGCAAAGCAAAACTAACTGATGATGACAGAGAGCAAATGAATGCCCAGCAACTTCGATGGAGGGGGCTAACAATAAAACCTCCACAAAGTGCTATAAAGTATTCATAAAATGTTTCAATATATTCACCAAAGCAGTCCAAAACAGCAACATATTTATGCACATAGCAAAATAAGTATAAAAATTAACTTTCGTACATTGGCAACATAATTCATCTCCAAAGATAGCAAGATATTCTGAGCAACAATCCATGTATGCTAGGGACACATGAAGAGTTGGGAATTGAAAGAAAGTTCTGGAGCAGCATGTTCTGTTTTTATGGCTTTTGACATGAAGGGAGGCAAATGTTATTCCCATGGTGACAAAGACTGATAGAAAATTTCTAGTGTTTCTGATCTGAATTGTCCAAGGATAGAATCTGTGGGACCACAAGAGCTGAAATGTGAGGATGACAGCCTAGTGAGGCGAGCTACATGTGGTGTAAGCTGCAAATACATGCCTGGATAGGTTCTGAAATGTGCGTGGCACCATCAGCCAACTATAGGCAACTTAGCTAAGGATGAGCACTAAGCTGCCGTCTGTCCTGATGCTCAGGGCACAATGTGAGAATGCATCCTAGAGAACAGGCAGAAACATGTCCACAGGGTTATGACAGATCTCTGACTACATAACATTCCTAAGACCCAGTACAGAATCCAAATCTCAGGGCGTATGAGGAATTAGAGCAACATGGCCTGCTTTCAGGGGAGAAGACAAGTACCACAGGGTGCAAATGCTCATAGACTTGGAACTAGGATAGTCACACGTGTTAGCTTTCACTCTCCTCAGCTAATCATAGAAAAATGTATTTGAATGAGAAAAGAGCAAAATCAAATCAGCAGAAAAATAGAAAGCTTTAAAAGAGAACAAAACATCTTACTAGTGTTTTCATGTGTTTAACTAACCTATACAGTAATGGATTTCATTTGTGAATTTTGTACATGATACATTTTGCTTCATTCTGCCACTCTACCACTACTATTCTTCTCCTTCCCTTTCCTGCTGAGCCTCTCCCACCCCAGGACTGCCCTTCCTATTTTGCTCTTTTGTCTTCCTACCAAATTTATATAACTGCAATCATGAATGAAGATTCCTTTTGACACAGTCAAAATGCCATGACTGGTGCCATGTGCCTTTCTGTGAAGTGAATGAATGAATGAATTAGTTAATGGATCATTTCATGACTATGGAGGTCAAAGAGCAACTTGAATTAGCTTATTTCCTACTCCCACCATGTAGGTTCAGGGTATCTAACCCAGGTGGCCAGGATTAAAGATAACTTTACTTGTTAGCCATCCAAACAAATCCCCACCCCATGTGAATTTTTATAACCTCCCAACTGCCTAGTTGAAAAAGTCGTTATGTATAGAAAGGGCAGAGCAGGATCAGATATTTATTTTTTCTAGTAGCTACAATATTTTATGAGAAGGAGCAATGGGAATACACAAGTTTGTAATTCAAAGTAATAAAAAATCCTTCTTTAAAAATGTGTAAGCATGTTCTCCCTATAGCCCTAGATACTCTGGAATTCACTCTGTAGATCAGGTTGGCCTGAATCTCACAGAGATCTACCTGCCTCTGCTTCCCCAGTGGTAGGCTTAAAAATATGAGTCACTATGCCTGACTGAATGAATCTACTTTTAAAATCATTTAGTTTACTTTTCTAAGAGTATGTGAGTGAATGTGTGTGTATGCGTACCGTGTACGTACCTGTTGAGTTGTGAGTGAATGTGTGTGCATGCGTACCGTGTACATACCTGTTGCTTCTGAAAACCGGAAGGTATCAATTTCCCTGGTACCTTCGTTTTTTCTGAAATGGGGCTAATATTCTCTGTACTTGTGATGATTGCATTGATAATAATATATGAAAGGTAGTTTGTTATATAACTGTCATATGATATTTCTCTTACAAATGGTTTTGTTTATAAAAATTTCAAACTAGTTTTTCACTGTGAATAGTTTCCCAGATCATCAAAAGCTTGACCTCTTCATTTCTGTCTGATTTGAACATGCCTTAGAGAACTTCACAGACACTTGGTGTTAACAGTTCATTAGATATAATTTTTCTCTTGCTTAATATAAGTGGAACCCTTGTTCTGATTCACCTGACAGATGCTAAACTCCCAAAGAGGGGCTGGTTAAACATCTAGCCAACTGGAGCAATTTCAGTCCCAACTTCAAATGCACCCACTAAACAAGCAATTACTTCAAGAAGAGGTCAAAGGGTTTGTTAATAGTCACTGTCACCACCAGAGTTTTGGAACAATCTCCCTGCCAAAACTAACTTTTCTGTCCCAAATAGCACCAATCCTTCATTTCCGACTTTTTCAAATGTATCTTTCACTTTTTTCTTAATTCAGTTTTAAACTCCAGCAACCATTTTATAAATGCTAAGCATTATGCAGTCCCCCTGTTCCCCCACACCTTCTAGGTGTTGGGAAAGTGCTGACTGAAAACTGACAGCTAGCACTGGGTGCCAAGATTTTTATTGTTGTATTTTGGAGTCTATTTTTAAGATGGTAGGTAGACCCTAATCCATCACTCATCTTCCATGTGCTTAATGGTTTCTAAACCCATCTTTGAACAGCACGCCCTTTGTGGTCATGGACTACAAAAAGAGGCTTTGTTTCTCTACTGATACTTTTATGTAGGATAAGGGTCACACTTGTCATTCCCTTTCTTGCTTGCCCTGCAATATTGTAAGTCCAATTGATGATGGCACAATCCCCTGTCATTTGATATGATTTACTGTGAATGCACTATCCATTTTGACACTTAAACCCAACTTGCCAATTTGCAAGTCTGCTTACAGACTTTCTAACAGTGGGATTATTCTACAGGCCATTGTGGATTCTCTGATGTGCCTGCTCTCTATGTTATTTGATTAGGGGAGTGCCCTTAAGACATATGCCGACTCCTAATGAGAAACAATAAAGGAGAAAGAATCTGAGCATCAATGGCATGATTTTAAAGAGCAGATATAGCCTTTTTTCCCTTTTCTTTCTTGTTTAAGATAACTCCCCCAATACTATCTCAGATAATTTTATCAGTAGAAAAATTAATTTGTTGTATTGTTTAAGGTTACTATTTTAATAATATTTTTATTTATTATTTCCATTTTAATGTATGTGTGTATTGCCTGAATGTGTGTCATGCAATGCCTGTGGAATCATAAGAAGGTGATGGATTCCCTTCAAAGTGGCATAATTACTAATGGATGTTAGTTTCCATATGGATGCTGGGAATGGAACTATAGTCCTCTGTCAGAGGAGCCAGTGCTCTAACCACTGAGCCATCTCTCCAGCCCTCTGGGACTGCTTGTTAAAAGCAAATAAATATGGTGAAACACAATCATTGAACTCCACTCACATGATGCTAGACTAAAGAATATCTATCTTCAGCACCACTAAATATATATATGTATATATATATATACATATATATATATATATATAATTGATTATTTTTTTCTTATTGTTGTGAGAAAATCATGGATAAAATCAACTTGAGGGGTTAACAGTGTATTTTAGTTCAGAGTTACAGGTTATAATCCACTGTGGTAGAGACACAGTGGGTTCAGCAGTATAAGGTAACTCACCACCTTCTGTCTGCAGTCAGGAAGTAGAGAGAGCAGAATATTGGTTCTCAGTTCACTTTCTTCCTTTTAATCAGGCCAGTACCCCAAGCAAACGAATGGCTCGTCTCACATTTCCTGTGTTTTTTTCCTCATCAATTAACTCAGTTCTGAAGTACTCTCATTGACAAGCTGATACATTTATTTCCATGATGATGCTAAGCCTCATACACTGACAATCAAGACTACCAGAACAGATGAAATAATGTAACTTGCAGGAAAATGGATGGAGCTAGAGAGTGTTATATTAAGTGAAGTAACGCAAACACAGAAAAACAAGTTATGCATGCTCTCCCTAGTTGGTGGATTGTAGCAACAATCCCCTGTTGGTGAGTGTAGATCCTTATGTAACACCAGGAGCCAGGAAAAGTGAAAGGGTGCACAAGGTGGGGGAGGAAGAACCTGACCAAGCGAGATAGCAGGGAACACAGTCACCAGGGGGAGGTGGGGAAAGTGGGAGTGCCCAGCAGGGGTTAAAGGAGGGAAATGCAGGGGTCACCGTGGGGGGGGGGTCGGGTAAGGAGGGAAGCAGGTATTAATGAGGGGAAGGTGGGGGTAATACGAAACCTGGGCCTGAAAGGGAGCGGGGAGGCGGAAGGGGAGGAAAAAGGGCAAAGTTGAGTGAATCCTGGAGGGCCAGAGATCCCAGAGGGAAATGTGATGACATGGAAACCCCTGAGAAATGCAAAATCAGTGTGTAAGCATCCCTGTATCTGCATACCCAGGGGTTGTTTAGCAAAGAACACAGTGACAGACAGAAAGTACCTCCCAATGTGTGGTTGACGAGAGTGGTCCCAGAGACTCCTAAAATAATACTGGCTGTTGCCAAAGTTCTTGATTATCCCCGAAAACTAGAAGATAACACCCTACTGCTGAAAACGGAACGTACTTCAGAAACAGTACTCAAGCAATGGAGCAGGAAGTGACCTGGAAGACTTCTGCCTGTACTTTCGCTCCTATAATGGCGAATGATAACACGCAAACTGCCAAGAGAGAAAATTAATCAATGGTCCAACTAAACACTACGTTCTAATAACTGTAACAACCGACACAACACACTACTTCTTTTGGTTCAGTAGTAATAGCATTCTCCTCTGGGAGGTAATCAACACCTATCTAAGGGAACTTAAAACCCTGTCAATGGGAGTGAATTCATGGGTGGCAATGCAAACTCAGTCAAATACATAGGATTGGAGGGGACATAGACAATAGAGAAAAACATATCTCTGTCATATCTCTACAGAAATGAAATTTCTTACCATATGCTAAATATGGATCCTTTTATTTATAGATAGGCATACAGTATGCCAGTCACTAAAGGAGCTTCTTTTTACAACAGGTAGAGGCTATAGCAGAATTCTACAACAGACCAGACACAGAGAATATACATCTGAAACATGCCAAATCCCAGGTGACAATTCTACATCTGAACCTCTACACCTAAGGCTCATAGAACACAGCATCAAAAGGGATAGAAAAAAACTAAAACATTCTTCAATTTCCACCACTGAAGCTTCCTTAAGCAACATAGTGTTATACACAGAAGGTCACAACTGGTCAAATTTTAAAGAATAACAGACTGCAGAGTGTGTATTCCTGTATAGGACTCCTATTTTGAACCTCACTCATGGCTCAGGTATCATTGTGGATGGGGGTGGAGAAAGATTGCAAAGGCCAGGGCCGGTTCATGAACTTAGGGAAGCTAAAGCTTTCAGGTCACTGGAGCTTGCATGTGTGCACTTATGACAATAATGGCACTAAGCACAGGACCCATACCAACTCAATTAGACAAGGTTTCAGAGTGGAGTGATAGAAATTGGTGGCAGACCAGACCTAACCTTTGAACTATTGGAGACTGAGTAATTCTGTGATAGGGAGAATAGGCCTCTATAAATAGTCTGACCAGACTCCAGCAAATGAATGTGCACTAATGCAATAAGGACATCTGGGTACAAATGCTTGACTGGATAAGATTTAACATGTATGATAATATGTATGAGGTCTGGTGGGTGGTTGGGGTTGGTGTATGGGGTGAATATTTTTAATCAAGAACAATTGTATAAAATATATAGAACTCAAAAATAAAAATACTAAAAATAAAGAAAAACAGAGTGAAGGAAAGAAGAGCGAAAGGAAGGAAGGAAGAAAAAAAGAAAGAGAAAGGAAGGAAGAAGAAAGAAAGAGACAGAAAGAAGAAAGAAAGAAGGAAGGAAGGAAGGAAGGAAGGAAGGAAGGAAGAGAGAAAAAACGAAAGAGAGAGAGACTACCAAGAACCCAAGAACAGCTTGGTGCCTAGTCATAGAGACTTCCAGAGCGAACGCTGCCAGAGAACTGGAGTTAGCACTGACAGTGATCTTTCACCAACCTAAGCAGACCACGGATCTCTGGCCATATCAGAAACTGAGAAAAAGGAACAGAGATTCATCTCTCCTGATGCTCTGAGGGAAAACAGAATCCTGCTGACTGCCGGATTTATGATTTCTAGCCTCCAGCACAATAGACACAATAAACTTTGTTTGTTTAAAGGCATCAATTTTAATATAATTTGTTAAGACAGACTTAAGGAAAAACACAACTCTATCAAATATTAAAATTTTATAACATAAAGGCAGAGACTCCTGAAGTAAAGGAAGAGATTGAGATTTAATGCAGTGAAAAATTGTCCTTTATCCCATACTTGGGAGACAAAATCTTAGACACATATTGGAAAAGTAAAGTCACTGTCTCACTTACTTTGAATCCTATCATCACCACCTGAGCCCTATTGTCTTGTGCCCGCTGAGCCTCTATATGTCACTGTTTAGATGATTCTCTGCTGTTTTAACAGCAGTCTTCTTTCTGCCCCTGTAGTTTGTTTGATATATTTGATATAAATGTTCCTGTAGGTGCACTGGTTGGCAAAACAATTCCAACCAAAGAATATTTTTTGCTGAGTTGTTGACTATGATTCTGAATGTACCCTGTGAATGATATTTCGAATGAATGAATATCATTATCCATTTTAGAGTCTTGACTAAGTTATAAAAAATAAATTAAAAAATAAGCTTCATATGCTTATCCCTTTACATATTTTTGTTGTTGTTTTATTTTCCTGGTGTGTATGTATGTGTGCTTTTGTGTATGTGCAAGTGAATACTTGTGTATTTATATAAACAAGAATTCAGTTTGTCTTTTTCAAGCAAAAGGTTTACTTCTGCTCTTCTCCTGTTGATGAAATAAAGTCTGTTGTTTCACTCCTGTCATATTTCCTGCCTTTATACCCAACTTGATGAAATTGTTTTTGTCATGTGAATGGTGATATCTCACCTATCGAAAGTAACGATTTCAGTTGGTTCATTATATTTGTTTTCTGATCCTTTGACAGGCTCCTGTATCCCAACTTCTTCTCATCTTCTCTCATATTGAGTTATCTGCTCTTTCACATATTTTTTTTCAGTAAGAATATATTCTTAAACTCTTTCCTCGGGGTGTACATCTGGCTTCTCTTGAATGAATCCTCAAATGATACATGAAGTGTCTCACCTTCACAAGGGAATAATTCCAGAATCTGTCATGAGATCTGTGTTTAGTGGTGCATTTTGCCTCAGTTTGATTTGGGAGTTTTTATGTTATATATGATTGGCCTCTTGAGCTCAAGAACACACTCTCACGTCAGTTCTTCAGTTGATTAAATCTGAAAGTAAATGTCTCCATGCCTGCATTAACTTGCCATATTTTGTTTAAGTTACTGAGAAATATACACTTTACAAAAATTTGTATACATTTGTGGCTGTTTCCCATTTGAAAAAAAAAAAAACTTGCCATAATCCTAGGAAAGCTTTACCTTCGCAAATTATTTCTTATCAGTTGAATTATTTTGGTTAGCATCTTCTCATGTCGGATTTCTTCTTCTGTTTATGTTTCTGTTCAAATTGCCAGATTATGGCCATCCCTAAGAATCTGGTGTTTACTTTCTTGTTGGCTGCCATGGGTGCCAGGTGTTGGCTGGAAAGGCGAGGCACAGAGTCAAAGTCACAGACCCTGGGAGACAGTGGAGCCACGATCTCATTTAATTTTAGAAAGGAACAGGATTTATATTTTTGTCAGGCTTAGGGGAGGTCTTTATCTAGTCATTTGACCTGCTTCATTCTGGTAGGTCCTGAACACCTGATGATCTGAAGTTCATAGCTTCCATTGGTCCTGGATGGCTGCTAACCTGAGAGCTGACCCAGGTTCAGTCCCAGGAGGTGTTCACTGCCCACTCATGATCAATATCGGTTCTAGCTTGTTCTAGGCCAGCCGGCCAGAGAGCTGCCTGGCCTTGACAGAATCATCCTACACTTTCTGACCTCTCTGTCCTTTTACTTTTTGCCCAATTTTAATATGTCTTTCTTATATTTGGGGGTCTATGGCACGAATACACACGAGGACATATGCATTGCCCAGATCCCATTTCCCATTTATTTACCTGTTTCATTTGACACAATAAAAATTGGTTTCAAGAAGACTTTGAAGAACTAAAGTGACTCACATCAATTAATTTTATTTTTATCTTCTTTTGCTTCTTTTTGATTTATTTCTTTTTGCTTTGCTTGTGAGTGTTCTGCATGCATCTATGTAAATGCATCATGTGTGGGTGTGCAAATTGTTGGAGGCCAAGAGAGAGCTTCAGATCCCCTAGAACTTGGGTTAAGAGCAGTTATTAGCTGACATATGAATACTGCAAGCCATACTCAGGTCTTCTGCAAGACAAGCCAGTACTCAATCACTGAGCCTTTTCTTTGGTTGCTTATTTTTCTTATATTTAAGTACACTTCTGGATTTTACTTAATTGTCTTTTCTCTTTCTGTTGGAATTACTCATGTCCTTTTTAAACTCCTAGTAACTCAAGTATAGTTGCTTTAGCTCCAGACACTAAGATGGCAACGAAACCCCAGTGTTCTCTTCTGCCACTAGAATAGGCTTACTATTGTGATGGGTAATATTACTTCAGCATCATTCTACCTGAGACATTTCGTAGCATCTTCCTGAACTGTGATAAAAGCTATACTTCTCATACAGGAGCCCATGAATCCCCAGAAGTCAATCTCTTTCTGACATTCGTTCTTTTATTTCTGTTTCAAGGTTCTTCTCTGCCAGTAGCTCTTGTATGGAAACAATTCTGCCTTACCTCCTTTTACAAATATTATCATTTGTCAACCACTTGCTTTCAGTGCACTTGGATCCCTGCTTAGCCACTTCATAGTTGTATAGTAAGAAATCATGGTTGACTAGATATGAAGAGAATAGTGTTGGATGAAAGAACAGATTCCTAAACTTTTAAGAATATATTGTTTACTGTCTATAGACTACTATCATTTCTGATATTTGAGATAATTTATTTCACAATCCTCTACTGTGCATTCTTAGATCACAATTGACTTACTACTGCCAGTAATTGTTTGTTTGTCTTTTTAACTATGTGGTTGACAGCTGAAGAATAAAAACACGCCATCTTCCCTTTACATTCATTAGAGTTTAGTGCAAATTAGATGCGTAACAAATATTGATTTGAAAATTTATTTTAAAATTCAGAAGTAACACACATTCAGTTTATTTAAGTGTTTTATTCAGAGCTCTTCTGAATTTTAAATACATTCTATTGAACATATTTCAATCATTTTAACATAAAAATTGTGAAAATTATAAAAGAAGAAAGTATTTCCAATATATTGGAACTATAATTCACTAAATTTTTATGTAGTCAGTTTTGTAGAGTGTGAGTTATACTGAAAATGTGTAAGGAACAAACATGTGAGGGAGAAAAGGAAAGAAGTAGAAGATGATGCACAGGATCCTTCAGGATAAGCTTACAGCTTCACATGATCATAACTGTATGAGAAGAAATGCGGTTTTGCACGTCCCACAAATTCAAGCATATTCAAATAAGCTGTCGAGCCATAATTTGAATGATTTGTGCAGTTGTTGAAAGCATTAAGCTCACAGTCCTCATATGATAGCAGAATGGCGACTATAATGCATCCAAGAAATGATGAATTGTGGTGTCTGCTAAAGCAGTTCCATTGGGAGTCCAGAGTAATTATCAACCAGCCCTGACAGTGGCCTCTTTGTTACATAGCAGCTCTATTATTTGGGAGGTGCAGATGTTATGAATGATACACTCGAGTTCAATAGTATGCACTCATTTGGGCACAGACTTGAAGAGACAAAACCAATACTGAAAACAAATACAAAATACGGAAATTAGGCCTGACTGGAATCCTGAGCAGTTCTTTGCAGTTTGAGCAGTTCATGTTTCAATGATGATTAAATGTAACTTTTGAAGAGGAGATGTATTCTTTCTCCTAATGATGATCAGATGATCTAGGCGCTCCATGACAGAGTCCTTGGAAGGATAAAATTTGTCTCTTTACGTTGGAGTAATGGAAGCAAATGTCTCATGTCATTTTCCTCTAACCATTCTGAGTATTTGGCTGCCACTTTTAAACATGAATAGACTTTACTCACAAGATTTTGAAGTTTGCTTTTAAATAATGTCCAAAAGACATTTTCTCTTTCCAAACTACATTTGATCTAAGAATCTACAACACAGGGACACCAGGCCAAGTAAGGAGTGCTATAAAATGTTTATTTTTTCTGTGGTTGTGCAAACGAAAATGTTATAGAAGCTATGTCTTCCTCTCATGTTTCTATAACGTTTTGTCTGACCTCTCAGAAAGGAGAAGGTAGAAGATCAGTGAGAATGTAAATTCCTGTCCCACTTCTGTTATCCAAATGACACATTCTTGGCTGGAGAGAAGAGTTTCCAAATGCTTTTATCTTGCTGCCATTTTAAATGTTTCCATAGGCATTCTTAATACAGTTGAAACATGGCAATTTAGATACTGAAAAGATCTTCAATATCTTAATTTAGTTTCTAAAACTAACTGATAAACTATGAGGTGAGACCCTTAAATCTTGTAATCTTACACATTGATAGTCATTTTTGCATTAACACAAAGGTCAGTGAGCCTCAAAGCATATGTATGTTAATATTTGTTAAGACTATGCATGTATATGTTTAAAATACTTGTGTTCTTAGGGGTGATAATGTAGGAGGCTAGTTGTTTAGATGAAAGAGATCTCAATTCTTTGTGAAGAAGTTATATGCCATTCATATTTCAAAGTTTATCCGAATTTATACTTCTCACTTGGTATGTTATCAATTGCTACTTTTTTTGTGTAAGATGGAATATTAGAAATAGTCTAATGCTATGCAAATTAAATTAAACTTGTTACATGTATATGACAATCACTTGCAAATTGTCTCAACTTTCCATTTCTTTAAGAAATGCTCTAATTAAAAATTATAAAGATAAAATGTCTCCTTTCCCTTACGTATTGAAAGGTCAGTCCAAGACTTGTGAGCTCTGTTTCTTTGATTGCATTGTGACATTGAGTGACAATGACTAACAATTCATCTACTTACCAATAAATTAATAAGGGAAAGAAGATTCCAGAGTATTATGATTCCCCTCACATGTCCCCCCAAAGAGCACACTTCTTTTCTCTGGGTCCCTTAACATGGTGATAAAACCTTCACAAATACTTACTAGCATATATAAGGCTCAGTCTTATTTAAATATAGTTATCCATTACTCTGCTAAACAAATAATGTGTTGCAAATTTTGTACCACATTATTAATTTTCTCCTGTTTTAGTATTTGTTCACATTCACATCAGCCTTAAAGGGTACAGTAATGTCTATATCCCCACAATGGAGTCTGGTATCAAAAGAACAACTCATAAGCATCTTACGATTGTCTAAATGAATACGTTAAATATTAGAACTATTTCAAAGTATATCTATGAGAGGTTCAATATAAGAATTTTCTATTTAAGATATTATAATAAATGTTTGACTATACATAAATATCAAGATAGATTGCCCCAATATGCTCTTTAGAAATTTCAAAATATACCCTAGAAAACACAAAAAGGAAATACAAATATATACGTATGTGTGTGTGTATGTGTGTGTGTGTGTGTGTGTTAGTGACTTCACCTGTTAAGTTTAAGAATGTTTTACTTCTAACAAAGGAAAAATGTGATTCTGTGTTTCATTGTTGTGACAAAATATGTGATAGCTCAAGTGTCTGCAGGAATGATAATTTTTGATTCACAGTTTCAGTTCATGGGCTGCTAATCAGGTCTCTGTGTGTCTGTAGTGAAGCAGAGGATAGTAGGGGAGAGGGTTTGGTAGAAAAGAGATGTTTAATTGTCTTTAGGAATCAGAGATGAAGATGCTGGGGAGACAATAACCCTTCCAAGTTGAACTCCTGGGGTCCTGCTTCTCCCAACTGTAGCCTAACTCCTACTTTTGATAATTTCCCAATAATGGCATCAGATGAATCTATTGATGCATTAATCTATTGATGACATCAGAGTCTTTGTGGTCCAATGTTAACATTGCACTTGGTACCAATTCCTCAACACATGAGCATTCTTGAGACACTTTTAGTATTCATAATAAACTTTTCCTTTTTAAGGTATAATGGCCTATGACACTATTTACAGCAGCTGTAGGCATCTGAATTCTCATAAGTTCTAAAATTCTCCAAGTTGCAGCTTTGAATTTAACTAATACCAGGACATATGGGAACTGGGGAGTAAATATGAAAATCAATGTCAAATTCTCTTTCTTGGTTGAAAGTAAAATGGGAATCTCTGATATTTTCTTGTGTTGAGGACTTGGTGATGAGACCTTGGGAGACACAGTCAAGATTTTCAAGGAAGTTAGAAGCTAGAACCTTACAGTAGTGATGGGACTACTTTGAACTTGCATTTTCCTCTCTCTTTGTGCTTAGCGAGCCTTGGGCAAGCAACCACCTCTACCTACCCCTGCCACGATGAACTGTCTCACATCAGGCTCAAAGGAAATACATACAAGTGATCATTCACTGAATTCATTGAATTTTGCCTTCTTTTAAGCTGATTTTCTCAGGTATTCTGCTACAGTGTTAGAAAACTAGACTAATTAGCAATATTCTTAATTAGTATTTGGAACACAAAAATATATTATTTATATAAAGGATTTCTTAAAATAAAAATTATCATAGATGTTTTATTTTGTGCACATCGATAATACTTAGGTGGTGTTATAAACCAGAGGGAAACATATATTTCATAAGCTGAAAAATGCATAGACCGTATATGTGAGTGCAATATTATAGGTAAAGTCTATATAACAATTTCCAGGCAATGGAAAGTTGGTCAAGATAGACCAAGGGATTCCCAAATAGTATTGACTATTGTTATAGCCCTTGATTGCCTCTTGTTACTTAAATACAAGACTCTATTGCTGAAAACACCACAAATTTCATACCTGGACTTGGATCAAGTGAGGAGGAACTAAGCCTGTGTCCTAAATACTAGTGCTTACAGTATCAGAAGGTACTACGTGAGTTGCCAAGGGAGAAAAAAAAAGAAAACAAACAAATAATCCAAAAACAAAACAAAGGAACAAACAAATCAAAAATCAATGAGCTTACCTAACTATAATGCCTAAGTACCACAACAATGACTGGTCAACAAACTATCTCTACTAAAGCAGTAGTGGCACCTTTGACCTAGGAACAATCAGCAGCTGTCTAATCGGATTTATTAAGACCTCTTCAAAAGGATGGGATTCATGCATGCTACTGAAAAACATAGCCAAGGTGCACATGAATGGAGAAGTCAGAGGATCTAGAGAAGTAGCTGCTGTCAATTACCTACACCTGCATAATTTCTTAGTCTATATTCTAAATATGTATCTTTATTCTCACAGATAAGTGTAACTGCTCCCATTCATCAGAGAAGCTTCTTTTTTTAAGAGTTGGAGACGAAGTTGACTGTGGTGCCAAACTCTAACTGATACATCTGCAAAACAACATCTAAACCTTAGGCTTGGGGAACATCATTGAAGATGTGCCAGAAAGATTAGAAGAGACAGCAGAACAGGAAACCTGTGGATAGACAAAGAATTCTAAATATGATAAGGAAGATATACCCATGAACTCTCCAGAGTGCGATAGGGTGCATCATGACAAAACCAGTTGGCAAGCCAATGTGGATGGGGAAATTTCACAGGGTCACACTTCAAGGTGAGTTGTTGAAAGAATTCAATGGAGGCCAAGGGAAGGAGACTTGGTATGGACTAGCTTCCCAAGAGATTATCTAATTTGAATGGGCAGCCTTAAACACATACATATATGAGAAACACTAAATGCACTCAGTACATAATGGAACGTATATATGTATATTTATAATGTATATATGTATGTATAGTAGTAATAAAGATGAGGATAAGAAGTTGGGAGGGAGCAGGGATCAGAAGAAGGTTTGGAGGTATTAGGGATGGAAATGCAAATAATACTCATGTACAACACTCTCAAAGAATAAAATAATAATCAAACACCCAGAGGGCTGGAGAGAAGGCTTATGATTAAGAGTGCTTACTGTCCTCTCACGGGAAAAGTCGTCAGATCCTAACATCCAACGCTCTTGCTGTGCTGCTTGTAGTCATGTGTTTCCCCACCTCCGAAGTGATCTGATGCCGTTTTCTGGCATCCATGGTTACCGAAATGAACAGACTCAAGGAGATACACATATGCATCATATTCACACAAATAAATGGCAGAATACGGTTTAGAGAAATGGCTCAGTGGTGAAGAGCCCTGACTGCTTTTGCAGAGGTCTTGAGTTCAATTCCCAGCATCCATACGGCGGCTAACAACTGTCATTAACTCAAGTGCCAGGGATTCTGACACCGTCTTCTGACCTCAGCGGGCACAGCATGATAGAGGTGCCCCTATCTACCATGCAGGTCGTGCACTCACGCACGTGAAAGAAAAATAATAAATCAAATATTTAAGAAGACATTAAAATAAATCTTAAAAATTAAATATATATCCAAACAATTCAGACTTACAGAAAAGGTTGAAACTGAAGCAAGAGTTTCCCATGAAAATCTTTGCTCAGATTTTCCAAACGTCATTTTCCTACATGTGTTCTCTGTGTTACATTCTCTCCCTCTTATCTCTCTCCTTAACTCTTTGGATTCCATGTTCCATATAACTCAATAAAAATGATCTAATTCTAGCACCTAGCCAGAATCAAATGATGCACTTAGTTATTGTGTTTCCGGTTTCCTTTATTTTGTATATATTATTTTGCCTGTCTGTTTTTCAAAGAATGGATAGGATTTTAAAGATTTATTTTACATATGAATGTTGGTGCCTGTGTCGTGTATATTTATCTCTCAGAATGGAAATACACATCAGCCCTTAGAGATCAAAAGGATGCATCAGATCATACGGAGTTAGGGTAAACTGTGTGGTTGCTGCGATTTGAATTAAGACCTTCATGATTGAGCAGCAATTGTTCTAATTGGTTGAGCCATTGTTCCAGCCCGAAGACTTGATAATTTGAAGACTGTGTTCTAAGATGTGTGTGTGTGTGTGTGTGTGTGTATGTGTGTGTGTGTGTGTGTGGTATTTAGTGTTGCAGTGCCTGCAAGTTTCACTTTTACTGATACTTGCTTAAGATTTTATATAGTTCTTGTACCTCGGGGGCAGAAATGTCAGGGAAATCATATCACAATCCTTTCAGAGCGCTGTGTCGGGAGACATATGCTGTGCACTTGTCCTGTTCCTCATATGAGTTATTTTGATCATCTGATCAATTTCTCCATGAAAATGCTCTCAATCTTTGCACTGGAACTTAGAAGCACATTGTGAAAATAAACAATGTATATTTGCTGAAATTATACAAAATACTGTATTTGCCATCATGCTTTTGGACATTATTCTTAACCAAAAAAAGAGAAGTTTGAAGTCAGGATTCATGTATTAATCAGGTCAAAGTACATACAAAGTTATATATCTTATATCATCAGTTATAACCCGAGACTAGGTTACACTGGTTAACTCCTACAGAGCTGTAGAAAGTCAAGATCCTTGTAGCTGAACCTACTGTTACTTTTATAAATACAGGGATTACTTGAAGGCTTATAGGATTATCTTTTTGTAATTTTGCTTTTTGCTTTGGAAAAAAATGCCATTTTAACTATTTATTTTAAAGTAGTTCTATTTGGAGAATTATCTGGTGATTTATTTTCACTATTCACATATATATATATATATGTATATATTTAATTAAATATATCATTCAATCTCTGAAATTAATTAGACTTTTAAGTATAAGAATTAAAGCATGTGATAGCATGAAGAATTATGTGTTCATTCTTTATCATTGCTAAATAGGCCTTCTTTAGAACATGAGGGTATACAATTAATCTTGTCTATGTACACAGAATTTTTAGCATTGCAGCACATTAGTGATGAGGCATGGATATTGATATATGAGTTATGAATCTGTATATTATATTTATGAACCAAAATAAAATGAAGATGAGCTCATACTTAGTGTGGTGTCTGCTGACAAAGTATAATTTTCATTTTATGTCTTTATTTCTTTGTTATCATGCTCTCTAATTTTCTCTAACAGCTCTTACATCTTTCAAATGCCTCACTAACAATGTGAAGTCAGAGGTAAGTTGAATATTTTTTATATAGGTTACAACTTGTTTTTTGACATATAAATATTGTGAACATCAATTAACAGGAGTAATACTATCAATGGCCTGTCATAAAGATGAACAAATGTAATCAAATGAGATTTAATTTAGAACCAAAAAGGATTCTGAATGACCTGAGACCAAATTATCCAGAAAACTTGATAAAAGTAAATATAGTTTTCACAAAGCAGATGGCAAACTTTATTTGCGATAAAAGTGAGAGAAATATTTTTAAAAAGTTGATCTTTACTTGAAATCGTAAAAGAAAACAGTTGCTAATTTAATGATAAAATACTTGATTTTTAACAAGTTTGTCTTCTAATTAAAATATGTTTGGAACTTCTCTGTTATCACCTTGCCTTTAACCAGTTGTCTTTTATTATTTTGTGGAATTATTCAGAGAACTAGGAGGGAAAGTTAATCTTTCATAGGGTATTGACACTGGACATCACTTGATGAACTCTGAACACATACCAGGGGACATCCAAGTACATAAATTTGACTTGTTAGGCTTTAACATAGATGAAAAAAATGCATAAAGTCCTGTGGGTTCGCTATGGTAGTGTGCAGATAGCAAATTTGTATGAAATCCACAAAAATTAAAGTATATATTTTTTAAGTATAAAATAAATAGAGAAGGTCTGCAGTCTAACACACATGATTATGGATTCTGAGTGGGATTTTTGTTACAAGTGGGTGTCGTGTAGAAATGATGGACTTCTTGCAATCTAATTTTATAGGCCTGAGTGCCAGCAGATTGGATGGGATAATTTCTAGTCCAGGTCCAACTACACAGGTAGAGAAAGAGCCTTATGTTCACTCAAACTCAATAGGCAGAAAGGAGAAGATTTTTATGTCTTGGTTTTGTATTTTAAGTCCTCAGTGAAAAGATGAGGTCAAGTTACACTCTGGTGTAATCTGATTTTAGATTTTCTAGGTCAAATGCTAATTATGCCCAGAATCATTTTCAATGATTTATCTAGAAAAAAAATCATGTAACTACTCTAAACATCTTGTGTGCCCATATTGTGTGACTTTCCTTGGAACACCTAGTCATGTATGTATTGATACTATGCAGGGCACCAAAGACAGTCCAAAGAAAAAATTCCACCCAAGTATGAATAGCTATCTGAACACATTTTTTTATTCTTTATCATGGATCAAAGTGAGATAATATTTGGAGATATGTGAAATTTGTAATATTGATTGATTATTAATATGAAAATATAATGGAGGTTTTAGGGGATTTATAAGTTAAAGAAATTGCTAAAAGATATATTTATTTGTATTTTATTTATGTGTATAAATGTATATTTCCTGCATAAATTTATGCTTACTTGTGGAGTCAAAAAGAGAATGTTGGATTCCTTGGATCTAGAGTTAAAGGCTGGTGTGAGGAACAATTCAAGTATGTGCTATGAATTGGAGCCAGGTCCTCTGCAAAAGCAGTAAGAGCTCTTATCTATTGAGCCATCTCACCTACAACCTCTGACTTTTGTTTCTAAGACTCCAGATTTGAAAGTCCTTCTTCAAGGAGTTATGGTTGATGTGTCAATAGGTATTTGGAATTGCTAAATCAAAACAAACAAACAAACAAACAAACAAAAAAACAAATAAAGAGAAGAGTTAGTTTAGTGATGGTTCTTTGTGGATGTCACCAAGCTTGGGTAGAAGCTTCCTGAACCTTCTTTATACATACACAAGAGGAATCGAGAAGAAGTTTGAAGGAAAGAATCCCTAGAACCAGTGATGCACAGAGTTCGACTGAAGGGCAGGTCTGAGGAATTAGCTTCCAGCAAACATCCTACCAATTGGCAAACTGAAATATATTGCTAGTAACCTTTCGGTTGTACCTTGTGTAGGATATGACATATTTTTCTCTTCTGTAGTTTTGGACCTACAGTTTCAAGCAAAGATGCACGTGACATGGATTTCACAGATCTTTTCTGTGCTCCTGTGTTAAATGTGGTGATGTAGACAGGGTTTTGCTTCAAGTTCACTTTGATAGATGTGTGAAACTAAATGTTGTCCATGCAATGACGGGCTTTACAACTATAAAGTATCATAAATAAATAACAGTGATTCTTTTGTAATCAGTAGAAGAAAAAGAGAACAGACACCTGATAATCAAGAAGATAAAAAAAGACATAATTTCACATCTTGATAACTCTTGGAGAAGAATTTTTTAAATGTGTGATATTTTTGATGAATACATTCAGGTGGCTGAAGGAAACGAGAGGAACTTTCACACATTAGAAACACAACTCACTGATAGAAGTCTGACCCGTTCTAGGGTTTTGTCAGAAAGGAAATCGTCTTTATTCTTTCATCATTTTCCTTTCTTTGCAATGAAGAATGGTTAGAGATCTTTCTTTGCATTTTATACAGCAGACCTTAATCGTGTTTAGGGTTCCTCCTCTTTCCACACGTTCTACCCATAGAATTTCTGGCATTTTTCCATATATATTACGACCCTGAGTCAAGTTTGTGTACCCAGATGCCCCTCGGTGTGAGCTCATCCACTGGAGCCTCTTCAGACTATCTAGCATCATTACATGAAAGAAGATCTACTCTTGCTCACCCAGTAGTTATCAACTACCAATAGTTCCTAAGTTACAGTTGGGACCGCCTCACCATTTCCCTAGTTATATCCTGGTTTTTTTTTTTTTTTCCAAAGAAGTTGCTTTGGAGTGGTGACTGTTTATAAATATATAAATATATAAATATTCGCATGCAGTGTGAAATTACATTCGTCTAGATATGTGCCCTATGTCAGATTTTTCTCTTGGATATAGGACCTCTCCAGTCATGTGTATTTTCCTGTGTGTACAGTCCCACACATGAGTTCTTTCCCATTTAGTGGGCTTTAAGTCCAATTAGATAAATGTTGATTGCCCTGTATATGAAAGTGTCACTACTGTACCAATATAGATTGCTGTACCTGTTATTCCTGAGGTTATTGGATTTTACATCTGGGTGGGACCATTGATTGATTTTTCTCCTTTAGTAACTTGCATAGTACCCTCTGATACTATGAGAGGTAGTCTTCAGGGAGAACCCTTCCAGGCCAGTTCCAGTTCAATTGCTCCAAGTCCAATGTCTAAAGTGTGTTCTGCCTTCAGCAGTATGGTTTTACCTTCACATCCTGGAAGGAAATCAGGGGATGTGCCAATAGTCCATGTTTTGGGGGAGTGTCATGGAGTACTCTGATCAACAACCTCCAAAGAGTGACTTGTTATGTGCATTGGATCAAGTATATACTTATCTCAATTTTTTTCATTATTTCCATTTTATTTTTTGATGATCTAGCATTTTTTCAGCTGATTATTTGAGCCTCAAATGTCAACAATATCCTTTGACATTGTGTCTAATCAATAGGTCGGACACCAGAAAAACTGGTTGTTCACAGGATTCCTGAAAATAGACATGAGTTCTGGGTTCCACTGGTATAGCATTGATGAAAGCAAAAGAGATGCAAAGTGCTATTAAAGCTTGTGGAATCTCAAACAATTTCCATATGCCTATAATCAAAGGCATGCTTTTTTTATGTCAAAATCATTCTGAATTTTCTTGCTTAGGTACAAAATGTTCAAATATTTATTTCAAAGGTAAAAGAAAAATTAAAATTAAACTCTTTGAAACTACAAGATGATACCGAACCTATAGAGAATAAGGTTTATTGCATCATATCTGATCCAACAACAGTGAGATTCATGATTTATGCCTTGTTCACCTTCACGACATTATTAAATCTCCCTAGAATTCGGGTATTTGAGCAAGAAATGAATTGTCATTTGTGTTTTTAATGAAGAATCATAGTTGGGGAAGTTAATGATGTCCCTGTGCTCAAAAAGGCAGTAAACAGTGGTGAAACTGAGAGTCTTGATTTGTTTTCTTAGAACAAAGAAAGTCCTAGAAACAAGACACTGCCTCCCTGTACTAATCACAAGTTCTTGGCGGAAGTTCAGTTTCAGGACAGTTATGAAAAAGAGGGAAGATTCAGGGGAGACTGACAGTGGCTTATCTTCATTGACCTGGTCTGTTCATCCATAAAAATCTCTGAAGGAGGGAGAGATAAAGGCTTGGAAATCAAGGAGAACAAGGCAGCTCTTCTTAGCATACATAAAAGTCTGGCGTGGTGAGGACTGTGTGCGGCCAACAGGAACTGCTGCCTCAGTTTCCTCCAGTGTGCCTAGGACTCAGAGACACCTCCTGACGCATATGGTTATGACTCTCTGGAACACTGCAATATTCACACCCACTAAAGCTCAACTGTAGAGAAATGAGGGGAGTATTCTAGAAATGGAAGTACGATTATTGTATGTTTCAGCACTCAAAAGTATGACGACAGAGAAACCTGAAAGCAAATGACAACCTTGACATGTTTGCAATGTAATGTCCATCAATGCACACTCAAGGGAAGGCAAGGCTGTCATTACTGAGTTCTTCTGACAAGTGATGGGTGTGAATTTTTCCTCACTTTGATCTACTGATGTAAACTTTCATTAGAATCAGAGGTTAAACCAGTAGCATGGTTTCAGCATCAATCAATTATAATAATTTTCTATATTGTAATAATCACTTTTCTTGTTAAATATGCATTTCAAGGCAATTTTGTGAGGGATATTTAGATACAAAGAGATGAAGGCATCTATGTTTCTAAAACTCAATGTCTGCTTTTTTTCTACCTAATCTAAACTTTTTATTTCCATAATTTTCAATAATGAATATTTGGCTATTGATAGGGATGTGTCTAGTGTAATGTTTTCTGTAAGAAAAGATAAAAATGGAGAGAAAACAAATTTTATTTATAGACTTATAAATACAAATAGAATTAATTAGAGTACTTTTTTCGAGTTTAGTTTCTTGGCTGCCTCAAACCATTTCATTAAGAGAAGATAAACAAGTATGGTCTAAGTTGGTCATAGTGTGCTCATTAAAGATCTAAAAATATTTACATTAGAATAATCTAGGTGCTGGGGAGATGGCTAAGTGGGTAAAGTGCTTTCCATGTCAAGTTGAGCACTGGAGATAAGATCCCCAGAGCCCATATAAGTCTGGGCAGACATGGAGGTCAGAGAGAAGGGATTCCTGAGGCAATTCTACCTAGATTAGCTGGAATTGATGAGTTCCTGATTCGCTGGAAATCCTACTTTATTTAATAAATAAAGTGGGGAATTTTGAAGAAGATAGAAGAGGATTCCTGATGTCAACGCAGAGCCTGCAAATGCATGCATTTCCACCTGTACATTCATGAGAACGCTCATACTCACATGCACACATAATGTACAAATGCACATGCAAAAGCAGTGTAACTTATTGATATTTCATTTCTGGTACTACCTAACTGATGATATTTGAAGAAAGTGTTGGACACAGAAGTATTTAGATATTTGTACTATTTTCTCCTTAGCATTCCGAAATACTGAGGCAATCACTTTGCAAACAGAAAAGGCTTCATGTATTAGAGATTCCAAGCCATGATCAATGTACTACACTGCTTTTCACATGTCATGAGAATAGGAGGGATGATAAGCACGTGGCACAGTGCCACAATTCAGCCGGTAGCCAGGAAGCAGAGAGGAGAAAGAGGCAAAATTAGTGTTACATGATTCCTTTCCGGATCACTCCCTCTAAAAGACCTGAGGATGTCCTATGAAACCCCATCTCTCCAAAAGTTTTTCCATTTCCTAATAGCACCTCACACTACTGGGAACCAAACCTTAACATTTGGGCATTTAAGGACATTCGTGATCTAATCTATGGAGATACTTACATTTAGTCAGTCTCAACATGATAGAAACCTGATGTCAATTGGCAAATTGGTATATTTCAGTAGCAAACCTATGCACACAAGAGGATTATTTTACTATTGAAGTGCTTAAAATTCTTTCTTAAAGAATTCTATATTAACACTTTTGGGTAACACTCAAAGACACTAGAATTATTGGGTTCTTATCATGGTTTAGTATGAAGTAGTGAGAAATACACATAGACACACACATATGTATCTTCCTTTAATATTTCATATTCAACAAGTAAATATTTAATATAGTTATCGTCCTTTAAATTTTCTTCTTAAAATGTTATCTTGTAAATACTGAATGTCTGACAATATCATCTGTGTCTAGATCACATATTGATTACATTTTAAAATTCCTAGTCCTTTTATTAAGCATTGATTCATTTGTTCTCTGTTCCTTCATTTTCAAAGTTGTCCTCTCCATCTACCCCATTCACTGAGGCTTGTAAACTGGAGTTCAGAAAATTAAGTATGCAAGAAATACACTCTTCTCTTGAAGAATATTTCCTAGGCAAATAAATAATTATAATATGTCTAATTAATGCTATAAAGATATCTGATACTCATGAGGTCTAAGAAGTAATAAATAGTTTTGTGAATAGGGGTGAAGCACAAAAGATCCCTTCAAAGAAGTAATCTCTCACATAGTGCTGGAAGAGGAAATGCTCTCCCAGTCTGACAAGGAATGTCCCTTGCCATCTGTGCGTATTTAGCTACCTGTCTACACACACTCACACACTCATACCTAGACCGAGATCTGAGTGAATTGAAATTCCTAGATAATAATTATGTGTAAAGTTTCCACTGGGTGTAGACTGTGTCACATTTAATGTTGCTCAGTGAGTCCACACTGAGCGCTTGTGGTGAAACCTTTTCCCTTCCTGCTTCCTCCTCTGCTTTTAGCTGACTGTTTTTGCCATTTCTCTTTGGCTGTTGTCCATCCTGGATCTTAATATTTCACTTGATTTTGGGAAAATCAAGTCAAGGGAAGCTATACGGGCACCCATTCCCAGGTGCTATTTGCCCATTGATAATTTAATCATTTGTGAGAAATATTTTTTTCAATATTAAACCATCCCACTAAGATAATACAGTGATTTATAGCATTCATGGACATGCTAAGGGGATATGTGAGGTCGATTGTCACAGTTATTGAGAGGGAAGGAACGATTTGTCAAGTCTCCTCCTTCCCACATCTCCCCCCTTCCCTTCCTTCTCTCTTTAATCTCTCCTCTATTCCTTTCTCCGTGTTTTCCTTCTTTCTTTTCCTCTCCTCCTTTTCCTAACTGACTTCTTATATTTGATTTTTTCACTGAAGTACAGTTCTTCACCTCTATGAGTAGTCAAGTAAACAAAGTATAGATGGGACTCGTCGTGTGTGGTGGAGTGCATGCAGTCTGTTGGGGCATGGGGAAAACAGATGGAGGAGCGTGTCTGCATTCGATTGAGAACTATTGTTATGAAATTACAAAAGCTCAATAAAATATTCATAAAATAGAGAGAGACAGAGAGAGAGAGAGAGAATGCTTACTGGGAACCCTAACACGTTCCCATGACCTATTTTACACAGTTAGCAATCATTAAAATATTTAAATCATTAAAATCTCTGAATTCAAGAGATTTGATGTAGTTGTAATACTTTTATCATACAGAGTAGAGTAATTTCTATGATTGTCTGCCTTGTATCTTTGTGGAAGGAATGAACCTGGCCATAAATATTCAGGAAATCCAAACATGGGGAATTTAGAGAAACTTTTGGAACTCGTTCTTTAGTTCCTAAAACCAAAAGGAAGAACAATGTATCACATCCGCATAGAATTAATGTAAATCAATACATAGTATGAAACACTTTTGGATAATACATGTATAGTGAGATGTTTCACAAGTGTGATATCATAGAGCTCAGTTATCTGAAATGGGAAATGATTCAAAAGCTAAATCAGCTAAGCATAAGGTATTCCTTTTTGTATTGTTGTATTCTGTTTGGTGACAGAAATTAAAGAGGAGATTTACTCACTAAAATCAATCCCTAATTACGAAGCCTTATTTTGTGTTTCATCACCGCTCATAGAGAGTCACTACATGGGTCACCAAGATGGCTCAGTAGAAAAAGGTTCTTGGCAGCAACCTGATGAGTCGAGTTCTATCTTAGGACCAATGAAATGAATGGGTAGAGTGGATTCTTGCAAGTTGTCTTCTGGCAATCATAGGAACACCTTATCATGTTCCTCCTCTCTATACACAAAATAAGTAAGTATAAAATAAAAATTAACAATGAGTTGGTACAACCTTTTCCTAGTCCACACACGGGCACATTAAAGCAACAGAATTCCTCTGTTGGCTGGGCAACTCCTCTCCTTGTGGAGTGACAGACTTAACCCTGTTTATCTTCTGTCTAATAAATTCAGTTACTGCACTGATAAGCTTTTGCAGTACAACCCCCAGTCCTTAAGATGTTGTGTATTTTGGACCACAGTTACTCAGCTGCGCTCTCCAGATTTCCAGCACTTCTCATCTGCAAACATGAAAGCAGAGATGAATTATCGGCCAGTGTTTTTGTTTCGTGTCATCTAACAAGCCTTGCTTATGTTTAGTTTATGACCAACAAAGGAAAGCTATTTTTCTTCATCATTTTCACTTGCATTATCATTATATCATCATGAAGAAAACCTTCCCTGCTCTGACTGAACTAGGAATCACAGTGTTCACGTCAGGTCATATGCTTCCTTGTGTAACAAAGGTACCAAACATTACATCTCCCAGCACAGAGTTTATTTTTAACTGGTGGAGGCATGACATCCCCTTCAATTATGCTGTTTCTGACTTGGAAACCTAAAGAAGAGACTAGTGTTTGACCTCATTAAATAAAGTCTAATATCTTCTGAAAGAATGTGACTTTGTGTGTGTGTGTGTGTGTGTGTGTGTGTGTGTGTGTGTGTGTGTGAAAGAAGAAAGAACACACACGGGAAATCCAGAAGAGGACATTGCATGTCCTCCTCTATCGTTCTGGGCTCTATGCCATTGAGATGGAGTCTCTCATGGAGACTGGATCTCACCATTTTTTCAACTGGGGAACCTTCTGCTACTGAGAACTGGAGTTCTAAGCATGTCTGACCATTCCAAGCTTTGTTTGTGGGTGCTAGGGATGCAAACACAAGTCCTCATGCTTGAGCAGCAAGTGCTCTTAGAGACTGAGTCACACCCCCACCCCCTGGTCCAGTCTGAGAAGTTTTATTTTTGTCCTTTAAAGAATATTCATTACAGTTCCCAGGAGGAGTTCATATATTGTTCACATCTGAGTCACAGAGCCTCATATTCTTGACAACCAGCCTATTGTCTGTTCAGGAGATTCAGTCTTATCCTTACTTAGAAAATGGCAGTGTGAAGAACATGCCAGTGGAATCTGGGGAACAATAAAAGCGGTGTTCCTATGGACAACCTTTAATAGAGAAGAAGCTAGTATCAGCCATTCTCATTCTAAGTCAAGTTACATAACATAGTCAGGCTAGTGATATTAATGTTGTAGTAAAATATTTTTTTCTTGAATTCTGCTATAGTCGAAGAAATTTATTGCAGTAGTCTATTAATTTTATTCCATAGTTAGAACAAGTATATGGACTTACAAAATGAGGATGGCAAAGTGAAGTTCGATGCCATGCTGTTCACCTTTAACGTCAGGATTTAGGAGCTTGTGGCAGGAGGATGGTGAGTCTAGGTCTTGTGATGAGATCCTGATTAAAGCCAAACCACAAATAGAAATTGATAGAGTTATTATGTGTTGCAATGACTCTCTGCAAATAGTAGGTGATATTACACTTTATTTTCCTTTTTAGTTATAACTTCCCACTGCATAAGGGAGAGGCAATCCTGTGTTCTTGGTGCCACCAAGACAGAAACTACTTGAACAGACTTGAAGTGCTTAATAAAAGAGGATGGTGTGTGCATTGGTAATGTGCATCTTTGGGGTCCAAAAGAATAGATGCTGAAAGAAGATTTTCCTCTTGACATGGGGGTCATAAATTTATTAAGTAGGAATTCCAGATACTGTTTGTGAATTCCATCTTCTTATAAATTTTGCTGTGGTATGTGGTTTCTCTCTGGACACCTTGACAGCTCCTTATGAGTGGAAAGTTCTCCCACCCTCTCTAGGGGGAATCCATAGGACAGTTTTCTACAACACACTTTATCCTGACACCACTGACATACTTTCCCACTATTTTGAAAGCTCTTTGGTCATAGGGGTTGCTTATTATTTACTTAACTTCCTGGGAACTGTGCACTTAAACCATAAAAGCCCTCTTTTCTAAACAGAACTCTGCATCACTGCCATTGCCAAAGGCTGAGGGGATTTATCCTGATGCTACGTCATGCATTTGAATGGGAACAGACACAGACATAGAATATGGCTTAGCCGAAGCAGCTGATGTTGTCTGAATGATAACTCTTGACCTAGGAAGCTCTGAAGTAATGAAAGGGGAGGTAAATTTGCATGATTTGTGCCACAAGCAATATTTATAATGTAAGAGGACTTTAAAGATTAATACATTCCCAGAGAAAAACATGAAAGAGACAGAAAGGTTACTCCAGACACTCTATTTTTTTGCAATCCTTTCATCTGAAAATTTTTCTTAGTCTACCTCCCTCCACCCTGTACTCAAGTAGCATACAAAAGAAGCACTGATATCCTGCTAATTTCCAAATGTGTTATGCAAGTTTAACTCTTTTAATCAAAATGAGGAAACATGATACTGCTTGAAGTAATGGTTTATTGTCTCTAATTAGTAAAATGGCCTACAGTAGTTTGTGAGTTCTTATATCATTAGCGACTTATTTTGAAAATCAAATAAAGTCTTTTTTACAAAACAGGCACACTAATATTTTATCTGTTTATCATTTAAGAAGAGAAATCATATCTACATTTCCTAAACAAAAAAATATTGTTATTATAATATTTGACTGTGAAAGACTGAGATTGCCTACATCAGGAGACTAAGTCTTTGAATTGGTATACTCAGGATAACCACTGCTATATTTCTAATTTTGAGTATAAGATATGATAGCCTCAAAATTACACATTCCTTACTTTCTATTTTCATCATATAAAATTGAGGTAAAGTGTTAAATTATAAGATATATGGGGAAGTCATGAAAAAATGAACATATAAGAAGTTCAAAACTTAAATCAGTTTGTGGTGTGTGCATAGATTCAGGTTCCTGCATTAGATTAAGCTCTTGTGGAAAACACAACTGAGTTGTGTTATTTCTACTTCCAGAACAAATGGAAATAGTAGAAAAGTGGATAATCCTGTGAAATTTTAAACTATCTTGCTGAGGACAAGGAATTTGCTGATTTCCCTAAAAATATGGACAGAAACTTATGGGTAGTGATAGGACTGAGTCCTGAACCAGTGTCAGTCATGTTGGCTTGGCTATCACTTCAGGTCTTCTTGCATAATTTTTCTTCACTTTTGGCATATTGGATTTCAATAAGACAAGAATTGGAGCTATTTATGACTTACTATATAACATTCCTTTGGGACAGATCTGGAGTAAACCCTTATTCCTTATATTATGTATAATAAAGCATGTCCTGGAATTACTTCCATACTACCAGTGTGGTTGATCATTTAGGAAGTACAGTCGAAATAATTTAGGGATAAGCAGGGTCAGCATGCGAGATTCGCTTCTATCCAAATTCCACTGCCACATCGTCACAGAAAATTTGCTTGTATTTAGTTGCAGAATTTTGAAAAGAAATAGAAAAAATAGTTTTATTTCAACATTATAGACACCTTGAATAGACTAAACATAAACACGTTTTCATTTTTTACAGTTTTTAATAAAAGTTAATAGCTGTGCATAAAAGTTAAATGTATATCCAGTTATGTGGCTTTTGGTTACCCCCAAGAGAAAAGTGTCACTAATGCTTTAATATAGTTTTCTGTGCTGGTCATTGTTGTGGTTATTAGACCGTAATGCTGGGATTGGACCATTGTTTGATGGTCTCCTTTAGCTGCTTGCATAGTGTTCTCTAAAATAAAGAAAAGCAGTCTTCAGGGAGATGGCTTCCAGGTCAACAATTCCAGCTCCATTGTTCCAAGTCCTGTGTCCAAAGCATGCCCGGTCTTTAGCAATTGGTCCTGACCTTCAAGTTCTGGGAGGCAATCAAAATCTGTGGCAAAAACTTGGATAATTTTGGGAGTCTCTTTGGACTACTTTGGCCAACAAATCAAAGGGAATTTTCTCCCATTTGGCACCATTATTTCATAGCCTTCGGCTCAGCACATGGATTCATGTAGAGATATTGTTTGTGTAATTTTTTCAGTTGGTTTTTGAACTAATACATTTCACTGTGGTTTACAACACCAGCTAGGCATTATTTATCTCTCCACTTTCTCCCTGACTGACCCTCTTTCCTCAATTCCTAGTTAAAATACCACATTTTCTCCAATTCTCCCTCTATAATATCTGTCTCCTATGGTCCCCCATATCTTGAGTTCCTTCTTCCCTTTTAATAATAATTCCTTGTATAATTCTCCCTCTCCTCTCGGATTTAAATGTCCCCATTTTACCCATTCCCCATGCAGTAACATCTGTCTCCTATTGGTTTCTTGCTCATATTCCTCCTTTCCATTTTCCTGGCTCCTGAAGTTACATCTGTGTACATCTTCATACATAAGAATTTGGTGCTAGGATCCACAAATAAAGGAGAACAAACGTCCTTAGATTTTCAGAGTCTATATTACTTCAATTAGTATAAGTTTCTTGTTTTATGTGTTTACCTGTAAATTTCATGATTTCATAGTTCTTTACTTCTGAGTAGAACTCTATTGTGTAAATGTACCACATTTTCACCATCCACTCATGAGTTGAGGGACACATAGTTTGCTTCCATTTCTCAGCTATTATGAAAAGAGAGGCAAGAAATATAAATGTGCATGTGTCTCTGTAGGATGATCCATTTGGAAATATACCTAGGAGTGGTATGACTGGGTCATATGGTAAGTTCGTTTTAGTTTTTAAGGGTTCTTCACACTGCTTTCCGTAGTGGTTACATGAGTTTACAAGCTCACCAGCAGTGGATGAGCATTCCTTTCCCCACATCCTCACAAGCATTTGATATCATTTGTCCTCTTGATCTTAGCCAGTCTAACTGAGGTAAAATGAAATATTAATGTGGCTTTAATTTTCATTTCCATAATTACTAGGAATGTTGAACTCTTGTTAAGATGGTTCTTAGCCATTTTTATTTGTTATTTTGAGAACTCTATATTCAAATCTGTAGCTCATCTTTGAATCGTGTCATTAGTTTTCTTGATTCTTGTTTTTTGACTTTATGTATTCTGGATGTTAAACTCTCTAAAATGTGTCACTGGTGAAGATTTTCACACATTCTGTGTTTTTTCTATCACTGAATTTTGATTTACAGAACCTTTTTAGTTTGATGAGGTACCACTTGTTGATTGGTGACCTTAATTCCTGAGCAACTGCTGTCTGATTTAGAAAGCTCTTTCATACACCTATATCTTTTAGGACACATCTATAATGGAACCTCTACACCTGACTCTTGGAACATAGTGGAACAAGGGTTAGAGAGAATACTAATGAATCCCTCAACTCTCATTGAGGAAGTTCTCTCATGCAACAGTAAAATGTAACCAGAGCTCAGGGACCAATGCTCAAGAGGGAGTAGAAACACTGCAAGAGCCAGGGGAGGAAATGTATAACCATCTGGAAATAGACACTTACAGACTCCTGGGACCTTGTTCATCCGAACTGACAGCCATGGTGACAGCATGCACCATATCCATTCATACGCAAGCAGATATCGCCTATCATAGAAATATGAAAATGGGTAGCAGGCTCCAATCTTAGCTGAGTAACTGTTGGATAGTGTTTTACTACTGACTGAGGAAAAGCTAATCTTCTTTAAGAGACTGACTCTGGATAGAATGACTAGTCCCCAGTGGGTGAATGTGTACTGAGGGATGTCAGCGGACACTAACTTGACTGGATAGGCCTTAACATAAGTGACTGAATGCCTGAAATCCAGTACTTGGGTGCTATGGGAGAGGTTGCTGATGAGGAAGGGGATATAAAGAGGATTAAAAAGTTATAAAGTAAATACACAAAAATCAATAAAAATGCATTAAGCATATAAAATATATTTCATTATTATCAATTATTATGTTGAATTAGATGGTTATAAATTAAAAAAAAAACTTTTCCCAAGTATACTACTCTTAACTTTCAATTATAAGATTTTTTTTTTCCCCCAAGTGATCTCCACCGAAAAAGTTCTGGTAAGAAAGTTCCTTAATATCTGCCTCTGTATCACACCCTACACCTGGTGCAAAGATATCTCAGCTTTGCTACTCGGCACTTAAATGTTCAACTTTCAGTCTTTTGTTTGTTTGTTTCATTAAAAAATGGGATGCAGTTAAAATCTCCAGCAAGGACATGAAAAATTTCTGAAGCTCAACCTTCTAGCTGTGTTTTGGGTGGAATGCTGTCCTATGAACCCTGCATTCTCTTTAAAACAAGGGGAATCGCATTCTTGTGCTGCAGTCTTTGGTAGGATTCACATAATAGTGTGAATAAAAATGTTTCTGTATAGTTTGGGGTCAAAACCTTTGATAGGCTGTGACTACTGTTTCATCATCTCTCTCTGTCCTGCAGGCAAATGTGAAATAGCTTTTATGGTAAGGTGGAAAATACATCATGGTTATGACCTCTAGGAAGCCTTATCTCACAGCCTCAGGGCTCAGAACTTTTCTCTTTCAGGTGCAATCATGACTACTAATTGCTCATTAATTTCCCACTGAATTATACTGTTTGCCATCTTGCATATATCCTGTTATTTCAACTCTACAGTAGGCATTTTGAAGAAAAATGTCTAGATGCTTAAGTCTATGCAAATAATGCAAAGTCTATTTTGAGTATCAGATATTATTTTATGTAAATTATGTATATAAGTTATATGTAACATATAATTATACATATGTAACTAGAGACCTTATTTCCAGTTAATTCTTATTTTCTGTAAACTAATTTTACCTTATATAATACTTGATTACAATAAACAATACTGTCCTCATTTGGAAACTAGGAGAATACTATTTCCTTACTGTTTACAGAAGTGTGAATCATGTAAGAAAATATAGGAGGAAGTGCTTTAAAACACTCAGCTTGTGTCACTTAAAAAAAGTTAAATATCAAAGTTGAATGAGGGCTGTCTTGAAACATGGAGATACAACATTTACTTGTCCTTATGGTCTTTAAGTGATAATGTGAAGTTGAAATTAAACTTGAATATAAATTTGTTGATATAACAAGAAACGGGGCCAGGCAGAAGAAACCTTTCATCGAGTTTCTAGCAAGGGTGGTCCAAGATCCTCTGAAAATTACACAGGCTATTGCCACACCCCTTGATTGCTTCCAGGAACTTGAAGGTGAAGCTCTATTGCTGTAGACAGGACATACTTTGGAAATAGGATTTGGAGCAATAGAGCTGGAACTGACCTGGAAGCCACTTCCAGTGAAGGCTAGCTCTCATAGCTCTGGAGAAAATTATGCAAGTAACCAAAGGAGAACATCAAACAATGGCCCAACACCATTTTCATGACCAAATAACCACATCAATGACCAGCATAGCACTCACCATTGGTGCAGTAGTGGCACTCTTATCTTGGGGCTAATCAACAGCTACCTAATTGGTCTTAGAGCCCATTCAATGGGAGGAAAATCATGTGTGGTACTGTAATCATAGCCAAACATACATGGCTGAAGAGGTAATAGATCTTAGAGAGATTCACAAGGCTGTCACATCCCTAGGCTAATGTAACAGCACAAAATGCAAAATTTGTACCCTTATATTTACAGTCAAGTATCCAAGTCACCACTCGTCAAAAAAGCTTCTTTGTACCAGATGAAGACTAAAACAAAGTACCACAACTGCTCACATGCAGACACTGTCTCTGAATTGCCCATGCCTAAGTGGGACACCTACAATACAACCCCTACACTCAAGGCTCACACAATGTGGAACAAATGGTAAAAATATTATCACTAATGAATCTTTCAACTCTCATTTATGAAGGTCCCTCATGCAACAAAGGACCAGTAACACAAAAGGTCACAAATGGCTAAATAATGGAGATTAAGACTGCAGAGTGTAGGACCACGGAAAGGATTCTTATTTTAAATTTCACTCATCCATGGCTCAGGAACCACTGTGGAAGTGGAGGCGGAAAGATTTTAAGAGCCAATGAGTTGGTGCATGACCATATGGAAATACAAGCTCCTGGGACCCTGCTCATGAACCTACAGCAATGTTTGGGCTGTCAAGGTCCTTGCAAACTCAAGCAGACAAAAACTCAGCATGGAACTGAGGAAATGAGCAACAGACCCTAACCTTTGCTTAAGAAATATTAGCAACTGATTACTGTTAGGTGAGGATGGGCTAGTCTGCCTAAATCAAAGGACTGACTACACCTCGGTGGATGACCCTGCACTGAGGTCATTTGGGGACACTAACTTGACATAATACACCTCAATACAGATAAAAGAATGTGTGAATTCCAACTGGAGGGCTATGGAGCGTGTGGTTGTGACTAAGATGATATGAGATGTTCTATATGAAACACACAATAATTCAATAAAAATATCTTTTTAATTGCAGATATATGCAATCTGCTTATAAATGAGTATGACTTTTAGTATTAATATATGTCCACTGAAATATGGTGCTGTATGTTTAATGCCTGTAAATGTGCAGAACATAACTGTGGAAAGGTGTTCATCTGTATCAACACCATCCACCAATAGTCAGGACTTTTTTTAGGAACACAGAGGTTGAACACAGAAGACCCGAGTGAGAAGAGAATAACTTTTCTCAGTTCTTTTTTACTCGCAGCCTGAACTTTAGCCCTTTGGCAAGAACAGTCTTGAAATTCGACCTCCCTTCTAGGGCTGTCATAAACACGGACAGGGTTTGTTTCCATTCCTTTCAGAGACTGGAGTGAGAAATGTTGAAATACCACATGAAAGACCTCACTTATAAGGTTTCCAGCTGAGACTGGAGGCAGCAGTGCTGAAAACCCACACAAAGAGCCAGACTTCATGAAGTTTCCAGACAGACTCTGTAACCCCAAGGGATGGGGGTAAACTGAAGTTCCTCTCCACATTGTCACATCCCGAGGGGATTAATGGAGAGCCACTGAAGTTTTCTTAATGGTTTCTCATTTGTTCTTTGCTATTGCTTGTGAAGAAAGACCTCTGTCTTCGGATTGAAAAGGCATGGGAGTTTTTCACGTAATAAGTGTTCACTACTTTATGAAAGGTGAGGTTTCTTCTTTGTTTCATTTTATAATATTTTTATGACCTCTCCTCATCCAGAGGCCGGTGGAACATGAAGTATCCCTGCATTAACAAGTTGTAGTCTCCTGCATGGACTTCTTCAGTGGCACTTGGAGTCCACTAAAAGGGATCTGAAAATGCAAAGCATGAAGGTACAGCCAAATATTTACTTGTGGTTCTATTATCTAGACTTTCACAGGAAAACAGAAAACATATCATTTAATAATTCTTCGTTATTGCTTGTTTCACGTAGAAGATACCTTCCCAATTAACAAATTACAAACATCACCAGCACTGACCATATGGGCCAAGATGCAGAAAATGAAAAATAGTTGTGATTATTGAAATAATAGTGAAGGAAATGTCTTCACCTTGAAAAATAAGATATTAAATTGTATAATATATATTAATCACTTATTATGCTAGCTAACTGTGCTTGAATACCCTTTTAGGCATAGTTAGTTTAATAAGTACTTTTTAAAAATAGTTTATTTTTATTTTATGTGTATGAGTGTTTGATTTCATGTATGTCATTGTACCACATACATTCAGTGTCTGAAGAGGCCAGTAAAAGGTGTCTTATCCACTGAAAATGGAGTTACAGAAAGTTTTGCAGTGCCAGGTGAGTGCTGGTAACCAACTCAGTCCACTGAAAAACAGGAAGTGCTCTTAATTGCTTAGATATCTGTCCAATTCTTAGAAATACTTTTTAAGAAGAATAAAATTTAAGCTATTGAAATCACTACTTACTTCAAATGACTTAC
The DNA here is from genome assembly GCA_035773235.1 of Eospalax fontanierii. Classification (NCBI taxonomy): domain Eukaryota; kingdom Metazoa; phylum Chordata; class Mammalia; order Rodentia; family Spalacidae; genus Eospalax; species Eospalax fontanierii. The sequence goes on from CM069536.1 coordinate 65,256,081, forward strand.
ACAGCTTTTAAGTGTATATAATATGGAATTTATAAGTGCACAATTTCTTTCATAGTCCAACTCTGTTATCTAATATTTTCATTCTTTTTTTTTTCTGTTTGCTGAGAAAGAAGATAGAGAAGAAGTTTTGGAGACAAGGCATCTAGTCTGTAAATGGACATCCTTTTCCTGCTAAACAAATTCTATCATCTAACCCATAGTTCTACTTCACTTCATTCCCTGTGACAGACGAATGACCATATACAAGCTGTTTTACTAGATTCATCATTAAAACCCTTGTAGATTAAAGTTTCTGTCAGTTTTTGGGTTTTCAGACCATCTAAAATATTCACTAATGATGGAAGGAACCATGGTTTAAATATGGTTGAAAGTGTTCATATTTCCTAGACAGGACAAAAACTCTCTAGTAGAAAAATAAATGAGTATCAGGAGTCAGAGAAATTGTCCATATTGGCTCATTTATCTTCTGAATGTTTTCTCAAGATTTTACACTTCCCACTCAGTATTTTAAATTACTCTGCATTTATAAATCCCCATCACCTAAAAACAAACAAGCAAACAAAACCACCCAAATAGAACTACCCCATCTGTGTTCACATTTGCAAGGGAGTATTCTGTGAAGTAAGCTTTTTTTCCTATATAGAGTGAATGTAATTTAAGGTAAGTATTTATCTGTCTCCACCCATTGAGGGAAATATATATATCGCAGTTTGCAAAGTTTGGCTTCATTTATATGAGGACTAATTTCAACTTAAACGACGTCTCATTTTTGTACATAATTTTAACTCATTACAAAATGCTTTCTGCTGCAGTACTGACATCACAGCTTATGGAAACAATGTTCCAAAGGAAGACACTTACATAACTCTTATTTTATGCTATTTACTGCTTCCAGTTCAATTATCATTCAGTGTCAAGGTGTTTATCTCATATCAGCAGAATCAGACTCTACGTTCATCTGTGAAATATGACTAAAATCAGGGTGTGCATTTATTTATTTTTCTCTAAACCAGCAAAGAATTGAAATAAAAGGGAAAACTAGAAACATTTAAATAAAAGAAACATAAGGTAATTCTTTTTATTTCAAATTGGACATATGTATTCATTTTAAAGTAAAACCAGAAATCTATGTTGATTTTCTCAGAATAAAAAATAAGCTCTATAATTTCTATTAGTACTCATTTCTCTGAATTAATCTCTCTATTGATCCTAGAGATAAATCCCATGACTTTGTGCATGCCAGGGAAATGTTATAGCCTTAAAATATGTTCTGGCCTTGGACTCATAACATATCCCAGCTGGCCTGGAACTTGCAATTTTTCTACATCTGCCTCCTGTGTTGGAATTATAGGTATTTGCTACCATCCCCAGCTCATTTCTCTAAACAGTTTCTGAACTATATCTTAGTTTCCTAGTCATTCCAAAATGAACCAGTGGCTATTTTAATTACATTTACTTATCTATATTTGTTTAATGTGATTGCCCATTATTATCTTAAAAATTACACCTTATCATCAATCATTTTTCATGTGTTAAAAATGTCAATTAAAACTTTACAGTCAACCATAGTTTTAACCTGCGTTTTTAGGCACTAAGAAATTGGAGCTAACCAGTGAGGCAAACTTAGAAAATGAAGACTACCCTCAACTCTAAATTTCAATGAAAATATAAATGTTGCAGCTCAGATCTTTGTAGTTATGCATTTAGCTTACTTTCATAAGTTATTTAAATATTATTTCTAAGAGACAGTGTTTTATTACATGAGTTATATATACTTATTATTCTTTTCAATATTTGCCCAATATAGACAGTGAGATATTAAATATTTTCATAACTTCACATAAAGAAAAAAATGAAAAAGAATACTTATGAACATTGAAATATTTCTCACCATGTGATGTTCATTCTATCAGAAGCAATTTGAACCTCAACTGTCAAAATCTTCCATATATGAAAAAATTATAAATAATGAAGTTTTTAACTAAATCATAATGGCCTTCAAGGTGCTAGATATTTTACAATGTACAGTTTTTATGACAACATATTAAGTATCCCATGAAGAGAATTTAAAATTTGAGGCATAATTAAAATGAAAAGATTTTTCTATTTCAGTTAATAATGACATAAAACTGGAATATTTAATCATTTGCACAATTTTTCTTGTAATGTTTAATACATTAGAAAATATTATTTCAATGTCATGTATAATTGCACTAAAAATTTAAAATGGAAAACAAGATAAATTAATTTAGAAGATCAACTATTTGACATGTGAATTGTCAAGTTTCACATAAAGCTGTCTGAAGGAACTTTCTGTATTTCAAGAAGTTTAATAATTGTTTGTGTATGGTCTCTGTTAATGTATGGGTTATCTATTGGTGTATAACAAATTATGCTTATATTTATGTCAAACACCAGAACTTACAAAAGTTAGGTAGCTGGATAATTTTAGTGTCAACTTGAGACACCTGGGTTGGGGGAGTCTCAGTTGGGGAAATGACTCCATTGGACTGGGCTGTGGCCATGTCTGTGGGGTTTTTAATTGATTGTTGAGTGATATGGGAGGCCCAATCCATAATGTGCTGTGCCACTCTTGGAGAGGTTGTTTTGTATTGTATAAGAAAGCAGGGTGAACATGGGTCTGAGGAGTAAGACAGCAAACACCATTTCTCCAAGGCCTGTGCTTTAGCCCCTTCCTCCCGGTTCCTGCCCTGAGTTCCTACCTTGGGCTCCCTCAGTGATGAACTGTGACCTGGGAGATGTTAGCCAAATAAACCCTTTCCTCCCCAAGTTGGTTTTGTCCAGAGTACTTGGTCACAACACCTGGAAGTAAACTAGAATAGAATCCATGATTGGCAAAGGGGTTCTTGCTCAGATATGTCACAAGATGCCAACCAAGCTATTGAAAGAATCTGAGGATATTGCTGATTCACTTATGGTTGGAGAAGTTTTTCCAGAACTCTTCTATGGCAGTCAGTACACGTAGGTTCCTATGTGACAGTGAGGGTAGGCTTCTGGCTCACTCTCTGTGGGTTTCTCCAAGCAGATATCTTTCTCTTATCAATGGAAGAAAGAGAAAAAGAGCAAATAAAACATTTCCCTAAGATGAAAAGTGTATCCTTTTCTATTCTGTTCTGAACTCAGCAATACCTCTGTCACACCGACCAACCTGAACATGGAAAGTGCTATACAAAAATGGAATAGTCTTGAAGACTGACTTCTACCATCAACTGAAAATTTTAGAAACATGAACAACTGAAAGTATGATCATATGCCCTCATGGAACATGGGGAAAATAACTGACTGATATTTAACAAAGTTCATATTTGTCATCAACTTTCTAGAAAATAGCATATTTAGTATTTTTCCCTTGTAACTTGCATCATTGTTTTCTTGAATATATTCTTATTCGATTTCTTAACTATAAAAATGCTTAAAACACAATGAAATAAATAGCTATAAACTGAAGCTAGTTAAAATGGTAGTACATCCCTACACGTACAGAAAACACTGTAATACTGATATTCAGAAAATCACTGAGCTTTGTGGCTGATTAGTGCAGCATTTCAACACACAACTCTGAGTAACAAAATGTATAATTTCACATATTTACCACTGATACAGCTAATGGTGCCCCAGAAAACATGAATATTCCAACTCATGACATGTGAGATGGCATAACTGTCTGATACAAGAGGCCAGCTGTGAGAAATAGGTCTTTTCTAAGAGATGAAATGGTTAATTTATTTTACTTCTACATTTCTTCATTTCCTTAGGTTCTAAAAGTTCTACTAGTGCCCCCCAGGGGGGTTATTTACCACTTTTTAAAAGCAGTCATTTCTTTCCTTAGAAAAGGAACAAATAAGAAAAAAAATATATATCAAGGGTAATCATCTATCTATTTATCTATCTATCATCTATCTTTGAATGACAGGATTTCACATATCTTATGTTGGTCTTGAATTCACTATATATGTGCGTAAGGATGACCTTAATCTTCTGATCCTACCGTCTCTACCTTCTAATTGCTGGGACAATAGTCATTGCCCTGATACCTGCTTGTAGCACAGAAGTGTACATCAAAAGACAGACCATGAACATCAAATGCCTTCTTCCCAAGCTTGATTGAACTCATTTGTCTAGGATCTGTAAACCCAAACTTGTGATTGGTATGCTCTACAAGAAAGGAGGGGCAAGCAGAGTCAGTGACACCTCCCCACCAGTCACACGGGGGTTGGACCAATGCTACCTAAGTGGAGGCTGCTTGGAGAGAGACAGTCTCATCATTTTGCATGGCTGTGGGAAAGTCATGATTCAAGCTAGGATGCAGACTTTCCAGTGTGGTCTTGGGGTCGGGGAGCACCCACAGTCCTGTAAGTAACCCCTCATCCACTGCTCTGTAAGCTCAAAGAACCATCTGATTACCCAAACTGTACTTGGGAGGGATTAACCCTTGGTTTGCCATAAGGAAGGGGAGAGGCCTTATTTCATTTGTGCATTCCAGAAAGACTTTTCAAAACACCACCATCTTGCAAACTGGATCTTTTAGAGTGGCTTCCACTACATTGGCTAGGTTGACCAGCAACTTCTGTCTTCATACTGGTAAATCTGAGTCCCCAGTAGCCACTTGGTCAGTAAGAAAAGATGTTCCAGGAAACCACAATCTGCTGTTGAAGGCTCCAAGAGAGTCAGTGGTCTTCAGTTCACATTGGAAGTTGGCAGAGGCCAATTTCCAGTGTTAGCCATGTATGCAGCTCAAATGACAACGATAGAGTTGGAGCACTCGGCAGGAAGGCATGTAAGCTGCCAGGCAGAAGCAGCTATGTTTCTCCTCAGTCTTCTTTGCATTTGTATCCACTCTGAAACCGATGCTTCTCTCTGCAGTCATACAATTATTATTCCAGGATATCCTCTCACAATTCTGCCCAGTGGTGTGTCTCATAGTTGATTCCAGATCCTATCAAGTTGACAACCATCACAGGCAGGTAGTATATACAGGGTGGAAACAGTAAACATTTGACTTGTGCCTCAAGTGGAATGGAGTTAGACTGCACAAGTGTTCACATCACTACTCTGAATGGAAAATAAGTGAGTGGTCATTAACTGTTTATACCCAGAAGTTGATTAATAGTTTCAGATCATAGTTCTCCAAAAGAAAGTGAAACTCTAGCAAGCATCAAGTTACTATAAATATCTAGATCTGAGCATTTGATACCTTGAGAATTCTTTCTAGTGCATTGATTCTCTCACCATATTAATTATGAGTCTGAGAAAAACTGGAAATGCAAACAAATCCTTCTTTATTACAGTGATATAATACATATATCAATGATACAGTTATGAAATAATTCTTTCATTTCAAATATGAACATGCTAGTTAACTTTCTGCCATTTTTAAAAAATACCTTACAAAGAAGGTTTTAATGAGGATCATAGTTTCAGCAATTTCAAGTCATGATCATGTAGATGCATTGCTTTAAGCCTGTGTGAAAGGAGAAGGTTATAGCAAATAGCACATGACAGGAAGCAAAGAGAGAGTGAGGAAATAATGAAAGTCTTGAAACATCCTTCAAGGGCACACACCACATGACCTAATTTCTTTCTACAAAACCCTGGTTCCTACATGTTCCATCAGTTTCCATCAGTGCTTCAGTGTGTTGATCACACGTTTAAACATGGCTTTGGTATATATTTAAGATTCAAAATATAATATAGGATGCTGAAATATTTTTAATTATATTTAAAATGTATAAGAAAATAATGATATTCCAAGCCAGTGAAATCAGATTAAGATTTCCCCCAAAACATGACCTCAAACCACTGAGAAGCATCAGTGTATTCTTGCAATTATGATTGGGAATAAAAAGGAATCAAATTTAATGCATACCTTATAGTGCAAACTATCTGAAAACATTTGATACAATTGGGGGAATGACTGTCGAATGGTATTTTTCTTGGTAATTACATCACTGAAAATGGCAATGAATTGAGGAATGTATTAGTAGTCTCTCTATCTACAGTCTTGCCCTATTCCATTAGCTTTGGATATAGAGTTGCACAGTAGATGTGCCATTTAGGGCTGGGCATCTCTCAGGCATATGTTCTCTGTGTGTGACCAGTTACGGAACATTGTAATAGCTTCCATCTGTTTCAAAAAGAAGCTTCTTTGATGACTGGTATATGGTATATTTGTCTATAAATATAAGGATTCATATTTAGCATACAGTAAGAAATTTCATTTGTCTAGAGATATGGCAAATATAGGGTTTTCTGTAGGATCGATGACCTCTCCAGTCCCGTGCATTTGGCTGTATACAATGCACCCTTGAGTTCCCTCCCACTGACAGGGCTTTAAGTCCAATTAGATAGCAGTTGATTCCCCGCTAGATAACAATGCCAATAAGGCACCAAAAGATACAGTTTTCTTCTGTCAGTCCTTTTAGGCTTACAACTGGTTTGGACCATTGATTGATTTTCTCCCTTAGCAGCTTGCACAGTATCTTCTAAAACTATGAGAGCTTGTTTTCAGGCAGAAGACTTGCAGGTCATTTCCAGCTACATTGCTCCAAGTCCTGTGTCCAAAATTTGTCTTATCTTTAACAATAGGATCTTATCTTCAAGTTTTGGGAGGTAATCAAGAGCTGTGGAAGCAACCTGTGTTATTCTGGGAGTCTCTTTAATGACCCTGAACAGCAGCTCCCAGGAGGTTTTGCCTGACTGGCACCATGTTCCTTGGTTATGTAATCTTCAGGTATAAAAATACACTCACAAGCAGAGATACTGTTTGTGTATTCTTCAGGGGTGGAATTGAGTTAATACATTTCACCATTGCTTTTTATACCACCTAAGCTTGATTTATTCTTCTCTCTTTCTCTCCTTGCCTAACTTCCTTCTTCCCTCTCCAGGTTAAGTACACCCAATTCATTCATCTTCCCTTGATAATGCTTATCTCCTGTTATTTCCCCCCTCTCTAATTATTTCTTCACGTTTAGCCCCATAGGTCATGGAATGTCCTATTATCCTCTCCTTCAGGAGAATACCGTCATTTTTCCATTTCCCCCGTGGTAGCATCTGTTTCATGCTGTTACTCTCTATCAGGATCTTTCTTTCCCTTTCCCAAAATGCTTCCTTTCCATTTCCCTGTCTCAAATTTTCCAAGTGAAACTTCTTCATACAATAGAGTGTGATGCTCACAGAAGACCACACTTGGCTATGTTTTAGAGAATAAGAGACTGCAGAGTGCATGACCCTAGATAGGGCTCCTGTATTAGACCTCACCCACCCATGGTTCAGAGACCATTGTGGAAGAGGGGACAGGAAGGTGCTAGAGTTATTACATAAACATAAAAGAAACAGAGGCTTTCGGGCCACTGGGAGCTTGTTCATATGAACTTACAGAAATGGTGACAGCACGCACAAGACCCATGCTGAACTAATCAGACAAAGCCCATCACAGAACAAGGGAAATGGGCAACAGGCTTCAACCCTAGCAGAGGTACTTTGGCAGCTGATTACTGCAGGTTGAGAGAGAATAGATCTTTATTAAGAGTGTGATTCTAGATAGACTAGATGAAATTGCATGCAGGGTATCTTCATACAAATGCTTTACCAGATATGACAACCTGTATGACAGAATACATGAAATCTGGTGGGGGCTGGGGGATGGGAAGCTCAGATGGAGTAGCGTCCAAATTTTATTTGGGTCTATTATACGAAGTGCACAAAAAAGTCAAAATATTTTAAGAAGTAAAACAAAGTTAAAAATATGCCAAAGACTGAACAGCCCCTTTCCTATTTATAATTCCTTTTACTCTGAAGGTGAAAGGTAACTATGTCTATTATACTATGTATGTCCCAGCAGAAGCTATATTTTCACACTATGAGAAGATAGTGTTAATCAGGGTGTAAATAATAGATAAGTAGACAGATGGTAAAACAATTTAAACAAACATCAAGTGGTAAAGGTCTAGTTTGTAAAATGTTAATGGAACACCTATTTCTAGTGTGTTAAAGACATTTTAATAAGGCTGAGCTATACTGAGTCACTTCCATGGACATCTTGGGGTTTCTCCAAAAGGGGAACTAAAGTCCAGGATAGTGGTTCTCTTGTGGGGTTGATCTCTATTTAGCAGCCCAAAATTGCTTCTCTTAGGGCTGCAGCTTCTCCACTCAGGAAATTACTCTATTTTCTTCAAGTGGCATTGCTCACAATTTCAAATAGCATATTATGAACCATTTTGGTCACAGAGAGCACTTACCATCCTTATTTACTACATACAGATATTTTGATTTTTATAGCTTATGCTTTACCACAGTTGTTGAGCTGCAGTCGACTTCTCAAATGACTAGATTTAAAAAATGCTCCATATATATATATATATATATATATGCATGCCAGTGTCTTTCTGTGTACTATTACTAGAGTATTTATTTTATTTCACTGTCAATTTATGTGGTATGATATATTATTTAAACCCTTCTGATATTAAAAGACCGGCTAAATCTTCACAAGAACTAACGGTCTTCAGGGTCTTTGCTTTTTAGTTTTGCATGTTTGAATTCACTACATTTTAATGACTTCTATTTTTAAATATTGGGTTTTAAAAGTTTGGAGTATAGTGCAATTAATTATATCCTTATCAATTTTATGTATCCCATTTGAGTGCACGTCTTGTTAGCTAAGTTTGATGTACTTTTGTCGTTGTAAAGTACTCAGAAATATATATATATATATATATATATATGTGTGTGTATATATATATATATATATAGTTCAATATAGCCATACTGTCTTTTTTCTAGTGAAATTTTCCTGTTCTTGAGATCTTTTATCTTGTCTTTCTTTCTTTTTTATTAACTTTTTCACATTTCATACAATATATTTTGATCCCCTCCCCTATCTGCAGCCTTTTTACAATACCTTCCCCCTGACAAAATTTCCAGTATGTTGTGTCATATACACTAAGGACTTTTGAGCCAAGTTTGTGTTCTCAAATGAGCCTAAACGTGTGCCCATTCACTGGATCCTGGTTAACCAATCTAGCATCACATCCCTAGAGAAAATCAACTCTCCCTCCCCTGGTGAGTATCAGCTGCCAATAGCTTTCACTCATTTTGGAAAAATCACAAATCAATTAATATTTGACTTTAAATGTCCTTCTAAGTGGTCAGTTTATACCATCAATTCTGAATACAGTTATTCTTAAAGCCTCCATTTTATTTATAAACATCATGGGATCTTTGGGTTATACCTATTATTTATATTTATAAAAGTTCAACTGAAAGAGGTCTCTGTTAATTCTAAAGTTTTCTAGGGCAAATTGACTTTTATCACATTGTGATTAGTTACTATGTAAGATAATATTAGTTACTATGTAAAATAATTTTGCATTACAAATAACTTTTCCTCTCTTCCTATGTCTTTGCTTCTGTTCACTCACCTCTTCCTTTTGTGCTTTCCCTTTACATTTTAGTTCTTGATACTGTTCTGGTTAGACTTTACATGGACTTTCCTTTCCATTTAACTTGTAATATAGTCCAGGATGAAGTCCAGGTACTTAACACCTGTGCTCTCCTAAGTGTTTTGCAAGACGTCCTTCAGCCATAAATGCTTAACAGCCACTGATTTAAGTGGATGTCTAATGAGTACTTACTCCTGAAATACAATCCATTTTTTGATCAAATCTACATATTTGTTTTAGCTTTAGTCTTTTCTTTGGTGTTTTTGAAACATTGTCTCCCTGTAGCCCCAGCAGGCCTGGAACTCGCTCTGTAGTTCATGCTAGCCTCAATCCCACCCAAACCCACCTCCTTCTGCCCCTTTTTGTCTTCTATATTCCAGCCCTAATTGATTTCTCTGTTTCAAAGCTATGCGTCTCTTTTATGAAAGTGTTTTGAGAGGAAGATGAGTCTGGTGAGACAGAAAGAGATATTATAAAAAATAAATGCAGTTTGACAGCATGCACAAGACCTGAGCACACCTGAAGCAGACAGGACCCACCAAGGGTGAGGAGGTAGGCAGGAAGCCCTGCCCTAACTGGAAATTGAACTATTAGAAATTGATCTATTGGAAACTGATAAATACTGGGAATGGGGAGTCAGTTTTCCTCACTGGTGTGCTTCCTGATAAGTTGACCAGACTCCAAGGGATACATCTATACCAAAGAGCACTTGGGAAAAAGATTAGATTTGATGGGTCATTTAAAAAGACAATAGGAGACAGGAAGTTGAGATGGAGAAGGGGAAGGAGCCTAAATACGATAAAATACACTGAATGAAAATTTCCAATGAATAGAAAATATTTTAAAAAATGAAATGATTATGTGTAAATTAGAATTTTTGCTTAAAACAAAATTGGTACTTTTCATTTAGAGGCAGAAGACATGTGAATTTAGAACACTTGTGCTGAAACACACAGCACACACAGCATATCAAGATTGAATTCCCATGTTCATAAAACTAAAGCATTATTTTTGTTGCTTTGTGCTTTTGTACATTTGTATTATGATTGATGGCATTACAAATACCTTTAATTCCAGAGAATTAACTAAATTAACATTTACTAAAAAATCTCCATGAACTTCTTTACCCTTATAAATATTAAGTCTAACTTGTAAAGATTCTTACACTTTAATCTTTCAAGATGTGGATCTGTGAAAATATAGATGTATGACTATGCTTACCCAACCCCTCAGTTTCTCCAAACTCACAATCTAAGAGATAATTATCAAAGGGATACCCATGCCGTTGATAAGTATAACACAATCTATTTGTGACATGTATATTCCCATCTTTATCTGTGTACTGCCTAACTCTGTCAGTTAATGCCTGTCTTGGGTTTGGCAATGTCTCATGATGACACACACAGTCTAAGAGTTCTCTCTGGATAACAGCTTTCTTTCTTCTGTGGTTCCCATATGGATATCCTTTCTTTAATCTTGATGATATCATTTGATTGAGTTGAAGTTTCCCCCTAGTAGCTCACCTTCCTTGGCCTGTCAATATCTTTTTGCTTCCTATATACATTTCTTCTCTACCTAGAATCTTGTTTTTTCTCCTACTCAGGCTTTTCTGCAGGAGGAAGAATGTATTCCAATATCATTAATAAAAGATGCTCCCTAGGTTTCTTTTTTCACAGCTTACTGCTAACTTCACCTGTACTAATCCATCTTCCCAAACTCACTTTGTTCTCAGGGATCGAAATAATAATGATGATGTTGATAATTATAATAATAATAATAATAATCAGTGATAATACCATTATATTTGCTCCCTGGAAACCAGACATCAGGGATTTTACTGAGAAATTTCATGAAACCTATGTTTTCATAAAATATGCTCAATACTAGTATGACTAAAATTTGTTCAAGAAACTCAAAGTATACAAATTCAGAAGGTTGTCTAAGAACCCCAGAAGAGAGAATACTATGACTTGATACTGTTGGTGATGACTGACGCATGAGAAGCACTCCCAGTTTCTGGAGTGACATGAAGGAAAGAGGTGAGGAGGGGACAGAGTGCTTTGCCATTCATTCAGGTTTTTAGTGTGACAGGATAGGAGTTAGAGTCGCCAGTGGAGCCAGAGGGAAAAGCACCTTTACATTGAAAATACAGAACTACACACACACACACACACACACACACACACACACACACACGTATATATGTATCCCACACAGAGACAGTCAGTAGATAATTATAATTACAAATCTTATGTTAAGCAAGATAGTCATAAACTAAAGCTGTAAGCACTAGAGTCAGCCAATGTTGTTGGACGAAAAACCTGAGCAGTTACATTAAAATTTAACTTGTGTTAATGACTTTTCTTTTGCCATAAATCAGTACTCAAAGAGTACTGCCCTTCTGTACTGATTTTATCTCCTCTTCTCTCCCTAATCACCCGGGCTTTGAGAACGCTGCATCTCCTGTAACAATCCCAAACCCCTTGCTTTTCATTTGATTTTAGGTCATTGCATTACAGCTTCTCTGTTGCCTCTATTGAAATTGTTTTGGCAGATATTGCCAATAATGTCCTTACTGCCAAATTCAATTCATGAATTTCAGTCCTTATCAGCATGGACACATGAGTTAGATTTCTTATTACCTAGCTATCACTAAAGCGCTTTCTCTCTCTCTCTCTCTCTCTCTCTCTCTCTCTCTCTCTCTCCTTGTATTTCTGGCTTTACATTTCAGAACTTCTTTATGAAATGTCTAAGGTTGATATGGAGTTCTCCATTATCTGATCTTTGTTAAACTTTTGATTATATCCCAGTTTGTTACTTTAGAAGAGGGATGAGGGAGAAAGGGAAGGTGAGAGAGAGAGGAGAGATGGAAAAAGTGACAGGAATGAAGGGGTGATAGATGAGGAGGAGGGAGAGAGAGAGGGAAGGAGAGAGAGGGAGGGAGGGAGGGAGGAAGAGAGAGAGAGAGAGAGAGAGAGAGAGAGAGAGAGAGAGAGAAAGAGATCGAGACAGACAAGTTCCCTGTAGCTCTGGCTTTTTCATCCGGATGTCTCTCCACATCCCTGGGATGCATTTCCAGAATTCTTCATATTCCACAAATCAAAGCTTTTCTGTTCCAGGACACTCTATGATTGCCACCTCGACTCACACAAAGGAAAGCATAACTACTGCTTCACTGCTGTCATGACTGTTGCTCAAAGATTCATTACATGGTCTTATAATATTAATTGGGTCTCTTTAATACTGATAAAACACAACAATCTACAACAGTAAAATACACTAATAATTAATTTATGTCATTTAAGCAAATTTCATATTTTTAAATTTTTTTATTATTATTATTTATTCCTCTTCTAAATACAAATGAAATTGCTTTGGGAAAAGGAATATAAATAACCAGCTATTATACCTAGACGTTGTTCATATTGCCTGTCAGTGTCAGTTTTATGCTTGCCAAGGAATCTTTGATTTGGGCCTGATTAAAAAGAAAAAAAAAAACCCTGTTATATCTTCCCCTTTTCTTCATCTTCGTGTCCTGCTCACTCAGCTATTTGACCCACTACTTTAAATACCTCTATGGCAAATTACTCCACAATGCTTACTTTTAACCTGCCTCAGTCCCCTGAAGACAGTCCTGGCATTTGTCCTCAGGACAAATGATCCTGAACTCCTTATGTTTTTTTCTCATTTAATGTATAGTTTCCAAGCAAATGATTGGCCTTTTCAGATTCTTGCCAGCCCAGCACTTCTCTAAACTCCCACTGACACTGTGGGACCATCATCCAGCTTCCATACCTTGAACTGCTGTAAATGCCTTCTGTCTTCTCTTGGACCACTACCTGTTCAATACTCCCAGCCTCTTTGTAGTGTTTTCTCAACCAGTGTGAAAGAAGCTCCTTTAAAAGTGAGTTCAGTTTAGTTTATCCACAATTCAAAGTTTCCAGTAGCTTTCTGTCTGACTCAGGTTATAGACAGCAATAAAATAGCCCAGGGTTCTGAAGTTTTCCTCCATCATCCCTTATGCTGGCAACCCTGCTTTCACCCTCGACTTGCTTCGAGGTCCTGTGGATGCCCTCCACCACATCATTAGGCATACTGTGACTTTTGCCTTTTTTCTAAAGGCATCTTCATGAATCAATTCCTAACCTCTGACTTTACCCTCCTAGGTAGAACATGTAGGACTTAAAGTCACAGAAAAATCTTAAAAAATAATAATAATTTCAGGTAGAAGGCTTCCAGGTCAGTTCCTGCTCCATTGCTCCCAGTCGTCTGTCTGAAGTATGTCCTGTCTTCACAGTAGGGTGTTGTCTACTTTAGCTGCCATAATGCTAGATGATAATATGTAAAGTGCTAAGGAAGATAATCAATCGTTGGTTCAACACAGCCCTAAAGACTAATAATCTTAAACCCGGCACAGAACGCTCCCTCTATTGGTGCAGTTGTGGTACTGTCTTCCGAGGGGTGATCAACAGCTATCTAGTTGGACTTAAAGCCCTTTAAATGCAAGTGCACTCATGAGTGGCAATGTAAACTCAGCCAAATACACAGGGTTGGAGGGGACACAGAAAACAGAGAGAACCCTATCTCTGTCATATCGCTAGAGAAATGAATGTTCTTACCATATACTAAATATGGATCCTTATAGAAAAACACACAATATACTACTCATCAATGAAGCTTCTTTTCTCAATAGATGGAGGCTACAGCAGAATTCACTACTGGTTAGGCACAGAGAATATACTACTGAGAGATACCCAGACCTGGGTGACACATCTACAGTTGAACCTCTACACCTAAGAGATCATTGTGGAAGAGGACGCAGAACCAAGTCTGGTTCATGAACCTGGGGAAGGAGCAGCTATCAGGCCAGAGAAGCTTGCACAACTACACTTGTGGCTATGGTGGCCTTGAGCACATAACAAGTCAATTAGACAAGGGCCAAGAGTGGAGTGATAGAAATTGGTAGCAGGCCAGACCTGACTGAGAACTATTGGAGACTGATTACAGCTTGGTGAGGGAGAATATGCAGTACTTACGATCTCTAGATAGCCTGACCAGACTCCAGTGGTTGAATTTGCACTTGAAGACATTTAGTGAATTTAATGCTTTACCGGATAGGACCTAATATGCATGTTGGAATACATGAGGTCCAGTGGGGGATAGGGGAGATGAATGTTGCAGGGGGTCTAAATTTGATTAAGAACTATTGTATGAAATGTATAAAACTCAATACAAAATTTAAAATGTTTTTCGCTTATATGAGAATTTCTTACAATATACTGTGATCTAATCTGACTCTCCCCTAATATGTACCCTCAGCTTATGAGGAACCAATGATTTCATGTTCTCTATTATTATTTTTCAATTATATTTTCTTTCACCTGTCAGATCTACTCTCTGTTTCCTAAATGCTCTTGTGTTAGGGACTATCCCTTGTAGTTTGTTCAACATACTGGATCATACAAGTAAGGAAAGCTCACACTCCCTTTCCCATCATGCACTGATTACCAATATGTTCTCAGCACGGTCCTCTCTGTCTGTCCTCGGTTCGCACAGATCTTGTGCATGCACTCAAAGTGCTGTGGGTTCATATGTCCCACTACCCTGCAGTAACCGGACACGGTTAGGAGCACTGACTGCTGTTTCAGAGGAAACAGGTTAGAACTGTCCTTAACTCCAGTTACAGGGGATTCTGTACCCTCTTCTGATCTCTTTGAGTATTGCACCACACAGGTGCACCTACCTACATGTAGGCAAAACACTCATACACATAAAATAAACATAATCATTTTATTTTTTATGAAAAGAACACACAGCTCAAACAATTCAAAGAGGGTCAGCATAAACTTGTGACTGAAGCTCAATAAAACACACATGTACAGCCGAATGAAATAATAAAACAATTAAGGACTTGAAATGTCCTTGCTCTGAGTCCTGCATCCCAAGTATGTCCTGTCTTCAAGAGCAGGGTATTATCTTCTAGTTCTGGGAGATCGTCAGGAACTTTGGCAACAGCCTATGTTATTTTGGGAGTCTCTTGGACTGCTCTCACCAACCACACAAAGGGGGCTACCTTCTGTTTGGCACTGTGTTCCTTGTCAAACAGCCGCCGAGTATGCGGAGGCAGTAGTGTTCACACACCGCTTCTGCATTCCTCAGGGGGTTTAGGTGGCATCACACTCCCCACTGGCTTCCCGAGATTTCCAGGATTCCTTCATCTCTGCTTCCCAGTCCCAGCAGCAATACTACCTCCACCCTCCCCAAATAATACCCACCTCCTTCCACCCCCTTCTTTTGACTTCCCTCACCCCACGTCTTGAGCCCCTGTGTGTCCCTCCCTTCTCTCCTCCCTGCGGTTTGTGTATTGCCTTTTCTAACATGAACATGATAATTTCTGAAATCCGTGGTGCCGGTGCCATTATTATACAGGCATTCTTGTGTCTATTCTGTTCTCTCATTTCCATAAAACTGTTATCACTCTTTTCATAGTCTTTTTACATTGTTTCTGAGTTTTGCTTCCAAATCTTATATTAAGTGTAGTGAAAATATTATATTAAAATGGTGATGATTGTATTATTCGATCATATAGATGACATTACCTCTAGTTCAGAAAAAAATTTTATTTTGTAGAAATATTAAAATATTATTATTTAAGAAAATTGAGCTTTAATCAATTAACCCATCAGCTGTCTACTTTAAACCTAAAATCTTAGGAGAATGTATATGTTATCAACCTCTCTTCATTCAATGGCATAAGTTTAATTAGTCAGTGTCCTTGGGATCCTCATAATTTTTCTAGTCATATACAGCATGCTTTAAGAATTGAATCAAAATCTGTGGAAGAAAATTTCAAGTTTTTTATTCTTTATATCTTTTCTACAACTAATAGGATGGACAGCAAACACAAAATAGTCACTGAATCTAAGGCATCATCTCATTTCACATTAACTCCTGGCTCAAACTCAGCATTGTTTTCATGCTGAGTTTCCATTCTGCTTGAGGTCCATTTCATTTGTCCCCAGGAATCTCTGCATCCCAAGACAGTTGCAAATCTTAACATACTACAGCACCTCCGTCACTCTGTCTTTTGTCCTGTCAGCCTCCACAAAAAAATCTGCAGTCACAGAGTTTTCCAGACTCATGAGCTTATCTGTGTCTGAGCCTCACAGTTCAGGGTCAATGGCAAGTCAGCGGCAAGTTAGTGTTCCTTCTGCTCTTATCCTCTCCCAGGACAATGGTTAGAAGACACTGCTCTTTCAAGTGTTTTCTCTCTTCAAGATGTTTGTTCTCCTTAGCCTATTATAGGACACAGCTTCTCTCCTCAGTGTCTTGAAATTTTGAGAAAAAAAAAAAAAAAACAACAACGAGATCTTAACAGTACTTCTTTTATGGACAATTTCCGATGTCTTCTTTGTCATAACATCTTGAACACAAACACCGAAAACATATTTCTGCCCTAATTAAGAGTAATATAGAAAAGCAAAGAAAGGATATCTCTATCACTATCTATATATCTGCCTCCTTCTGATGTAATTTACACAGGTTTAAAGATATATGTAGCTTGTATAACCTAAACTAAACCAATGAACCCACTAATGACTAAAATGCTATTTTCAGAATTTTAACAGAAACGGGTGGGGACAGAAAGTTATTTATTCTTATAATTATGAAAATTTATTTGGCAGGATTTTCTTAGAAAAATCCTAATGGAAAACAGAACAGAGATGGAGAAAGTTAATATAAAGGAATTTATTACATAAGAATGGAATTGACTTGTCTTATTTTTTCTTTCTCTTTATCCCTCCCTTCCTTATTCCCTCCCTACATGATTTTTCCTCAATATTGTTTGGATATGTTGTTCTCCTAATACTGAAATCTTGAGATTCTGTCTAGTTCTTAGTGTCAATGAGTATTAATATTTATGGAATTCTGTTAAGCAATTGGGATAGTAATTAGGCAAGCAACATGGTTGTGCTTTCTGTAATTTCATTTGCCCATGGCCAACAAAGGCAAAGAAAAGCAAGGACAGCAGAAAGGGACATATATATATATATATATATATATATATATATATATATATATAAACATTTACAAATGTATGCATACATCAATTGAGGAAATACATTTTTTCATATAATATTTATCATTACATATTCCTAAAATTAATATACTTAATTTTTAAATTTAATTTATCATTGCTGTCCATGCACTGGAAAAAAATCATTGCTTTTAAGAATTGCATCCACTCATAAGGTGACAGGGAAGATTGTCATCGTTAACTCAGAATAGACTGTTGATGCTGACAAAACAATTTGACACATATACTGCACAATGAGTAGAGTTTCAAGATGAGTATGACCAATTTTCATTGGGTGTGTGTGTATGTGTGTGTGTGTGTGTGTGTGTGTGTGTTCTAGATCCACTATACTTTATGTTAGAAGACTGAAGTGGATAAAGCAGGTGATTCATGAGCAGGGAAAGGAAGCAACAAACTTTTGAGACCAAAAGAGGAAAAGTGAAGACAAAAACAAAGGGGAAAGAAGAGGAGACGTGGAAGAAAGTAGCCCAAATGACATACAGACTGTAGGGATGATAGTTAAGGCAATGTACACTGAGCTTAATAATAAATGACTGTTGTTTTATTTTGTATTAAAGAACTGGGACCTTATCAGCTCTGAAAGTATCTATCATCATATCTATGTGGACTATGTTCAACAGTGAGATAATATTTGACAATATTCCAAAGTAGCGTATCAATGTCAGCTGTCTTCAGCAACTCTAACTTTCCGTAACAAAAGCCAATATCGTTGAGATAGACAATCCAAATACTAATATTCAGACTATGCATTTTTAATGTGTTTGAGATGGCTGTTTTTGAGAGAACATTTGGAACTCTAGAAGCATTTTCTGTGTTTACATTTTCTGATGGTTCTTAGTCATGCTGAGAGAAGTTTTGGTAATACAGTCTTGTTCTGTCTGGCAGAGATACAGAGATACATTTGGGCTACTTAAGACTGGAATTCTGGGAAAAAATATCATCAAGACCTGAGAAGAAACATCTGACATAAGTTTCTCAGAGAATTTTTGCCTACATTGGAATCTTCTGAGTGCTAAGTTTAAAAGCTAAGTAGAAAGCTTTTAAACCATAAAAGCTTATTATATCAAGATTTTAAGGAGATGATGTTTTTTCATATGATTCTACCCTAATCCATAGGTAGAACTATAAGCAGAAATTCAGCACACTTGGAATGCTGCTTCGCTAGCATTCTATTCCTAAATCAACTTAGCTTATGACAGAGTGAATACAACCAGCCTGAGTGTATCTGCCTCACAACTGACAGAGTGGATGCTTCTGAAGCAATATAAATCACTCAAATTAGCTTTCTTTGCTTATTTGTTCTTGCTTGCTCAACTACCTTTCTCATTTGCCTTGGTCCTCCTACCCAGAGATGGAGCTTTCATAGCAGGATGGACCCTCCTTTATCAGTCAGCAATGAAGGAAATGTTCCACAGAGTAGTCCACAGGAAATCTGAATTGAAGAAATTCCTCAAAAGATTTTTCCTCTTCCGAGGTGACTCGTGTGTGTCAAGTTAACAAAGACTAAAACTCTACAAAAAATAAAGACAAAAAAAAAAAAAACCTTAGAAAAATTTAAAGGATACAGCAAAATATGAGCTCACTTTTCCCAACAACAAGAAATAATGACCCTTAATTTGTAAGGAAATGTCATTTTAAGAAGATTGCAAATTCATGTATAGTCAGATGTGAAACTTTAAGATGCTTGCATGCTTCAGAAGTTTTGTTAGTGACAATCTGCAAATTTCATTCCTGACACTGGTAAAATCAAGATACATATTTATATTTAAAAATGTCTGAAAAGCGGGATGCCCTATTCCAGGACTGACACACGTTTCCTTTCTGTTGGTAGATGGGGTGGTGCTAAATTATTTTAGTAAATTTTAAGACTATTTTCTTAGTAATAACTGATGATATTTTATAGAATGTAAGATTGTTGTTATGTAGCAGTTTTGTCTTCTAGTCCTCAGTATTATAAGTCTTTCCAAGACTTCCAGAATAAGAAATTGACTGTTCTTCCTTTTGCTCTTATGTAAGGTGTCCATCCCTCCCCTGCTGTCAAAGTGACTCTTTAATGTGTAATATTTAGAAATTTTTAAATGAATTCTTGAACTATCACCTATTGGATAATTTATTTGCTTTTCGTTTTGCTTTGAATCAGTGTGTGTACCTGTTTTACGAAATTGGAGAAGTCCCCAGTGTTCATAGGTGTGTTGCTATTCTGAGTCTCCCTTGGCTTTTAACTCTCATGAGTTGAGTTAACCCTTTCAGTCAGAGTCTTAGAGGGTGCTGAGATACTATTATTTTGTTTGGGGGTATCTTTCTCTCTGATGTTCAGGCAGGTTAATTTCCACAATTTTTATTCAAATTCGCATTCTTCTGTCATTTTAATCAGCTATTGACCTATTTTTCCTCTTAAATTTCAGATTTTTCTTCCAGTATAGCTTCCATTTGTTTCTTTCATTTGTGTGTTCTTTTGTGTGTGTGTGTGTGTGTGTGTGTGTGTGTATTGGTCAGAGTGTTATGTGTCTTTCACTGATTCAGAAAGACTAGCTGGTCAGTAAGCTTCAGAGATCTTCTGTCTCTGCCTCCCATATTAGAACTGCAGGCTTAAATCTGGTGGTACCTGTACATGTATGACTGCACAATATGCACTTTCTGACTAAGCCTATCCCTAACTCCACATTAGGCTCTTCCTTATACCTTGGTGAGATCTCCTAGTTCTTCTTTTGTTTCAATTGCTTTTAAAATTACAGAAAATGTATTTTAATGATGATTGCTTTAAAATCATTATAGGACCCTCTGTCATTTTAATGTTGAAAGCAGAAGTTTCTCATGTAGTTTGGTATTTTTCCTGGTTCATTTTATGATGAACACCAATTTTAATCATTTTTGATTAATGCCAAATGCTTAGTAATTTATTTTACACCAAGCACCACTTACTTATATTATCAATTTTTTTGTTTTCTGTTTTGTTAGATTTTCCCAATAATTTTCTGGCCAAGATAGGTTGGACAAGACTTTGTTATTCCCAGTAATTTGAAAAATAATTCAGTTTCCCAACTTGGCTTCTGTTGACTCTAGTGGACATCAGAACTTGTTTTCAAATTTTGAGAGCACAGTTTATGTGTCCGTCCCCAAAGTTCCATTGATCTCTCTCATGGTGCAGTGGCTGGATATAACTTTCCACCTCCTCCCCATCCTCCACCCCATACGACCTCTGTTATCATTTGATACTTAGCGAGGTTTAACTTGTTATTTCTGGGTAGCAATGAAAGTCTCAATAACTTATTTGTCCTCTTTGATGGTAAGTGAATGGGAGTCTTATTTCTGACTGCAGGGATAGGAATCCTGACTCCTGATTCAGAGATCCAGATTTGGGAAGATCAGAGATGCTGATTTTTCTCTGGTCCATGGTTGCAACAAAGTAGCTCATATCTAATACTTTGAATCACAGTAGAATAGCATCTCCTGTCTTTTTTTCAGGTTAAAAGATGCATTTTCAGAAATTTTGAAATTTGTATGCATTGATATTTCTGCATCACCAGATATTTTGTTCAACATCAATAATACATAAAGAGAAACCCCAGTGATCTACTACCTTACCATTTTGTCTCCTTTTGCCTGTATTTGACATTCTTCTTATGTCTATTTCACAAATAGTGTTAAATAATTTTTTATTTTAGTCATCAAGCAAAAAGGAAATGGTACTAAGAAGTAAAAGTGATTAACTTATAGTAGCGGCAATGGGTGCTGTGATAACAGAACAAAATCTCCAAAATGATAAGAGAATTGAAATTAGATGGTAAATTTATATTTAAATTTATATTTAATTTATATTTAAATTTATATTTAAAATCAATGGACTCAAAAGGTATTTAAGAGAGTTGTTAAGATGACAGACTTGGTTGTTATGGCCTGGTGAGGGAGTTGCATGAGTTTAATAAAGAAAAACAAATAGACAAACAAAACAATCAAGAGAACAGGAACTGGAAGGATGGGTCAGAGTGGAAGAATGCTTGAACCATAGTCATAGGAACTGGAGCTCAGACACCAATCGCCTTAAAACAAGGCTTGTCCCACACTTGCTGGTAATCCTAGTTTCCACTGGGGTACAAGAAGACCACTGGGGCTGTGGACTTTCAAACTACTTGAGAAAATATGAGAGAAGACACCTGAAGCAGAATTTTGGCTGTCACAGACGTATTCAGTCAAATACACCCATACATATGTGTACACTCATACACATGCCCCCTACACTCACAAATCAATAAATAAAATCTCAAGAAAACCAGAAACAAAAACAAAAACCATAAAACTCCATTCAAAAGACAGAGAATAGAAAAAGCTGAAGAAATTCACAAAGGAAGCAGTAGGACACTGAAAAGAATAGAGAAACACAGTGCAATGTACTCAAAAGAGACAGGACACAGGTCCAGAAATACAAATACCCAGCAACAGGAAGGGGAAACGCAAGCTGCATGCAACATGTAAGCCAAGAGACAGGCAGTCCCACCCACAGCGCAACTTACAGCTCTCACATTCTCCTTCCCAGCTGTATATATAGATGACACAGTGACTTCTCTCTTGGGATGGGTCAAAACAGAAGGACTGAGTTTCTGGTCAGAGGACTGTATGTGGACAGCATCACGAGAAGAAATCCATTATTGAAAACTGGGCTATACTAGTGGCTTGTTGACAAGGAACAGTCCGAAGCTAAATTCAACCTGATTTTGCCCTAGGAAAAGGAGACTCTGGTCAACAGGGAGGCATGATATTGTCAGGACAAGACAAAACCATTCAGGAGCAAAGTGTTCACCCAGCAAGGACATTTTAGGGAAGTGTCCCTATCCTGGGTATCTGAGAGAAAACAGAGTGAGCTGGATGACTGGAATTTTATCGCTTTTAGTTTTAAAAACTATTTTTCAGCTTTTTGCATTTACCTAATTTTGATTGTAAATTCTCTCAGCTTTGGTAAATCTTTGTTTTCATTATGCTGTGTATTTTTTTCTAATCTCTTGTTTTTTTCACCTACATTCAAATACTTCTCTATTTCACTTTTTCCACTTCTTTACTCATCTTTACTTTGCCTCTGGTTTACCCATTTCCCAGATCTTTCCTTTATTTTTTTCATTTATATATTTTTTTGTTCTTTTTGAGACAAGGTACCCTGTAACTCCACTTGGCCTGAAACTCACTCTGTAGACCAAGCTGGCCTCACAGAGCTCTACCTGCCTCTGCAGGTAGGAGATGGAAAGGCAGGGTGGAGAGGATTTTTTTGAACATTGGGACCATTCTGTATTATATTGTTATGTTACATACAGGCCACTATGTAGTTGTTGAATACCAGATAAAGAACGCAGCTCCCAAAGCTATAGAAAAGGAGATTAGTGTGAGAGTGATACAACAATGTTCATTCAGGGTTACAACAAATGCACTGCTGTTGTAGGATTCTGACAGGGGGGAGGTTTCATATGTAGAAGCAGCAGGTGCCTTAGAATTTTTCTCATCAATTTTGTCATGGATATAAAACATTCCCCAAAATTAAATTTTTTTTTTTCTCAAGGGGCAGGGGTGATGGCTCAGTGGTTAAGAGCTTTGGCTTCTCGTGCAGAAGACTTGGGTTCAATTCCAGCACCCACATGTCAGCTAACAAAATTCCATAATTCCAGTTCCAGAGGAATCCAACACCCTCTTTTTACTTTTTACCTTCGTGGGCGTGACCTGATTTCATACATGCGGACAACGCCCTCATACATATAAAATAAGAGTAGTAAAAAGTAAATATGTTTAAACAGTCTTCATCAATGAAAATGTCTGATGGGACAACAAAACATGGAAAGACTAAGAATGTCATTAGTCGTTTAGTAACTTTTGATCATACAACTGTAAGTGCAATTGCAAGCTGTTGTAAATAGAATCACATGGCTACATCACCATCGTAGGTCCTCCAGAACAGCAATATCTGGCACGCAATGCCAGTACAGGCCAACTGTAACACTTTGATAATTCTAGGATAAGTCAGATCTGTTGCAACTGCTTTGGAAAAAAACATATTTTTTTTGCACTGAGGTCAACTATGCACATGATCCAAATGTCTACCAATTTTACATGTGCCATGTGACTTTTCCTGGAGAGATAAGAGGGAGCATTATATAGAAACAAAATTAGCAGGTATGATCACAAACTGTCAAAATAGAATACTCAGCCAAAGAATTTAGGCACAGACTGCATATTTTAAAATTCAAAAATAGGCAACAACTAATCTACAATATTAAAAGTAAGGGTACTATATATACTTGGAGTCAAGAACACCACGATCGATGGTAGCGGGAATTATTCAGTTTTTAAAATATTCCCTTTCTTATTTGGATTACTCAGTTTGCAATTTGTAAGTATCATAGTGTTCACTTTAAGACAAAGTGGTCAAGCTGTACATTTATGATATATACAATTTTAAGTGGGCATATCATCATTAAATAAATGTGCAGAGAACACACATATATACTTTTATAAATTTATCATACTGAAAGGGAAAATGTCCTTGCAAGAAAAAATTTCGGAAGTTTAGATAATTCTTGATAAAAATAAAAAACCTGTGATACGTTATTGATTATTTGCTATTGTCATTAAGATAATTGTCTCTGGATAGAATTTATTGGCCTTGTGTCAGAGATACATTCTTCATCTGTGCAGTGTATGAAGAAGCATGGTTTTGTGAATTTTATTGACTTCCTGGTAAAAGAACAGTTTGTATGTGTTGTAGAAATGTAATGGACAATGAGAGTTAACAGTTCTAAATTAGTGGCTGACTTTGATTAATTTTTGATGAAGAATCCAATAACAGCTCCATAATGCTGTTTTTAAGAACCCCACTCAGATCCTCAAGTGTTTTAAGGTGATTTGATGAGCCAGGTGACATTTGGGAGTCCTTTTCAATCTTTGTAGGAGGATGTGACAGCCATACTCACTGAGTCTAGCATGGTTTGAATTAGGAAGTCTAAATGCTGGGAAGAAAATCCAAATCTGAAATTTCCAAATGACAGCTTAGATGCAGAGTGCCAAATGTTCTCCCTCTCATGCTGAGCTACTAAAAGCCAAGAAAAACTAGAATCTAACAAAGGGACTTTTCATGCTACATGTAGAGTCTCAAATCAAGAAATGTGTTCAGGCTGGGGGCCATTAAACCAAGTGTCGCATGCTTTGCCGTGAGTTTGCTAGTGCTGGGCCACACCACTTGATACACATTAGAACAAGGAGCTGAGCTCCACCACTCTTCATGTGGAAAACAAAATAAAGCAGAAAGACTAGAAAGAGGAAGTCTGGGTTACCGTATTTTATTAGATCATAATATTTTCATTAACTATGTGAGTGTAATTCAGTGAATATGTTAACACTTGAAAGCATCTGAACCACATTAAGGGATAAGCACAGATCCTGTTGTTGTCTGTGATGACCAATATTGCCAACAATCCAGATTATTTGGTTAAAAAAATCAATAATGTTCTTGAATAACTCCAAACATCTGGATATATGTAAATGGATGTACAACAAGCTCATGTGATGGCATCATGTACCAAAGGTGTCTTCAATGGATTAATCCTAATCATTATATCCTGGGAGCATTGACTAAGACATTGCAACACTAAGATTCCATTGTTGCAGCTTGAATAATGTCTAATAATCTTCAGATGAGTTTATATCCAATAATTCAATTGTTATATGTAGAACACTTTCTAATTAAAGAGCAGTTTTTGTTCCATTTTTAAGAATATGGATGAAATGAGGATGTGATGTAATTTTAATTTATTCAGTTCTCATTCCTGAAACTGAATACCTTCTAAATTAGTGTAACATATGTGCACTATCGACTCACACATCAATTTAAGCAGAAAATACAAGAATATATTATCATGGATTCTGACTTTTGCATTACTGTGACAGCTTTTTAAAGTTATTTATTTTTATTTTATGTTTATGACCGTTCTGCCTACAGGTAAATAAAGGAATCTATGTGAGCATTGCCAAAAAAGGCCAGAATGGGGTGTTGAATCTCCTGAAACTGAATTTAAGAAAGGTTGTTAGCTGCCATATGGGTGCTTGCGCTGAATCCTGGCCCTCTGCAAGAGCATTCATTGCTCTTAACAGCCAAGCTATCACTCCAACACCCATCTTTTTTAACACTTATGAAACAATGTCTTTGCTATACAGCTCAGCCCATCTAGAAATCACTATTTCATCCAGGTTAATCTAAACTCTTGATTTTCTTGATAATTTTTCAACAGTGTTACTCCAGACAACTTGGTAATGACACTTCTAGATGTTTCTAAATGTTGAGGGAACTTCTGATTTCTTTTGTTGTTGTTTGGTTTGTAGAGAAAGAAGCCTTAATGTCTCCCCCTCTGATGATCTGACTGACAATTTTTCAAATTTGTAATAGAAAAGCCAGATTATTAGTAGAAGACTTTGAATTTTGATCTTTTCATGGAATACCAAAATATTCCTGTGCTCTCTTGCAATAACCATGAGCTGTAGTTCCCAATCAGCCACACAAGATTTGATACACCAGTGTGTACTGGGCTGCTCAGTAAATTAGGACAATTAAATGCATGTCTGAATTATGATGTTTCCAAGGCAAGAATTGATCAGTGCATCGACCCATCAGAATTATGGGCGTAGACACACCAAATTCTTGACAAGTGAGAGGCTAGCTGAGAGGAACTTTGTAACCTGTTTGAAGCTGCAGTATCCTGCAGCACACACCTGTCTCTCCTCTCTGAACTCATTCAGTAACTGTGGGCAGGCAGCAGCACAGAACACTAAGCATTTCTTTATCAGAAAACAAAAGAGAAAAAAGGTCTAGATGAAAAGATTGAGATCATTTCTAGGAAATGCCGTGCACCATAAGCACTCTATTTACGTTGACATTTGCCCAACATGCTTGCAATTTCAGCCACACTTGGCATTTTGGAGTTTTGATATTTTCTTTGCATCTATTCATTTGGTCTGCAGCCTTGTAATAGTAAGGCTATTTTATGCCCTTTACACAGAAGTTAAATCAGAAGTACCTTATCCTTGATAGAGCAGCTGTTACAATAATGTGTGGACAAAAATTGCTACTGGTTTCTGTGATTCTCACCTGAATTGAAAATGTATCAACTTGTCATCATAATATTGATTGTCACTTTTGCATCTGTAAATGTGTGTGTGTGTGCGTGTGTGTGTGTTTGTGTGTGTGTTTGTATACAGATCTAGATCTAGGTACAGATATACAAATGTGTATGCTCTCAGTTCTGATGAATTACTTCTATGAGATATAAATTTGACTTTAGCCCATAAATAAGAAATGGATAAATACACTTTATCTCCAGAGACATGCTAATGTGAAGACCAACACTATAAGAGATGAAAAGGGCTCTTGATTGCAAAGTACAATCATATTTAAGAGTGCTTTATCAAAACTCAAGCTGTTGTAAATTATTGTGTGCTCTTCAGTGAGTAGTTTATTGCTCTCTACATTTGTGTATGAATATCTATCTCTACACTTCTTCACTCAGGTTAATTGATTGTTCTAATATTTATGGTTGAGCTTTAGCAATCCAATGCTAGTAATTGAATAATCTATAAAAATAATATGACATGTTTTAGGCACATAAAATTAGCTGATATAAAATAAAAAAATATCTGTGGTGCTCCCTGTGTGCTAATAATATAAGTGTAGTCAACAAATTTCAGCAGCTTCTCACATCTTTCCCAAAGTGTAGTCATTCGTTTATTCTTAAGAGAGTGCACAGAATCAACACCTTTGCTCTTCTTTTATTAGCATCAATACTCAATAAAATGCTTTTCTCACAATGGAAAATCCAGAAAACTAGTTTAGTGGGGCAAAATACAAGAATGATTGTCATAACCTAACATTTACCTTCCCAAACCTGTTCAACTCAATGTGATTGAATAGTCTATTTTATGATGAACATATTTTATTATTCTAATTTGTATAAAGTTTTTATGGTTATTTTTGTGATATTTCTCTTAGAAATTCAAATTTATTTGATCTCTTGAGTGAACTGATTCACGAAAACGGAAAGATCACAACAATTTTTTTTGTTCTTGTAAGTATGAACATGGACGTATGTGTGTGTGTTTTTAAAATTTGTTTCATTGGTGTTGTGTGTTCATGTAGAAGTGCTCATGTGTGTGTGTGGTTACACTTTCATGTTAGTGCACAGGCATGTGTAGGCCAGAGGACAGCTTCAGATGACATTTCTTAGGAGTCTTTCTCCTGGTTTGATCAAACACGGTCTGCCCATAGATAGTGGCAAGTGAGTCCCGGGGATCTCTAAACATCCAAGTTGGTACAAAGTGGTTAGTTTTTACATTTTGGGACTTAAACTCAGGTGTTCAGGTTTGGATTGTCTGTACTTTACCAACTGAGATATCATCCAATCATCCAAGTGAGTCCTTGCATTATGCTTTTTAATGTGCATAATTTCCAAGGTTTTGAGTGTTTTTGTGGTCCTGGGTAACATAGGGATTGAACTCAGGGTCTTCTGCAGATTAAGCAAGCACTGTAGCACTGGACTACACACCCCAGTCATGAATTATGTTTGAAATAGTACATGCTTATAAAATTTTGCTATTTATATGCTTTCGTGCTTGACATTACTAAGATACTTGCCTAATTACCATCAACAATTTCAATTTCTTGCTTTAAATTTTCATTGCTCTAAATTTAGTGTTTTGTTTTCTAGATTATGATCCTGGTTCCAAGATTACTTTAAAATGTTCCATTATATTACTAACTTCTGAATGGCTCACAATGGATATTTGGATTCAAATACATACATACATATATATATATATATATATATATATATGATCAGGATCCAAAATCCTCATTCTTTCCCAATGATTGATACATCTCAGAACATGAAATTCTTTGTAATATTATAGCTGACACTTTCCTAAAAAATATAGATATAAATCATGAACTGTCTAACTTTGCCTTGTTATTTGGTGTTGGACTAGGAACTAATATCTAATTATCAGTAAATCAATATCTGTTCCTATTACATGAACTCCTGCAGAAAATAATTATTTAGGTCTTCAGGCCTCACCCCATGGGTCAGCCTATCTAGTAGTGAGCTTATTTTAAGCCAATGTGAGTTGAAGTAGTATTCCTGTGTCTATCTATTTAAATGCCAGCTAATTTCCAGCAGAAACTAACATAAGGGAATGATTATAAAAGTAATTATTGAATTATCATGTATAGACTTATTCAGCTGTTGCTGCTTTTTGTCAGGAATAAGAAGCTGACTAATTTGTCAAGGTTATATTTTGTAGCTTAGGGCTAAAATAAGAAAGTAAACTGAGACAAAGATTGATATAAATCTCATGGAATTTTCAGTGTATTGTGAATATTTGAATACAATTTTTGTTTTAAAAAGGTTTACTATTTATTTGTTGTATTTTTTTTTGAGAACTGACTTTATCACATTTAAACTGGTATCACATTTGTATGTGGTAGGGCATACCTTCAAAGCCAGAACTCTGGAAGCAGAGGAAGGCAGATTTAAATATCTACCTTTTCCTATACATACATGGTTTTCTTTATTATTTTTATTGTGTGTGTGTGAGTGTATTGCCTTCATGTATGTAACTATATACATATAGCACAATGCCCATGGAAGTCAAAAGAGAGTGTTGAATTCTCCTGGAATTGAAGTTATGGATGACTGTTAACTGCAATATTTGTACTGGGAATCAAAACTGTATCCTCAAGAGCAGCCAGTGCTCTTAACCACTGATCCATCTCTCCAGTCCTACCTGTGCTTATTTAGCCCAGAATACAGTTACCGTCATATATTTCCTAGTGGCTTTCTGTGAAGTGTGGGGAGAGCACCATCATCAAACACTGACGTAATTATTCCATAAGTGTATGTCCAATATCCAGAGATATTTGTCAGTATGGTGAACTTTATAACAGATAATTCAAATTGGTCATTTTGAATACATTAATAATTACAAAAGAAAACAAAATGATTCACTAATTAAAAGCACAGGAAAGGATGAATTAGTGTTTATTCAAATATGCTAATTCCAAATACCACTTCCATTCAAAACGCACTTAGTTTCCAGCAAGGGAATGCAAGGGGTGTTCCCAAATAAAATATTGAAAAGATATAATTATCAATCAAACAATGGATCTATGAAAGAATTTTTAGAAGAGAGAAATCTCTGAGGAAATCCTCACTTTACTCAGACATAGAAATGCTGCTTGGTGTATTAATTTTCTAGTCTTCATTTTTTATAGTAATTTAGAAAATTTAGAAAGATCAAGCAAAACATGCTTTTCTGTAGCTGATTTGAATATTTAAAACATCCTCAATGTCAGATTTTTTTTCTTTTTACAAATGTATTATTTCATCATTTCAAATACGCATGTACACACACACACACACAAACACATTCTTATATCAAAGTCCCTCTAAAATATCCTCTGCTATGCTATTCCATCCCTCTCACATAGTCTTTTCTTCTTCACAATTGTCCCTCTTATTTTCATGTTTCTCTCTCTCTTTCCTCTCTCTCTGTGTGCATGTGTGAGATGCATTTAACTATGGTTGCCTGAATGAGCACGGCTAAGTGACATTTGCATTACACCAGTTTTCATCCAGCATTCAACTGTGTATTCAAAAAGTAAACTTTTAATATTGCTGCTAAAATCATTACCTTGTTACATACACTTCCCTCTGTTTTATTCTTCTCCCCAACTAGAATAGTTAAAGATACTGTTGACCACTTTTCCACCAAATACTCTATAGACTTTATTTTCTGGATGTTTACTTTCAGCTTGATATTTCCCTTCCTCAAGAACAGCTAGAAAAGTGATGTATAGGCACCACTTATCTTACAATGCAGTTATGACAAGTTGAAAACTTTGTAAGTAGAAAGGAATTTAAACACCTAACGTATTGAATACCATACCTTAGCAACAAAGTACATTTAGAGTATAGGCTATACCCTGTGGTCTACAGGTAGTCTGGGACTGTGGGTGATTACAGGTGCCCAGTGTTGTGAGAAAGTACTGTGCTGTTCATTTTCAGCCTAGAACGAGTAAAGCGATATTTCAGTCATCTGTGCTTTGCTTTTATACCAGTGAAACTTGAAAAGTCTCTAAGAGAAATTAAACTATGTTCAGTGTAGACTGCCCATAGTATGAAAGGAAATTTCCTTCAGCCATTTTTCCTAGGGGATTGATTTTGGAACGAGATGGGAGGGAGTATTTCACTTTTGAACCCAGAACACAGAATTAATCTGCCCTGTTTCTTTGGCAGTGTACTATATGCAAACGTGGACTCCCATTTGAAGATGACCACGTGAATCCCCCACAAAAGATGATGCCCTGATTTAATCCTCCTGGCTCCAGTTTCTTCTTTCTCACCTCTCCCTTTAGTTTTCCAAACCTCTTCCTAAACTTCATAATTAGGACTTGATCATTAGAATTATTATTTTTATTTTGATGTATATTTTTATTACATTTTCAGTATTTCATACAAAACATCTTTATATCCCCTCTTGGGTCTGCAACCCTCATAGACTCCCTATCATATGTTGTGCATTCTGTCATATGTATTAAGGCCTATCAAGTCAAGATTTTGTACCCAGATGTCCCCAGTACAAGTCCACTGGAGTCTAGTCAGCCAATCTAAAGTTGTTTCCTTAAAGATCATCCTCCCTAATCCAGTAATAATCAGCTATTCTTTGGATAAGGTTGTTGCCTGCTGCCCTTTTCCCCAGTTCATTGCAGTTGTTTTTTCTGACTGAGTCTGCATGGGTCATACACATGCTCTCACCATTGGTGCAAGTTCCCAGTCACCTGAATGCCTTTATTCCCTTATAATCATACAGGAATCCTGGCTCTTTCAATCTTTCCACCATCTCTTTAACAATGATCCCTGAACCATGGGTCGTTGAGGTTTAATGTACGAGTCCCTATGATATAGGGAAAGGCACTCTATAGTCTCCTGTTCTATACAAGTTGGTTATTTGTGACCTTCTGTGAGAATCACACTCGGTTGCACGAGGAAGCTTCCCTGGTAATAGTTGAAGAACGCATTAGTATTCTCTGTACACCCATTTGGCTATGTTCCATGAGCCTTAGGTGTAAAGGTTCTACTGTAGATGTGTCACTTAGGGCTGGGCATCTCTCAGACATTGATTCTTTGTATGTGGTGAATTGTGGATCTTTGCAATCATCGCCATCTGATTCTGAAAGAAGCTTCTTTGATAAGTGGTGAATGGTACACCTGTCTATAAATATAAGGATCTATATTTAACATAGAATAAGTATATATATATATGCTTCTGACAGAGGTAAGGACCCTCTCCAGCCCTGTGTATTTGGCTGTGTTTACATGAGTTCCCTCCAAGTGAAATGGCTTTAAGTCCAATTAGATAGATGTTGATTATCCCCAAGATAAAAGTACCAATACTGCACCACTCTATTCTTAAGGACTGAGTGAAACACATTTCTTTACAAATTCTGTGCCTTTGCATGAACTCTTTTCTCCTCTTTATGCTGTCATTGCACTCTTCTCTCTGTCTAATGATACCCTTCTAACCCTGGTATGGTTAGCTGTGAGACAACTTCTATGTAAGAATTTATTCTCTTTGTTTTCTTTAGAAAACCTCCTTCAATATAAAGAGACACTAAACATCTTAATAGAATTATGTTGCCCTATCTATCTATCTATCTATCTATCTATCTATCTACCTGCTATCTATCTAACTGTCTATGCTACAGACATGTCTAACAAAACGAAATCTTGAAGCATTAAAGCCTGGCAGGCATGGTGGTGCACATCCATAGTCAATAATCCCAGGACATGGCCTATGACAGAAATACTCCAAGGTCAAAACTACCTTTGGCTGTCAGAGTGAGACTATATTGTAAACAAAACAAAAGTGACAGTAACAAAATGTTTAAATTGACAATATTTAAATGCAAAGCAAGCAGCTCAATTCATCAATGCAATTTATATTGCAAAATAAGATTTTTATTCATTAACAAAATACTTACAGAATGTATATCAAGGTTTCATGTGTTGTATAATAGAAAAAACTTTGATCTATTTTGTTTCTTGTGATGAATTGAGGTATTTCATCTTTAAACCTTCTACTCTGTAGAATTCTAAGTCATAAATTAACTGTGTGAATAAAGGACAATTTGAAATTAAGTAGTATTTTTCTGAAATTGAGCTAGTGTCAGAATCATCATTTGTAGTGTCTTCTAAACATCTACAGTGATAATGTTTTTCAAAATTAAGTTATGAATGCATGGAATTTATGAAATGATGATCTGCTTCACCCTGTGAACTTAGGGGGAATGGCTTGAATGGATACATTTGGAGTGTAATAGTAATTTTGAAAAATTTAACAACAACCATTCAAGACGGAATATTGTTCTGGCTGTTACATTTCACCTTAGTTTGCAATTTAATAGTGCCCTTTTCAGAGGCTGCAATTTTCACACAAATATATTTACAACAGCAGAATCTACAGATAACTTTCTCCCAAAACAGATCCCATTGATCCTTCCACTTCCAGAAAAGAAAAAGCCAAACTTTTCAAATCATGTTCTGTATGACAGACGGCCAATCCTCGATTTCTGTTCCCTTGTCATTTTTCTCTTTTTGAGAAATATAGCTTCCACCGCTCTTGAATTATGTCAGGGGAGACAGTGTATATTTCCTCCTTTAAAAGCAATTTAAGGTGGAGTTCAGTGGCACAAAGGTAATTCAAAAATAGTTGAAGTTGAGTCGAAATTTCCCCTTGTCTGGTACTTATTGAAGAGCTGCTTTAAAATGTTCAGTATACAATGAAGAAGTGTTTCATTTATATACACATCAATCACATTAATGGTAACAGGACTGCCCAATTCAGGGAATGTTTAGATAACAACTTGAGAAGTCATGAGACATTGGGTACCATTTTGATTATTTCAATCCCTTCAAATAAGTAGAGCAGGTGCAGAAAATTAAATGTAAAAACTTAAAGGATGAGGCCTACATGGTGGCACATGCCTTTAGTTCAAGTACTCAGGAGTCTGAGGTAGGCAGATGTCTGTAGAATCAAGGCCAGACCTATCTAAATAAAGTCTGCCAGGACCACTGTAAATATATGGAGACTGTATCTCAAAAAGACAAGAAAAATGAATGAGTAATTAGAGGATAACTTGATAATAACTTTAGCATAGTGGTAAGTTAGAAGGGTAACAATACTTAGAAAGTTGAGATACGTCATTTCAAGTCCTGTCTTAAGAATTTTCTTATTGACCAAGGAAAATTTCCTTAAATGGATGTTATTAAAATATGAAATATATTACATATCAGCAACAAACCTTTATATCAAGGGCCTACCTTTAATGGTAATATTCTTCATTTAATTATTGTATGGGTTTTCAGTACATAAAGTGTGTTCAGTAGTATGAATCTGATTCACTCGGAAGACTTGAGATGTTATGGTATTTTTTAATATTTTATGTGTCTTAAAGGTAGATAATAAATTAGGCACCAGACTTTGGATTTATATGTCAAATAGTGATGCTGATTTTGTTTTAGTGCAGAAATTCCCTGCACAAAGTTCCAACCAGATTCTCACACCATACTATTGTGGGCGCCTCTATACACATCATTAAGATTCAATAACATTTTATGGTATAAGCCACAATTACTCTACCCAAATGTCAAGGTGGTTATATCCTCACAGATGGCATAAGACGAAAATTTTAACGTTTAAAATTCAAATCACTCTTAAGAAAGAAAATCTTAAATATGTGTTGTACCAGTGTTGGAAATGATTAAGTCATATTCAATAAGACCAAAACTGGTTAAACAGAATACAAAGTATGCATACACTTAAGCATATATTTGAATATATATATATATATATGTATATATGAAAGCTGCTGGACTGTTATTCATATTGAAACTACTTTATGCTGAAATATATGAAACTTAAATTTTGAATTCAGTGGTTAACGTGAATATGAATTTAATACTCTGGATTATGTTTTGAATATTACATTTCTCCAGGGCTCTATATATCAGTGTATATCAGCTGACATGCTAAGCAATCTTTGTTGAACTCATAATGTGGTAACATTTTCAGGAGGTGGTGAAATGTATGTAGTGAGTGAACGTGGTGAAATGAGTGGAATCTTGTTGCAGGAAATACATCACTGATGGTACTTTCTGGATGAATGTACCTTTATTTCTCTGCATCTTTTCTGATCACTGCTTCCTGTCTGCTACTAAATAAGCAGCTTTGCTACACTACATGATTTTGTTGCCATAATGTTCTGTCTCACATCAGTCTACCAAGCAAGTCAACTGTAGATCTCAGAAACCATGAGCTAATGAACATCTTTCCTATGGTTAGTTTCTTTAAGGTGTTTTTGTCACTGTGATGAAGATGCTAAGATTCCTTATGTTATCAGATGAGAAACAAAGAATCATTGTGACTGGACTCAATAATCAGGATACTTGATAATTTCTTTATATATTAGATTTATTTCACACCAAAATGATTCTGAGTTTATGTGCGTGTGTGTGTGTGTGTGTGTGTGTGTGTGTGTGTGTGTGTGAAAGAGAGAGAGAGAGACAGAGAGAGAGAGAGAAGAAAACGAGAGAAAGAAAAAGTCTGTGTCTGTGTCTGAGTCTGTTCAAGGTGCTAGAGATAAAATCCAGGGCCTGTATGTAGTATGTCAGATACCTCCCACCTCTCCTCTTTTTTTCTGGACAACATTCCTCAGTGTCATTGTTCTTTCATTGAATACAAACCTGATTTCTAGGCCAAAAAAAAAGTGATAAGAGCTGATAAGAAAAAGTTTTCAAGCCAGACGGGAAGAATGGGCACAGGCTCAGTCCTCTTTTCCTCCCTGTGATGTTAGGCATAGGTGAGTCTATTAAAAGTAAGCACCTGAAGAGAAGAAAAGAGTAGTGATAAGAACAATAAACACAAGATGGATGAGCTTCAATGATTAACTACTGCTTTGAAGAGTTGATGGCCAATCATAGCCACCAATCACTAAGTTTATTATTACTGGTATTTCAAATGAACTTTTATCATTTTAAGTCAATGCATAATTGACTTGTTGCATCAACTTTTATCATTTTTATATAGAAGAATCAATATATACTGTTATAAACATAGAAATACTATTTAGAAGTCTCCACCTTCTCAAAGTCAGATGCCACGTTTTCTTCCTTTACATAATGTCCTCCTCATGTTCAGTTTAATAATCATGTGAACTAGAGAGTTCAATTACTGTATGTAGAATTTTCCTTCCCAAGGCTTATTGATGTCAGTCAATATTCGTTTGCACATGTTTGTTAAAATGTCAAAACATCTGTCTTTGTTTCTTCTATAGTTTTTCTTTGTCTCTTCCATTATTTTGTTTCTGTTAGTAGATCACAAATAAGGGTCTGCTATTTTGCAACTTTAAAAAGCATTTTCAGTTTTTTGATTATTTTTGAGTAGTTTTATTGACATGACATTATCGTCACTAATTTTTCTATCATTTCAAATTTATTGTGAATTTTAAGCTTTCCATTTTATATATGATTTTTTCAATAGCAGTCCATCTCTTTGATTTTTCTCAAAATTAATGTTAATTGTGTATTCTTTTCCTAAGCCATTTTAACTGTCTTTTTCTCAATCTGTAACACGTGTATAAATGCCAGTCAATGAGTCTTCAGTTCAATCAGCCATGTATTTGTGTTGAGCACCTTTTGAAAATATGTTTTGTTGTTTTTACTTATGCTTTGATTACATCAGATATTGTAATTTGTATTCCACACTCATAAAGAAACAGTAGTGACTGGGTCTGTAGTCTTCTAAAAAAAAAAAAAAAAAAAAAAAAACGCCACAAGCCTTTCATTTTGCTTGTCAATAAGGATGACAAGTCAACCGTTTATATTCTTGCTACAGTGGCATCAACCTCATACTTCAATACGGCTTTCATTAGATTGATTTGAAATGAGATCAGACCTGTGTGTAACCTCTGCTCCCATGAGCATACTTTTAGAGTTGATTGATATGTGCAGCAGGGTTTCACTACAGTTGTCCATAGTTCTGGTTCAATTTTCTATTTAACTCTAGCAATTTTCCTAAATCCAGGTGTCTCAATGTGCAAGAATGAGTATATAGCATTTTCCGGCTGCAGCTTTGGTGTGTTTCATTAGAAAGAGGAAACTGGCTGCCTGGACAATTTTGTGTTCCAGCTTTTTTTCTTATTCCAATTTGTCATGCTAACCTACATTGTCAGACAAGACTAGCTGGCTCCTCCCCTTCATGCTTTTTTTTTTTTTTTGATTTTTGTTTGTTTGTTTCTGAATTTTCTGGCCTCTCCCTCCAGTATTCATTCTCAGAGTGATCTATCAGCATGGAATGCATTTCTCTAGAGAAATAAATTCAATATTCCTTTCCATCTTTAAGATAAAGTATACATATACGTTGCATGTGTGTGTGTGTGTGTGTGTGTGTGTGTGTGTGTGTGTGTAGACCAAGAGAGAGAGAGAGTCAAATTGTATCCAGAAATATTTCTCTAAGGATGATTAAATGTATTAATAACTTTTAAACAGACATAAGAAAACCGTCTGAGTCCAAACATAATATAAATCTGAAACAGTTTCTAGAGACCTTTAACTTCACCATTAAAGTGTTATCTCTAAGATAGACCATGTGCCCTGTTCTGGGAAGGTAGGATGTAATCTTTCAACTGTAAGAAAACGGTACACTATGTGTCCCTCTGTCACTGATGTTAGATATTGTGCATTGGTATCTGGTAACTGCATTCATCATTTATGTTCCTTGCTACACTCATTCATACCGCACATTGTAAGTGTTGTTTTCAGGCAAGGACTCTTCCCAAGACAAGAGAATAAGAGCAAAAGTGATGGTTTAAAATGTTGTTGATGTGAAAAACTCTATTATTGTCTCAAATATCATCTCGAAAATGCAAATCATGTGATTTAAAATTTATAAGTGTTATTTGAGGTAGTGTGCTTACATCAACCTGGACTAAAAATGAAAATATGAGTAGGAAATCCAGCATAATAAAACATTATAATGTATTTGAATTTTGTAATTTTGACCATTTGAACATAGACAAGTTGGACCCCACATTTCTGCTGTGTCAGAGGAATTGGTCCACAATTTAGGGTTGCAAATATGTTTATTTAGTTTCCTGGCAAAACAATTCAGTATTTTGTACAGTCTCAGTAGAGTCAGGAAAGAAAGAAGTAGCAGCAGCAGCATAAATTTTCAGTGTTAGTGATTACCTTGTGATAGCTAATCTTCACGGTAAACCTGGCTATATTTAGAATCATGTAAGAGATACACTTGTGAATGTGTCAGATTATTTGCAAAAAGTTTTAACTGACAATGGAAGACTCACCTTGAATGAAGGGAGTACCATATCACAAAGTAAGTCCTGGAGAAAATTTTAAAAAAGAGAGAGAGAAATGAGGAATCTGGCTGAGCACTTGTCTCCATCACTCTAATTTCTGAGTGCTGATGAAATGTGACCAGATGCCTATCGCTCCTGTCACAAAGCCTCTCCCCGTGAAAGACTATACCCTCAAATTATGAACCAAATAAGTTATTTCCTTAAGTTAGTCACTTATTTTCTCACAGGATGAAGGTTAGATCAGAAGGAACTAAATTTGAGA
The DNA here is from genome assembly GCA_035773235.1 of Eospalax fontanierii. Taxonomy (NCBI): domain Eukaryota; kingdom Metazoa; phylum Chordata; class Mammalia; order Rodentia; family Spalacidae; genus Eospalax; species Eospalax fontanierii. The sequence continues at coordinate 65,294,354 of CM069536.1, forward strand.
CCAATTCTATTGAAGTCATTGAACTTCCAATAAAATGTATATTTAATATTGAGAAAAAAAATCAAAAGAAAGAAAAATCTGATAGTTTTCAAACATTTGATAACAGCAATTAAAATCAGAAGACACTGGACATAAATCTTTAGAATTATCAAAGAAATTGCCAGCCATAAATATAATATTCTTTTAAAAAGAATTTTAAGTATGACACTTCTCGTGTTGTGAAAATGAGATTACAAAAATAACTTGCCATGCATCCTTCGTAAGGAATGATGACAGGATACATTGTCAACTAAAAAGATTACACTAATATTAACAGACACTTAGTGAATTTTCATAAAATATATAAAATCTATAAAACTGGAAAGGATAATTATAAGACAGGATGTGTAATAGTGAGTTTATTGGGGGAGGTAAATGTAAGCATAAAACCAGGCCCAACACAGCTCAGTTCTCAATATTTCATGGGACACATTATCAAAATGATGTGTACTCCATGAGCAATTTTCTGTTAATCAAAAGCATGATGCCTAACCAGAACACACAATTTTCCCTAACACAGTGACTGTAATTTTGAAATACCAGTTTTCACTAGAAGGAACAATAGTTCTTAGGAAAAGTTTGAAGGCTTGTGACATTTTCAGATAAAAAAATCAATATTCTCCGAAAAAATCATCAGTTTTGGATATGAGAAACATCTCTCTATATCATGGTTTCTAATTGCTCCTATATCATAAATAGTACCATAAATGACACCTCCACATGAACAAAAAATTGAAAAGTAAAATATTTTTTCTTATATTCATTTTTCAAGAATTTCATACGTGTATAATGTATTTGCATCATTTCTACCCTGCTGTCTCCCCTTCCTCTCCTCCCAACCCCTCCCCAAGCTCTCAATTTCATAAAATACACACAAAAATAGATGATGGATATATAGATAATAGATAGATGATAAATAAATGGATAGATGGATAGATAGATAGATAGATAACCAATTGAGTTCATTTAGTTCAGTTTTGCTTATATACACATTTGCTTTGGTCTGAACACTCTTGACTGAATTTTCTATCAGGTTCATTCATGGAGAAAAATGGATTCTACTTTCTAAGCAGCCATTGATTATCTGACTCTTCATCTAGAGGTGGGACTTTATGAAATTTCCTTCATCAATGTTGATGTGCCAACAAGTACTGTCATTCTGCAGCTCTTGTTTAGGAAACCATACTGTTGAAATTTCATGGTTGCTGCTTCTCTAACATGTCTAGGAGACACTAACTAGAAGCAGGTCCCCGATCCTCTGGCTCTTTCAATCTTTTTATCCACCACTGTGACATTTTTGGAAGTTTAGGTGTCAAGGTTGCATTATAGTTGAATTAATTGTCTCTGGGCCCTTCATAATTGCTTAATGGTTGCAGTCTGAACATTTTTTTAATTCTCATTTTTATTGAATCTTTGTGTATTTCATACAGAACATCTCAATCATTCTTAATAATTTTTATGCCCTGTTCCCCATTGACACCCTCCCTTAGATCCCAACTAGTATTCATTCATTCTGTCATCTGTGTTAAGGCCTATTGTGTCAAGTTAGTGTCCCCAGATGTTCCTCAGTGCAAGCTCATTCACTGAGGTCCAGTCAGCCTATCTAGAGTTCCTCGCTTTAGGAAGATCAACTCTTCCTTACCTAAATGTAATCAGTTACCAATATTTCTTCATCTAATATTGGGTTCTGCTGCCCATTGTTTCAGTTCTGTGCTGGGTTTTTTTTGTTTTTGTTTTTGTTTTCTGGTTGGGTTTACATGGGTCTCACACATGCTGCCTCATCATGTCTCCTCATTGTTGTAGGTTCATATTAGCAGAGCTCCAGGAGCTTGTAAGACCCCATTTCCATATGTTATGCACCTTCTTCCCAGCTCTTATAATATTTCTGGGCCCTCTTCCGCAAGGTCCTTAAGCCCTGATTGGGTGAAGTTTAATATAGGAGTCCTGTCCAAGGACCAGCATTCTGCAGATTCTTAATATCAATGCTTCATCCTTTTCAGACTTTTGTATTCCTGGCCCTCTGTTGCATATTTTTGTATCTCTATAATATTCTTTACCTATTGCAAAAAGCTTTTCTGATGAGGACTGAGAGCTAAACATAGACCCAAAGATTCAGCCTAGAATCTGAAAATAAGAGAGAACATGTGATGTTTGCCTTACTGGGTCTAGGTTACTCCATTTTTTCCCATTTTTATTCATTTACCAGGCTGGCCTAGCTCAAATTGTGGGGATGGTGGCACAGGTGGGCAAGCTTGGGAAGTTTATCTTTAGAGAATTTTCCAACTAATACAAAAGGTTATATTGGTATATCACCTTTTTTTTTCGTGTGTGTTCGTTTTGTATAGTTGTGTATATGAGTGGTTTGCATACAGTGGTCAAATCAGTTTTCCTCAGTTGCTCTCTGCCACAGTCTTTGAAACAAGGCTAACTGGAAAGTTAACACTGGAGATCTGCCTGTCTGCTAGCAAGCTCTAGGGTTGTAGACGAATGTTCTTGAGTGTTGCTGGCTTTGGTTTTATGTGCGTGATGACATTTGAACTGCACAGTTCGTGGCACACACTTGACCCACTGAGCCATCTTTAAAGTTCCAAGTTAGGATTATTTCTACTGCTCTATCTATGCTTATGGATGCTTAAAAACTCAATGAACAGTCTGAATACATAGATAATGATAGCAAAATGTCTATCTACCATCAATTGCATCTCGGAGATTCACATTTATTAAAATCATATCTACCATCAATTTCTTCTAGGAGATGCATGCCTTTTAATAGTTATTCTATATTTTGGGTTTAATTGATTTGAAAGTGCTCATACTAAAATACTTTGTTGAATATCTGAGTATATGTATTTTCCTCAAGCCTGGTCAAAGGAATGGATGTTAACATGTCATCTAATTTGCCTCAGTCCAAATTCTGGGTAGCTAAAGATTGTTTATAATAAATACTCAAGATAAGAAATCTTAAATCATCTTTAAAAGATAAATAAAACACAAGTGTTTACATTTACATATCATCATTTCACAATAAACATCTTTATTGAATAATTGATATTTCATACAAGAGACAATGAGGATAATTTTATTTTTCACTATTGTTCTCTTTACCACAAAATGGAAATGAATATAATAAAATTCCAGTCATCCTGAGTCATGTGGTCATTATACATATAGTATAATATAAAATAATTTTCCTTAAGAATTCTTGGAGAAGAAGGTGCAGTTATTCTGAGTGTTGTATCATTGGTCATAGGAAGATCAATACAATAAATTACAAATTTTATAGCCACATACAAATGCATTAGTTGACTTAGATCCCTCACCACATTCATGTAAATTTCCCTAACTTGGGCTCTTTATGTTTCTCTATAAATGGATATTTTCCAGATAACTAGATTTTTTTTTACTTTAGCAAATACTTACTCATAATATTTTATATGCCATAATTGTACACATAAATAATTTTTCATTTATAAAGCTCTAGTAACATTCAAAATTACTTGGAAACCTGAAATTTCCCCTAAAGCTCATGCCATATAAAGGTTGATAAGGAAGTAATAATGAATATTTTTAAAGGACTACAATATGAAGATGTTAATAAATCACCTTATGGATACTTCCTTGCAAATATATGTATTTTCAAAGCTTCTAACTACAGCATAAATAAATCTGATACTATTAACTTCTAAATAGTTAACATGCCCCTGGAATGCTTAATATGTGACCTCAAGCTACTCAATTTTCTTAATGGTGACAGCAACTTGGGATTTCACATGAATATGATCTGAAATTATTTAAAGAGAGTCTGGAAAAGAGAAACTCTTCTTACTTGAAATAAATCAACCTGGGTACAGATCAGTTTAAATTTCTTTTTCTTATGAAATTAGGTAAAGCTTTAAATCCAAAGTTTCTGATCTGTATTGACTTTGGGAAAGTATATGAACTCTTTGATAAAGGTCTAGGCATGGAATTCTGTGAGTTCTGGAATACTTTGCCCTTGGTTTCATTGATATAACAAAGTTCTTATCTTCCAAACCAGAATATATTTGAGAGCAAAGGAACTTTGGAAGGGAAAACGAGTTCTGGATTAACTGGAATTTCTGCTACTGTAATTGTCAACTCTCCTTCAAAAACAGAACATTGATCCATCCTGTACTAACGGTGCTCTGTCTCCAAGCTGGAGCATTAATTTGATATGTGCACCTTTGCTACAGAACCATCTGGACCTTAAGAAATGGGTCAGACACTCACCCACATGTAGATGCTACAGAAGACACTGGATCCAAGCTGCTTTAAGAGCATAGACTCCACAAATGTTCCTTTCTTTTCAGATAACATTTGTCTGTAACCTCAACTAGGGTTACATTCCCAACAATGCTTACTCATCTCTCTCTCTCTCTCTCTCTCTCTCTCTCTCTCTCTCTCTCTCTCATTTCTGCCTTCTAGCTGAAGATTTCATCTACGAGGCTGACAGGAACAGGTTCAGGTTCTATCCCTGAACTCTGATTATATTTCTTTTCTTCCACCATGATGAGACTGCTCAGAAACAAACAAACAAACAAAAAGAAAACAACTAATTTTTCCCTGTGTCTCCCAGATAATTACATAGAATGTCAGTTGTAAGTTCAAGCATTTCATTTGCAAAGCTATTACCTACATGTATCTATTGAACAATTAAAATTATCGGAATTGAATATACTTTAAGTGTAATATACAGATCTGATTTAAGTGTATATTAAGAAAACAATGTAAAGACATCTCATTGATAGGATTTTTATGTGTGTTTCACTTCAAAATTATTATTAGAAATGCTTGATTTGATAAAATACACTATTAAAATCCAGTCTTTTAAAAACTCATATACTCATTCCAACAATGTCCATGCATGATATTTTAGCTAATATTAGATTTACATAGATAGTTCTGGTAAAGCTCTACTCACCTTTGCCTTCTGTCGCTGTATTAGTGAGTTCCTTGCTTTTTTCTAACTTTTATTTTAAACTTCATTACTTTAGACAACACCGTGGGAGACTGTGCTTCCTGTTGTTCTAATTGTTACATCTTCTAATGTATTGAAAACTTTCCCCACCAGCCAACACAATCTTGATAATCTAGAAATGCCTCTTGTCGCACAGAGACATTCAAAACACAGCCCCTTGCAACCTGTGGTTCCCACCACATATTTTTAATTTCAGCCCATTTGGAGCACATCTCCACGCAGCACAGTTACCAGCACTTTCTCCTATTAGCACAGCCCATCATAAGATAGGGAGATTACGGTCTGCATAAGACGGAAACACTTTTGCTTTAATGGTGGGACTATGTCTCGTAGCTTTGATTGCCGCATAGCTGTGCATTTCTGATAAGAATCGGGATAGACTCACAGTCTCCGTCTTGTGTAGATTCCATCACCCCAAACCCACCATTCTCCTGAACTGAAGAATATTTTCTCCCTCCTCATACCTTAAATGAACAGCAAACAAAATATTTCCTTTCTCCAAGGGTGTTTGGTAAATGCTGCTTTGACACAGACAAATGCTTAGAAATTTAAGTCTCTTATTGTGCTTTGTTTAACAAGATAGCCTCATTTTATGTCTTGATGCATTAAGGTGTGTTTATGTGTGTACATATGTACATATATGTGTATGAAGCTTAATTTCTCTTTTAAAATTATTCCAAAATGCTACTTCAGGGCATCTCTTGTTTCTTGATAAAAATCGAGACCAAAGCATAAAATATAATCAATGTGATCTGAAACTTACTTCATGTGGTTATATCTTAACTGAATATGCTAATTTTTACCTCTAACACTACACATTCTCCAGAGTGGAATGTGCATATATACATACATACATATCCTTGATTCTGATTCCTGATTTGTATATGAAAATTGACCTCTGAATTTACTACCCACTACTAATAAATAAAATTATTTGAAGACTTTGTTAATTTTTCAATCTGCTTTCATTAGTTTTTGGTCAATTTAATCCATCCCAGGAAAAGCACTCGCATAAACACAGCTTAGAGAAATGAATCATTGAAATTCATTTGCCTCACAAAGAAGAAACCATACAGAGAAGGCTCTGAATATGGACTCACCATCAAAGCCTCCACATAACTCACTTTTGTTTCCATTGTTTGAGCTGAAGAAAGCTGAAATGTTATTTGGAAAACTGTGGATGGCTTGGAAAATGAGAAATCTCCAAATATGTTCTAAAGCCTCCAAAGTGCATAAAATGGATCAAGGCAGAAAGATGCAGATAGAAGGGTCCCAGTTTAGAGCTCGCTCTCCTGCCCTTTCCAAAGACTTTGCATTTCCGGAGAACTTATGTGTTTACTTAAGAAAACATTTAAAAAGCAGAGTACACTAGTGAGGATTTGGTCTAGAGATGAATTAAACATGCACATTATCCTGTATTTTCCAACCCTAATAGGGGTGGCTTGATTTGCCCCTCAAATTGGCAACACCAGATAAACGTTATATGCCATTCACAGGGCTAGAACAGAGAATGGTGGCGGTAATGAATAATCGGAACAGATTGCTTTCTCCTTCTAGCAATAACTGAGAAAGAATCATCCCTACCTCTCCTTTGTGATGCTCGTTTTGACACTATGCAGTCAAAACTTGGAGCCTTGGCATAGACACTTGCACTTAGGACTCTCTTGGCTTCATCCTCTACCCACTCTGTTTCATCAAATTTAGTTCATTTGAAACTGGACTCTTCAATGCTAAACTATTTGAGGCATTCGTATTTAACAAAGAGACTTTTAAACTACATATATTTGTTAACCATAAAATAAAAAAAAGTATAGACAATGGTATAATTTATGAGGTCGATTAGTGACTAGGCTAAAATCACTTAGAGCATTTGTAGGGTTTTCTAGAGATGCGGGACTGTTCGTGAGAGGCCTCCTTTGCTGCAGTCAGGTGTATCTGCAACCCTGCTTTATACAATGAGCTCCATGAGCTGATTTATCTCACAATAAACATTTACAAAGGAAGAAAACAGATTTGGATGAAAAGGAGAAAATAACGTCAATATGGAATGGAGTTTAGAGAAACATGGAGAAAAACAACAGAATTCAAACAGAAAATGTCTAAGGTACTTGGTAGAGTTAGGATTCCTTATTATTAAAATAATACTTTTATTAATTCTTCAAATTTTCATGCAATAGATGGTGATTCTATTCAAACCCCTCAGGACATAAACAAATATTTTCTGGATAAATTACATTCTCAACTTTAATTTACTTAGAATGTAAACAGTGTGATGTGGAAATAAATATTTTGTGTTTATGGGTCTTATACAAGACCTTCTCTAGTGATTGTATTGCTAAGTGGGTAATGATAGCAGACAAACCATTTAATATAACAGTTGTGTCCTGAAGCAGTTGTCAAAAGCCTCACTTGACTTTCAAATTTATTTTTAGCTATTGAAGAGCCTGCAGATAAATTTAAGCCATCAGGCAAAATAATCCCAAATAGTCTAGTCTTTAAATAACAAAACATTGTCTTTTTAATGGAATTTGACACATATATTTATTTTATGTGTGTGTGTGTGTGTGTGTGTGTGTGTGTGTGTGTGTGTGTGTGGTCTGTATGTGCATGGGTGAGACAGGGCACATGTGTGGAGCTCAGAAGACAGCTTACAGCAGTCAATTCTCTCTTCCACCATGTGAGTTCAATGGATCAAACTCAGCTGGCCATGCATGGTGCAGCACCTCTACCAGCTGATCTATCTCCCCAAAGCACAGATGTTCATTTTTCTTATTTCCTCTGATCTATATTCTAAGTGTAATCTATTCCTTAAACAAACTTGAATAAGTTTCTCCTATGTTTTGTCCATTTATTCTTCCTCCAATATAAGAAACAACTATTGATCTGTCCTAAAATACCATTACCTTCACAGTCACAGGCAAAGGACAATCTATGAGTATATGAGTTTGTAGTATGTATTATGAAGAAAATAAACTGTTGTGAGGGGTCAACCACACCTATGATTAACTGTAGATTGGGTAATCAAGTAAGAGTGTCCAGAGTATTTACTCAGGCTAGGGATTAAACTTAGGTATAGAAAAAGATAGGGAAAAAAAAGACCTAAGAGAAAAAAAAATATGTAAATCTCTTTTGAAAAAAGAAAAATCAACAGAAACTGCCAAATTTATTTTTGAATTAATATTTAGATTTTTTTGTTGTTATTATGGTTATGAGTGCTTGCCTGTGCATATGTATGTGCCCCATGGATGTATCTGGTACTCTTGCAGGCCAGAGAAGGGAGATGGATGGATCAGTATTTGTACCATGTAACTGAGTTCAAAGATCATGGTATTTACTTTCCAAACAACTGCAGGAAATTTAATATTCCTAAGGTTCTTTATAGTCATGATATCTCCAAAATGTCATGTCTCCCAAATCTTAACTCATTGAACTGTCAGCATTTCCCATTGTTCATTTGTAACACACATACACACACACACACACACACACACACACCATTTATATGTTGAACCAATATTAAAATTCTTACTAAAGTAACTTATACTCAGTAAGTAAAATTAACTGATTTAAAAATCTGACCCTATGCCATCAGTTTAGTCAATATGTGTTTTTCACAATATCAACCAACACACAGACATGAATGTACATATAAATATATGGGTGTATAAATGTATATATACATATATATATGTATGTAGATTGAGACAGATAATAAGAGAGATCAACAAGAAAAAAAAAACACAGAGGGAAAAATCCAGAGAAAAAAATCCAGAGTTCTGAAAGACCCAGAAAGAGTTCTTTCTTGTTCTATTTTGGGTTTTGGGTTTGTTTGTGGTGGTGGTGATGGTAGTGGTGATGGTGGTCATGATGGTGGTGGTTTTATTTGGATATGAAAATTTTATTTAAATTTCCTTGCCATATTGATTTTGGACGCAATATTAAGGTATTGCTGTGCTAGCTCAAAATACATTCTTCAACTTGTCCCGCCTGGGAAGAGGTCATCTCAGTTGAAGAGCTTCCTCCATCAGATGGACTGTAGTTATGTCTGTGGGGAATTTTCAGTGCTATTTGATCTAGGATGGACAGCCCAATGCAGGAGCTATGGTCCCTAGACAGACAAGTCTGGGCTGTATAAGAAATGTAGCTGAATGTGATTCTGGGGGCAAGCCAGTAAGCAGCTTTCCTCCTTTGTTTAAGCTTCAGTTCCTGCCTTGGCTTCCCTAGATGGAAACCAATATGATTAAATTAACCCTTTTCAACACAAAGCTGTTGTTCATGGCGTTTATCACAAGAGAAAGCAAATAAGATATGTCAAGAATTGCCAAGAATCCCAACCAGATGTTAGTCCTCAGGCTTTCTAGTTCTTCCTTTCCTCAGTTTTCCCTTTCCGCACATTTCTTCATGCCTCAGCTCCTTTATCCCTCAGACTCAGTGTTTCTGCTCAGTGTCCACCATCTCTCATGTGTAACTGAAAGTTATTCATGATCTCATTTTTGAGGTTTTAGAAATAAAAATGGCTTTAATTTGTAAACATAAAGGTTTATGAATTAAAAGGACCAATAACAGATCTAATAGTGGTTTGACAGCTGATTGGACTAAATAATATAACAACAAGCATTTTTGTGAACTGCAAATATTTAACTCCATGTAGTCTGTGGCAGACACATTAAAGTTTTACATTGGATCATGTAAGTCTCCTTTCCAGTCTGTTGTTCGGCTGTTGGGGTTTCCTGTCTTGTTGACTGGAGAGGAATGAGAACAGAGAAAAATGCACCTTAGCACCCTCACATCAAGAGTAAAGTTTACAGCCTTAGAATATACTCTTTAGACATGCTGCCCATGTTAAGAGCAAAATATGCTAATATAGAAAAAATAAAACAAGCTCCAGAGCTACTAATTGTGTTTGCATTCAATGACCCCACCTAAAATCTACATTCATTTTTAACTTCCTTCATAAAAACAACCCCAAGCACACATGCATAAGATAAAAAACCTGTGGCATTATCTTCTCAAAACATAGGAAAATAGAGAGTGAATGAATCTGTGTAGCTGATTTTCCCAAACATTGTCACAATAAATGATGACTTTCTGTTTTATCATACATGATAATTATTTCATTTTAAAAAGAAAACTTTCCTGTTAATTCTTAACACATGCACACACACACACACACACACACACACACACACTGTATCACCATCATATTTTCCTGGGGCCTATGCAGATCCTATGGTCCCCAGACATAGAAGCTCTTTTCCAGTACAGGCCCCAGTGCCCTGTTTTCTGACTCTGATAAGCTAATGAAGTTTCCACAATTTTCCTGTCAATTCTGCTTCAGAGGGTGCAGTTCCTTAGACCCTTACGATGTCATTGTGATCATCGTTGTTTCTATCCTTTTGAATTCACAGCTCTCATTCCTAAATAATCGGGGGCAAAATTTTCAGTCAAAAAGAATTTTCTCAATGATGTCACCTGGGTATAGCACAAGAGCCCTTATTTCCCATAGGTGGAATTATTTTACCCATAGGTTGTCTTCTTCAGTTTGAAAATGAACTCAACTAAGAATTGGACCCCACTATCATGAAGTGTTCTACTCTGTCCAAGAGCATTGCCGATTTGCACCTTCCTAGTGTGCAATCAGGAAACTGCTGAACTGGGAATTAAAGCTGTTGTTATGGGCGGCAAAACCATTTCTGTTTTGTATGCTCATCCAGGTTACATGCTCTTCCAGTTCTCTTCACTGGTATCACAGAGCATGGATGAGTTGGATCCATACTATGTTTTAAGCCTTCTCATTATTTAAAATAGAATATTTGTTAATATTTTGAAAATACCCTACAATATATTTTAATATTTTTGCTGATTCTTTGAGAATTTCATAGAGTGCACTTTAGTCAGATTCAGATGCAGATGTCATTAACCTTCTTCTCTCAGATTCACTCAAACCATTCCACATGTCCCCACTTCACCTGCTATTGAGTCTAATTTGCATCTCTGGATGGTCTTCGGTGTTAGTACACTCTTTGGAGCCTTGTCAACTGAGGTGGCATCAACCCTTAAGGAAAACTGACTCCCATTTCCCAACAGCTTTCAGTTGCCAAGAGTTCCTCAGTTAGGTCTGGGGCTTCTTGCCCAAATCACGTCCCTATACTGCCTTTTGTCTGCCTTGGGTTTGCACATGTCTTGTGCATGCTGTTACAAGCACTGTGGGTTCACATGTTCAGCTACACTGTTCTGTCCAGAAAACGTGGTTTCTTTGTATTCATTCATGACCTCTACTAATTAAAATCTTTTTCCCCCTCTTAAATGATCCCCAAGCCATGAGAAGAGAGGGTGTGGATGTGATAAAGGGGTCCTGTTCACAGCTGATGAGTCTCTTATTTTCTGCATATTATCTGTATTTCTCCATGCTAATTGCCATCTATTGCAAGTAGAAGATTTTCTGCTGATAGTTAAATGATGCATTAATCTACAGTTATAACTATAAGTCATAAGGAATCTGGTTAATTCTATGTCCATTTAGCAGGATAATAATAACAAGCTCTCCTATAGCCAGTAGTTCTTGACTATAATAACAGTGTCCTGAATGTGAAATAGGCCTTAAATCCAATCAGAAAGTGACTGTGTACTCCCATTGCATTCTTGACACTATTGCATCAGTAGTCGTACATAGCCAGGCAAGTTATCATGTAGCTCACAGATTTCACAAGTGGAAAGAATGATGATTATTTTGTACTTCCAGGAGTATGTGTAGCACCTTTCAATGCTTTGCAAGGTAGTCAATAGTGATGAAGCTTCACGGTCACTACCAGCTTATTATTTGTCCATATTTTTTTAGGACTCAAGTATCTAGTACATTAAGCAATAGGGATGCAACATCAAATTCTGGAAGGCATCCAAGAACAATGGAATTAGCCAGGATTGTTTGAGAGTCTATGGGTCTACAATTCCAAAAGAGAGAGCCCATTCCTGATATGGGAATTGCTGCCCCTCAGTCCATTAAATTAAAATTAACCCCACTTAAAATATATACATATAATTTAAGAAAATTCACTAGTAAGTTTCCATATATGTTCTCCAAAGGCTTTTAGAAAGGTTACTTATGCCTCTCCACACTGTCTCCTCTGCCCTGCACCCTCATTTCCCATGCTATTTGTAGGGCCCTAAGAAATCCCAATTGACCAGCCAGCACCTCATGGCCCAGGCAAGATGGCGCTGAGAGGAGCTGAAACAAAGGCCAGCCAGAGGAGATAGGCACCTAACATGATAATTAGGTGAACTAGGTGCATAAATGTCATTGGAGGGGAATTACTTCCTCCCTCTTGAAGAGCTATAGCCTCTATGTAAAGTGAAGGCATGATCAGAGTGACCTATAAAGTGATTGGGAACGTGTTTGGCACCTTATGCTAATGGCTGTGCATTTTGCCTTTATATTGTGTGCACTGGTTTTAATAAACAGCTCCCTGCTGGCATCCTGCTGGACTCCTACCCTGGCTATGTCTGGTTTGCTCCTGGGGACAGAGGGAGAGACTAGCCATGCACCTGATCCCACTTCCTGTGGAGCAGATCCAAGACCTGCCCTTCCCTTGGCTCTCTGGCCCGCAGGACCAGACCAGGGGAATCCGTGAATGCAGAGGCTTCTCTGCCGAGAGACACGACAGAGCTGGTGACCCCGACGTGACTCACTAAGGGACAATTCAGGTATCGGAAGGGTGAGCCCCATGATGGGGAACTCGATCTCTTCTAAGGAAGAACCAGCCTTAAAAGCCTTGCAGCTTATGCTTAAGAGCAGAGGGCTCAAAATATCTGATTTCCAGCAGGTGGAGAAACTAGCCCAGTGGGAAGTGCATACCGGGAGGGAGCCGCCCCTAAGGTTTTACCCCACCATGAGTGCTCTGAGAACCATGTTCAGGCCTGGGCCTTCAGACATAGGACCTGCCGAGTCCCCAAAAAAGGGGGGAGAGGGGAGGACTCCTCCCATGACAGTGGCGGCAGGAAGATCGGACCTTGCTGGCAGGTAGATATTAACATATCCGCCAAGGCAGCTTCCCAGCCTGACACTGAGCCAGCCCATTCCAAATCACAAGCCTCACAGACAGAGGGCACTCCTCAAACAAAACGCGCTCCCCCGAACAGGGCAGAAGACCCTCTAAACCCCTCTCATGAGGGCCTTGGGCGGAGATGCTTCAGAGATGCCCCACAATGAGATGGGAGGCCCCCCACACACGGAAGCTTATCCCAGCCACGCTAGCAGCCCCCTGGAGCCGATCCCACCTGCCTGGGGCCAACCCAGGCCTATCCGGTGAACCTGGTCCCAGGGCCTAGCAGTCTTGCAGAATGGTCTCCTTGGGAGACTAAGGACTTAAAAGATCTCAGAAAAGCAGTGGCGGAGGACAGGCCCAATTCCCCTTGGGCCCTGGCCCATCTCCAGGAAATAACCTATCACCCATGCATGCCTAAGGACTGGATGGACCTCGCCAGGGCAACTTTTCCCAACCCAGTCTATATTAAATAGCTGGCATTTTTTAAGGATGAATGCCGGACCAGGCAGAGGCCAACCCAGTCACCAACACCCCCATCCCTATTAACTATGCAATGCTCTCAGGGACGGGGTGGCATACTCCACTGGGGTTCAACAGGCAGCCATCCTGGGACCCTGGAGAGACCAAGTCCGACATGCAGGCATGGCCGCTTGGACTAAGTTGGATGAAGGCCCCTCTGAAGCCCCCATAGAGGGGGTCAGACAAAAGCAGGGAGAAACCCTCCCAGAGTTTATAGACAGAGTCCAACAGAGTCTCCATTGGAAGTGGAGGCCCTGGTGAGGCCCTTTGAGAGATCAATTCATAAAGGTGATGGTGTGGGAAGGAATGAGCCCAAGATCACAAAACAGCATGCGCTGGGTTGAAAGAGAGCTCCATGAGTCAATGGGTGATAGCCACCCAAGAGATAGGCTCAGCCAAACACCAGGCTGAGCGGCAAGCACAGGCCCTATCTCAGGTCCTAGCAGCCCAAATGGCCTCCTTCACTGAGGCTGTGACCCAAGCTATGATGGCGGTGGCCAGTTCTACTCAGGGCAAGACCCCCGGGACCCTGCAGAGGTAAATGTTTTAAATGCAGGCAGGAGGGACACTTCAAAAGGGTGTGTCCTCAGAATAAGACATCAGCTGGAGGGGGGAGGGATCCAAGCCCTACTACCATATGCCCCCGTTGTAAAAGGGGCTTCTACTGGAAGAGAGATTGTCATTCCAAATTTGACATGCATGGCAAGCCTTTAAACTAATTCAGGGGCAGCCCTCAGAAAAAGAGGGTCTGAGACAAAGCAGGAGAGAGGTTACCCACCCTAAGGCTCATGGGCGCCCTCAAACAGAGATTAGGTGGACAGTCCCTCTACACGAGGGGCTCAGACCAAAGATGGATATCTTCATCCAGGGGAAAAGGCTCTGGTGCCTTCTAGACACTGGGGCTGACCGCACTGTGTTAAGAAAAGAGGAAGTAATTCCCCTCCAATGGCATTTATGCCCCTAGTTCACCTAATTATCATGTTAGGTGCCTATCTCCTCTGGCCGGCCTTTGTTTCAGCTCCTCTCGGTGCCATCTTGCCTGGGCCACGAGGTGCTGGCTGGTCAACTGGGATTTCTTAGGGCCCTACACTACTTAACTCTTTCTATGTTATTAACCCCCCTTTCCCTTTTAATCACTGCTTTCTATCTCCAGTCCCAGGAACTCCCACTCTATGATACCTAACTAGCTTCCTGACCTCTATGGGTTTTCCAGTTGAAACATATATGCCTATGGTTTCAAAGCCAGCATCCGTTTTTGAAAGAAGGCATGTGGCATTTTTCCGGGTTACTTCACTTAGGATGATTGCCTCAGGTTCCATCCATAGTTTATGAATTTCATATTTTTTTCTTAACAATTGAATGGTATTCCATTGTGTAAATGTATCGTGTTGTTACATTATCCATTCACCACTTGATGATGTAGGCTGCTCTATCTCCTCACTCCTGTGAAAAGAGTGGGAATGAACATAAATGCTCAGTTGTTTATATAGTAGATATACAGCTATGTAGGCTGTTTGGGTGTGCACCTTAGTGGTAAATCACGTGGTAAGTATATTTTTAAATTTAAGGAACCTTCACACTGATTTCCATAATAGCTTCACCAATTTGCCATCTCATCAGCAGTGAATAAATATTTCCCTTCCATTACATCCTCCATGGCATTTGCACTCATTTTATATTAGCTATTCTGGCAGGGGTAATATAAATCACAAAGTGGATTTAATCTGTATTTCCCTGATGTCTAAAGATGATGAATATTTACAAATAAACACTTCTCAGTCACTTGTGTTTTCATCTTTTGAAAGTTCTCTGTTTAGTTTCTTGCCCCAATTTCTAATTGGGTTATTTGCTAAATAGTCTTTTTGACTTCTTTATATATTCTAGATACAAACCCTTCGTCAGAAACATAGCTAGCAAAGAATTTTTTCCTATTCTGTAAGTTGCGTCTTCACTTGAATGATGGTGTCCATTTCTGAATAGAAGTATTTTAGTTTCACAAGGTCCCATCTGTCAGTTGTTGATATTGATGCTTGTGCTCTCAAGGTCCTGTTGAGGAAAATTACTGTGTGTTCCCATATGGTCCAGTGTATGTCCTACTTTCTCTTCCATCAGATTCAGGGTATAAGATATTATGCTGAAATCTGATGGATTTGGAATTCTGTTTTGTTCAGCATGAGAGTTAGGGGTCTAGCTTCCTTTTTCTATATGTAGTTTCTCAGTTTTTTTTATAGGTATGTTTATGTGTCTGATATGGTTATGTTCACTTGCATATTGAGGTGCATATGGAGGCCAGAACCTGTCAGATTCCTTGGAGCTGTAGGTACTGCCTGATATGTGTGCTGCCTGATATACTGCTGATATGATGTCCTCTTGCAGGGTAGTAAGTGCTGTAAACCAATGAGCACCTCTCTAACCCACGCAGTTTGACCAGCACCAGCTGTTGAAGATAACTGTGTGTTTTTGACCACTTTGTCAAAACTCAGCTGGCTGGAAGGGCAGAGTTTCCTTTTATTAAGTGTGGGTCCTCAATTCTATTCCATTGATCAATGTGTCTGCTTTTATACCACCATTATGATTTTCTGGTACTGTCATAATATTCCACTCTGATAAAAGCACTGATGACTGAAATATGCGTCAACACAAGAAGAGATGGCCTTCTCAGAAATTAGGCCTGAAGAAAAAAATATATATATAGAAACTTCAGGAAAGTTCAAAGTGTAGAGTTTTTGAAAGATATTAAAGCTGATCTTAATGTTCTTAGTTCTAGCATTGACTCTTCACAGATTAACATAATATTATCTTAGGAAATACCAACGCTCCCCTCCATAAAATGAAGTGTAAGGAGATGCTGCCAAAAGTGCATTCCATGCATTCCTCTGACTTTGCTTTTTAATGTGTGTCTCCGTTTGTAATTCATTTTTCCTGTGATTTTCTTCTTCAGCTGTTCTTTCTGGTACCACAGCACCATGATTATGTATACCTGCTACATGGTATTGCAATTATCTTTTTTCTTATGAAATGGCACCAGTACAGTATGGAACTCAGGTAGGCAACAACACATAGACAATGATTATCAATATATAGACAATGGTTATCAACATATAAACAATTGATCCATTCATAATTAACATGAGAATCATTTGATATAATTTTATAAAAATGACTAGTAATTTCATTTTGACTGAATTCCCTCTCTTCTGTAAAATATCTACAGTGTGCTACAAGCTTACAAGAACTTTACTAAAAGCAGATGTTGTGCTGTGGGATGAAGCCATCATTCAGACGTGTGGAATGTCCAAAACTCCTTGTCACTTTTTGGCAGCTGAGACTATGTGTCTGCTCTCATAACTTGATTCAAAAGCAAAAATATTTATCAGCAGGGACACATTATAAATAGTTCATTTAAATGTCAAAATCACAGTGAACATTTAAACTTGCAGTTGGGGTCCAAAGAGAATAAATATCAAGTCTATTTTTTTCTAATTTTAGTGATGATCAGTTTGGAAAATAGTGTATATTAGGTCTTATAAAACTTATATAATGAAAACTATATTAAAAGTTCATTTTGTCACCATATATTTTTAGATGCTAAAGTCTTTTTTATACCTTTTATAGAATCTTTGTGATTTTCATAGGAAAGAATTTGATGGTTTTTAAGATTCCCTCCCCTATCTGCACTCCATCTATTGACTTTGGCCCAATTTTATCAGGGTTCCCATATACCATCAAACAATACTGACCATTGCTCCCGCTCTTAATAAGGCCTTTTAAAAGATGGCACATTGTTTTTCCAGCTTTCAAGCCATAAATGAAATTGTACTTATAAATTTTCAACTTTAGCCTAAATACACTAATTAATAGCACCATGTGACATTTTTTGCCACAAAAGTTTGCTTCAGTACTTATGTTTGTCATCATAATTTTCAAATTATGCAGCATAATAATTGCAGTAAAACTAGTGTTTTATTATTGTATTTGAAAAAGTGCCAGATTTCAGTAGAAAATCACCTTTGTTGTATATAATCAAAATAATAGTTCCATCATATGAATACTGAACTAAAACTATCAGTAAAATGTAGGTAAGTAATAATCTAGTGATGTATGGTACCTTGGTTGAAAGATAGTTGAACTTTTAACAACTGAAGGTAGAAGACAAGTGCTATTTTACTGGAGGTGTGAGCATTCCATCATCATGGTGTTTCTTGTCCCCAAGGAACAGAGATAGAAATGCTGAAAGGCTTTACCAGTGGTTAGCATTGGGCATATGTCCTTGTGCACCAAGAACAGAAATCCTAACAACCTATTCAAAAGCCTGCAGAACACATACAGATATGTTGGACAAAATATTGAGGGGATAAAGGCAAGCTCTAGAGAAAACATTTATTAAATTCCTTTCTATAGTTTGTATTTTGTTCTGTTTTCTGTGCGTGCTTCTTTGACTTTTACTTTTAGTTTCTTTGTAGGAATCCTTGAGAACTAAGGTGATAGCAGATTTGCAACTTCAAACTCATAATAGCTGGAATCATCACTCTTAGGACAATGAATGATGTCTGTGTTTTTCCCTTGAAAAAAATCACCCATCACTTCTACTACATATCCCTTTTAGCTAAATCAGAATTTCCTACATCTAAAATAATGTGTTTTAAAATGCAAATACTCCAAACACAAGATTGTCTGGTTTTGTTTTGTTTTGTTTTGGGTTTGGTTTTTTGAAACAGGGTCTTCCCAGTGGTCCAAGTGGTCCTGAAACATTCTATGTAGGCCAAGCTCACCTCCATCACACAAAGATGTGCCTTCCTCTCTCATGATGGGATTAAAACCTGTGCCACCACGCACTGCATATCGTCTGTTTTTAAAAGTCATTTATGTCTACAAATGTCTCATTCAACAGAGGATGTTCAAAGGCATCGGACAGAGAAACACTGAAGACTCTCAAGTAATGTCAAGGATTTTCAGTCAATGTCACAGAAACAATTTGCTATCAAATAATATTTTTTATTGTATTCTGCCAGAAACTTTTTACCTAAATCCTAGAATCTTTGCACAGCTGCAGTTTGAAGTTTCTTAAAATGAAAGTGTATGTTTACCTGAGCATTTCCACCTATAGATCTACCTATATCTCCTCTTAATCCTCTAAGCATTAAAATCCTTCCTTTGGGTTTACAGTTATGGGGAAGGTAATTTCCAACCTCTTTATACTGCCAGCCCTATATTTTCTTTGTTTCGTTTCTGCTGAGTATTTTTCAAATAATGTCTCAGTTTGATTCTTTCTTTTGCCAGACATGACTTGGTAAAAAGAGGTGAGGCTGGTATGAATTTTAGTCAGATATATAATGCTTGGCATTACTGTCAATATTCAGGCAAAACTAAGGTGGCATCCAGATACTGTACCTTAGATAAAATTGATTTCTGCCTTATGAAAATAAGTCTGTATTTGTACAAACCTCATAGTACTATTATCAGTGTATTAATTAGCAGTTCTTTTATCTTCATATGAGCACATGAATACAAAATAATTTTTATTCTTAGGGGCTGGAGAGATGAGTCAACAGTTAAGAGCATTAAGTGCTCATGCAGAGCACCTGGGATAGATTCCCAGCACCCACATGGTGACTAACAACTCTCCTTAATGCTAGTTCCAGGGAAATCCAAAGGCCTCATCTGACCTCCACAGACATTGTATAAAAGGTGTGCACATAGATACATGCAGGAAATACGCTCAGACACATAAAATAAAGATATTAAATAAACAATAACCAAAAATGCTTCTTATTCTTAACTGCTAAATTATTCCTGTAGTTACTACTGTTACACTACGTAATTATAATATTAAAAGGCCATTCCTTTCCCTTTGATGTTGAAGCTCTTCAGCCACAGTGTTCTGTTGGTTGATACAACCAAATTATTAAGACACTTTTTCCATGTGAAATATTTAAATGAGGTAAATATGCTATCCAAGATACATGATAAAGGTGCCACAACTGTACCACAAACTGTACCATTAGTACACATTCTGGATGGTCAGATGCATTTGATAATGATGAGGTTGTTTATTGATATGAATTGGAAAGTGCAACTTAACCTTTCTGATATTGTTCTTGAGTACACTTAAGATTGTCTTCATTGATTTGTTCTGCTTTGCTGTAATTTCTAATGTTTTTTTCTAAATTTGAATAATTCATATAGCATCTTAAGGAAACATTTCCTGAGACATGAGGCCCAGAGCCTGAGAGTAGAGAACTTACTGTTTTCATTATAACAAAGCAAAGGTTATGGGCCACTCACCTCTTGCTATAACATCATATGTACTTGCTACAATGCCTTTATCCCAGAATGAGAGGAACTTCTTCAGAGCTGAAATCAAGGAAGACATTGTCATGCTGGTGTCTCACAGCTCTGATCATGAGGAAGAACTCTTTTATCTTCAACTAACCATTAACAGTTAACAGTATCAAGAACTGGAAATATAATCTATAATCGATATCTTAATTTACATTTTTATTCCAGAATCCTCAAAAACAGATAAATATCTGTTCTTTCCTTTAAAAAAAACTTATATTGAAATAGAATAGTCTAATTATGTCATTTGGTCTGTGTTTTACAATTAATACTTTTTACCTTACCTTGTGCTAGTATACAAAGGAATGGGTTTCCTTGGGACACTTTTATACATATAAATCATCACACATTGTGCGCCTCTCCCCACTTGTCCTTTCCATCCCACCTGATGGATTCCTTCTTCTAGGCAGCCTCAGCCTTTGCTCTCATGACACTTTCATTCATTCCATCTACTCCCCTCCACCCCCACTTAAAATATCTTGGTGCTTTTATGTATATTTTTATTGATTTTTTGTGCATTTCATACAAAACACCTTAATAATCTTTATAGTCCTTCTCCCATCTGGACTCCCTTGTAATCTCCCACACCAGATTTCATGCATTCTGTCATATATGTTAAGGCATATCGAATCAAGTTAGTGTG
The DNA here is from genome assembly GCA_035773235.1 of Eospalax fontanierii. Lineage (NCBI taxonomy): Eukaryota > Metazoa > Chordata > Mammalia > Rodentia > Spalacidae > Eospalax > Eospalax fontanierii. The sequence continues at coordinate 65,314,932 of CM069536.1, forward strand.
CCAGAAGTCGCATACATCAAGTTCTTGCACTTGGGTTTAGTCAAAGACTCTCCCTTAAAGATAAATTCTCCCTTACCCAGCAGTAATCAGGTGCTGATAGTATGTTGACTAAGGTTGGAGCCCACTGTCCATTTCCCCAGTTCTATCCTGGATTTTTTTCTGATTGAGTTTGCATGAGACTCATACATGCTGATATCATACATGCTGATATCATCACTGTATGTTCATATTAGCAAGACCCCAGGAGCCTGAGAGACTGTTTCCTTATGGCCATGTACCTCTTCCCCTTGCTCTAACAATCTTTTTGTTCCCTCTTCCACAATAGTTCCTGAGTCCTGGGTGGGTGAAGGTTAATATAGAGCCCTCACTTTGGCTATTTATGGCCCTTTGTCTTTACTTCCTTTTCTTGCATCGGTAAATTTCACTGATGAGAGTTAGTATATTAGTATATTAGTGTATTTCTATTCCTTGTTCCACTACATTCTGTGAATCTTAAGTGGAGAGGTTCCATTGTAGATGTGTCACTTAGGCTTGGGCAATTCACAGACCCTTATTACCCGTATTGACCAGTTGTGGAATCCTGTAATGGTTTCTGTCTATTGTAAAAGAAGCTTCTTTGATGAGTGATGACTAGCATACTTGTCTGTTTAATGTAGGGATCAATACTTAGCATATTGTAAAAACTTATGTTTGTCTAGGGATGAGATGGACTTAGGGTTTTCTCTAAGATCTATGAACTCACCCTCCATTTGCATCTGACTATGTTCCCAGTGGCACAGGAATTCCCTCTCATTGAGTGGGCCTTAAGTTTAATTAAGTAGCTTTTGATTCCCCCATGATAAAGGTGCCACAACTGTACTAACTGTACTAATGTAGTTTGCTGTGCCAGCCTCACAGTTTCCTTTCTACTTTTATATCAGACACTCTCACAGATATGATTTTTAAATAACATATGATTCTATAGCTAAAGAAATAAAGTATGTAGAAAGTAGTTCAAAATCAATGCATTGTCAATTATTCTAATTATATATGTATATGGCATTGTAAGGTAGTGATCTCTAAATGATTCATAATCAGTATATTTATATATCAATGTTTTGATTCTCCTTCCTTTTAATATTTTTAGACAATCTCTTCTGTATAGCCATGTTGGCCTTGAAGATGTATTCCTCCTGCTTCAGCCTTCTAAGTCTGTGCTGGGAGTGCAGACATACACTGTCAAACCCTGCATGACTTTTGGTTATATAATAATCTTTCCATAGGTACAATCTCTTTTCAGTTCTGTAATATCTCACGGCCACCTATCTCTCAGAAAAGAGTGACAGGAAAGGATGCTAGTTTATCATTACACCTTTAAGTTTCATTCTAGAAATAAGATAAATAAATGTTTCTCTTTTTTTTGAAGAGATGCTTTATGATATAGGAGTGCATTTTAAAGTGTCACTTTTGCATGAGTACTAGTGAAAAATATCAGGAATTGTGAATATAAATTACCAGTCAAAACCTGAAAGAGTAAATGAATCCTCCCTAATCCTAACATGTGCTCCTTACTCTGGCTGGAGAAATAGAATGGCATGCCACCAAAGAAACAGAGAAGCCAAAATATGAAAAGCCTGGGCAGCTGGATCTCCATGTGGAGGCAAACCATATGCTGCCTAAGAACATCCTCCAGAATCAGAACACAAGCAAAATATGAACTTCAATTGCAACTGGAACTTTAGCACCTATCTGAGATTACTTTGTTACATTGTCAAATGCTATCCATCTCTCTGGAAATGTGCATGTGCGTGCATGTGTATGAGCCTATTTGTCATAATTTTATGTTCTTTATACTCTAAGGATAGCTCAGATATGACATCTTTCTTTTTTCATGTGATAGTATATTTTTTCTTGTAAATCTTAGGCTAAACACTTTTGTTCTAGATGGAAATATCTCTTAGTTCTCAAATAACTTCTTTCTTAAAATTTTTGTGGTTAGTGAATAGAGTTATATCCTTAAATATTTAAATGTCATATTTAATATTTCAAACGGAGAAACAATAAATACTTGTATTGAAGAATGAATAGAGGATTCAGTTGTTAAAATGCTTGCCTTGCAAGTACAAGGACTTGAGTTTGATCTCTAGAACCTATATAAAAATAAAAATAAAACAAACAGGTGTGATACTGTGTGCTTATATGAGGCACATGGTAGGTAAAGACAGACAGATCCTCACAGGTACACCTAAACTACTTGGAGAATTCCAGGCAAGCAATAAATCCTGTATGAGAGAGAGAGAGAAACAGAGAGAGGACCTGAGATTGTCCCCTGAGCTCCACATTGATGTGCTCATATGTACATGAAAGCACGCATCTTAAGTTGAACTCATAGACCCACAAACGCAAAATATCATGTACACAAAAACAAGAAAGAAGACGTGGAGATGAATATTTTTAGAAAGTCTAAGCTCCATCAACCTTTACTGTACTTTAGAGTAGCTTAAAAATATTTTGTTCCTAAAGGATATATGTTTTTTTCCAAAAATTATTTTTCTGGGGTGCCACATGTAAATAGCACCACTTGCTGAGCCCTTTATTTAGCTACTTCTACAGTTAATCAGCCGTCTTCTTGTATTTGAACAAAAATTTTAAAATGAGAGAGGAATACACACACATACAACATTATACATTTATATGAAACAACAGAAATGAATGCTTTTACATCAGGAGTCACCAGCCCCATATGAAGATAGCAGCAGTGCCCACCCACAACCACACGGAAGACTCTAAAGAGAAGTCTTTAAAGAGAAGACTCATAAAGAAAGATCTTTCTTATGGAAAGATTATTATATAAGCAAAAGTCATGCAGGGTTTGACAGATCTAAAGAGGCTCCTTGTTTTTCATGATTTTCAACATTTTTTTCCTTTGGTGTGATTTCCATTCATTTTAAAAATATTTTAAAAATTATTTTGTTTTATGTGTATGAGTATATTGAGTAATTATACTGAGTATATGAGTGAGTCAGTGTGCCCCTGTTATGCAGTGCCCACGGCAGCAGAGGGTACTGGATCATCTGGAACTGGAGTTATGGACTATTATTAGCTACCATGTGGGTGCTGAGAACTGAACCCAAGTTCTCTCCAAGAGAAGCCATCTCTCTAGATCCAACTTCCCCTTTTTTTCCTACAGAAATGTAACTAAAATGATTTGTTCCTCTAGACTCTAGAATATATACGATAATAATGCATGTCTGAATACCATTGCTTAGATATCAATTCTAAACCAAAAGAGTTTGATTGTATTTCTGGGCATTCTTGTATTGCTTAATGGGGGTTAAAAATATGCTATCATTACATCAATGATCAAATGACATGTTTGTTTGTCAGAAATGACAGTGGTGCCTGTCCTTTCCCAGCCTCTGGATCTGTGGATGCAGCAGCCCCTAGCAGCAGAGGCTTCCACATAGTGGAGAGGAAGTTAATGCTCAGATATATTATTACTCCTCCTGTAATATTTCATAACAGGTCCTGTCTCACTGCCTCTATCCTATTGTTTTTTCTCCCTTCATTCCCCTCATCTTTCCGTAAACCTCTTTTAGTTCCAAATTCAACTAAGCATCTCTTCTTCAGTAAATCCCCCTTCATTTTTACCTTTTTATTCTCTTAACTTCTGTAATCCTATGCATCTCTAAACAATTTGGAGTGTTTGTGTATGCACCTAGATATCTACAAAGACAGGTATAAGAGAGTAAGGGAGTAAATATTTGCTAAAAGTTAAGAGAATGAACCACTGTGTGTCTTACCCTGATCATTGGTTTGTTCTGATCTATGTGGTCTTAATGTGTTACAGTGCATGCTAACCCAAACAGATTGTCGGATTGCCAACTCATTGCTAGAGGTAAGATTTAACTGTAATTTGGGAAAGCAAAGCTAGAGAAATAAGATTTACATATAAAAGAGCCCAGGAAGCCAGCAGCTGGGAAAATCCCTGCAGCAGAATGTGTTTCTAGAAGCTGGTGACACAATGACAGTTGAACTGGCTTCCCTGAAGAGTGGAAGGAGACTTTTGATCACAATGCAGGAAAATTTCCAGAGAAGCCCACTTTGGAAACTTCTGGCATCAGGCTGGTTCCCTAAATCCTTTCTGCCTTCCTCCAGGATAAGGATTATTTAATATTTAACCTCAAGGTTCTAGGATAAGAACAGAATAATAAAAACAATAAGCTGTGGTCTTTGTAGTGACAGTGGGATCCTGTTCAATTACTCTGCCTCCTTTTTGCATTTGGAGAGGCCATGGCTATTCTGGCTTCCATCATCTGAAATGAGGCTTGGCAGTCATCACTTCTCTGTTCTGGATTTGATGTGCTTATACCAGGCCCTCTTAGAAAGGCAAACTAGAGAAAGTGCTTTAACTGTATAGAAGCAGAGGCCACCCACAGCTATTTTAAACAGGCAGAGCTGGCATATTTAAGTGCAATGTCCATCAGAAGAAAACCTAGTGTACAAAAGGAGAAGACCAGAAAGAAAATAGGATAGAAATGTTAGTTGTAGAGATGTGTGCATGGGTGTATATGTATATGCCTGTGTATTTGTATGTGTACCTGTACAGTAGTGTGATAGTGTCTGGGTGCATGTGTGTGTACATGTGTATTTATGCATGTGGCTGTGCATTTATGTATGCATGTATGTGTATATGTGTCTGTCTGAGTGTGTGTACACATATGCACAGGTGTGTCCATATGCACGTGTATATGTGACAATCAAACTCAGGGCTTCATAACATGGTAGGCAAGCAATCTACAACTAAACTATATCTACACTTTTTGGGGGAAAAGTCTAAGTGCATTCTGATCATCTTTTATATTCTATTTATTATTTTTATTTAATGTGTATGTGTGTATTGCCTGCATGCATAGAAGCACACCCATGCTATGCAATACTCTTGGAGGACAGAGGAGGGCAGTGGATCCCTGGAACAAGAGTCACAGAAAGTTGTTAACCACAATATAATGCTAGGATTCAAATCCAGGTCTTCTGCAAGAACAGCCAGTGCTCCTAGCCACTGGAGCCATCTCTCCAGCTTCTCTGCTCATTATTTAAAAGTAATAGATTAAATCAATAAACAACTCAGGTTAATACAAGGAAGAAGCATTTAGATGTTAAGAAAATATGATCAAAATAGGGTTGGAACATTTACCTGTACACTTAAAAGATATGTTAAGAATGTAACAAAACGTTCAGCCCGCTAGTCCCAGGACTTTAAAAGATAAAGACGAGGTCAAAGATAAATAAAGGGAGGAAAAGAAGGCAATGGTGAAAGTAAATACTAGAGACCTGAGGCCAGGGAAAGAGTTTTTAAATTCAAAAGACTCACTGAATACTACGGAAGATTTGCAGATGAAGCTCCAGAAAAGGCGGCCATGCAAGACACCAAGGAAAGTACCAAGACAGACCGCTAACAACGGATATGAGTCTAAAGTTTGCCATTAAACAAGGTATTCCAAAGTCTGCTAAATATTTTGAAAAATATGATTTTGAATCAAGGAAAATAAATCTACTTTGAAAATGATGCTTATATGGAGAGTTAAATATTGGCAGGATTGGAGACAATGAGGTTGGATCTTTACCTCATAGTCAATAGCTTATGAAACAAAGGATTGGAATTTCAAAACAAGTTTTTTTCTGGTCAGAGGAATGAGATCAGAGTCATGCCTATCTTCCTGGAAGGACACGGAACATCCTGTATTACATAGAGGATTTTTACTGGGTGACTATACTAAATCCGTTTCCAGCAGAGCTAAAACTTACAAAATTACTTTCTTATTAAATTTTTAAAAATTTATTTTAAATTTTGTGTATTTATTTTGTGTATTTAAGTTATGCGTATGAATTTATCGCCCTGCATGTATGTAAACGCACCGATGTCAGGCAATGCAGGTGGAGGACAGAAGTGAGCGAGCATCAGATCTTCTGGAACTGGATTTACAGATGTCTATTAGCTGACATGTGGATGCTGGGATTTGAACTTGGGTCTTCTGCAAGAATAGCCAGTGTTCTTAACCACTGAGCCATCTTTCTAGCCCTAGTTTTCTAATAGGGGAACTAGTTAAAATAAATAGCATGGCATAGTATTGGCCTTTCTCTAAGAATCAATACAAGTGGTCCTGCCGGTCACTTGAATAGGCAAAGTCAGTCAGAAAGAGTTTCATATTCTAGAAATACATGAAAGCCTGGCTAGAATACGGATGGAAACTCAAGCAGGTCACTTTGGACATGGCTTACTCTCACTCCTTGAGAGTGTGCTCTACTTTAAGTAGACTCCATATATCTTCAACAACATTGTCTCTTTGGCTTTTCTCAATTCTTTTTTTTTTTGTCTACTTTTAATTGAATTTTTGCAAATGTCATTCAATTTATTTTCAGCATGGTTAGACTCCCTCTCTTTTCTGCACCCAAGATAATCCCCCGTGCATTCTGTCATAGGCCATCTCCAGATTAGCTGAGGAACTATCAACAATTGATGACTACTGGTAGAAAGCTGTTGGTTTTCTCTGTGTAGTATTTTATTACTTTTATTTTATGTGGCTGAGTGTATTGCCTGAATATATGTAAGTGCACCCTAATCACGTAGTGCCCACAGAATCAGAAGTGGGTATAGGATCCCCTGAAACTGAAGTTTCTTTCAGATGGTTGTTAGTTGTCATATGAAAGCTAGGAAACAAACCCAGGGCCTCTGCAAGAACAGTCAGTGCTCTTAACTGCTGAGCCATCTCTGGAGCTCAAGAGTTGGTTTTCTTTAAGGAAGTCATGCTAAATAGATTAACTAGAGTCCAGTTGATGAACTCATGCTGAAGAGAGAAACATGGTTTGATAAGCCTTATCTGAATTCTTTTGTTGACACTTATAAGGACTGGGACACTAAGGGAGTTCCAAAGTGAGATCTTGGTCACAAGATGAAAATTTTAGAAAGCAATCTACCTAAAGAATAGCATGTTTAAATAATTTTGTGTGGATGATATACTATATACATACAAACACACAAATACAGATGGAGAGAGAGATTATAGAATTACAAACCCACAAGGCATGGAATCAAACTTGATACATGATTGAAAACTTCGCCTGTGAAGTTGTGCACTCTAATCTTTGGGAACAGAATTTTGCCAGGATTTATCAAACTCCGTGTAGTCACCAGTACAATACTGACAAGAGAAGAAAGATGCTAGCCACATACTAAAAAGCACTGGCCAAGAAGAAGAACTGATGATGAACAATTTAAACCGTTATAGAATGCACAGAAAAATAAAAGGCAGAAGTATCTTGAATTTTCAAAACATAAACACTCATATTGATGTTAGATTTATTTCTACATAATAAAGTTATTCAGACTTGGTTTGAATAAATATTATTTATACAACTTTAATAATGTTCAACTGTCAGACTCAATCTATGATAAAAATTAAAATGATAACCCTTCCACAAAAAGCAAGTAATTAACTAAGGTACAGTAAATAGTCTTCAGAATGTATAAGGTAAGATGCAGGCTCATTTTTTTATCTTATCTGGGGAAGATTCCAGGAATACACCTTGAAATTGTGAAAAAAACTGACATATTTGCACACGAGTAAAAGACATAATTGTGACATTTAAAAAGACCTAAAGTATAAGCAGAAGTTTTAAAAGGGGAAGTGTCGTGGGAGAGGAAAGTTGAAGAATGGAGAAAAATTAGTTAAGTCAGTATCTTTCATTACCAAAGTTGAATAAATGTTGTTTATATTTTTAGAAATCAAGAAAATGTTATAGACATGTATCACTTAGTTTTGAGAGCAATGGGCCTGTCTTTATTTAAAAAACATAAATAAAAATGATAAAGGAAAAGTTATTAAAGACAGAAAAACTAATAATAATAATACTTTGATAAAGAGAAAATCACTGAAGGTAATTTTCTCAGTGAGCTGTGAGTGGGAGAAGTTTGTCCTACACACCATTGTTTGAATGTGGGTGAATTTGCCTTCTTGTATTAATTAAAGGCCATTTGTATGAATTTTCTTTTAGAGTTTCCCTGTAGCTTCAGCCAGCCTGAAGCTCATTATGTAGACCAGGCTGACCTTGATTTCATAAACATCTGCCTTCCTCTCCCCACTTGGTGCTGGATTAAAGGTGTCCTTGTATGACATTTTTAATTACTAATCATTTCAACAATGTCTTCTGTTTATGCACCATCTATTTTAGAAAAGGGGGGAGCTGAAGTCAGTAAATCAATTATGGGTGATAAGCAAAGCCTGGACATTGTGAGTGGATATGACAGTAAATAAAAGAAAAGCAAGCAAATCAAATCTCTTCCTCTTAAGGCGCATGGACATCTCCACTCATGACAAAACTACAACTTTAAACATGAAAAGTTAATTTGGAAAAAAATCAGATTCATTGCAGAAAAATTCCTCTTTGGGCAATCTTGATTAAATTAAACTAAAGAGTATGAAATTTACAAAACATGGTCATTGTAGAGCCTCTAAAAGATATGGAAAATAAATATCAGCAGTCCAACATGGATTGGGGACACCTCCAACTGCATTCTGGCCATGTTAAAAGGTCATTAATAGATCTGGTATGGAAAAATTCCAAATAAGATTTCTGATAGAGAAATTTTGCATTTTAAATGCCGACAAATGTTATTTTTTGATACATTGTTTTGCATTGAGGTGGTCTAAATATTTAAACTTGTTTGTAAACTGATTGGATATGTTAAAAACATTTACTGAAAGAGTTTTTAGTTCTAAAATTACTGACCAGCTAATGAAATGGTATGTTATTTAAATTTTCACTGTTTTAGAGAGAGTCTTGATATCACGTAAGGTCAAGTGGATCTTGAACTTGGTAAACTACCTCAGTCTTATGTGTGGGATTATAGGCCACACCCAGCTTGTGGCTTGATTCTTTCTAATTAATTTAACTAATTTCATTCATTGATAGGAAGGATTTCTTTCAAAATAGCTAAAAATTTCACCACTAATTTGCACTCATACTCCCAGAGACAGAAGAGCTCTAACTTGTCAAGTCTTCTGCAAAATGGTAGTGTAGAACCCTCCACCATTTCCCACAGTAGAACAGTGGTAACTCAGCATTTAACATGTAGACATTTGGGGACACATGAAAACTAGCCTGGGGAGTTGGCTCAGGCCCTTAATCCCAGCAGTCTGGAGGCAGAAGCAGACAGATTTCTGTGAATTTGAATCCAGTCTGGTCTACATAGGGAGTTCCAGGCCTCAAAACAAAATAAAACAAAATAATGCAAAGAATCCACACACATGCATTACTACTACTAATATATATCATTATTACTATTTTCAATTCATAGAAAACAAACAAACTACTGACTCCAGAAGAGTCTCAGTAATCCAGGTCTCTGTTCTTCCTCTGGAAGTACTTGGTTTTCTTTCTCTAATTTACTTCTGTTGCATGAATGTGGACACTGAATTACCAAATAAATGACTCAGAAAAAATAACAGCTCCTTACTGGCAATGTAATCCATCTTTCCATGGCCTCTGAGAACGACCATCCCTGGATATTTCTTTCTACTCTGCTTCTGATTATTGTGCTCATGATCATGGTACAAGTTGCAAATATAAAATTTTAAAATCTTCCTGAAATTCATGCTTTTTCCTACAAATTTGATAAAATGCTTTTCAATCCCCCAACTCATTTTCTCTTTGTGTTTGTGCATGTGTTTGTGTGTATTTGTGTGTGCATGTGTGTGTGTGTATGTGTCTTTGAAGTAGGCACACGTGGGTAGAGGTCATAGGTCAATTTTGAGGTCATTCTGCATGAGATTCTCAGCCTCAGTATTTGAGATAGATCAGTCATTGGCTGAGAGCTCATCAGTTAGGTTATGACAAACAGACCCAAGTATCTTCCTGCCCTACTTCCCAGCAGTGAGATTACTAGTGCACAATACCAAGCCTGACATTTTACATGAGTGCCGGGGAATCAAACTCATGTTTTTATGCTTGAGTGGATAAGTGATAAATCTTTATTTGACTCCACTTTTTTCTAAGTCCATCATTCCCTTAATTTAATTTTCTGTAAAAAATATTTTAATACTCTTTATTGCAAACATTTTATTGACTTTCTTGACAGAAATGACCTGGAAAACAGTCCCATCCACAAGATGATCCGGCAAATTAATCAACTGTATTACTATAATTTGAAATATAACACACATCCATTCATTCTTATTTGTAGTCTGTAACCTCCATGTATCTTTTAGTCTTTCATTTCCATTCTCATGAAGAATATCAATAATTATATAAATTTATTGCTCAATGAAATTAGTCAGTATTATGTTACTATAATGATATGCCCCAGTCATATCTCTTTATGGAAGCATCTGTTCTAATTGTTTTATGTACAATTATCTACATAGTTTTCATAGCTACCCTTAGAAGACACAATACTATTCTCCTCTTTCACAGATGAGTAAATTAAGGTACAGCGTAGATAATGGAATCAAGAAAATGCAGTGCCCCATCACATTTTTCTTGACACGGTCCTTTCAATAGGATTCAAATCTCTGATTCTCCTATAAATGTGAAGCTTCTGCTCTTGGTTTGATTTAAAAGATCCCTGCATCTTTTCTGCTCCTGAAATTATACAATATTGCCATCGACAGATACTCCTCATTACCTATCAATAACTCAGTCATGTGTTATTTTTACAACACACTTATACATTTTTAACCTAAAGAAATTAGAGAATTTTGTTTTCATTTAATGCTTACTGTGATTATAAGTAGAAGGATTTCATTGTTCTGGGTTTATTGATTGCTCTTCAAATGCCCTAGTTATGTAATTAGGACCTGCAGTAATCAAACACATTCTGCATATTTCCCTGAACAATTTTTTGGGATTTACTTTTCAGTTGCCCATCTTTATATATAATAGTCCCTCATAACATTTTAATTTTCCAGAAAATATAGAGTTCAGTGCAGTGTTTTCCTTAAGTAAGGAAGTCTGACTGGAAGTAGTTTTTGGACTGTGTTCCATTTAAGGGCACCCTCTTATATTTTTCATTCAGTTCTCTACAGCCCCTCTAATAGGAGACTTCATAAACAATGCAGTGCCAATATATGTCATAAGTGGTTCTAGAATACAGCATTTAAAATTATTTATTAGAACAAAATTCACCATTCTTTTAAATAAAAAAAAATGTAACTATTTTTAATAGTTAAATCCTAAAAGTCTGCAGCTAATGGACTGGTATAATGTTATATGAAATCATCAAAAATAATGCTGTAGGGGTGGAGACAGTGTTCAGCTGGAAAAATGGTTGGTTATAAGCAGAAGGCCCTTAATTAAAGTTTAGAAGCCCAAACATGGTACTACATGGATGGATCTGGTCTTAAAAACACTTTGTGTTCTTGCAAAGGATCTAGATCCATGTTTATTATCAAAATAGTAGTTCACCACCATTGAAACTCCAGACATACCTGTTTTATAGGTACACACATAAATGCATGAAGGAAAATGCTTATACACATAAATAAAAATATTTTTTTAGAAAATAAATAAAAAGTAAAACAACAACAACAACAAAAATTGTCCTAGTGAGCTGGTAAATGGAGATACATATATCTCCAGGGGTCCTCTGGCTGGCAAGCCTAGCCAGTCTTGGCAGGTTCCTGATCAATGAGAGATCCTGTTTTAAAAAATGGATTGTATCCAATGCATCTGAGAAAGGATAGCTGGGGTTTCATTTTGGTCTTCACACATGTATGCAAACATGTATACTTGCATCCAAATACACATGTCCAAATGCAAACACAGAGAGACAGAGAGACAGAGACAGAGAAAGAGAGATCCATACATATAAATAATGATATGTGTATTAGCCAATATACTTAAAAATTTTGAAAGCCTGGTATACAATAATTGTCAAAATACTTTTAAAAGCCCAAGAATGTTCTTTTTTGAGTTATTTGTATAACATACATGGGAAGAATTCTACAATGTATACAGAAAGTCATATTTCTGCTTCATAAATGTATGTATTCAATAGAAACAAATACTTAACAAGACTTTCTCATCAATAATGACAAAATAAGATACAAGCAGTTCACATATACACTGGCCACATAGTAGACCGATATTTAAGAATTCTCTGAACTCAATAGCAACAAAATGAGAAAACAAACAAAACACCTTGAAAAGTCATGCTATTATAGAGTATATATTTAGATGTTAAAAAGTCTGTGATGACATATTTAAAATCATTGGCACTTATATCTATTTAAATTAATTATACACTATGCAGTATCACATATATTTGGTTTTTCAATGACGATATAGATGATATCAATTACTGGCCATTCGTGACTGTTAGTGTTTCAACTGGACATTTCAAGTCAAACCTCCAGGCATACCTGTGTGAGGTATCTAGATTAAGGCAACCCTTTGGTAGTTCCTGCAAGTGGTGGTCTTGATTTCATTAATTGATGTATGAAGACTTACTGTAATGGGCTGGGACCATTTGCTGAGCATGGGATACTGGCATGTATAAAATGAAAAGAGCAAGCTGAACGGTAGCCATTCATTCAGAGCTCTCTGCTCTTGACTGTGCATGGCACTTGCTGGCTGTTAGTTCCTGCTGCCCTGACTTCCCTGCGATGATAGAGTGTGACCGGGAAATGTAAGCCAGAGAAATCCAATCTCCCTTACACTGGTCTTGTCTTGGTGTTTTACCACAGCAGCAGGAAACCGAGGCAAGACCTTCCTGTTTACATACTCTGAATGTTTAATCTAGAAAAAAAATAACAATATGTTCACCCAAGACTTAGAAACGTGTGTTCTTTAAGATGGTATTTCCCCAAACTGAAAACAGCCAAGTACCCTCCAATAGGTTAATGGTTAAACAGTTCTTTGTGTGTATGAGGCGTATGAAGATAGTTCTTGGTGGTGATGTAAAATCACTTCTTCCTGATCCTACAGATATTACATAAATCCTTTTAAAGAATTAAACAATGAAAATATTTACCAAAATTTGGTAAAATCAAAATAATGTCTGGATAATGGGAAATAATATTTTACAATTATTGGTTTTCTGCCTGTGACAATGTACTCTGGTATGTTACATAATGCCAAAGGGAGAACCTGGATCAAAACTGTAGAAGGTGATATCGTTTGCGGCTTCTTAAGAGACTACCAACATTTTCTTTTATTTTTTGGAAACGGAGTCTCCCTGTAGCCCCAGATAGCCTGAACTCACTTTGTAGACCAGAATGGACTCCCTCTCACAGAGATCTTTCTGCTTTTGCAAGACTACCATTGTTACTATTTCTATAGTAAAAGTTTTATTATAAAGCTGTTAAATGGAGAGAAATGGCTTCTGATACTGCTGACACTTTTTGTTTTAATTGAATTTTGTGAATTTTATGTACTATATTTTGATAATATTCAGATCCCCTCCCCTATCTGCACCTTCCTTATGACCCCCCTATAATACTCTTGGTCTTTGATATTAAGATTTATACGATTGAGTGAATGAAGCCTCACTGGACAGCATTTGGGTAATGCAAGCAAGACAACCATCAGAATAGTGTTTACTTTTAATGTAAGTATTATGCATTCAAACTACAAATTTCAGTTGATTTCCTAGAATGATGGACTTTAAAACAAGTAAGACCTAAATAGGATTGTCACTAAGTTTTGTTGTGCTTCACAGAGAGAAAAATGTACTTAAGTGATTTCTTAAGCAACATTAATCAGTTAAAGTCAATGAAGCTGTGAGTTAAGAATCACACTAAGAGCAGAGTTTATACTGGGCATTATAGGAGAACTGTAAACAAAATTATACATAGATTGGAAAAAAATATGTTTTTCGGTTTGGTTTTTATTCACAGTTTCCTTTCTTTATGGCAATAAAGCCTATTTACAGATGTTATCATATGCATTGTTTCATCTTGGAGAAATAGCTATATATTGGAGAAAAAGATACAATTGAAAGGACACTCAGCATATTGTTTCACTCATGGTAAACTGAAAATTTCCCTCATAAAATTTGAGTGTATTATTTTTCTGAGCTAATTCCGTGTGCTAGATTTCTAAAATATAGGAGAGAGCCAGATAGATAGAAATGTATTCATTTTTGTCTAAAATTCCCCCATTTTCTTGAGACTGTTGATTTCCATGGCAAAATCCAATGGATTGAATAGCTCTTTTGTGAAAAATCTATTATAGCATATTATTTTTTTTCACAGACAGAATAATTACCTAACAACAGGAACCACATGTAACAGAAAACTCACTGTTATCTTTTGCTGAAATGAAACAGAACTTTTCAAAAGAGGGAGGAAATAAATCAACAGAGCACACCATGTGATCTGTTTGGGGACAAAGGAGTTTTAATGAAAGTGACACCATGATGGTTGTGCCTTTGTTGTGTGGACTCGGGATTGTTATTAAGATAAAAGTGCAAAGCACTATTAAAAATGTGACATAATTATTTCAACTTATTATTTCCCTTCATATCAAAGACTATATCAGACTCTGATGCTGTGTGTGTGTGTGTGTGTGTGTGTGTGTGTGTGTGTGTGTATGCTGCATAGGAACAAACATGGGAGTGAAAAAGACTTCCTCACAACGTAAAGGCAGAAAATACCATTCATGTTATTTTTAAGAGTTGATTTAATTAAGCATGTCAATCTAATATTAAAAAATAATACAGGTATATTAAAATATAAATTGTATTTCATCCAATATTTATTGTTTTCTGAGTCATTCCCTGAACTTACTATCAAAACAAAAGAAAGAAAAAAGCTAAGTGCCATGGGGTATGCCTGTAGGTCCAGCAATTGGGAAGGTAGAGCAGGCTGACTAGGGATTGAAAGCCAGCCTCAACTGCATAACAAGCTGTAAGTCAGCCTAGTTTATTTCAGACCCTGTATCAACAACAGTATCAAACAATTATCAAGACAAAACAACAACAACAAAACCCTCCAAATCAAACAAACAGACAGAAAAAGAAAGAAACTATAACAATAAAATGAATAAACTTTCTTGAGAAAAGTCTGTTTAAGAGACTACAAAATTTCACCATTAAGGCATTTCCAGAAGTTAACTTGTAACTGTGTTTCTGAAACACTTAGGTCCACATTTTCACATTTTCTATGCAAGTGACCTTCATTGGAGACAAAGATTAGGCATATGCAATGAACTGTGATCTAAAAGTAAGGTTCTAGATGCAAAGTGCTTATTTAATTTCCTTTTCTTGTAGTAATGATGTTAGAAGTTGAATTCCAGATTTCAGATTAGGTAATAGCTGTAAACTGCGCTACAGCATCAGCCTTATGGAGTAGGTGTAGGTACCAAAAAGCCTTAGAGATACACAAGGAGATGAAAAGGCCATGTGGACATGGACGCACAAAATCTCCGCTTCACATTTTTTTCAACTCAGCCTAGCACACCTGTGCAAACACGTTCTGACTGTAAAGAAAGCTGTGGCCAAGTGAACACAGAAATATGCAAACACTTTAGTCTTAAGTAGGTCACCCCCTGTTAATCTCCCCCCCCCCTTATTCTCCTAACCAAATCAAATATAAAGCACGGAGAAATGTTTTAAACTTTTAGTGAGAAGAGTAACAAAGTTCCATGAAAAAGTCCAAGCATACAGGAAGACTTGCTGATACAGTTCAATACGGCAGCCAAATCTGCCTGGCTTGGACAGGCTGAACATCCCTACATTTCCTTTGTTTGGGGACATATCTTAATTCCCTGGCCCTTGGTTCAGTTCTTTCTTACATATCTTTGGTTTCCTCTTCAAGAGTCCTAGGTCATAGATACTTTTTACTCCCATAAATGCAGATGTTTAAAATGTGAATTATGCCTGTTTATCAAATCTGGCAATATATACTATTTCCAATAAATATTATACTTTAATATGTTAATCAGTAGCCCAGTAAAATATGTCTGCCACTTTTAAATTCTCCTTTGAGTTCTGTGCCTATATACCTCATTGCATTTTCTAGATCTCTACTCAGACATTAAGAATTTCAAATTTGTATTTGAAAATACAAGTCCAAATTTTTGTACCCAAATTTCCCACAAAGTAAATGACAAATCTAGCCATCTGCTTTTTACTGCCTACAATCATGAAGATGTATTTAATTTCATTCTTTTTTTCACACCTAGAATTTTTGGTCAAGGAATATGAATTTTTTAACCACTCTGGAAGTTGGTCAGACAATTACTCATAAATACAAACATGTTCAGAGCAGCTTTTTTCATAGTAGCTCCAAAAGTGAAACAACTCCAGACTTTCTAACCCCGAATTGGAAACAATCTCTCCATTATTAGGGAAAATGAATAAATATAGCTTGAATTTCATACAACAGAACACTATCCAGAAATGAGAAGTAATAAACTATGGGTATATTTACCTCACAAATATTGGGTTCAGTCAGAGACGCCAGGATAGAAAAGCGTACATATGATACCATTTATTTGAATTTCTAGAAATCTGTGACTAATCTATGGGGGGAAAATCAGAACACTGCCTGCCTCTGGCATTGCCAACTGACTGAAAAGGGGCGTGATAAATATACAGTAATGCTGGAAAGATCTCATATTAATATATCTGTGTATTATCCAGATATATGTGATTTCCAGAATTCTTTAGATTCCATGCTTATAGTTTGTGTATCTTGCTGTATATATCTCATAGCAATAAAATAACAAAATGCTATATATATATGTAAATATCTAACATAATCTTAAAATCACAATAAAATATCTGCAAAAAATTAATGAATTGAACATTAACAATATTTTAGGTCTACTTTTCCCGGACATAAACAGGATAGCAAATTATTTGCTTATATTTCCTTTGCTTTTCTTTATATATTTAATGAACACATATGTATGGACATAGATATCTCACATAGAATGAATACCTAAGTAATATATTACAATCATTTGCATATTGTAAGCAAACTAAACTTATCCCACTACAGGTATGATTCTTTAATATGCTTTTTGTTTATTTTAGTAAGAACTGTTCAGTACTAATGTAATTAGATTAATTCATCTTCTCTTTACATTTTGGATTAGAACTCTCTCATTTTCAAAGTTCCAACTCTACCATGAATATGTGACTATATCTGAAATATCTCTATTTTTGGTAAGACTTGACTGTGTATGTTGAAATCCTTGAAGGGCAGGGACTTGAGCTTTAGATCTTGTGTATGTTGAGTGTGAATCACTTGTTGCCACATGAATCACCTGCTCCACTAGCAGGAGCACCAGTGTTTGGACAGGATTCCCTTTTGTACAGACACCCAGTGCTCTGTCTTGAGTGAAGCTTCCACCTAAGTCTGGGTCTGCTTCTTATCTGGGATTTTGTTCCACTGCTGTGTTGTCGGAGACATTTAATGACTTTCCCACTCACCTAAATTTTAGAAGTTTACAGCAAACATCTAACTGAATGAAGAACCTGGCCCTTCCCTGCTCTTTTGTTTCGTCTCCATGTTCACAGGACTGCCTGTCCTCAGTTTCTGCTTCCATTTTATGGCGGTCTTGTCAAATTCCTCTGGTAACAATTTTGAGTTGAATTGCAGCAACTATACAGATAGAATTTGTGGAAGTGATTATAGATCATATTATCTATGATATCAGAGATATATAAAAATTCTATTTCTAAGGCATGGCAGTCCTCCTTAACTTCATCCTTGGGAAGCAGAGAGAGGGAGTTCCTTGAGCATGTTGGCTTCCAAGACTAGTTTTCCAGAAGCTGTTGGTTTGAATGAGAGTCTCTCTATCAAAAGGAAAGATCGACATCAACCTCAGCCATATGTGCTTGGACACACAATGAGCCTACATACCTGTGAACACACATACACAGTATGGACAACACTCCTACACTGGAAGCAATAAAAGGCAAGACTTTTGCCTAAAGAGATGGCTTAACAATTAAAAGCAAATACCTCTCTTCTGGAATACTGGTGCCTGTTACCCAGAAGCCATGTAAATGCCTCAAAATCAACAATTCCAGTTCTAGGAGATCAGATACTTCTGGCCTCCACACATATATAGATATGTGTGTACAAACCTCCACATACATATTTATAAACAAAAAAAAATTATGAAGGAAGACTTGAGAATAAGAGAGATGTTTTCATCTTAATAAATGGTTTTGTTCTTTGTTTTATCTAATGGCACTAGGTAAAGTTTCTGGTTAAATGTTCAGTAGAATTTTGGATGTTAGGTACATTATGTTCTTGATATTTAGTAGAATTTCTTAACCAATGAGCCATCCCTCCAAGCCAATTTTTAGTAGGATTTCTAGCTTGTTACCATTAGTATGGACTTTACTAGGGATTTTGTAGAATTAATTTTTATCAAGTTTATTTACTTTCCTTGAACTTTTTGGTTGTTAAGACAATTTATTATCAATGAGTTGATATTTTTATTTTGAGTTTTCTCACTATGTTTAAGTCATACTCATTTTCACATTTAATTTGTTAAAATGTCAAATACTGACAGAATTTCTAAGTCATATCTGCATTGAGTTTTCTTCTTGATCTGATCACAAACCTAAATTTAGTGTAGATATTATTTAATGCTGATATTAAGTACTTTTTAGCTTCTTAACAATAATTGTTTTCACTATTATTTTTTTTATTTTGAAAAATGGGTTTATCTAAGACAAAGCCATGCCTTTGAATGTTGGTGAAATGTTTGAGCATGATATTTTCACATTCAAAATTATTTCAGATATTTAGCATATAATTATTAGTTTGATATTAATTCAGACTTTTAACGTCAGTTTTAAATCATGTGTATGCATGTATGTCTGTGTGTGATTATATGAAAGTGAATGTAGTGTCTGTGGAATCCAGAAGACAGCATCTAATTTCCTGGAGCTGGGGATTGATGTTTGTGAGATGCCTGATATGGGAGCTTGGAACCGATCTTGAACTTAGTTCCTCTACAAAGCAGTATCTGTTCTTAACTACTGAGTCATCTCCCCAGTCCCCAGACTTTGTTGTTAATTCTCAATTTGTAGTTATCTGTACAAGATGACATTTTAAAGAGCATATTTTTCAAAGATGTTGAGGAAGTCAATAATTCAGTGTTTCCTGTGTGAATTTGATTAGGCAAGAGTATGTAGTAACCGATCAAACACACCTCAAACATATAGTTGTGAAGGCATATTTTAGATATGATTAAATTCTAGAATCAAATGGCCCTAAATAATGAAATTAGTTTTGATAAAGAGAATAAGCTTCATTCAGTTAGTGTAAAGACCTTATGAACAAACCTATAATTGATGATTAAAAACTGAAATTCTCCCAAGCTGACTAGCAGTCTTCTCTGCCCAATGGTTTCCAATCTGATACTTCAGTAAAATAATATGACTTTCCACTCCCTACTACTTCCTAAGCCAGTTCCTTGAAGTTTCGTTTTTTTCTTTCTTTTTTTTTCTTTTTTATGGATAACCTAAACTGGTAACCTTAGGCAAACACTCTATATTCAGTATCTGGCTTTGCATTTTTCTCAAACAGAAGCTGCCACAGGCTACAGCACCAGATGAGGGTACCAGCAGCAGACTGAGTGTGGCGGGGATTGGGAGGGGGTGTTCATGTGAGTGCTGGGGATAGGTTTTGCCATGCATGTGCATCTGAAAGCTAGAGTCTGAAGTCAGTGTTCTTCCTCTATCATGCTTCATCTCATATTACTTGACCCAGGGACTCTGGCTAAGACTGAGGTTCACAGACTTTTGAGAAAAGTTTGTCAATGAGATCTCAGTGTGTCTTGTCTCCTCTCTACCCTTCAGTGCTGGGATTACAGGCACATGCCACCATGCCTGGCCTTTATATGGAGGCCAGAGATCAAAACTCAGGTCATGAAGCTGACACAGAGGCACTTTACCCACTAAGCATCACCTTCCAACATGGTTTACAGAACCCAGTGGAGTGGTATCTATAGTCATGCTTGCTGTTTGAGATTGCATTCTCAAAGGTGTTTATTCTAGTGATGAGATGGATATGAATTCTTTGCAACTGAGTGTGTGCTTCAACATAAATTCCTCCATCTCCCAGATTGTATTCACATCTACCTGTTAACATAGTGAAGGACCACTGTTTTTTTCTCCTCTTTTCACAGATGTAACTCTAATCATTTTCTATTGAATAGTTTCTCAACTGTTTTTTTTTTTAAGTATAGATCTTTCAATGAATTTAGAGTAACAGTTTATAACTGCAGTGGCATTTGAATAAATAAATTTAAGTAAATGTTGGCTAATAAGTATAAATTATGTTGTATCTTTTCTTTACTTCTAACATGTTATACAAAAAACATACTATCATAGGTTTTTGATAATGAGAACAGGATATTTAATGGAAGATACACAATGTTTAGAGAATTTTAGAGGTTAACCCTAATTATATTGGTAAAGCCATGGTACCCATTTGAAGGCAACAGCCAGTATAAACATATCCATTAAGGTTCCCTTGATATTTTTATGAGCTGTTTCCTTCAAAAGTATTTCTTTTACAAAGATATTTTTGGTCATGGAGATGATGAAAGAGAACTAAATCTGAACCAAAGAATAAAATCCTTTTTCAGAAAATTTACAGAAAGAAATAAACAGAGACATTTGTTCCTACATGGGCAGAAGCCAAACTGCTAGACAAAT
Source organism: Eospalax fontanierii (assembly GCA_035773235.1). Classification (NCBI taxonomy): domain Eukaryota; kingdom Metazoa; phylum Chordata; class Mammalia; order Rodentia; family Spalacidae; genus Eospalax; species Eospalax fontanierii. Next base: position 65,335,597 of record CM069536.1, read on the forward strand.
GATCCCAATATCTGTAGTACTGGGATGAAGTTTGTCGTATTTGGCTCCCTGAACATGACTTTCAGAAATAGCTGACAGATGAAGTTACATTTGTGGGCACCACATAAGGAAAACCAAGTTGGGGATTGTTCATCCTAACTCAGCAGTCAGTATTTGGCACCAAGACAAGAACTCAGTATTGGCTCTTAGTTTTCCCTTACAACCATCTACTTTTAAATAGTATGGAGTATCCTTCTCCTAGTTACTCACAATAGTTACAGAAAGAGATTGAAGAGATGACATAAAAGGTTTAAATACAAGCATCAGTTTTTTTTTTTTCAGAATCAGCCTTGTGTTACAACATCAGAACACAAATCTATGTGTATCTTCAGATGTCAGATCTTTTTATCCTATGCATTTCTATTGATCCTCAAAGTTTTGATGATTGGTTCAATTTTAACTTTCAAATATATTTTTTTAACTTCAAGTCAATTTGTTCTGAAATGTTATCATATGAAGTTCTTAAAGTTTACTCATTTTCAGTCTACTTATAGTCAAAAAATAGCAATCACTGCAAAATTATGTGCATTTAAATGTATGAAATGTATGTTTTACATGCTATTTTCAGTTTAAATGAAATTTTAAATGCATAGTATTTACTGTTTTTCCAATGTAATTCAAAATAAATTGAATAATTTTCCTCCAAAAAAATGAAGACATTATATTTTCTAACTCTCAATGAAAACATTGATCATAAACCACAGGGAAAATTCAATAATGTAAAAATTATACATGCAATAATAAAATAACTATATTTACAAACTGCCAGTTATAATGAAACACAGAAATAAAATATGTTTCCTATTAAAACTTCTGTATCCCAAGTCAGCATGCCCATTATCCTGAAGGTTTCTTCCTTATTTGTTCTTGATAGCATACTTCTGGCCTTTAATATTCTGACTTATTTACATAGTATCATTTTATTATTATATTATACTTTATTGGAATCATATAAACAGGAGAGGAAATATGTAGACTTTAAAAATATTTGCATTAGAGTATGGGAATGTTCATGGCTTAGACATAAACCTGAGATCCAGTTTCTCAAGGTTATTGTAATCTATGATTCTACTGAAAATTATAAAATATATATCATCAAGATATATTCCCAAGGTAACTATTACTAGGTTGAGTAACCTATTGAATCTCATGAGAAAATTGGCCTTCATCAGTTTTGGACAAGAGCTGTTACTTTATATTTCAGTTCTGAAGCCTCTTGTCTCATTTAAAACAATAAGGGAACAAGCGTTTTCTGTGGCTCAACTTCCAGAGATGTTTCAATAAGCTTGCTGAATAAGTGGCCCTAGGAAAGACCGAATCAGAATTGGCTTCTTTCCAGAGTCAACTAGGGTTCCCAAAGGCAGAAACTCTGGACATGGAGGTAGTACTAGTGAATACTAAGAATTTGAAGTCATGAGACTAGACTCTTTTCGGAATCTAATTATCCTTACTGATGTATTAGTAATGCCAAACTTATTAACACTTGCATTCATTGTTAAAAATACTTAAAGCACTTTCAGATTTTGATAATCAAGGTTCTAGATCATGGTGGCAGGCTGCCTGCATCCTAGGCAAGTGTTCACTGGGCTTCTCCCCAGTCTTTTCAATCTATTAGAAAGAATCTCACTAAATTGTCCATGCTGGCCTTGAGCTTGTGATTTTCCCCCCTCTGTCTGAAGTACCTATGATTATAGGCCTGAACCAAATTCTTATAATGAACTTGATATTGACTGGTGATTCAGTACTAAGATTAATTTTGATTCTTGTGCCCTCTGTATTTCTAGACTGTTTTACTTTCATTCTTACTGTATTTTAAATTAAATCCAATATTTTATATTTGCATTCTTATGGCATTCTGAGAACTTTTAAATACCTGTGATAATGGCATAGCAAGATGGCTCAGCAATTAAGAGCACTTACTGCTCTTTCAGAGGACCTGGTCACACGGAGTCTAACAACCATCCCAACTCAGTTTCCAGGAATCCAGCGCCCTCATCTTCCCTCCATAGGCATTGCAATACATCTGTGCACTTACACATATGCAGGCAATAAATACACTCATACGTATAAAAATAAATATTAAAAATACTAAAAATCTATGATAAAGCATTTTAGCATGTAATAATTGTTATCAATGTTTCCAAACAAGATAATTTTATGTACAGTATATTTCAAATTTCTGTTTTCATTTACTGCTCTAGTTGCTTCTTTGTTGCTGTAATAAAAACAGCATGTTAAAACCGTTATGTTAGATAGCAAACAGCTATCTAACTGAGATGAACTACAAATTGCCCAGTTTACTGTTTAAAAAACCACATTTCCAGTTTTACTGGTCAATCACCTGATCATAGGACCACCCCTAGGAAGATGAATTCACCTTAAATTATACTGGACGGATGGAATATCTAGTGTGTTAATGAAATAGCGAACTTATCCTGCCTGAAATCCTTCATTCCAGGGCCGTGCTTCTGGACCTGGCTTTCAGTAAGCATCCCTGAATTTCTCAATTCTTCAGAAAAGTATAATCTTTCCTTTTTTTCTTTTTCTTCCTATCCCTTTTCTAAAAATGCTTTATCTAATGCATTGGGCTGCTCCAGCATCTCGTATTTCTCCACTTTTTCCTCTAAAGCTTCCTTCTTCCAGTCACGAGGCTGCCAGCCTGCCACATGTCTGACCTTCATGCAGGCTCCAAACCTGCATGACCTCTTGTCTTCTTTCTTTCTCCCTTAATTCTCCTCCTCCAGGCAGCTACTGAGCTCCCCAGCTTGCCTGCCTTGAGGATTTTTCTCTAAATTCCAATAAAATTGTCCTGAAGCCTACTGTTTGGGTCCATTCTTAAATTCTTTCATGAATGAGACTAAGAACCCATTAGGGGACCCTCTGTTTCTCCCCATTTCAGTAGCATAGGTGAGAAAGGGTTTATTTCACCTTATACTTCGTGGTCATAGCCCATCATAACAGGATGAGAACTCAAAGGAGGGCAAAATCCATTGAGGAATGATGATTCCTGGCTTGCTCTCTGGCTTTTTCTTAGGTTAATGATTAAATAGCTTTCTTTTAGCTCAGGAAAATCTATCCAGAATATAGGGTTGTCCACAGTGGACTGGGCCCTCCTACACAACTTAGTAATCAAGACCGTTCCTCACAGATATGAATACAGAACAATCTGATCTAGGAAATTCGATGTATGCTTCTCCTAGAGATGAACTCTAGGCTGTGTCAAGATGATAATTAAGACTCAGCAGGACATTGCTCATCTTGATTGCCCTGGTCAATCAAGTTTTCAGTTTGCAAAGTTAATTTAGTCAATCACGATCATTATAAAGTTAGCCTATTAGAATTAAGACTAGTGTGAAGTTTAAATTGAAACCATAATCATCGTTCTTTGATGCTTCATTTTATAACGTTAATAGACATGATTCTCAAATTTACTACACAAACACAGAATATGCAAAAAAGCATAAAGCCCGGGTGCACATGTATGTCACAGTTTCTAAAATACTGGATAGAATTACCAGTTCCTTCTGTGCTTTATTATTTTAATGATTATACCTTACATTTGATTTTGAAGTGACATTGTCATGAATTACATGATAATATGTTACAAAAATTATCCCCTTTAGATTGCTTTAATGGATACAATTAAATCTTGCTTAATTAAATATTTCTTTTGCTGATTATGTCCTTTGAAGGTTTTTTCAAATCATGATTTTTCTCTGATGATTTTTTGAGAATTCATGACGGTGAAATAAAAATCTTTACGGCCATCATCTATTTCAATGAAAAATTTAAGCAAACTCTTTGATATGACTATTCTTCAACACTTTGGAACTGCTATTGCATTGACTTTTTACTGCCAGGATTCGTAGTCTACAGCTTAATGCATGATTTTTTTCTTTTGCTGGTTTCAATTTTTCAATTCATTTTCAAGGAGGAAAATGAACAAAATTGACAATTCCTCTTCTCTCATACCTTTTGAACATGGCACCTGGCCTCTTTTATCCAAAGCGCCACTTCCTCTGCCGCTTAGCATATCTCATCTATTTCTAAAAACGACCATACAGACTCTTCATCGGTTGCAGTAATTCATGCTTCCTCTCTGTTCCTGTACCTCCCTCTTACAGTGAGCTTTCTGGGAGGAAGAGACATATTTATGCTTACTGCCTTTCGTACATGGCCAAAATCATGCATAATTTTAAATAAGCAAAGATCTAGAAAGAAAAAAAACATTTACTAACTTTTTCAGCTTTATTGATAGTCAGTCCACAACTGAACTCCATTTCCTTGGGCCCATATTCTATATCCCTCATAACACTGCCCTGTACTTTCTGATGATTTATAAGCAGGAGATACATGATAGTTATTAACCATTTGTTTTCTTACATAAGCACTGGACAGAATGGCACCTGCTTAAGGATTCAAGAGTTTCTCTATGGGTTCAGCAGACCCTAAGATCAGAAGCCAAGATTCATCTATCTTTAACTTCATTGTTTCAAGAAGGATATCCGGGGCTGGAGAGAAGGCTAAGTGGTTAAAAGCACTAGCAGCTCCTTCATACCAGAGTTTGGTTCCTGGCACCCACATGATGCCTAGCAAATTTCCACAATTCCAGTTCCAGAGAATCCTATGTTCTCTTCTGACCTCCGTGGGCATTGCAAAACATGGGTTCACTTACATGCATGCAGGCAATATACTCATACACATCATAAATAATAAATAGATAGGTAGATAGATAAACTTTTTTTACAAAAGTTAGAAAAATAAATAAATAAATTCCTAACCCAGACTAGCTTAACAGTCCATCACAGATCCCTAAGTCAGCCATCAGGAGGTTCCCACACCCTCAGTTTCTGACCAGCCAGATTGACCTGTTCACCTACGAGCCTGTTTTGCAACAGATGCAGGTTAAGAAGAACTCCAAAACTGGCCAGAAACAGAGAATACACGACTGTATGACTGAGACATGCCAAGTCTTAAATGACACACCTACACTCGGACCTACACAGCTACGGCTGATGGATCACAGCAGAAACGGGGGTGGAGAGCAACTAAAGCATCCCTCAACCCTCACCAGTGAGGCTTTCTCAGACGACATAGTGCTGTCCCTCCAGGACACAATCCCTCAACCCTCACCAGTGAGGCTTTCTCAGACGACATAGCGCTGTCCCTCCAGAAGGACACAATCCCTCAACCCTCAACAGTGAGGCTTTCTCAGACGACATAGCGCTGTCCCTCCAGAAGGACACAATCCCTCAACCCTCACCAGTGAGGCTTTCTCAGACGACATAGCGCTGTCCCTCCAGAAGGACACAATCCCTCAACCCTCACCAGTGAGGCTTTCTCAGACGACATAGTGCTGTCCCTCCGGAAGGACACAATCCCTCAACCCTCACCAGTGAGGCTTTCTCAGACGACATAGCGCTGTCCCTCTAGAAGGACACAGCTGGTCAAATTTTACAGAACAAGGACTGCAAAATGTGTAGCCCTGGATAGGACTCCTATATTGAACTCACCCACCTGTGGCTCAGGGATCATTGCGAAAGTGGAGGGTGGAAATACTGTAAGCGCCAGCCCTGGTTCATGAACTTAGGGAAGCAGAGTCTTTCAGGCTACTGGACTCTTCCACAAGTGAACTTGTGGCAATGGTAGCACTGAGCACAGGACCCTCAACAACTGAAATTAGACAAGGGCCAAGAGTGGAGGGATAGAAATTGGTGGCAGATTATACATAGACTGAGAAATATTGAAGACTGAATGCTACATGGAGTGGGGGAGTGTATGGCTTACATATGATCTCTAGAAAGACTAACCAGACTGCAGTGGATGAATTTACAGTAAAGAACATCTGGCCACTAATGCTTGACTGGATAGGATTTAACATATCTGATGAAACACATTAGGTCTGGAAGGGGTTAGGAGGGATGGGTGGGGGAGGGTGTCTAAGTTTGATTAGTAATCCCACTCTGAAATGTATAAAACTCAATAAAAATTTAAAAAACAAAAATAAAAAATGTTTTTTTTTATAAAAGGACATCTGGAGGTGAGGCACTTAAACACACAAGAGTTGGAGCAAGAAAGAATGAAGGAAGGCAGGGGATGTGGTTAGAATTCAGTTGGGAAAATGTTTCTTCTACATTATAGACTGCACTATGATATTCTGAATAGTTTAAGTGTCCAAACATCACATGCAAGTAACTAGACCCCTCAGGTGACATGTTATGCAGTGTTAGAAGATAATGAGCAAGACTTTGTTATGCCTTCTGTTCCTCATCTATGGTGCTTACTCTAGAGAGTTCTCCAAAGAAGCCAATGTAGGATGAGATGGTAACCAGAGCAAAGAGGAGAATAAAGTGGCCACTTCTCCAGGTACTGAATCTGAGCCTGAATTGAAACAAAGCAATAATAATAATAACCCTGGACCATTATGTAATTATGGAGCCAATGAAACCTGTTCCTTTAATACACTAGTGACCTTGTACATCTTGAAGACCAGAGTTATGCTATATAATCTCAATATCAAAAGAGTTCCTGAGTATACCATTAATGAATCATAAGAAATGGCAAAAACAAAGCTCACAGCAACAAAATAAATTTCTCTAAAGTAGTGCCCAGATGTTTCAAAAGTAGAGCATGTATAGATTTTCTACATATGCATATGCATTCTACCAATCTATTTATAGTCTACATGCATAAGAATATAATTCTGTATATTATGGTAATGTGAAAAAAATCTCATCTCAGGATATATCCAGTATGTCATAGCTAAAAGTAAACTATATCAAAACAGTATTGTAGTCACCATGACATTGATGAGAACATTTAAAAGACATCATGGTTATTAATGTAATCTGTTTCTTTTAATATTGTTGATTTATCATTATTATTGTATATTTGTACATGTACGCATATGTCATGAAGTGTGTATAGAAGTCAAAGGACAAATTTTGAACTGGTTCTCTCCTTCCACCATGGGCTCTGAGGAGGTTGTCAGACTTATAGGGAAAAGCACTTTTATCAGCTGAGCCCCTTGCCAGTGTTCATTATTATAATCTAAAGACAATTTTTTCACACCAGAAATGACAGTATGTTGGACATTTTTACAGGAACACCCTGACCTGTACAGCATGTACACACAGATATACTTCATGAAGACAACCCTAAACAAATTAAAATAACAGAGAACTCTAAGTAGACAATAGGACATAGCTGTGGGGCTAGAAATCTGCAGAACACAGAAATCCATTTGTACATGCCAGACATCTGCTCAACTATTTAATTATTCTTTAATACTAATACTGTTTTTGTTTCACTTTTATTTGCTTTGGCTTCTTTTTGATTGAAATTTTTGCAAAGATAGTGCAATATATTTTGAGCATATTTATATCCTCCCATATCTGTATGCCCTTTCTACACATCATCAAATTTATGTATATATATATATATATATATATGTTTCTGTCCCAAAATAATAGTTTTTTAAATAAATCCATCAAAAACAAGTCACAGACCATCATGTTTGATTAGATGGGATGGAGATTATTACAGAGGTCCAGAACTGGTCCAGCATCAAGAAGTGTCTGTGATCTGCTAAGTCTTAAATGATGCTTATTCAATGCAACCTCTACACACAGGATGAATGCATCTCTCAACTTTCACCAGGGAAACTTCTTTATACAGCGGATGGTGATTAGAACAGAAATCCACAACTGGTCAATGTGCAGAGAACAACAGGATACAGAATGCTTATCCATGATTAGGCCACCTGTTTCAAACCTCTGTCCCCCAAGGCTCAGGAATTTTTGTGGAAAAAAAAAAAAGGTGGAAAGATTGCATGAGCCAGAAGGGGTAGATAGGCACAAGGAAACACAGTCTTCCAGGCAGCTGGTCAGTTAATCATGAACACACAGCAAAGGGATGGCATACACAAGTCATATGAAAGTTCAAACTAGAAAAATTCAAGTATAGACATGGGGAAGAAATACTAACCTAGCATAAGGAACTGTTGACACGTGGCAGCTGCAGGAGACGCAATGTCTCACAGGGATTAGACTCTTGGCGGGCTCAGGGGAGAGACCTAAACTGAAGAACACTGATTAGTGGGGCACAAATCAAACACTATAGGGTATGTCGTTAAGTTGGGGGGGGGCATGGGGAGAGGTGTGGATAGGAAAAAGACCAAAAAAAAAAAAAAACACCATCAAACAATACTGTATGAAAAAATTCAATAATAATAGAATTTAAAAATTAATAAAATCAAGTCACAGAAGAATCCATATTTACCAAGATTGAAACTTGCACGAATGAACATAATAATAACTTTTTATGTCAACAACCCTTAGAAAGCATATAAGAAAATTAAATCAATGGGATAATGCTATAGCCATAAACTGAGGAGATGGGAGGAGATGAAGTATAAATCTTTCATCAATTACTCAAATACTATAGGTAGATTGAACAAAATACCCCCAAATGTTTATGATATTAACACAGTATAGGACCAATCAAGATGACTGACAATTGTGGAAAAAAAATATTGAATAAGGGAGATGAGGAGAGTCAGGAAACCGGGGTTAGCAAAAGATCACCCTACCATGCAAGTACTTTAGTTTTATAAATTAAGTTTCACAGAAACTGAGGCACACAAGCGTACCACTGACCACACCCTATAATTTAACTGTGTCTATGTATGTACAGGAATTTGGCAATGCACAAAATTTATATTTAACGAGTGAAAAATTGAATTAGTTACTAAAATTCTCAGGAAAATTTGATATTCACAGGGAAAAATAAAGTATGCGGTTACACCATTTACTATAATTCAAGATGGAATAATAGTAAAAAAGTAACTAGCTGAACTGTAAATATAATAAAAGAAAATATGAGAAAATATGTAGAGACCTTTGGGTAGAGAAAGCCACGGTGAACGAAACATAAAATGAAGATCATACATTTGCTATATTGAAATTTCTAAATTTCCATAATACAAAACAAAGGTTAGCCAGAATAAAGTCAAACTGCACTAAGAGAATACATTAAAAACATAAATAAGAAAAAATTGCTCCCCAAAAGAAAATAAAAGTCCCAAATAACAACAACAAAAATACATGCTAGTGAATATAAAAGTAGATTATATATACCAAGAATCAATTTGCAGAGTGGGATTCAGAAGTAACTCAAAACCCAGGAAAAATAGACTATCTTTGTGAGTGGGTGGGTGTGTGAAAATTAAAACCAGATTAACAAATCTCAAGTTACAGAGGGTTTGTTCTTATCTCTGTCAGATTTTCTGAGAACTGAGGTCTAGGAACCATCAATTTTGCAGTTGTTACACATTTTTGTGGATGTATACAAGGCACAACCACAATAATAACCTAAGGTATATTCTAGTGAGTAATTGTAAAAGTTGAATTAATTCTCTAAATAATTATTTTTCATAAACACATCCAAACAAATGAATCACAGAAAAGATTCATTTTGCCAAGTAATAAGCTTCTAGGCATGCAAAAATAAACATAAACAATAAAAATACGACTGTCGAATAGCTGATATATACCTCTACCCTGAAACTGTGGATGTCTACTATTGAGAATGAGATAAATTGGAATTAGCCATAAAATAATGAAAAGATTCTGTGTACATACTACAAAATCTTGACTGGAAATATAACTGATGCATTGTTCCAAAAACATGCACTTAAATGCTCAGAAAAATGTGTGAAGGATGATAGGACTAGGTAGGTGCTGACAGATGTTTCCCGTAAGAGGAGACTGGGATTCCAGTCTCATGGAGGGCTGTAAAATTCCTGTTAAGCTTGTGTATCATTTGTAGTTTTGAAGAACGATTCATCTGTCATGTGTTGATCACAGTGTTGCAGATACGGTATATACACTTACTGATACTGATCTCTTACAGATTTTGTATCTCCTATATATTCTCTATACCTTCTACAACATGCGCCTGGTATTTGCACATCAACTGATACTCTCATAGATGAGAAAAAATATTTAGACTTTTCTATACTTTCTAATATGAGACTGTAGGGATATTTTCACATTGTTCACAGAAGTTGTGAAGTTTGCAAGTCTGGTGTTTAGCCATGATGACTTTTAGGAATGAATTAGCTAACTCAACAAAACATTTTTTCCTTCTAAGGATGTTTATAACACATAGCTAGATATAATGCATTAATATCATAGCACAACTTACATATTTTAGTATGTTGTAAATAGAACTATCTCATTAGATTAATACTATTTTATACCTATATAATAGGTTATTATATCAGTTAATACCAATATTAATATTTTATTATATAGTCATATTATTATATTTATGGCTCACGATTTGTAGTTTAATAATATACTGAATGTAAAAATCCATAACATATGAAATTATCAGCAAGTTAAACTGCTTAAAATTTTTCTGAAAATACTAAGAAATAGAATTTGTTTAAAAATACTTAAAGGAAGATCGGTAACTAGAGAGTAAACATGGTTTGTTTCCTAAAAGGTCACGGTACTCCCTCTGTTTGTGGCACCCCCTTGTGTCCAGAAGAGGAAAAGCAGATCTTGCAGAGTCTTCATTTCAGCTCTTAGGAAAGCCACCACAGAAAATGATACAAAAGGGTTGAATGTGCACTTAACATGGTGAGAGGCAGATGTTAATGAGGGAAGGGTGGGTAATGGAGGCACTTGCAATGGGGAAGGAGTAGAGTGTCTGAACACAGGGAGAGAGAAGAGAGATGAACGGGTCTAGGAAAGCCAGAGGAAAATCTGTTGGCTAGGGAACACCTTGAGAAATGCGCATATGGTGTCTGAACATAGTTCATGTGTATACTGGTGACTGTATGGCAAGGATCACAGTTCCAGAAAGTAGAGACTAATTACTACTGGTGAGGGAGAGTAGACCTTACTCAGGATCACTAGATTGGCTGACTAGACTCCAGTGGACGAATTTGTACCAAAGCACATCTAGATACAAATGCTTGACCAGACAGGACTTAACATGCATGGCAGAATGCATGAGGTCCATCTGGGGAAGGGCATGGATGGAGAAGGGGGTCAAAGGTCAAAATTTGATTAAGAACTGTTGAATGAAGTTTTTAAAAAAAGCAATATATTTTTTTAATCTTCGTTTTTAGTAATTCAAAACACAGCAAGCTCAGCAATTGTTATATTCAAGGGTTGACCATTTATATGTCCAGTAATTTCCAGCGAGTGATCATGACTGGACTTAGGATAGAATTAAAACATTCTCTAGATGTAGACAGAACACAAGAATTGAATAAGATTACATTCCTTTCTAAACACAAGGTTTTAGTAACATTTAGGAAACTAAATTTCACTCTTGTTGGAATGAGCAGGCATGACATATAACAACAAATCCTGCCAGGCCGCCACAAGATAAGATTACAAAGCTGCCTCTGAAATAGCATTGTATGTGAAACACCCCACACCTTTGCTTGCTGAGGAAACCTGAAGTAGAGAAGAACTAAGGATTTTAAAGATGAAAGAAGGAAGGCCTCTGGACCACACAAAGCACTGGTGTTTTAAAATGAGACTCTCAGGGCTTTTGTGATGCTGAGCACTAAAAAAAAAAAAAAAAACACAAAGTGGAAGGAAATAATGGACTCCTGAAAGATGTCCCCTGACTTCCACACCAGTCCATACACAGGAACACATGCTCACATGCACACTATGAATAGTTAGATGATAGATAGATAGATAGATAGATAGATGATAGATAGATAGAAATAAGATAAAACAAATAAGGAAATTGTTGCATAGAAAAGCAGTTTTCTCACTGCTATGACAGATGGACTTCAATTGTGATTGACAAGCAACTAACCAATGACTTAAGCCGGGAGTCTTAATAGAAACACAGGGAAGGCTGGGAAAGAGAGGGAGGTGTGCTGCCAGGACACACTCCAGAGTTCTGGGGGTGGGGGCGTGATCAAAACGCAGGCTCTGCCATAGGAAATCTCTATCTGGAGATGAACTCCATGTAAGTAATATGGAATAAACTAATCTCTCTAAAGAACATTCTCTGTCTGTTCAGTAGGTTCAAACCTGCAGATGGAGTGAGACTGAAGCAGGGCCTCACCATGAGAGAGTTCATGCTACAGAAATAAAGACTGAGACTCACAGTTCTCTAACAGTAAAGAGAGCCACCTAAACACTTTCCGATAGAAAAGATTTTCTGGGAACTTTGTCAAAATCCACTTTTCCCTGATCTTTCCTTTCCGTGAATTCACATTCCTTAGCTCTCTGAAAATGACCTTTACTCCTTTTAGTTCAAAAGAAAGACACAATATTTCTTTTCTTTTCAGAACAAAAATTAGATATGTTTGTTTTGCAGTCATTTTCTACATGATTAATGTTTTGGAATGTTCGGATTTGTTAGCAGGTAGAAACGACTGAAACCATATATATATATATATATATATATATATATATATATATATTGCTATGAGCACTAAATTTCTCTCATTTTTTTATATGACACAAAACACAATGGCTAAAATAAATCTCTAGGATTTCTTTAAGACTAATTGTATATTCTCTTAAAAGACATTTGAAAATGACATTTGAAGCCATTTTAAATCAAAATATGAAATGTTTAGTCTAAGCACATTAATTCTTGCATTAGTTACTTTTTGGTTGTTGTAATAAAATGCCATGACCAAAGTAACTAATAAAGTTTATTTGGCTTATGATTCCAGAGAAGACTCCATAGTGGTGAGGGAGGAAAGGTGGCAGCAGTTACAGGAAGTAGAGAGTGACAGAAAATCTGGTAAGGCTTAAGAACTCTTACAGCAGAACCCCAGTGACATACAGAGCAACACCTCCCATAACCTACCAAAACAGTCCCACCAACTGGGGACAAAATGGGAAATGATCTCATTTAAACCACCATAATCCTTGTTTTATCTTATAAAATGCGTGCTACATTTATTTTCTATTAACTAAAATGAAATTCCAAAATTATGATAAAATGTTTACGAATAAAAAGCAATTCTTTAATTACATGGGAAGCAAACTAATTTAATGTTGACAGTTGTGAAAGCTGAGCAATGTCATAAGGCTGAAGAAGAAAGCATGGATGAATTTAATAATAGCAGCTAGCCTTGAAGGGTGGAGCAGAAGGTAGAATAGAGTGCACTATACCCAGTGTATAAGAGAGCAAATTACTGTCTCTGTCCTTCCTCAGTGTACATAGTCCTCAAGGAGTTGATAGAGTGTTATGAGTGTTCTCAGGAAGACACTGAGTGAGGAGAGATGACCAGGGACCTTTACTATAAAGTAATTCAATATGTGGCATTCTAAATTATTTTTATCATGGGGTTATCTCTGCTGATCACTTCATAAGGAAATTTGAATTCATGAATGCAGAAACTTACTCTTAATGTGATGTAGTTATTTCTTAGATGATAAAATAAATATCTTTGATTTAAAAATAGCTAAAAGGATGTGCTAGAGAAGTGGATCTACAGTAAAGTGCACTTGATGCTTTTACAGAGGACTTAAGTTCAGTTTCCAGCATCCCCATCAGCTGGCTTACAACCACTTTTAACTCCAGCTCTAGAGAATACAATGCCTCTAACATCTGTGACACCTGTACTCATATGTACGTATACCCGACACGGACGGACACACAGACACATACATAAAAATAATAAACATCAAACTTTTAATAAAGAAACTGTCAAATTTAACACAGCAAAAGGACCAAAATCGCCTCCCGAAGAAATCAGTCTGTTCGTCAACACCTAATTTCCCTTGTTCTTTTTCCTTGTCTCCATTAACATCTCCTATTATGTCTCCTTCCTTTCCCACTCCCTTCTTTCCACCTACCTGTCTCTGTTTCTTTGCCTGTCTCTCTCTTGCTCTCCATCTCTCACACCCTTGCTTTCATTCTTGCTCTTGCTTACTTCATATATAAAGAACTTTTATTTGATCTCTATAATTTGACATTCTGAGAGTGCTGTGGTTTGAATATAAAGTATCCCCACGGGCTTGTGTTTTTGAACAGTTGATCCCGTTAGTGACATCTGTTTCTAAGAGTTTAAGAGTTCACATGGGCTTGGGAGGAGTCTCTGGTTCCTTAGGACTTTCTTTAATCAGTTCCATCTATGTGAGGAGAAGTCAAATGTCCTGACTGACCATGGCTTCACTTGGAAGCACTGAAGTAATGTCTCCACTGTGTCAACCCTCTTCTTTGTAAACTGGACATTGGTTTGAGTCCCTCTAGTGGTGACTCTATGGTCTTCTTGAAACAGAAGCACAGATGACTCATCACAGTTACAATACAAGACATTTTGAGAGATGCTCCACAGTCCCCTGAGATTTAGCCAATCTTGGAAGGATAGAAACAAAACTTTCCCTTAAGTCCATTTGACCAGATTTGTCATGGTCATCCAAGTATGGTCATTTAAGAAGGTCAGTTATACCAGGTTGGTACCTTTACTTATTGTGTTATATGTAGATAAAGCTTGAATAAACATCAAATATTCTTGAACATCCCCAATTGGAAGAGATTTAGCATCATAGGTTAAGTAGACAAAACTCAGGAAAGGGATTTGAAACAATTTTTTTAAGGTCTGTCTTAAATGAAGTGTCAAATGAAGGCTGTTCTACTGAAAACAGAAGCAGTTCCCTTTCTTTCCCAGTCCGCCATACCCTCATTTACAGCTTTTTCAGAAGGAAGGTTGAGATCATAGCACATATCTATATACAGAAAATAAGGTGATCAGGATTCTGACCAAGCTCACCAAGAAAATGTTTCCTTCTGGACTGTATACATCTGGTTCAAAGAGGTAAAAACCTAGTTCTTCTTGAGCCAAATTTTCTTGTTATGGGCAAAAGAAACTACCAAAAGTAACTCTTGCATAAATCCAAGAAGCATAAAAGACATCTTTCAGTAGCCATAGGTAATCCAATACTTGTCTGCATCCATTTAATACAAAATTGTAACTGATGCAGTACAAGCCAGAGGAGTGGACTGAAATTTTTGGCTGAAAAGTTCTCATCCCTTCTGTTCTAGAAATGTACAGATATCTTAATTGTCTTAATCATCTCTTAAAGTTAATTTATATCTTCAAGCATAGGAACAATGGTATAATTTAACAACTTTAACTTACATGTGAACTTACTTGTAAGTCAATCTGATATTAAGTAAATGATTATTTTTGTTCCCTTATACTAAACGTGAGTCTACACATTTACAACAGTCCCATTCAATAAATACTATGATTCTTCATTATTTTATGTATTTATAAACCTTTAATCTTCTATTTCCTTTGTTAGTACCATGAGACATAGTAACATTCACATAAATTTACCATTTGTTGTGAAAATGTACTAACCAATTAATATAGATAAATGATAGATACATAGATAGGTACATAGACAGAGGAACATTTATCTCAAATGTACTATTATAAACTTTGAGATGTCACTGTAAGTATTGAAGCAGGTTTTAAATGACCAATTTCTTTAAATGTTTAAAGATGTTTTTACATAGGCCTGGCAAAGATATGGACCTTGATAAAAGCTGTTTGTTAACTCCTAAGAGGCTATAGTGGTAAATGTTCATTTTATATCAAAAATCACACCTAAAATTGTACCCTGAAGCAGAAATAATCATGTCTTAAAAATAATTTATATCTTTAAGCACTAGGAACAATGGTATAATTTAACAGTTTTAGCTTACATGTGAACTTACTTGTGAGTCAATCTGATATTAAGTAAATGACTATTTTTGTTCCCTTATACTAAACATAAGTCTACACAATCACAACAGTCCCATACAATGAATACTATGGCTAGAGACAATGTTGTTACAAATTAGTTTCAAAAAAAAAAAAGAACCTCAACACCTTGATTAAAATTCTGATCAGAATAAAATGTGACTGAAATTTAAAACAGTAAAAATAACAACACTTAAAACATTCACGAAGGAACACAGAAAACAATGGTACCCTCAAATAATCTGTCAAAATATTCTTTCCGTCTAGTCTGTTCATGACATTATAACTAGAAAGTGAAAAGCAGAGGTTCCCAGGGCATGATGGGGCAGGAACAAAATCAAGCATAAATACTCTATTTCAGAGTAAAACGTGCTTGGAATTATAGTGCAGAAATTGCAGGAGTGAAGACCATTGGAAGGCACATCTTAAAGACTCCCACTCAAGTAGGGTATTGCTTTTTGACTGACAAATATATTATGCAAAACAATGGAAGTATTTCAAATAGTCATGTATAGAAATCAGCAAATACACTATATAAAAGATGTCAAAATCCAAAATAACTCCTTTTAAAGCAGGTAAATATGTCATGCAAATAATTTCAAATACAAAAGTAGCACCCTGACAGAAACAATAAATAAGTAGAACAATGTAGAAATTTAGTCATTTAAAAAACAGTAAAATATACCATACAAAAAGTTAAAACTCAAAATACTCCCATTTAGAAACAGGTCAACATAAAATTAAAATTTAAAGTCAAATTAAGGAGGTTTGATATTACCCCCTTAGTCTGACATAAAAAAAGCACTGACCTTGTTACAAGGCAATAGAGAATGTGCTGGTATCTGTTTCCTTTCTATGATCCGATCAAGAATCCAAGATGAAAACCCAAAACAAAAAATAAATAAATTGCAAGATGATTGGGCATATGATTAAATGGCTGAAGTCCAGGGAATTCCCATGTTATTGTTATCATGATCCCCTAGAGCTCAATATTACCATTAAGTTCTTGGGGGAGCGGTCACTGTTTTGAATTATGCATGTGGTTGGATTAAGATGGTGACAAGTTCACAGGGGTTATCGCCATTTTGAAAATGTTAGTGCCCAATATAACCACCAAGTCACATGACTATATCCATGCTGATGAGGTCATCAGCCAAGATGCAGAGCAGATCACATAGTCACCTCACTCACGGTGAGGTCACTAGCCACGATGGTGAGCAACCCAAGGTCTTCCTGAGTAAGCTCATCTCCCACCAAGATACAGATCTTATGGGATTTACATGTCTCACAGATTAAATGTGGACAGCAACTCCTTTATACTTTTTTAAAGCACCCATTTAAGTCATGCTGATATAGCAGGAGAAAGCACCCTCAGATATGTAGGACCCTAGATAGGAATGCAAAGCAATGCTCTCAGTCCACAGAGAGGAGTCCATGTCTCGTGACATCCATTGCAACTGTGAAGCAGTGTGCTCTGGATCTCTTCATTCCTACATACAAGCTGTTGCTAGAAAAGAAACATGTGAAGGCAGCAGGGAAGCAGAGGGGCTATGTGCAGTGTGCACAGCCTTGGGCTGCTGCTTTGAGAGCACAGGTCTCACCAAAGCATGGAGTGTGACTCTCTTTGTTCATTGACATTTACAATGCATACATCTAGTTAGAAAAGCAACTTCTTTGGGACCATATGGTCTAACCACTGCTTGCTAGGTGCCCAGTGGGGCCTGAGATCAAACTTACATCTTCTCTGCCTTGACTGTTCTCTTTTAGAGAACCTTGGTAAAAAACAAAAACAAAACACCCAAGTAAACAAACAAACAACAACACAAAATGGAAGGCCTGAAACGAAATAAGGAAAGAAAGAGCTTTTGAAATCTTTTTAGTATTCCTTTAGTTTGAGAGTCAAGTGGTTTTCAGTCTCAAAAGGCCTGAAGCAAGATAGAAAGACAGATAAAGGAGCTCACCTGCTTAGCTGAAAATTCAGCACACCTGCAGAAAAGCCACCAAATAAATAAGGTATTAGAATTTGGGGCTCTATTTGTTGTTGCCAAGATGATAAGGGGCGAAAGAGAGTTTCTAAGAGGGTTCTCAGTCTCATTCATAAAATAACTTAAGAGTGGAACAAAACAGAAGTTTTAAGGCAGTTTTATTAGGATTTAAAGAAAAATCCTCAGGGCAGGCAAGCTGGGAAGCCCAGCTATTGCCTTGAGGAGGAGAATGGAAGGGAGAAGGGGATAAGCCATGAAGTCCTGCGGTTTGGAGCGCCAGCATGGAGGTCAGACACATGGCAGTCTGGCAACCACATGAACAGAAGAAAGATTTAAAGAAAATGTAAAGGTGGATGAGATGCTAGGGCAGTCCAAAGCGTTAAGGAAAGTATGTTTAGAAAAGGGATATGAGGAAGAAAAGTAGAGAATTTAGATAAAGCAGGCAGACTTACAGAGACCTCCATGTCTACCGGGTAAAGAGAAGCACTGGCCCCTGGCAAGCCCTTTTTCTGGCAGCAGAGGAAGATTAAAAACAAAGAGGAAATTGTCAAGAGAAATAGATCAGATGCTCTGAGAGAGGAGCACTTACCTGAACTCTGTCAGGGGCAAGTGGGACTGGGTAAAGTGGTGGCGAAAATGGACTCAAAATCACAGGCGAGACGTGGGTGAGTGGTGGTGGGACAGCAGAGGCAAGATAGTCTGTATTACAGGAGTATCCAGTTAGTGGTTTGGTTTGGGAGGAGGGACTTAGTCCTTGGAGACCCTGGAGCCCTTTTGCAGTTCTTGGCACCAAACGTACGAAGGCGTGCACTGAAGATCACCAACCAAGAGTACTCCTTGGGGAACAGCAAATTGCTGAACTACTTCCTGGGATCAGAGAAACAGCAGCCAGCAGATGCAGTAAGTCAGACATCTTTTATAGGCAGTTAAAAACTTAGGGTAACTTTCAGTGACATAGGTTAGGGGTGGTTAGCCTGGGATTGGTTGGTCTTCAGATAAACAGAGGGACTTGCCTAGGCTAAGCTTGGACATGACATTTTAGAGTGTTGGGAGTTGTGCTGACATTTTGGATTCTGCCATCAACCTAATAACCAAGAGAGGTTATCTCTGTAACTATAAATCAAAATAAACCTTTCTCTTCTAAGTTGAGTTTTTGACGGTGTTTTATCACAGCAATATAAAACTGGAACGAAGTGTATCATCTATTATTGTTCCTCTTGTTCCTCCAAGCATTTCCCATAGAACTCCCACTGCTGATCTGCAAGTTCTGCAGGCCCCGCGACACATTTCAACAGTATTCAGTGTTAGTTACAGCAATAACATTGCCATAAACACACACACACACACTCTCTTTCTCTCTTTCTCTCTCTCTCTCTCTTATCTCTATTGCTTTTTCTTTCTCAATAAGGTCTTACTCACTAACTAGCTGTCCTAATTTCTATTGTTATGACTGAATGCCATGATGAAAATCAATTTAGGGAGAAAGGTTTATTCCATTTACAAAACCAAATTTTAATATGTACAACTGGCAGCAAATGCTTGACAGCTAGTCACATTACATACACTGTCAAGAGCAGAAGAGACTCAACTGCCAGTGTGGCCACTTACTCCATTGCTAGATTTCACTTACATGTGTCTCCATTTTTACATGGTGCCAGACTACCAGCCTAGGAAACAGTACCACCCACAGTGTGATGGGTCTTACTACTGGTAGGCCAACCCAATATAAACAACCCCAGTTGAGTATAGATGCCTCAGGACAATTAAGGTAACAATCACATGTATACTAAGCTGGCTTTGAACTGTGGTTCCTCCTGATTCTGCCTTTCAAGAACTCCTGGTTAAAATCGTGAAAGCAAACGTTGAAAGACGCCAGCTGAGAGGGTCTAGCATTCTCCAATGACAACCTGCTGGTCTGCCTAAGAGAAACTATTGTTTATTTATTTATTCATTGAACATATATGTGAATGTGTGTGTGTACATGTGTGTGTGTGTGTGTGTGTGTATATGTATGTGTGTATAATGATGGCTTCTGGCCGATTCTACCAGCACTGCCTCTCATCTCTCTATCATGATGTTGGGATTACAAATGCACAACACCCCACCTGACTTTTTATGTCGGCTCCATGGGTCAAACATTGATCATCAGGTCTGGGCAGCAAGTATTTTAGCCTCAGCGACATCTCCCATCCCCCATTTTTAGAGTTTGTTGGGTAACTTTTCTTTCATGAAAGGTGTTTTTTAATAGAATGCTATTTATCTTCTGTTGCTACTTTTTATATTCATGTTTAAAATTTTGGTATGATCATAAAGTCACACAAGTAAAATATTACAAGATATTGAATTTGACATTTTTGCTTTAAAAATAATCACCTTAAATCAAGTAATGGAGAGTCATGTCCTGGAGTTGCTGGTTGAGTTATCTGGAATTTCTTTTGGTCGAATGTTTTCTAAGTGAAATATAAGATTCTAGTTAATATCAAAGATTTTAAAATGACATTTTCAGTGTTTAATATGTGAATTGAAAGCCAATTTCTGATCGAGAAAATAACTGGAAAACAGAAAACTTAGAGTCTACAAAGATGTACAACTTTCCCAGCATGCTTATATATTTGGTTCATGAAGTGTCCATGGTGCATTTTATGTCAAAGAAATAAATGATTCTGTACAGCAGCACTTGTTTAACAAATGAAGGACCTTATCATATCATGCATTTGGCTATTTTACTGAAAGATTCTGAAATGTAATAATTGACAGAATGAGTGTGTTATTTCTTCTAATAATGCAGCAGAGGAGAAATAAACCTTGGCAATACCCTGATTGCAGGAATGTGGTGTTATCAAATAGTTAACTGCACTCTTACTACAAAATGTCATTTTAAATTGTCATGGATTTAAGGTAAGGTACTAAATGGTACACTACAAAGCTTGTATTATGAAGTACGTACACTAAACTGTCAATTCCAAGATAATTCTGAATTATATTTTTGTCTGTGTGCTGTGACAGCCTAATCTATGTTCTTTATTTTTCATTCTAAAAATTGAGACTCATGTCAGTTTATCTGAGGGGAAAGAATGGAAATGCATAATATCACAGGGAGTTTAGAATTATAGTATAATCTAAATTAAATACTAAGTTTCCTCTAATATGAGCCATGATTTCTGACTGCTCTGAGGTAAATTTCAGCTAAAGCTGAGGCTAATTTCCCTGCTCTGCTTCTGGAAAGCTAAGGACAGAGCATTCAGCAGTGTATCTCACTGTTCTCCCATAAAGCTAATAGATTTAGCAGAACTGAGAAGTAACATGACCCTTGGAATTGAAAAACTTGCTGGCAGTGTAGAAATACCATAACCCTGGGATTTTCCAGACTTCATTCTCTGGCCAGCTCATAGGAGCTTGGAGCTGTAAGGGACCACCTGGTAAGACACAGTCTTTGCACAGTTAGGAGTGCATGATATGTGAGCTTCGTCATTTGGTCAAGTTCACAGAGTATCATGAGGGACTATAGATGACTGAAAGGTGGGTGTGGTTGTTTGGTGGCCTTTATAAATCTTGGAATGAATGAAGAAGTAAAGCTAGGGAACTCTGCAGCTCCCTCTTTCTCTTAGAGAATGCGTATGTAAATAAAATAGCACTGTGCATCTCTCTTGCTATTTTTGACATCCAAAAATATAAGCTCTGCTTGCCGTACAAAATTTTCTTGAATTACAAAGTCATTTTGAATAAGCCGGTGTGAAACATTAAATCTCATACTCTTTTCCTGTGAGAAAATCATCACATTAAGTCAACCAAGATTTTTCAAGATCATAGATGGGGAAATAGGGGACCATTTGAGAGAACTGTACAATCTGTGAGAATGGATAGGTAGAATGACAACATGTATTCAATAACATGATACTATGAAATACAGTTATGGAAAGAAACCCCTTAACAACTTTACAATATAGAAAATGAAGTTAATTAAGCTTTTTCTGAATATATTTTCCGTTGAGACTTTATTTCATATAATAGAACTTAATCAAATCTAGACCCTATCTCCCATCCTTGCCACTCCATAACCTCCCCCTCAGGATTTCATGCATTCTCTGTATGTTAAAATCTTACCAGGTCAAACATTTGTACCCAGATGTCTTTCAGTGCAATTTCATCCACTGAAGTCTAGTCAGCCTATCTAGAGAACCTGAAAACCTATTCTTCCAAACCCAGCAGTAATCAGTTGCTAATAGTTATTCAGGTAGGGTTGGGACCTCCTGTTCATTTCCCTCATTCTATGCTGTAATTACTTCTGATTGAGTCAGCATGGGTCTTATGCTACTGTCATCATTGTTTTAAGTTCATATGATCAGAAACCTCTGGTTCTTTATGTTCATGCAACGGCTCTGACTGTTCCAATCTTTCTGCCTTTCTTCACTTCAGCAATGGTCCCTGAGCCATGAGTGGGTGAAGTTTAATATAGAATTTCAATCCATGGACATGCACTTTGATTATCTTAGTTATGAATTTGTGTATCCATGTATTATCACTATAATATTTGTGTTTAACCAAAAGAAAAAAGGACATTAGCTATATGTATCTGTGTGTATATGCAAGAATTTATTACCTGTATCAAAATAACTGGTAAAATTATTACATAATATTGATTAAAGTATAACAAACTAAAATGTAATCCAAGTCATGTTTTAGCATCAAACAACATGAAAGTATTATTTTATTCAAGAATGTAGTTAGTGCGGCATCCAATTAGTACTGATTATTTTCTCTTTCAGTAGTTTAGTGATCCCAAGTGTAGCATATTTTAAATCATATGTGTTTACATTTTTTGGAAGTTGAACACATGGGCTATAAATACAATTATTATGGAAGGAGGATTATGTTTTATGAGTAAACATTGAAGATTTTGTTGGTCAACATTTGTCCAACTTTCTTTAATGAGTTCAATTATCTGAAATTGTTTCCTCTAACTGCCAGATGATAATTTTTAAAAAAAAATACTTTGTGTTATTTACACAGTTATTGAAATCGTTGGCTATGTATATGACATTTCTCGTGATAAAATCTGACTTCAGAGCAACTAATTATTATCATAATGTGATAAGTTAATATAATATATACACATACCTATTCTAATTATTGTAGATGAAATGAACATTGGTAATGAAATTATAAGCACTTCAATAACGTATTAGCATGATAATCAGAACATTGAAATTAGACACTATTCAACTCATTAATGATAATTCTCTCATTTGTTTTATTTTGGTACCAAATATATTACCCACTGGGGTTTAATTAGGATGTTTAAACTGTGGGTAGCTTGATATTGAAAAATAAAAGTAGCCATACGCTTACACAGTTAAGATGAGTTTATAAAGCAGAGGTCTAGTTTCATCTAAAACATGAGAAATAAAACAAAACCAAGCTTAATAAACATTTAGGCTTCACTTGAATGCTGTGAGATGGTGCTATATTAAACAACTTGCTACAGAGAGTTGTTACTTCACTATACTATTAGGTATCTTAAGTGAAGTGTTTCCTGTGTTGTATAATAAAGGACAGAAAGGATGCAATGTTCAACATTCATGATTGCACAAAACTTGAAAGATTATTAAATGAAAATGTAAAACATTTAAAAATGATGCATTTATGCATTAAACCACGTCAAAGATGAATTTTTGTCTCATTAAGGTGGATAGGATTATGTGGCTATGTATTACATTACTGAGATCAATTATAATGTCTACTGCCATTCACAATTCCAGAGAGATACTGAGCAGTTTATTAAAATATTCATTTTCAGTAATAGGAAATTTGATCACCAGTGTTTACTGCTATTACTTTTCTCTTATTATGATGAAGAAAATGTATTTTCTCTTGATTACAGTTAAGAATGATCCATCATAGTAGTAGATATAAATTATCTTTTTTAGTTTTAATAAATCAAAACACTAGGCTTTTAAAGGTTGTTTATTAGGAGGGATCTGCAGAAGACACAAACAAGAAGATTATTCTGCAGGGGTATTTCCCCAGCAGTCTGAGGAATAATGGTGCCCTCAGTTGTCCATGTCCCTAAATTCTTGTTGACTAGTCTTTTCTTTTGGCACTCTTCATAGTCTCAGAAATCTTGACTTTTGCACTGTTTCTTCTGTGTGGTTGGTTTTGTTATTATCAAATCTAACACTGAGCTCCATGGACATACTTGTTTTATCTTAGCTTTTGGAGATAAGTAGAGACTGGGGTGAAGTAGATGAGTGAGACCATCTTTTTTCAATATTAATGTAACTAAAGGTTTTTTAAATCCCAAGTATAATGTCAGGAGCCAGAAAGATGGCTCAACAGTTGAGAGCTGTAGCTGCTCAAGCAGAGGACGCAGCTTTGGATCCTAGCATCTAAATGACGGCTGACAATCATCCAAAACTCTAGTTCCAGGAATCTGATAACTTTTCTGACCTCAGCAGACATACCTGCAGGAAAAACACTAATACACAGAAAATAAAAAAATAAAATAAAATTTAAAATGATGTTAATTAAATTAATATATTCTATATTATCAGTCTAAACCATAACTTTAAGGTATCTAAATTGGAAGAGGACATTCCTTAAAAAAAATCCCTATGGAGATCATAGCTTTTGATAATCATCTTATCACTAGCAATGACTTTTTAGTGATGACAGTCACTATCCTCTTCAAGCTTTCCATACATCCAGTTCAAGGTCTTGTACAGACAACAGCTCTATGGATTGCACAGTAGTCACTTTCAATTCTCACTTTATATTTTTTCTGATTTCTCAGTTATCGCATCACTTCATTTCCCTAAATCATGATTATAAAGACGACAATCTACATGGATGTCTGGTTCTGTTTCAGAGATAATAACAGTGATTACCCTGCTGTGCGTTATAGAAAACTGTGTGCTTCTGGTTTGAAATACTCTGGGTCACTTAATCCTTTGCTGTTTGTACTCAGTCACATTTCCCTTCCTCCCATCTTTTTTTGGGTTGTATTACCTCTTGAATGTTTTGAGACTCAACATCTTCATGTCTCGATCAATCCATATCTCCACCTAGAACTTCAAATGTTCTCATAATTTTTGTAAAGAGTAATTCAACATCCTTCTACAATAATGTATTTTAGCTGTATATAAACATATATATATATATATATATATATATAATCTTGATGATTATTTTAAATTAGTTTTAGACTCTACCCATACACAAAGCCTTACTACTATACTTCAGAAAAAAAAAACCAAGTATTTAGTTCTCACACAAGTATGTAATCACATGGCAAGATTGTTATATATCCATTGGAATAATCCCATTTCCAAACAAATATCACAATTCCAGTGGGCTTTGATGATTCCAGGAAATATTAGCAGGAAATATGCAAGGAAAAGGAAAGAAAGAAGAGAGAGGGGTATTGGGTAGGGAGAGAGAGAGAGGGGAGGAAATGAGAGAGAGAGAGAGAGAGAGAGAGAAAGAGAGAGAAATATTATTTTCTATTGTGGCACTTTATGCAGGTTCTGATGTCTGTACATCACCATCCTGACTGGATCATGTATGGAGGGATAACCATGAATAGAGTTCCTGAAAGTTAAGGAAACCCTTCTCGCTGAAATGACTTAATCTCCTGCAGTCTATAGCTTTGAAGTTTGTATTAAAAGGTTGGGCTGTTGTCAGCTTCTCTCATTTTACTCAGTCACCTAGCCTGCTGAGGGGTTTAAGCTGAATTTCAATTTATTCTCTGGAGGACGTGCATCCTGTGTTCCTTAAGCTCTAGTGCCTGGAGGATGTACACTTTCTAATTCATACAGAATACTGACGTGTTCTTTGCTGGAGTATGAGATGCTTGTTTCATTCATTAGCTTTTACTTAGGGGATATCAAAACAAATATTCCATATATTTATTTCAGTCTTTCAAAGTTTCTGTATCTTTTATATTATAGATATTAAATATTATTAAAATAATTATTACAATGAAAACTGTGAAACATGGCTCTCACTCCACAATTCTTCCTCTTAACACTTGCATCTGCATGCTCATGACTGAATGTTCCCAGGGTGTCATATGTGACCTTGGACTCATTGATTAGAGACCCACATATCCAAAAGCAGACTCTTTGAGTTTTCCTTGGCATGTTGGACTCTGCTCTAGTGCTCACGTTCTCTAGTTACTTAAAAGCTTTATTTTTACAGCCAAAGTTCACTTGCAGACTTCTTCTTCGATAAGTCTATCATTAAAATTAGATTTTGAAATACAATCTAAACATATGCTGAAATGATAAAAAAATGAAAAAGTGTTCAAAAAGCCTGGTTTGGGAGACTGGAGAAATGGCTCAGCAGTTAGGACAGCTAACAAATGTCTGTAATGCCAGTTTCAGGTTACCTGATGCCTTTATTTTTGAACCCGTAGACACTGCATGACATTGGTGCTCTTACATACATGCAGGCAATAAACTCAGACAGATAAAGTAAAAGTAAATAAATTATTTTTAATACAAGCATGGTTGTCCAGGCAGCCCCATTTTTTGAACTATATTCTATGCTCACACTCATACCGTATAGAAAATGTATAAATTATAAACAGCTCTCACTGTTAAAAACTATCATTTTCTGTTGGGCATAATGTAAGGTGGGCCTAGCCTAAGGCCACTCACTGGAAGGAATAGAGGAATGGCTTCTGTGGGTGTGGCATTCTGCTCTGGCTAATTGTGAGACCAGCCCACCTATCTGGAGACAAACTTACTATTGGCTGTATTTGAGACCCCACCCCATAAGGTCATTGGCTATCCAGACCTATAAGAGCTTGTGCACCTATTCAACAAATGAGTTTGCAGTGCCACTCGCTTGAGCTGCTTCCTGTCCAACTCCCTGAGTCGGTGGCTTGACTTCTGCGTCTACTCACTCCCAACCCCTCGGGCCGCCAGAGTGGTGAGTCATGCCAGAAACGAACACGATGGAAATGAACACGACTACAATTTTCTGTAAAGTTCCATCTCAATCGTCCATGAAAGGAGACAGAAACGTTCCTGATGGCAATGGTTCACTAGGAACAGAATAACACAGACCCACACTGCTCATCTTTGGCATTGGCAAATCACGTGGGAGTTCTGTAAATTCCCAGGGAGGAGAATTCATTCAGGACCTATTTAAGCAGAAGCTCCAGGTGCAGGAACAGGACAAAGGCATCTTGTCAAGCTTCTCCATAGATTTCTGTCAGAGGATAAGATCTATGATATGCTCAAAATCTGTGGTGATCTTTATTTAATAGGAAAATACAGTTTGTATCTATGATCCTTCTGATCTAATTCCTCTGAAAACAATTTGATTTTAATGAATCTATAAAATTAAAATTCAAATTTATCTTTAAATTCAATGTAAGGAAATATAATAGTCTTGTCTATTGGTTTAATGATATTTAATTTGATCCCATTCTTAAAGAGAGTCATACTATACACATAGCATATATTTTCATAAAGCAGGCATCTTTGCTCTTAATGAAGCTGTTTCCTGTTGCCTGTTTCTCGCTTAATGTCATAATCTTCAGTGACATCACAATTAATTCCTGTAGAGATGATTATAGTTGTACTGAGAGGATTATGATTTCAAGAAAGTGATAAACAGCAGGGACAGAATAATGTCCTTTTTGTGTTTCCCCAGGAGTTTTAGCTTGGTAGGAATAAAAGCCCACAAGACAACAGAATGTGGAGAACATGATAAAATAATAGAGAACTGTATATTTGTTTATTCTGTGAAAGGCCATTGACTCTTGAAATAGTTTTTGTTGATTGCACTAGCTGAATTACTTGATTAAAGGACTAACATTTTGTCAAAAAACTAGTTAGTGCTTTAAATTAAAATTCCAGAAATACCTTGTGACTTAGACTCACAGACATCACTATTGCATATATACTTTACCTGTGAAATTTTAGAGCTACACAAACATGTTTCACTTTTATATTTTAGGTCTTTTTGTAGCCCCAGCTACAACTGGCTTAGAAGTCACTTTGTAGACTATTTTGGCCTGGTCACGGAAATCCACCTGCTTCTGCCTCCTCAGGACTGGGAATAAAGGTACGCACTACCATGCCGAGCTAAATATGTTTCTCTTTAAAATATAAGTGGTGTTTATAAAAGCTAAAGTTTTCAAGAGTTGGGCAATAATGAAAGTGATTTTTTTGATTTCAATAAAGTCTATGTTCTTTTGAGTGATACATTTTATTAGTTTCAGTTGTTCCTTGGAAAGATATTTAGGTGGTTCTGGGATAGAAGTTAAATGTTTAAATATCCATTTTGCTGATCTACCAGCATAATTGAACTGGTTTTCATTGGCTGGTACAGACAGTGAGATGCATACATAGGGTATAGTTCATAGTCGTATTAGGAACTACAGAAATATGAATAGAGGGGATACAGACCAGGTTAGATCACAAAGCACTAGCTCCACCGAGTCTCTCCTTAGATTTTGCCAACTGAAGATATTTCAGTAATTATATATTTTCAGTTTGTATTTGTCCTAGCTTTATGTCATAACCAAATATATAAAGAGCATAATTAGATCTTTCAAATAATTGCCTAATCATCCTCCCAACAGGCTTAATAGAGTATATATATATATATATATATATATATATATATATATACACATAATTGCAAGCCGCAATCTAGCATAGAGGATGAAAAATAAGATCAATTTTTACCTTTTGTTTCTAATGGACAATGAGTTATTTCTCAGAAAATTCAACTTGCAATGGTCAACAAATGGTTAATTATTTTCCCAATTCTCTCATTGTTTTGGAGACGAAAACTGAAAATGTTTAGCAGCAATTTCAGAAACCTTCAAAGCGGCATTTTGTGAGACTATCTTTTAAACTAGGAAGAACTTTCTTTATAATTGCTCAAACACAATTTCCATTCTGAAAGCTTTCTAGCTTTGAAAATTTCCTAAATTATAATTAATTGATTTAAATCTTGCCTTGATGAAAGAATCCAAGCAGATGAGATTAATTCTGTTGTCTCTAAATATCTAACTTACCCAAGAGGCTGTTGCAAAATTCTCATCACCAAGACCCCCTTTGATTATAATTTATATAAATGATCCATTTCTTTCCAAAACTGTCAAGGAAGTAAAACATGTACACAAATCAGTGGACTGTTGGGAGCCTACAAGGTGGACTCTCTCCACGTGGGCTATTATGAAAACTGATTTAATTATTTCTTTTAGAAGTTTAATATGCAAAAAGTTAACTTCTAGAAATATTCAGACCATTGCCAGATGGCTATGAAAATTGTTTTTCATTAAATTGGATTGTTTAAATTTTCCAGACCTATGAATCCAAAGACAGATTAGTCATAGTCGAGAGGGAATTATAACTCAGGAAAACTAAGCAGAGCACCATAGCTAGGAACATAATGATAATTATAATGAAATAAGCCCACATGATTGGGAGTCAGTCTACAAGTAGGTAATTCTAGTCATCCAATATAGGACATGAGAAGTTTGTCAAAGGCAGGCCTTATGGAAAAATTCCTGAATAGACTCTAAAAGAATAAAAGGAATCAACTTCTTCAGAAGAGCATGCTCATGGTATCATCTTTGGGAAGTGTCTGCCTTTGAGATTTGATTATGGTTTCAAATTTAATATTCGTTTATTCAGTCAGGGAACATTTATTGAATACCAGTTCATTGTAGCTCATTGTTAGAGACAAAGTAACTTAACTAGTTTGGAAAACACTCTTCTGTGAGGGATATTTTGTCAGCATCTCCCTGTGTTTTCTGAGATAACTCATACCCAATTCTCCAAACTAGTCTGGAAACATTCTTTCTGTCAAATATCTTCTGACTATTAAATTCCTAAAGCAACTTCTTTTTTGTCTCATTGAACACAATGGCAGCTTTCAGGGTTTTGTGGGTCTCGTTGCCAGTAGACCCAGGCCTACACACAAGCAACTATGTCTAAGGGAGCTTCAATTAGCTCTAATCTTCGCAACGCCTACTCATGTTGGTGTCTTTTAGAGTGGGAAAAAAAAAACTCGTTATGAACAGGGAGACCAAACTTTACCAAGCCTTGCCACTTTTACTGACACAGAACGATTGACGGTTGATATTGCAAAGAATCAAGTTTCTGTGAACTCCACAAACACGGTTTTGATGCCCAATGTATAATCAAGTGAAGGCTTGATGCCTTTGTTCAGTTTGATACAAAACATTGTACTTTTGTGGTGGGTGAATAATGCATATAACATAAAGTCCAAGTAGACTAGAGGGAGGAAAACAGCTTCTATGTAGAAGAGGTGCTTTTCTGATTCTAATGGAGTCTCCTTCAATGAACAGTAACTCAATTAGAGCAATAACTCTGGGAGTGGAAAGATGGCTCAGCGGTTATGAACACTGGCTGCTCTTGCATAGCACCTGGGCCCAGTTAACAATAAGAGCACGGTGGCTGGCAACAGTCTATAACTCCAATTCCTGGGGATCTAATTCCAAATTCTGATCTCCACAGGTATTGCATAACATGAGTACACTTATATACACTTAGACAATACACTCATACACGTAAAAAATAAAAATAATAGCAAGGAGCATTAACCCTGGTGAAGCTGTTGCCTATCCTGGAGCTGTGCAGGCAGCCAATCTATCTGGTGACACTTTAGAAAATGTTGCAAGATTTTATGCTCTTGGTTGTTACTATTTTTTCCCATGTTATTGAAACTGTTCGTGGAGTCTTGACTATCCTCAGTAAGCACAATACTCCCATTGCTACCAAGCAGACACAGACGTTCCTCACCTCCTCTAACAACAAGCCCCATTCAAATATATGAATGTGAAGGAGCAATGACCAAGGATAACATCCTACTTCAGAAATGTGAAATCATAGGCATATATTCTGTTCCCTGTGGGTGCACTGAAATTGAAGTCACTATTGATGATGATTTCAATGGTAGTCTCAATATTTCTGCTTTAGAAGAGGAAGGAATAGTATGCCTACAGCTAGGTAATACATTCCATACATTAGAGAGAAGCTGCACTCACAGACTCTCCATGGGTAGCCTAACAAGGTCTGCATTATGGCCAAACCGATCTGCCAATGCAAATGGGGAAATTTTAATGGCATCTAAGCTCTAAATGATGTGTGGCAGGCAGTCAATGGATGCTAAAGTAGAGAGTCAGTTTTCTCCAGTGTCTGTCTCTTTAGTATTTTATATAATCCCAAGTGGTCATTCCTAACACATATACACATAAGCACCAGTAAATGAACTCAGTGAATATATAATATATATATATATATATATATATTATATATTCATATATAGCGTATTTATATCTGTAATCATTATAACCAATTAAGAGAACAAAAGATCGAGAGAGAGTGGGGGAGCATGGGAAGAGTAGAATGGATGACTGGAGTGGAAATGATACAAACACAGTACTCTTGAATTTTTATATGTATACATATATGTGCATATATGTGTATATATAAACACACTATATGTATATACATATATATCTATATATATCTATATATCTATATATCTATATATATAGATATCTCAACATTTTAAGAAGTTTCACCAGAGATTGGCTGCCTGAACAGTTCCAGGATAGGTAACAGCTTCACCAGGGTTAATGCTATTTTCTATTATTTTTATATTTTATGTGTATGAGCGTAGCACTTATGTGTATATAAGTGCACCCATGTCATGCAATACCTGTGGAGATCAGAGGTTTGTATCAGATCCCCAAGAAATGGAGTTACGGACTGTTGCCAGTCATCATATACATAAAGAGCAACATTATTTTCAACAAAGACCATGGTCAATTGAGCAAAGAGGTTACTGCGTGGATGTTCCCAAAGCCTGGAAGTAAAATGATGTGAAGCAGAGAAAGAAAAAGAGGTCCCTGGAATCCTGTGTTTTCAGTGTAAAAGCAACAGCTGAAAATGAACTATCAAGGCAAGATCAGTGCTGAGGACAACAGATGATTTTTTGACAAGTGAAATGAAATTATTAGTTGGCAGGACAAGAAGACCTGAAAGAAGGAAGACATTGAAAAGCAGCAGGAAGAACTGGAGAAGGTCTGCAACTCTGTCATTACCAGAGTGTCAGAAGCAGGCAGCAGGGAACATCTGAACAGACACAAGGAGAGACCCTCTCTGCTGGTGCTTATTTGGGATTCAGCATCAATTGTTCATTTAAATCCGAGGAGAGATGGATCATTGTTCCCCAATGAAATACTTGAAAAAAGCCAAATTTAGCAAGTTTGAAGTTGAGCTGCAACAGAAAGTAACTGGGTATTCTCAGTACTCGAATGTGGACATGCTCAGGGGGAAAAGAAGCAACCTTGCACTTTATAATCGCTGTATTATAATTAGAAAATGGAATGTCTTAAAGCTAAAGTCCCCCCAATGCACCATTCTGATGCTTTAGATGTTGACATCTTCAATACATGACCAAATTCTGTATTTGATAAACCAGTATAAAATTTAGATGAATAGGTGAAAGAAAAAATATTAGGTCTATATAACCGTTGGGTGGTAATATGATATACACTTAAGACCCTTTGATATGATACAATACAATTAATCAATGTCGCTAGCATCCTACTGGAGAAGATATATTTTTTTGGTACTGGGTCAGTGTTTATCATGGTCTAGATATCTGAAAACAATTATATTTTCATAATAAACTGTATATAAGAAATGAATCATCCCTCTAATATTTAAATAAAGACACACCACCTCTTTAAAAAGTGCCATGCTTCAGTGTGTTTTAATGTTCTAAATAGTTTATAATGAAAGCTTTAGAGCAATATTTGTCAATCAAGGCCAATGGTTACATTAAAATTTTTAGAAAAACCCCACAGAACCACACTTTCTCTAATGAAATTTTATACCCAGGATTGAAGGAAGATTTCCACGAGTTAATAATGATTGTTGTGTTTTACAAATCCCATCAAGCTGCCTAGAAAGAGGATAAGTTGCAAGTAACATTTCCAGCACTATTTCTCCTTATGCAAAAGCCAGCAAGCAGCAGGATTAGACACCAACTCACTGTCTTCATCTTTTCTTTAACCTTTTATGATGACTTAGCAGGTTTACTTTCCATGCCTATGGAACACTGTATTCTGAAAGAATATACTTCCGGAAGAATAGCCATAATGAAGTTAGCAAATGTTTGATGAACATCTCCTGAATTTCAGGATAGACATTGTTTCATTTAGCACAGTCAGAAGGCAGGCTGATAATTTTCTTTTGTTACTCTTATTTACTGAAAAAGGAAAGCTTTCTAAAGAGTTTGACTCCTCCAGAACCGCTAAGTTAATGCTAGTACATTTCAATTTAGCACATAACAACTTCCTACTTTTATTATCACACCAAGTTCCAGCTTCTGTGATTATTCACTTTCTTTCTGGTTCTTGTTTCAAATTAAACCCTCACTTCTCAGAGAAAACTTTATATTACTCTTCTTAGCTTGCTTAGAACCTAACCATTCTATTGTTTTGTACATGGATCGATAAAGGATAACTACTAAGGAAGCTGAAGGGAGGAGTGCAGCATGGATTATACAGCAACTTCATGGGTAGCTGGGCTATAAAATGAGAGCATGTCTCAAAAGTAAGTCAAAGCAAAAAAAAAAAAAAAGAAACACAAAGTGGGAATGGCAAAATGAAAAAGAAATATTTGAATCAATAAATCCTTAAACAATTCACCTTTCAGCAAAGCCAAATTTATCTTTAATTTCACTTTTTTCATATACCATTATGCTTGAAATCTTGGCAACATAAGCAGTTTCACGTAGTTTTATTTGTAAGTTATTAAAATAGCTTAAAATGTATGAAGCTCGGTGATTTTTTTTAAATTTCAGAATGACTTGTTTTACTTTCATGTTATTTATGGCCTTTATGGAGAGACAGCTCCCAGGCTAGTTTGGCTTATTATACACCTGCTCCAGAAAGCATGTGGGCAAAAGAACAGATTGGATGTGTTAAGATCTGGGTTCCTGAAGTGTATTTCTTTATTTAATACATTATTGTTCTCTTACATATTTTTTTTTACCCAAACAGAAGCTAAAATTTGTCTAGTAGTATCCACTTTGAATGGCTAACTTCAGAACCAAGTGGATGGGTGGATATGGTTTTTGCTTTCTTAGCAATGACAGGGATACCACATCCCCTATTTATTTTTCTATAGCCCAGCTATGCCAAATTCCAAACATAGATAGATGTTCCTAGAAATGGTAAAGTTGATTGCTTGGTTGTGACCCGTAGACAAACACTGTAAAAACAATTCTTATTTCATTCTTAGGACCGTGACTTTTAGTATCCTTCAATGTGATTATGTGCTGAGCCAGAAAGAATACTCAGTGGTTAAGAATATTTTCTGTGTAAGTTTGATGTCTTCAATTTTATTCCCAGAACCTACAGAAAATGCCCGACACAGTGGAGCACATCTGTGATCCCATCACTCCTCTGGTGAGATGGGAGCCAGAGATAGGAGAATCAGCCAAAAAGCTCCTGGACATAACTGTAGCCCAGCACAGAAAGAAACGTGGAATAATGACTCAGAAACTAGGTGGAAGGGGAGAATCAGTTTCCAAATAGTTGTCCTATGATCAGCACATGTGCACTATGGCATGTACCTGTGCATAGACTGACTCTATACATAAATCTGAAAATATTTTCAAAGCACTTGAAACTCTGAAACAGTAAGTGTGGTTTAAACTAGGCCTAGAGCATTTAAGTCAGTTGAACCTATTTGAAGGAAAATCATATTCATCGTGAAAAGTAGCTTTTATTCAGTTTCAGGGATTTTAATGTATAGTTTTAAATGAATTTTTATACATTTCATACAATAAATCTTAACCTCGTTAGAACCACTCCCCCATCTGTACCTCCCTTACACCCCCACAATATTTCATACATTCTGTCATATATGTTAAGGAATATAGAATAAACCTTTTATACCTAGATATCCTTTAATTCAAGTTCATCCTCTGGAGTCTATTCAGCTTTTCTAGAAATCTTAAGGAAAAGCTGCTCTCCTTCATCCAGCAGTAATCAGTTTCCAATAGATCTGAGGCTAGGATTGGAGCCTGCTGCTCATGACCCTCAGCGTGGGTCTTATGCATGCTATCATTGCTGCTGAAATCTCATATGAGCAAGTTTTCAGAGGCTTGAAAGACTATGATTCCTTATCTTTATGCACCAACCATGGCTCTCACAATCTTTCTGTTCCCTCTTCTGCAACTGTGCGTAAGCCATGGGAAGATGAGTTTTATTATAGTGATCCTATCTAGAACATGCACTCTATAGTCTCTCTAAGTGCAGTGCACTCTGTTGCATGAGGAAATTTCCCTTGTGAGTGTTGAGAGATGTATTAGTATTCTCTCTGTACCCCGTTCTGCTATGTTCCGTGAGCCCTAGGTTTACAGGTTCCACTGTAGATGTGTAACTTTGGGCCGGGAATCTCTCTGATACATATTCTCTATGTGCAGTCAGTTGCGGAACTCTGATGCTCTCCATCTATTGCAAAAAGAAATTTCTTTGGAAAGTGGTATATGCTATATTTGTCTGTAAATAGTAGAATTCATATTTAGCACACAGTAAGAAACTACATTTTATAGCAACAAGAAAGATAGGGTTTTCTCTATGATCTGTGACATCTCCAGATCTGTGTATTTTACTGTGTTTACAGTGCCACCCAGGAGTTCCTTCCCATTGAGAGTGCTTGAAGTTCAATTAGATAGCTGTCGATTACCTCCTAGATAAAACTGCCACTACCGAACCAATGGAGATAGTTAGCTGTGAAAGTCACTGTGGTTATTAGGCATTAGAGCTTGGTTGAAACGCTGATTGATTTTTATCTCTTAGCAGCTTACATAGTATTCTCTAGAACTATGTGAATTATTCTTTGGAGAAGAGGCATCTGGGTCAGTCCCTGTTCCATTGCTCCAAGTCCTGTGTCCTAAGGATATTCTGTCTTCAGTAATAGGGACCTACTTCAAGTTCTGGGAAGTAATCAAGGACTTTGGCAGTACACGATCTTATTTTGGTAGTCTCTTGGACAACTCTAACCAATAACTCCAAAGGATATTTCTACTGTCTGGCACTGTGTTTCTTCTTATATAACCTTCCAGTACACCCATGCACTAATGTTGAGATATGTTATGTGCATTTTTATTAGATTTTTGATATAATACTTTTTACTCTGGTTTAAATAACCATTGAAAAGCATAATTTTTAGTGACTTTAGAAGTGTTGATGGTAATATCTATGTGAGCCTACTGAAAGAATAATATTTAGCATTTCTTTGGATGGATGAAGATACAGGTTTTGAAATGAAAAATGTAGCATATCCTCCAGTAAGGGAGACAGAGCAGTCAGCAAACCCAGCCTTGATAACAATGAGACATGCAGTGCCCTTGGAACTCCTGGTGTCTATTCTTCAGTTTTCAATGTTCCCACACACCTTAGTGTTCAGTTTCATTTGTTATTTGCAATAGGGAACAATTGTCACAGCTCAGGAGCAGCTTCTTGAAATCATGTGGAAACTCACAGTAGGATATGCAAGTACTCCAAAGTTTGGACATTTATTCACATTCCATTCAAGCACAACCTAAATGACTTTTGACTGAACATTTTGACACTTCCCATTTATATCTTTTTTTGAAAGAAAAGCATAAAGCACTCAAAAAAAACATGGGGTGCAAAGAATAGATATCGAAGCTTTAACAACACAAAAGTTTCAAAATAAATCGTAGAGAATGTCTAAACAGTGCATTACTGGAAAATCTGGTCAGTTATTACAGTGGAAAAGTTATTTAGTAAGTCTTTTTTGAACAAACATTTTGGAAGTTTAGCCAGGATTTCCAGCTATGTATGTTCTTCCTTTTTTAATCTCTAATTAGGAAACAATTCAATGCTAAACTCCTCCATGTTTCTTTTCCCCTTGTTTGTAAGAAAGTTCTTGTCTTTACATGTTATATTAAAACAGATCAGGGCATATGGAGAAGAGAATCACAAACTGTTCCAACTTTGTGTGTGTGTGTGTGTGTGTGTGTGTGTGTGTGTGTGTGTGTGTGTGTTTACAACCAACCCCAGTTTATAGCACAATGCTCAAACCTTTCTGTAATGGGGGTAAAGGCATGCTAAAGGATCATAAATTGACACATAACCTCAGCATTAATCATTTTCTCAAATATGCCCTGGAGAAGCTTGAGAAACAATAGGTTTGGATTCTTCTTTTTCTACGAGCAATAACAGTCACTGTATCATATTGTGAATATTAAAGAGAGAGCTAGAATTTTGGGAAAGATTATTCTTAGGAAAGAAAAAAACCCAAGTATATCACAGTCAGTGTATGAAACATGGACAGAGACATTTAAATCAGGAGCAAATTCTTAATATGTCATTGGAAGATTGGGAAATATTTTATCCTTGGTTGATATTCATTGGAAAAACAAAATATGAATATATGTGTGTATATATGCTCACATGTTTTTCATGTGTATGACTTATGTATCCATATCATCTACACCAGTGTTTATCATCTGCATTTGCATCTATTTCTTTTAAACCTATATCTCATTCCTGTGTCTATATAAGGTTTATCTGTATTGATCTCATGTATATTTATATCTATATCACCTATACTCATGTCTACATCACCTATACCCATGTCTACATCAGCTATACATGTGCCTGCATCATCTATACGTACATGTATCGACATCATCTATACCAGTGTCTATATCATGTCTTCCTAAATGTATACTGTCTATACACACAAATATTGCTTTTGGTGGTAATGGTCATGTATTTCTCATCACTGTGAAAGTTACAGTCAGTCAGAATATTTCTTTCACCTTACGCTTTCAGAGATATCAAGTCACGGCTCTCCACTTCCATTATTTCTGCTGATAGTGAGGCAGAGTACCAGGGCAGAGGCATAATGAAGGAAAGCTGCTCATCTCGTGATGACCAGGAAACAAAGAGACAAAAAGAAATGGGGGAACAAGATATGCCATTCAAAGTCAAGCCCAGAGAGACCTAGGTTTTCCCCCTAGGCCACACCTCTGACAGAATCCAGAGCTCTTTGTGTAGTCCCAAAACCTAGGACCAAATCTTCAAAACTTGAGCATGAATTGTGTATGTCATCTGTGAAGCTAACAATGATGTACTCTATTTTGTCTTCACCATTCTAGTACATATGATGAGGAAAGTGTCTGCGCAATGTCAGCACTCATTGTCATTTACACTAATAAAAGTCAACAGATCACTAATAAAATAACAAATCCTAGTATATGAATATAATTATTAAAAATAATACTAGGACACCATTAGCAATGAAAAACAAAACATTGTAAACAGCATTCAGGATCACTAGAATGAGTCTTACATTCACAAACATGAATATATGTCTATATATGTAAAAGAATTTTTTGCCTATCAAAGTGAATATAATTTATGAACATATTTGTAAAGATTTCAATATTGTAGTAAATTTCTCCTTGAAAGATATGTTTTGGGAAGCACTAATGTTCCCATTTCAGTCCAGATGTCAGTATATGCATGTATATAATGCAACAATTTCATTTCTATGAACTTTTTCCACTATACCAATAAGATGTCACTAACATAATTACAAGGATATTTCCTCAAGAATATTTTTTTTATTTTTATCTATCTTTATTGCATGTGCATGACTGTTTGCTTACATGTATATATGTGTGACCTATATAAGTATACTTGTGTGCCTGCTGTCCATGGGGGCCAGAAGAGATCATTGGGCCCCAGGAAACTGGCATTATGGACAGTTGTGAGCCACTATATGAATGCTAGAAACTGAACTCAGCTCCTCTGCAAGAGAAGCAAGGACTGTTTATCTCCTCAGTCTCCTCTAATAATATTATTAATTACAGGAGACTATGGTACATACAACTTAAATGTCCATCAAAAGCCAAGATGGTCAGGTGAATCCTTCAAGGCCTACATAGAACAAAAGGAGGAGAGGATTGGGGAACGGTAGGTCAGTGGTGAACAGCACTGGCTTCTCTTTCAGAGGACACAGGTTTGGGTTCCAGTACACACATGGCAGCTACATATCTGTGACTCTGGCTCCAGGGAATACGAAACCCTTTTCTGTCCACCCTGGCCATTGCAGGACATGGTTGCACTTCCACATATGCAGGTAAAATAACATACTTATAAAAGAATAATAAGCAAATCCAAAAGTGAAAAAGAAAGAGGCAGGCACGCTCGTGTCCTCAGTGTTGTCACCCATTTCTTTCCACCTCTGACAGTCTCAATCCAGTTCTCAGGCCTTCAGCCTCAAGCTGAATTCTACCACAAGTATCTTAATGTACAATTCTGATTCCTGTAGTCAGTATACTCATAAGTATGACATATGTATGTCTACCTGCAAGCCCTGATTAATAAGAGTAGTCACTCTTGCCCACAAAGGGTGTCACATTGAAGGACAATGATTCTGAGAACCAGAATAATAGTCCAAACTTGCTCTTTCTGTGTGCTAACTGGCCCATTCTTCTAGGTTCAGCTACAGCAGGTCATTTTACAATGCATATTATCTATAGTGGGAATGGTGTGAAATGTTCCTCTAAGGATTTGTTGGCCTGAGCTCTGTATGCTAGATGAGTCTTGGTTGTTTTCTGCTTGGGTATGAAAAGTGGGCTGATCAAGGCTTCAGATTTTCTATTTTGATTGTATTGTATATTGAAGGGAACAGATGGCTCTAGTTCAGCTTCTCCAGAATTCCCTCAGAGGCACAGGTTAGGTGAGATGAGATGCTCTCAGGGAGTCTTTTAAGTTCTATGTCCCTCTAGGAAGCAGACACTGTACAATCTGGGAAAATTGTTAGGCAGAGGTTGAATTCAGACTTTCTCAGGCAGTCTACAAAATATTGGGCTCCTACAAAGCAGCACAAAAACCTGTCCCTGCAGCAATGGGAGGGGCTGTAGGCGGTACCAATGCCAGGAGACAGGCATGGTGATTTGGAGAGCTCACAGCCTGCCAGGGAAAAGAGGATAGTCCAGAGATCTGGAGGGCTGAGTGTAAGAGTGTGCCTGCTTCCAAGGCTAGATGGAGAAGAAAATGTGGTGTTGGTGAGTTTGAAATTGCCTTGGTGGTAGGGAGTGGAGATGCAGTGGACAGGATCAGATTTACCAGGGAAGAATGCTTGTCTTTGGAATCCAAAGCAAGTTGTAGTTGGCGATTACCAGGGTAGAATGATGGTCTCAGGAATGCAATGGCAAGTTGTAGACTTTAACATAGTAGACTGAAAAGTTGAGCGGGACTGAGTATATGATTTAGGACAGGGTGAGTGGGTCTGTACTAAGAGATTAGTCTATAGATCTGGGGAACTAAAAGCAGGAACAGGCCTGTGCCCAAGGCTAGAAGAACATGACGTGGGGTGGGGGAAGGCTGAAGTTACTCATGTGGGAGGGTAGTCAGAAGGCAGTGGGCTGGATCAGACTTACCAGTGAAGAAGGCTCAGAGAAATCCAACAGAGAGGGTGGCCAACCTAGATGGGATGTCACAGGAGCACAATGGCAAGCAGAGGTAGCAACAGCCTTTGAAGACTAACAAACTAGATTGAAAAATTGAGCTGATTTGGATATGGTATTCAAGATGAAGTAGGTAGGTCTGGACTAAGAGAGTAGCCTAGGGATCTTGGGGGCAAAGAGCAGGAGTGGGCCTGTGCCAAAGTCTAGAAGTACAGGACATAGGGAGGGAATATTGACTGTTGTGATGGATAATTTATTGTAAAATGTAAAACTTAGCCATCTAGCTCTTTATACAGACTCCTAGGACAGTGTCATGGAATGTAAGGCTGATGCCACCTGCAATAGAATCACGTTCATCAAGTGGCACTTTTCCCCTTCCTTTCAAAGCACAGCTTCCATTGTCACATGATTGGAACTACACTCACTCTCACCAACAAAACAAAAAGTGAAAAGCAATTATCTATACATAAAGAAGATAAATCTATCTTCATATTGTGGGTCATATGCAATAAAGAAT
This sequence comes from Eospalax fontanierii, assembly GCA_035773235.1. NCBI lineage: Eukaryota > Metazoa > Chordata > Mammalia > Rodentia > Spalacidae > Eospalax > Eospalax fontanierii. The sequence continues at coordinate 65,376,407 of CM069536.1, forward strand.
ACCAGCTATTCCATTGATAGCTGGTTGCCTCTCAGAACTTGGAAGTAAGATCATTTTGCTGAGTACATCACATACTTTGGAACTAGGCCTCAGAGGAATCAAGCTGGAATCGACCTGGAAACTTAGCTCTTATAATATCAGACTGTGCTATGCAAACAGCCCAACTAGAAGAGCAATCTGTAGTCTAGGCAACTGTAGGGTGTACAAACCACAATGATTCACCAAGCAATATATCCCCAATGCCCCAGTGGTGAATCAGTGATTTTATTTTTATGTTTTGATTTTGGGGGCAACCAATAAGTCTCACTTAATGGAAGGGAATTCATATTATTACTTTAAAACTAGCCAGATAGCCATGACTAACATAGTCACAGATCCTAGATCATAAACTACTGCTGCCATTTTCCAAAAACTATACTCAAAATACTTATGTTTACACTTACAGATAAGTGTAATTCTTACCCCTCACCAAAGGAGCTTCATTTTAACATTTCAGAGATCCACAAATGGCCAGGATCAAGGGGTGGCCAGGATCTTGATCTGAGTGTGGATTGGCCAGCCCCAATTGATACATCAACAATGCAAGCACTAAAGTAAAACTAAAAAAAAATGTGGAAGAGGAGGCAGAAAGAATGTAACTGGGAAATATAATGAGTGAGGTATCCCAGAAAGACAAACTGTGTGTGATCACTGCTACATGTCGATTCTAGCTCCTAGTATTTAGATCTGAGTATATAACCTGAAGAGCCAGGAAACTGGAAGGGGATGATGGGAGCAGGGGAGAGAAGGAGCTCTAGAGAGTGTGGAATAGTAGAAAATAAGCATTAGATACTTTTCCTCCTAATGTCAGGATTTCATTTTCTAGGCTGATGCATATTGCTCTCAGGTTAGCTAAATTCAAACCCAACTTGTATTATGCTTTATTCATGTTCACAGTGACCGACTTTCACTGAGAGCGTGCTGAGTGTATGCTACACTCAGTATTAAGTACATTCCTTACAATCCCCACTAAAAAATTCTGGTGATGGAGACATCAACATTCTTGATTTAAATACAGGGGAGGAAATGTATGGCTGGAGACATTAAACACTTAATCCCAGGTTTGTACGGCCCTGTGTTAGTGTTCTTACTAGTAGAGTAACAAATTCCAGAGATAAGAAAATCAATTGGGGACCAAATTCAGTTGGGTTTATTGTTCCAGAATTCTGAAACCATATTTGAGTTGTGTTTTTGCTTTTGTATGTGTAGTTAAGTGGTAAATCCTCCATGGAGGGGACACGGCAGGGGATGATGGGCACATCATAGCAGGAAGGACTCAGAGGAGGAGCTGTCCCAGGTCTCATGGGAGGACATATCTGCTCAGTGATTCCTCAGATTCTCCTGACAGGTCCCATGACCTCCCATCAATCCTGGAGAGTGAGGCTTTAACAGCTCCGGGGTTACTGGACATTCTTGATCCCAACTATGATTGCTTTAAGGTTCAGCACAACATCTTCAGCTTTGTCCTTTATTATTTTTTGGAATTATATAATAAATCTAAAAAGATTTGATAGTATTGAACTATATATTAATCACAAGTCCAAATTATATTCATTTGAGAACAATTTAATTTAATTCACATTCTGTATTTTATAATTAAAACCTGTACTTTGCTAGGTATGCTTTAGTACCCTTTAAAAAACCAAACAACAAACTAAACCAAGTATATTGTTGGAGCACCTGAACTTAAATCAAGTTTCTTGATTATAGGAACTAATAGATTAAACTAAAACTAATGATTTGTCATTTACTTGGATTCTACAGAATGATAATCCAAGATCATCTAACTTTATGAAAGGAAAGTTTGGCATATTTAATCTCAGCACTCAGGACAGAGGAAGGTGAACCTCTGTGAGACCAAGGCCTTCCTGGTCTACACTATGATTTTAAGGCCTGCTGGGAATCCAGTGGGATCCTGTCTCTAAAAACTGTTTGGGGGGCTGGAGAAATGTTTAAGAGCACTTGCTATTCGAGAGGTACAGGGTTCAGTTACAGATCCCACGTGATAACTAACAGGCCTTTGTAGCTCCAGTCCCAGGGGATCTGACACCCTCTTATGGCCTCTACAGTCACTAAACTCACATAGTCCACATACATACATACAGGCAAAATATTCACACAGAGAAAATGCAATTTTTTTTAAGTCTTAGCTAGGGAGATGTCTCAGTCAATAAAGCGATTACCATTCAAGCATTACAGGAGTACCTGAGTTATATCTCCAGCTTTCACATAGAAAGTCAGGCAGAGTGACACATTCCTACCATCTCAGTGCTGGGGAAGAGACAGGTAGATGATTTAACTTGCTTGCAAACCTAATCTCATCTGTCATTCCTAGGTGCCAGCAAGAAATTTTATCAGAGAAAACAAGGCAAAAAAGTTCTTGATGAATGACATAGTATGTTGACTTCTGTTATCCACCTGAACACACACATGCAAGTTCATGCACACCTTCATACACAGGAGCATACACATCCCCATTCTAAACCAATCCACATATACATTCATATACACAAATATCTTAAGGTCACCAACAATATGCTCCAGCTGATAATATTGAAATGGATCAACTTACAATTATCTTACTTTTCCAAATTACAGGGTAAGATGACAGAAAGTGAGTTTCAGAGAGAAAAATAACATTGGTTTAGCCCAACAATTATCTTACAAAATGAGGTAATTTCTACTGTGCCCTACAAAGCACTATGTATGTCTTGCCACCCAACTAATTGTGTTTGTTATAATCTTCCATCATCTGGATGAATTTGCATATCCAAATGTATTTCTTTCTATTCTGTAAACAAAAGATCTTTCTCATTTTCCTTCATGCATAGCACTCCATCGTCTAGTGTATCTTATAAAAGGCACTTCTTCAAACATGTTGAGTAATACACTAGAAAGTTTTCTTGTCAACAGAGAAGTTATGTATGTAAAGTTCTGTTTGTCAAGAAAGTAGTCAAAGACAACCTGAGGAAATGGAGCTAAAGTTCCAATCACTGGTTGATTTGTAAAAGATGGAAGAATACTGGTGGACTGTGATAGCAAATCTCTCATGTTAATTTTAAGCTTTTCTTTCTTTTTGCTTGAAACGGAAAAGCTATGTAATCAATTACCCCATATTGCTATTCGGAGAGACATTTGTGATTTGGCCATCATTCCTAGGAGGATATTATAAACTAGGTATTAATAAATTTTCAATATTGTTAAATTGAGACCATGCTTTACACAAGAAATAATTTGAATTTCTGCCCATAAATAAATGATGTAGTACTTTTTAGGGACCAGATACTAAATAACTTCTTTAAAGAAGAATTTAGAAAACATTTCACAGAAACCTTGTAGCATTCCTTTGGCACAACATTAACAAATTCGATTTAAGAGAGTTTAATCATGTCAATTTTCATTTATGTATATCAGATCGACCCAGTGGTGGGATTTTGGAATGAGGTATTTTTTTTCCAGACATTGCCAACATTATTTGGCTTCTAGCTGTGTCGTAAATGGAGAGTCGTTCAATAAGTAAGCTTGTTATTAAAGAACTTGTGACATTTCTCAGAACATGGAGGTCAAGAAACATTTTGAAAAATTAAAACTTTAACCCCAAATTTATTCAATACTTGATGCATAAGGGAAGAGAAATAAAATTAACTCTGTGCTTGAACTCTCTCTGCTCTCTCTGTCTTTGCTTTCTCTTTCCTATTTCACCACAGAAGTAAATCTACCATGTATAGTAGAAACATAAAACAGAATTAATGGTTATTTATAGATCATACTTAACCTTAGGCAGGCTGAAACCCAAAGAAGAATATCACTGATCAGCTCTATTTCATCCTTCTATGTCTTACAGTATTGCCATGAAACTCTTTCTCTGAGACTGTACAGAGTCCATATCTATGTGATAATGGAGAATTTGCTTTATTTTCCCTTAACTCTAGTTAGTATTAGCTTTGAAGATCTGGTGAGTGTTAAATCAGTCATTGCAAACATTGAAACCACACAGTAAACTTTGCAAAGTGAACAATTATGATGATGATGGTACTGGTAAATATTACAATATGAAATTAGGCTTAATGATGGAGTAATCTGGTTATAACAGTCAGATTAGAGGCAAGAGCAGCACCCAAAGGAAAGTAACCATGCCATAGACTTCACAAAAAGGTAAAGAAAACAGAGCTGCTCATGACATTAAGATCCCAAGGCTTTCTCATAGCTGTATCACAAAGCTTCTTAAAAGTGTTATTTTCACGCTACTGACATGTTTCCTCATATGCAATCATTTTCATAAATGCTACTTTTGTAACAAATTTTCCCTAACTATATACCAAAACAAGTTTGCAATTATAAAACTCATAATATTATATATTTTTTGAGTTTTGAGAAATACTGTATGGTATGTGGTCCATTCTTGGGGCATACTGACACATATATATTATTTGCTAACATCAGTGTTTGAAAAGATGTTTAATGCAGTAAAATCACAAGATGCCCTAGCCACAAACTGAATTCACTTGCTGTGGTATGCCCATATGAAATGAACCTTGTTTATTTCCACTCAAACTCTGTCTATACTACAGTCAGTACTGGAATGGTTTTCATTTAATATTTATAAAAAGTATAACAAATTCTTTTTTAACAAATACATTTTATAAATAGTTATTTATGGATATGTACATTTGTACATATTTAGAACATCGTATTTTTGTTATATTTATATCATATGACAAGTACATTTTACAAAGGACAAATGAATTTCAGTATATTTTTCTTGGTATCTAACTTAATGTGTTAGATACAGAAAAAGCGCAATATGTCTTGTATGCTTCATTGTATTTTATTTTGCACAGGCTAATGGAGACCAGGATGAGATAGGCTGAGTCTGATCTCCATTGAAAATTAAAAACTGAAATTAATTTTTAAAGACCAATATTTCACCTAATTGTTCCCTAATTATTTTTCCACTATCTTAATGTCTTGAAAATGGAAGTAAAGTTGACATTTTCAGCTTACGTGTTTCATGTGATTTTCTCAACTAACATTTCACTTTGAGACAGAGATCATTAATTGTTACAACTCTGGATGGTGAGAGGTAAGAAAGAGGTACTGACACAAGGACAGGTATAAAACAGTTCATTACAGCACAGCAGCCTGGCCCCTCTGGACCCCGAGGCCCAAGGAATGTTTATTATACGCTTCTTTGAATCCCACTAAACTCACAGGACACATCAAGGCCCTTGGCATAACCTGTTCAACTCCCTCTGCCTTCTGGGTTGGAGCTTCATTTCACATTTCATTCACCTCCTTGCTCCAATGATTCTGAAGAGCCAGTGACCCACCTGTTTCTATACGCATATTAGTGCCAATCATTTAAATTCACACTTTGGACCAACTCTCAAGAAATATTCACACAGATGACTGCTGTGGGAGACTTTTTTTTTCTTTAGAAATCAGCTCACAAAATAATGAAATTAGATATAAACTAATAGGATCATCGTCCTAAGCTACTGATCGCCTTTCACATTTCTAACAGTGTTCCTTTGTGGAACTTCTTTCTACCTGTGTATCACATGATTGAATTTCAGTTCCCACTAAACAAATATTATTTTTCTTAAATATAAAATATCTTCTTCAGTGAGTTTGCCTAATGTCTGGCACCCTATTAAAAAGGGAGGAGAATCTATTTTTATCCACTAATGATGCCTTGCCTAAAAATAACTGCTCAGTCTGGCTCTAGAAATTGAATAATTTCTAAGGTGTAACTGCTAACGTTACACCAACACTGGTGATTCAAATGAAATAATAAATATATAAATATCTGAATCCCTGTAACTCAGAATTGGAGCCCAATGATGATCAGTGATAAGAGATTCTATTTCATTGCACTCAGTGCTGAAATAGTGAACACGTGATGACATGACTGAAGCTGCTCTGAAACAGTGGGGTGATGAAGATAATTACAATTCAAGGGCAAAATGCTGTTTCACATTTTGAATGTAAGCTTTCCTTTGAATTCGGTTGCATTATAATGAAACAATAGAATTCCTCACTCTGAATATTTTTCTTCTTGTCATACCTTTGCTTGGCTAATATGATTTATTTTTAAAATATTTTATTGGCTCTTTGAGAATGGTATCTAGAGTACTTTGATCGTATTCAGACCCTCTCCGCCATCTCCATCCCCATCTTACTAACGCGCCGACCCCATTACCCTCTGTTTTCCCCTTCAAAACTTATTGACTCTAAATTGTGCTCCTGAAAGCTCTTCTCTGTATGTGCCCATTCTTTGAAGCCTGATGAACCCACCAGGTTCCATATACTTAAAGAAAACTCACTCTCTCTATCCCAGCAGCTAGCAATTGCCAATAGATCCTCAGATAAGACTGAGACTTCTTTCTCAGCTTCTCTTCTATGTTGGGATTTTGTATGGCTTGGGTTCACAGGGGTCTTTTGGATGGTGTCACAAGTATTGTGGGTTCATATTTGGAACTACACTGTGATGTCGAGAAAACATGGTCGATTCTGGTGTATTTATCCAGTAACTCTGGTTCTTAACAATATTTCTACCACTGTATCCACAGGGATCTCAGCTTTTGGAGGAAAGGAGGTGATAAGGGTCTCCCATTTCAGGTGATGCACTTTGCAGTCTCTTATTCTCTGAATGATTTACCAGTTGTGGGTCTTTGTGTTAGTCACCACATGCTTCAAGACGAAACTACTCTGGAGAGAGTTGAGTGCCACACTTATCTATGGGTGCAACAACTGATCATTGGGAGTCAGTTTTTCTTTCTACAGATCATATCTGACATTGTGTAATAATGTCATAATTCAGTAAATGTAAATAGTATAGTAAAACAAATTGCCTATATTTCAGTGTATATAAGGCAAATAGAAAATGATATAGGTTCACGATGAAATGAGTAGCAAAGACTTTTCAACAAGTATAGAAATATAAGTTATTTTGTATAATAATCTCAATTATCCAACTTCAATTGGATACACATAGAAAATAAGTGCAGTGATATTTTCCCAGATAGATATTTTAAATGGATTATTATATAAACAGCATTCAATTAATTCACCTTGATAAAGCCAAAAATCCCTGCACTTTCATATGCTGAGTACAGGGACCAGGTAACATTTTTGGATTCTATTGTACACTGAAATTTGTCTTTTCAAAATTTATGTGCATTAGAGAATTGAGGAAAACACTTCCTTGTCCTCATGTGATTTTATTGGGCTATTGGGCCTTCGAGGGGTTCAATAAGGTTTTGAGAATGGGACCTAGACCTAAAAGACAAAGTAGCTTCACAGGAGAGACACTTGGAAAACCTGTGCCATGTCCATAATCAGGTTGGCAAGTGGCACAAAGGCAGCCATCTGTGAGCCAAGAAGATAGACTTAAGAACTGCTCAACTCTGCCAATGACTTAATTATGTGCCTTAATCTCTCTTGTGTAAGTCATCAAATCTATGACATTTTGGTATTACAGTACTAGCAGACAAATAATGCCATTGAAGGCTAACATTTAATGAATTGCACGCACACCATCTGTTGTACTGGATACTTGTGTGTATTGAATATATTTGTGTCTATGTGGATCTGGTTCCAGTGTTATCTTGTATTGGAAAAAGAAGGAAATCAGGGCTTTGCTCATTACATAGACATATATTTACTCATCCATCCAATGCCTTTTGAGAATAATCAAAGCATGGCAAAGCACTGGGTATAACAATAACAATTGTTATAACAATTTTTATAACAATTTATAATGATATTTACTGGAGAAAATAGACATAGACAAAAGAAATTCAACCAGTGTTGTGTCTTTACATTATATAAAGGTTTCACCGTGGGAAAGACCAAGATTGGGTGGATCAAAGAAGGCATTAGGAAGGAAGAGGAATTCAAATAAATAGCAAATAGGAGATGGATGATAGATAACCAAAATATACAAATATATGATTTAAACAAAATACATACAAGGAATACACACACACACACACACACACACACACAAACACATACACATATTTTGTGCTTTTTCTTTTGGCAAAAGTTAGAGAGTCTCAGCAAAACTTAAACTCCAAAGTCTTCAAGAATATTCCATCATTAATTGGAAAGATATGTCTTAGTTTATATTTTATGTTTTACAAAAGAAATATTGATTTTCGTTGTGGTCTGATTGACTTATATTTGTTGTCTGTCTTCATTTTCATTCTAGCTGTGTGATTTTTGCAGATAATTTGAACCAAACAGAAACTTCTGGTTCAAACAAATAAGCAGATATTGATTTTTTTGATAAAAATCTATGTCTGACTATTGTTTTGTGGTATAGAAGAGGTAGAAGCCTTAAGAAAAAAAAACAACAACAGGAATTTACCATATGGCTGAAAATGAGAAAAAAAAATCTGGGCCAATATGTGAAATACTGAATTTATTCCACAAAGTTAAATACATTGGATAGGAGACTTTGAGGGCTAATACATGCTACAGCAGTAATGATTACCAACACTTTGATATAATTCTAAAGAAGGACAAACCAAAGCTCATAATGGTCCTGCATACCTTTACTCCCAACACTCAGCAGTCAGAGGCAGACAGACATATGTGAAATTAAGGCCAGGCTGGTCTATATAGCAAGTTCCAGGTGAGCTGAGAAAAAGAGAGAGCTCTCTCTCTCTCTCTCAAAAGCAACCAAGCCAAACCAAAGGAAAAGGCCAAACCATATTGCCACTTCTGATTTTTATATCAAATTACCTTAACTCAAATTAATTAATTAGTGCCCCAGGAAGATATTTTTGTATCAATTCCAAAAGAACCAGTTATTAATATGTTAAAATTAGACAAAATACCTAAATAACCTTGGGCCAAGTCTTATCTTTCAATCGAAATGCAGCAGACATAATACTTAAGAATGAAAGGAATATGAATGCTTAATCTTATTTATCTAAAAGACTGGGAGTAGGCTATTGCAGTGGGGGATGAGGATATATCAATTTGAGAAACTAACAAAGCGAACCTGAGAAGAGAGTTCTTTTATATTTTTCTATATTCCTCGAGAATTTCATATTTATATATCAATCCTCTGCACCCTTTTTTCTCCATCCAACTCAGACTCTGTTTATCACATCTGCTCTCGACTTCATATCCTTATTGTTTTCTCAACCCACTGATTCCAGTTAGGGTTGCCATTACATGCATGACTGTATGCCATTCACAGGTGACAACCTAAAAGGGATCTCTTCTCTAAATAAAACTGACACTTACCCCCCCCAGAGGCCATCAACTACAATTGTTCCTCAAATTGGGTGTGACTTTATGAACCCCTCCTACATCCATGCTGGGATTTTGACAGGCTTGATCTTATATAGATCTTGTGCAGGTGTGTATACATCAACCCCGTCCAGTCAGGAAAATAATTTTTCCCAGTACTGCTCTTCAGTCTTTCCACCCCTCTTCCAAGAGATGATTCCTGAGCCCTCGGGGTGGAGGACTGCAAGCATGATACAGATGGGCCATTTTTGGCTGAGTGCTTTGCACTTTAACCACTTGAGGGCTTCATTAACTAACTGGTTTCCTCTGCAAACTAATTAAATAATCATTTAATTAATTAATTAATTAATTAAAAGAAGTTTCTCTGATGAGAGTTGAGAGTTCCACTAGTCTATGAACATAAAGATAAATATGTAAAGGGCTTTTTATACTATGGCCTTTTTGCAAAAATCTTAGAAGTATGTCCTCCCATACAGCCCATAGCCTACCTAGCCACAGTTTCATAGCACAACAGAGTTCTTAAGTGTAGTCTGAGATACAGTGTCATTAGAAAGGAAGAGAATTGTGGGAAATAGGCTCTTCTTCCTTACAAATACTTTCTTTTTTGCTACAGCTCTGTATTCAACAAACCATCTGATGTACATTTAAGATTATACATAACACTTTACAATACTGTTTTGCACAAGACGGACACTGCGTATCTGAACTCTTCATCATTTTCTTATTTTCCTCTCAAAATAGAAAGGCTATGAAATCATAGCAGTATTTGTAAACAAACTATAAAATTCATATAAGTGTTCAGTCCTCAAATTTCTTATTGTCTTGTACTATAGAAAATTATATAGTAATATTTATTGTTCATAATGATTTTCTGAGGATCAGAAGGATTGACAAGCACAATCCTTTCCATCAACTATCAAACTGCTCCTATATAATTGTGTTTCCACATCATGGATAACTGTCTTTTGCTGGTGAGGAGGTACTTCTTTCCACTTATTTGTGAGTAGTATTTAAGGACTTTATTTAAGCCATGGAATTCAGAGAAAAATGATATGAGACTTGGAAGGAAGAATCTAAAGCTTAGGGACAAGCAAGTAAGAATATACAGTCTGCTATTTTGAAATCTTTGAGATGTTTTTGTGGATCCGTGGCAGTAAATTGAGTTCCCATAATCAGTTTATGCATTTAGATTTATGAACTTTAAACATTTTGCCAAATTGACATGAGTTCAAAAAAGGCAAAACACTGTTTACATCTTAATATTTTGAACCAAAGTCAATATTTTTCTCAGTTACTTATTATTTGAAAATTAGGCTTGTAAATTTTTGGAAATTATGAAAAAATATTTTTAATATATACAGTGTATATTTATTTATTTAACAAGTTTAAGTTGACTGACAGATAAAATGTATACACATTATTTCCTTTACTTGTGATTTACTTTTTTATTTTGTATTTCTTTGAGACAGAATTTCCCTGTAGCTGCATCTGGCCTGGAACCTTTCTATATAGTCCACAATATCCTCGATCTCACAGAGCTTTGCCTGCCTCTGACACTTGAGTGCTGGAATTAAAGTGTGTCCCATCATGCCTAGCTTGTCATTTACTTTTTGAGAAAGAGTCACTTATTATGACAAAGATTGCTTAAAATTCACGATGCAGATATTATTAGCCTCCAATTTCAGGAAACCTTCCTGGTATAGCCTCCTAAATGCTGAGATTATATGTGTGAAATAACAAACTCAACTTTATTATGATGTTTTCATCTATGTATGCATCATGTAATAATTCAGAATGTGTTTCACATCTATAAGCCCATGCAATTACTGTTTTTTTCTGCTTAGAGCATTCAAAGTCCTTGTCCTATCAATTTTGAAATATCTCATGCAATATTATTAACCAGGGTCACTGTACCACTGTACTCTTCAAATACAATCCTAGAACTTGCATAAAGATTCAGAGTCCCTTATTTCATTTTTCAGATGTTGTTCATGTGTTGATATATATGGATGTTTCATTGTTCTCATCAGGATTCTGATGAGAATTATAATTAATGAATTATAATTAATAATTATAAAAAGTATATCTCCTATTATTTGTATGTGTATCTATCAATATGCATCCATATCTACACATGTAAAAATATGCATCTATATATATATATATATATATGTACACATATATGGAAAGAGAAAATTAGATTTTGGAAATTTGATCATGCAACTATGGAGATACTAAAGTTCTGCAGTATGGTAGTATAGTGAAATATAAGGTAGAAGCCTTTAAAACTCTGATAGAAAAGGTTAGGGCATGTGAGTGGGACTTGCTAAAGACTTTGAAACTTTTTATCAGTAGAAGAATATGATGTTTCAGTCAAAGGAACGTGAAATTTTCTTTCACGTTCCTCAGTGCTATGGTGATGCCTATCCACACATACTCAGTTTATTGATTCAATTTTAACCTCTTCCCTACTAACTTTCATAGACACACCCAAAAATAATGGTATATCAGCCACTTGATATTTCTTAACCATATTGTAAACACATACATTTATCATATCACAAACCAAACTGTATCAGGATCTTAGGAATCACAAGGCAGGCAGATCTCTGTGAACTCTATGGCAGTGTGGTCTATGTAGAAAGTTCCGGACCATATGGGGCAACAGGGAAACCCTGCCTCACCACAACCATGGAGAGAAAATAATGAATCCCCTTCTTTGAGCAGACTGTTTCTGATTTGTCTCCAAATCAATCTATTCAAACATTAACACTTATTTCTTGTTTTGTATTTATTCTTTCATTCAATCACATGGATGCGATACAGGAACCAGCTTTGCCAAACAATGGAGATATAATTTGTCATTACAACTTTCCCAAATTAATTGATGCTTGTGAGACATAGTCTTTTTAAGTGAAGTGGATCAAAGAACTGCAGTTTATTAATAATTAATGGAAGGGAAGATCTGCCCCAAGAAGCCAAGTAGTTGTCAGTCTTACACTATATGTGGTACGTAACTTTCTAATACATATCTAGTGCAAAATCTTGCCTTATTCCCACTATCATAAGTAGAATTTCCCTTCTTTTGTAAATAGAACTGATAATACAGACAAATCTCAACTTCCAACTAATATAATTGGACAGAATGAGACCATAGTTGTACAGATAATCAGAAAAAAAAAAAACCCTTACATATTCCACTTCCAAAATCTGCCATCAAAAGGCATGATGAGCTTCCTGACAGAAAAGGCTGCCTTCCAACCATCTAACAATGATGGAAGCATAGATCTCCATCCCTCCCGTGATGACAGTCACTAACTCCATTCCTCCCATCTCCATCACTCCCGCGATGACAGTCACTAACTCCATTCCTCCCCCACCTTTTTTTTTTTTTTTTGTCTTTATGAGATAGGGTTTTCTTGTAGCCTCAGCTGACCTGGACTTAACTAAGTAAACCAGCACCAGCTAGCAGAGATCTGCCTGACTCTGCCTCAAGAGTGCTGGGATTAAAGATGTGAGCCATTTCGCCTGGCCTCCGTTTTTTTTAAGTACTTATTTTTATTGTCTTTTTAATTAAGTGTTTGTGCATTTGTCTACATGTAGGTATGAGCACAAAAATGAATGTGCCCACATACAGCAGAGCCACTGAACCCTCCTAGACTGGAGTTGAAGGTGGTTCTGAATCTTCCCATATGCGTGCTAATAGACCTGGGTCATGTAGAAGAGCAGCAAGTGCTCTGAGCTTCTGAGCCATCTCTCCACCCCCTTCAGATTCTCTTCTAATTAAATATTAATTGTTGGAGGCCATAGTCAGAGAATACAGCCTGACTCCATCTTAGAGAAAAACAGCCCTGGGAAAAATCCTCCCTGTAGCCACCAGCATGTATGATAAGCACATTCGGCCTTGAGCTAGGAAGGCCTGAGAGAGGAGATACTTTTATTACAGCACAGAGCCCTTGTTTCTCTTCTTAGTCCCATCTCTCCTAACAAACACATAGCTATTCATTTTCTCCTGGCAAACATATAGTTATTCATAGTGGGCTCTGAAGGTCAGAGACAGTGTTTCCTAAGCAACGGTGCTGGCTCTGTGTAAGTCCATGAATTTCCCCACCTCCCCAAGTTTGTGTATAAAAACCCCACAATAAAGATAAAGCCTGGCGGCTTGAAGAGAATCTCCCAAGCCGTATGTCTCTGTGTTTCCTGTCTCTCATTCCAGGTATTTTGGTGTCCTTGCTCTCGTTGATCCCCGCAGGGCGGAGCAATTAATCACTGACTTTCTTTGTCCACTTCACTCTCTTGTCTCTCAATTCCATTTACACTATTTCTATTTTATTGTGCAGTTTGGAAAATTAACTGCTGAGAGACTCTGAAATTATTTGGAAGAGAATCTAAATTAAGGAAGTAAGTATCAATAATATTGAGATATATGTATTTTGAAACGTATTTTATAAAGTAAATGTATTCTGTTAATACCAATATGCTACAGAGGATGAAAATGCATTTTAGTATATATAGCAGTAAAAATACACTAAATTAATTTTCACAGTCTTCAGTCTATTTCTTTTTCTTAAAAAACCTAATGTTTTTCTATTGTTTCACTCTACCTGAACCAATTGTTGTTGAGACTTATTGTGTTTTAATTGTTGAAAATGATTCCTATAACGGAAAAATTTTGCATTTATATTTAAGAATAAATCATATGTTGCACTTTCTATAGCATTAAAAATTTCAGATATTTTCTATGTGTAATATATTTTCCAATTACTGAGTTTGATAGTTTGGCCACATATAAATTTGGTGTAGGTATAGGGAGAATAGTGTATATAGAAAGATATAATAGTAATGTGCAATGATTTGAATGTATACAAATCCCACTGCATCAAGCAGGGAGGTAGGAATTAAAGGGAGGATTATAAATCCCTGGGGCTTTACCTTCATGAATAAATTCATGACCTCTGTAAAAGAGCTTGAGGATTCAACCTGTTTCCTGTTCTCTAACCACAGGGTGGATGTCCTCTGTCATGTCTTCATGCAGAAGGAAGGCTCTCACCAGTGGTAGCCATCTGATGTTAAGACTTCCCAACCTCCAGAGTCAAACAAACTTCTATAATCCAAATTTTAGCTAGTTTTGGGTAATCTATGTATATTCACATGAATAGAACAGAATAGAATAGAATAGAATAGAATAGAATAGAATAGAATAGAATAGGACAGGGTAGAATAGAATAATAGAAATTAGAAAATTTCATATAAAAAGGGGTCTATAATGGACATATAGACATAGTGAAAAATATGGGCTAATTAGGTACTTTGTTTGCAACACTCTGTACTTCGTTTTTGTTTGTTTGTTTGCTTTTCTACCAACATAAATGATTCATTTTTAAGCAGGTGATGGGAACAAACACCAATGTAGGCAAAGCCAGCATGATGGATAGCTTTGGTTGTCAAGTTGACATACTTGGGAAGAAGGAACAACAGCTAGGTAGTTGTCTCTATTGCACTGGGCTATGACCGTGTCTATGATGCATTTTCTTGATGGTGAGCAATGTGAGAGGATTCAGCCCCCTGTTGGTGGTAACACCCTTGGGCCAGATGATCCTAGGTTGTATAAGAAAGCATATTGGGCACAGGTCAGAGGAGCAAGCTTTTTCCACTATGGTTTGCATTTCGTTTTCTGGCACCAGGTTCCTGCTTGAGCTTTAAACTTAGCTTCTGTTGATGACTGATTGTACTGCAGCTGAACTAAATCCTTTTTTCCTCAAGGTGGTTTTGGACATTGTTTTATCACAACAGTAGAAAGAAAGCTAGAACAGCCAACTAGAACCTGAACCAAGAAATCTGTTCTTAGGACTTGCACTCCTGGCTCTAATTCACAGTGTTTCTGACCAGGAAGATCTGAAATAAGAGATCACTCCATAGTCTTTTCATGAAGCAAAGTAGAAGACTCCCTACAGAGGCCAAGAGGTAATTTGAGAACTCCACAGTTAGGACCAGTAGAAAGGGTGCAAACATCAAGAGCACTCCTACAGTTGCTGGAATCTTTGGAGCCTTTTTGCACTCCAAACATATTAATGCATTTCTCTGTTCAAGAAAGACAGCCTTAATTGCCAAGTTTTCACACTGACCAAGCAAATGTCACCTATTCTGGTCTTCACTGAAAAGTGAATAGAACATGGAGAAAAGTGTACAGTTCACTCCCTTAGGAGAGATGTGCTGTTGGGATTATAATTCATACATGAAAACGCAGAAGCCATGGTGGCAAGCTCATTGATCAGGTTCTTACACTAAATTGTGTCAGTGGTATTCTATTAGGTTTTTCTCAACCAGGGTCATGTTCTATTTTCCAATCCATACAACACCTTCTATAAAAGAAATATGCCAGTATGATATGAGGCAAACTGAGTAATACCAAGCAGAAATGAATGACTCGTTGTGCTGTTCTGGCGTTGACTCTACTATTGTCATGTATAGGTAAATCAGCAACCTTCAGACTATTCTTTCTCTCTTCCCTATCCCAAGGGTGGTTACCAAATTATTTATCATCATTTTTCATCCTATACCTTTGTAATTTTAAACTGAAAATAGCAGTGAAATGACTTTATTGATGCTCAATACATTAATTAGTAAACAAACATATGTAAATTGTCATTACCATTCTTCATACTTCAGAAATAAAATAGACTCACTAGGAAATCTCTTATGTCTGAGCTTTTTGATAGCAATGCTTCATTGTTATAATACATTTTTGTGACTGTGTGAAATTTTGAGCAAAACCAACTGGAAGGAAAAGGGTTAATTACATCTTAGAACTGAAGGAAGTCAGGGAAGAGACTGGAGACAGGAACCTAGATGCAAGGGTAAGGCTGCTCACTGTCTTTCTTCTCCTGGCCTGTGCTTAGATTGCTTTCTTATACAACCCCAAACCACCTGCCCAGGAATGACAGCACCTGCACTGGCTACCTCTCCCACATCATGCAGCAATTCTGAAAAACTCCCCACAGATAGTGTCATGGGCCAATCTGATGAAGGAAGTCCTTCAATTGAGGTCCCCACTACACAGGAAATTTTGGTTTGTGTCAAATAGTACAATATTATTATTTGAGTGCATATGAAATATATTTCATGTCTTATTTGTTCTATTATCAGATTTTTATCAATTTTCAAAATTTAAATTGTCTAGTACCTATTAACTTCAGATGCAAATGCATTTATGGCAATACTCAAGCACAAATTTCCTTATATTTTTTTCCTTTTGTATTGATGGTGCTCAAACTTTGGCAAAACAGAAGCCTTTGTGCACTACGAGGAATAATCTTAAGGTCAAATACCCAGTTCTTTATTACTTGTTGTGTTTATTAATGAAATTGTTAAATTCCTGCTATACCTCCCTTATTCATGTTTTCACACATGACTTATTCATGAATGTTTGTATAATATGAGTCACTGTTCTCAAATTTTAGAATGACTTGGTTCAGGAAATGATAAAGAATAATCAGGCAATTTTCAATGTGAAGCTAATCTCAGAAGTCAGAAATATAAAATGGGAGGGACAAGAAAATGGAACAGGCTTAAAGTAGAAGGTGGCAAAGTTTCAGAGAACCAGTGCCTGCAGAGTATACATGCCTGGATAGGATTCCTGTATTAAACCTCATCTACCCATGACTCAGGGCCCATGGTGGAAAAATAGATGGAAAGATTGTAAGAGCCAGGGTTGATCCATGAACATAGTACACAGAGGCTTTCAGGCCACTGGAAGCTTGCACATGTGAATTTGCATCAGTAGTTCTGATGAGCACAACACTCATGTAGACTCAATGAGAAAGGGCCTAGAATGGAGCAAGGGGAAAGAGCCAGCCAGCCCTAGCCTGTGAAATTTTGGAGACTGACTACTACTGGGTGAGAATTTGTAGAACTTACTTAAGATCACTAAGTAGGCTGACCAGATGCCAGTGGATGAATTTGAACTGAAGGACATCCAGAAACAAATACTTGACTGAATAGGACTGAACATGAATGACAGAATGCATGAAGCCCAGATGAGGAGGTTGAGGAGGCATGGATGGGGAGTGGATCTGAATTTGATTAAGAACTATAGTATTAAGTATACAACAGCTCAATAAAAGTTAAGACAAAAATTAAACTAAAAATTTACAAAAGAGACTGGCTAAACAGCCTAGTATAGATTTCAAAGTCCCTCTGTGGGAATTCTGCTACACCCACCTTCCAAGGCTCATGATCAGCTGGACAGACCTGTCCACCTAGGAAGCTGGTAAGTCAGATCCTGCCTACTTCATCAGTATTCTATTCCTCTGGCCAAACCCCACCTGTCTCCTGCCAGCTTTGCCCCCTGCCAGGCACCAAATCCTCCCCCTCAGATCTTTAGATTAGCTTCCTAGCCCAGACAAGCTAAATTCTCTAGCACAGGCTTCTATCTGTCTGACAAAGACCAGCCCTCCTACTAACCTGAACTGCCTATTTACTTCCTTGTCCTAAGAACTACTCAGGCAAGTCTCCACTTTGCAAGAACTTGAAACATGCACAAATTTATTTTCCATTACTAAACAAAAGCAACCAAACTACATAAATCATATAAACAGAACCAAAATTAAATTAAACAAAATCAGAAAGTTTCTACTAGAAACATAACCAATAATACATACATACATACATGTGTCCAAATGGCAGCATAGAAATCCAAATAACATGAAATATCATGAGACTATATCTTAGTCCCACAGAAGGGCACTACAATGAGAACCACCCTATGGAACCCAAGGACATAGAATTTAAAAGAATGATCATAGACATGATCAAAGAACTTAAAGAAAACAAATAGGAAAGGCATAAGCTTGTGAGGAAGCCCAAGAATATACAAATACGCAAGTTAATGAAATATCAAAAACAATTCATCACTCAGAAATTCAATTCATGAATTCATAAAACAGATAGAAATTGTGAGGACAACCCAAAGAAATAAACATGACATTGAAAAACTCAATATGTCAATGGAAAACAACATCAGAAAGCCTCACAGTGTATGAAAAGGAAAACAGAATACCAAGAATAAATGACAAACTTGAAGATTTAAACTCATTACAAAAATACTGTAAAATTTAGAAAAAGAAAACTCAGGAATGGAACATTCAGGAAAAGTGGGGCAATGTGAAAAGACCAAATCTACAAACTATAGGCATACAGGAAGGAGAAGAATCTCAGGTCAATAGCATTGAACAAATCTTCAACATAGTTATAGAAGAAGTCTTCCCTAAATTAAGGAAAGACTTACCTGTATAGATTCAAGACGCAGATAGAAAAAACATACATGACCAGAACAGCAACTCACCCAAACTATAGAACAGTAAAGAACATTAAATGTACAGAACAAGGAGAGGGTACTCTAAGCTGCTACAGAATAAAACAAGTTATGTATAAAGGAAAACCCATCAGAATTACAGTTGACTTTTCAATGCAAACAATCCAAATCCAGAAGAGCCTGGAAAAATATTTCCAGTTCTAAATGAACACCTGTGCCAACCTTGAATACTTTATCCAGCAAAAATATCAGTCATGGTCAAAGGGGAATAGAAAAATTTTCATGACACTAACGGCTGAACAAATTCTGGTCTTTCTAATCAGTCTTACAGAGAACACTTGAAGAAATACAAAGTACTGAAGAAAGGAATGCATATACCCAAGGGCTACAGAAAGAAAATAGAAAAATGTATAGTAAGAGAACCACAAAATAGGACCACAAACAGAAAGAAATTAAAATGACAGTATCTAATACACATCTTCCAATAATAACACTATAATATAATATATATATTATATATATATCAATATATAATAATATATATTGATGGTGTCAACTCTCCTGTCAAAAGACACAGGCTAGCTTAATGGGGTAAGAATGAAAACCCATCTTTCTGTTGTCTTCAAGAAATTCATCTCACATTCAAGGATACACAATTCCTTGAAAGGATAGACTTCTACCATGAAAGGGCAGAAAAACATATTTCAAGAAAATTACTCTAAGAAGCAGGCAGGTCTTGAAGCTCTAATATCTGACAAAATAGATTTTAAATTAATAATTAATATATATCAGAAGACATAACATTGTTCACTTCATTCTAATCAATGGAACAATCAATCAAGATGATATTACAACCATGAACATATATGCACCAAACTCTGGAGCACCCAATTTCATAAAAATGGTACTCCAGTAATATAAAACAAAGATTAACTCAAACTCAGTAAGAGAAGGGACTCAATACCCAACTCTTTTCAGTAGACTTGGCAACAGGAAACATAACAAACAGAGAGAGATCCGAATTAAATGACATCTTATGTGAAGTGAACCTAACAGACATTACGGAGTATTCCACCCAAATACCAACAAATACACTTTCTACTCACAGTCTGTACAAGATTTTTTTAATTGGCCAAATTCTGGGACACTGAGCAAATTTGAACAAATAAAAACATATAAATAATTCCATGCATTCTATCAGACCACAGTGCAATAAAATGGATAATCAATTGCAAAAGGAACTCTAGTAACTACATGAACTTCTGGAGATAAAACAACACACAAGACATTAATAAAGAAAAAAAATATTTCTGGAACTAAATTGAAATAGAATAAGACACAACAAAAACTCTGAGACAACTTAAAAGCAGTCCAAATAGGAAAGTCTATAACTCTTAATAATTGTTCAAAGACTCTGGAGAGACAAGAATATTCCAACCACAAACCTAAAAGACAAGAAGAAATAGCAATCATAGCAGAAATTTAAAAAATAGAAGCAAATAAAAAATACATCAATCAATTAATCAAAGAGTTGGATCATTGAAAAGTTAAACAAGATAGACAGAGCCCCTAGCCCATTTAACCAAAATAAAGAAAGAGCAAATCTAAAACAATAAAATCAGAGTCAATAAGTAAAACATCACAACAGACACCCAAAAAATCCAGAACATTGTGAGGGAATATTTTAAAAATCTGTACTCAATTAAATTCAAAAATCTAAAAAAAGAATGGATTTCTAAAATCATGGACAGCACCAAAGTTAAACCAAGAGGAACTCAACAACTTAAACAGAGCCATAACCAATAAGGAAGTTGAAACACTAATACTAAAACTCCTGACTAAAAACAACCCACTCCCAGTAGATTCACAATAGAATTTCTACCTGACATTGAAAAAAAGAAAACTATAGGTGCATATTCTTAACGAACATAGATGCAAAGATATTCACATAGTGCATATATGTCATAAAGATCATCCACCATGAACAAGTTGGCTTTGTTCCAGAGATGCAAGAATGATTTATATATGTAAGTCGATCGATAAAATCAAAGATATAAAGGGATTTAAAGACAAAATCCCCATGGTCATCTCAATAGATGCAGAAAAGATCTTTGACAAAACCTGACATGTACACGTTAATACTCCTAAAAGAAATTGGTCTACAGAGGGAACATACCTGAATGTAATTAAAGCTGTACAGAGCAAATCCAGATCCAATATCATTCTAAATGGAGTAAAACTGGAAGCATTCCCATTAAAATCAGAAACTAAACAGAGAAGTCTGCTATCTTCACTACTTATCAATATAGTGCTTGAAACTCTTGCAATAGCAATAATACAAGAGAAGAGATTTAAAGGAGTACTAACTGGAAAAGAAGAGGTCAAGTTATCTCTGTTTGCAGAGGATATGATAGTATCCATGAAAAAACTGTTATAAATGGTTAACAATTTCAGTAAAGCGGCAAGTTACAAATAAACTGACAAAAGTCATTAGCCTTTTGTATACCAATAGCAAGCAATAAGAAAAAGAACTTAAGGAAAACTTCTCATTCTCTCAATAACACCAAAAAAATATTGGGGAATAAACACAACTAAAAACGTTAAAGATCTCTAAAATGAAAAATTCAAATATTTAAAGAAAGAGATAGAGGAGGACATTAGGAAATGAAAAGACATCCCATGCTCATGGATTGACAAAATCAACATTGTGAGAAATGACCATTTTAGATTTTATAGATTCAATGCAATGCCAATCAAAATATCCATGACATTCTTCTCAGAGCTAATAAAAATCATCCTAAAATTCATATGGAATCACAGAAGACCCTGAATGATTAAAACATTCTTTGGCAAAAGGAACAATGTTAGATTATCACCATACCAGATCTCAATTTATATTACAAAGCTATATTAAGAAAAACAGCATGGTCCTGGCACAAAAATAGACATGTGGATCAATGTAGTATAAAAGAAGACTCAATATAAGTACATGGAATTTGAACCACCTGATATGTGACAAAGGTTCCAAGAACCCACAATATAGAAAAGACAGCATCTTCAATAATTGGTGCTGGCAAAGCTGGATCTCCACTTCTTGAAGAATGAAATTGTATGCTCATCTTTCACCCTGCACAAAACTCAACTACAAGCAGATTTAAGACTTCAGTATAAAACCTGAAACTCCATGAAAAAAACAAAGGAAGTACACTCCACGATATAGGCATAGGAAAGGACTTTCTAAATTGAACATCAACTGCTTAGACATTCAGGTCAACAATCAATAACTTGGACCTTATTAATATATAATGCTTCAGTACAGAAAAATTAACAAACATAGAAAGGAAGAGAAAACCCACTAAGTGGGAGAAAATCTTTACTAATTACACATCTAGCAAAGGATTAAGATCCAAAATATACAAAGAACTCAAAAAACAAACAAGAAAATAAACAAGCCAATAAATAGATTGACTATAGTCTTGAACAGAGTTCTCAAAAAAAAAAAAAAGGCTAAGAAACACCTTTAAAAGTATTCAACATCCTTAGCCATAAGAGAAATGGAGATAAAAAAGAAAACCACTTTAAGATCCCAGTCAGACTGGCTAAATCAAAAGAATGCAAGACACCAAATGCTGGAGAGGTGGTGGAGAAAATGGAATGCTAATTAACTGCTACAGGGAACGTGAACTCATGCAAACACTATGGAAACAGTGTGGAGAACACTCAGAAAACTAAAAATGAATCCACTATATGATCAGTTATACCACTCCTTGGCATATACCCAAATAACTCATCCTATTATAGAGATATACAGCAGAATGAAGGATAAAGAGAAAACTAAAGCATTCCTTAACTCTCATCAGTGAGGCTTTCCTATAAAACATAGTGCTATGCTCACAGAAGGCCACAACAGGCCAAGTTTTAAAGAATAAGAGACTGCAGAGTGTGTATTTCTGGATAAGACACCTATATTGAATTTGAGCCACCTATGGCTCAGAGATCATTGTGGAAAAGGGGGAGGAAAGACTGTACAAGCCAGGATTGGTTCATGAACTCAGAGAACAGATACTTTCAGACCACTGGAAGCTTGCACATGAGAGCTTGTGACAAATGGTGGCTCCAGATGCAGGACCAACACCAACTCAAATACAGGCTCAGAGTGGAGCATTAGAAATTGGTTTTGGGTCAGACCTAGACTGAAAAGTTTTGGAAATTGATTACTATTGGGAGAGGGAAAGTATGATTCACTTATGTTCTCTATATATCCCGACCAGACTCCAGTGGATGAATTTGCACTAAAGGACCTATGGAAACAAATGCTTAACTGCATAGGTCTTAACATCTATGGCAGATTACATGGCAAAATGCATGAGGTCTGGTGGGATTTGGGGGGATGAGTAAGGGAGGGAGGAGGTCTAAATTTGATTAAGAACTATTATACGAAATGTATGAAAACTCAATAAATTTTAATTAAATCAATGAATGAAGTATGTCAAGGGTTCATATGGAATGTAAGTGGAGGTGTTCTTTCCATCACATAAGACAGGAGGCTGCATCAAAAGGAAGTCATAGGTCTGCAATCCGCCTATGTCATGAGATTTTACAGCATAAATGTGGGTGCTGTTCTCCAAAATTCACAAAGGTATGTCTATGTAGCAGAATAAAACGCTTTCTTAAAGAAGTAAGAAGGGTTAATTAAAGAGAAAATAAAAGATTTTAAAGAGAGTGCCTCCTGGACACTGTTACAGGCTCCCACTGCCACAGAGTACAGCATACCACATACAAGTGTTGCCAGGGATGAGTTCTCATTTAAACAAATCTACCATCTTCTCATCTCCAGTGCTGTTAATGCTCTGCTCAAGGCTGGACTTATTATTGTAAGTGGCTCCTGACAGTCTGTTTCCCTGCCATCCTTGCTCCTGTGTTTCAAATATCCACACAATACATCTTCAGATCATAAACTATAACACATCACTCCTCTATTCATCACCAACAATGGATTCCCACTTGTACCTAGTAAAAACTGAAGTTATTACAGCTTATAAATTACATGTTCTGCATTTCAAAATTCATTCTGATCTTGCCTCATGATCTTTTCCCCAAGTCTGTTTCCTTCTAGCCACAGGTCCATCTTTTCTGTTTCTCAAGTTTGTCTAGGTAGAAATCTCCTTGTAGTGCAGCACATCTTCTGAGTCACACAGAAATCATGTTCCTGAGCAAAAAAGCCAACCACGCATGTGCATTTCAAAGAGATATTTATTTTAAAAAATCCTGATAATCTTGATGAAAATTTATGATGAAAATCAGGTAAGTACACTTCATTATTAATGATTGAAGTTGTGGCAAAATAAATAAGTCTCCTTATTTCTTCCAATATTTATGGTTGAACTTATAAATAGTCTAACATTTACTCTTAAATTCTTGACTTTTATTTCAAGATGTCTACTGACTAGTCTCATTTCTAAATTGTGTTAGCCAGTACTAGGTCCTAAGATAAAGATGGTAGACAAGTTGTCTACTAATAAACTGATGTCAAAAGAGAATCATAAACATGTGAAAACAGAAACAGAAAAGTCAAGAAGCAAGAGAGGAAAAATAGTGAAAAAATTAGGACTTGTGCAGCCTTCTTTCTTGTGCTTAACTAGATTATAATCTCCTTAAGAAAACAAAACAAAACAGATCCCTCATTTCTTCGAATTTGAGCATCCTGATTATAAAAGATGCTCAGCAACATGCACTACTGCTGAGTAATTATGTGATATTTATTTGGGATTATCATTTGAATTGATGTCTTTTCTCTTTTACAACATATCTTACATTCTAAGTCTCATTAGAATAAATGAGACTTAAAGTAAAGTTAATTTAGATGAGGTGTTTGTTTTTTCTATTAAAGTTAGATAAAAGGTCATTCAATCAATATTTCGAAGTCTGAAACTATACAGACTCCAGGTAATTTTAATTCTTTATTATTATCATGCTGAAATATATTTAATTAAAGCACAAAGATAATTCAAACCTCTAAATATTCATTGATATTTCTGAATCCAAGGACTAGTCAGCTACTGTCTTTCCTCTTCAGCTCATAGCATTTTTCTGATCTTGTGCTTTTTTCTAAATTTTATTTTTAAATTTTGAGTCAGGGTCTCACTTGGTAACCCTGAGTGCTCTGGTATTCACTCCGAAGAACAGGCTAGCTTCAAACTCACATTGATCCACCTGCCTCTGGCCCCTGAGTGCTGTGATTAAGGTCTGAACCACCATGCATGGCTTTCAAGTACCTTTTAAATCAAAGTCTGTATAGTTTCTCTAAGATTTGCATTGGTTTCCCTTTCATTTGCTTTTTAAATGAAGGTCAAACAAGAAAGTACAGACTATAGGTAGATGTATTAGCATCTTTAAGGAATCCTAGGATATAACGAATGCAAATTACCAATTTGGGTCACACTGGAAAGATTAGTTTCCATTGCTATTCCTAGCAAATGACTGAGAAAAACAGACCAAATTTGTGAGAATTAATGAATTAAAATCAATTATCCATGTAATGCTCCAAATCATAAGATTCTTCTCAATTTCACTGAAATTACTCACTTTTGATAATATATCAGTTTCTTCCTCAGTTTTTATTGGTCACAGTTCAAGCTGTACAACTCCTTCTCTAGTATTTCCATTGATAAAAATGCTTCTCACTGATCAAGAAGAGCCTTATTCTTCAGGTACGGAGGTCCTTGACGTTCCCTTAAAATGTTTATCTAATAATTACCATTATGTGTTTAACAATGTCTAAAAGAACAGAGCCTGAGATGGTTTTCTGCAAATGATTTATTAAGCAACAACTGTTTAAAACTACATATGGCACAGTCAGTAGAGTGAGAACAAATTTCAATCAGACAAATTCTTAACCTCAGCCTGGCTCTGCAGATGGTCACAGAAAGCTTAATGATGCTTCAGAGAATTTTTAAACTACAAAGACTGAAAATATTTAGTTTGTTGTAGGGGTAAATTTACAAAGTTTCTCTCTGCCTCGAGGAGATGCCTCCAAAAATGTGATTGACAGAGATGAAACCAATAAAGTCAACTACTTTCCAACCAACCAGTGACTTAAGGGGGAGGGTCTAGTGGGAAAGCAGTGAACGCTGGGTAGGAGACACAGGAGTGTGGGTGGGGGTCTCCATACTGGGTGTGTGTGCTGGAAGTCCACTGCACTTCTCATCAAAAAGCTGGCTCCCCATATGAAATGTCTGTCTGTCTCCCTAGGGATGAATCCTTTGTAAGTAACCGTTAATAAACTGGTTTCTCTAATTGGAGAGCATTCTCAGTTCCCTCAGTCAGTTCAAACCTAGGGGGATGGGGCTGAACTGCAAGAGGAGAATTCTTAAGACATTTGTGTATCTGGAAATCCGTAGTTCAGAGAACAAGGCAATGAGATTCATGGTAGTAGAACCTAAATTGGTACAGCGTATGTCCTCTAGTGTTCAATAGCTGCAGCATACATATAAATTCCAATCCTTTTCCCTTCCCTGGCATTCCGTTCTGGCATGTGTAAACGAAAATAGCATACACTACATAAAACAGGTTTTTCTTAAAAGGATGAAAAAAAGTTTGTCACAATCATAGGACTAGATGTAGATATAAAACACCTAACTGGGATTTAATCAGTGGGACAGGGACTGCTTCACTTCATATCCTTAAGCAGTTACCTCTGGGCTGGGTTGATTTGTGTCTATTGAACAGCAGACTTGGGAAAGAGCACCTGTTAGGTCATGGAGAAAAGTAAATGTATTTCTAGGTATTTTTGTGGGGCAATGCAGTACCACACTTTCAGGGAGAAAGAAAGTAAAAATGAGGCATAGACTCAAACAGCTACTTGAGAAAGAGCACTCTAAATCCTGTGGTCGATTTGGTGAGGAGGCTCATTTATTAAGAGCATTTGCTGATTTTCCAGAGGATTTGAGTTTCACTCCCAGTATTGATGTCAGATGACTGCAACTCCAGTTACATAGGATCTGTCACCCTCTACTGGCCTGTGTGGGTATTACACTCATATGCACTCATACAGACACATATGCATAAAAATAAATAGAAAATAAAAGCTAATCTTAAAAACCAATTTACATGAAGCCTAACAAAAATCAATTCTAAATATTGTAAGCAGACTACTAGGTAACAATGCCAAAAGCTCATCGATGCTCTGATTATGTACATTGTTGGTTGATTATTTAAATAATTTACAACACCTTAATAAAGACCTCGTGAAAGTATGGTTAATTCTCAGTTTAAGGGAAAAATGTTATTTAAGATATATGCTCAAGTTAACAAAAATTGGGACGATTTTCTCAATCCCACATATATTTCATTTTCCAGCATAAGTTTTTGACCTCAGTGCCCATGTGTCAATCATCAGCCTTTGAGGCTAAAGAGCACTCATCATTAAACACCTGAACCTCATAGCTTACATGGCCTATTGATAGAGCATACTGAGTATGAAGACACTAGCTCCCCTGAAATTCACAGGACCTACATTCACAGGACTTAAAATGTTTTCTCTAGGGGTTACCATAATATTAGTGGAAATCCTGAAGCATAATAAAATAATGAAAATGTTTTTGTGTTACTAAGCCATAACTCAGTATTTCATACACTAGCAGCAGTTTCAGAATGGTTAAAACTTGATGACAGTGGGTTCCAAGAAATAAAAGTATCATGTAGTGGGAACTAGCTACCTCATTATTCTCAAACACAGAGAAAAAGAGGAGTGAATAGGGCACTCATAATGTTTGCATCATTGGTCATTATTAATGTATAAGCAAGCATGAGGCCATTTCCATCCTGCTACTGCATTAGTGCCAATTTAGGAACAGAATGAGAGTAATTTTCTCAACATGTCCTCAGTCACTTGTTTATCTAAGGATAAAACACTGGGAAAGATGCTCGCAAGTTCAGTGAAAATGAATCTCATTCACAATCAACTGAGAAGGCAGTACAACCCAGAACATTCTGAGTTTGAACTTTGCTCTGTTTTAAATGACTGAAATGATTTTTTAAGCATTGCCTTATTTTGCTTTTTTAATTGTAGAGTGTTTTGTTCTATAGCAAATCTGCATTTTATTGCAAGCTGGAATTGCAACACTCTGGCTTGTTATTCTAAATGGAAACAGATTTGCTTTAGGATGATATTTTATTTTACATAACCATGCAGATCCCAGTAAATTTTAAATCCAAAATGAATGTTTGTAATAATATTTGTATGCAGACATACTCTCAAAAATTGTTAATAACAGGACTGGAGAGATGGTTCAGCTGTTGAGAATGCATAATGCTCTTACAGAGGACCATAGTTTGGTTCCTAGCACCCATGTTGAGTGACTCACAACTGCATATATCTCCAAGGGATTTGACATCACAAGCCACTGTGTGAACCTCTACTCATGTACACATATCCTTACACACACACACACACACACACACACACACACATAACAAAAAAATAAATCTTAAAAAAAAAACATTTTTTTTTAATCTCAAAGCAATAGAAGAAACATAATGAAAACTCATGAAGGTAACATGTTATGCAAAGGACGGTTACATAAAACAGCCAAGTGATAAGAACTTTCCTCTAATAAGTTGGACTAGTCAGAAGGATGCTGTTTAGAATAACTGCTCAGCATTGATCCAATGCTTGATAATTGTCATCTGATGATACTGGAATACTCACAATGTCTATGTGTGATTGGAGATAGATGGAAAATCATTAGAAAAGCATTTTTTATGATTTTTTATCAAAGTGATAAAACTCTAGAGAGACAGCTAGAGACTCCACCCCCAAAATGAGTGTGAGCATTATTTGTGTAAGGTGTGACTGAAGGAAACTCACGCCTCAGTAGTTCCAGGACAGACACTTTGGTGATTACAGCCAGACTCCCAGAGCCCACAGAGATCTGAGAAAGGAACTGACTTTTACAACTTCTTGAGTAGATAAGATTCAGACCCAGAATTCACAAACAGCTGTAAAAAAGGAATTTCTTGCTTCTTGAACAGGTAAGATTCCTGACCAATAATTCACAAATGGTTGTAAAAATGGATTCCTTCCTGGCCAAAAGTTTACCTTTATACATCAATCAGATGTCATGGGAACCTCCTCCCCATAAAAGGCCTACTGACCAGCTAGGAGGGGCTTATCTCTCCCCAGGGAGCTTCTCCATCCTGAGCCCCCAAGATGAGGGGTTAGTATTTTCTCCACTCCCAGGAGAAAGCTAGTCTGGCTGGTCTTCTCTCTTTTCCCACTGGGGAAGCCAGTCCTGTGCCCTTAATAAACTGGTCCTGGTAACTCCCAGTGGAATCTATGGTCCATTTTTTCTGCTGCATCTCTCAAAGCCCGACCTTACATATGGCGAGCCAGCCAGGAGACAGAGACCAGCAGTCCACGTAGAACCAGTTTTCATGCAGAACTTGGCAGGATCTGGCACGATAAGATCTGGCCGGACTCGCTGCGGGCTTCTCACCCACAACTGACACTTTACACAGTCCTCTTTCCCTTCTAACGCTCTCTCAACGTTCTGACCCCGGCTCTGCCTCTCCTCATGTGCTCTTTTATGACCCTTGGGACGACTAGTTCATGGGGCTTGGCTCCTCCCAGGCCCTCAGACCCGAAAGCCCTAGCTCGAACCTCTGCTGGAACTTGTCCTCACCTGCACCAGACTCTGCTGGTCCCCTACCTTTCCCCTTTCCCTCCCTCCGCACCTCTTCCTCCAGCATGGATCTCGTCTCAAGCTTGGCATGCTGCAGGGCCCTCGGACTTGAGCCAAGCACCCAAACTTGGAGCCTCCTGGTCGCCTGCCTCCCTGGGAGCTCCTCCAGTCTGCCTAGCCTCTCCCTCTGCTCCCCCATTCCACTCCCTTCAGCATGGATCTCGTCTCAGTCTTGGCATCCTGCCAAACCCTCAGAACCAAAGAGAGACTGAAATTGGTGCCTTCTCTCACCTGCCTGCTCCAGGAGCCCCACAGGTCTGTCTATCTTTTCCTAGCTTTCTCACACTCTGCACCTCTTCCTCCAGCATGGATCTCCTCTCAGTCCACCACCCCCTCACTCTTTCTCATCTTCCCATCTCTGACTGCCGCCCTGCCTGGCACCTGTATGTGGGAACTCTGGCACCTCCTCTCCCCACACCCCGTTTTCTCTCTCTCTCTTCCCCACCCATTTCTGGGTGTTGGCCACCTTGCTCCTCACTCGGACCCCTGTAGACTCCACATCTTACATTTTTCACCCCATCTTGAAAGTCTTTCCAGAATACCAGTGTCCTCTCTGGGTCTTAAGACCCAACTCTAAACCTGGGAGGCATCCCCAGTTTAGAGATCTCACCTCATCTCATCTCAGATCCCCCACGGGTAGGGACACCTACTGTGAGGACGAGACCTAAGAAAAATCACAAAATATCCCTCCTTCCAACCGGACTATTACAGGTCTCAGGCTCTGGATAAAAGGAGACAGGCCCAGGCATGTTAGGCAAGCCTGGAGACAAAAGGACCTAATAAGGTATAAACAAGCCTGCAATGTACTTAGGTAATGGCCAGCACATCCCTCTGCCCTAAAGGTGACTCTCACCAATGACAGACCCCCAACCCATTTCTGGTGTTCATAACCAATCAATTTAAAGACAGGTTCGCCACACGTGGGCTTTGTTACCAACCTGGGGGATGTATGGCAAATCCCCCTCCTCCTTTTGTCTAAAACCTATAAGAAGCCCCTCCTACCTCTCCTCCTGGCCACTTACCCTCCGCCCACTGCATTGGTGCTTCCGGTTGTCAAAGGAGTTTGAGCTTGTAATAAAGACCCTTTGTGCTTGCATCAGATTTGACCTTCATGGTGGTCTTTTGCGAGGATTCTATAGCCTGGGCACAGCACTACCTGTTGTGGGGTTCCCACGTATTTCATAGTCCTGTGGCTGACCTTCCACTTTATACACATTCCTCTTCCTATTTTTTCTATCTCACTTACTCCTTTTACATTCTTTCCTCCTCTTCCCTGTCTCCTCGTGGTCTAGTCTCTCTTAACTCAAACAGCACCTTTGATTCCTCTTCACATTTCACTATGGGTTCCTCTCAGCCCAGTTCCGCACCACCACCTTTTTGAGCTCTCAACCTGTGCCACAGACTTTGTGCCTGCTAGTCCCTGCAAAGCCACCATGTTCATACAAACTTCCAGCTCCCTTCTAGCCCCGTCTCTTGGGCCGTCACCACCCCAGCTTCTTGCCTCTCTCTCAAGATACCACGTGCCCACCTCTCCTTTTGGGCCACATGCCTAAACTCACTCCAGCCTGTGCTCTTTCTGTCTGTGGCTCCCTGGTTCATTTCCTCAGGACCCTGGCTCCCTCTGGGTCCTAAGACCTAACCATCCTCTATTCAGGCAGGTGCCAGACTAGAGATCTCATCTGGGATAGCACACAGGTTAAAAGTCTTATCTGCAGTGCCATCCCCATGCAAGCACTTGAACTTCTTTGTTCCTGCCTCCATTTCCTTACCTCACCTTCTTTTACATTGTCACTCTGCCCTGCTGCCCTTGCACGAGTGCACTCTCCTTCGCCTCCTATGTCCCTTTATCTCTTATGCTATAGACCACAGGCCTCACTCTGGTCCAGGATACCCACATAAACCCATCCATCTCATAACCCAACCTATGCACTAACAAAGGCCCCAGAGCCCCTCATCCACCAGCGGGAGCCACTGAAAAGTGGCCTTTAAAATATTCCATAACCCAGAGGAACAGGAGAAGGCAGACTGGGTGGGCCATCTGAAATACAAAAGGCTCAACTGCTGATGGTAGCACTTGGGGTTCCTCCCAAGAAGACCTTCAGGCAACTCAGCATCAATGCCACAACAGCTTCCAAGCCCACGGAGACAATGAAGGACACTGGGCACAAGCCTGCCCCAACTCAGCAGCCACTGCCAGGGCCATGCCCACAATGGGAAAATGGGGAAGCCTGAAGGATGACTGCCCTTCTTTGAAAAATCAAGATAGGCCAGTCATGTGGCCCCCAAATTCCCCAAATCGCCTCCAGATCTTCACTGACAGAACTCCTCCGCCTGACCACCGAGGATTGACCATGTGCACCACAGCAATGAAGGAACCCAGAGCTGCTGCCACAGTAGACAAAAGGCCTGTTTGTAGTAGGGGACCACATGGTCTGTCCTCCCCTTCCTACATGGGTAAGACACACCCTTAGCAGCTCTCCATGGTGGGAGTCAATGGTCCTCACCTCACCCCAGGGCTACTCTACTTCTTCCTTGCATTCTCTAAGATACCCTTTGGGTCAGGCTTTGAAATACATCCTTCACTGGTCTCAATTACTGCCTTTCTCTGTAATCTAAACTGTTTGTTCTAAAACAGAGAATTTCCTAATCCTTTCATGCCCTGGGCATCCCTAATAGTTTTCCTAAATCAGATAGATTATTATTATTATTCATATACTCCATCAAGGCCTAAAGCATTGGTAGCTCGCTCTCTCTCTCTCTCTCTCTCTCGACTACCAGTTGGGTTTGTTAAGCAGGGTCATTGGACCCTCACCTGAGTATCCAATCAGTCCTCCCAGCCAGCTGTATGTATTTTGTCCTAGTCCAAAATGGTCTCCTGGATTTGGGGAAGAAATATGGGAAAGTCTAGAAAATAAGGACTTGATCCATAAGATTATAGAAAAATCAACATCCATGCTAGATAAAGGATTTGCAGTGCAACTACTCTCAGGTCATCCATATACCTGTCAGTAACACTTCACTCATCTATATGAGTAAAGTCATTCACTCCCCAGGATGAGCTTTAATATGATCAAACATTTGTTTGGCACTAGAGTCTTAGGAAAGGGGATACACATTACTTAGTACCCCCTAGAAAGAGAATTCTTGCAATAGAAAGAAAACTTATTCCTTAAAGTTATTATTTCTCACGGTATTAAAAAAGAAAATAAGAAGGTAAAACAAAAGGAAATATTTTATAAAGAAGGATTTATGTATAAGATTATGATGACAGGATATTTCCAGAATAGAAAAGAAAAATAAAAGAGTCTATGCAAGTGATTGAAAGTCTGAGTCTTGAAAGAGGAGTATCAAATCTTATGTAGAACATCTTAAGCAAATAACTTTTGTTAATGACCACATCTGTGTCTATGAAGTGATAATGGTCTCTAGCCAAACCACAGAGACTCCATCTTACAGCAGTGACATCCTGATTTTGAGGAAAGTGAACTCTGAGTCTGACATTTTCTTATGGTCTTCAGGATTGAATATAATGCCAGGAATTGTCTCAATCAGGAACAAAGGCAATGACTAAAATGCAAACATCTTCTTCTATGGACTCATGGGAAACTGAGAAGATCAATCCCTACATGAGAAGCATTTAATGGAGGTGCTTCCACATCAAAAATTGCACTAGAACTGAAGATACGGTATTAAAAGATTTGATTATTCTAAGATGAATATGTATACATCTAGAATACTATGTTCTATATATAAAGAATATATATATATATATATATATATGCCACTGAAAATTGTGTAGTGAAAGGATATTTAGTTCCTAACAACCTTGCATTTGTTAAAACCATTGAACCATGATTTTCAAAATCTCCACATTCATTTGATTTAACTAGCAAATTCTTATGTCATTTAAGATGGGAAAAAATAGCAATCTAATACAAAATTGTTATTCTATCATAAAAAGAAAATAATTTGCAATTTCTCATTATTAGGGCATAATACAGTTTAAAAAAAACTGCTGAAGACAGGTAAAGAAATGATATAGATCAGTTAATCTTATAACAATTTCAGGAAACAAAGCAAAATATTTGCATGTTTTCCCCAAAATATAAAAATGTGGAATTAAAATGACTGGAAAGCTTTAGTGCTTTTTTTCATGAGGAATACTTTAATACATATTAAAACATTTGTTTTTATGTAATAGAAAAAAATTCACAAAATCATTTTAATCTATTTTCAGGCATTGTATTAATGAATATAGTTGTAGCCATTTCTGAGTTTTATTTTACATTTGGTGTTTTCATAAATTGATAGAGTGTTTCAATACTTATTATTTGTATAATAAAGTCTTTTGTAAATTATTTTTAATTTTTTTTACCTATTTTATGTGTATGAGTTTTTTGCCTGCATTCATATATGTGCATTTATGTTGTACAATATGCCCAGAAGTCAGAGGAATGTTTCAGATTTGCTAGGAAGTGAAGTTTCAGAAGGTTATTAGCTGTCATTATGGGTGCTAGAAGAGCAATCAGTATTCTCATCCACTGAGCACTATCTTCAGTCCCATGTAACTTGATTTTATAAACTGCCACTATTCTGAAATTGTTGATCATCTCTTGGAGATCCTGTGGTCTCTTGTGTATAACATCGTATCTTAAACAGGGATAATTCGGTCTTTTCTTCAGCATGTGTGTCCCTTTGATTTCCTTCTATTGTCTTTTTGGTTCAGCAATAGTTTCATGCACTACATCAAAAAGGAGTGGAAATTGTGGACATCATTGTCAGGTTCCTGATTTTGATGGGAATGCTTCAAGTTTTGTGTTTTTGTTTTGTTTTATTTGTTTTGTTTTCACATTTGGAATGATATTGACTGTGTGTTTATTGTATATAGATTTACTTATGTTGAGCAATGTTCTCCCCAGTCCTATCCATCTAGGACTTTTAACATAAACACATTTTGTCAAAGTTCTTCTCTGCATTTATTGAAAGGACCCTTGTTTGGTGGGTCTTTAAGTCTATTTATATGATGAATTACTTTTATTGGCTTATGTCTATTGAATCATGCCTGTATCTATGGATTAAATAGTGGGTGATCTATTTGTCTAGATGGAATTTGTGGATATAATTTTGAAAATTTTTACAACTATGTTCATGAAGGAAATGGGCCTGTAGTTTTCTTTTTTGTTGTGTCTTTACCTGTTTTTATTTTAATTAGACTAATTTTGGTTTCACAGAAAGAGGAAGGAGTTTGGGAGCTCACTCTACGTTTCTACTTTTTAAAAGAATTTAAGTAGTATTGTCTGTAGAATTTTCTTTGAAGTTCTGGTAAAATTTTGCTGTGAATCAACCTGGACATGGGCTTTTCTCAGTCGGGAGGTTTTGCCTTAGTGTTGTGATTTTCTCATTTGTTATGGGTCTGTTTAAAATAGTGATTTCTTCTTGGTTTAACTTTTGTGGATCCAGGTTATTTACTGGTACATCTCTTTTAGATTTTCTAATTTAGTAAACATTTTTAAAGTGTTTCCTTATAATGTTCTGGATGTTTTTGATGTACACTGTGACATTTCCTTTTCACCTCTGATTTCCTACTTCCTTTCTTTTGGCTGACTGGATGGAGAGGTCTGTCTATCTTGTTTTCTTCTCAAAGAACCAGCTCCTTGATTCTTTGTATTATTTGCTTTGTTTCTATTTCATGATTTCTGCTTTGCTTTTTTGTTTGTTTATTTGTTTGTTTGTTTCTTCTCATTTACTGGATTAGTTTGGTTGGTTCCTGTTTCCCAAGTTCTTGAGATGTCATAGTAAGTTGTTTGGGTATTACAAATTTCTAATATTTTTATTGAGTTTTTGTGCATTTGACATAATATACCTTAAATAAATTTAGACCCCCTCCTGATCCCCACCCCGTTTAGGTTCTCCCCACCAGATTTGAAGTATTTTCCACATTTGTTAAGTCTTATCCTGTCAAACATTCCTATCCAAGTGTCCCCCAGCGCAATTTCATCCCATGCAGTCTCATCAATCAAACTAGAGTCACATCCCTGAAGACATTCTACTCTCCCTCACCCCACAATAACCATTTAACAATAATTCCTTGGCTATGGTTGGGGCCTGCTATCCATTTCCGTCTCTTCATGATGGATTTTTGTCTGACTGAGTCGGCATGGGTCTTGTGCACACTGTTGGCATTGATGCAAGTTCCTTTGAACAAGTTTCCAGTGGCCTGAATGTCTCAGTTTCCTTATGTTCATGCACCAACTCCAGCACTTACAATCTTTCTGTACCATCTTTCTCAATGGTTTCTGAGCCCTGGTAGGAGTCCTATTCAAAGCCATACACTCTGTAGTCTGTTTTTCTCTAAAACTTAGTCAGTTATGGCCTTCTATGGCCATCACACCCTATTGGATGAGGAAGCTTTGCTAGTGAGAGTTGGGGGATGTATTGGTATCCTCTCAGATCCCTGTTCCACTGTATTCCAGGAGTCTTAGGTGTAGAGATTCCATTGTTGATATGTCACTTTGGTCTAGGCATGTCTCAGATATATATTCTACTCTGTGTGTGACTAGTTGTAGATATCTGTAAAAGCCTCCATCTTTTGCAAAATGACGGTTCTTTGACTGCAGGTATATGATACATTTGCCTGTAAATATAAGGATACATATTTAGCATACAGTAAGAAATATATATCTAGGGATCTGACAGAGATAGGATTTTCTTTAAGATTCATGATCCCTCCAGCCATGTGTATGTAGCTATACTTACAGTGACACCTATAAGTTCCCTCCCATATAGAGGGCTACAAGTCCAATTAGAAACTGCCGATTCTCCCCTAGATGGCAATGTCACCACTGCACCAACAGTGGTGTCTTGCTGCACCAGTCACTGTGGTTATTAGACTTTAGAGCTGGGCTAGATTATTGGTCTATTTTCTCCCTTAGCAGCTGGCATAGTACCATAGAACTACAGGAACTAGCTTTCATGGGAAGGTTTCCAGGTCAGTTCCAGCTCCATTGATCCAAGTCCTGTTTATGAAGTATGTCCTGTCTCCAGTAGTAGGGTCTTACCTTCAATTTCTGGGAGGTGATCAAGGGCTGTAGCAATAGCCTCTGTTATTCTGGGAGTCTCATGGACTACTCTGACCAGCAACTGGAAGGATGGTTCTCACCTGTCTGGAACTCTGTTCCTTGTTATGTATCCTTCATGAATATACACATACTCACGTTCAGATATTGTATATGTATGTGTATTTTTCAGGGACGTTAAGGGTTAACACCTTGCTCACTGTCTTTTTTTATACCACGTAAGCTTTATCTCTCTCTCTCTCTCTCTCTCTCTCTCTCTCTCTCTCTTCTCCTATGTCTCTATATATGTACCTATTGATAATTTTATTTTAATTTAAATATTGTTCATCTACACATTGACCACACACTTTGCATTAAAATATCACTCTTGAAGGGGGTATGTGTTTATACCTCTGCTGGTATGTCATGAACCTCTGCTGTATACATCCTGTCAGTTTACAAATGTACATTCTTTCATCTGTATTAAAGTCTATTGTTTCAAGTGCTTGTCCCCAAATGGTACTCAGTGCAAGTTTATTCACTGAGTTCTAGTTAGTCTATTCAGAGTACTCGATTTAAAAAGATTAACTCATCTGCACCAAACAGTATTTCATTGCATCTTAATTATGGAAGAAATATTGCATTAACTATTTATTTAAACTTGGGTCAAAAACATGCAGTGACAGAATGAGAGAATATTGAGCAAATGGAATGGCTACCATCAGGAAATAATTGTTGATGAGGGTGTGGGGAAAGATGAAACTTTATTCCAATATGGATATTAAAATGCTCTTATCCTGACAGTCTCCTCCTCCAGGAGGGGGAGTTTGTTTGGTCACTCAAGCCCTGAACCAGATAAGAACTCCTCCTCTTGTTTCAAACTCAGCCCTTCTCTTTCTCTGAACCTGCTTGCCACAACTGTGACTTATGGTTGTTGTAGCCCTCGACTATGTTCTGTATCTGTTAAGTGAGTTTACCTCCAATCTGAACTCCGTTCCCCTCTATACATCAAAGCAACATCAGTCAAGAACTGGACCCTTTTACTCTTTGATTCACTGCCTCAAGTCTCCCACAAACTGGCCAACACCCTCTTCCTTGGATTCCAGCCTCTGAGGCTAAAATCTCATATTGAAAGATGACCATTATCCTAAATCTATAGACCCACAACTACACAAAGAGGATGAATCAAGATAATACACCTACTGCCAAAATCATCAATTCCATAGTAATATTCACAAAGGAAGAATTTAAACACAAAATTCTAACAAACAATTGTAATCATATTCAATGTGTTCAAAATATTCAAAGATAACTCAATTATACACTTGAATGAACTGAAAAAAAAGATAAGAATAAAGTTACTGGACCCCAAGAAAGAAGATACAGGTAAATGAAACAATAAGGTATATTCAAGACATGAAAATCATATTCAATACATATAAACTAAAGCAATCCCAACTTGAAGTGAAGTAGGGATTTAAAAAAAAATCCAGGAGGTCAATAAAACATTCAGTAAAAGTGTCACCAACAGAGTGGATGAGGTAGAAGACAGAAAATCAGGGCTTGACCAATGAACCAATAAAAATGTCTAAATCCAAGAAAAATTTAGAAACCTAGGGACACTGTGGAAAGATTAAATAAATCTTTGGATTATGTGCACAGAACAATGTGAATAATTCCAACTAGAGGCATAGTTATTTATTTTTTCATAATAAAGGAAAGAAAATTCCCTCCAGGAAGAGATTCTCATCTGAATAGAAGAGGCTCACAGAATACCCACACGTAGGCCTAGTAAAGAAACTCCTCCCAGCATAATACAGTTAAAGCACTAAAAACACAAATTGAAGACAGGGTGTTAAATTCTGAGAGAGAACATGGAATCCACATATGAAAGCAGATCTAATGCTGGGTCAGGAAGGGTGGTCAGAAGTTTGCCTAGCATGTACAAGGCCCTGAGTTTATATCTAAATTCACACAAAAAGGAAAAATAAAATTAAATGAAGACAGTACTGAATTAACAGAACCCACAAAATAACACAAACAGGTCTACCCCAGAGACAATATTAAAACAACAAAAAAGAAGTAAAATAAAATGAAATAAAATAAAGTACATAGCAACAACAAAAACAGTGACAGAGTGGCCCAGTGATGCGTCAAAGTGGCCCAGTGGTGAATTTCTTAGAAGGCAGTCTGCTCACTAATTAACATGGCAGTGTGTACATATGTTTTATAACAATCCTTACTTCTTCTGCCTCTTGTTATATTTATGATTTTATGACTTTTTAAAAAATGTATTTGGGAAGAGGGGAATCTAAATGTGTTCAAAATATACTGTATGAAACTTGAAAAAATTAAGTAAAACATAATATAGTATAAAATATGATAAATTAATCTTAATAATTAAAATTATTATCATAGAAGACATGAAGTCTTGGGCAGTAAGATGGAGGGAAAGATACGGGAGGTGTACATATATACACAAAATACATGGCAGGATATTCTCAAATAATCAATTAAATAAAAAAATTCATATGTAGTAACATGTGATACTGTGATACATCTTTTTGCATAGTGTATCACTGCATAAGACTAAAATTATGAAAAGCCTACCTACACATAAAATTGCCATTTCTTGTGATAAAATGTTCAGAATCCCATCTTCTAAGTTGTTTGAAAGCTTAGAGAATATTTTGCTATTACTCTTTATACTGTATGGCTACATTATATTTAACTTATTCTTTGCTTTTAGTCTGTCATTCCTTTGTTTTCAGTTTGCTTTAGTTTCTACTAAACTCACTCACAGTAGAAAACCAAAGCTTACTGTCATTGTCTGCCAATGCTCAACCTTTTTTGAGCATGTACATGTATGTACCTATGTGCAAGTACATCAACTTTTATGCAGGCAGCTGCAACTTTAAGCAATGATCTCTTATTTAAAGAGAACCATTGTCAAGCATGATCTAAGAGATTTCTATTGTTGTTTGATGAGTAGTGATAGCTTTCCTCTTGTAGGATTCACATATGACTTCTTTAAGACTCTTTTCAAACTGATACAGCACACATGCTATAATGCCTCATGCTGTCATCATTTCCCTAGTAACATATCAAGGCACTGCAGAACATGACATTAAGCAATTTAATTGAATTTGTAGAGCTAGAATAGAAATGACTCTGTCTACCAAACTAGTAAACTTAAAGCCAGGAAGTATATCTTTAACCAATAATATATATGATTAAAGTTAGACTTAAATCAATATCAATTGTTCATAAAATAACTATTTGACTAAATAAAGGTAAGTCAGTTCATCTTATTTATATCACTAGTGTTATTAAAATTTCTCTTTGGAAGAGGCAGACCAATTTAACCTGCCTCTCTCTCCCTGCTTGCAAGCCAAAAAGTCCCCCCCCAGGCCTCGCAACAAACACACAAATTTCTCCACTCACAGTTAAACAGATTCTAGCTAGTTTACTTGGGCTTACTAACAGAGCAATGGGTAAGGGGTTACTTACAGAACACGGGCACCCACCCTCCCCTCCGCAAGTTCCATTAGTAAATCCACATGGCTGGGATCTTGCAACTTCCTGGTGAACAGATCCAAATGCCCCATGGGAGGGGAAAAATGGGCTGGCCTCCTGGGGCCCCCAGTTTAAATACTTTTAGCCCCTCCCTGTCTCACATCCAAGGCCAATAGACCGAGTCGGTGGGGCATAGGATTTTCTGAGCTCCTCATCTTTCTGCTCAAGGTGGTCTTGGGTGATACCACTCTGAAGGGGTATTTGTACACCTTTTCCCTCGGAGAATCAATCCACTCTACACTAGCTTTCTCAGAATTAAAAAAGAAAGAAAATCTGCATATGCTATACAAATGAGATGTTTATACTTACACACACACACACACACACATATATATATATAATTTTAATAGTATTAAGTGCATATTTTGTAAAATGTGTTTTTTCAAGCAGTACATATAAAAGAGTAATAAAATTATTATTAATAAAATGAAACATATATCTTCTACTTTTATGGTTTCCAGTTAATTTATTGAGAAATACAATTTAGTCTTTTAAAAAATGAATTAAATAGAGAAACAAGATCCTATCAACATTGTTGTTTGGAAATGATATTTTAGCTGACATGACTATTTGTGAAAACATTTCAGATATTAAATTTTCCTGCCTTTGTAATAAAAGATGCAAACAACCCAAATTCTAACCATGATTATTGCAAAGTTACCCCACCAACCACAAAATTTTCCAGAGAGCCACATGACCAGTGACATTTCCTTTTCTTAATTTAACCACAGAAGTACTTTCTATGGAAACACATAACAATCTTCTGACTCATTTGTTACACTACAGTTGTTTCTGCAATTATCTAAAGAGTGTGTTCCATAAGTCCCAACCCAGTGCAGATCTTACACTTAATGTGACGTACAGAATTGTTTCTGGAGTGCCAAAGCAAAAGTTACATAGTCATTTGACCCAGTTATTGCCTATCCTACGGAAATATGATACATTTTATTTCTTCTCCAGGGTTCAGTATTCCAACTACAAATTTCAAAAGGTATAAATACTAAAACAACACAAATTGATGTAATTTAAGGCAGAAATAGGAAATTAATTGAAATTTTTTCACATTGAAATAAAATATGTAAAAATCCATTTCCTGTGTATTAACAGAAAAAATGTGAGAATTGACTGAAGGGTTGTTGATGAGGTAAAATATCAATACATTGTAAAATTAAGAGGACTAACTATATTTGAATAGGTCAATAATCCCCATGTGAATTATAATGAATAATATAATATAAATATAAAAAGAGACATCCAGTTTTCCCAAGTAGGGATGTGCAGTTGTTACTGCCTTTCTTCTTTAGAGGCAAGTTCTCTAAAAGATAAATCTTAAAATACTAAAATGAATGAAATCAATCAAGATCATGGTTTGGAAGAATGATATATCATTGGACAATATTTTTCTATTTATAGTTATTCCTTTAGACCAGATATTTAAGTCTGGTCTAAAAGACGTTAATTGTTCTTACCAATTCTAGCTCTCTATGAATACAGAAAAAAAAATCAATCCTTCTAATTTCATAAAAATGTCCAAGTAGTTATTAAATTTGATTATATATATATATATATATATATATTATCTAGTAACAATGCAAAAATTTTTATATTTTTTTACATATTTCATGTTTATATATTCCATGTGTAAGTCTTACATAACTCTCTTCTTGTTATTCATAATTCGTCTCTTTAGTGATGGACAGCTGGAAAATAATATGTTTACTATAAGTTCTATATATACACGTTGTTTCACCAGTTCCAAGATTGAAGCAGAAGTACACTAGAAATACACTAAAATGTGACAGTGGGAGCTGGAGAAATGGCTAAGAGGTAAACAGCACAGATTTCTCTTTCAGAAGAACCAGGTTCAGTTATCAGCATGCACAGGGCAAACCCCTCATTCTAGGGGATTTGAAAGCCTTTACTGGCCTGCATGTGCATGACACACTTGTGCAGTACCTACACCCTTACATGGAAGCAGGCAAAAACACTCATACACATAAAATAAACATAAATAAACATAAATGGTTTTGAATATAAAAATATCCAATGTATTAAAAAATAATCTGTTAATTAAGATAAAGCCTGACTATGTCAAACTGGACTCTGGTGATATCTATTTTAATGATTTCCATGGAATTCTAAGCATTTGTTTGGGAAAGAAGTGAACTGAAAATCTTAAATATTTTCCAGCATTGTTTATATTCCTAAAATCCTCCAAAAGCTTTTTTACAACTTTATTTAAAATTCAATATCTTTAAAACCCTATGTCAGGGGACTTGAGAGACAGCTCAAAGGTTAAGAGCACTGGCTGCTCTTGCATAGGGCTTAGGTTCCATTTCCAGCACCCACATGGTGACTAGCAACCATTCATAACTCAGTTCCTGAGGAATCTGACACCCTCTTATGATTTCCACAGTCATTGCAAGACGTGGGTACACTTACATACTTGCAGGAAATACATTCATACACATAAAATTAAAAATAAGAAATGATCCCAAATCAACCAAATACACATTGAGAATCACTCTTACTTGTTAGTTCTAGCATATTTGTTTTTCCTTCCTGTTAAAAGCATCTTTCTTAATGTATTCAAGCTACATGGTAGGTATAGTCCTCTTTCCTTAGTTTTATACCCTCAGTCTGTATTTAAGACTGTGTCTCATACTTATGCTAATTTCAATTAGCAAACTTTTCATGTGGTTATAAAACATTCTCCTCTGAGCAACAGCACCTCGCCCTGCTTTCCTCCTCAAGCTGGGTTATGGTTCAAGTCATCAGGTCTGAAGCCAATGGGGATGTGACTTAAGGACAAGCACTTCCCACTGCTGGATCAGCCTCAGGCAAGGTCACTGGAGCAAAGCTGGGAGAGGAGAGTCTCGTCAGACACATATGGAATGGCTGCTGCTTCTGGTCAGCATCTCAGCAGGTCTGGAGATTCAGATTCCCTTCCTCATTCCATGTGTTCCAAATAGATACTTTAATTTTTATGGTCCTGTGCTTTTCTGTGACTAATAATTGATGCCTTACATAAGAAACATGATGAAGCTGATTTTTTAGCAGCCTATAAGAAAATTTGAACTTTATTCTTGGCTATATTATCTGAAATGTGCAGCATTCCTGCCATGCATGAAATCCCCTCAGTGATACCTTTCCTCCTCTATAACATCATCAGTTGCATACATTTATCTTATGTTGCAGTAGCTACATCTCATGAATTTACGTATTTTCAGTTTAGTGTTCAATATCTCCTACTTTTCAGTTTGCATTCAGTTTTGCTATTATATAATTTTCAAACTTTCTATATCTTATTATGATAGGACCTTTCTGGTGAATAGCATATTTTTGATTTTCAGTAATGTAGTTAATTAACTTAATTTTTGAAGGATATATTTGTGTATATTCTATGTAACAGAATTAATGACATATTTAATTTAAACCAAGATGTCATTTTATCTTGTAGAATCTCCCATTTGATTATTTTCTTCTTGATATTATTCCACACTTCATTCCTTTATCATCTGTCAAAAGCACTTATCAAAGTATTAAATCAATTTTGCCTTTCTCTTTTAGAGCACAGGGAACTCACAATGCATTTTCCTGAGCACCAATATATTCTGATGTGACTAAAATCTTTCTTTTAATCTAATCATTCACTGTCTTCTCTAGTTAATATTACTGTATCATTATTCATGATTTTGTACACTTTCTTCAATCCCCACTGCATGCTGCCTTGAGTATCTTTTATCCAGCTCTCAGGTAAATTCCTTCAAAGGAATTTTGTAAGTATTTCTCCAATCAAATAATAAGATTTATCATTCTAGAACAATGTTTATGTTTATTCACAAAATGTTCATGAGGGTGAATTCATAACCATGGATTAACAGTGATTTTCTCTGGCATCTAATTTTGGTATACAAAGTCCCTGTATGGTATGTAAATGGCCTGTTCCCCTAAAATCTCTGCTTAGAGCGACAGCAATCAGCTTATTTCTAGGCACTGCTCGAATCTCTGGATTTGTTTTTGTGTCCACTGTGATAAACTGTGAATTTCAAAATATATTTAGTGTTTACTCTTCTCATTTATTTTTTCCTTTTCCTTGTATTTCATGGTGACTTTTCTGATTCTTTAATTTTTATTGAATTTTTGTGTATATCATCTGGAACATCTTAATCAATTTTATACTCCCTTCCCCAATGATTGGTACCCGCCCATACCCCTACCACTGGTTTTCATAGGTTCTGTGGTTGTGTTAAGGCCTCCTTGTACTTATGATTTTTCATACCAGGTCTCCAAAGTAAAAGCATTTCCTGCCAATGCATTCATACTTAAAAATATTTTATTTTTATTTATTTATTTATTTTGTATATGGAGTCAAGCATGCTACAGTTTCTGTGAGGAAGTCAGAGGACA
Organism: Eospalax fontanierii; assembly: GCA_035773235.1. Classification (NCBI taxonomy): domain Eukaryota; kingdom Metazoa; phylum Chordata; class Mammalia; order Rodentia; family Spalacidae; genus Eospalax; species Eospalax fontanierii. The sequence goes on from CM069536.1 coordinate 65,420,809, forward strand.
AGGTGCAGAACTAAGGTTCGTCCTTCCATCATGTAAGTCTCGGCGATAAGCTTGTGTCATCAGTCTTGACAGAAGGCGCCTTTACATTTAGCCATCTCACCATGTTCCCATTCTTTTCAAATTATATGTATTTTTCTGACACTTGGAAGAAGCTGCAGTTTTTGTCTTCACATAAATTTATTCATCTTTTATTTAAACACATCCCTTCCCTGGGACATGCAGCAAAACAACATAAGGCAGAAGACAATACAGATCACAATTGTTATCAGGAGAAGGAGCTTTGGAAGAAAATGTGGTGTTTTCGGGTGCACAACGTTGTTTTCACACTGATTTTAAGTATTTTATTGCACAACATAAATATTTGCTAACACTGATTCCTTCATTGTGTAGCATAGATATACAATTATATTTACCAAGAAAGTAACAGAATTAAACTCCTGATTTGAAATCTGCTAACCTCTAATTTCATGATGAGCTGTCAGCACACTTAGTCGCAGTGGCATATCATTACCTTTAAATGAGCTTAACATTCTTTCTTCTTGGGTTACAGATATGCTTGCCTAGAAAGCATGTAGTCCTGAGTTGGCTGCCCCTATTACTGCCTGAAACTAAGCATGTAGGCACACCCTCATAATCCCCACATTTGGATGGTTGAGGTAGAATCATTGTAAGTTCAAAGTTATGGTTACATAGTGAGTTTTAGACCAGTCAAGAATACACCATATTGGTGTCAAAAACAAATCAACCAACCAACCCAACAAAGAAACATACGTAGATTCCTTCTCTATTCCATAAGTTAGAAATGGTTCTACACAGTAATAGATAAATCTCTAAGGTCACTTTGAAAATGTTATAGGAGTAAACAGCTGGAAAATGTATGGAGACCAAGAAACCTGCAAACTTCCTGACCTATAGGTGATTCATTATCAGTTACTGAACGTTTGTTGGGGTTTCAAAGAAAACAAGGCTGAACCTAGTTATGAAATTGGTATTTTTCTATATTGATATAGCACTTGATTATTTCGACGGGGCCTTTGTAACATATTCTGTATTGTTAATTTCTCTCCCTGGAAGAACATGAATTTTAAAGATGCCGTATATGCCAATACATGATATTCATGTTGCAAAATCATCACATTCCTGGGAGAAATCAGTGGACAAGAGAAGTATTCTCTATCTGGGTAGAAAATCAATTAATTATTAATAGCAAATTCTATATTAGTTCAGAAGACAGAAATACTAACTTACTGGTCTACTTAATTGAATGTTAAACTAGGGTTAAAATTAGATGATTATCCTGAGAAAAGAAATGATCATCTAAGTAATAAAACTTAGCATCTAATATTTTGTGTCTTCTCAGTTAAGTCTTTAAAATGAAGAAATGCATTTCCGGGATTGGAAAAATGGTGATTCTTCCAAAGGACTGGGTTTTAGTTGCCAGTACCCTAATAAAGGTTACAAACCTTCTGTTAATCTGGTTCCAGGGGATCTGACAGCATCTTCTGATCTCTGGGGGCACTGCATGCATTTGTATGCTTATAAGCAGACGACTCATTCATACACAAAAAATAAAATTATATATGTATATATATATAATTTATATATTTTTAATTATATATAATTAAAATTTAATATATAATTAAATATACTAAATTATATATATATATATATATATATATATATATTTAAAGAAATACAGGACCTGATGTGGTGGCACACACCTTTAATCCCAGCACTAGTGAGACAGAGTCAAGAGGATCAAGAAGATCTCTGAGCGTTCAAGGCCAGTCTTCTACATAGTGAGTTCTGGGCTACCTGGGGCTACAGAGAGATCCTGTCTCAAAAAGACAAAAACATAAATAAATAAATAAATCCCCTCAAAACTCCAGCTTACAAATATTTTTGGAATGCAGAGCTTGCTCAGAAGTTAAGGGAACTGACTGTTCTTACAGAGGATCTGGGTTTATATTCCAGCATCCTCATGGTAGCTAACCATCTTAGGTAACTCCAATTCGAGGGATCCGGTGCCCTCTTCTGACCTCTAGGGGCACTGCACAAACCAGGTTCACTTACATGCATGTAGGCAATACTCTCATACACATGAAATTAAAAGAAAAGAAAGAAATACAATGAATACTATGAAATTATTATTAGGACAATATTACATAATCTCAAACAGAAGTACAAAAGTTCTAGAAAAAAAATTAGACAGGATGCTGATGGCTCAATATGGTTATTTATTAAACCGAAGAAAAATGAATTTGCAAAAGGAGATTCATAGCTGGTTTTAATCCATTTCTTTTTGTTCAGGCTCAACTGAAAGCTTTTGAATAATATAGTTAGCAATCAAAAGCTGAATGCAGGCTTGATTATTCAAACAATTTAGGGCTTTTTCAGTTTTCTTCAGGAATATTTTGATATAATCATAAAATGCAATTTCATTTGCAAAGTTAGATGTAAATGGAATATGTTTACATGTATAAAACTGACAGCTTTTTGATCAGGTGCTATTTACATGAGTCCTTTTGTTTTTTGAAAATTAATCAGGCTTATAATTTTTGCATTGTTTTATGTTTATTCCATGATTCAGAAAGAGGTTTTAGTTAAAATATTATGGCATTATCTGTTGTCCATAATTATGACATATTCTTTATTTGTTGTGGAAATAGATAATATTGACTTTGTTAGCTTTGAGTATCATGAGAAAAATTGTATAAAACTAGAAAATAAACAGGTAGGAATGATGGCACATACGCAACATGTTTTAATGGCACAACTTGGCAAGTTTTGTAAGTTTTTAAGTGAATTTACACCTGTCAACCTGCTGGTGATATGCAGTCTTCAGTAAATGACTTACTTGATGTTGCATGAATAAGAAGGAAATCATTTCTATATCTATGGTCCTTGTTAAGCACATGCAGTTTGGAAACCATGTTACTGAGTTTTAACCCATTTCTAGTACTAAGGATGTACATTTCTTTCATTTTTCTATTCAATTTCTTGAACCATGACTCTGTTGTCAACAAACAGAAGGTTGATTTACAGATCCTCTACTCAATATGATTATTATTATTATGGCAATAAATTCACTTAAGACAAAGGACTTAATATTACTTCAAAGAACATTGAATATTTCTTTTTAAATGGCTATATAGATAGTCTTGGGATTTAAACGAATGTTTCCCACAGGCTCCGACATTTGGACGCTTTGTTTCCAGGTCAGGATGCTGTTTCCAGGGATCATGGAAACCTTAACAGGTGTGGTCATACTAGAGGAAGTACATCACAGCAAAACACATTGAGAATTATAAATCTGCCCAGATTTTCACTCTGTTTTCTATGTCTGCTTGAAGATGTGAGATCTCAGCTTTCTCCTCTTACCACCTCTGCAACCATGCCTCCCCATTATGGACTCTTATGTTTGGAGTCTTAATACAAATAAATTCTTCCTTCTAAGTTGCCTTGGTTATGGTGGTTTTATTATTATTATTTATTGTTATTACTATTATTATTATTATTATGTGTATGAATATATTGCCTGCGTGGATGCAAGTGTTCCTTTGTAGTTCAGTCTGATGAAACTTAGGAGTTGGTGTCAGATCCTGTGGAACTGGAGCTACCGATGGTTGCTGGTGGTCATGTGCATGCTGGGAATCAAACCTGGGTCCCCTGCAAGAGCAGTCAGTCCTCTTTAATTGCTGAACCACCTCACCAATCTCAGTCATGATGTTTTATCACAGCAAAAGAAAAGTTACTATACAAGTTCGCAACAGAGAATGGGCTGTTGCTATGAAGGTCTTGACCATGTTATGTTTTGGAAATATCGAAGACTTTGGGAGTTTTGACTAGAAAGACAGTTGAATGTTGTAAGCAGAGCTTAAGTGGTCATTGTAGTAGAAACCTGAGAGAAAGCATTGCTGAGAACAATGTAGTTCCAGTGCAAAATAAGTGCTTAAAAGCAACTGGAATATTTTGACAAAGTATCTGGTTACAGTTTGCCTATAGTCTAAGAGCTTGCCTGAGGCTAAGTTAAAAAGTAAAAGACTGATTTCTTCATTGGAGGAAATTTCAAGTCAGTATAATCTATAAATGGTGGCTTGATTTTTCATTGTGAGTATTATGGAGATCTACCTTGGTCATGGTGTTTCATCACAGCAACAGAACACTAATTAATATAGATAGATTATAGTTAGATGATAGATTGATAGATAAATGATAGATGATAGATAGATGATAAATTGATAAATTATATTCTTTATGTAGTAATGGGATTCAACATAGTGTTTGAGGCAGATTAGACAAATGTTTTCCTGCTGAGCTACATACTTAGGTCCATAAAGTGCAATGCTTTACAGAACCAGGAATTCACTAAATGGGGCTGAAAATATCAGGAAGGACTTGCAAGATGGCTTTATGGTTAAGAGTAATGGCTGCTCTCGCAGAGGATCCAGGTTTAGTTCCCACCACACACATGATGGTGGTAAGCAACTGCCTGTAATGCAATTCCAAGGGATCAATGCCCTGTTCTGATCTTGGTGGGTATTGCATAATATGGATGCAATTACATGCATGCAGGCAATATGCTCATACACATAAAATAAAAAATTAAAAAAAAAATAAAAATAGATAGTCTCACTTCAAATTCAGCATGTATCTCCTATTCCTGTAGAGAGATAGTCTTACTGTTGTCATGGTATATGGCAGACTCAAAACCAGATAGATCTTGTGATGCATCAAAGGAATTATAATGCCAGAGCAATCAATACACTAGTTTCATCAAGTGGGTTTGTACCTTAATAATTAGAGTACAATGATTTTAATTCAAGATATGTTAGGTGTAGCTTTTCTCCTCAGTGTTAAAGGGGAAAGCTTATATTTCTTCTCTAATTGCTTGTTAGATAAACCAAACCAAACAAAAACAACTTAAAAATTGAAATGTTTTCATAACATCCAGACTAAAAAAGTTAAAAACAAACACAGTTTATCACAAGTGGAGAAACGATGAGAAACAGAATTATTATAAATATTTTCAAATATTACTAAAGTAAGTGTCTTCAAGTAGTCTGAGAATGACTATTCTTTAATGTCTTATTTTCAACATGTTAATTGTTTTTCAAAATTTGATATGACAGTTCAAATCATTAGTCTTAGGAAAGCAAGTAATACGTTGAAATTTAGGGGAAAAAAGAATTAGTGGTTTCTGTTTAAAAGCACAAAGAAGCCTATTGTGAGAAGTAAATTAGCAATATCAATCTCACTCCTGTTTCCTTAAGTTCCTTTGTGCTATTGTTGATGCTGTGGCTGAGGTAGGATCTCATGCAACCCAGGATAGCTCCAAACTAACAATGAAGGAAAATAACCTGTGAGCCTGCGGCTTCCATCCCCTGTGCTGGGATTCCAGATATACACCATCACACCCAGTTTATCCAACACTAAAGCTTCATCCCAGGATTCCCAATTCTAGTCAAAGCACTCTCTTAACTCAACTACATCCCCAGCCTTTCTTCATTTGATTTTGTCTCCATGTAGGAATTTGGTAGATCCTAGAGAATGTTCTCAATTGAGAGCTGGATGGTGATGTAGAGAGGCCTTATGATGCTGTGTTAACTCTATGTTTTGACATACCTGGACATTGGTATCTACCCAAAGAGGTAATTTCCTACATTGTGTTTCCAAAAAGGTTAACTTTATCTCTCACGTTGAATGTGCTCTATATCATCTTAATCTATCCTATCCCAAGCTATCATATTTTGTATTTAAAATATGATATGGACCTGAGGTGCCCTGACTTTATACTGAGGATAGAATTTATTTTATAGAAAATAAACCAGCAAAAGATTTAGAGAAAGATTTTTCAGTTTTGAAGTGACCATTAAAGTCAACATTTTTCTAAGGATTTTAGTCTTCATTTCAGGAAATCGGGACAGAGTTAACAGCTGATATTTGACAAATTTTGAATGAATAGGAAATAGATTACATCATTGAAATAAGTGACACCTTAGAGCTATGTAGACTACTGACAGGACGATAACTAATATTTCTAATTAATCTCATTTTGTCTGGGCTATACTTAAACTAGTGTTCTTTCCAAAAGCTATCACAATTTTGTTTTACTATTTATTATTATATTTGAAAGAGTATAGCACTCACGATACCTAATTCTAACTCAAAAATAAGCATTTTTCTCAGGCAAATGTACATCAGAACTTGGACATCAAGGAAGAAAGTAAAAATGCTAAAACTTGTGTAAGCTGGCCAGCCCATAACAATTTATTTCAATTGATGCAGCAAGCAAAATAGAATAGACAACAGTAAAACACTGAATGGAGTAGATCATGTGGATAGGCACAGATAAAACTACAAACTTGACAAACCTATTCTTAAGTGGACTTAAACTGGAAGCTTTAAGAAATCATAGCCACAACTATTTTTAATCTACACTTGAACATGTTTGTTATGCCAAATGAAACAAGCTTTGGAATATAGCTTTATGGCACTGTCTGAACAAGAATGTATTAGAACTTCTTTAATTTGTAATGAAAGCCCCATTTGCACAGTAGTCTATAGCAGCTAAGTGTGTGTGAGAGATCCATGAGGAATGAACAAAGCAGCCATGTTCCTCATGGTGTGAAAAGACACCAAATAATATGTTCATGTGCCTCTTGAAAAGTTCCCAAACATTATGCAATGATAAACTTTTTATATTTCTTAGAAATTTTCCATTTTACCCATACTGTTATCAATGGGGGCAAAAAAAGATGAAGAAAAGAAGTCCATTAGGGGCAGGAGAGATGGCTCAGTGGACCAAAGCACTGACTGTTCTTGCAGAGTACCAGGATTCAGTTCTCATATTGTGCCTAACAACCATTGGTAACTCTAGAGCCAGAGATCTGATGCCCTATTTTGACCTCCGTGGGCATTGCACAACACTGATGCACCTAAATACATGCAGGCAGTATAGTCATACATATAAAAAAATGAGTAATTTTTTAAGTTTCTAAACAGATGTCTGCTGGCTAGAAATTTGTTATTATACCAGTTATACAATGTATTTAGAATTTTATCTTCTATGTGGGGACAGATTTATCTGCTTAGATGAAATTTGATGAGTACAAAATAATCATGACTTTTATAAGTTCACATAAAATGTCATTATTAATACTCAGATATCCTTGAATCAGTACAACACTTATTAAGGTGAACATTTGACGGAGGAAACCATTTGATAAAATTTAGGACAATATTTGCAAATGAAGTCACACTTTCATGTTCAGTAGCTAAAAGTGTAATTAGAAGTTACTGTATGTAGTGCTTTGAATGAGAAGGTTCCCCATAGAACCTTAAGTATTTGGACATTTTGTGCTGATTTGGTGGAACTATTGTGGGAGGTGTTGGACCGTATGGCTATGCTGGAGGAAGCATGTCACTGAGGGAGGACTTATAGAGTTCTTAAGCCTTGCTGGATCTCCAGTCACTCTCTGTTTCCTGTGCCTGCTTGAAAATTTGAGCGCTTAGCTTCTGCCTCTACTCCAACCACCTCTGCTGCCATACCTCCCTGTCATGGTAGACTCTTGTCCCTTTGGACACCTAAGCTAAATAAACTTTTCTTTTATATTTTCTTTTGGTCATAGAGCTTCTAACACAGCAGTAGAAAAGTGAGTAATACAGTAATTAGTACCAGAAGTAGGGTGTTGTCTGTGAAGAAAGTGACCATGTGGGTTTTAGGAGGAATGTGCAAGATTTTGGATATTTGGACAGAAAATAGGTTGATTGCTCTTTGCAGAGATTATCAGATCATTCTAGAAAAAACTGATGACTCGTTCACTCTTGCATCTTTCATGCCTCTAAAGCCAGCACCAGATGAATAACATTGTCATGTTATTGTGATGGACTATAGCCTACTTCATTCACCTTTAAAGTTTTTCTCTTCAGTGGTTTTCTACTAGATTTTTTGTGGCAGTGATTAGCTCGCCATCTTTAATTATGCTTTATCATATTTCTGAACAAGACATTATGAAGACAATGTAGAATGTAGAGTTAAGTGAGCATATAGTAGTTATATTCAATTTGGATTAGAATTTAATTTGGCCACAAATCAATAACTAAGGGTTTTGAGATGAATTCAATTTAGACATAGTCACATTTGGTGCCCTACCCACTGCACCTTGATTCCTCTGCATCCTGAGCAGCTCTCTTCCCTCCCCAGTTCTGTCCCACTTCTAGCCTTGAGCCTAGGCCCACTCCTTCTCTTCAACCCCAGAGCTGTGAGACATCTGTGAAAGAGAGCTGCATACAGGACGTGATTTCAGCCAAAGAGAGAGATGTATGCTGCTCGCAGCAAAGTTGGAGGAGTTGAGCCATCTAAGTCCTTTTGGAAGTAAAGTCCCAGAAGTCAGACATGGAGCTACTGGAATTAGTGTTCTTTTCTGCTGGTTTTTGGTCTTTCTTAGGTCTGGTATTTTTTTCACTATGCCTTTATTTCTCCATTTTGGAATGAGAATGTGTATTTGGTACCATCGTGTGTTGGGAGTATGTAATTTGTCTTTTGATTTTACAGAGGCTTGGAGTTAAGAGATTGTCTTGAGACCCAAAAGAGGTTGGACTATGGACTTTGAATATTATTGTGACTGGTAAAGACTATGGGAACCTTTAGGTTGGACTAAATGCATTTTGCAATTTATATGTCATGAGCCTATCAGGGCCAGGGAGTGGCATATGGTGGTTTGAATGAGAATGTCCTCCACAGGCCCTAAGTATTTGGACATGTTGTCCCCAGTTGGAGGCACTGGTTTTGGAGGTCTTAGGAGGTGTGGCCATGCTGGAGGAAGCACGTCACTGGGAACAGACTTAAAGAATTTTTAAGCCTTACTGGATTTCCTTTCACTCTCTGTTTGCTGTGTCTGCTTGAACGTGTGAGCGCTTAGCTTCGGAATCTACTCTAGCCGTCTCTGCTGCCAGTCTGCCCACCAGGTTGAGCTCTGTCCCCTGGGAACTGCACACTAAATAAACTCTTCCTTTTATAAGTTCTCTTGGTCATTGTTTCTACCACAGTAATATAAAAGCAAACTAATACACTACACTATGAAAACAAACAAAAATAAAATAACAACAAAAAGCAAACAGTTTTCTTAATTTTTTGTTGAAATCTTTAAACATAAATCTATAAACCTATCTTCAAGAAAGCTTCAAGACTATAGCCTCCTTGTTCCAGATTCACCTCTTATGTAGCTTGATTTTCATAATCCAATTTTAGTCTATTCATCCTATTCTTTTCCCTGTAATTCTCCATCGATTGTTTTACTTTGAGATTTCATCACAAAATTCCTGTATATCAAATTAAAAGTTTCAGAATTTGAATTAAATTCAACAAGAGCCATGAGCAACTGTGAAAGATTTTTCTATATGTTAGAAAAGTTGATAATGATAAATCCTCATTTTACCTTTTTAAAAATCTATAACAAATAGTTTTGTTACTTGTTTACCACACAGATTGTAAAAGTTGTTAACAAGAGAAGACTTAACAAATACAGGACTGGCCCTAATCTCTCCCTCTCACTGTGTGAGTCTGAAATTCTTTCAAGAATAATTCAAATATCTTTCCTACCGAGATGATTTCCCTTATTGCTGAACCAGTAACTTCTTTATTTCTGAAATACTCACAGAATGGTTAAATAAGGAACACATGAGCCACTTTTGGCCAGAGCAATGCTTAATATAATGGAGAGAACACAAGTTTGCCAAAGCTACTTTCCAAGGTCAGCTAGGATCTCTTGTATTCAATGCTAATCCTGAAGATATTTTTTCTGCCAAACTGTGCATGAATAAATGTCCCCTTTTACTACCCAAAATAAAGTCATAAGACACAGCTATCCAGAAAAAAAGTCTTTTTAATTGGAAGACAACCAACCAAAGACAAATAATTTAATGACATTTAGAATAAGAGAATTTTCACACATTCTTGGAGAAAGAGAATTGAAAGTTCTTTTCTGAGTCCTTTTGAATACAATGCTATCACTAGGATTAAGATAAATCACAGTAATGAGGACTTTGCTGGTTATTGTAGTGGGAATTATCCGTTCTCAACTTACATTTATGATTTTGATTTCTGCACCTCAAATTGAAAAACAAAATCTTTACATTAATTGTAGAGACACTGGATTTTCTTGAACATTGTATGACTTCTATAAAGAGCATGCTATATACTTATAGAGAAGTTCCTAATTCTGTGTAGCACATTTCTGCTGGATCACATGAAAATGATGGATACCCTATATAGATCATCTGAATCTATGAGAGTTAGTAAAGTTAAATCATATGAAAGAGAGAGTTCAATTCATTTTAAAGTGTTTTTCTGGGACCTGCAATCATTCTTACATCCCACATTCAGCAGTAGTACTTTAAACATCAACTTTTGATAGTGTTACTAAAAACAATTATAGCGTGTCTGCCTCAGGTCACCATCACTGAAGTAATGATGGCCCACTCTGTTACATAATTGCAACTTCCTTTGATGTGGAGCCTTCAAACTTTGTGGGATTACTGAAGTTAAATGTGAGCTGCAGTCTATTTCATAAACCCTTTCTATTACCAAGAAAAGCTTCTGTGCCTTTGCTTATATCACAAGCTGGTGATTTTTAGACTTTTAGATTTTTCAAGGCAGATGTAGGAATAGTTTGTCATTGTTGGTTTCTTTCCAAGTCTTAGCTTTGAATCCCCCATAAACATAGGTTACTGTGAGCAAATTCTTCTTCTAAGCTCTTAGTGATGCTGTGTCTTAGCTAGCCCATCTCAGCTTGCAAAGAAATATATCTGTCACTATTTATCTTTCTGACTCAAGCTGTTACTAAAGATAGCTTCACAATGTACACTTGTAGTCAGTTGACCTTCTACAAACTGAAGCAAAGGAAGAACCGTGAAGTCAAGAATTACTGCTGGAATGAGCACAGTACCCAGGGGGAAAAGTCTGGGATTTCATAGCCTGACTATCGCTAATCCTTGCAAGTCAAGCCTGTGCCAGGCAACACAGAATCTGAAAGATTCTTTCAGTTTCCACATCTAGTTATGTGCTATTATGAGTCAGATGGAAGAAACAGTGGCATACTATTTGGGTATGGCTCTTACACATTTTGAAATAAGCTAACCTCAAACGATCTCTTTAGAATGTGTTTCTGCCTTACTTAAGTGTACATTAAAGCAAGTTAAGTAGACTCTAGGGGATGCATAACGACCCTGAATAAGCCACATGAAATGTAGAAACTCTCTAAGGCCTTGTCTGAATAGCCTGTCAACTTGACACAGCCTAAGTCATCAGAGTGAATAGGGATTACCTAGATCGAACTACCTAACTGAGGAGTTACCTAGATCAAACTGACCTGTGGGCATGTGTTTGGAGAATTGTCTTTTTTGGAGAATTGGTTACTAATTGTTGTAGTTGGTGTAGAAGAGCCTATCTAACTGAGTGTTGTACCATACTTAGGCAGGTGACCCTAAAATGTATAAGAAAGCTAGCTGAGTGTAAGCTGGACCTCAAACCAGGTAGCAAGCTTTATCTTCCATGGTTCTGATTGTACATCTGTCTCTGAAGTAAGTTTCTTTGTTGGAGGTCGTGCTGGGTGGAATGGAAAGCAGAGCTTTCAGTGTCCTACCTGGATTTCCTGTCTTGACTTCCCTCAGTGATGCAAAGTGATCTGATATTGCAACGCAAATGAACACTTTCTTCAGCTGTATTGCTTTAGGTCTGTGTGGCCTGTGTGTTTTATCCAGGAAATGTAACTGGAACAGGATTCAAGATGAATACATAGATACTCAGCAAAGAATAAGTCAAAAATGAATAAAATCACTCTCAGAATTTCTCACTGTTGAAATTTCTGGGGTCTAGCTCTAACTTCTCAACTCATAATCCATGTTGTGGCAGCCTTCTCTCACACTTGAGGCTATCGTGAAAGGAAGATACTGTTATTCCTTTGCTGTGGGCAGAATGATAAAGGGGATATGTTTAGACTCAATCATCAGATGGAGAATGTCAAGAAGAGGAAGATGCAAAGTACTAATATGATTATCAGCAGGAATTAATCCTTTTTGAAAAATAACCAGTTTTCCTTAGTTTTGAAGCATGCTGTGGCTGGTTTGAACACTTTCCCAAGTGATGCACTGTTTGGGAAACTGTGGTTCCTTTAGACTACGGATCATGACTGGAGGAAGTGGGGTGGTTTCAAAGCCTGATCATACTATGTGTTCACTCTCTGCTTTCTGAATATGGATGCCATGTGACCAATTAGTCCCCTGCTCCTATTACTATGGCTTCACTCCCTGCTACCATATTGAACTGTATCTCTGAGGAACTGGAAAAAAATGTAGGCCTTTTCCCCTTAAAGTTTCTTTTGCCTGAATATCACAGCAACAGGAAAAGTAAGCACAAATATTGATTAACTTCATTTGTGTGTACTGGGTACTGGCTTATGTTTTCCAAGAATAGAGTAGAGAATATCAAGACATGACCATTAGCATCACCTTTGAATTAGTAGAATTTCAGGACATGGGACCACTGTCAGTGTTCCTGTTAAGGATCAGAAAAATTGAGGGTGGCAAAGCTCACCTTTTTAGTAGCAAATACTACAGTTATTTTACTGGCATTATAGTTAATTTTGTATTCCAAATTATAATCCATTTTATGTTTGCTAAATAAATAGTGAAATACACACACATCTATGAGCCAAGAAGGAAGTGTAGTTGATTACAGTCTACAGAAAGCTAAGTTGTCATTCTGGTCTTTCAGTACTAAGAAATAAAAGAAAAGCATAAATGTTTTCTTCTTAACAGTGGACCTATTTTAATGTGAAAAGGTTTATTCCATCTCTTGTCAGCAGTGATGTTGAATTAGAGAATATTTTGCTTTCAGGTATTTTAAAATTGGACCCAGTGAAAGTCTTTAATTATTGACTCAGTCAGTCATATCTGATTATTATATTTTTCTCTGAATGAGACTTGATTCAACTAGATCTCAGTCATTCAACTGGAAGTTGGCATTTTGCACAGTTATGATTTAGATTTCCAATAATTTAGAAGATTATGGGTACCTTGAAAGCCTAAATAAATACCTAGTCAGTTGCATAACTATATTCAGAGTTTCAGCAGTAATGTCAAAGTCATGAAAGCTATGAATGATAAAACAATACTATTGGATATCAGATATTTAAAACTGATACTTAGAATATTCTGGGAGTTCTTAAATGAACATTTATTTTTACTGTCAGGCATTTAGCTCAGAATATTAATTTTAGGTATACAATAAAATTTTAACATAGGGAGAAATGAGATTTTGCCATGTTAATATCTGGGGTAGGTACAGTGAGGCAGTCAAATTCTCTGGCTAGGTTCAAGCCTCAGATTTGGTATTTAATAGCTATGGAATTTGGGACATGACTAAACAGCTTGAGAATAAATGTATATAAGGCTGTTTTCCTTCTTACTCAAAAAAGAATAAGCTCAGAGTTCAGTAGTATTTAAGCCTGAATTAGTTATTTACTGGAACCAATGACTTAAAATATTGAGAAATTAGAAATAGCTATGAACTCAGGGGTTGCCTTCTACCATTTGTATGATATCTTTTGTTATCTTGAATTGTCATAGCAAAATTCTTCAGCATGAGCCGGTCAACCATTAGAACTTCACTGTCCCACACTCCTGGATACTGGCAGTGTATGATCAATATTCCAAGAGGCTTGTTTTCTCCAAAGGTCAATATTTGCTTAAAGATGGTGACTCCCTTTGTGTCTTAGCCTAATCATTTTTAAAGCATTGGTTTCTTTCTTCCTTTCCTTTTAGGGCAAAAATTCCATTGAATTAGATCCTCATTTTTATGACTTCTTTTATCCTAATTCCTACATGAAAGTCTTATCGCAAATGAGGCACTCTGGAGGGGAGATGGAGCTACAAAAGATGGATTGCAGAGGTAGATATTTCATTTGGATAACAGAAATAAAGCTCGAGGTAGAAGTATAAAGAAGCACTAGGTGGGGGAAGTAGAAGCCGGTGAGCTGCAATTGTGGTCCCCGATTTCGAAGCATGATTCCCCATTCTCTGGTGGTGGGCTGATGACGGAACACATTGGAGGATGGAGGCCTTCCAGATGCTGAGCAGCAGCTTTGGTGCACTCTGAGTGGCTGCGTTACCCACGAAGTGCCTACCTTGAGGTCTTAGTGTGCATGACCGTGGTTTTGCCCCTGTGCTGGGCTTAAGCTGAGGACTGGCTATGTTTCTGTAATTTATAGATTCTAGCTTTGGGAAGAATGATTTTCAGTAATGAGCTTCTCCTCTACCTTGATGTCCAGATACGACCTTGATACCACATGAGGTCCTGGAAATCAAGGCCTTGATGTTGAACCTTTCCCATTCCAAAGTACCAAGTGGTTTCCTATTATTTTTCTATTTTTCCTTTTATGGCCCCATTGTACCTTCCTCCGTACCCTACAGAAATTATAAAGGAAGTAATTGAACTTCTTGAGATATAACACTCTGGAAAGTTAAATAAAATCTAATATTGTCTTGCCACAGAAATACTTATGAAAGAATGACGTAAGCTTATTTGCAGTTTCATGGCTCCTTGATTAACAAATAACACCCAAACACTTCTATTTCAACTGTTTGAAGACAAGAAACTGCCATCTTCTGAGTCGGAGGAGGGGAAAGAAGAGTTATGTCTTCATAGAGTGAACTAAAATAATTTTGAAATAAGTATTAGGATAGGTGACACAGTTAAATATCACAAACAGATATATTTTAAATTTTGGACCATAAGAAAATAAGTAGAAATTACTGATCTGCTAGAAACATTCTAAAAATTATCTATGTCCATACTTAATGGAAAATGTATTGTGTCCCTTAGGATACACATACTAATTTTCCAGAAGTAACTTTAAAACAGCCAGGAGCAGTAATGGAGAATGTATGGACTTAGTAGTATGACTTCTCATTTTCTTGAGCTCTGAGTCTATAATTTACCACATTTGTTGTGCTTAATATCTGTGCTTCAGTTTCTTTATTTTTCATTTATGATAAAAGAGATCTCAGAACCAATGCTAACATGAGTTTCTCTGCAATGAAAAAGAGATTCATAGTCTACAGGTAATGAGTACTCAAATGTAAACACTTTTCTTTTCTACCTCCCTTACTAATAATTATTTGCCTTCTCCAGAGAAGATTTCAGACATGGTTAAACAAAGATGTGATATATTTTGATTCACCAGTAATTGCTTTTATGTATAAGCTACTTCAGTGAATTGCTACTTTTTGTAAAGCATTGACATTAGCATTTGCTTACTGGTGTAGATGGCTAAAATCATCTTATTGTGAATTTGTACCAACATCTAGACTATAAAATTCATGTTTATAAATACATATACTAATTTAAGTGAGGAATAATTGGTTACTGACCAAAATACCTTTGTTTATCTTTTCTTTTTTAAGATTTATCTTGAAATGTATATATTTTTATTTTATGTGTATCAGTGTTTTATCTGCAGGTATGTAACTGTACCACACACATCCAATGCCCATGGAGGCCAGAATCAGTTATCAGAGGCCCTAAACCTGGAGTAACAAATGGTTGCCAGCCACCATGTGTGTGCTAAGAACCTAACCTGTCTTCTGCACGTTAGTCAGTACTCAACCAATCTGCCATCTTTCCAACCCTAGATATAATTTTTGGATTATGTGTATATCTGTGTGTCTGTGAGTGGGCATGTGTATATAAACACATGACAATAATGACCAGAAGAGGGCCTCAGTTCCCTTGGACCTGGAATTCTAGGCAGCTGTGTGCCACCCAGAATGCTGGAAATTGAACTCTAGGCATTTACAAGGGTACTGTGTGCTCTCAACCACTGAGCCATCCCTCCAGTCCCCATTATATTCTCCTTTTAAAAGTCAAGTTTCATGAGTAAAGAAACTGGAATATTTTTTTAAGGAAGGAATGAAGAAAAAGAAATAGTGGAAATTCAAGAATAGGCTGCATAATAAAATCCTGCGATGATATATCCTGAGACATGGTCCTTACGGCAACAATGAGCTCATTAATGGTGTCAAAAGTATACAGAGATTTTTGACTAAAATACCTTCATCTCCTTCCATAGGAAAGGTTTCATCCCTATGGAGTTGTGCTTGAATGGAAAGTAACAAGATTCTGCCTTGTGATCCCCGCCCCCTTATTGTTTTTTTTTTTGTTTGTTTGTTTTGTTTTGTTTTTTAGGCTGACCTTATGTATAGGTACTATCTTTTCTATTTTGTCCTCTTTCACAGTAAGTCTTCTTAAATCTTGATGGTTTAGGAATTCTCCCATTCAAATGATGGTAATAGATTAGTATCAATCTTCTGGTACAGTGTTTATTGGTTTTTCATAATTCAACCAAAGCTAAAGCTGAACAACTTCCTGTTCTTCAAGTTTTTAATTACATCACAGGACCTACAGTGATTTTACTACTTATATTGTTAACCGTTTTCTTCTGTTAGCCAAAGGAAGTAAGAGTCACATATAGTAAGAAGCATAAGCTTTAAATAAAAGGCAAAGGCTTCGTCAATGTCTAATTAATATGGTCAAGGAAGTAGATTCAACATTTATAGTTGAGCATGTCATTCTGCTGTCTACACACAGCCAACTTACAGTTACTCAGTAAAGTCTCAATATAATTCTAAGCCTGAATCTAGGGCATAAGTCCATCTAAAATTATCTAAGAAAACTGATATTGGGGTATCTAAAGAAGAAATAAATTAAAAAGAACACTAAATGAAATAAAGAGAAAAGATGATAGGATGATAGGTAGGGAAAGAAAATTTAAATTACTTCCAACAAATAACACACTGTTCCCCAAAAGGCATGAGAGAGAGAGAGAGAGAGGAGAGAAAGAGAAAAATAAAGAAATAATGTTGAAGCCAGACTTGGTCATTTACAGCTTTAATTCCAGAATTGGCCAGGCATAGGCAGGCAAATCTGTGTGTGATCCAGACTAGTCTACTCTATAACTAACCAAACAAAAAATCCCATGAACAAGAACAAAATAAGATCTTAACTGTGAAAAGAAACCCATGTATCTTTTATATTTTTTTCCTTTCTTTGAATTTGTCTGAAGAACTAAGAAGAATGAATAGTAAAATTTGAAAATCAAAATATGGCTACTACACTAAACACTTATTAGCACACCTATTTCTTTGTGTGCACTACCCAACTGCATAGAGTGTTTCTAGCGGCTCAGCGATTTAACTCAGTAAGGCCACATCATCATCATTATGGGACTTATTCTGGCTCCAGACTGGGAAGCTACTTATTCATTCTGGATTCTGAGTCCAAACATCAATATACACCATCTCACTCAGTGTAAGTAATGACAGTTGGAAATATGGAGAGAATCACTAAATGGAAACCATAACAAATATAAACCACATGCAAGTGGTTGAACTATTAACCTAAAAACATAGTTAAGTTTCAACAAATCATAATTAATAGACTCTTCTACCTACAGCGGGCATGAACGTGTTCTCAGTCAGAAGTAGCACTGAGACTTGTACTTATGCTTTCCAGTCTTTGAAACAGGACTTTCAATGATGTCCTCCCCAATTCTTTACTGTACTTCCTCAAATGTCATAACTGCGTGTGTAGAACAGTCACAGTATAATTGATAACCTCCCTTTTTCTTTCTGTACCTATTTTTATTCCCAACAACCCATGCAATATAGAATTTTAAATGAATTTGTGATTTTCTTATGTATGAGAACGTCCAGAAGAATGATTGTGTTCATTTTCTAAGACTGCTGCCACAGTTGACCAAATAGAGTAACCTAGCAAAATAGAAAGCTATTATACATGTTTGGAGGCTACAACACTGATATTAAGATATTGGCAAACCTATATTCTTTCCAAATTTTTGATAAAAGGTAATTATTTGTGTCTTACATCTTCTGTTGGGCAGAAGAGCTTCTAATTTCTGATTTCATCTTACATGATTGTTTTTCTGTATACCCCTTTCTTCACCAGATAGTTTCCTCCTACGAGAACCCAAGTCACCTTGGGATAGGATTTCCAACCTAATGTCCTCTCCTTTTTCTGGCCACCTCTGGAAACTTTCTATCTCCAAAAAGAACTGGCACCCCGAGTTATGAGTATCATAATTACTTCGAAGACTCAATAAACCTGTTGCTGGACTAAGGAGAAGTTACATCCAGTACAGTTCTTTCTACACAAGCATGAGCACTTGAGTCTGGAACCCCAGCACCCAAGTAAAAGCTAGGTGTAATGGCCCACACTGTAACCCCAGCATTGTAGAAGCACACATTAGTAGAGCCTAGGGGCTTCCTGACAAGCTAGTCAAAGCTAATTGTGGAATTCAAGGTTCAGTTAGAAAGACTGTCTCAAAAAGACGGTGGAAAGTTAATGAGGAATATACTAATGTCCAACTCTGCTCCCCACACATGTGTACATGTTTGAGTGCACGTATGTGTACATGCTTCCGTTACCATAGATAGAAAAAGAAACCTGTGAGTGACCTTTCTAGCTGTCATAAAGGTGACTGTATGAATGTGGGGAACTAAAAGCCTCTTTTGATTTTGGAAGTAGAGCTTTCCTCTGTTAAATTTTTTTTTCCCATTTTTGAAAGTTTATAAATTTTTCAATTTCAATTATTTCTTGAAGTTTATTTTTCTACCTGTTATGGCTTATGTAGTTTCAAAATGCATTGACCAATTTGACAAAAATGACTGATGAAAGTATTTTCTGCTGATGTTTCTCTTTACCAATTATTTTAAATTAAAATCAAAAGAAGACAAAGTCCAAGATGGCATGAGGGCTCTTTGAGTAAATGAGTCTCCTACTGAGCATGATAATCTTAGCTTAATCCCCAGGGTCCACATGATGGAAGGAAGAACTGATTCCCCCAGGTTGTCTTCTGAACTTCACATACATGCTGTGGCAGCCCTCCTCCCCCAACACACATATATAGACATGCTAACACACACACACATATGCACATAAACATAAAAAATAATGGTAATGTCTTTCTTCATATAAAAATTGTACTTATTCTGCATTACTCCTGCTCTTGAAAGCTACATGTTGACACTGTGTTTCATAGCATGCGGGAAGCATCAGACTGCCAATACTATCCTGAAACCAATCGCCCTGAGACTGAGTAATGGAAAGATGTCTTGCTAAGTTTGCATGTCATTCAGTTCCTTCCCCAGCCACATTTGTGGCTTTCAAAGTGGCAGCTGACAGGTTTGGTACCTATGTCTACTATCTGTTTTAATTTTGAGAGAGGGTCTCCCTGTACCCCCGCCCCAGCCTGGAGCTTGCATGTAGACCAAGCTGGCCTCAATCTCACAGCTATCTGCCTTGCTCTAGGATTAGGACTCATGCCCCCATGCCCAGCTTGTGTTGTGCTTTTGTCAGGGTCTGGTCCCTAGAACGTTTCAAGCGTATTGTTCAAACACTAGAGAGAAAAAGAAAGTCTTAGGATTTTAGTAGAGAGAGACATATTTTCTCTGTCTGCAAGGGTAATCTGTAATTCCAGAAGCCCTCGTGAGAACAGGAACACTGAATTCAGTGCATTAGCCCTTGATTAAGCAAAGTGATCCTGACTTGATGCCATGTATAAGAAGAAGTTATCTTCAGAAAAACATGTTATTGCTATTGCTGCCATGTAGCATTTTACTAAAAAAGTAGATATAAAGATATTAAAAACATATACTTTAAAGAAAACTGAAAGATATCAGAACCCGACCCATAGGATTCCTGGGTATTGTATTTTCTGTTAGGAGAATTTATTTCTTAAGATATATTAAAAAGACAAAGTAATGTCACACTTTCAAGCGTCATCTGTAAATATAAACATTAACCAAATGTTCTTTTCACAACCACAGAAAATAATTATTATGAGGTTAATAAGCTTCTTTGCAACATATAAATATAACTGAAGAGAATATTAGCAGACAAGGTGGCATGGGAAAATATCCAATAAGAAGTAAAGAGACGTTACTTCTATTCTGGATGTTATAAAAAATAAGCAAGTGGTGCAGAACTAAAACAAAACAAAAACAACAACAACAACAACAAAATTAATCCATATCACTGCAGGATAAATTTAAACAAAAATTGATTAAATTAAACATTAAAATCACAGAAATATGAAGAACATTCATGATATCTTGTTGGCACTAGTAAGCCATTAAAGCTTAGAATGGATTTAATGACCTAGAAATGCTTGGTTATAGAAATGGTTGAAAAGAATAAAACAAGATTACAGTACTCTATCATGTGTTAAAAGTACTGCATTGTTGAAGGTACAAATTAAAGATATAGATAAATAATGACTAAGCAATAAACTTAGTAATAGAAATATAATAAATAAAATTTAGATAAAAACTGGAAGCTGTGACTAGAGGGAGCAAAGAGATGCACATCAGTTTTAGCTACACAATCTGAAACAGCACCAAAGGACATCCATGCACAAATGCTTGATAGGATAGGACTCAACATGTATGGCAGAATGCATGAGGTCTGTCTGTGGGGCTGAGGACTTGGGGTATGGAGGGGGAAGGGGTCAAAATTTTATTCAGATCTAATATGTGAAATATACAATAGCTCAATTAAGAGTAAACATAACAATTAAAAGATAAACAAGCTATATGTTGAAATTCATTGGAAGAATCTTTGATTACATATAAAGTTAATTCCAAGTAAAATAAACTACAATAATAAAAACTCTACAAGCAAAATAATGGGAAAGAAGTTATCATATATATATAGAAGCACCAAAAATATTTGATTAATTGCACTAAATAAATCAAACTCAATTGTAAAAAAAGGGAGAGAATTATTCAATAATAAAAAGATTCAAATCACCAAAAAAGACAGAGTAATTTCAAACTTGTTTTTTGCATTTCATTGTGTCTTCATAATAAAGCAGATAATTAACAGGAATATAAACAAAATTAGAAATCATTATTTAGAGTGATAGGCTAATGAACTCGTCCCCTTGGTATGGGAATAAGATAAAATCCTTAAGAATTTGAAATATTAAAGGCTTCTATTTGCCAAATGTCTTCCTGAACTCCCCTAATTCAAGATCTTGGGGCACAAAAGTAGGAGAGTGAAGAAATTCAAGCCAGCCTTAGCAACACTGCCTGTCTAAGACAAGATTCTCAAAAGGTTAACACATATGTATGATTAATGACTCACAAGCACCGTATTCAATGTCAGAGTCTACTTACTTTAGAAATACATAGGAGAATTTATTAAAATGGACATTTTTCTTCAGCCCCCAAATCTGGGCAAATTTCAAGGATTCAGCCTGTGGTGATTCAATGCAGGTAAGGGGTGCTTACCTAGCATGCACACTGTCCTGAGTCCAACCCCACCGCCAAAACATGTAAATAAATATGTAAATCACTGAGAACATAAATGAATGTCTGAGTAAGGTTTTAAAATGAATGTTCTCTGAGCCGAGTGCCATAAGCTACATCTCAACAATGAAAGGAAAATTAGATTTTTTTTCTAAATATTTAGACATTAGAAGAGCAGATCACTTCCAAGCAAACACAATGGTTATAATAATGCTAATGTATAACTTCTTAAATTTGTTTATTGATATTTAAAATACAGACATTTTAAAATTGTAGTTCTATGTAAAAACTTGATATCCCATAGACATTGTGAGGATGTCATACATAGAAATACACTCTGTAGGGTGGTAACCTGTTCACCTATTCACAAAAGCATTTGCACTCTTTATGCTTTCCCACAACCATGCTTGTCCAGGGCTGTTGATAATATCTGTTTTGAACATGATTCCCAGGGTTGTTGCCTTGGTAATAATGTCTGAAACTAATTTGTATATACTAGTACTAAAAAAAGCAGGGAAGGTTGGATTTTCTTAGTGAATGCTTGTATCTCTATACCACAAACGCATTAATCTCTTAGATAACCTCCGTCTCTTGATATGTTATCATATATACATAAATGCTTGATCTCTATTTCTGTTCCATCAAACAGTCACTACAGCGTCTGGGGATTTAGATGTAAGCAGAATAGGTACAGAAGTCCGAACAGTTTAAAAGACAGCTTTTCTACCATAATGTGCTTCTCCAACTGTCTGCACCTTGATGGAGAGAATCACCTCATTTCTAATACAAAGAGCATAACAAAAGAGTGGCATATCTTTTTAATAATGGTGTTGGTAATTCCATCCCATTTTGTGAAATATGTACCCTAACTCATCCTGGGCCTGTAATCGAATATTAAACAATTGGGTTTCCAGTCCACAAAAGGGAACCTGGAAACAAGGGATTCAAGTGAGTTGTTGGAGCTTTCTTTAAGGGATCAGTAATGGAGCTGAGACTGGAGACCTTTGATCCACTTCACTTCTCCAATTTCTCTAACTTCCTCTGCTACATTTATGCTTTTAGTGAGAACTTTTCCCAGGGAAGCATAAGATAATTCACTTGGTGGTTGAAATCCTTGTTATATTTCTTACAGGAACAATGAAAACTGACACAAGCATTTAGTATATACTGTGATCATTGTGATACTGGCTGTAGTGGATTAACCAACATCTGTAAGATCACTAGTGTAGAAGAAATTACATAAAAATATGTTATGGATAAAGGGTTCAAATGGGAAGAGTCATATTTCAAAGTGCATTAGAGAATTACAACTGAAAATTAATAAGAAGAACAGCACTGCAGCCCAAAGCAGCGACCTTAAACCTTTTGGTGCAGTGGTTGCAATGGTCATCTGAGAAAAATCTTGGCAGCTTGTGTTTCTCACCAGCTCAACATATTGTAAATATTCTGAGTCAATTCTCCCATGTAAATAGGCTGCAGATGCAGAGTTGAACAATAGGGATGATTTCTGGTGATGAAAGGTTGGGGAAGCAGCATGCATCACTCATTGTGGCTATTGTCTGCTCCAGCTGCCATCTGCTGTATTGCAAGACTTTGACATTAGCCTAGATTTACCCACCAGCCAAGTCAGGAGACACTTAACTTCTGTGACACTCATAAAACTATATAGGAAATACTGTAGGTTTCTTAAAGCCTTTAACATATTTTTTAAGTTTAGAAAAGTTATAGTTGGGAGCCTTGTTCTCTCAGATTGATTTTGATGCTCTATGTTGTAGTTCATGGAATAAAGCAATACTCAGCTGTAAGAAGGGCTGGAATAGAAATGAACAGGATCATTCACAAGAAGGGCGCCTCATTGCTCACATCTGTGGTTACCCCAGCAAGGAGCGGGCTAAGGGAAGGGTCTGGAGAGGGCAGTTAACTATGGCTCTATGGCTACAGAAGTTGAATTCCTGAGAAGCAACAGTACAGGACATTATAGGTAATTTAAATTCAAGCAGAGAACATCGATGAAAAAATGAGGCTACATACCAAAATTTGAAAGAGAAAACAAATATGTGAAAAATTTCATGGTTTTAATATTTGAAGTTTAAGCTCAATTAATTTCAACATAATTTTCTTATATGATTTAGTGACCCTTTTGTTAAGATGATGGTACTTTCTTCTGTGTGTTAAGATAGAAGAATTTTATTTCAAATCAAAGGTGAAACCAGTTTAAAGTCTCTATAAAATGCAATATTTTCTCTTTCACTAAGACCTACTTTTGGAATATACCCAAAAGCACATACCTCAAAATGAATATGCACTTAAATATGAAGTTTGGAATAAAAACAGATATATTCTAATTTCAACAAAAGAGTGCTTGTGCAGACATCTCCTGATACCTGTGTTTAAACAATGGTTGTATCACACAGTCTTTGGTCACCACTGCCATGCTATATTACAATTCATGACTGTTTAGCCAAGATCTACCTCTCCCTTTATCCTTGCCTCTCCTTGCCGGATGGACACAGACACTGCTAAAATGATATGTATCAATGTTCCATTCTGCTTCATTATGGGTGCGACTTTATACATCTTCACTTTTCTTTGATCAATGCTCAACAATCCCGTTAATTGTGATACTATACATTAACACATCCTACAAAGTCCTGTGTTTTAGTAGCCAGTGGCCATGGTCTCCTATAATCATTTCTGCTAATTTCTCTGTGCCTGGCACCTTACATATTATGTCTTTTGTGCAATTCAAGCTTTAATTGTCACAGTGTTACTCTCATATATTTTCTATGCATGAACGATGATCCTTATTTAATAGTCTATCATGCTAGCAATCAGTCACTTATCTGAAAATATTTCTTCAGTGCATCCACTTGTGAAGTGAGATGAAAGTCACCATATTTAGACTTTCTGTATAAAATTAAGGGATATTTGTGTAGTCCTTTCCTCACATCAAGCTCAGCAGACTTCACAGTATCATTAACACCGAGTAAAGGTTAGAGAGATTTTTTTTAATTTTAGTACTTTGTTAAGAATAAATGTATGCCCAACTAAAATCCCATTGTTTGTATAAAAAGTGTGTGAAAAATGAACAATCCATCCACCAGCTCAAAATTTATTTTCTAAAGGCTTGTAAAACAAGGGTAATCAGGAACATTGCTCTAGTTGCGTCATGCTAACAGTGCATATAAACTATATTTTCTTGCTTCTTTTATTGAACTCAATCTACTTTGAATATCATTCTCTGTAGGTTAAACTACTAAACAGGGATAGATTAATCAATAATTTAGGGTGCAAATATAACACCTAAACTTATGATGATGGCTGTTAGGGACCTCATGGAAGCCATGTAGGTGAAAACTAGCTTCCTTGAATTGATAATTTATTAACAATTTACTTCTCTGAAACTGTTGACAACAGCAGCTTTTGACAGAGGAAACTATTCGGACTGCTATCACATCATCTTTAATGTAAGTGATACAATTTGGCCTTGATTTTGTGAATGTGAGGATGACAAAGAGTGCTAATGATTCTCAATTGTGCTTCCCAAATCATGTATGTTTCAGGAGTTTTTGGCTCTCGAAATTGTGAATATCCTGCACATCAAAGGTAGGTAAAATCTGCTGTGATTAATGGTCATTCTTATTTAACATAGATGAGGACAATATATCAAACAATATATAAAATTGACCCTGATCTTGTCCATTTTAGTACTGGTTCCTACAAAATTCCAAACTCTCACAAAACCTGTAATGTAAAAAAGCATGAAAAAGAAATGCTCTACTTAGGAAATGGATATTGAAAGACTGGGAATATCAGGAGTCAGGGGAGAATGACAGACTGTATTCTTGTGGAAACTTCTGCTACTCCAATCTAATTTGCATTTTCATTCTTTTTAGTAAAAATTTAGAAAATGCAGCTCAAATGACAGCCTTGTTATTATTTTATCATATTTTGATATCTCTGAAGAATGTCTGGACTTTCTTAATCACAGAGCTAAGTCACTAAGATGGAAGAACTTCCGTC
The DNA here is from genome assembly GCA_035773235.1 of Eospalax fontanierii. Taxonomy (NCBI): domain Eukaryota; kingdom Metazoa; phylum Chordata; class Mammalia; order Rodentia; family Spalacidae; genus Eospalax; species Eospalax fontanierii. Next base: position 65,446,219 of record CM069536.1, read on the forward strand.
CCTGGAAGAGATATAAGTTTACTTATGTGTTGTGCTTACTGCAGTCTGTAAATGGCATCTTACTAGGTCAGTGTTGTCTATGAAACTGTGACCTACTTTTTCACAGTGACCATTGTGAGATAGTCTCTAATCTATTTTGACCATATTTTATTTTAGTAGTTGAGATCATGCTCTTGTTAATAACCAAAATGGAAAAACTGCACAGAAACTTACCCTGTCCAACTTTCAATTTTGAAATTGCTACAAAGAACAAATCATAAGTTCTGTCTTTCACAGGATTATGAATTCATCATTGTTTAAATCTGAACTTTTTAAACATCCAAAAAAATATTTGCCTCAGTACTTCCTTAGAAACTTCAGGGTAAAAAAGAAAAAATAAATAAATTCTTCGGATTATAAGAATACCAATAAATTTTTCACTGTGATTTGGCATACCTGGATCTATTTCTAATGCCAGCATTGTGGTTATTAGTGATAACATATTCTACACAAAGCTGAAGTCTTGCAAATGCATCTGTAAAAGTATTAATGTTTATGAAGAGAAGTCAGTTTTCTGACTGAAAGGATACTTTTGAGACATTATGTAGTTGGTGTATAGTGGATAGTGTTCTTCCTATGCCTTTTCACTTTGCCCTAATGATCATCAGACATGACTGTAACTGCACTGCAGAGATATTTTGTAGGGCTCTGGTCCCCTGCATGCCCTTCTCTCTTAGTGGTAGGCTCTTGTTAGGTATGCCCCAAAGAGGAGATGAGTGCAACAGGGGGGACTTTTCCCGCTGCACAAGATGACTGGTCTAAACAGTCTTCAAGGGCCTCTGAACAATCTTCAGAAGAAGAAGATAAGTCAGAGGATGAGCAGGCTAAATTATCTGAGGAAATTAAAAAAATTACAAATTAAAATGAATAGTTGTAGGAAGAGAAAGAGGCCACCTAAATACAATTCTTTCTCTTTTGATGAAAATCTTTTACCCTCGGCTCCTCCTTATGAGTCCTCAGGGGCAGTCGCATTCGCTGTAATAGAATATCAAGATCAACAGGGGCAACAAGTAAGACAGTATAATCCTTTAGAAATCAACAACATTAAACAGTTGAAGGAGGCGGTTGCCACATATGGCCCCCAGTATTTCAAATATTAGTCAAGTCCAGTGAAATAGACTATATCAATGCATTAGTACTGACAGAATAAAGTGAGACTGGACACGTTTAAACAGTCTGTGTAAAGTTACAGAAGAAAGAAGTGCTTAACTGGAGTGTAAATGCACAGCTAAGTTCAGAACTGAACATGTTCAGCAGATTACATTGACTGTCTCATAACTTTGGCTATAAAAGACAAGAATTAGAAATGACAAAATGCTATTTTTCAGAAGCAAAATTTCCATTAATGTGCAGATTGTCTTTTAAATACCACCATGTATGGCCACTTCTCTGTTATGTCTGTTAAAATTTTTCCTCTTGAAAGATACCTTAGCATGTCACTCACTGTCTATGTGATGGTTCCTTGTACTTGTTTCAATACTGAATAATATATGCATTTTGAAAGCAAATAATGTCTCTAAGGAAAGATTTAGTAGAATTTCAATAAAAAAGTGCAGGATTATCTTTAAGTCAGTAATAATTTCTAAACATTATACTGATTTTTGCTATCCAAGGCAATTTAGCACACAATGTATTCGCTCTAGTGAGTTTAAATACAACAAACAATGTATATTAGGTCCTTTTTTATCACACAATCTATTGAGGATATGTTTTAAAGGCTTCTTAGAGCTGTTAAATTTCATAATAATCTTAGTTTCATTAATCTTCTTTATTCTATTTTCAGTTGAGAACTATTTTTCCTAAAGCAATCTAGACCCTAAGTATGCATATGCAAAAGCTTTCATGTGTGATCATATATCAAAGGTACATTTATTTTCAGGTCGACCTTTTTCAAACAAGAACAAAAAGGATAAAAATAATTCCTACACATCTCACCTGTAATAATCATTTTTTATAATTTATTTAATAATTCACTCATTTTTATAATTTCAATTTAATGTATAACAATTTTGTATATACATAGAAAAAGACACTTTTGTACTTGAAAAAAATAGATTATTGAAGACAATTTTCAGTGTTATGATTTCCTGGTTTTTGGAAGTTCCATAATGCATGCCATTATTGACATGTTTTAATAGATTTAGGATATTTCATTTAGGAAAAACATAAGTAAGCCTATAATTAAATATCTGTCCATATATCATTCATCATATAACTGATGCTTTTCTTATGAAACTGATAACACTAGTAGTTACAACAGTGCACTACTTGCTCTGCAGCAGATGACACATGGCCCTGTGCTCATTATATTACTACAGTAAGTGTTGTGTTTCTGTCATCTTACTTGATCTTTACAATGTTCATTGATTATCATATAAAGGAAAGATACATTCTGATACTTGATATGAAAGGATGTCGAAATACAAATGAAGTAAAAAGCTCTTTTAAGGTCCCACAGGTAGAAACTGAATTATGATTGGACATTATTTAACAGGTTTCCAAGTCATTTGTCAGTTCCAGAATATTGTAATTTTCAAAGCAGAATATAATCTGTTTAATAGAAATATTTAAGATTTAGGTACATATTACTGTTGCATGAAAGTAGTTACCTATGTATTTGCATAACATTTGACCTTTGCTATGTAGGCTATTATCATTTGTTTCTAAAAACATATATGTTTCTTTGCTATTTATTGCATTATGAAATGTACATTGCTTCTTTGTATATTTTCCAGACTTAGAAGTTCATTTTGTTTTTCAAAAGTAATTTCAGTTTTTCAGAGTTTCTAAATAATTTTATTGCCCATTGCTGAGATCTTTTGGTTTACTACTAGGAATTAACTTCTGTGAACCTGGTCTCTCTGCCTAGATTTTTAATAGCAGCAACTCCTGTTTCACCATTTGGTAAAAAGTAGATGAATATAGATTTCATGAACGCCTATAATGTTTCTCCCCTTCCCCATTTGAGCAAATGATTCCAGTTGCCACTCAGGAAAAAGCATAAAAGCTTTTTAGATCTCCATTGTCAGAAGGGAGTCTTGGAATTGGCAGATGCATTGTGGGTCTGAGAACAAAGACAAACACGCAAACTTGCAGTCAAACATTACCAAGAACGTTAGGCTGCTAACAGTGGAGTCGAGTTGAGCACGTCTTCTTAAGTGGTCCCTCTGTGACTTCACGGGCCACACACGCATGAAGCCAACATTGCCCTCATTTTCCTGCAGGAAGAATTATCTCTCCTTGAACGTAATGTCATTGTATTCCTATTTAGGTTTGTGGTGTCCCAGGACCACAATTATCTGGTGCCATAAACAACCTCTTATTTATTTTACATCCTAGCTTATGAAATACTCATCTTTTTATGAATTGCTGCCTACTGCTGTACAGGATTGTCTCCGTCTTTACCACCGTGACAGCGCTGGATTCTAGTTGAATGACTGTTTGTTTCCTTTTCAGTTTTGGTTCATAATGAATTTTCCACAAATGTGTGCTAGATTGTTAGGCTTTATCAATGAAGGTCTCTTTTTATAATCATATCTTTGTATATCTGGAATACTTCTGTGGCATATTGGCTTTACTCCTTGCTGTTGTTGCTCTCTTTGCTTCTTGTCTTCTATATTCAGATCTCCAAACTTTGGTATTTGCCTGATATATGTTCCACTCACCTATGGAAAACCTTCTTTTTGACTCTGAGGATAACTCAAATGATTATTCTCTATGGTATTGCTTTGATTTCCAAATCTTCAGTATTAACAAAGATACTGGAACTGTGGATAACACAAGAAGGCTTCAACTAGACAGGAGGAGGGACTGGTCAGACTGACTGTGGATTGCAATGTCTCCTTTCAGGAACAGAAACCTACCACCAACAAAATGGCCTTAGAAGATGTAGCAGCGCGGAGGTGGATGGGGGATGTGGTATTTGCAAGACATATATATCGTAAGGTCATTAATGCAGTACTCTGAACAGGAGGATTGGCATGTAAAAAATATTCAGGACCAATGTGCTTTATAAGAGAAAAGTGTGGAGAAAACTAAGTAATAATTAGGCCACGTGTTGTCTTTTCTTTTGTTTCACTTTTAAAATAAATTTTAAAAATGCTCTTTATTTTCCCTGCATAATACAGATTTCTCCTTATAGAAAATGTATCACCATTGTCAGTTTTCACTGGTTATCAAGGAAAATTTAAGGTCAGTTCTCAAGATACCATAGTTATCTTCACGTTATGACAATGTAAGGACAAAGTCTGACTTCATTTGCCTAGAATCCACATCTTCAGTCTTTCTTCAAAATTGATTTTCAGTATCTTCAAGCTCTGTTTTCACAAGTTGCTGCGTTGTGTGTTTGCCCATGATGCCACTCAGGATCTGTGGGCAGGAAGGCATGAGCAACTGAGTAGACTACAAAGCCCAACGTTCAAGAACCCTTGTATCTGAGCATGGCACTGCTAATGTGTGTGGATTTTATTATTGTCACATAGACTTCTTGCACATCCATTAAGCTTATTTTTAATTTGGCTGACTTGTGTTTTAAAGATCAAAACTTAAGCATGCCTGTGTAAACCATACTGTCCGCATGTGCATATGGTCCATATAAGTGTTTATGTATGTGCTTGTGATTTTCAGTTATCTTGTCCCGGTGGCCATGTTATTTCATTCAAGTATCTAGGTAATAAACAAAACTTTGAGACAAAATATTTAAATTATCTGAAAATTATTTATTTTATATTTCAATGTTTAAAGGTATTTGCATCAAAATTAAAAATTCTTACATTTTTTCTTCCTTTGTAATGTGAATGCACAATCTTTCTTTAGTATGCTACAGTAGTAAATATACTAAAGATATTTTGATGTTATTTTCTTACCTTTTTTTTAGACTAAAGCTTAGAATTATGGTGAAACTACACATTTAGTAAATTATAAGATTGAAATATAGAGTTTTGTTTCTTTTTCTAGTGACTTCCTGGTTTCAAATTTCAATTCTACAACTTACCAGCTGTGTGACCTCTGGCAATTTTTACCTCAATTTCCTGATTTAGAAAATCTATGATAATCAGAACAATTACAGAGTTTTCTATATATGATTGCAGCTAGCATTAAATGAGCTAGGACTTTTAAATGTTTTAAAACTAGTGTTTGTTATGGGTCATAGTCACTAAGTAATATTTATCAACATGTTTAACTTCTGTCCTCACTGTGCTCGCTAAAAGATGTGCTCAAAAGAAAATCTACTTCTTTATTCTTTTTCATCTTCCAAGTGACTATCATTCACCCAGACCTTACATAAACAAGATAGAGGGGATACTTTCATTATGCTATTTTTTAAACTAAATTAGAAAGGCAGATACAGTAGGCTTTTTGTCATGAAAAATCAACTCAATCCTTGTCTCTCTAAATCAAAGAATCAGGATAGATTTTGCAAGGTTATATGAAACCTGAAATAACACAAAGGAAAAATTTAACTTGTGGATGATTAAGATTGATTGAGATGTTCTATATGAAACATAATGATTCAATATTTTTTTTAAAATGAAACAAAGGATGAAAAGGATCTTGTGAAGGTACTGAAAGCTGCACAGAGAAAGGAACCAGCCTCATACTTAGATCTCTCTCCCAGGAATGAATTTGGGTTCCAAGAGACACATGTTACTCCTTTCTTAGGGCCAACCACCAATGATCTAATAACTTCCCACATCCTCTGCCTTCTAACAATACTAGTACTTTCCAAAATACATGAACTCAGACTGAATTTTCAACCTATAAATCCTTGGGAAACAAGCCACAAAATCATCGTACAGAAAATGAGGTAAGAATGAAGATTATCGTGAGACTTTAGCATAATTGTTTAAACAAAGGTTGAATTTCTATAGAGAGATCAGAAATCTCCATACTTAATCAGATTTGGAAAAAAATGAGAAAGTTGTGAAGAGGCAGCCAGGATGGAGGTGATTCGGGTTATAGTTCACAGTCACAGATCTGGTGAAGCGCAGAATACGTTTGGTTTCCTGAAGGTCATTTTAATGGAACTCTCAAAATACCCAATTATTTAATTTTCACAATTTTATTTTCTAAATGTTAATGTATAATTAGTTAATTTTTAGCATTCATTAATTGTACAAAGTAGTGAGTTTCATTTAACCACTTTCACACGTGTATAATAATTTGCCCATCTCTTAGCCATTTTTATCCCCTCTCATCCTCACTGCCTTACTCTTCCTATGTCAGATAGAACCTTTTCCTTTTGCATTTCATTTTTCTTTTTTTTATAATAAATTCCACACATGAAAATAAACAGGAAGTACTTGTCTTTGAGAACCTGGTTTATTATGCTTAAATTAGTAGTTTTCCAGTGCCATTCATTTTTGCACAGAAACATATTTGTAAAATTTTTATAAAATAATTACACTGAACTACATAGATTTGGCAAATTTCCCATGTCTGTTCTTCTGTCAATGAACATTTAGAGTGATTCCATAGACTTTGTTGTTTGCAGTACACTGATAAAAATGAGTTGGAGGATCCTCCTTTGTAAGCGGACCTTCATTTTTTATCAGTAAATTCTGTTCCATAATATTACACAATACATTCTGATGTCTCGGTTATCAGTCTTAACCTTTCCCAGCTGTGCTATCTCTTCAGTCCTACTAAGCATTCTGAGCTACCCCCTGCAACTTTCCAATTTTCTCACCCCAAGCAACCTTCCTCAACTCCAGAAAAATCTCCATATTTACTAGTTTAGATTTTCTTTAATATCCAAAAGAATTTAATGAGGATGATCTGTGTGACCAGGTTTTGAACTAAAGTCCAGAGCCTGCTGGACTTTAAATATTCTGGGTGTGGACCCCGGAATACTGTTGCAGAGCTTCTGGTAGGTCCTTGATCATTTCAAGAAATTATATACTAGCTTGTAATGCTTTATATTGTGAGTGGGATTATATACCTTCCTGAAAATCTTGTATCAAGTTTCTCTCTCCCTCTGCCCCACATTCTTGTCAACATTTGTTTGTTTCTTGAAGACAGCCATACTGACAGTTGAAGTAGAATCCTAAAACACTTTCAATTTATATTTCCTCATGGTCAAATGTATTGAGCTGCTTTAATGTATTCATTTTTAGTTTATATTTCTTTATTTGGAAAATGTCTCTATAGTTCATTTACCCCTTTATTGACTCAATGATTTATTTTAATGTATATGTTCTTGATATCTCATTTTTCTGTTTATCAGTTTCATTTAATGCAATCCCATTTGCCATTATCATTATTTCTTGAGTTATTGACTATTATTAAAATAGTCACTGAGATTTCCTGTATTTTGAAGCATTTCCTGGATATGTCCTGTAGTATTTTCCAAATTTCAGGTGTTGGGTTCTTTGATTTTTTTTTTTAATTTTGTACAGGATAAAAATTAAGAATGAAGCTTAAGTCTTCTACATGAGCACATGTTGACATCCAGGTTTCCAGAACTGCTTATCAAAAAGGCTATCCTTTCTCCATTGTGTCTTTTATTTTTCTATTCATTTTGTTTAGGTGCACAGGCTTTTCTTTGGATCTTCTATTTCATTCCATTTCATGTTGTGTGTGTATATCTCTATGTGTTTCTGGGTATATTCCAGTGCCGTGCTGTTTTTGTTACTATGGCTTTAGAGTGTATTTTCAGCTCAGATATTGTGATAGCCACTGAATTGCTTACTAATAAAGACACCCAATAGTCTTATGAATAAGGCACTGCCTCCTAAACCAGGGATTGTGCTATTGAGTCTCATCTGAAGTGAGTTGGCTTGTCTTTCAAAGACAGAGCATTGACTCAGTGGCTAAGACCACTGACTTCAGCAGAAAAGCCAGAGTCTATTCCCAGCACCCACCTGGTGGATAACAACCATCCATAACTCTATTTCCAGGGAATTGAATGCCCTTTTCTGACCTCCATGCCTCCAATTGCACAGCACTGGAGACTTAGTTACATGCAGACAGTAAACATATACATATAAAATAATTTTTAAAAGAGAGACCAATCAATTTATATAATTTAAATGTTTTGATCTTAATTGATATTTCACAAAGGAAGAATTACAGATGACTAACAGACAGCTGAAAAGCACAAACATGAGCAATAACCAGGGAAAAGGAAATCAAAACCACAATGGCACATCTTCTCATATCAATAGGAAGGTTATGGTAAAAACTAGCCTTTTAAAAAGTACCTGATAAAGTAGAGCTAGCTATCCTTGGGAATGTCTGTTAACCCAGCAATTATGGAAAATCACATGGAGAATCCTCAGAAAACCATAAATAGGTCTATCAGGTCCAGAAATCCATCTTCTGAATGCATATCCCAAGGATATGACATCAGTATACAAAACAGTAATTATAGTCCTAACTTTTTTAAGAGGACTTTTATATTCAAAATCAAATTGCTTGGATTTTACAACATGCTTTATCTTTTAAATTTTTTTCATTAAAAGAAAGAGTAATGAGCTTGGAAGATAGCTTAATGAGTAAAACATAAATGTTAGGAATCATGTTTGATCTCTGGAACTCACAAATACATGCTGCACATAGTGGGTGACACTTGTAATGCCAGCAAGAGTGAGTCAGAGACAGTAATATGGGGCACACTGTCAATCAGCTTAGCCTACATAGATCTATGCTAAAGCGGGATCCAAATCTCAAAAATAAGGCAGATGTTGAGGAGCTATACCTGAAGGCATCTCCTAGCCTCCAGGAGCACACCGCACACATGTGTAAACACACACACAGACACAAGCACACAAAATCAAAGCAGTGTTCATGCATCTGATTTTCTGACATCTCTCACATCAACCACCCAACTTTCCTTCTTAGAAAGCATTTGCTTAAAACTGTGGCCTCACACTGATGAAAATAATCAGTCTTCAGTTGTAAATAAAGTGCAAAATGTCTGATAATTAGAGTCAACACACACTATTCTACTAGCAGCCTAGTCTCAGATTAATTTAATTGCCCTGTTTTCTGCACCTTGTGAATAGAATATCTGTACATTGTAATAGAACACCATGAAGTTAACTACAGTTTCAAAAACTTTATTTTAAAAGTATTTTACTTATTATTTTCATATGTATGAGTATACTGCCTACATCTATGAAAGTCCACCCGTGTGATGCAGTGCCTTCGCTTGTTAAAAGAAAGTGTTGGAAACCCCTGGAAATGGATTTAGGGACAATTGTTAGCTGTATTGTGGGTCCTGGGAATCAAACCCGTGTCCTCTGTAAGAGGAGCCTTTGCTCTTAACTGCTGAGTCATTTCTCCAGGCCTTATGAATCTTTTTATGTGGTGATATTTGTTATGTATTTTAATATTATCGTATCTTGAACAAACAGTAACCTACAGAAACTGGAAGATGGAAGTGGATTGAAAATACATGATCTCAGATGAACCCATATTTGGAATATGAAATTCCTTCTATGAACAAACAAATACTTTAGAATCAGAACTCCTCTAAATAATAGATTTTGGTGTATATTAATACAACATGAAAATACAAAATGTTCTTGAAAATGATGACTTGATATCCCCTCGAAAGATGTGCTTTACCTGATTAATTTTTATCTCCAATACTAAGTCTCAGGATTTGGTTGATCCAGAAGTTGAACTTCATCCTCTTATCTGGGAGTATACAAGCTTTTCTGGATACTCCTTGCTTTGTATTTCTCAAGTTTTCCCTTGTCTTTCTCCTACACAGATGCTCATAAGAACAGATTCGTTTGATGAATTTTTGGCTTGTTAACATATACTTTTCTTTATTGCCTGGTATAGAAGACATACTAGAGTTTTCATAAGGAAATAGATCTTGCCTCCAAGATACTCAGTCCTGCAGAAGAAAATTGTCTCCAATCACCAACTTATTACCAATATTCATTCTTATGTAGTGAAATGAATTCCAGAGGAATTGTCTGATGGGTTAAAATTACCCTGATGACTACTTTATCCCTGTCTCTTTCAATATCATAACGTTAATGATGGTTAGTAATTGACCCCACCTTTAGAATGTGTCTAGTCAGTAATGTCTTCAGATTATTTATCATTTTTATTAAACTTTAGGAACATTGATTTTTATTGCTCTGGGAGCTTCAAGGTAAATCTGTACATTATTTTTATGGGTGGATTTGCTTGTCTTAAAGTCCTAGAAGACAACATTAACTGTATAATTTTTGGAATTCCTATTTTGAAAGTTTGTTGATTTTGTACTTGATGGTCTATTTCAAAGAGATAGGATTTGTGGTAAGTACAGCTCGGTTTTCTTATTGATAAAATTAAGAAATGGATTATTACATTCTAAACAAGGATTTAGAAGGTAGGTACCATCAAAACTTACAGGTTTAGGAAGGAAATTTTACTACCTGAATGCTGTTCACTGTTAACAGGAAGTTATTGGGCATAACATTCCTGGATTGATGCCAAAATGCCTCACGGTGGGAGAAAAAAAGAAAAAAGGATTTTCTGCTACATACAGAGCTGTGCATCTCTCTAAGTTCATGTTGAGCAGAAAAATCTAAAGAATATTGTATTAAAGGGAATATGGAATTCTCAAGTCAGCTTTAAAATATCAACTTTGAGCCCATGACTGCTTATCTATTGCCCTGTAAATCCCCAGTTTTTCTCCTAATGGTCTCTGGAAATGTATGATAATAAGAAGCAGATTCTGGTAATCCACATTGTGCTCAAATTACTTTTGTCAGTGTCTTTCATTGAGCTATTATTAAATATATAAAGTCTTATTTGATAGGTAAAAATGTTCATTTCTAAGCTACCCTGATTGTCAACTGTCAGTGACTGATAGAGAAGCACTCATTGTGGGAATACAATTATAATTTTAAAATACTAATGGAGGAGTGGATAAATGGAATTCAAAGGGTTTTTCAGACCTATTAAATGCACTAAAGCTTACTTAAATGTGCCTATGCTCAATGCTTTTCTATAGAATAAGTGAAATAACTGAAAATTGGAAAATCCTGACCAATGGCCCAGAAAGTATTATTTCCTACATGTGGAAATTGCCTCTCTTCATCATTCTTTGCCTTTCAAAGGGCCAACATAAATTAATCTGTTTCCAACCATGTCATAGCTTTCTGTGTAGGAGAAAAAAATGTTAACAGTACCAAAGTGGCAATAAAGCTTTGTCTGCTGGAAATAGGAAAAATAAGATAAAACCTACAGTATATGGGACCTATTACCTTCCATCAACCTCTGGGTGAAAAGTCTTGCTTCTCAAGTTTCTCTTGAAACCTTGAAAATAGGCAAATAACAGGGATCATATACACATTCTGAGGAGAGGTGATGAAGTCTCCATAGCTGGCTTAATAAAACATAGAAGAGACAATTCAATAACTCTCATTCTTCATCAACTAACTTCAACCTCCAAAATATATAGAAGTTGAAATTTGACAGCATTTCCTTAAGTACAGAAATGTTATGTGAATTCAACAAAGTAAAGAATGAGCAATGGGCTTAAAAGCTGCTTTTCATATGCTCTGTTTTGAAGGCAACATCCTGGAATGTCTTAATTTCCTTGATTGTTTTTCTGTTAAAGATGCTTTTTAGGTGGACATAATTAATGACCTTATCAGCTACCCCTGCTCTCCAACACCCCTGATCACATTTGTTTCGTTGATTGACATTTAACATGTTCACCAACAACCCGCTTTAATTTTTTTAAAAACATAGTATGCTAACTAATTAGATCATTTTGCAAACCAAACCAAATGAATCAAGTGATCTGAGCTGTTGAGTTTTTAACTGAATTTTTAAAATGTAGACAAAACCACACCATCATTTATGTTCATTCTTCTACCTTAATTCAGTTTTTACAACAACAACAAAAAAAAAACTGTAGAATATGAAGGACACAGTATTTTGAAATAGATTACATATTGTTTCATAATGTTAATGTATGTCTCCCCACATGCAGGTGATGAAATTTGATACACTGAATGAATGTACTACATTCAACAATTTTATTACTCTTCTGCATAGAAATTGAAGCCATAATTCATGTTACCATCAACAAGCTTTAGCACAAATTACTCGGAATAAATATTTGAGGATTTTCAAAATTCCTGATATATAATATCTACATATTCAAGAGGTTTGTTTTCAAAGGACAATCATTGCTGCTCTGTTGGAAACTTATAAACTAATATAGGAAAAATATGTCAGGACTAAAACTTAGAATTTCTCAACAAGGGTCTGGGGAAATGTTGTGTCTCACAGCATTTGCTGCATAAGCATGAGGAACTGTGTTTGGATACCCAGCTACCACTTACAGCTTGAAGTGAGCATTCACACCTATAATTCCAATGCTAGGTGTTAGAAACAGGAAGATTTGTAGACCTTGCTGAGTTCCCAACCTAGCCAGTAAACTGTGTCCTTCAGGTTGGGCAAGAGACCCTGTTTCAAGGGAATAAGGTAGAGACTGATAGAGGGAGATCTGAACATCTCCCTGTGACTTCTATATCTGCCCACATGAACTTTCACATCTGTACATAGACACACACACACACACACACACACACACACACACAATTTCTAAGCAAATAAAAACATGACTGTTGCCTGCCTGTACTATATTCACCTCACAAACCCATTTCAGATCATGTATAGGAGCTCATGAATATTTCTTGTTAAATTTTCTACTGCCTATTTTATAATGTATCCTTTGATATGGATTTTTTCCATCTACTATGGTGCCTATATTAATTTGTTGGTATTTGTTATTAAATTTTCTGCTCTAGAAGAATTTCTGGGTGCTATGACATTTTCTGCCTAATTATCTAATTTACATAAATATACTTGTCATGGTCTCATACACTAAATAACCAAAGGCAATCACTGTAAAATCTTATGCCTGCCTCAGGACATTAGATGTTTAGCAGCATCTCTGTCATCACTTAAAAATCAGTCAACACTAAGGTACTATTTTGACAGCTTTTTCTTCTCAGAGTTTCCTTTGCTATCATTCTCTTTGAATGTGATTGCATGAAGTTTGATCAGAATTTTCAGGCTTGAGTGAGTCAAAGTGAATAGTCACAGCCTTTGTTCCTTTTTACACATTAAAAGAGTAGAATTTGAAATTTTGCTCTAAATTTGCTTGAAAATGAGGCAAAGTTTTCCTGATGTCCTGTACTGGATGCTCAGAAAATGTAGATGTTTTTGGATTATGGATTGCTTGTTTCAGTTTAATCTTGTGTATATTTGCAATATATACATGTAGGCTATATATATGCACATACATACATATGTAACATATATAGAAGTGGATCTGAAAATGATGAAAAAATAATTGTGGAATTTATTCCTCCCAAATAATATTAAAATATCCTCTTTGGAATATTAATCTTCAGTCAAACACAGAAGTCAGAGGGAATGCAGATGTTATATAATTGGGAAGACGTATAGTTGGACAATTAACTAGTCTTTACATCCACATTTAATGGATTGAAGTCTTAAATCTATGATTACACTTTGCTGTGTGTATGTGATTTTTCATTTTCTTACTCATGATTAATGTTCCAAGAATTTAAGGACAAATATTTGCATATAAATTTCCTGAATAGCATATTGAAGAAAAGTGATAACCATAATTGTAGTGATTGTATTAGTATTAAAACCAATGTTAATAATGGTAGAAAAAAAGAAGTAGAGCAGAATGATAAAATTTACAGAACATCCGGGGCCTCCTTCCAGTGAAAAGGAATATTTCTCATGAGTCTTGACAGAGCTCCTTTCCCTTGAGTCTGAACACTTAGGTAGCAAACTGTAACTTTGTATTCAACACTTCAGTGGATATTGCACCTGCAGGACTATACACTAATAATCAGAGACCTCACCATGTGATATGTGGTCCACAGACTGTGACTAAAGCAACTTTCTACAATCTATTGTGGGACAAATAAAATTTAACTTGGTATTTCCATTCCTCAGTAATGAAAGGGGCTTGCCTAACTCTCTGGAATAGCTCCATCCACATGGTAGCTGATGACTTTTAAAAACAATTTCAGGTAATAGCAACCATCTGGGCAGGGCTCTGATCCAGAAAAAAGTCAAGTCCAGTTGCTATGGGTAAAGAGAATCCATGTGGCATAACTTCTTGTTTACTGGGAATAAAATGATAGGTTCAAATAAAATAACATAAAAGAAAGAGAATAAAACTGTTATTTTAAATTAAGTAAAAGAATTAAATCATTATTTTACCTCATCATTTTCCCTCTGATCAATTTTAAATATATTACTACTATGTATGTATACATGTGTGTGTGCATGTATATGCTGGTGTGTACAATTTAAGTATGTGTGTGCATATATGTATGCCTATATATGCAAGTATATGAAGTATATATATATATATATGTGCACATGTATGCACATGTGCATGTGTGTCTTTTAGACACTTTCTCATATGACATTTCACCTAGTTGATCTTGATGTTCATTTTGAGTGAAACTTCAAATGAAGACCAATCCACTAACAATATTATCCCCAGTTTGTTCAGGAAAACGAAAATGATGAAGAATGTTACATTACTTAATTGTTCTAATATTGATGTACTCATCTGTGTATATGTTTGTACTAACGTGAATTTATTATGCATTTATATGTGTGGCAAATGTAGATATTCATGCGTGTGTGTGCCTGTGTGTGCTCATATGAGTGTAGGTATTTCCATATGAGAGTGAATGAGGAGACTGGAAGCTGATATCAATGTCTTCCTCAATCACTCTCCATTTTACTTTTGAGACTGTAGATGATCATTTAGTTTAGACTTGCTGGAAAACTCTAGTGATCTGCCTTTCTTTGTCCAACCAGACGTAGTGTTGAGTTGGAAGGTGCCAGCAGTTGCACCTGGCTTTTTACATGGGATCTGGGAATCTGAACTTAAATCCTCATGGTTGCATAAGAGACACTTTAACAAGTGACCCATATCTCCAGTCCCCAAATGTATTTTTCTGAGGAGAAACAAAATTTGAAAAGCAATATTCTAAACTTGACAGCTGGTTAAAGGGACACTGGGCGTGTGGAGAAGCCTAAGGGCATCTAGCAATGATCTGGAATTCTTCATCAGGGGCATTTGGCAAGTTTAAAAACAATAGCAGATTGATTAGCCTGCGCCTCATCACTAAGGAAAATCATAGCTTACAATCTAGTTATGTATAGGAATACTTCCTTCAAATTTCTTTTTATTAATTTCAGAATTTCATTTGTGTATTTTGATCACACTCAGATCCCTCCTCCCTCTAGTCCCTCCTCACTCCCCTTCCTCTCATCCTATATCCTCCATTATTATCTGTCCTTTTCATTATTATTATTTTTTTAATTTTTGCTTTTTAAAGACCCACGGATACCAGTAAGTTTTTCTGGAACACTGATTCTTCCTCTCCACGCATTCCTTGATTGGCAATATGTCCTTATTTAGGACTGGGATAGCCTGTCCACCTCCTCTACCATACCAGTGCCTTCTCTGCCTTATGTTTGAATAAGTCTTATGCATGCTGTCATAAACACTGTGTGTTCCAACTGTCCAGTGGTGACCAGAAAACACAGATTTTTCTATTCTTCTATTATCCCAGGCTCTTGTAATCTTTCTTTGGCCACTTCTGCAATGATCTTTGCACTTTGTAAGGGGAAGATGCAATGGATTTGTACTAGTTAGGGTTGAACAACCCAAAGTACCTTATTTTCCACACATTGACCATTTCTTGAGTCTAGTTGTTAATCACCATCAGCTGCAAGAAGAACCTTCCCTAGTGAGAGTTGAAAGATGTATGATCTATTAGTATAACACATCATTGTGAGTCAATTTAATAGTATATCTTTTTAGCTGAATGCAAGTATTAGGTTCTTTCCTACGACCCATGATTTGCTTTTGGACAGGGTCTTGCCATAATAACACTGTCAGGTATGGTCTCCCTGTTTTGGACTGGGAATTAAATCCAATTAGAAAGTAGTTGGTTGCTCCCATAATATTCATGCCACTATTTAACCATGGGCATATTTTGCCAAGTGAGTTGCTATTTTAGCTTGCAGAATTCACAACTATGTAAGGCTGGAGATTTCCTTTCCCTTCCAGTAACATGAAAAGCACCTTCTAGTATTATGCACACTTGCCAGATGCAATGCAACCTCAAGGTCAGTACCATACAGACTTCTTTTCTTCAGAGATTCAGGTATTTCGTGTCTAGCAATAGGGTTTCACCATGAAGTTCTTGTGGGTTACTAAGTGCAGTGGTAATATTTGCTATTTTTGAGGATCTCTGGGATCTCTCTGATTAATAAATACAAAAGAGAGAATCTATTCCTGGCATTGGGCTTTTAATTTGTTAATCTATTAGAGTCAGTGATCTGTTGTTATAGGATATCTGCATTGAAATAATTTATAACATTTAAATATATTGAGAGAAGCTTCCATAGTAGGTTCAACATGACTCTTTTAAAGCCTTTAGTAGAAGTTATCTCTCCTCTTCCTCCCCCTTCTGTCTCATCCACACATCATGTTACAAAACTAATGTCCAGTCCATGAACAGATGCCATATTCTCAAACTTGGTTACAACCACTTGCCTATGATCATCTCAGTGAAGCTTGTTGACTGTTGCTATCTAGGAGAAGCACGAAGAGCTGGCCACACCTCCTGACCAAGCCCTATATGCACAAGGACAAAGGGCAAAGTATACAGAAACTGAAGAATCTGAGGAGAGGCTCTCTTGCCATTTTGTGGGACCTTGGGGAAGTCGTGTTCTATGCCTGAATGTAAACTCCAGTGAGACCCTAGAAGGAGGCACCCACCCTCCTGTAAGTAAACCCTCATCCATTGCTCTGTAAGTAAGCCCTATATACTCACCATGTTCCCAGACTGCAGTTTGGTGAAGTTGGACCTGTTTGTCATAGGTACTAAAGGAGAAGGGTGGACTCTGACAACTGTTGTGCCCAGGTTATAGAATCCTCTCAAAAGACCACCATGGAGGTCAAATCTGATGCAAGAACAAAGGGTCTTTATTTACAAGCTCGAGCTCGGTCCACAGTCTGACACACCGACGCAGCGGGTGATAAGACAGTGGCCCCGAGTGGAGGGTGAGGTGATGTTTTATAGGGTTAAAACAAAGAGAGGAGGGACAAGGGTTGGGATTGGTTAAGGAAGCCCACTTGGTACGAAAAAGCATCTTACTCATATTAAGGTAACAGGGCCCATGGAATGTGCTTACCAGAGTATGCTTCAAGGTCTTGGGCTTATTTGGGTTTCTGATTCATGTCTTGGTCATCCTGACCAGATTCTATGCTTTCCCTTTAAGCCATGACAAAACCACCTGATATCTGAAGGCCACGTCCTTGCAAATGTTTAACTAGGCGGGTGGGAAAGAGTTTCTGAAGCCAGGAAGCCAAGCTTATGTGACTGAGGCTTTTTCTAACAAGATGGAGTCAGATTTGCTGTAGCCTTCATTTTCCATTTCTGGGGGGTCCTTACAACAACATCCTATTAAACCCAACCCATCCCATCAGTTATTCCCTCTTCCTCTTCGTTTTGCTATATTCTATCTTACTCCCTGAACTCTTCCATTTGGGAACCTTATTACTTTCCTAATCTCTAAAGATTTTCCAGTTGACACACACGTCTGGAGATTCAAAGTCAGTTCTCTCTCAGAACTTTCATAATGATGGTTGGAGATGTGGTTCTTTTATTTCTTAAATGAAACTCTTCCATTCACTGACCCATTCATGCATTTTAGTCTGTATTTTACAAATGACTGTCTTTTCACTCGTTCTATACCAAGCACTTTCTTTCCATGATGATAATAATTTTGAAATTAATGGAAATAGAAATGCTGATGGCCACTTTGGACAAATTGAGATAAGACAGATGGGGGGGGAAGAGAGAGAGAGAGAGAGAGAGAGAGAGATCCATCCAGGGAGTGACATATCATGAAGAAGTGTACATGATATGATGGCTAATCCTGATTGTCAGTTTGACTGGATCTGAAACTAACTGAAATGAGACTTGACTGGATTATGTGAAGTGGAAAACTCATCCTAACTGTGGACTTTACCTTCTGAAGGCGGCCTACATAAAGGTCCTGACAAAGGGCAGTTTTAGCTTTTGGCCTACTTGCCTTCTCTCTCACAGGCACGTTCATCTTGTTGCTGTGGCATGCCTCCACTGATGGTAGAACCAACCTCTTCAGATATCAAGGTAGACTGAAGAATAGTAGCCCTCCAGGATTCCCTCAGGCCTTTGGGACTAGATTGGGACTGCTGAGATCTCCAGCCTCCTAAACTGAACAACTGTTGGATTCTCAGCCTCTCCATGTGGCACAGTCATGGTCGGACCACTCAGATTCCATCCTGTAAGCTAATCTAATACAATACATCTCTCTCTCTCTCTCTCTCTCTCTTTCTCTCTCTCTCTCTATATATATACATATATATATATATATATACATATATATATTTTTTTAATTCTATTTATTTAAAGAATCCTAACTAAACAGATTGTAGTACAAGGAGTTGAATATGACTGTGATAGACCTGACCATATTTGTCTGGGAGGACTGTGAAAGCTTTGTAATGTGGTGCTGGAAAGGCATTGAGTGCTCAGTGCTTACTGAGCTGTTGCTGTGGAGCTGGGAATAGTTATGCTGAAGAGAAATACAGAAAACGGGGTTCTGGCTTCTAACTGTTTAATGGAAATGAAGACTATCAAAGCTCTTTCTTTGATATATTATGAATTGAGCTTTTTTGTAAGTGAAACCTTTGGTCCTTTACTTGGATAATTCATGCTGGTCAGCTAGGCCTGAAAAATCAGCTGTGAGTAAAAAAGAGGCCAACATTACTGAGGTGAAATTTTCTGGGAAATACTTCTTCAGGGTCGGCACACAGAAGCTTTGGTCCAGAGGGTTCTGAGGCTCCATTTCAAGCTGGAATCAGGAATTGGTAATGAGAGGTCAGGAAATGCCACTTGTGAAAGTGCAGTCTCACCTGAAGTGAGATCCTCAGGATTTAAGGGGTCATGAAGATAATCTGAGACTTTGCATCCTGAGAAGCCAGAAGAGCCCATTGATGGAGAGGCAGCCTCAGTTTCAGTAGGGATCCTAGTTTATTGGTGATACCAGGACCAGGAGGTGACCACCAAGGGCAGTGGAAGGAATAGAGTGGAGCTGTCCTGAGTCTTGTAGACAAGTGGTAGGCGCTGTGAATGACAGAGCTGGAGGAATGGAGCTGCCCGAGCTCTTTGGATCTCAGAAGATGGAGAGTGAAACCCAAATGACCAGACTTAACTATTTTTCTGGAATTTGTTTTTGCTTAAATGTAGTAGATTATTCCGTTTTGAAATAGGACAGTTCTTAACTTGCTTTGAATTTTACAGGAGCCGACAGTTAAAAGAATGTTTGGAAGAGACTTTGAACTTAAGTGTTTATATTTTGTAAGGATTTTGGGACTTTTAAAGACATACTGTTTTATGTTGTGATATCAATATTAACATCTCATCTTTGGATCAAGAAATGGAAATGTTGTCATTCAATAACAGTGTATTCATATATCAAGTTGACAAGGGGTTAATGGTGCTAGATATCTTTAGTTGTCCTGTTGACACATCTGGGTAGAGAGAATCTCAATTGAAGAATTTCCTCTATTGAATTCATCTGTGGAACATTTTCTTGATTGTTGAGTGATGTAGAAATTTCCACCCTACTCTGGAAATTATATTATATTGAGATAACATGTGAAAATTTGGTATGTGTTATCATAGATGGTTATTTGAAATAATTAATCTTAATGAATTTTCTAAAGGAACAGACACATAATCACAATTTTAATGATGAGTAAAACAGGACTGAGAAATAGAAATGACTGCATCTTCACTAAATAAATATTTATGTCCTGGCAATATATCTCAGTGACTGTTAAAAATTCTTCATGTTATTCATGAAGTTAATAGTCTTGATGACAAAATGATCAAATGTATTAAAATCTCTAAGATAAGATTGTTTATACACAGCACCAGATATACACAGATGTGAGAGTGATTTATATTTCTCCAAGGTCAGGGAAAGACATGTGGCACACAGACTACACAGATAGCTTAGAAACTAGGACATGATTCAAGTGGAAGAGAAGGTATTGAAGAGAATTTACATAGATAGTGTTATACTTGCTGAAAATTGTGCCTATTCCCTCCTTGAAATCATTTTATAGGCAATAATTCACATCCACACTTTATGTATTAGAAAATGACTCCTAAACATTTTAATAAATGTTTCTCTAGGCAACATGGTTACCAAAATTGGAGTCTACCTATCTTCCTGAACTTATTTCTTTGTCTCTCTCTCTCATCAGACAAGGACTCTGATGCAAACCCATGGGGATGGAGCAATTGACAGAGTGAGATACAAGTACACACTAAGAATACTGCAAGGCTTGAGAGTCTGGTTTTGAAGGAATGATGTACTGTCATATGCTCTCTAGGATCCAGTTGTTTCTTTCAGAGAAAGAATTAAGAATGTGCCGTATGGCTTCATAAAAATAACTTTTACAAAATGCTTTATTGAATTTTGTGGAATTAAACATACTTACAGAAAGTATATGTCAAATATCATTTTCTTAATCTTCCCTTCAGTGCCTAAGTTGAGGAAAATAAGATAATTATTTGAATAAAGAATCACTTTTTTTCATGATGTACGATATAAGCTGGTATAACCAAAAAAAACAAAAAACAAACAAAAAAAAAAAACAAAAAACAGGCCTATGATGTCCTCATTGCAGAATGCTGGAGTGATATCCCAAAATTAAAATTTTCAAAGTGTGTGTGTGTGTGTGTGTGTGTGTGTGTAAGTTTTGTATGTGTATGCCATATCTGTGTGGATGTCGACAGAGGCCAGAAAAGCAACCAGATTCCCTAGAGCTGTAACTACATGTAATTGTCAGCCTTCAGCTTAGGTGCTAGGAATAAAATGTAGGGCCACTGGACAAGAAGCAGTTGCTCTTTATATAACGAGCAATATTTCCAGCGACTAAAAGTAATATATATATATATATATATATATATATATACATATATATATATATATATATTGCTGGAATCTATATTTAAATCATGATTCCAGTATTCATTATCCTCAGAAAGTTGTAAAACTAAACTCTTGTATTTCAGTATACAGTAGTTAAAAAGGCATATTTCAGAATAATGGATGTAAGTTTTGTTCCATCTCTGCTACTTGATAGCTTATTGTAATTTGGGGCAAGTTATGTCCCTGTTCTATGGCTCAGAACATATATCACCTAGTAATATGGAAGGGAATAAAAATACTAAATACATTCATATGAGACATTGATAAGTCAATAAATGTATATAAAATCAACACATAAATACACATCTCATTGACAAAATAGTAACTAATTCTTTCCAGTGTATGCAAAAGCATAACATTCTGGAAAAATATAAAGCTTTTTTTTTGTAAGGAATATATATGTATTCTTTAGAATTACAAAATCACATAAAACCAATGTATTTAATACTCCAGGAAAGAAAGAAAAATAGTGAAAGAGATAAGGAAGGAAGAAAGAAGAAAAGATAGAAGTGAGGAAGGTAGAAGGAAGAAAGGAAGGAAGGAAACTTGAGAGCAAAAATTGAGAAGAAATTTGATTTGCCATAGAAGTCTGTCTACATCACTACAGAGGATTCTGATTAGAACAATGCCCATTAGTATTTGGCATTTTCACATACTTTCCTTATGGAGAAATAAGTAGGTGTGATCAAGACCAGAAAAGAAGGAGGAAAATAAATAATAGTAAGAGACTTCTCATAAAACTTCAAGTTCTTTTTAAAAACTACAAACCCCATGTTTGTTTCATTTGAGGGAGTTTGTCTTTGGGGAGAATAGTCCCACTGCTCTAGTGACTACACAGCTGATAGCTAGGAATCCTAGATGGACAACCTGAAGGTCAGATTAATTTCTCTGATCTTGATCATTCCAATGCAGTCACCTGAGATACCACAGGCACTAATAATATAGGTGTGTATCTAATCAGATGTGGTAAATAATAGCAAAAGTGTTGAAGCAATCATGAGTACTATATGACAGGCACAAAATTGACAGTTAACAGCGTTCTAGAAAGTACACATGCCGGTGTTTCCTAGAAGATAACTCTCCTTGGAAAATATATACTGAATGCACAGAATTTACTTACATTGTATCAGAACTCTTTCTACATTTCTAGAAATGAAATGGGCAGACACACTGATTAAGGATTGTCAGCTGAACTTGGGAGTATAGTGTGATGACACACACACAAAAAAAATCACTCCAATAAAATTCAAAACAACAAAAACAGACACGTTTTGTGAGAAGTAAGAAATATAATGATCCCAGGTAGAATGATTTTATTGGAAGCTATTGACTCTCTGGTACTACTAATCACAACCATTTAAAATAAGGCCATCATAAGCACAAGAAATTGTTGATGAAGGGCTGGAGATTGATGAATGGCTCAATAGTTAAGAGCACTTGCTGTTCCTGCTGCAAATCTGGGTTTGAATCCCAGAACCAAATGATGGCTGACAGCCATCTGTAACTCCAGGTTCATGGGATTCAGTGTCCTCTTTTGTCCTCCAGCGGCACTGAACGATACGGGTGCAGTTACATACATGTACGGCTAACACTCGTAACACACAAAATTAAAAAAAAAGAAAGACAATAAGATAATATAAATTAATAATGTGTCCATAGCAGGTATAGTCTGGTATCCTGTAGAATTGCTAATTATATTAGCTTTTCTGCCTGTACTTCCGCCTAAAACAAACTATTCTGATGCAGATTATTAATATGGGATTATATAAATATGAGTTTCAGATTAGTGTGTTTGGAAGTATAAGAACTGGAACAGGAGGCCCGAATACAAGGCATAGTGGTTAAGAACACTTGCTTTGTTCCACACCAACATTTAGTCTAATTTCCATACATAGGTTTGGTTTCCAACACCAATATTTTGCTTATTCCATAACTCTACTTTCATAGGTTTGGCACCCTCTTTGGACCTCTGCAGGAATTAGACACATAAGTGCACTTACATGCACACAAAATGTTCATATATATAACAGAAAAATAAATTAATTACGTTTAAGACAGAATTGGAAGATAAAGTTTACAATTAAGTCAGCTGTAAAATTAGGACATGTAAAGTCAATATTTGTATAAACAGGGACACTGTAGAAGGGTAAAACATAACATTATTTGGTTTAGACTAAGAAGGTTTAAATAAGGGCTTATAACTTGCCTATTTCCTGTGAGGGAAGATACCAGATAACAGACTTAGAGACGTGCCTCCAATACATTGTTCTGAGTAGAATTCCAGTTGGACAATTAATTGTGTAACAATCTGGTTGTAGACTACATTGGAACTATGTATAGAGCTGTCTAATACATTCATACTGAAGTTGCTAAGCCTGTTCATATATGTTGAAGATTGATTAATTAAATTGTATCCAAATTCATTTGAACAGTTGCTCAGTTCCAAGAGGTTGGCACAAGTTTTTGTTCCCACTTTCCCATTTTTTAAGGAATGGAATTAAAACATAAACAGTGATTATACTTTAGATTCTTAATACATTTGGAAACAAAGTATCAATTCATAATTAGCTTATTTAAAATATCCATTCTCCAAATTTACATCTTTACAAAATCACGAAGATTTTAACACATATTTATCTAGTGGTAATATTAAAAGTTTGTGTATCTGTAGTGTGCCGGTCTCTCACTGTTGTCTGGATGACTAGTTCACATTATTAAGGTATTTTCAAAATAAGTATGCTGCAAGAGTTCAGTGATCAGATTGAAGCATAAGGGACTGGCGTTGACTGTGCCATACCTCCCAGCTCTGTGACTGACTGTCCGTGACATTATCATTGCTTTGGGGAGGCTAATAAAAACACTTTCATTTGTATGATGTGTCAATTGCAGTACGGGTGTCTGGACTCCAAAGGTCAGCAGGGTACATCTCCTAGAGGGCATACATTCCATTCAGAATGGTCTGTGGGGATGAAGAAGTCCCAGATACATACATGGCTCAGTCATATCCTTGAATGCTAAAGATACCAGTTTGGTAGAATTGTCTTGTGTAATAACTGTGCAATGTTGTTTCAGTAGGAATTGCCCGAACACTTTCCTTTGTTCTTTAAATTTTTCGTCAGGCTCCTTGACCCACCTCATGTGATTTACCATAAATCCTCTATCTCTATTGGCTTCAAAAATAAAATGCTGCACATCAGGTAATAAAAACCTGTTTGAACATTCAAAATAAATAAAACACTTTACACAATAAAATGGGAACTCTTACTTCCCAGTGAGGTTTGTGAAAGATGGAGGATGAAGATGTTCAAGAGTAAATTACTTCAAGAAAATATGGACAGGGGTTACACAGATACATCAGGCTTAAAAATTTGTTGATAAGTGGGAACACTGAACTGTGAGTTTATTAAAAACATTTGACTCCAAAAGAAAATAGAGAGATGCCAGGATATTATAAAAGAGAATTTCTGACTCTGACACAAATGAATCTAAAGTTGGTTTTGAATTATAATGCTTATAAAAGTGGACTTTGTATATTCTGGATATTAATCCTCTGTCAGATGTGTAGCTGGTAAAGATTTTCTCCCAGTCAGTGTGTTTCCTCTTTGCTTCCTTGGTTGTTTCTTTTGCTTTACAGAGCTTTGGAACTTAATAAGATCCCATTTACCGATTGTTGACCTTACTGCAGGAAAGGGGGTAGAGAAAAAACTAAAGCATCCTTCAACCCTCACCAATGAATCTTCCTCAAACAGTATAACACTATGCACACAGAAGGCCACAACCAGCCAATTTTTATAGACTAAAGATTGCAGAGTGTGTGTCCCTGGGAGAATTTCTGTATTGAACCTCACCCTCCTATGGCTCAGGGACCACTGGGGAAGTTGGGGCAGAAAGATTGTAAGAGGCAGGGCTGGTTCATGAACTTAGGGAGGCAGAATCTTTCAGGATAGTAGAAGCTTTCACATATTTAACTGTGGCAGTGATGGCACTGAGCACTCAAATTAGACAAGGGTCCAGAGTGGAGGGAGAGAAACTGGTGGCAGGGCCAGATCTAGCCTGAGAATTACTGGAGACTGGTTGCTATTGGGCAAGGGACAGTGTGCCTCCCAGTCTCTAGGTAACCTCACCAGACTCAAGTGAATAAATTTTCACTACATGGCATCTGGTCACTAAGGCTTAACTGGATATGACTTAACATGTATGATGGTATACATGAGGTCCAGTGGGGGCTGGACGGTATGGATGGGGTAGGGGTCTAAATTTGATTAAGAACTGTTGTATAAAATGTATTTTTTTTTTTAAAGAAAAGGAAGGGGTCAGCTCAACACTGAAAGCTACAAACAGGAAAAAGTCATGTAAAGAGGAAACTCTTCTTGCTTTCAGTGCTGTAGATCCAAGGAGCACAGAGGGAGCGCAGAGTCTGCAGGTGGCCCCAGCAGTGGGATCAACCTAGGAGGACAGGGAAGTGGAGAGTGTAAGCACACAGCAGAGCTGAGACAAGCCTCTGGGGTTGGCTGAGGTCATCTCAGAGAACGTAGGAAGAAGCTTCCAGAAACTCCTAGAACTGGAAAGCTTTTTAACCTTCTGCTCGCTTTACTCCTTGCATTTTTCATAGGATTAAATTTCCAGGGAGCAAATGTAATCCTCCTCAGCCGTGATACTTATTTCATGGGCAAAATGGGAAAAATACTGGTATCAGTCCTTGCGTATACCACGAGGTTTTACTTCAGAGAGAGACTGAAATAAAAGTATCAAAATCTGCTTGAGTTTGCATGGGTCTCGTGCATGCTGTCATCATTGCTGTAGGTTCATGCGAGTAGAGCCCCAGGAGCTTGTATTACCCTATTTCCATATGGTCATGCACCTCCTCCCGGGCTCGTATAATCTTTCCATCTTAGAACTAGGGAAATAGACAGCAGAGAGCAATCTTAGATGAAGAAATATTGGAAACTGATAACTGCTGAATGAGGAAGAACTTATCTTTCTAAAGCGCAGGAGTCTAGACAGGCTGACTAGGCCCCTGTAGATGAACTTATACTGAGGAACATCTGGGGACACCAACTTGACACAGTAGTCCTTAACAGAAATGACAGAATGTATGAATTGCAGTTTGGGGGCAACAGGGAGGGTGTCAGCAGGGACGGGATTGTAAAGATGATTAAGATCGATTAAGATGTTCTGTACAAAATACACAAAATTCAATTAAAAATTTAAATATTAAAAAAGTGGACTTGTATTTTTATTGTCATATCTACATAAAGATATCTAGACACAGGCATAGGTGTAAATGACATAAACAGTTTGAATTCTCTACATACACAATGTAAACTCTCACAGTGAGAAACACAACAGTGTCATTCTCAAGATTGCTTCCTACATAGTGTTTATTGGCAAAAAACAGACTCTTCCTAAAGCTGAGCCTGAAGATGACTTAGTGGAGGGGGGAATCTTCCAGCTATGATGACTTAACAGAGTTTGCAGAAACACAGGATTTCCTAAAGAGATGCAGTAAGTTATCGAATTCGCAATTAACAACTGTCCCCTAACTTTAGTTCCAGAGGATCAGATGCTCTCTTCTGACCACTGTGAGCTTTAAATGACACAGGTGTACCTATCTATGTGCAGGCAATGCAGTCATACACATAAAATAAAAGATAAAATTAAAAAAAAAACTGGATTCCCTTTCTTTAAAACAATTTGTTTATTAATAATTATAAAGAATTTTCAAACTATGGAAATATATGGACTAGAACTAACTCTGAATACCATCAATGATTTGACCCTATCTTCTCGTATTTTTGGTTCTGGATGTGTGTAGTGTTAGCACTTGGATCTTTCACCAAGAAAAGTACTATCCATAATTTTTAATATCCTGATAATCTTACAATCTAAATGGAACCATTCTCTTTATATAATAGCAGTGGTTTGTATATGTTTATGTAAGTGTATGACTGGAATACCTGGAAGGAGATGAAAGGGGAGGCAAGCTCACCCTGCAAGTTAGGGTCCAGAAATGGGTGATCCAACAGTAAGACTGATCATATTTGCCTAGTGTGGTTGGGTTCGGAATTCATGTGATGATTTTCCATGAAGGATTTACTGACTTTTGGAACTTTGGAGAACATTACTGGTAGGTGGTGAATTCTCTGACCAAAGATGATGATCAGATTTTTCCAGATAGCATTCTACATAAAGGTTAGGAATCTAAGTGCAACATCTAAGTGCAACATAATCATATGCTAACTCTCTGCTAATTGGAACAGAGATTGACAAGAAATTGAGGTATTGGTACCTGTTGTGGCATGTTTACCTTCAGAGTCCATTGATTAGAGGGCCATAGAATTCTATCCTAGTGCTATTTCTATAAATGACTGTTTTAGGGTATTACTTGGAACATCAAAATCTTTATACATATATATATATTTATATTATATATGTTATATATATATATAATTTCATCAATATGATATGATATAGTTTAAAATTCCTGGGAAAGGAATGTATCTTCTACTCACAAGTGACATACTTTCTCTGAATCTCTTTCATCTCCATCCTCTAACCTATTACAGATTCTGTCCATATGAGCTTTTCAGAAAATGTTCCATAACAGTGTCTGTAACTACATAAGACAAATGCATTTATTTTTAGTGTGCATTCATCGATGACCCCCCTCCCCTCTCTCTCTCATATCTTTCGGAAGTTCAGTTAGCAAGGCTTTGTCCATTCCCAACATTCCACCCATCAGTAATTGTGGCAAAATCACTTAATGATTAACAAGAGAACCATCAGGACTCATAAGTTCAGTACTAACTACAATCCCGGTGCTTGGTCTGGATAAATACAATTTCCTCCCAAGCTGGAACTGCCAGGCAGAAGCACTTTTCACACATTGTGGTGTGAATTTGACAGCCAATTTGAAAGTGACTGGCTGTGCTCCCCATCCCAAATTTAATTACCACCGCAGCTGTTATGATGAAGCCTGTGATGAGCGTGCTGCTGCCTCAGTGCTGTTGTGCGGCTTGCTGCCGCTTCTTCTTTATCCCCCGAAACTGGTTTCACACGCAGACTGGTGGTCATCAAGTTCAAGTCGTTTGATCCCTACCATGCTACATTTTGCAGGCTGAGCTGGTTGTAGGCTGCACAGAAGCCAGAGAACAGTCATGATATGAATCCAATCTCTCTTCATGGGAGTGGGAAAATATATATATATATATATATATATATATATATATATAGTAGCAACGTGCACTCTCCAACTTGTAGTGCTGGAGAGTCATGAGGTATGTTCTGTTACCAGGACAGCCTCTTCCTGAATGGTTCTGCTGATGTCAGTTTAGCTTCAGAACCTGCAGAAAGTTGGCCTTCTTTTCTCTGCTTCTGGACAATGCTGTATTTCTTTTGCTCCTTCCTTCCCTCATTTCCTCCTTTCTTCTTCTTTTCATTGTTCTTTCTCCTTTTGCCTCCCACTTCTCTCTCTCTCTCTCTCTCTCTCTCTCTCTCTCTCTCTGAACCATAAACATATATAGGCAGTTTATTGTTTTTTTCATATATATATATATATATATTACATCTTTGAAATGTTTTAACTTCTCACTTCCCCCTTGCTAATAACATTTGTTTGATATTATAAGAAACACCCGCTCCTTTAGCTGTTCACCATGAAATCAGTAAACTAGCAACACTGTCTTAGCTCAAATTGGTACTCTGTTGCAGGGCAAAGTTAATGAACCCTGGATTCCTCCTGGCATTGTCCAAAATTTGCCAGAAGGAGTTTATGTTCATAGACCTTCTCTCAGATTTATGTGAAACAATGAGGAATTTCATCAAAACGTTGCATCATGGTACTGAAGAGACAGGGGGGACAGAGAGGGATCGAGAGGGCATGGAGGACGGAGACAGGGAGGAAGGATGGAGGGAGGGATCAGGGAAAGTGATCATAAAGTGGAAATGAGTCTCAAAATGATTTAAGGCATTTAGAAAAGTCTCATGGAAAAAAGAAAACATAATTCTTACTGGTATATTTTATCTTGGTCTTCTAGGAGAAGATAACTTATATACCAATATAGTGATCTTTGTCTGTACAGTCTATTTAATCTACCCAGATGGCAATGTATTACTTGCTTTTTTTGTGATCTAGTTACCTGAGAAGAAGCAATACATGATCATAATAGGTCATGAGCGTTCAGTTTTAGGGGATAAGGTCTATCATGGCAAGGACGGTGTGATAACTGGTCACATATCTGTAAGGCAACTGGTCACATTTCTGCAGTCAGGGACCAAGAGCAAAGAAGAGGGGTCACACTATAAAAATTCAGAGATTCTCCCACTATATGTCACTATATATTTCCTTCACTGAGACTCAATATCCTGAGGGGGACAACTTTCCAAACTAGCACCTCTTTTAGGAATCAAATGTCTACGCATTTGAGCCTATGGAGTATATTTCACACTTAAACCAAACACATAGTATTATTATCTCAAATTCACATAAGTGGAAAGTGATAGTGGAAGAGGAAAGACACAGATACAATACACATACAAAATTGTACTCATCTTGCTGAAACTGGTTTATATGTTTCTCCTGGGGATCCAAATTCAGGCCTTCATACACATCCTGCCACATGAATGAAAGTTCAGGCCTAAAATTCCCTCTTACGCAGTAGACCACAAAGCCAATCAGACAGTGGTTAGTTACCCCATAACAATCATGGCGCATCTTACCTGACACGTTGCTAGTACAGCATCCAGGGTCCAGTGATGAGTAAGACTACTGTTGACTTTGCTCCCCTTGTAGCCTGCATAACACCTTGAACTATGAAAGCTAGCTAACAGGGAGGGAACTTCCTGGTCAGTGTGAGATGGAGTTTTCTGTCCTACAGCTGAACTACGTTACCTGTAATTAAGGCAGGGAGTTTTCTGTCCTACAGCTGAACTACGTTACCTATAATTAAGGTGGGTAACTAAGAGCAAAGACAATAACTTCTGTTATCTCAGAAACCTCAGGAGCCCTCCATCCAATAACTTACAAGGGAGCATTCCACACCTGAAGTGCAATGTCCATGCAATAACTCACAGAGGATAACATTGTCGCCCACGCATAGTTTCCATTAGGCTTTTTCATGTACTCTTGGTTCTGGTGAACCTGCCCACAATCTCCTCTTTTTCTGCAGTCTTCCACCTCCAGATCTTTATCCTTTAACCTTCACAATTCCTTGTTTCTTTCATTTCACATGTGTTCCACGAACTCAATTAGTGATTTTTATTTTAATTTGAGTTGTGAGATAGCAGGCTTCAGCATGGCTTTAACCCAATCTTTCCTCAGGTTAAGCCTCTCCTCCACCCCATTATTTCCCCTGTTCTGCTTAAATCTTTCTGGCCAGTACTCTACTTCTCTGCCTTCATTCCCCCTGTGATCTACTGTCTCCCTAGCCTTACTGAATATTTCCTACTGCCCACCCTCCCTTTTTAATCCCTGTCTTCTACTTGTTCTTTTATCAGTCTAGGGGATTGTTGGGTTCATTTATTGTGCCAATTAAATAACTAAACAGTAAGGAAAAAAAAAAAACTCAAACCAGCAGAACGCAGGAAGCAAACAGAATTTTATTGAAACACAACTCCCATACGCTGATAGTGCTCTTGAGAAGTGGGGAGGGGAATTCAGAAACTGATCATAAAATGCCTCCTGGCAGTTTGGGATGACAGTTTGCATTTCTGTGATTTGCTAGTAATGCCTCTTTGACCTTGTAACAGTTTCTGTATTTTCCTTTTCTGTTGTTCTTCACTTTTGAACAGTCCTAATCAGATATCTGGTAGAAATATCAGGCCTTTTTGACTGTCTGCGCTGGCTAGCTGTAATATCAGCTTGATACAGCTGGGAGCCTCAATTGGGGAACTGCCTCCATTGGACTGGCCTGTGGCCATGTCTGTGGGGTATTTTCTTGGTTGCTAAGTGATGTGGGAGGGCCCAGCCCCACTGTGGGTGGTGCCACCCCTGGGCAGGTATAAAGCATGTTGCCTGTGACACTGGGGAGCTGGTAAACAGCGTTCTCTCATGATCTGTGCTCTCTCAGTGATGACGGGAGAGGTAAGCTAAATAAACCCTTTCAACCCCAGTTTGGTATTGGTCAGAGCGTTTTGTCATCACAATTGAAGGCAGACTAAAATTAAAATTTGTAACAGGATCATGGAATATTCCTGTAACAGACATGACCTTGGAGTTTTGGGAAGGATTGTGGAAGTGTTTGGAACTTTGGGCTAGAAAAGCAATTGAGTGCTTACAGTTTGTTGCCGTGGAGTTTGGAACAGTTCAGCTGAAAGAGTTATAGACGATGGGGACCTGGCTTATGAGGCGTTAAAGGAAAGTAGAAACTATCAGGGCTGTTGTATGATATTTTGAATTGAGAACCTGGTTTCTGGACGGCCAAGCCTGAAGAATCAGCTGTGACTGAGGAAAGACCAAAACCAGTAAAGTAAAACGTTTACTTTACTGTGCCAATTTATGCTGGTGTCTGTGGCTGAAAAATCAGCTATAACAAGAGACCAACATTATAGAGGTGAAGTCTTCTAGGAAGTATTTCCTCTGTGTCAGCACACAGACACTGTGATCCACAGTGGGCCTAAGCCTGCTTCTCAAGCTGGAAGCAGGACTTGCTACATCTAAGAGTCTCCTCCATGGTTCTGGCATTGAAAGTGTGAAGGGATCACAGAGAGCGGCTGAGACTTGGCACTGAGAGACCAGGACAAACCACTGGTTAGAGTGCAGCCTCAGTTGCAGTGAAGATCTCAGGATTGCAGTGGTCATAGATCTGAGGCTTTGTAACCGGAGATGCCAGAATATTCCATCGGTGAAGGTAAAGCCTCAGTTTCGAGAGACACCAGCTTTTTGGAGATGCCAGGACCGTGTGATTGCCACCAAGGGCAGCAACAAGTATGGAATGGAACCCACCTGGGCCTGCGAGTGTATGTGCTGCAGACGGCATAGCCAGAGAAGTGGAGTTGCTGAAATCCTTTGGAACCCAGGAGATGGTGAGTGAATCCCAGGTGTCCAGCATTGAGCTGTTTGCTGAACTTAGCTTTCCTTAGGTGTGCCCAAATCTACCTTTGAAATAAGACAGTACTTGCTTGGGATTTTACAGGTGTCCACTGTTAAGAAAGTTTTAAAAGAGACTGTGAACTTTTAAGTGTTTGGATTCTTTAAGGACAGTGGGACTTTTAAGGTTGTACTCTTATGTTGTGATACTAATATTAACATACCCTAGGGACAGTAAATGGAAGGCTTAATAGTGATATGTTTGTCAGGTTGACAAGGAGTCAATTTCGGTGGATAACTTTAGTGTCAACTCGACACACCTGTGTTGGTGAAGCCTCAATTGGCGAATTACCTTCACTGGTCTGGCCTGTGGCCATGGCTGTGTGGTAATTTCTTGATTGTTGAGTAATGTGGGAGGGCCCAGTGGCACTGTGGGAGGTGCCACCCCTGGGCAGGTTGTTGTATATTGTATCAGAAAGCAGACTGAGCATGAACTTGGGGAGCAAGCCAGTAAGCAGCTTTCCTCCATGATCTGTGCTCCAGCTCCTACCCCCAGGTTCCTGCACTGAGCTCTCAGCTTGAGCTCCCTAAGTTTTCAGCTGTGACCTGGGATATGTAAGCTAAATCTAGCCTTTCCACACCAAGTTGGTATTGGTCAGAGTGTTTTGTCAAAGCAGTTGAGGGCAGACTAGAATACTGTCTAATAATGTTTTCTTATGATTAGATTCTTGTCTTCACTAAAGATTGCTGCAAAGAGTGCTGGAGAGATAGCTAAGTGGTTATGAGCACATAATTCTTTTCCAAAGAACACCTTCAGTTCCAGATACACACATGGCAACTACCACTCATCCTAAACTTGGGTTCTAGAGATTCTGACACTCTTCTGGCCCTTACGTGCACTACATGCACCTAGTCATTTACATATATGCAAGCGAAATACATAAAATAAATCTTTAAAATGATCCCTGTAGAAAGAGATTTGTCCTTCTCGCTGTGTTTTATCAGTAGGTACCTGAACCCAGCATTACTATGGTTGAAATTAAACTTGGTCGTGTAGATAGAATATTTCTACTTGGTTTCTTATCCTTAAGTTTGCTTTGTGTGTGGGGGCAGGTGATGCACTTTTGTGGTGGAATGGATGTGTCCAGTTTGAATGCCTGTGGAGGGCAGAGAAAGACCTCGTGTGGTCTCATCTATCACTCTCTATGCCACTGGGACAGAGTCCCATATTGAATCTGATGCTCACCATTTCAACTAGATATGCTGCGCAACAAGCTCCTTGGATCCACCTGTGTCCCCACAACATTCCGATCCAAGTACAGGCCCAGAAAATCACACCAGCCTTTTATGTGGGTAATGGAAGATCTAAACTCACGTCTTCCTGCTGTGTAGAAAACTTTCTAACCTAGTGAACCCTTTCTCGGG
Source organism: Eospalax fontanierii (assembly GCA_035773235.1). Classification (NCBI taxonomy): domain Eukaryota; kingdom Metazoa; phylum Chordata; class Mammalia; order Rodentia; family Spalacidae; genus Eospalax; species Eospalax fontanierii. Next base: position 65,479,796 of record CM069536.1, read on the forward strand.
CCCCATTTACCTTTCTTTATTTATCCTACCGTATTCAATAGAAGTAAATGACTAAAGCCTTCTGCATTTAGAGGCAGTAACGACATTTGATCATCCTCTGGAGGTCAGAGAATTATATAATATACAATTATATCAAAGTTTTAGACACACAGAATAGGTCTTTGATCAAATGAGTTTTTTTTTGTTGTTGTTGCTGTTTCTGTTTGTTGTTGCTTCTGAGGCCTAGCCCCTGGTACTTGACTAATGACAAAGTTTACTGAGCAAATTGGCTTAGGGATGCCATATTCAAAATGTATTGAATGTAATGCTCTCTCATTTTTACCTCTAATATCTAAGCGGTATATTGTCAGGTTGGTTTTAATTCCAAGTTGTTATTATCGTCCTCGTCTCTACTGTACTGCACTGACTTCTCTTTGGAGCACTAATTTAGGAATGCACATATCTACATGTAATCTTAATGGCCTGTGGAGATTAAATATAATATAGTTCTAATTGTTGAATCTTAGAGCCTTTAAAAAATAACGGTATCTGCCGGAGCCCGCCGGCAGAAATCAGACCATACCCAAAGTGGGGAGTGAGGATGAGAAAATGTAGAGATAGAGAGAGAGAGGGGAAAAAAAAACAGGACAGACTCAGGAGAGCTGTCAGTCACACTGAAGCAGCTTGCCTTTATTAAGTGCCCCCTATTTAAACTGTAAAGTAAGCAAAACAATACTAACACAGGCAAAATAACTCAAGATATGATTGACTTCCCTCAAAGATCTTCATGTGACCTCAGTCTTAGGTGAAAAATAAACTTCTCCTCAGATGTAAATCATTTTGCCTAATGAAAACTCCTGCTTCCAACAGCACTTCTGTGCACGAAATTGACTTCTGCCTAACCCAAAACTAGGGCATATTTCAAGGCAGGCACATGGCCCCCGACAGGTATCGAAATAATACAAAAGGTAAACATATTATTAACTAGTTCTACCATTTCATTAACCACTTTAAAAGTGCTACAAAATTCTCTCTGGAATGTTGTGTTTATATGATTTGCTTTAGTTATTCCATGTTTTCATTTCCATTGCCTTTAATCACATGTAGCTCTTCATCATGTATAAGTCCTGGGGAAGAACCTCCTGTCCTCTATCTCTGATTTTCCTAAATTTATCCATCTGTCTATCTACCATCTATCATCTGTCTCTGTATATGTAATTATGTATACATTATATACATATTAGATATAGACATATACATATGTAGTTTGTGTGTAGTATGCATGTGTGTATACCACAGCTGTTTGTGGAGGTTACATGAAACTTTCAGGAGTTAGTTCTCACCTTTTACTGTGAGCTCCAGGATTAACTTAGGTGCTTAAGTAGAAGCAGAAAGTGTTCTTACTGGCTGAAGCATCTCACATTCCCTGTTTTGCCTTTGTACCACACTAATCCTGTTTAATCCCTTCCTCACATATTTAACATTAATCTTCACATATTTTTCTCTTTTAATGACATGCCACTTTTTTCAGAGCAATATAATGACTTTGCTATCTAATTCCAAATTTCTGAGTAGAACTCATTATTTGCTTTGCTAGCCTTCGTCCTCCTCCATGATTTGTTGATAACAAATGTTCCAGTGGATCCTATAGCTCATTGAATGACAGCAGAGCCAGGACTGAGACCCAGGTGATTGTGTCTCCGGATTTTGCTTACTCACATAAAAAAAGCTCATCCAATATATAAAAGTTTCTCAGGACCATTTTCCCATGGGAACAATTCTAGTATGATCTAGTTCAGAGATATTAGCAATTCTAAGTATATGAAAAAAAAAGTGTCTTCCAATTCTATATGAAAACAAAGCATGCACGTTAATTAGTAAAAAGAAGTGTGCAGGAAGTCCCAGTCTGAGCTGAAGATCTATTGGCCATTGGTAGATGCTGGGAGAGGAATAGTCAGTTTTCCATGCAGGTGTGCCACAGGAAAGTTACAGCAGATTCTAAGGGATAGGCACATGCCAAAGAGCACTTGGAAAGTACAAATTAGATTTGATAGGCCTTTTAAAAATGTTTTAAAGACATAATAGAGTACAAGAAGTTGGGATCTGGGAATAAGGTGGATGTGGAGAGAGTGGATCTGAATTTGATCAGTATAAATTGTTGTTCTTGAATTATTCAAAATTTTTTTATTGAAAGTCTTCACTAAAATTTTAGGTGAAACTTTAAAGGAAAGAATATGGATTTGTCTTTTTTCTCCAGTTTTAAAAAATTATACAGCAGGGATTTCAGAGATAGTTCAGTGCTTAAGTGTGCTTACTTTTTTTGCAGAGAACCTGGATTCCATTCCAAGTATACACATCAGGTGGCTCAAAACCACCTTTAACTCCTCAGGTTATCTAATGTCCTTTTTGATCCTCTCAGTCACCTGCACCATTGTGGTGCACATACATTCAGGCATATAAACCCACAAGTAAAAAGAAATATCTAAAAAAGAATTTATATACTTATTAAATTATTGCTTGAATTTTCAAGACATCATGTCTTATATTTAACCCCTGTCCAACAATTAACTTGATTTCAGGATGATTTATTATTGTGTGAAATAATAATAGTTGAAATATTACTTCAGCCTTTCAGACAAAATATATCTGAATGACAATTAAAATACCTGCTCTTTATGTTGCCTAGGAATGCTTGGAGTAACCTTGATATTAGAAAGTAAATGTGTGAATAAATGTACAGTTGGCATGCTAAGTTGTATTTGAAAAATTGTTTGACTATGGTTGAATGGTAATGACTGTGGAATTGTCTTGCTTTTCAAAACAAACACACTTGTAAATACCACATATAAAATTTTCTGCTCATCAAAATAGGCAAGGGAATTGTACATATGTGAAGCAACTTCAATAGTGAATAAGGATACAATATGGCCTACCATTAATGGGCTTCCTTTTCTATAAACCTTGGAGGTAGTCAGTAAAACCCACCACCAATAAATACTGTTGTAGACTTTAACCCCAAATTCTTACAATCTACAAAGTCAGGGACACTCCAGAAGAGTGGCAATATTTCAGCATTTGTAGGATTTAAAAACATGTTTATGGGGTATATTAGCAATGGTTATTTGCAATTATATACAGTCATAAGTATTGTGTTAATAAAGTTAACCAATAAAAATGTCATGGAACAGGAAAAGAGGGAGATGGGTTTCCGAATGTTGAATGGGGAATTATAGTGAGGCTCGTAATAAGAAGTAAGCCTTATTTTATTTATTAGAATAAATGACAGTCTCAAACCTGGTAGCAGACAGGTCATGATCCGGTGGACCAGCCGAGACTAGGAAGTGGTTTTAGTCTTCAAGGTATTGGCACAAAAGGCATCCACATTATTATAGAACTACTGAGTCAGATTTGGGTAAGTGTCTTCAGTGTTTTCCCATGTTGTAAACACCCTGGCATTAGCCTCAGATACAATTTAAGAATGATAGATAGATATGTGTAAGAACAAGACTCTCCAAGGCTTTCTTCTTCAGAAAACTCCATACACCATGTCAGGACAGCTTTCTCTTGTGAAAGATGCCAAAGCAAGCCTTGGGAAGTGCCTGTAATAGTAGCTGAGAAAACACTGCAATTTTAAAACAGTTGCATCAAGACTACTCAGAGGAGGCTTTCAGAGGCAAGTGTGTTGCTATATGGTTTTTATCCCAGCTCTTGGGAGACTGAAGTAGAGGATCACAAGTTCAAGTTGAGCCTAAATATCAGTGGAAGAAGGGAGTGAAGAAGAGAGAGAGAGTACTTTTCCACCTAGTTAGAAGTGAACACTTCTGTTTAATTAATAATTCACTGATTTTATTCACTTAGCAACCAGATTATTTCCAATTTCACTTGACGGGTGACAAAACTAAGGCACACAAATTTTATTAATTTCTCCAAAGGTAATAAAAAATGAAGTCCCAGGGCCATGACTTGAGCCAAAAATAAATAATAAATAAAAACTTACTGTGACCTCTAAGAGTTTCTCAGTTGAATTATATCTGAGGATTGATAGCTACATCCGGTTATGGGAGTAAACACGGCAGGATTTGTGTGTCTGAGTGCAGGTTACCTAACGCAGGATGTTTCTTTCCAGTTATTCATTGGGCTGTGAATTTCAGCTTTCATTTTACTTACAACTGAATAATAATCCATTGAGTGATTATGCCATGTTTCTTTATCCATTTATCAGCTGATGGCCATCTAGGTTATTTCCATTTCCTTGCTACTGTGAATTAAACATCTGTGAAATTGTATGAACAGGTATTTCTTTAATAAGATACAGAATTCTTTGGGTATATAGCCAAGAGTGCTATAACTTGATCATATGAGAGATCTGTTTTTATCTCTTTGAGGTACTGCCACACTGATTTCCATAATGGCTACAGCAGTTTTCATTACCATTAGCACTGAATAAATGATTCCCTTTCCCCATATCCTGACCAGCATTTGTCATCATTAGTTTCTTGGATCTCAGACATTGTGACTGGAGTAGGATGAAATCTCAAATTAGTTTTAATTTCATTTCACTGATAGCTAAAGATATTACATATTTAAAAATCTCTCTCAACTATTTCTGTTTCATCATTGGAGAGCTCTGGTTAGTTCCTCATCTCAATTTCTAATTGGGTTATTTTTCCTTTGAAGTTTTGTTTCTGAACTCTGTATATTCTAGATATTAACCCTCTGTTAGATATATAACTGATAGAACTTTTCTTTATTCTGTAGGTTGCACTTTCACTCAAATGATTTTGTCCTTTAAAGTACAGATGTTTCTTAGTTTCATGTGGTCCTAACTGTCAGTTCTTTTGATCCTATTCATAAAGTTCTTTTCCTGGGCCCATAGGCACCACTGAATTCTCTAGTTTTACTCCTATCTTATTCAAGGAATTCCATCTTGTGTTGAAGTCTTTTATCAGTTTGGAGTTGAGTTTTGTGCAGGGAGAGAGATACTACTCTCATTCTTCTACGTGTAACCATCCAGTTTGGCCAGACTGTTGAATATTGTCTTTTCTCCAATGTGTAGTTTTGGCCCCTTTGTCAAAAATCAAGTGACTATGATTGGACTATTTATGGGATCACTATTCTATTCCATTGATGAATGTGTCTGTTTGTATGCCAGTGACATTTTGTTTTTATTACTATAGTTCCGTAGTAGAATTTGAAATCAGGACTGGTTGTGCCTCCAGCAGGTTTTACTGTTCAGGATTGTCTATCTATCCTAAGGTTTTATGTTTCCATATTAAATTTTGAGATTTTGTTTTCAGTTTCTGTGAAGAATTGTGCTGGAATCTTAATGGGGATTGTATTTTGTTATACAAGTCCTTCACTCACTTTGTTAGATTTATTCCAAAATATGTAATGTTTTTGAGGCTATCAGGAATGGAATCATTTCACTGATTTATTTCACAGCATACTTATTATTGATATATAAGAAAATAACTGATTTTGTGTGTTGTATTTATATTCTGCTATTTTACTGAATGTATTTATCACCTCTAGAAGTTTTCTGTTAGTCTTTTGACTCTTTCATATGTAGAATCATCTGAAAATAAGGATACTTTGATTTCTTTCCAATACTTATGGTTTTATAAAGTTTCAATTTATTTATGTGTATGAGTGTATTGCCTTCATATATGTAAGTGCACCTTTGTAATGAAATGTCTGCAAAATCAGGAGACGGTATTGAATCCTGGGAACTCAAGTTACAGACAGTTGTTGGTCACCATGTGGGTACTGGGAATCAAACCCTGGTCCTCTGCAAAAGCAGCCAGGCCTCTTGACCACTGAGCTATCTCTCCAGCCCGCAACTTCGGATTTTTCTTTCTTTTGCCTTATTCATTAATAAGACATCAGATACTATGTTTTTCAAGAATGGAGTGCATGAGTGGGCATCCCTGTCTTGTTCGTGGTCTTGATGGAAATGCTTTGCGATTTTCTTCATTTAGTATAATATTCACTGCATTGTGGGGATAGTTAATGGGACAGTAGATAGAATTCAGTGATATAAATATGACACTGGACTAATGGCTATTAAAGGTGTTTATTTTTTATTGAATGGAAGAATAAGGCAGAAGAATAAGAACATAGGCAAAGGGCACTAAAGCCCTTTGAAAGATCATGTGGTAATCTGCTGTAGAGGCTTCTTTCATTATATTCATACACTCTATAAGAATAATTCAATGTAGTTACACAATAACAGAAGCTCAAAGGCCTAATTCTCAGGACAGGCTAATAAATGAACATCCCAGTTGCACAAAGAATGACTCCCTCTTTGAGAATTAATAACAAGAGAACCCATAGAACAACAAACAGGATTACAATTTGCCTTGTTTTGGTTATACACCAGAATTTGACTATTGCCCCCTACTGCTGAATACATTACGTTTCAGAGTCATAGAACGAACAAGGAGAAATCAAGTTAGTCCTGACTTTGAACCTTCTCTTTGAGGGATAACGTTCATAGTATTAGAAAGTATTGTGCATGCTTCTGGCAGAGAAATGCATTCATCAGTCTTAACCCTTGCTGTGAGTTTTACCAGCTACAACAACGAATGGATTGACAAAATACACACACTGGACAGCAGTGATACCGATACTATGGGAGTCCCTAACCACCCTCCAATTGGATTTATGACCCACTTCATAATGGGAACTTCATATTACCAGGACCAAAAAGCCCGTGACTAGATAGGTCACAGGTCATAAAGGAGAATCTAAAACTACCATTCTACTAAATAGAAATATTAAACTGACTCATAATGATTTATTGTTATACCAATAGATTAGTTGAACTTTCAACTCTCACCAGAGAATGTTATTCTTCAGCAGATTGCAATTAACACCCATCAGTGGACAACATTTCAAGGATAATTCAGTGCAGTATGTGCAACATTAAATGGCACACCCTCTCTTCCCACGTCTCAGGGATCAATGCGGAACAGGAGATAGAACATTGTGAGAGCCAGAGGTGGTAGAGCCAGAGGTTGTAGATAAATACAAGGAAACTATGTTGAATGAACACCATGGGGTAGTTGTAGACATGAATCCATAGTGCTTATGACAGCATACACAGAACTTGAGAAAACCAATACTAGACCAGGACTCAGCGTGGCTGGGAAAGGCGGAAACGAAGCCACTGTACTAAGTGAGGATCTACTGGGAGTTGTTAGATGCTGAGAGAGGGAGAATGAGTTTTCCATTCTGGTGTGATGCCAGATAGGTTAACTCCAAGTGACAGACCCACACACAAAGATACTTGGGAAACACAGAGTAGACATTATAGGACTTTATGTCTAAAATACAAATAATAATAGCAGCATGAATTTGGGGGATGTAGTAATGGGTGGGTTGAGAGGTGAGAACAAAATAGTGATCAAAATACAAATTCTCAAATTAATAAAAACAACTGGTGGATGCTCTAACACATCACAAGACAGCAATTCTATTTTAGAGCCAAGAATCTTCCATATTAATGTCAACAGTAAGCAGTGTTGTATGATTACAATTTATTTTGCATTTTCTAGAAATGGTGTTACCATTTCTAGTAAAATATTGCAGTATTATACTTATTTTACAATTTACCAAGAATTGTTCATTAATTCTAAAAATCAAATTTATAATGTCAAATGACTCTTTCAGCTGTCAAAATATCACACTTGTTTTATAAAATTTTTATCAAACCACCAGATATAAAATACTTAGATAGCCTGTAGTGTCTAGTATTCTAGGGAGTATTAACCTATCAAAACACATTTTTATTTTCTGGGTCACCCCATGCAGGGTTTGTTGATGTCACTGTAAATCAAGTTTATTGAGATATGGTGTGACATTAAAATAAATGTTTTAAATATTGTCCTATGCATTTTGATAAATTCAGGCATATACAATTACACATTAAGGTACATAACAGTTTTATCAATCTCCCCAATTTCCCTTTAACCATGCTGTGAATTTGTCAATCTATAGTGCATAGATCATACCCACTGAAAAGTGTGTATGAGTATTGTTTTCATTTTAATTCTGATAAGTATTTGAGTACTGAATATTTTCAAATGTTTAAACTTCCATTTAAGTTATTTCCTTGTCAGATAATTATGAGTAAAGTCATTGTAAATATTTATATATAATTGGTGTGTGTGTATGTGTGTATATATGTATAAATATCAGCTTTGCGTTTGATTGGATATGAAAGTAAAATTTCCAGTTAAGGTAATAGTTATATACTTAACGTTTTTAAAAGAGCTACAGATCTCTCTCTCTCTCTCTCTCTTTTGCAAAGAGACTGTATCATTACATCTCTACTTTTGAAGGATAGAAGAGGATCAGCTACTTTGAATGCTCAGAAATCATTTGTTTAATCAAGATTAATTGTATCTAATTTATACATAGTATGTTGTATTGTGGTTTTAATTTCAATTTTCCTAATGACTAATAATACTGAATACCTTCTCACTTGTTTGCGATTATATATCTTCATCAGTAAGCTGATTTTTCTAAAATATGTGCTCTTTTAAAATTGGCTTTCTTCTCTTCTAAGGATAATTTTTGATATTCATATTTCTGAGTATAAATCTCAGAAACATTTTGTTCCAATTCATGGTTTGCCTTTTTATTTCTATTATATTTTCATTTGAAGGCCTTTTTCATTTTGATTAGACCAAATTTACAAACTTTCTTTAAGCCATAATTGGGGTGTTGCTTCTAAATGATTTGGCTGCAATGTGAAATCAAAGACTTTTTTTTTCTAATGACAGTGGTTAGATGTTTCATATATTAGGTTTTATCTTTTGTCTTTAGAGTAGGAGGTGTGGGTTAAGAGACACTTCTACTTTCTGAATTTCTCTCTGCCAGGAATGAACTACCTGGTTTCTTTTTCAAAGTTGTTTGTTGTTTGGGGTTTTCTGTTTCATTTCCTTTCCCATGGAGTGTGAAGAATCTGAGATGATTTCAAAAGAAGAAAAGAAAATTATTTCCTGGTGTTTTTCATTATACTTATGTAGAACAACACATTAGTTGAGACAGTCTACACATCAATGCTATTGCATCTTATGGTCCAATCACATGATAAATTTCTCCATGTGCTTAGATCTTTGTTGATTTTATCTTAGAGGCTTAGTAATCTTTTCATCACAGAGATGTCACATATGTGTTATTTGATCAACTGAAAAGTTTTAATGAGCAGTGTGAGTTTACATACCTTTCAAAGTTTTGTTGACATGATAGGAAATATATTAGGTTTTTAAAAATAGGTTTTAATTTTATTTATTTTCTCAAAAAATCTGAATTATGCTATATTTTCCCACAGCTGTTCCTATAGATTCTTAGAGGGTAATTCACCTAAATAAAAAGAAGACCTGAGGTGCTTGGCAGCATGTGGGCAAGTATCTTACCACCTTCCAGCAGCCAGCCTCAACCAGAGTTTCAGGAAAGGACAGTCACAGAAGGCATTTGACTTCAAACGTTTGAAGTACTAAGGCAAAAATCTTAGCTATCCAACCCCTGATATACATAGGTGCAGTGTGCAGCATAGATCCACAGAACGTATGATAAAAAGTACAGTGTTCGGGGAAAATAGGTTTTGAAGCACTACTTAGCAGCAATGTATAACCAAGAAAGTGACCTTCAGTGAACACCAGCTCACAGTTGCTCCGTTGTTTGTGCTGAGCTAGGATCTTCCACCTGTGGTTTTGGGTCTTTCCCGACTCACTTTTCTTCTACCGGCTTTATTTACCATTTTGTTTGCTAACTATATCTCAGCAATAGATTGTTTATGCCTTCCTGGCCTTTAGCCTGGTTCCCAGAGCGCATGGTCTGAACCGTCCTCTGTTGGTGGGCATGTCCCTAATTCCTGGGTCTCCTGGGTAAGACTTCTCTAAGCTTTGCCTGTTTGTAGTCTTTTTCTGGCTCTTGTGTTGCAGACCGATTTTTCTCCTTCTTTAGGTATAGGAAACCTACAGCCTAGGTCCTGAATTTTTTTTTCCTATTGCAGGGATAGGGCCAGATATCTATATCTATCTATCTGTCTGTATGTATGTATGTATGTATGTATATATTACACTGTGGAACTTTATGTGTAGAGTGGCAATTTTGTAGACACCTTCCAATGTAAACATTTTGTTTCCTAGAAGAGTTCAGGGAGAATGATGAAGCTTTCCTGTAGAAGCTGTCCCTTCCCTCTCCTGTCCTTCCCTCCCTTCTGCTTCCCTCCGCTCCCTTGCCCTTCACATCTCTCCCCTTCCCTTCTCAAGAAGCTTTTTCCAGTCTCCCAAACTACTCATTATATTTATGGTGGACTCTCAGTGGAAGCGGAAATAATTATATAATTATGACTCTTTTTCCCAGAAGTTCTGAGCTTCTGTGAAACGCTGCATGCTTGCTTAGAGGTGAGTAACTGTCTCATCTGAATTCCTTTTAGAGCTCATACAGTGCCCTGCCACAGTGACTCAGAGTCTGTGTCCCATCTCTTCTTGGTAGCTCACCTTACATGTCAGGCCAATTGATTTTCCCATTCATTAATGAAGGTTTCTGTGATAATTATGAAAAACTGCCTTTATCTACTCTTTTCTTATGAATGGAAAAGCACCGAATCTCCAAGTATTAGTCTACTAAGGTAGACGAAGATTTGTCTAAATGATTTTCTACTTATTTTATTCCTGAGTCTCTTAAAACTAAATCATTGCAAATATATTTTTTCTTTGCTTTTTTTCCAAGTCAGTAAGGATAATATATTATCTGTGAATTTAGTTTGACAAAACTAAATAAAATTTTAAGTGCATGTTCTTAGAAATGATATTCATGAAGGCAATAAAAGATAAAACAATTAAAAGTTCCCCAACTTGTTGGTTGTGTAATCGACTATCTGACTTCAGTTTGACTTTTTATTTTTTACAAAGCTCATGGGAGACCTTTGTTGGTTTTCTCAGGAAAGGATCGTGGACAACAAATACGAAAGTGAGGAATATCAAGGATGAGACAATTTTATATCTGAACTACCTTGGAGTTTCATAAATATAGATAGCTATCATATTTATTTATTTCTTTAATTTAAACAGGCACAGCTTATGTCATATAAGTAGGACACAAACATAGTTTTAAAACCTATTAGATTCACTCTAGGAGCAAGTGGAAGGTAAATAACTGAAAAATACTAACTTTTGTTAGGAAATACCTGAACTCAAGTGCTCATTATTAATCATCGCAGATTGCTTGTAGAATAGTCATCTTTTAAAATCCAATTCAAAGCATTTCTTTTGTTATTTTCTATTTAAATTTTTGATTTAAGGAAAAAAATGATTATTTTCATGATAGAAAACAATGATTAATTCTATTTCATATGTGTCTATGAATTTAAAGACTTTATTAATAATAAAATTAAAATACCAAAGATAATGTTGTGACAGAGTGTCTGAGAAAGTGTCAGAGAGACAGCACACTTAGCGCCGAAGAAGGAATAGTTCCATAGAAAACTTGCTGTCAGAGACTTTGATTTCATTTCCTGTGAATTCTTATCTATACACTTCCTTTGCCTTCTCAGACCTCAGAAATGAACTTTCCAGCATAATCTGAAAACCGGCTATTCATGGTAATATAAAGAACAAAATATGTTAAGATAGAGTGTGTAGCAACTGTAGAGCTTCCAAGCTGATGCAAATCAAAAGGAAGGACTGTCTGACTCGCCATCATTCAACTTCACTTCAAAGGTAGTATAGTGCTGCTGCCTGAGACAGTCCCAGCAGGCTCAGGACCTGTGAAAGGATGTTTCTGTCTGAATTTGCTGAGATCAGCAGGAGCTCTAGAACAGGTGGTAGAGCAATGTCTCTGTTTAGCAAACATATTGTGGTCTCACACAGGATCCTAAGTCATTCTTTCAACTAATGGAAATACTTCTGTTATTAAATTATTCTTTCTTTATCCTAGAATTGTCTCAATAAGCAAAGTTCATTTTGTGTTGCTTTACTTTTACATGAGTTTCATGTGGTGTGAATATCAATATCTTTCATCTCTCTTAGAGAAAAAAAAAAGATAAGCAGGTTTATTTTTTTTTCTCATGAACCTCTAACAAACTTTAAAAAAGGTAACTTTAAGGATATTGATTTCAATGTGCTTATTTTTTGCTACTATAGAATCCCAAACAAAGACATTTAAGAGGTTTAAGATTGGCAGGTAATTGTTCAATATAATTTTCTGTAGGAAAGAGAAAACACTTCTGCTAAGCACAAAGGTGGTGAATATTTTGCTCCAGGTGAACCATTAGTTCTTTTTTTTAAATTCTAGGCACATGTGCGGTCTGTGTCATTGTCTGAAGCATTTTCAAGCAGAGTAAGAGATTAATAGTCGCCTTGATATTTCCTGGTTGCATGCCTGCTGTCTGCTAATATCCCTTTGACATTTTGATGGATATAGGTCAGAATACTGTTGCAAGTCCATAATTTTATTTAGCCATACGTGGTTTGAACTTTTTTGAATTGATTACAAGTGTATCTGGCTTGATAAAAGTTTCTGCTGATTCTCTTTCTCCTGGTACTCTGTCCAACTAAGATATTTGTATAACTATATTTGAATCAGGAAAAAAAAAACATTTTTGCAAACTTATAGCAAAGTGTGGATTCAGAGGATTTGTTTTCTTAAATAAAATTTACACATTTAACCACAACAAGGAACATGCATTTGAAATTCCAAGAGTTTTTCTCCGACTTGGGCTGTTTGTATCAATTGAGAATCATCACTAAGCTATTTATCTATAAGGCAAATTTACAACACAAAAGACAGTCTTTCAAGTAAAATCTGTCCCCTATAATGAATGAGGGTTTCTATTTTTTTCTGACTTAAGATGTGGGAAACTACTATGCATCTGCAATTACTTTCAGTTCCAATATTTGTTTATTCTTTTCTATGAGATTTTCATGCATTATTTCCATTCCTCCCGTCCTCCACAAACCCCTCCCATGTCATCCCTAGTCCCTCTCAGTTCTTGCCCCCTTATATGATTACCACTGCTACATATACAGAGACACACGCATATATGTATATGAATATGTGTGTGTGTATATATATGTATATATACACACACACATACATACATGCATACACTACACTGAGTCCATTTAGAGTGTTCAGTGTTCATGTGTACATGTGTTTACAACTGCCAATTTGGGATTACATAACATCACAGGCAGATTCTCCCCAGAGAAAATATATTCTCTATCCCTCAGCATACATTGATCGCTTGAGGCTCTTCATCTTGCCACAGGAACCCATGACATTTCCCTGGCCCACCTTGGCCTAAAAGCTAGTTTTCTCATTATGCATATCTCCTTAGAATGCTATACTGTAATATTTCATTGATGCACCTTCCCTATCATCTAGAATGCATTAACTAGCATCACGTGTCTTGTCCTTCTGGCTCTTTCATTTTTTTTGTGCCCTCTTCCATAAAATTCCCTGAGAGTTAGGTATAGTTGCACTGAAGATGTGTTACTTAGGGTGAGGCACTTCACAATCAACTTACTCTGTGACTTTGGCCAGTTCTGGAACTTTCAAAGAGCCTTCATCTATTGCAGATGTAGCTTATATGATGAGTGATGAGAGGTACACTTGTCTGTAAATATAAGGGTGTGCATTTAGAATATAGTAAGAATTAATTTGGTCTAGGGAAGTGACAGATGTAAGTTCTTCTCTATGGTCTATGATCACTCCAAATATGTATACCTGACTATGTTTATAGTAAAACACATGAATGCCTTCCCATTGCATGGAGCCTTGGTCCAAAAAGGTAGATATTGATTACCCTCAAGAAAAAAGTGTAACTAGTATACTGATAGAGATATCTTGCTGAGCCAGTCATTGCTGCCATAGACTTTACAGATGGGTAGGATCGTTGATTGGTTTTCTTCCTTGGTAACTTGCATAATATCATCTGATACTGTGAGAGCTAGTCTTGGGGATAGAAATTCCAGGCCATTTCCAGTTCAAATACTCCATGTTCTGTTAATAAAGTGTGCTGTGTCTTTAACAATAAAATCTTTATTTCAAGTTCTGGTAGGTAGTCAAGGGCTGTGACAAGAGCCTGTATTATTTGGGGAGTCTTTGTTACTACCCTGACAAGTGACTAGAAGTGAGGTTTCTTTTGCCTAACACTATGATTTTTGTTATACAACCCTCCATTATATAAGTGCACTCACATTTATGTGTATGTATTTTTCAGTAAGTTTATTAAATTCTGTATTCCCTTGGTCGTTTCACACCAAGTAAGCGTTATGTATCTCTCTTTACTCTCTTCCCCCGTTTAATCCCCCTCATTCATCCCCAGTTGAAGTGTCCCCTCGTTTTCCCCATTTCTTCCATAGGTTCTATCTCTGCCTCTCCTGAACTACTTCTTCGCTTATCCCCTGTTCTTCCTTTCCGTTTTCATGTCTCTTTAGTTATATCAGGATGTATACTCACATCTAAGGATTTGGAGCTCAGATATAGAAAGGAGTGAAAACATTTCTTTTTCTGATTCTTGGATACCTTACTTAGTATCATAGTTTCTAGTTCCATGCACTTGGCTATAAACTTCATGATTTCACTTTTCTTTAGTGCTGAGTAGAACTCCAGTGTATAAACATATCATATTTCATTATCCATTTATCTGTTGAGAGAAACTTACAGATGGTTCCATTATCTAATGAAAAGAACAGCAACAAACATGGCTGTGCCAGTTTCTCTGTGATAGGATATAGAGACCGTTGGGTCTATGCCACAGACTAGTAAAACTAGATAATATGGTGGATATAGCTTTTCTTGATATTTTTAAACATTTCTCCACACTGATTCGCAAAGTTGCTTCTTCAGTTTGCAACCACGTCAACAGTGAATTGTTGTTCTCTTATCACTACTTCCTCGACACCACTTACTGTCAGTTTTCTTGATCTTAGCCATTCTCACTTGGGTAATATGAAACATTAAATTTGGTTTATTTTGTATTTCCTTAGTTAATAGGGATGAGGAACACCAAAAGATATTTCTTGGCTCTTTTTACTTTTTTCCTTTATCGTGTTCTCTGTTCAGATCTGTAGCCCATTTGGGTCATATGCTTTATTTGTTTTACAATATATATTTTTAATTGCATTTTCTACATCTTATATAATACATTTTAATCATATTTAGAATCTCCTTCCCAATTTGCACCAGGCTTTCATGATAAACTCAAACTGAGGGACATCAAATCCATTCAGTAGGCCATATATATATATATCTCAGAATGCATATGCATTTTGCTTTCTTGATTCTGGTTTTGTTGAGATCTCTCTGTATACTGGAAATTAATTCTCCATCAGATGTGTAGCTGGCAGACAATGCTTCCACTGCCTCTTCACTCAATTGTTTGTTTCCTTTGATGCAAATAAGCTATTTAAAGAGGTCCCTTTTGTCAATTGGTAGCTTAACTCCAGAGCAAATGAAGCCTGGTTTAGAAGGCCCTTTCCTGCACCTGCATCTCATAGCACACTGTCTATGCTTTTTCTAACACTCTCAGTGTTACAAGCATCAAGTGTGAAGCAGAGAGTCATTTCCGTTTGTTGAATCTTCTAAAATACTTTCAATTTAATGGTGTTTTTAAATATTCTTGCCTTCTATAGATTTTTAACTGTTCATGAATTACTATCTCTAGCAGAGTTACTGCCACCACTGCGTACTAAGGCATCAGATTTAGTAATCAGAACATACACACCACCATATGTTTATTTAAAAGATACATTACATCAATACGTGATTCATAGCTACCAGTGAGATTCTGATGTTGCCATAAACTCTTAGGATTAAGTATTTTACAAACACTTCTTTGGGTGAAATATTCTAGTCTTAGATGAAAATTTACTCATACTAATTTTATGTTTTATCTATCTAATGATTTTTCTTTTGACAGAGAATGAATAAAAGCAATGCAGTATTTAAAATTGTGACTTGTAGTCAGTAAGTTGTCATTTTATCTGGTTTCTATCCAGAGTGACTAAAACTGTTAGTGTTTTTAAAAGAATTAAAAGAAGCCAATTGCGATGGTACATGCCTTTAATCCCAGCACTTGGGAAGCAGAGGCAGGTATATGTCTGTGAGATGGAGGCCAACCCAGTTTACATAGCAAGTTCCAGGCTAGTTGGATATTCAGGGAGACCCTGTCTCACAAAAGTGAATTAAAAATGAAGGTATATTATGCTTTACGATTACTGTCATATCTCTGAATGAGACCATTGGCATGGGCAGGCATCCATCTCCTAAACTCAGTGAATTATAAGAAAGTAGTGCTGTAAGAAGCAGCATCTTAATTTCCATGCTAGGTGTGTCACTCGATTCCCTTACTTGAAAATTAATAAAATAAGCTTCGGTTGAACCACAGTACAAACTTCTCATTGTTTTCTTCCTAGAGATTGCACTTTAGAGACCAAGGGAATACATGCCCCAAATGTTTGAGCAATTCAGTTTTTCAGGCAATAGATGGCTTCTAATATTAAATCATCCAAACAGAATTTGAATTATGATACAGTCATGTGTAAGACACATTTAACTTTTCTTTCCATGTTGCCAAGATAAACAAAGAAGCAATGTCCAATTTTTACATATGTATGTATAATATTCTTTGATGTACATGTTCATTTTTCATGTAGGGCTATATAGCACTATGTCCACAAACTAGCCAGGCACATAGTATTGATTTGATAAATCTTCATAACTCAGTGTGACTGCTTAATAAGTAGATTCACAGATTCCCCTGTTTACTGAGAGAGAGTACATCAGTGTTTACTTTCAGAGTCATTAGGGGCATTCCCAAATCTGCTCCCTTTCTGACCTGAGGGTAAGCATATAAGTCACAACCTCTTTGAAATTAGGTGTAGATTTATGACATGCCTTGGCAAATGAGAACAGATGTGCTCTATTACTTTTGAAAGAAACCCGAAGAAACAATGTCACTTGCTCACCGCTGTCCCTCTGCCATGATATTCAAGAAGCATTTGAGTTATGAACATTTGTTTCTGGGGTTCAGTCTTGTTTTGCAAAATCACTGTGAACAGAGATCTCCTGTTGACCCAGTAAGATATTTAGCCTGAAGAAGAAGTATGCATGCAACATGTTACAACACTGGGATTCAAGGATGGCAGAATCATGCCTGTGCTGGGATACACAGTCACCAACTTAATTAATCATAGATGAGACTTTACACATTTCTCTACCATTCAACTCATCAATTTAACATTGCATAGATAGTAAACTTCATTTTTCTTGATATGGTCTGTTTCAATAGTTTTAAATTTCTATTAAATTATGATTTCCAAATGAAAAGTTTAAAAAAAAACAGTGCTGGGTATTTGAAAATCAAAGAATGTGAAATTTTAAAAAAATAATGATTTTTAAACATTTTTTCACATACTAGCAAAGTTTATGTTTGTAATTGAGTCAAAAAGTAAATTTGATTTGTTTCATTTTGCTGTTTTTCTAAAGTTGTTTTAAAGGCAATCTATTTCAAAACAAGAAAAGTTAATTGTGGATTTTAATTTCCTTTTGGCTAATATTTTATCTAAAGTTTCAAATAGTTAGCTCTGGTGCTTAGACAACTTTATTCCTATTTATCTAAGTCATGCTTAATCATGCCTTCTCACTTTAAATGTCATGTCCTCAGGAAAATGTGCTCTCACCCTACCAAGTTTTCTTACTTCATCATTATGCATTTTCCCTTTGAAGAGTGTATCCTTGATGCACTTAATTCGCATTAGACATCATTCATGGTGTGTGTCCATCACTGGGTTTCATTGTTCTGTTGTATACTGGTAAGAGCCTATATTCTGTCAAGGATTTAAACGCACTAGATAAGTTTGCTTTTCTTTTGCTTGTTTGTAAATCTTTCTGTGTATGTGAGAGCTAAAGAGCAAGAAAGAGAAGGAAAGAGGGACAAAGGGACAAAGAGAAAGAAAAAATGGTATGCATGCATTTCTGTATATGAAGAATGTAGACACATGTAGACACGTGCATGCCTCGGAATACACGTGAAGACTGAAGGACAGCTTCAGGTGTCCAGGTCCTCACGCCCCACCTTGTTTGTTATATGATCACTGCTTCATCCACCAGGATATGTATTCCATGAGCTTCCAGGGGTTTTCCTGCCTCTGCCTCCATCTCCTGGTAGAAGAACTGCAGTTACAGACCTACATTGCCATATCCAGCTTTATCTCGATTCTGAGGATCAAAACTCAGATTCTTATGTTTATTTGGCAAGAACTTTACTCACTGTTTCATTTCTCCAACTCATAAAATTTTCAATATTTTATTTATTTTTAAATTTTGGGGGGTCCTGCATGTAAGTAAGTGCACTTGTGTGGTGCAATGCCCACAGAAGTCAGAAGAAGTATGGATTCCCTGGAACTGGGGCTATGGATGGTTGTTAGTCTCGGGAGCTTTAAACTGAACCAGGGTTCTGTGCAAGAACTACGGTGCCATCTCTCCAAACCCCATTAAAATTTGTTCATTGAGTGAATAAATACGCTTTTCTTACACTTAACTAAAGGCAGAAATTTATTTAAAACTTAACAAGAAAACTTCAAAATCCTTGTGTAATTACTGACTGTACAAATCAGATAAAATGGATTCATTTGTAGTTAATACACTGTGGAGGGCGAGGGATAATTCTCTACATTCATAGTTGCTAATGTGGATACCTGGTTTTCCCAGCATCGTTTGGTGAAGATGCTTCTTTTCTTCCAGATTCTATTTTTGGCATCTTGGTCAAATAACAGGTGACTGTGACTTCAATCCCTTAAATCTGAGCTTTATACTCCATCCCATTTCTCTGCAAGTTTGCTTTCATGCTAGTACTATACTGTGTTATTTTTTCCCTATCGTGTAACTAGAGATTGAGTACAGGGTTACTTCTAAATCATTACTCTCTTTGTACAGGATGGCATTGAACATCCAGACGCATGCTTCCATATGAATTTTAGGATTTTATTATATTTCTGTTGAGAATGTCATCAATGTATTGATTGGGCTGGCATTGAATCTATAAATTGCTTTATGTAAGATGGTCATTTTTACAACATTAATTCTATCCAGTACATGCACACGGGAGGGCTTTCTGTCTTCTAGAGTACTCCTTGATTTCTTTCTTCAGAGTTGTGTATTTTTCAACATAGAAATCATTCACCTCCTTGGTTAGACTTACTCCAAGATAGTATCTTTTAGTTTTTCAGGCTAATGTTCATAGACTTGTTTTCCGTATTTCTTTCTCACTGGGTTTATTACTGGGACACAGAAAGACTACATATATTGGTATGTAAATTTTGCATCCTGTCACTTTGCTAAAAGTATTAATCATTTCTAGAAGTTTTCTGGTAGAGTCTTTGGGGTCTCATATGTAAAAATATTTAAACATAAACTTGAAATATCATTTTGCTATTTATGTTCCTTTTATTTCCTTCAATTACCTTGCTCTAGGCAAGACTTCAAACACTGCACTGAAGAGAAGAACAAACACTGAACATCCCTGACTTATTCTTGAATTAATGAGATTGTTTCAATATTTAATCTATTTGGGATGATGTAAGCTGTGAATTTGTAATATATATCCTCCATTATATAGAAGTATGATCTCTTCATGTCCTGTTATCTGTAGGACTTTCATCATGAAGCAGTGTTAGACTTTGTAAAGGCCCTTTCCTGTGTCTATTGAGATAAGCCTGTGATTTTGTATTTGATTCATTTATATGATTTATTGCATTGATCAGTTTGCTTATGTTGAACCCTTCCTGCATTTCTGTGATAAACCCAACTTGATCATGAAGTCTGATCTTTTTGATGTGTGTCTGTAATTCAGTTTCTGTGTATTTTGATGAGAAATTCCTATCTTTGTTCATCAGAGATATTCTGTAGTTTTTTCTTTGTTGTATTTTCTGTGTCTTCATTTGGGTTTGATATTATAGTGATTTCATAAAATAATTTTGGAAATATTTCTTCTATTTCATGGACTAATTTGAGAAATATATCTTGTAGTTCTTTAAAGGACTTATAGATTTCTGTTGTGAATCCATCTCTAGAACTGAGCTATTATTATCTATGACACTTTTTGTTTCATTTTCTTTGCTTGTTATCAGTTGATTTAAATTATTGATCTTTGGTGTTTTAGATGTATCTACAAATATATCCAGTCTTTTAAGATCAAGGAACTCAGTGCAAAATCTTTAACTTTGAAATGACTAAAAGCCAAGTTAGGAAGCAAACTACAATATAAAGGTACCAGTAAGGACTTTTTAAAAAGTGTTCAACATTATTAAAAATCAGAGAAGTGCAAATTAAAACAACACTGAGATTCCATCTCACCCTAGTCTGAAAAGCTAGAATCAAGAAGCTAATTCTGATTAGGATGTGAGCAAGTCAAAATTTTAAACTGTTATTCAGATCGTAAACTGGTACAACCACTATGGAAATCAGAATGGGCTTCCTTAAAAACCGAGAAATAGAACTGTCATGTGACACAGCTATGCCAAATAAAATCTAGACAAATAAGCAAAAGACTCCCTATTCTACTGTAGAGATACTCGAATACCCGTGCTCATTGTCATTCTATTTAAAATAACTAGAATTGGAAACTGTCTAAATGCCCAGTAATTGATGAATACATAATAAAAATGCGGTTCATGTACAAAATGGAACTTTATTCAACTGTAAAGTAAAATATCAAATTAAGAAATTGATAATTAAATAGATACATCTGGAAATGTTAAACCCAGAAAGTCAAAGGCTGCATCTTCTCTTGCATTTGTGAATCACAGCTTCAGATTTCTAGTTTGGAACACATGTAGAATCCAGGAAGCCAGAAAGAGGTATTGCTGTGGATATTGAAAGATAAGATGATAGTACAATATACATAATATAAAAATAGTACAATATAGATAAGATGAAAATAGAGTGTGTGTTCCTGGAAGTAGAAAATTATAAACCAGGATGTGGGTAGGATGAACAAGAGAAAAGAGAGGAAAAGGAAGCTTATAAAAATGGATAGATGTATGGAAAAGTTATATAAGACATTATCTTATCTGTTAATATATATATTTAAATTAAATTATATCTAGTGTGATACTATGTATGAGTGATACTATGTATATTGTACAAGGAATTCACTAGACATTGAGTTATTGAACAAAAGTCTCTGTGCCAGGCATACGATACCTTCTTTTGAGTTGTTCGCCCTACTGGCCCAGAACTCAACCTCCCTTCAAATGAAGGCCCTTGTTGTCTTGGCTGTCCACCAGAATTAATAATAAAACTCTACTGCTGAAGATAGTATGCATCTCTATTGCAAGATATGCAGAAACAAAGGTGGAAGTGAACTAAAAGTTTCCTCTTTTCAAGCAAGTTTTCAAGTGCTGGAAGGTGCTGTGTAGACTGAAGGGTTAGAGAAACGAAATCAGTAGTCTTCTCCAGTTCTAAACTCTTTGAGCTACAATGCCAATGCCAGTCTTCAAGGCAAAAGGTGCCCAATATGTAATAGTGGCATGTTTGTTCAGGGGATAGCAAATTAGCCTCTGATTGTACATGAGTCCCACTCTGCTGATGTGAATCCTCACTGGTACTGTGATTCTGGTCCAGACCTGTCCCTAGGGAAGTAGTAGGGGAGAATCTGCTGACGTTGTTGAGGTAGATTTAACTTACATTAAATTATCTTCTAATTATTTATATGTATGCTCTTTGAGAGGTCACCATATCTTTGTACTGAAAGGTAGAGAATGCAGGGACACGTGACTGCTTAAGGTCCTGAGAATAAATGTATGGTTGAATGGTTAGCCATAAATAAGACATTTATATCACTCCCACTAAAGCCTTGGGGAACCTTGAAGAAATGTGGGCAGAAAGAATGTAAACGCTGGAAGACAAGAAGGGCTAGGAAATGCCCTCCTTTGGGCCATGCAATAGAGCCATTCAATCATAAACTCAACGAAGATGTATTTGCCTACGCTGAGCCTGCACAAAAAGGCCTCTCAACAGACATGCATGGACTGGTGAGAGACTAAAAGAGTCATGCTGAACCCTCTGCTGAGCTAGTGGTCACTAACAGATGCTGGAAAATGTGAATAACTGCCATTTGTTGTACAGCCACTACTGAGCCTACCAGGTACCAATGAAGAGCTAACAACCCTTGGTTGCACCAGGGTAAATACATTATGTCTCAGAACAAAACAACATTGTTGATGGAAAACAGATTTGAGGAAGAAGAAGTCGACAGGGGTGGAAGGGAGAGCAATCAGAAGGCATTGAACAGATTGATGAAAATGCCAAAGAACTAATTCAATTTAAAATAACCAAATTTTATATAAAGCATAAGTACACATTTTAATACATAAGTACATAATGCTTGTCCACTACATAGAAAACAATAGGCACTGTGTTTTGCAAGAAAAGTTCTCTAGTAAGTCAAAAACCAAAACATGGGTTACAATATTTATACTAGTGTTATTAGTTAAATATTGGTTAATACTACACACATATCATGCACATATTACATGGTTAAGAAGTGATTTAAGCTTTTGTGGTGCAAATGAGAATATAGTTCTAAAAGAAGTGAACTCAAAATAATTTTACTCCCTAGGGTGAAAATGCTATTCTATATGCAATTTCATGCTCAAAGTTGATAAACAGTTAAATAATCAATAGGTAGATATTCACTGAATAAATATGGTCATGTTTATAGAAAATACCCTACATCTGAGAATTAAATGAATTTTCTTCCTGTGAAACTGTATTCAAAGAAGGGTATTTATAGCAGAATATGAAATTCTTCATAAAAACAAATTAGATTCTGTGCTGGTGTTAAGGTGTAATTTTGTTCTGTTCTATCTTAATATCTCAGCTTCATTACAAACTTGAAGACACAAAAGTACTAAAACTTGATTTCCTGTATCTGGGATGGTGAGAAGGGCAAACATTATTTCTCTTCAAATGACCAACTGAGTAGCACCCAGAAAGTATGAAAAGAGCTATTCACTTCAAAAACGTAGACTGTTAACTAGTTTTGCTAGTAGGCTTTAGAAAATAGCATGCGAAATTGTTATCCAGATCTTCATACTCTCCAGGAACTCATGTGTGGTCCCTGCAAATTCCTGTTCAAGGTGAGCAAACTCACCCTCTACTCAAGAAATGATGCAAAGGCCTGTTTTGGATAGAAAATTCTACTGTGATTTTCAGAAAAATTGGATTAACCTAACGTAGCTTAACTTACACTGATATATATATATATATATACATACATATATATTTTCTATAAAATATGTAGATAATTTTCCACAAAATTTAAATTTCATGAATAATTGTTAGTCTCCTAGTTAAAAATGATTTGCCAGGAGTGGTGTGCATGCGTTTAATCTCAGCACTCAAGAGGGAGATGTAAATGGAACTGTGAGCCTGGTCTACACACTTGACCAAAATAAGGGGCTGGAGAGATGCTGGCTGCACTTGTAGAGGACCCATGTTTTGTTCTTAGAACTCATAAGGAAGCTAACAGCCACCCAAACTCTAGTTCTCAGTGATCAAACACTCTAGTTTGACCTCTATAAGCATTGCATGCACGTGGTACACTTACATACATGTAGTCAAACAGTCATAAACACAAAATAAAAATAACTCCACAATCCCCAAAGATAAAAGACAGTATCACAATAAGAATAAGATCAACAGAAATTTTCAAAAATCAAAATTATAACTGTAATAAAGAAAAATGTATGCAATAATTATATATTAAAAGATTCAGTAATAGATTTTATATTTTAAAAACTAAAAATCTAGAACAAAAATTTTATATGATAATGTATCTGATGCAAGAAAAAATTTAAAATTGGAATAACCATATTTTCACTGCCAAATGTAGCTCCAATTAACAGAGAGTCCTCATATAATAAAGCAGTATAAAATATTTTCTATTTCATACTAAGAAGATATAATTTTCCTATATGTTAATGCTTTTACTAATTGAAAACACAGGGGATGTGTTTACCTTGATTTCTGAGAATAGAAAGACTGTAACTAACTGGTTAAATTAGTTAAACTAACTTCATTAAATTAAAATGAACCATGAGGCAAAACGATAAAATGCATGTTAGTAAATGAAATTAAATAATAGTCAATGAATATATCATGATTAGTTAAATTTCATTCCATAAATATAGGAATATTTCTTCTAAGAAAATTTGTAATAAGATTTGTCATGTGAGTAATTAGCAGAAACATCTTCCTATGAGTAAAAAAGACATGAAATAGGAAACGGGCTTCTTGGAAAGAAACAAGAGGTCATGAGGATGGAGCATTTAGAGTTTAGTAGCGGTGAATGGAAAAAATAGTCATTGCAGGTTACATAGATGAAAACACTGAAGTTTTGTAAGACGCGATTAATAACATCTTGGAACTTTCTGATTGGTGAGAGGAAGTTCTAAAAATGATTGCATGCAGTTATTTTAAAAATATTTAAGAAGTGACATTTTTTAAGGACTAGTTAGCAAATATCCACCTCGTGAAACTTTAAAGAGAGAGAGAATGAGGGAGAATGAGAGGATATTAAAGACTAAGTGTAAAAAGAAATCAAATCAAAAGAAACGGTTATCACTCAACAACCACAGCAAGATTGCTAATTTGAGGGCTGAGGACACAAAGATGCTCCGTGAACCTCACCAAAATGGCCACGGAAGACAAGGGAGTTCGTGATCCTTCCACCAGGGGCAAACTGACGATCTTCAGACAGATGTTCTGAGCATCTGCTGAAACATTAACGACTGCTGTGACCATGTGTCAATAGTGAGGCTCCTTCTGCAAGGGATATTCAGGAAGGGCGTTACAGAAAATCCCCCTCAGGATCCAGTTGAGAAAAATCACCTGGATATAGAACTCCCTTTATCACAGACACCCAGGCTGCAGAAAGATCCAAAGAACCATTTCCTAGTGAAGGTAGAGCAGAAGAGTGAGCCCTTTCAGTCACGGTCCAATTTCACATCAGAAACACTGGCGCGATATCCGGAATTTAAAGTAGTCTGCACAGCATTCCAGACTATCACAGAGGCTGGTGCTGTGGTCTTGATCAGGATCAGGCCTGCAAGGCTAATGGGTACTGAGTAGAGATGCTGAGTAGAGGTAGAGAGGAGGGCACCTTCTCGGCGACCAATATTTAGGCAACTAAATGAAGAATGAGGCAGCTCCAGGAAGTAAGATCTCACCAGGACAGCTGTGCTGCTGCTGCTCCTTAGTCGCTCAACGAGATCCCTGTCTCGTTGCAATGGAATATCCTGTTTTACCCTTGATAGAGGTTTAATTGTGTATTTATTTTTTTATGTGTTTGAATGTTTTGCCTGCATGTGCATAAATGTACATGTGTCCTGCAATGCCCTCAGAGGCCAGAGATGTTGGATTCCCGGGAACTATAGTTATACATGATTGTTGACAGCCATGTGAGGGGAACTGGGAACCAAATCCAGGTCCTCGGCAAGAGAATCTAATGTTCTACACTACTGATCTATACATTCAGGTCCATCCTTGACATAATTTAACAAATCCAACCAAATCTGCTGTGCCCTTCAGTCCCTTGGAGTTGTAGCAAATGACATCAGTTTGGCTTCTGTCCTTGTGGTAAATCATAAAGGTTAACTTCAGTATTTGGGGGCTCTATGCAATATTCAGCTGTGTGCAATATTTTCTAGTTTCATTCTTTCACAGAATGAGTCTGATTTATACTTAAAGATACACTATCATTACCCAAAATATGTATTTTTAATTTGTTGGTGATCATTTATCTGTTTCAACAAAATAATATTTTACAAAATCTTCAATAGAAAACTCTGTATTCCAAGGAATATACATAAAGCATTTTTTTATTACAAAGGTTATTAACTAACAATAGTAAAAGTGAAAAAGACCAAACAAAAAGTGTTTTAATATTGAAAATACAATAAACAATAGATTAAACAACTCTTGGGCCAAAGGGTAAATATAAAGGGTTCCCAAGTTGTTTCAAAATAATAAAAAATAAAATTAAAATAATTCGTGGCATACTTCCAAAAGAGTTGCAAGGAAAAATAATGTAGCATTGGATACTGATGTCAATACAAATTGGTGGAAAGTGGAATGGATTTTTTTCCAATTTAGGAAAAAGTTGAGAATGTAAGTGGAATAAGACAAAAATAAAGTTTAAATAATAAAGTTCAAAAACTCATTAAAAAATGGCTGGATAAAGAAATGCCTCAGCAGTTAAGAGCACTGACTGCTCTTTCAGAGAATCCAGATTCTGTTCCAAATACCAATATGGCAGTTAACCATCTATACTGTCAGTTCCAGGACATCTGACACCCTTTTCTGGCCTCTGTGGTCGTTATATGCAGATACTTGAAAAACAAACAAATATTCATACATATAAATTATTTTCAAAATATCATGATACACTTTAGAACTAATAAACATAATTTAGGTTTTCTACAAACAGTATCATGATCCTCAAGGCAAAAAATAATTCAAATTAGACATAAGCCATTTTATCTTTACTATTCACACTTAGGAAGCAGAGGTGGGCAGCTCTCTTTGAGATTTAACCCAGCGTGGTCTGCATAGTGAGTTCTAGTTCAGCTGGGGCTAAGGAAGATTCTGTCTCAAAAACAAAACAAAACAAAAAGAAAAATCCAGATTAAATAGACAACTTTCTGGTAAACTTACCATTGTTAAAAATTAAATATATGAGAATGGTTATCCTAGGTAAACAGGGAAATGATTGACAGAACCTCCTACCA
Source organism: Eospalax fontanierii (assembly GCA_035773235.1). Classification (NCBI taxonomy): domain Eukaryota; kingdom Metazoa; phylum Chordata; class Mammalia; order Rodentia; family Spalacidae; genus Eospalax; species Eospalax fontanierii. Next base: position 65,506,585 of record CM069536.1, read on the forward strand.
GACTCCACATATCACAGTTGTCCTCATACAGAGTACATGTAATTTTTTTTTAATCAGGAAAGCTTAATGGCAGTTATATTTTTCTAAAGCATTGAAAAAGAACATCTTAATTTTCCTTGGAACTTGCACACACATGACATTTAATTTTTACATTGAACAAAATATGAATACATCACTCATAAATTTCAATGTGGTATCCTTATTTTGAAAATATTTTATTGGAGTTTGTGTGTGTGTGTGTGTGTGTGGGTGTGTGTGTGTGTGTGTATGATGAGTGTACATAGGAAGAGGGATTCATGTTTTACTTTTACAACAGAGAGGACAACTTTGTGGAGGTCATTCTCTCCATCCACCTTTACATGAATTCTGAGGATTAAACTCAAATAGCACAGGCCTGAGTGGCAAGCACCTTTCAGTGCTGATACATCTCAGCAGCCTGCAATGTGATGTTCTTGAGCTTACTATGACCATATAGAGTCTTAAGTACATTACAATGGCACAGGGTAAACAACAGCTCTTAATTTCAGTAATGTAAACACAGCTTGATGGAAAGGTGGCCATAAACATCTAGATAAATAAGATTATATAAACAGAACTTAAAAGCAAAATATATGACTGTCTCTAAAGATGCAGAGAAAGCCTTTGCCAAAATTCAGCATACAAAGCTATAAAATATACTCAATAAATAAGACTTAATGGACATATCATTAACATAACATAGTATATATCTTAATCAATAAACAAGTACTTAACTTAAAAGGAAAACAGTGAAGGCTTTCCAGATGGAGCCAAGAGAATGAGGATGCTTCATGCTGCAGAGGAAAGGGGACAGATGTATGACTACATAAGATGCAAGGATTTGAAGGAAATCCAGGGAGCTCCACTATTAGAGCATATTTGCCTAAAATACAGGAAATCTTGGGTAAACCACAGAATAGAATAAAATTAGATTAGCACTCCTGGATTAAAGCCATCTGCTGCCACATTCTGCATCTGACAGAACGTATGATGAAGGGTCTGAGAATATTGTAGGGTAGTCTCTGACGCCCAAATTTTTGCTGCTCAGTGCCTTGAATTTGGCTAACCAATACAAACAGATACATTCCAGGGACATTTTAATAATTATAGATATATGGCACAGATGGTTGTGAGTGAAAAAGATCAAGAACTTATTGGAAAATCTGAATTTTTGAAAAAAATTGACTTGATAATAAAAATAACAGAATAGTAATCTACAACTGAATATGTAGTATTTATCCACTTAGAGGACACAATAGAAACGATTCTAATTAAGGAAACAATGAGCAAATAGTTTCATTCCATCAAAGAATGGAGTACACAGAAAGCGTGTCACACACTGGAAAAGATAATAGTTTGGCATATCTGGAATCTGAGAGAAGAGAAAAAGGGCAGAAGCAATGCTGGAAGAGATAATGGCTGGGTCTTTTTCCAAAACTAATTTGCAACACTGGCGTAGTACAAAAAGGTAGGATATACCAAAGAAAAACCCTGACTCATGAATACAAATACCGTATTAGATGTTCGGAAAACCCTCTTAGTAAAAGAAAAGCCTCAGAGGCTACCTGAAAGAGAAGACATTGATATAAAAGAATCGTAATCACTGAAATTAGTTCTTGAGGAACTTACCTTAGAAGTTCGGATAAAAATGAGCAAAAAGTGATTATGAGTTCTGTAACACCACTGAGTCTGATTAAGAGCATCAACAGACAGCAATGGTACAGTATTGAGACAAAAATCTGTAATAATAGTGTTGTGTGCAAAACTGTATAATGAAGACAGAACTGAAAGGATGTGAGAGGCAGGCATCAGGACGTGACAATGGTGCTTGTACACATGAACTCACAGCAATTAGGTCACCTGTACAAGACCTGAAGAAAATTAAACCAGTTAAACACTCCAAAATGAAGAGGGGGAGATCTGTGGAGGTCCCACCCCTTACTGAAGTCCTATTGTTAGTTGGTGGCTTCTAGTGGAGGGGGAATCTCTTGTTTAGGGGTTTGGACACTGATAAGTTCCCATAGCGCTAGGCGTTGGTCCCCAAACATGAACACGTGTATGTGTTGAATCACAAATTGGACTAAGTAGGCTATTACATAAAACACAGAGTAGCTTTTGCATACACACAGGAAAAACACATCACACTAGAAATTATAAAGTGTTTTGTCTATAATTAGAAAACTGTGCAGCTTTTGTGAGGTGAAACTCTGATGCAGAAAAGAAAAAAATCAGCTCTTAGTTGCAATATTAGGAAACAAAAGCTGAAAACCTTTGGAGTTGAGTTTCTTGCTCAAGAAGATAGAAAAAAAATGTATTAAAAACGTAATCCAAAAGATTTAGTAATATGTAATATACACATTAAAATATATAAAACTAGAAGAAATGATATTTAAAATAATCAGTGAAAATGGAATATGTATGTATTAAGAGAGAAGCGTCAAATTTCCAATGTAAATATTCTACTTATTTTTAAGTCTATGAATGTTTTGCAGAATGGGTATTAAGTGAACCATGTGTGTGCAATGCTCACAGCGGCCAGGAGAGGGTGTCAGATCCCATGAAACTGGAGCTACAACTGGGTTTTAGCCACAATGTGGGTGATGGGAATCAAACCTGGGAAAGAACAGCAAGTGCTCTCACCCCTCTCTAGCCTCCAAAATTTCCAGTTATAAAAGTCAGAAATACAAAAGAAAAATGAAAACTCTGTACAATGCTAATTGCTAATGACACAATCATATAAGAATTATTGTAATGATGAAAATTAAACAGATTTATTCATAAGAAAAAAATTTCCTCAGAACATTTAGAAAGCATCAAAAATTCCCCTTTTTATTTTGAAAGAAAAGCTGTTATTATAAATTTTCAGAGAAAAACTGTCTACAATTATATTGTCCTTAAAATGAATTCTGAAATTATAAGGAGATGTAAAATTAATCTTAGGGGGAAAATTAGACAATTTAAATAGAATTGAAATAGAATAATTTAAATGTTCATTTTTGAGCATAAACTTGGTAACAAACAATTACAGAAACAGGAAAGATAATTATCTTTTATCAAGCTATCTTAAGAAATAAATGCAAAAATAAATACATGAAAATCACATGAAATTTAGTATTGCATACAATGAATTGTTCAGTGTCACTGAGTTTGGCATATTTTTGTAATAAACTTTAAAAAATAACAATGCAAATTATAAAAGATTCTATAAAGCAGAAGTATTCCTATGTAAGAGTCTAAAATGGTGCTAAAATAATATTTGATGTAATTCAGTTCAGACTGATAAAAGTATTAGCAACAATCTATAAGCACATGGTTCTTCCTTACCTAAGTTAATCATGAAAATTAATGATGAAATATGGTATCAGTATCTCAATTTTCATAATCAATATAATCAAATAAATTTTCAGTGGTGATCTACTCCCAGTGACCTCTGAATATATCGACAGTGATCTTTGCTACTTCAGTCGACCCAATAAACAAGAATAAAATGAAAATATTATAAATAGAACTGTACTGGAAATACAATTTTACCTGACAAATGTGTATGTTCCAAAACATTAAAAGAATATATGTAAAATATTAATGAAATTTTAACAAAATTCACAGATTTAAGGTCATAGAAATGGCCTATCCTAAAAATGACAAGTTCTGAGAAAACTTGAAGAAAATATCAAGAAACAAAGGCATCTCATGACCAATGATTAGAAAAATCAGTTTGTACAGATTCTAATTCTTTGATCTGTATGGTTCATAAACACAACACACTGTATATGTTTGTTTAGAGTTGACAATGGTTCAAAAATTATGAATGAATTAGGTGTGAAGAGCAAGAATACCTTAGATCTCAGAATACAAGACAGAGCTTGAGCCATCAGCTCATACTCTGATATTAAGACAAGGATATTGGTGGGGAGTCTCCCATGTCAACAGTCGTTTTTCTATTGCAGCTATGACCTGTGATCCTGAAATGAAATATTTTGTGAGGTTGCTGTGGCCATGCTATCAAAATCCTAGACACACTCGTATCTTTCCACACCGTCTGAATTTATTGACAATAAGTCCAAATAGATAGTTGTTGATTATCCTCTAGATAACTGTGCCACTATTGTACCAATATCCTCTAGAATTATGAGAGCTAGACTTCAGGTAGAAGGCTTCCGGTTCAATTTCTGCTTCATTGCTCCAAGTCCTATGTCAGAAGTATGCCCTGTCTTCAGCAGTAGGGTCTTGTCTTTGAATTCTGGGAGGTAACCAAGAGCTCCAGCAATACCCCATGTTATTTTGGGAGTTTCTTGGACTACTCTGACCAACTACTTGAGGTCTCTCCTGTCTGGTACTCTGGTCCTTGCCATACAGTCCCACAGTATACACATACATTGGTGTTCAGACACGGTATGTGCATATCTTGGGGAGGATATTATGTAAGCTGCTAAAGGAGAAAATCAGTGGTCCAACCCAGACTTAAAAACTAATAACTGTAGCAACTGGTACAACAAACTACCTATATTGGTGCTCCAGTCTTTATATACATTTGATTAGTATAAAACTATGTCAAAAATATCCCAAGAACTTACAAATTTTGATCTCCTAAATATATTTTCAAGTTAAAGTTCAAGTACAATATGCTTCTGAAACCAAAAGTACGTGGAAATTATTTTAAAAGCATCAGAGTGAAGGATGTGCTAGTTTAGAGAAATCATAAAAAATGATGTGTGATAGCTAACTAAAAGAAATGATAAGGACCATAAGATATTATTAAATACATGCAGGATTAGAGAATTCTTTAATGGAGCAATTAATAAACACCACAGGCCACAAGAACAATGTCATTGCCAGAATAAGAATTTTTTTTTTCTGAGTGATAATATTGTGTATTTCTGGACCTGAAGGAAAGGGCTAAAGCCAACCTAGATGGAAACAGAAGAGCTTTAAGTGGCTGTGTTGCATATGAAATAGGCACATATATTTTTCTTGCTTCATTGCAAAAGGAACAATTAAAATTGGTGGAAAATGAAATACTAAAATTATGAATACATTATTGAATTGAAAAGTAGAAAATATGATAAAGACAAAAATATTTCTCTTTAAGCAGATCAATACACTTATACTCATCAGGAATAAAAAGAATTCTCAAGAAGTATGCGAATCTCAAGTTAAAAGGAGCAATTCTATAGAGCTTAACGACAACGTAGCATTATAGAGTCTATTAAAAATAGACATAACATGTGCACCATAAATCCTGAAATAGTTTCTTAATGGAAAAATACCAATATTGACTTGAAGATCAGATTAAACTTTTGAAAAAATATTAATTTTTATTTTATTTGTATAAGTGTTTTACCTGCATGGATATAAATGGACCACATTCATGTAATGCTGATGGAGACCAGAGGAGGGCATCAGTTCCTCTGTATCTGGATTTGCAGATCTTTGTTAGCCAGCATATGGGTCTTATATGGGTCTGCCAACATGAGTCTTCTGTAAGAGCAGCAAGTGTTCTTAACCACTGAGCCAGGATTCCAGCCCACTAAATCATATATATTCTTAATAGGCTTATAGGGAAATACAGAATTCATGCATTATCTATTCCTCTGAAATAAAACAAAACCTGACTACAAGTATTAACAAAAAAGATATTAAGGGAAAATGAATCAGTGCTAACAGAGAAGAAATAACACCAAGTATAAATGACCTTACCAAAACATCTAAGAGGAAAATCAACTTTACAATTTGAATAGCAATAATTAATAGACCAAGATGTAACACATCCTGTCGTCCCAACACTTGGAAAAGTTGGAGGCAGGAGACTGAAGAGTTCTATGCTGTATGTCTAGTTCAAGGAAAGCCTGTGATACAAGAAGCCATGTCTCAAAATACAAAGCAAAAATAATAATAATAATAATAATTGACTAAAAGAACCCACTAGCACAAAAGGAGTAAAACCACCACCCTGTGCATAAATTCATCACTTACACTGATGGATTCTTCAGAAAGTATATCAAAGATCAAATTATTCAAGATGAAATAATTTGAACAGACTTATGATAATTAAAATTTAATTTATATTTTAAAAGTTACTTAGACATATCCAGGCCAGATAACTTAACTGATGAGTGTCTCAAAATATTTAAAGAAAAAAGCAACCATTCCACAAAATCCTGGGAATTAGAAAAGACAGTACATTTTTAAAATACTATTGCCTTGACATAAGTTCAGATTTGGAGAACAACGTGTAACTATGCCTATAGCTACAGATGGACCATTTGGTACTAATCTGTACCAATTCTTCATAAAACACTCCAAATAAAGAATAAACCAGAATTGAGGGTGGGGGATATGTGTGTGTGCATGTATGCTGAGGCATGCACATGAGTATGACAGAGATTGATGATAGGTTCTTCCTCCATCATTCTCCATCTTTCCTCATTTTTAGGATATCCGAGCAGATCAGGGATTTTTACAGATTTGTTTTAAGTCTTAATTCTGTTGGTTTATATGCACATAAATGTAAGTTGATGCATGTGAGTGCAGGTGCCCTAGAAGGCAGGAGGGTATCAGATTCTCTGGAACTGAAGGTTGAGGTGATTGTTATCTAGTTAATGTGAGTGCTGAGAATCAAATGTGAATCTTCAACAAGACCAGTAGCTGCTCTTTACCTCTGAGCCATTTCTCAGTCCTCTGTTGTTACTAGTTTTCCTCTAAAATGGTTCCCAGCTGCTGCACTCCCAATATGCAGAGTGAAACAGTGGGGTTTCTCTCCACTGCTGATGTGTCTGCTGGAGGAGCAATTTTCTCATCCAAAACAGCCTTTGAGGTTGGAGAAATTTCTACTATCCTTACAGAAGGGCTGCCTGTCTCTTGTCTGTCTTATGTTTTGAAAATGGCTTCTGCTCCCTCTTCCCCCACCCAGAAACTGTATGCCAGAATCTGCGTTTGCTTCAAGTCTTTTGGGGACTTTACTTGTCTTTTTTCTCTGCACATTTCACATAGGCTCTCACTTCCTTTGTAGGTTTCCAAAGTTCATTCATTCTGTTTCTTTAGAACAGTGGCTATTTTCTGAATTTATTTAAAAGGAGTAAGTCTTTTTTTTTCTCAAATCAAATGATAAATCAAACAAAACAAAGATAGCTCATGAATTAATGTTTGTTGAGAGGCACATGCAATCATAATAAGAAATAACATTAAAATATAGGTAAAGAATATGATTTGATTATTCAGAGCTATTCATGAACCAAACGTGTTATGTCATGAAAGAAACTGTACACATGTTGCACAAATCAGTGCCTTACCAGGTGATTTTAGATATATCTGGATTGCTCTCAAGAAATGAAGTAGAAGGACTTGTTTACTTCAAAGAGCCTCCAGTACAGATGGCAGTTCACAGTGAAATCTCAATGAGTGTTTCTTAGGACTGAGTAAAACATTGGTGCTTATAGTCCGAGATGTGTTGTTACCTCAGCTTTCAGAAATTGGATTTGGAAAGAAAAGTTCCAAATACCATCAGTCTCTTAGTATATGGGCCCAAAATTGTCAACATGACTATCAGTTAGCTTGTTGCTATTATGATTGGCCATTGAATTGACTGAGGTATTGCTTGTGCCATAAGAGAACTCAAAGTGGACTTAATGCTTTCAAAACAGACATGTTAATCATAATTAAAATATCAGTTTACTTAGACTCAAAAGAGCCACGATACAACAAAATATACTTCACAATATATTTTGCATTTGGATTCCAGAACCTTCCATTTAATAATGCCAATTCTAAAGGATGGTATGAGTTTTCACCAGGTATTATGGTGAAAAAAGATATCATCTAGCTTATTACGTTACCCAAAAGCCAAATGATAGGTGTTAAAATCCAATTTACAGTAGTCTGCTTCTGAAATTATGAGATTTTTATGTCTAATAGTTTTTTGGTGTTAAATAAAAATTACATTGCTATTTCCAATTCAGCAAAACCTGTTTACTTCTATGAGGGCATTCTACATGCACATAGGAATAAAATGGGAAACCAAATGTTTCTGCCGTGCTGTAAGACAAGCTTCTATTTCCCACCAGGAAAACAGAGATGTCTCACCGAGAACAGTACCATCCAGAGGCATTCATGTATTAGAGAGAAATTTTCTCTTGAAGACTAACTATTAATTTGAGGAAAAAAGTAAACCTAGGCTCTTAACAACTTATTTACATAAATGCCCTTTTAATTTAGTAAGGAATTACTGAGCATCTGTTAGTTGCCATTACTGAGATGCAGGGAAAGCATGCCGCCGTAAACACAAAAATGTGGTGCATGAAATGTTACTAAAATATGATTGCAACATCTATAAATGGAATCTCTGAGATATAATGAATAGCAGTGAACAAGAAGTAGTGTGTTATGATGCATTTGGACCTTTCCGAATAGAAATGGTGTTGTTCAGTACTAATAGATTAATAACATCAAAAATATATTCAGTCTCACCGAATTATCAATAACAAAAAAGGAGGACATGATTTTGGAGCTAAAGGAGGCCCTGGCATAGTTGGAAGGAGGCAGTAGTAGAATGATAAGATCAAAACACATGGTACATATATATTAAAATGTCAAAGAATAATTAAAAATAATTTGAAATATGTCTGGTTTTGATTTGTTTATTCTCTTTCAGTTATCAGGTATGCTATATCACAAGATCAAAAGATGAAGAAGAAGAAAATTTTCTTCTATTCACTCAATAAATTTGAGGGCTATCTGTGTACCTCAGCTGTAGCAGTGACAGGGCCTGGCTCCTGGCCAGCCCCACGGTTCTCACAGAGCAGGGGAAATGATTCCATAGATTCTTCTGTCAGTTCCCCAAGCTTTTGTTTTCTTATTTTCACCCTCACACTCCATTTACATCTTCGCATGTAGAGAAATGTCTCCTTATAAGTAGATGAAGAAAATCCTGTTCGTTTGGCTGAGTCCAAGGAGGCTACAAATTAGCCCTTCTTTGTAGAAAATGTGGCCTCATAATAATAACTCCCTTTATAGAGGCCTTGTAAAGGCCTTTTCCGTTCTATGTGGTATGCGGAGATTAATGGGAACGGTGTCCACATATTTGTGTTTCTGCCAGACTGCACCACTTATCTGCAGCCAGTGTCAGGGCCTTATGACGATTAATCACCTCTCTGGTCCCTGAAATAAAATCTGCATTGTATACTTCTTGGACTGAAGGGAGAAAGGGGAATGGTTTGGTTTGGGGCTCTTTCTCATCATTAATTTTCAATTATGATTTCAAGAACTATCCTAGTTAAGCCTCACATTGGAGGGCAGAGGGTAAAAAAGCCCCGGAAAGATTAATAAGGGCCACATGGAGGGGATGGATCTGGGACTTCTAAAGTATTTTTATTAATAAAAGAAAAATAGTACACAATTTGTAAAATTCCTCATAGGGATGTATGAAATATACCCGTACTAACAGAAAATACTTACATAAAGACAAAACAGAAAGATTTTTGTACCTTTGCAAGGTACAAAGGTTTAAGTCAAACCTTGGTGTAGAATTAAAAACATGAACTCAACTTTCTCCATGATTTAGGGTAATTATTTACATTTAGAATAATTATATCTCTGTGTCTTTAGTCTGAAGAAGTCTTCTCTCAGCCTAAGGAAAATGTATAGAGGCCTGTTTCTGAGTCACTCCCTTGGTTGTAGAGAGGGCTAGCACAAGCAAACTTGCCTTTAACCAACACTAAATAATGAAAAAAAAAATTAGTGTTCAGCATTTTACAAGTGGGTTTTATAGAGAATATTCTTATCTTGTGAGAATTTATCATAAATAAATCTCATTTTGTAACTGAAGAAGGTAAAGATCTAGAAGGAAAATCAAACTGATTGTATGGCCGGACACAGGTGCACTTTCCATCTCCAGGCTATTCCCCTTTATTGGCCATTGTGCGTCTTTACATCTTTAGAACTTGGAAATGGAAACATTTTAGCAGGTATATATATATATATATATATATATATATATATATATATATATATATATTAAACTTTCAAGACCTTCTTTTGCTCACAAAGAAGGTTCCCACAATCATATAGTACTACATATGATACTTGATGTTAGTCAGTCTTGGGTTGTCTTTCTTCATATTCAATACCTATATTTCCTTTTGTGCATGTGCATGTAGGTGTATAGGTGTGTGGATGAATGTATTTGTGTGTTTATAGGTGCATGTGTCTGTATATGCATATGGAGGCCAGAAAACATCTTCATGCCATTCTTTAAGTGCTGTCTACTTTGATGAGATCGGGGTCTTCATTGTCCTGGAAGTATACTAGGGTCAGTGGCCAATTAACACCAGATGCTTGCCTTTATATGTTGCTCTAGCATTGGACTTAGAAGTGTGCCTCACTTTTAATCTGTGATATTATGTCTAGGGTTGAATGGCTATAGACTAGAGTGATGAGGGATAACCAAAACTAAAGGCCTTTTGAAAATGTTATATTTAAACCTATTACAATAGAAGCTTCTTAAAGTAAATTATACAATATCAAAATAATTTAAAGGGATTTACCCTAGGTCACTACATTATGTATTTATTTGGTCTTAGCTACATACGTATATATTAAACATACATCAACTATTAGTGTACATCAATATAAACTTTATTAGCATACTGACTGTGAAAAGACAAAAAAGGAAGAAAGTCTTGCTAAAACATGATCTTGGTTCATTGTCAGATTTCATCAAAGTTATTCTTTCATCTTTCTATAAACTCAGTGATTCTCTGATATTTTTTTCAATACATTTCATTGTTTCCTGATGCATCAATATTCACTTCCTGTATTTTACACTCAAGAATGTCACTGATTTTTGCTTTTTTCCAGTCTTAAGCATTCATGAATTTTGATAACACTAATTGGATTGATGCTAGTGTCTGTGATTACAGATCACATATTATAAGTAATTTCTCTGAGATATGTTGTTGAGACTCAAGACATTGGTGGTAGACTAGATCACCTCCAGTGAAAATCAAGCCAGGATGTTCACAGGAAGAACACTGAAGTGTTGACACCATTGTAACCTTGTTAGGATATGATTCTTCTTTGATCTCTAACTCAGTCAAACATATTTTACATATGTATATAGAAGTGTGAATTACAGGTGAGAACTGACTGAGCAAGATCAAAACCATATATGAGAAGATACTGAATGTCTTCAATCCTTATAGTAAAGATTGCAACACAAAGATTATAAAATGAATATATCTATTTCTCAATCTTAATAATTGGAAATGGAACAGTCTCTATAATTATAATGGCATATATTTTAATTGCATGTTAGCTGTGAATTTTTCTTATAATAAAAGCATAATAGATGTGTTATCTGTCATATCCTTAGAAAGAAACTTCTTGATTAACCAAGACTGAAATACTGTCATGGCTCACTCCAGATTTCAGTTTGATCTAGATATGTTTTTTGTTTTGTTTTGTTATTTTTTTTTTAGTATTAATGATTATGGATTTTTTGGCTGGGAAAGAAAATGGCAAATTTCATGTAAAATGATCCTGTGTTGGTGGAATTTTTAGCCTTATTTTCAAGGTTTATTACGTTTCTTTTATATTGTTAAGCCTTTGTCAGCAAATGTGCTTTTATAGTAGTATAATACCAAGGAAATCCACTGGAGAATGGGAGATTTACGTAGTCAGTGAGTTAGAGGAAATCCCTCATTTGGTGGCAAAAGCATGTGTTAAATTTCCAATGTGATGAGAGTGACACTCTCCTTTATTTATAAAGACAGCTGTGCAGACAAGTGAGATTAAGAATTTCCTGATGCTTTTTCTCTGAAGATCATGTGGTGGGAAGGACCCAGAATTTGGGTGTTAAAAATGAAAATATGAATTCAGTTTACCACTTCTAGGAAATAATTGTAGCAATTTACAGTTTAAGGCATATGATAGAGGTAAAATGAAAGTAGTTACAAAATAACAAAGAAATACCTACATTTGTGCCAGGAAATACATCAGTGAGGATCTATTTTTTAACGTTACTGGTGAGGAATTTTATGAAGAATTAAAGTATTTTTCAGAATGATATGAAATATTTTTAAGTGAAATATTATTTCTTTAAATTGACCCCTCACAAACTCATGCAAAGGAAGGAAGGATAGATGAAAACATATGAGAGAGGGAGAGAGAAAAGGAGATTATAAAAAGAGAAGGAAAATGAGGACAGTGAAAAGGATCAAGAAACACGACACAAAGACCAGTTCCTGGCAGCCCAAAGCCAAATAATAATCTAGGTTTTGTAATCAGCGTGACCAACGAAAGTTCATTGCAGCCTGATGGCAACTTCATCTAAACATCCTTGAGGTAGACTTAAGTTTGTACCTTCATCATGTGTAAGATAACTTAAGCTGAAATACATAGAGCATTTACAGCACTACTTGGGCATAAGAAGTAATTCTCATTTTTTATAATTATTGTAGCCTCTCCAATCATGGTAATTTGATGCTTACTGCAATTCCACATGTGCACAGGGAAGTCACAGACCCATGTTGGAGTAGCTGGTGTCCTTTCCACTCTGGTTTTCCAACAGGCCAAAAGATCACTTTTACCTCAGAGCTGATACATAATGCACTGTCTCATTCCCTGCCTATAATAAATTCTGCTGCTTCTTTTGGAAATTTCTCACTTGTAAATAGTCTGCCTTTCATTAAAGAGCCTTGACTTCTATTAAGAGTTCAGCTGTGTCCTCCCAAAAATCGTATGTTGAAATTCCAACCTCTAATATGCAGAATGTCATGCTGTTTAGAAATATGTTTGCGGCAGATGTGATTAGTTAAAGTAGGTGGAGCCCCTACTAAAGAAGGTTGGACTGGAATACAACTGGAAAGCTCATGAAAATGAGAGGTAAAAAGACCCAGAACAAATGAAGGAATGCCAGAGGCACATTGTCCTAAAGTCAAGGATCTCCAAAATGTGAGGACACCCCCCAAAATTGAGGGTCAAGCCCTGGAACAGGTTCTTTTTCTTGGCATTCATAGACTACCAATCCTGTCAACAGCCACTTCAGACACCTCGTCTCCGTAACTGTGAAGTGGTATGTTTTGTAGAGAGGTATCACAAATGAGCACAGACTGATAGAGGAGAAGACTTGCTACGAGCAAACTTTCTGCAGTCTATGCATGTTGAAACACCCTCATGTCTAGAAAGACCTTCAAGAAACTCTGCCGCAGCACTTGTGGTTCGTGGGCTCTGTGGAACTGTTTTCCTCACTGGGAGAAAGAGTAACTGACTAGATTGTGTCTTCTAACTCATCCCATTACTGAATGCTGTTGAATGATTCAACTTTATACTGAAGAACTAGAAGAAAAGTGGTTAAAACTGCAGATGATGTTTATTGACTCTGTGATTGCATAAACCTGAAGAAATGTTTAAACAACTTATTGCTCTCATTAATAAATGATTAGAAATTTAAAACATCTATTATCGCCTAGGAAAGAGAATGTGCAGGCATTGATCTTACAGATGTTTATTGAACCATTACTATAGCCACTAAATAAGGAATTGGGCTTAAAATTAAATCTGAGATTGTCTATAGGTACATATCCAGTGAAGCACCCAAAGACACACAAACATAAAGCATTAACTTCAGAAACGCTTAAGTAGAGCTGCTTTAAGGCTCTGTGTGAATGTGGGTAAGGAAAGTACTGATATTGTATAGCTGTTCACTGGGAGTGTTCTTTGGGCTACTTAGGAATATTTAAGCAGCTCACTCAAATAAACTTCACATACTCCATTACATTAGAACTGAACATTTAGAAATGAAATCAAACTTAACCAATGGAGAAAGGAAGGTAGTATAGATATCCAACCTGTGGGTACTCATGCAGGCTTATTCTGTGGAGTTGTTGCCTGCGGGATGGAGTCAAACAATGTCTCTATGTACAAGTGTCAGGATATGAAACTGTGAAACAAATTGATTTAAAGACTAATTCTGAAAGATTTAGGTTAACATGATTGAAAAATATCTGTTCTCTCTTCTGTTTCCAGAAAGGGAAATATTAACATTTCTTTGACCATGTTTCTAAGTTTTATCAGAAGTAATTTTAAACCCAACTAAATTTTTCAGTGACTACTTATATTCTTTAATCATCGTTCTCTGTTAATCTATCATTAGCATTCTGAGTATAGTGACTCAGCTAGCCCAGGAACTCTTCCAGTGGGTTGTAGTGATAATAAGTATCTTGCTCTATTAATATGAAAATATGTAGGCACATTAACAGTTTTTGAGTATCACTAATGGAATCTATACTCATCTGGTAGTTCACATACTATATTCATATTAACTACTATAGTACTTTATAGTTTGGATCTTTAATGCCCTTCAAAAGTCCATGTTCTGAAAACTTGGTTCCTAGCCTATGATACTATTAGGAACTAGCAGAATCTATAACAGATGGGAATGAGGAGAAATAAGTCAGTAAACTGAGTGTGTGTTCCTGACAAAAATAGCAGAATGTGGGTCCTTCCTTTTCTTCCTCTTTTTGCTTCCTGACTTTCTTGAATGAAACATGCTCTTCCCTCTCCTGCCATGGTGTACTAGGCTGCCACAGGCCAGAAGCACCTGGACAAAGGACCCTGGTAGAAACTTCTGAAACAAAAAGGAGAAATAAAGTTTTCTTTATTAAAGTTTATTATTTCTGATGTTTGGTTAAAGGAAAGAAATACTTACCAACATATGATACCACAATATTTTATTTCCCAGATAAGAATTCCTATTCTAAGAGATCTAGTCACTTTACTGAGAGGCAAATAACCATGTGATTTTATTTTGCCCTGGGTGAGTGTTGTTGCCTACACAGGAGCTGCAATTTTTAACATGCAAGAGCACATAGAAAGGCTTGAAATGAGAATGGAATGAATCTACACTATTTTAAAATAGAAAGCTGAAAGGTAGCTAGCTATATAATGCTGAGTTTCCAGAACTGTAACTAGAACCAAACCCCATGTGAGAACACAAGTGTACACTTTCTAATTTCACCTAATATTTAAACCAAAGTATTATCTCTGGTTGTTTGTTTAATACATTAAAATTTACATAATTACTGCCTTTGAATTTTAACATGTAAGAAATAAGAAGAAATTAACTAGTACCTAAGTCTTTCCACCAAGAGTCATGAAGTGACAACTTGGCACTTACATTTTATTCTAACACTTTATTTGTTAGTGAAAATTGTACAATTTCTATTTTACAGATAAGAAATTGGAGTAAGGACTCTATAGGTCTTAACATATATTATAGAATGTATGAAATCTGAAGGGGCTATAGCGGAGGAGCAAATGGGGGGATTATAAATGTAACTAAGATGTATTGTATGAAATGTATAAAATTCAGTTAAATACATATTAAAAAATCAATATTGTAAAACAATCTAATTATACAACTAGGCATATTACCCTCTGGTTCTCAAGTTTACAAATCTATAAACATAACTACAAAAACCCTGTATATGATATAGTTGTTTTAAAGATTAAATCAACGTAGGTAACTTCTAACACCGTTCTAGAAAATTAATTAATCATCAAGTACAAATACTCATAAAATAGCTTTAATTTTTTTTTATGTTGTGAACTACTATGTTTAAAGGTGTGATATCTAGCTCTAGAAAAACCACACAGACACCACAAAAATGTATCTGACATTCCAGAGTCACGTGCATTTTAGGGTATTTTTAAGGAAACAAGATTTGTTATACATAAAGTATGTAGAAACCTGGTGTGAGCTGCATGAAATGAACTTGTGGGGTTGGAGAAATGACTCAGTGGTTAAGAGCAATTGCTGCTCTTTCACAGGACCTGAGCTCAATTCGCAACATCCATCTTGGTGTCTCACAAATGCTTATTTAACTACAGAGGATCTAATGCCCTCTTCTGGCCTCTCTGGCCACCCATACACACATGTGACTTCCACCCACCCAGGCACACACACATACACATATACATGGATAAATTTTTTAAGGTCTAAATAAATTAATGTGGTTGGAAATGCAAAAGAAGGTAAAAAGAAAAGGGCTGTATATTGATAATGTATCTCCCCTCTCCCACAAAAATGAATATGTCTTGAAATTTTGACCTGTAAATGAAATAATGAATTTCTTATTGATAATACCGAACACTTTCTAGTGAGTATCTTTAATTTTTATTTTTAGAATTAATTGAATATCTCTGTTCAGATAAAAAGCAGAGTTATAAGACAGATATCAGGGATTCCCTTGTATATTCATGAATTTCGTGTAGGAAATATGAATATCTTCTCTGAACAGTTTATCCCTGTGATTAAATATTACATAAGTCAAAGTCAGGGTTTTGTATCCATATCATAGAGAATGAGCTGAGATTGAGAAAATCAATTTTAATGCTTGGCATGACTCAGAAAATGTTAATTGCCAGACAGAAATAGCTCCTGACTGTGAAGGGGTCAATATACCCTTCCTGGACGGTAATATTAGAAAGTAGGTGGGGAGCACAGCTATTTTTGTAAGAAGATGCACCGATCAGTTACACTGCTGATACTTTGTTTTAAACTGTTCCACAGCCAAAGAAACATTTCCTAGAGTGTGTAGAAGTCCAACAGGCAAAGAATGAAATGTTAAGCAATCTGTTTTGCTCAAGGTCATTTGAAGAAAGCAACTTTGAGTTCTAAGTAACAACTTTAGCTGTAGATGCCAATATGACAGGATCAGAGAGTTTGTTAGAAAGATTGCTTGAAAGGATTCACTGGTGTCATCTCCCAAACCTATAAAGACAAACCAAAGATAATGATGGCAGAAAACAGTCTCTAAGTCATCTAGGAACAGATTGGGAGGTGCTTTATCGAGGCTTGTTTCTTTCATAAGGAAGAACACTATGTTACCCATAAAATCCTCCATGTGCTCTACCTCAGTGAAGAGTATAACAATCCCACCAAGCTATTTAAACTTGTAGCCAGTTTTCTGGGTCTGTTTTCATAAACAAAGAGATTATTTAAACATTTTTTTTTTACTTTGAAATCATTTCAGATGGACAGAAAAATTACAACAATGATAAACATACTATGGCTAATATTATCATGTAATATATCCATAGTATATCCTTGAGAGTCAACAAATTAACAGTGGCAAATTCAGCGATTGACCTGTTAGTCTCCTGACTTTTTACTAATATCTTTATCTTGTGTGTCTCCAGTATTTCAAAGTGAAATTCTTACACTTTTTCTCTTTCTGGTCCTATTTTCCCCTTGTTTCTCCTCTTTCCTCCTTGTCCTTTTCCTTGTCCTCATTTTCTTCTTCCCCGTCCTTATCATTTTCAAGCATTTTTTTTGTCAGTTTGCTTTAGGTAAAATGATCTTCACTTTGGTTTTGATTAATGCTTTTTTGTGACCAGCCAGCGGTTATAGCTTTTGTAGGAGAATCCCAGCCTGAGAATTAGGAATTTCTTATTGTGTATCAGCAGGAAGATGAACTATAACTTGCACACAGTATGGTTCAGCTTGTTCCCTTAGAGACTGTGCTCTGGGGCAGGTAAATGACTAGTTAATAAAGGCCTCCTTCCATACTGCGTTTGTTAAATTCTAGTCACTAAATCCTGTCCAGTCTGGGAAGTGGATTAAACTTTCTTCACTTGAAGGATGAGGAAGAATCTTCAGTATGTTAAGCCAGCAGAGTAATAAATATTTTGGACTGAATTCACTGAGGGTAAGCAGATGTCCTGTTGCTCTCTAAAATTTCGTCCATTGAGTCTTACCATTCATCAATTTGCCACAAGAATTATTATTCAGTCTCTGTAATGGTGGGTGTTCAATTGTCTTTTTCTTTCTACATTATTTTGAGTTCTGTAAGGAGTAACTGTCCCATTTAACTGTCCTGTGTTTGTTCACTCTTCTGTTTCTGTCTCGATGGACACTACTAGACTCTCAGTGAAATTAAACATTGTCCTCTACATTGGCACCTGCTAAAACTGAAGTTAGACTTTAGTGAAATTGAATTAAAGGTAAGAAAACACAAATACAAAATTGTCTTCAGTGTCCATTTCAAGTAAATCTCTCTGATGTTTTTATTTTTTTCTCCCGAAAGCAATGTTTTCCCTTTTTGTTTGATATTTTTAGTTTCTTTATGAGTCTTTTGTGAAAAGCAACAGAAGAGAGGGAATAAAAGAGATTTTAAATCAAATCAAAACTGATATGAATGAAAAGATAAAAAGAGAGGAAATGCTCAAGATACAAGAGAGGAAAATTGTCAGGATTCATCATAAATATATAGATTTGTGTGTATTTACACTTCAATGGTTTAAGAATGAAGACTGCTACCAGTACATTAGAATTACCTGTAGCAAGAGACACTACATAGCACTTTAAATAATGTTTATAATGAAAGAACAGTTCAAGGGGAAAAATTGCAAGATATAATTCAGCCAATTAAAACAAAAATGACAGAATACAAAGTTAGCCACTGGTCAAGGCCCTTATTTTGTTTAAAGAAAAAGGATATAGGAAAGAAAATTACAAATATTCACATATACGTTATTTCTAAAATCGTGTGTGTGTGTGTGTGTGTGAGTATGTATGTGTATCTGCATGAGTGTGTGTACACACGCTTATGGGTTTGATCTCTAGGAAACGGAATAACAGGCATTTAAGGAACGCCCGACTTTTTTCTGTGCATACTGGGATTATGATTGCACAGTAGGTTCTATTAACCACTGAGCCGTCTCTCCAGCCCTGAATATCTATGTATTCTTAAGTACTAAAAGACACACACACCTGTTATGCATGCAGTATCTGTTAAATTACAGAGTTAGAATCATTATCTGTTATGACTGGGTCATAGAATAACTACTGCTCATGGTTATGTGATGTACTTTCCATGCTTTCTGTGGGGAATATTTTGTTGTTGATTATTCAGTAAGTTGTTGCAGTTAAAATAAAATCAGACAGCGGTAAGTCTTGGAATTCAAGCTAGTCTTGGTTATCAGGGTTTTACTACCATATCAACTAAAACAATGTTTTGGGAAAAAATACTTTATTAAAACTGAATTCTTCTAATTCATCTGTGTAAGAAGTTGGCTGCTGAATACGAATGAGGTAGGTCACCTGAAAAGCAAACAGAATAATTGTAACTGCTCTAGGAGCTTTTGAAGTTATAGATTAAGCCAGTGGGAAATTAGCCAGATTGCCATTATAGCTGAAAACTGCCGGAAGGCCCCAGCAGCCGGTGTAATTATGCAAGCTCTGTGAGCCTTGAACATTTTGTGATTGTAATGTGTACTCTCAGCCTTCATAAAGTTCTCTACCAACCTTCATCCTTTAAACTTCTCCCTGGCTTAAGGCTGAGAAATAAGTTAGGGGAAAGAGAGAGAGAGAGAGAGAGAGAGAGAGAATATATATATGTATATATATACATATATACATATATATATATATATTTGCATTTCTGGTTTGCTTCTTGAGGATTCTGTGACCTACTTATGAATAGCTTTCCAGTTAGCAACCTGATTTAGGAAGGCCAACACAACTATTCTTCCCAGAAGCTTTTGCTTAAAAAGCAGACATATGCACAACTCTAATTCTGGCTAGAGGTTCAGTAATAAAATAGGCCATCTGGGGATAGGAAGGGATCATTGACAAGACTGGGGACTCATCACAGTCTTAAATTCTCCTGGGGCACAGGAAAGATACTCTGTAGTATTGTGATTACTGCAGGCTAATAATCCCCCAAATAATACTCTGATGATATCTCTCAGTACATAAATCTAGAGCCTGATGAAATAAAGGTTGCTAGGAACCCAAATGTTCCTCAGAAGCAGAGTGAACAGAAAGACTAATGTGGAGTGACAGCAGACCTTTGCTTTAGAAGTAAAATAATTGAACGGAGTGGTAGAGTGGAGCACACGTTTAATCCAATTCAAATCCTTAAAACCTACCACAGGGCACAGCATGAAGAGAAAGAGATGACGATTTTCAAAAGAAAGACTTTCATTACCTCTTATGATTTGGCTGGGGAAGGGATTGCAGACAGAAGGAGGCTAGGACTAGGAGTGTGTTCCATCAAACTCAAGGAAGAAAATGTGTCTAATGTGTGACCTTTGATTCTTCTGTAGATTCCGTGCCAAGGACAGCATTGCCGACACGGAGCATCTGTTTTGGGATATTCAGCATAAATATTGTGTGGGACCTTAACCCTCAATTTTGAGGGACAGAGGTCACATTAAGAATTTAGAGACAGTTATCAATTGTCCCATTCCCAGTTCCCAAGGCATATAAAAGTCATTATTTAGGAGTTCCAGAGTGCCGCCCGCCCCCCTCTACTCCAAAACACAGGAACCCATAAACCCCAGATTAGCAATCCCAGAGGCAAAAGCTTCGACAAACAATTTCTTACTGTGTTTCTTTAATTAGGATGGAAGAAATGTTTAGGAATGTTGACCTGTTCAATAGACTAGTTTTTACAGAGGAGAATGGCAAAGCATAGGGAAGTTCTTTGCTGATGAAAGTTGTCTGGCTCTGATTCCAGAGTGAGTATGTGGCCATCCATTTCCTAACGTTTGTTCATAAGGCCGTGGTTCACTTAAAGTCTTACATCTGGTTTGTAAAACCATCAGGGAGGCAAAAGAATTCCCTAGTTATGTCTGGGTAGGCAAGAAACTCAGTTCAGAAGAAATCAGACACTGTTGTATACTGTTTTGACGTATCTTTGCACAAAATTGCACATTTATAAACCATTTCCATAAATGTATTTATACACAGAAAAGGTTATTTTCAAAGTGCCAGAAGTAATTTATTTTAATTACAAATTATTTTAAACTGGTTCACTTATTGACAATTAGTGGGAAAAGTATAATTAACTACATGTCAGTATCTTTTTTTGTATTTTTAGACACAAAAATTAAAACAATAAAATTTGATAAGAATATGAAAAATAATGAGAATCATGATTCAATATTTGAATGTAATTTCATAATTTTATGTTCATTTTGACCTCTCTACAACATACAGTGGATCTCTTTGATGACTACAGATGAATGCTGCTCTGCCCTGGTTGCTAGGAGCACCTTGTTGCAAATATCATATTATATCTTTCTTAATTTATTCTTCCAGTGTCACCAGATATCATACCAACTGTAGAGAGGATCCAGCTATCTTCAGCTTTATCTTAAAAATGAATTGCATTTTCAATCCCACATAAATGCTATTTGACTTTCATCAGTTTTCTATCATTTCTCTATTTTCATGTCTAATCTAGGGGAGCATTTGTGCGTTTGGTCTCATTAACCTGCCCAGTCTGTGTCATTTTTATGGAGTATTTTTTACTCACAGGACCTTGACAAATGAGTTTTGTATAGGTGTTTTTTAAAAAATTCTCTCTGTTTGTGTTTGCCTGATTTTTTGAGTATAATCTGTGATTATTCCAAAGGCATAAACAGTTGCGTTGGGGTGGAAGGGTCTCCTCATTGTATTTTAAAGGGTAAATGTCACCGCTTGGCTTATTACTAATTACATTAATCTTGCTCATTTGCATAGAGTAACACCTGTCCTGTTTGTATCATAGTAAAATTACCATTTCTTCTCTTTATCCTGCTGTCCAAGAGGCAGCTCAGTTCTAACCCAGGGCCAATTTTCAGAAGTCCCAAATTAGAGAAATATATTGTAGGTCTCCAAGTTTGGTTCAGTCTATACTCCTTAAATAAATGCTCAATAGTCATTCTTAAAATTTAAATTTGTCAATTAATACTGCACTGTAAGGATAATTACAGTGAATATATTGTGTTGCACTGAGAACTACCTACTTTTACAAAGTTTACATGCAAAGTTATATCTGTGCAATGGATTGAATTCAAGGTGCTCATAGAAATAACAGTACGAATTCAGTATACACATACATATTTCTTATATGAATATTGATTTATGGCGTAGTTTTATGTACAAAAACCATACATCTTCTGTTACATAAAACTATAGAAATAGATTTTATCTCCATGTGCACCAATTATCCAAACTGCAGACATTTAACCACACCAGAAAATCACACATTTTATTCAAATTATTTTAAACAAATGCAATAAGATGGCAGTAATGGAAATCCTATGATTAGTGCAATTTACACTGAAATAGCTGGTTCCAACATTTATGTATACTCCATCAAATATTCACTGGAAATTTCAAGAAAATCAGGTTCAGTCAGCTGCAGAAGATTGCTGTCACATCAGTTCCAATGAATTTCCCTTGATTTTTAAAGAAGAAACATTTAGCTAAAGGGAAAACTAATTAATTTTCTTTTTCCTCAATTTATTTTACTCGAAAATGGAACTTTTCTATGGAAAATTCTCATTCTCTGTGGTTCATTGTAACTTCCCAATGGAGTATGTGACTACATGTATCCAAATTTAAGGTGAAGGATTACTTTCTTTTTTCCCTTTTATTTGATAGATTGCTAAATTTCTTGTTTTAATTGTGAAGAAAGTGGTTATCCTTTTCAAATATTTTGGAAATGTGATATTATTTAATCCCTAACTGGACATTTAATTACTCAAAGGGCTATTTTTTAAAGCAAGGAGCAATGCGCTTTGGGCTTCATGCTTCTTTTGAAAAAAAAAAAGTTCAATGTGAGGGTGATTTAAACCATAGACTTTGGTGACATGTGCTACAATCACCTCAGAAGATGCAACATCTTTCATCTATGTAGAGAAAGTTCTTGAGAAAAGTGCACACTGGTTCTACATATAATGTGTGACAGATACCAGTTATTCTTCCTTGACAGAGGACACAAATCATGACTGGCCTCCTCCTGACACAGCAGGGTCATCCGAATTATTAATGAAGTCACATAACTCAAGTTAAAATACAGTTCCCTGTGGTTGGAAAGGACTGATTTCCTTCACTGCTCGATGGCAATGCCTGTGTAGCCTCCATATCTGTCTGAGGAGGCACTACCTCCAACTCTACTCCATTTTTTATCATTGCCTAATATTTGTTTTCGAATACATCTTGCATGTGGCTCTGCATTTTATTTAAATATCTGTCTCCATATTCTGGAATGTCACCTAAATGAGGACAGATGAGTAACACAAAATTGTATTTTGTTCACACTGTATCCCTACTTGTGGAACTTGTTTAATAAGAACTACTTTTTATTTATTTTAGTTGTTTCTTAGTTTGAAATGGAAGCCAGGACCCTGTGCACACTAGGCAAGTACGTTGCCACACAGCTTCATCCCAGCCATGTGTTAGTGTGCTGTAAGTGAATGCACAGAACAGTATACTGGCAGGAAACTTTGACGTGCACATGGTGGGGAAGCCTGTCCTCTCATGAAGCTTAGGTTAATCCAAGTCTAAAAGCCAAATATTTTAATGCTATGCTGCCAAGATCCTCTTTTTAATATTCACTTTAAAACATATCAACTTTCCAACTTCATTGTCTATAGTAGCTATGCATAAAAGGGACATAATCATACCACTTATTTGTTGGGCACTTCTGGCCATAGAATTTCATTTCAAGTATCCAGTTAAGTTCCTCAATTTAAATAACATCTTTGGAGGCTCTGTGTTCTTTGAGCAAGGTTGATTCCCAAAAATGCTCTATTGAATTTTCCTTTGTTGGGAGCAAATTTTATGATTACTTTAAGGTCTATAAGTACATACATTTTTTTCTAAAATAATTGTTGTAGCTGTTGCCATAAGGTTACATATGCCCTCTGGATCTATATCTAAATACATTTCCAACAGCTGCAACTTTCTGTATGTTGTGTTGCTTTTATCTTTTTTTTTTAATTTTGTAATTTTCATGCAATACAGTTTGATGGTATTTAGATCCTCTTCCCTATCCAATCCACCTCCCACTGTCCCCTATCCTATAGAGACTAGTTTGTGTTTCCAAATGTCCTGTGGTGTGGGTCCATCCACTGGGCCCACTAAGAGTCCCTTAAGAATCCCATCCCTCTAAGACACGATCTTTACCTTCTCAGCAGTCATAAATTGCCAGATGTTCTTTAGGCTGGGTTGGTATATCTTCCTCGATTTCCCATATCTATGTTGGAACTTTGTGTGGTTCGAGATTGCATGAAGCTTGTGCTTGCAGTCACTGTAATCATTGCTGTGATTAGTTGATAGGAGGAACGTAGCAGTTGTCTGGAAGACAGAGTTTCTTTGTGATCATCCATCTCCTCTGGTTCTTACAAACTTTTAGCCCCCTCTTCTGCAATGAGCCCTAAACGTTCAGAGGCAATGAAATTCACAGGCATTTTTCATTTCTCTTAAATGGAATAGTTGAGTATTTGGGTGCATTCCATAAAATGGCAAAATGGCATGCCATCAGGCTTTAGATGAAGAAGCCAAATCTTGAGACTTAAACCCAATTTTTCAAGACTGCTAGCTGAAGCAAATAGAGTGAAAAAATATTATAATAGCATGTATCTTCATTCCTAACCTCTGGGGCCTTCTGGTGGGAGGCATTGGCATCTGAGAGGCTACTTTCTGCTTAAACAAACACAGGAGCACCACCAAGTCATTATAGAACTTGGTGAATACTGATGTTATGTTTAAAAGACACTTGTCAAAACTGTGAATGCATAGCATTTCTTAAAACTGTGATTGAAGTTCCTTTGGAGATGTGAACCTAGTTGCCTTTGTCTATAGTCTTTCTGGGGTTCCACAAAAGAATGTGTCAAAAGTGATAAAACAGAGCAAATGGTTAGAGGCAGTGGAAGTGACAGTAATTCATCGTGTGCCATTTGGATGGTTACTAGCCATGGCAATCGGTTCCAGATACACATGCTCAGCCTGTTTCTTCCCTGTGAACTATGAAAACAGCCTCCAGGCTAAGATGACACACATGCCATTGCTGCAGCTTTGATTATTTTCTCACTTAGAGAGCAGCTCTGGATAAGCCCTGACTGGAGAAGTCTACTCTTCGGTACACTGGATTGCATAAGGTTGACCATCTTCCCCCAAGTGCCTTGTCCTTTTCTTCCCTTTCCCTGGGATAGTAGCTTATTACTTCAATCAGAGGCTCCTATTACAGGAAACGTTCTTTTAAAAAGTCCCATTTATAACCATTTCCTTTTAATGAATTTTCATCACTTTTCTTGTCATTTTTCCTCATTGTCAAAAATGAAATGGAGACAAACCCTCTCTTTTTTGAGAGGGGCAAACTGAACCGTTGGTCCAAAGGCAGCAATTAACAGATCAGGAGGAGAGAATCTATTCCACATGGTCTGAAATGGTGTTCTTTCTTTGCCAGTCCGATTCTTTTATTAATACAGGGGCAACATGCTGTATACAGGGTATTACAGAGAACTGAATTGTCCTATGCACTTAAATATATTTTTTCCACTGTATCATCAGCAGTCAATAGAATAAAATATCTTAAGTAAATTGAAAAATTATTTTTACTATAGAAAAAATTATTAGCAATTAAAATTTTACTTGTGCTCATGTACAGTTTAAGTGAAAGCAATGTTTCTCTTAAAATTTGTTTCAAGGTCAGTCACCATGAACGTCAAAGTGAAAATGTCACCTCATTGATAAATAGCGATTGAATTACCAGTGGATTATCCCCCGTGAGTTAACCCAAATACTGTCTTTATTACTAAAATACACTATCTTCATGCCTGAAAATCCCATGCTGAATGTAATTATATTATAAAATTAACTTAGGTCAAAACAGATAGAAATGAACATTTCTAGATGAAACTTTATGGTAAACATTTGTTAGCTATTTTGCTTTTTCAGAGAAATTACAGGAAGTTCTATCCCTTTTTCAATGATGCTTCACCTTTCTCCTATCAGTAGCAATCACAATAGACACTAAAGTATAGTTCCTTAGATGGGGGTATTGCTCCTCACAAGTCCCTGAAGCATAGGTATTTTTCCACTACCTCACATAGCATAACCACGTTATGAAGTCAAGAAGAGCTTGAATGGACACTTACTTTTTAAATGTTCTTTTATTCACTGTTTCATATTCTAATTTCTGTCATTCATTTATCAGGATATATTGACCACTTAGTATGACTAGACATATCAGTGTGTAGCTGTGAGTAGTCCTTGCTTCTGACCATTTTCTGATTCATTCTTAATGATACACCATTAATTGATCACTCAATACATTTTTTCACTATTGTACATTAATTTCTTATGGGCATAAGTAGAACAGGGTGTATCTGATGGAGCTAAATATCATAAGTACGCAAATACTTCATTTGGAGAAATATTTCTGTTATAATACCGTATGACCAAATTTGGTAATATAATTGAAAATAAAGAATATATGAAATCAGATGATCATTTCTCAGTGTAAGTATCCTAGTAATTTGATATGTTTTTTCCTCCCCATTTTATCTTATTTTATTTAGTTAGTTTAGAAATTTGTAGAGCAGTCAGCTTGTTTTGAATGCTCTCAATACTTTGGTCAGCTTATAGGCTCCTGATACTTTTGCTTAAATATGTATGTACTGTTATTGATTGATGCCATCTGGAGAAGTAGAAGGGGCCATTTTTAACACCTGCTAGATTTTCCTTGGGTAATGGGTAGTAATAACCATCCTGTCAAGCATATATCCCAAGGTCCCTATCACCTCCACTACTGAATTCCTTTCTAATAGACTGGAGGGGTTAGATGAAAGAGGTGCAAATGATTTCCTGTTTCAAACATCCACTCTCAGAATCACTGGAAAACAGAATAGAGAACACACATTTTGGGATTCAAATCCAGGTTTTGAGATTTCAGTATTCAGACCTATATATTGCTCTTCTAACGAGAATCTTGAGGTTATTTCATATTACTGTGATGATTGATTTTGATAATCTATGCCAGGTGGTCTATTATTAAAATAAATGAAACATATTAGTGCTATCTTACTACATCAATTTGTATAGGAGGATGAAGAAGACATATGCTATTTTCTTGTGATTTAAATAATGATAACTGCTGTTTGGAGACAAGAAACATAAAGAAAAGTATAAAGATAAAAGTGAAATATTCTGGATGCTTAGCCATTCATATTTGATTTAGTGTTTATTTCTACTTTTTCTAAATAGTTGGCTATTATAAAAATGTATGACAACAGCTGATCAATTAAAACTCATGTCTGCTTTTAATGACAGACACAGAACAAATTCCCAAAACTACAATTCAGGCAAATTTTTAAGTCAGTATTTTAAAATATTTCTCTGCACATAATCAACTTTTTATGGTGTTTCAAAGGTAAAAGTATCAAGACGACATCACAGATCATTTCATCTTAAGTCATTTTCATTTAATGAAATAAAATTTCAACTTTAATTTTTATAAATCAGAATAAGATTCCAGGTTTATTTTTGTTGACTGTGTTTTCTTTCCCTTTTGACTTGTTCATCATATTATACATAATCCACCAAATGTTTTCTGTGTTGGAAAAATCAAATGCAATGTACATTGTATTTGCCTGATTTTCATCTTCATGTTTTTAATTTTTTTTAAATCAAACTTCCAATTCCTGCAGTTTTGTGGATGTTAGAGAACAGACAAGTGTAAACATGTTCCTCTACCTGTTTGCTATTGATCATAAGCTGAATGTTTCTTGTAATATTGTCCACAGGATAAAATTTCCTGTCTGGATCATTTGGTTTGTTTCTTCCTTTCCTCTATACCTAGAAGATCTTACCTCCACTAGCAGCTATGATTATTTTTTATACACAGGAAATTTTAGTTTTTCTCTTTTAATTTTGTATTTGGTAATGAAACATATTTGTTTTCAATATAAAACCTAAGATTCCACTTTCTTAGCCTCCATTCCATTTCTTAGTATCAGATTGTCACTCTAATGATTCAAGTTTTATGACTTTTCCTTTTATCCCTTTAAATGAAGTTACCAATACTGAACCACTTGGGATTTTTAGTACTTTTAATTTCTTTTAATATAAATTTGCCACAAATCAGAATCAATGTGTAGGGAGCCAAGGGAGGAAGTGTCATAATTGCTTTTATTAATGTGGGGAGACCCACCACAATGTGGGTGACACTTGCCCATAGCATCTAGACAGAAAGGACCATGGTGGAAGGGAGATTATTCACCCTTCGTTGACTTAGCCAACCCTCTTGCTATCTAGTTGATTTACCCTTTGACGCTGCTGATTCCTTGGCTGATAGCTCAACCACCATTTCTGGGTTTCCATGGTTGAGTAAAGGCAAACAATTCTCCAGGTACCCTATAGATTTTCTATATATGGGATCGCTGAAGTATACAGCCCTGTAGATTGTGTAACCACAGGATTCTTGGTCTCTCTAATGTGAGAAAGTCGCTGTAAAACTATCACAACTGTTGAAGCACCCAGCCTCAAGGACCAAGTATCTACAATGTTCTTAGCATCTCTGGTGCAATTCAGCTCCTCAAGACTTTTATAATAAACCGATTTAATAAATTATTTATATATATTCTCTTGACTCTGTTCCTCTAGAGAACCATGACTAAAACAGCACTCAACAGGAGTACTAAAAATTTTAATTTAGGAAATTTTACTATTTAATACAAAATATCTTTCAAAAGATTGCATGATAAATACTATTCTCATGCTCTTATATCCACACAAAGCAATTAGTATAAATACAACATTTTGACCTCTTTAAGCATGACATAATTTTAAGGGGATGAAAGCATTTGATTAGCTCTGAAAAATACTTTCAAAATTAAAGAAAGTGCAATCAGTTAAAGGCCTACAGAATTCTCCTCTGAAATCCATGAATTTTTGCTTGATATTTAAGGAAAACAATGAAGGCAACTTGAATATCATTATTTTCAGGTCAATGTTTTCACTGTGTGGATAGATGTTTATAGACCAGATTGTTTCCATGTTTAATAGAAGGAAGAGCGGTACTCTTGAGATATCAGGGTGAGATACTTTAGTGAAGTCTTTGTACCTATGTACCTATGATAGTTATTCGAGATCTGTGGATACTAGTCTTCGTTTGTTTTGTATTCCTTCTCTTTATCTCCAATGATAGACATTTAGCTGTTTTTAAACTTAGATGAGGTTTTAAAGGTTTAAAACCTACTCTGTACTCAGTTTTGGTTGAGCAATCTTTCATTCTGTATATTACAGTAATTTTTAAATGGGTTATTTGTCCTCCAAAAGTTACTGTCATTTTTAACCCTATTAAATGCAAACTTATTTGGAAATATTTCAAGATGAGCTAACCCTAAATTTATGATTAACAATAAACCTAATTCTTAGAGGTCTTGAAAGGATAGAAAGAAGAGAGCAACAGATTTGAAACAGAGAGTGGAGGCCATGTAAAGAGGAGGGTGGAGAGCTGAGATGAAAAGCCATGGAACAAAACATGTCCGGTTTCTGTCAAAGTCTCGGGGGGAAAACTGTCCTGTCATGTTGGATTTCAGATGTTCAGAATTCTGAGCCAATAGTGTTCTGTTATTTTAAGATGCCACATATCTAGTAATTATGCATTCTAAGGAAAATACTTTTCACCTTATTTCCTTAAATTCATCTTCCTTTTTTATTTTAATTGAGCTTTTTTACATTTCATACAACAGTTCTTAATCAAATTTAGACCATCTCCCCCAACCATACCTACATACTTCCTCCCCCTCCATCACCGCATGCATTCCAGCATACATATTGTCCTATCTTGTCAAGCATTTGTACCCCAATGTCCTTAGGTGCAAGTTTATTCACTGGAATCTGGTCAGCTGATCTAGAGATTAGAAGTAAGGTCTACACTCTCTCACCCTTTGTTTATCTGTTTCCTAGTATATAGTAATTCTCTCAAGTGTCAGGAAGTAAGATAATTATAAGTCCTAATCTTT
This sequence comes from Eospalax fontanierii, assembly GCA_035773235.1. Lineage (NCBI taxonomy): Eukaryota > Metazoa > Chordata > Mammalia > Rodentia > Spalacidae > Eospalax > Eospalax fontanierii. The sequence goes on from CM069536.1 coordinate 65,536,402, forward strand.
ATTGACTTTATATAATTGTTCTGTTCTTTTCTGGTGTTCCGTAGAACAGTCCTCTCACAGGCAGACTATGGACAGAGATATGTCTTCTTCCCGAGCTTGTTTGTACCCACGTGCCTAGGATCACAGTCAAGCTAGTGGACTGTTACACTCTACAAGAAAGGAGGGACACAGGAGGAGTAAGCCACTCCTCCCAACCAACCAGTCAGTCCTAGTTGCATGGGGGAAGGGCAAAGGGTATATAAACTGGGTAAGATTGCTAGTCATTTTGTGCTAGTGTGGGGAAGTCAGCATCTGTACGAGGATGAAGACTCCCAAGTATGACCTGGGGGATGCCACCTCCATTATTACAAGTACATGTCACCCATTTCCCTCTAATTAAGCCAGGAAACTTGCTGGTTTCCTAGACAGGTGAAGTAGTTTGATAAAAACAAGCCTCCCTTTGTTATAGGGACCAAAGGGGTGGGGAAATGACACCATTTACACCTCCAGGAGGAAGTTAAGCTATATCTCCTTTTTCACATATACTGTCATTTGTTTAGTTTTCTTGCAGAGGCATTTCAGTGAGGAATTAGGAGCCTACTGTTTTATATAAAGTTTATGTTAACTGAATTCTTTAAAAAAATAATTTGTTTGCATTTTTATGTATATGAGTGTTCTGCTTCTTAAATGTGTGTGCAGTACCTGCAGAAGCAAGAAGAGTGTGTCAGATTCCATGGGAAAGGTGTTACAGACAGTCGTGAGCCACCCTGTTGGTGTTAGAAACCACACTCTAGTCCTCTGCAAGAACAGCAAGTGGCCCTAATGACTGATACATCTCTCCAGCTTCTGAGTTTCTCTTAATCAAGGGTACAGTTCAATCAAATCATATTCCAAATGTTATAATGAAAAGGAAAAATCTAGTCTATTGAACCATATTTAATATCAGTTAAAAAGATATCCCTTTTATAGTAATTTTATGACTTTAGCACTGAAAAATTTCTGGAAATTTGAATTCATTAAACTAGTCAGTCTCAGACTTTCCCAGAAGTTGCATAGTAGCAGAATTACTACCTATCTGGTTTGATTTGGATGTGGTCTCAGGAAGCTCCAAAGCTTCCCAAAGAACTGAATAAGAGACCAAGACCTGAAGTCAATGAAGTCATCATCAAGCCAGGAGTGATCAGTAGCTATCTGCAGCTTAGCATCAAAGGGAACTCTGCCCAGTAGTGTAAACTCAAGGACAGAGTAGGAGGATTAGGCACTGACTGTCTTGTCATTGGGGAAGCCTTCTCTAAGCAGGAAGATACAAAGTTCCCTAAGGGTATTTGCTAGGGTAGCACAGCTGTCTTGTAGAGGAAAGCAAATAGTATAAAAAATCCACAATGTCAACTGAAATCTAGGCAGATTGTTGTAAAATGTAGGGAATTGTGAACAGGTCACCAGAGGCATTTTCTACATGGACACTGACCTGTGGGTAAATCTAGTTTGTTTTCTGTTGCTGTAATAAACACCTTGATCAAAAGGATTTATTTGGCTTATATGGTACAGTACATCATCATCATGCAGGGAAAACAAGGCAGGAGCTTGAAACAGAACCCACAGAAAAAGCTACTTAACTGGCTTGCTATTTTGGCTTACTCAGTACCCAGCTAAAACCTATTTCCTCCAATTTTCATAGCTTCATTTCTTTCCATTGCTGAATAAAATTTAATTGTATGTATATAAATGCTTTCTTTATATATTCTTCAGTTGACTAGCCTCTAAGTTAGTTCCAATTCCTTGCTCTTGTTGCAACAGACATGGGTGTGCCATACTCTGTGGGTCTAGGTTTACAGTCATTTGGGTTAAGCCCCAGGGTAGAGTAGCTGTGTCTTATGATAGTTCTACTTTTAGCTTGTTAAGAATCTTCCATATTTATTCCAGTGATTACATTAGTTTTATCTTCTCACCCAAACTTGATCATGGTTCATTTTCCTCATTAACTAGCATTTGTTGTCATCTCTTTTCTAAAAAAAAAAACTGCTCTAAATTCAAGAATTCCGTAGGATTTATTTTGGTCATATTCAAACAGCACCTCCTTGCAACCCAGCAACTTCACTCGTCCCTTCCTCACGACTTCATATCCTCTCTTATTTATTTTTCTTTTGAAGGGTGTGTTGTGCTTCATCTACATTCTCCAAGTACTTGAGTGTGGGTCTACTCCTTGGGTTCTACTCAACCTACCAGGTGTCACACCAGTAAGGAAAACTACTCTCCCTCAGGCAGCACCCATCAGTTGCCTATGGGTCCTCAGCTAGGGTTGTGGCACCCTGCCCACCCTTCTCATCCTTGAAGGGCCTCTCTCTGGCTTCGGCTTTCACAAGTCATGTGTTTGATGTCACAAGCACTCTAGGGTCTTATATGCAACTACCTTATGATGTCTAGAGAATATAGTTTCCTTGCGTTCTTCTACCACCAAGTACACGATGAGTGTGCAGTATCCATAGGGGCCAGAAGACTGCATCAGACACCCTAGAATTAGAGGTATGGACAGTTGTAATACTACATGACAGTACTGAGAACCAAACCTGGGTCCTCTGCAAAAGCAGTCAGAACTGAGATCCACTGAGTGCTTTCTCCAGCCCCATCATATAAAAAATATAGATCTAATTTCATTCTTCTCCAAGTGAACTCCAGTTTTTCTGTAATCATTTTCCAGTGTATATTTTTGACACCTTTGTTCAAAAATTAGGTTCCCTTAGCTGTGTGGACTTTGGTCTGACATATACTCCATTGGTCTGCCTGCCTATTGTTGTGCCAGTACCAGGATCTCTTTATCACTATGGATTTGTAGGATAGTTTGAGGTCAGGTAATGTCATGAATGTAGGTGCACTATTTTTTTTATAATTTCTTTAACTATCTTTAATCTTTTGTGTTCCATAAAAATGTTACAATTGTTCTACTTATGTAAGATTATCATTGGGATTTTGATGGTAATTGCATCAAGTCTATAGATCGATTATGGTAGTTTTATTATTTTCACATTACCTCTGATAATCCAAGAAAACAGATGATCTTATCATTGTCTAGTGAAAATTTCTATCTCTTTATTCAGAGTCTTGAATTTTCCTTTAAAGATTTCTTTACTAATTCAGTAAGGCTTATTCTTAGATTGTTCAGTTTTTGAAACATTTATGAATAGGATATTTTTCCTGATTGCTTTCTTAGAACATTCATTTTGGGCATATTTAAAAGCTACTGAGAGCTCACTAAACAAATATTACTTTCAATGGAATTGAGATTGGACTTATTGTTCACTAAATTTGCAAATTATTTTATAGCTGGAAAACAAATTTTAGGTTTAACTTCTTGCCAGATAATGAAAAAAAGTATTAAAATTTTCACAAATACTTAATTTTTATTACTTCATATTTCGTCAAAAGATGTGCTGGCCGTATGTAGTGCCAGGCTCCATTATGGTGCACTACCATTCTCTCCTGTATCACAGCACACATGATTTAGTCCCTTTCAAAATTAATAGGAATAAACTGGACAACAAGCGAAATAGCACAGGACTCCCAAGCTAGAGTGCAATTAGTTATTTAGTTCTAAATGAAGTTCGTCAGTTGCTTGCTTGCATGTTAGCTTATGGCAGAACAACTGTGTGGTAGGCAATGAATAGAACTGTGTTGGTAAGAATTTGAGGCTGTGCAGGAAAAACTATTCCAAGCAAAGCTAACATAAAAACTATTCCAGGCAAAGCTAACGGATGTGTGAAGACTAGAGATAGAATATTCCAGAGGGCACAGTTGTCCATTCTGTCTTGGGTATAGATTTTACTATGTGTCTTCAGGATAAGCACTCCTGGAATGACCAGAATACCTGAGAGAGATTTGTGAATGAATCCCCTTGCATGGAGTTCAGGTTTGTAGACTCTTTAAGTAATACAACAAAGACATCTGTACTTTTTCTTTGACACACTTCTGTTATCCCATTTCTCCTACCTCATGGTAGAAGATGGAGGTAGGAGATTCTGCAGAGGCTCACAAGCCAGCTACTCTGCTCCAAGCAGGAATAAACAATGAAAACACCGCCTTGTTTTAAGCAAGGAGGAAAGCAATCACTGGAGTTTTCTTCTACTCTCCATATGTATTTTGTGGCATAGGCATATGCTGGCATTCAAACACATAAAAGTACATGCACACACACATACACACACAATCATGTATGTACTCTGTATGTATTCACTAAGAAACCATGTCACCAAATGTTGGAAAAGTAAGTTTTTAATCTGCATTCCCATGCCAATGAATCATTGTAGTTTCTAGAAAAGCCCCTGAGGTATTGACAGGGAGGATGGATCTGCATAAATATGACAGAATCAGAATCAGGGGCTGTTAATTTTTACCTAAAAGTAACAGTTCTAATGTTAGCATATGAAATGAACATTGAACTTCTTTGCCCTGTATTTCTTTGATTTCTTTTCAAAATGTAGTCTCATATTTGATATTTTTGTTGATACCTTAACCTTTAGTTACTGTGCCATTTCTTTAGCCCTAGTGTCATATTTGAACTACTAAACTATAACTTATCAACTTCCTTCATCTGAGCCCTAAGTTATAGCTGCATGTATTTTAATATGTTAGAAATATATCTTGTGATGATACAATATTTTCAAATATTTTGTTAGTGGTCTCAGAGACATCTATAGAACCAGAATAAACATGCTTCCAAACTGCACCAAAATTGAAGGATAAATAATTTGTATATTATACTACAATTTACATCATTTAACATGATATTGTCTTACAAAATATATCCAATCACATAGGATGCAACCTTGACCTTAGTGGGGAATTATATAGTTATAGTCAACGTAACTCAATATACCTAACATCGAGATATTCCTAAGCAAGAGGTATGCATGATGAATTGGTGATGAGATAAACACATTTCACCAAAAAGAATCAGAAAATAAGATCTTTCTAAAAGCATGCTTTCGGTATCCAGGCCTAAATTTCAATCAGTGATTGAAAAATATGTAAGTCTTAATTTAAGTTCAGGAAACATTATGAGAAGGAGTCAAATTGTTCCAAAGGACATTATCTACAGTACTGTCTTGCTTAGTGGAGAGACTCACAATGGGAATGATGTTTTTAGACTAGTGTGTGCACATTTGTCCTCCAGTCTAAACTTGATTGTTGATACCCAGGTTGCTTTCATTTGAAGAACAATTCTACATGTATACAGATATAGATAGGTTCATAGATACACATATAAAATCTGCATTTCAACCCAAATGCATATGTGTGTATATATATATATATATATATATATATATATATATATATATATATATATATAGTACTCTATCATTTATCCACCACTCCTTTGCTGTTTCATAACTCCATATCTAAAAGTTCTCTTTGTCTTACCTTGAAAAGCTTGGAGACATAGACCCAGAATTTATGATGGAAATTCAGAGACTATTGGGAGATGACAAAAAGTGGACTTCATGCATCCTGAAGATTATATGAGAATGGCAAATAGTATTGCTCTTAGAAAATGATTAAGATCACTGGCAACTTGTGCATAGGACCCAGGTTCCATTCCTAGCACCCACATGGCAGCTAACAACTGAAGATAACTCCACTTCCAATTCTTCTTCTGACTTCTGCAGGCATTGTATGATACAGGTACACTTAGATACATGCAGGCAAGACACACATACACATAAAATAAAACTGAAAAATAAAAAAATATTAAAAAAAGAAAACCGTGATCCATTTCCCACTCAAGAGAACCTCTCAGTGGCCATATCCTTCCTTGATCCCATGTAGTGACAGAGCACAACTTTGTGTTTTAGGCAAGAACTCTACCACTAGATAAATCTCCAACCTCTTACATGACCCTTACATGCAGTTTGTCTTTCAGAGATACAATATTCTGGAAATGAAAGGAAACAATTCCTATTACAGTTGAATACAGTAAACAAACAGAGTCAATTTTTCCATCTAAATTAAAACCAAAAACAATTTTATTTTTCTTTTGGAGTTGTCAGTTCTAATTATATTATAGTCAAAAGTGGGGAAATTCTTTGTAAAATAATGTCTTGTTTTATTTTTCTAATGATCCCTCTTCTCAAACTACAATCCTGTGTTAATACAAACTCTACCATGCAGAGTGGGGAACACTGAAGGAAAATGAAACATGCCTATGCTGGTGCACTATCTGCAAGTGACAAAATGAAAACTAGGGTGTAATAGTAAGTCTGCGAATGCTTTCCTGTCCCCAACAGGAAGAGCTCTGAGCTCATAGTGCTTGCCTTCCTCTGGAACAATTCATTTTTCAGGAGACATTGCAACCACTTAGTTTGTTGAATACAACCTACAACCTCATTTCAAAAGAACAGTTTTTTATTCTCAGTGTCTCATATTTCTTGTTATGAGCTGATGATTTACATAACCTGAATGAAAATAATACTCATATATTCTATGCTTTAAGTTTTGAACATTTTGTAAACTTCTGTCTTTCTATGGTCACTCATGTGAAAATTTTCATAATATGAATTTTATATAGAGTTGAAATAAAACCTTGGTTATTTCTTTGGTAGGTATATCATTACTGTCTGGATATATAAGTGGGATTAGATATTAATGCTATTGACTTTTCTATTTGCACATAAACATGAGGTTAAAATCATCTGCAGATTTAACTTGAGGAAACAATTTCTTCCTTGGGGCATTTTGGCAGAGAGCTCCAGTTTCTTTTTCAAATAGACTTTTGGCTGCTCTCCCTGGGGCTCAGGGCAAGGACTATCTGTTAGGATCACATGCATGTAATCATGATGAATTTCCTGAAAGTGTAGAAGAACGGGGCACTTGTGATGCCCGGTGTCATATATTTTATTCTATTTCAGTGGGTAGTGTTTTCTATCTGTAATAACAGCTGGAATCCAACTACATAGGTAGAAAAGGAAGAGAGAAAATGAAGCTCCTTTTAGGTATAAGAATATTCCCTATTTGGTTTCTGTTTCACTAGGATATACATGTGGTGAAAGGTCCAGAAACCTAAACTCAACTCAAAGCACACATATTTGATGCTGCAAATCTGAAAAAAAAACAAAAAACATTTCAAATATCAGAATCCAGTGTTTCCCAGAGAACAAATCCACCTTTGGAAGTCTCTAATAGTTGCTGGCTTTAAACCTCAGCTGTAAAAAGACATTTTGATTTCTGTCGGCATTTGATAGATTTGGGGATGGAAGGATACTTGGAACACTGACAAATTGTGTGCTGAAAAGCAAAAGAAACTGGAAAGTAAAGTTTTCTACTTATCCCCTATCTTATCCTCTCTCTCTCTCATCTCTCTATCTTTCATATATCTCTCTATTTATCTATCTATATCTTTCATCTATTTATCATCTCTGCTGCCTGCTCTCTCTTCGATTTCTACTTTCTTCCATATACACAAACATAGACATCTAATTGATTAAAAATTAAGATAGTATGGTCTAGAGAGATAGCTCCATGCATACTGCACTTATAGAGGACTTGCGTTCAATTTCCAGAACACATATTAGGATACTCACAATCACATGTAAGTCTAGTTCCAGAAAATCCAAAACCCTCTTTTATTCTCCATGGGTACTGCATTCAAGTGTACAAATATTCTCAGATACATACTTAAAACTTAAGACCTTTGGAGAAGTTACTGTAGAAACTTCCTAAAATACACAGTGTGTGTGTGTGTGTGTGTGTGTGTGTGTGTGTGTGTGTGTGTGTGAAGGAGGGAAGCAGAAAGAGAAAGAGATCAAATGGAGTTACTCTATCATGGGCAATAATGCCCCACTAAACCCCATAATGTAACAAATAAAACTTCAGTACTAAGAATGGATTAGCTCTTTTGGAATCGTTCCTCAATGAATTTCCAAAGATCACTTATTATTACATTGTATGGTAAATATGGGGTTCTCTCTGAGCTTTTATTTTCTATTGGTTCATTCCATGGCAAGTCCCAGCCTCTGAGGAATAAGGGGGCAGGAAGGTGGGGAGAAAGGAGAGACACATGGCCGCGAGTCCTGGGGAGGGGCACAGATTGAATCCACTGGGAAGAAAAATGCCCCAGGCCCACGTGGAAGGCCAAGACTCAGAAGGCAGAGTTCCAATTCCCGCAGTCTTAAGAATCATGTGAGTGGAAGCAAAAATCTGCTGGGAATGGACTGAGCCCTGCGCCCGGCTGTTGCGGACTTTGCGGGTGGGCTGCAGGTAACCAGTAACTTTGTAGATTTCCCTAAGTAAATCAATTTCTCTAAATGGAAGATCAGTTCCCGTTTTATCCAGCTGGATTAACCAGACCCGACCCGCTAAGGTGTGGAGAATAAATTTCATGAGACATGCAATCTATTGCCAATGCTCTTTGTTAGCTTCAAGAACTGATCATGAGATCCTACTGCTGAAAACACAACATACTAGAGTCAACATACATGGAGAATCAAGCCTGAACTGGCCTGGAAACCTCATCCCTACCAGCTAGCTTTCCTAGTGCTGGAAATTTCTATGCATTTTACCATCTGTCTTAACCAGCTGTGACCCCTGCCTGTGAGCTCCAATAAAGATAGGCCCACTGGTGAAAAAGTGCCAGGAAAGTCACGGGAGTAACCCCACCACTGTGTGATTAAACTTGAGACCTACTTCAGAAGAAGAAACCCAGCTTGGCAGTGTTACGTGGAGACGATAACCTACACATAGACAAGTCATTGGCTATAAGGGAGAACCGATTACTATTATCCTGCTAAATTGAGATACAACTAAATTCTGTCCTAATGATTTATCAGTATGCTCATAGATTAGTGTTTCTCTCAATGATCATCAGAGATGCTTCTCTCATCCTCCATCCTTTGCAAGAGGAGGACTGAGGCTAAGGAACTCTTTACATATCTGTTACTATGTTAAGTGGAGACATAAGAGTTTTCTCCTTATAGAAATCTCGTCATACCTCAGTCATTCACACTCAGTGTCTTTAAGTCACAATTTGTGGTAAAGTTTCTGTAGTAGCTAATAATAATTGAAATTTTTATGGCCCTAAATCTTGTAACTCCCTTAAGCAATCCCTGTTTGACCTCAAAACTAGGTGGAGGTTAATATTATGGCAGGAGAGGCATTCTGGAGCATTGTAGAAAGACATCTTCATGCATTCAATGGAAATTGCCAAAATTATATGCATCGTCATTTTCCAAGTAAGTTCTGTTTAGTGTTTGAACAGCAAGAACACTTAGAAACACCTAGAAGTCCATACTCAAGTAATGACTGAATGCTTGATTGAGGGCTTCTAATTTTCTGATATGGTCACAGAGTATAGTCAACTGTTGAGAAATCCATGGCAAAACATCTCCCCGGAATGCACCATTTGGACTTCCAGGAGAACTGCTACTGGCCAGATGTTTTCTGGCATCTCCCAAACAGCTATCTTCATCTCTGAAAATCTCCCTGTTTGAAGCCTTCTTCACAGTGTGGTTCCTTGATCTTTTTCTTTCTAAGCTGTTGTGGTTCAACACATCTTTTCATGCCTCCAGTCCAATATTCCTGTCCTTGCTTCCTCTTGATTGCAGTGTTCCTTGGTTGCCTGTGTAAATCCCCTGTTGCAGTCAGACCACAAATCACTCAAAGAATATTCTTGAACTTAGAGAATGCTGTCTTCAGGATCATGACCAAGTTGCATCCAGCCTGAGGGAAAGATTTATTTTCCTATTTAAACTGACAAAACAGTGCTAAGACAGTTTAAATCAATTATTATACTATATAAATTATGAAAATATAGATATTCAAAAAACACTTTGAAGGTTGAAATTCTGCTGATTTATGAAGATCATTAGTGCAGTGAGGCCTAATCATATATTGCACACACTTCTTTCATCCTCATAAAAATATTATTAATGTCCTGAATATACAGGTGTGGAAATAGACATTTAGGGAAAACATTATGACTGAGATTTGGGGTGGAATCTGGGAAGCCAGGAATCAAGATCTGTTTCCTTTATATTAGTATACCATCTTCTCAAGTGAATTTGTCTCATTTTATGTTAGCCATTTTAATAGACAGACTTGCCCCTTTCTCTTTGTATTTGGATGGAAATTCTTGTTGGTTAATTATTAAAATTAGATGTATAAAATCTTAATTACCCTAAGGATGAGTATTTACATTGAAAGAAAACAATGAAATCCCAGCGGTATTGCTAATTAATTAGACTTGAAACTGTAAAATATCACTGTATTTATGGAGGGATGAAGCAGCCCAAAATGTGGATAGCTGTGATCTCAGTCCAGACCTATGTAAGGATTTTTACTCATTTTAATGTGATAGATGGTTAGCTTCTGTCATTCACTTTAAAGTGAGTAATGAGAGACTCAAATTAAATAAATTACTGAAAATGTCAAGTAATTAAACATCTGGTTTTTAATACAAAGCAAATCATTTAAAGCCTGTGGGCTGTCACTTGATACCTCTATATGCTGTGCTTCACCTCCTTGTGGCTTCATTTAACCTCTTAGCCAAGACATGACTCTACGCGTTCCGTAGTAGCCACTGTATATCATTTTCTCCACGGACTGAGTACTATTACTGCTGAGTCTGCTGCTAGGGTCAGAGATTAGCGTTTATTTTCTCTTTATCTCTACTTACATTAAAATATAGTTAAAAAAGAATCATATATTTAACTTAAGTTGATATACTTTTAATTTTAATTTTTTGTAATTTTCATATGTTGATGCTACTTTCTTCTCCTCCCCTTTCTGCACATTCCTGTAGCCCCAGCTGGCCTAGAACTTGCTGTGTAGACAGGATAGTTTCAATGTCACAAAGATCCATCTGATTCTGCCTCCTTAGTATTGTGATTAAAAGCATGCTCTATGATGCCCACCCACAGAGTCACATTCTTGAAATGTGACTCTCCACATCACAGTAACCATTAGTTGCAAATTGTTCCTCAGGTACAGTTGGGAGTTCCTAATAACCTCCCAAAATCTGTGATGAGATTTTTGTCTGGTTTCAGTGTGTATTCTGTCACCATTGCTGTAAGTTTATGTGAGTAACTGATTAGTTGTCCGAAAAAAAATCTATTTCCTTGTGATTTCTACCACCTCTCTCTCTTAAAAGTTTCTTAACCCTCTTTTGTGATGATCACTGAACTTTGGAAGGGAGATGTTTGATATAGTGAGATACAGATAATCTCACTGTAGCCTCATGTTCTCTGCATATTGGCCAGTTGTGGGTTTCTGTGTTAATCACCCTCTGCTGATTCTCTGGTGAGAGTTGACAATAAGTCATTAGGAATCAATTTCACACAAAACTCTCTAGTAGAAAACTAGTATTAGTCATTCCCCTATGGCTGTGGCCTTTCTCACCTCAGGTTCCTTGGCTTGATATCAATGTCCAGTATGGATTCCATCTTATGAAACAGACTTATAATTTACTCAGAACCTACCCACTCCATCTCAACTGCCAAACTTTGGGATTACCCCAGTTCAAGCTGCTCTAGGGCTCACATCTAATCTTCTTAGCTAGTGAGAGCTAGTTGGCTTGTTAAACCAACTTCCAATGTACATCAGTCAATGAATATTGTACATCATCAATGGACTTAAACGCAACAATTACAGGGTCATTTTAACAGTTGCAGAAAAGGCCACTGACAAACTAAAACATACAATTATGTAAAAGGGAAATGGACTAGAGGGAATACACTTCAACATAATTCACATTATATACAACAAACTCACAGCCAATATCATTCTAAATGGAGAAAAAACTGGAAGCATTCCCATTAAAATAAGGAACAAGATTAGGCTATCATAACAGACATTGAAGAGATCCAGAACATTAAAATTGAATATTTTAAAACCAATGCTTTATTAAATCAGAAAATAGAAATTTATGAATTCAATTGAACCACTAGTGTTAAATGAAGAGAACATCTTTAAAGAGATACAGTTAAAAATGAAATCAAAAGATAAATACAAAGTCTATCAACTAAAAATGTTCCCATGTCTAGATGGATTGAATTCAGAATTTTACCAGACCTTCAAAGAAGATCAATAACCAATAATGCTTAAATAATTCAGAAAGATAGAAACAGAGGGTAAGAGTGCTTTCCTTTTTATCATAAGTATGGATTTTTAGTGATGCTCTTGCCCCATTAAATACATCAAATATATAATTCATGTTTGGAACATGATTGGATATGGCACTGGTGTAGACAGAATTTGACATTACAGTGCCACAGACTATGACTAGATTTCAAAGAGTTAATGAATATGAAACATGGGACTTAGATTACGACAGCAGGTAGTCTCATCCATGTATCGGTTTGGATAGAGAAGTAAGGCAATCCCAAAACTTGGAGCATGAAAATACTGACATAAAATGTAGAAGGGACAAAGAAAACGGAGCCTGATGTTTTAGCTTTGGAATAGAACATTTAAAAGAGAATGATACAGACATGGGACAGGGCTGGCCTGTAGATATGTAAATTCACAAACATATCCATTTTTGTATAAAATGTGTTGGAATAAGATTGAAAGGATTCGCACATATTGGAAACAAGCATAATTTCACATATATGATTTGCAATTATATAAAGATATAATTTACCAGGATGAAACATAGGAAGGCATTTTTTTAAAAAATTACAAATAGCTATATCAAGATAGTTTATATTATGTGAGAAAATAGTGTAGATAAAAATATGAAGTTGAAGAGGTAATCATTAAAAGATAGAAACTAGTCATCAGGCTTGGCAAGGCATGCCTGTTGTTCCAGTTGGCACTAGAGGGAGATCCTGTCTCAAAAAGATTTTTTAAAAGATGAAATAAAAATCATCAATTAGCAGATAGAACAAGAACATTGTATATATACACTTCAAGAATAAATTAACTAAATTAAAATATTTCTGAATATAAATATATCCTTAAGGAATGGTTTGGAAATATAAAGAAGGAAAATAAAGACATTTAGAAAAAAAATAAAGTATATCATGGAGGCTTACAATATTAGAAACAGAGTAATTGTAAGTGAAGAAATATTTCAATTGTTAGTGGTTTTGAACTTTTAAGAGTTCACTAAAATGTGACTTAATACCCACAAGTGTTTAAATCATCATCAGCCAGATTGAAGCAATAGGATGTATCACCAAACCAAGAATACCAAAGGCAAATAGAAAAGGGAGAAACTCTTAGAGAAATAAATGATTCAGTTAAGTAATACATTGGTAGTCTGGCGTGGTGGTGCTCACCTTTAATCCCAGCACTAGGGGAGGAAGAGACAGGCCAGTGTGTTCATGGGGACTGCACGTGGGGTGCAGGGAGACTATGTCTCAAAAGGACCAAAAACTACAAAGAAAATAAATATATTGGGGTCTTGAAAATTGAATGCGGTTTACTAGCAAAGGTAGGGGACCAACAAGTAGGAAGGGAGAGGGAAAGGTAATGGAGAATGCAACACAGTTATTACCTTGTATGTGATGTGTTGAAAGGCATATTAGATCCACAGTTAAATGACCTGAAAAGTGTTACATGTGTCACATGAACTCACATCTCCTAACCACAGGTAAGGAACTGAGTGAGGACAGGCCAAAACTGGATACCACCTAAGTCAAGTTTGATGACCAGTGAATTCTATTGCAGTTGTAAGAATATTGGTCAGGAAAAGTACTTACAGGAGGAGAAATGGCTCAAAGACTGTTGCATCACCAAAGCCCAAACCAGAATGGGTACTATGCAGACTTGTATACTGAACAAGTTACAGACAGTTCCACATGTTAGAGGGAGTCTCTTGGCAGCAGCTCAGTTGAACACATCTAGGAAGTACTGCTGATTTCTGCTGATTCTAGGCAGTACCTCCCAAGGTCTGAGAGATTTATCATTACTGCTTACATTGCTTGTGTAGAAAAATGTCATGTTAATCTATTCAGTTTCATGGACTTCCTGAAGTTATTGAATCATGTGCTTCCTGAAATTAATGAGACTTGCTGCCCAATGGAATGTTTTACCTCCCTGCAGAATATCTTGTTGCTTCCCTCCCTTTTAACATTCTGAATCTCAAAAAATATTATTTATATTTTATGTCTGTGAGTGTTTATAGCTTGATTGTATGTAAATGCACAAGTGTCCCGCGATGCTCATAGAGGTCAGAAGAGGACATCTGGTTATAGAGAGGTTTTAGCCTCCTAGTGGGTGCTGAGATTCAAACCCAGGTCCTCTACAAGAATATCTAGTGCTCTTAATTATGGAACCATCTTTCCAGCCCACCTCCTGTATCCTAATGTGCTTATTTTCAAGATGGAATTTTTCTCTCAAAGAAAATTGCTGCACCGCACACAATATTTTAATAATCACAATGCATGATGCAGAAATTGTGTGCACTTCAAAACTGTGAGACTGAAAGGAAATATTTACTTAAGACAGTTTACACACATTTGGGCTTTCCATGAATACAATTTCAAACAGAAGCAGTCTAGATTTAAAAAAAAATGATGTTGACAAAATAAAAATATAAGTTCAGAAAACTCATGGAAAATACTGTCTGCTAAAATACTAACTTTGAGTTCAGTTTTAAAAACTACAAATTAGACAAGAGCATTATTAGGCTTATGGGAAAAATGTTTGCTATTAGAAATCAAAACCTTTCCTTTATGAGATAAAAATACATGAATAGTATCTTTGTTAATTTTAATACTCTTGACAAAGTCACTCATAAGAAGTTGAATTAGAAAAATAGTACTGAATATCAAAACTAATGGACTAACATAGAATAAATATCACTGTACCAGAAAAGGGGAGATAATGAGAGAAGTAAATTGCTAAATTAAAAAGAAAACAAATTTTTTAAAACTTATGAAATATGAAAAGTCAGATGATCACATGTAAGATGTATTATCAAAGTTGGTTAAGCTTTATAAAATCTAACAATTACCAGTGCAAAATGTCAATTAAAGTCAAATGAAGCATAGACTTATGCTCTTACAAAATCCTGGGATAAAGGACTGGAGAGATGCCTTTGAAGTTAAGAGTACTGGCTTCTCTTGCAGAAGACCTAGTTTTGGTAACCACCATCTATACGGCACCTAACAACTATCTGTAACTCTAGTTCCACGGGATCTGATGCCCATTTCGGACCTCAATGTGCATTGTACACGCATGGTATTCTTCAATATATTCAGGCTAAAAAGTCCTACACGTGATTTTTTTTTAAATGGGATGAGAAATCAGATAACAGCTACCAAAGTACAGATGATGCCATTATCTAGAAAAAAGCTGGTAAAAAATAGCTACCAGTTGCAAAAAGAAGCTTCCTTGATGAGTGGTGTACTTTATATTTGTCTGTAGATATAAGGATCCATATTTAGCATATGGTAGGAAATTTAATTTGTCTAGGGATAACACAATGATAGCATTTTCTCTAGGGTCTATGTCCTCTCATGTGTATTTGACTGAGTTTATAGAGTCACCATTGAGTTCACTCCCATTGAGAGGGCTTTAAATGTTATTAGATAGCTGCTGATTACCCGCCAGGTAACAGGGCACTGCTGCACCAATAGACGTAGTGTGTTATGCAAAAAGTTATGGTTATTAGGCTTTAGGGCTGGGTTATACCATTGATTTTCTAACTTAGCAGTTTGCATGTCGTCATCTAGCATTATGAGAGCTAACACTTCAGGTAGAAGACATATAAGGTAAGACTCCTGTACTAAACCTCACCAACCCCAAACTCAGGGATCATTGCAGAAGACAGGTTAGAAAAATTGTAAGACCTATTACTGGTTCATGTCCACAGGAAATCAGAGGCTTTCTGGCCACAGGGAGCTTTTACATGTAAACTTGTGGAAATGCTATCAGCACAGGACTCATGCTAAATAAATTAGACAAAGGTCCATATGGAGTCAGAAAAATAGGTGACAGACTGGCCCTAGACTGAGAAGTATTGGGGACTGATTACTCCTGGGAGAGGCCTTACTTGGGATCTGTAAATAGGCTGACTAGACTCCATGAATGAATTTGCACTGAAGGACATCTGGGTACAAATGCTTGACTGGTTAGGACTTATTATGTATGACAGAATACATGAGGTCTTGTGGGGGGGTTGGAGGACACATTTGATTAAGAACTGTTGTATGACATGTACAAAAACTTAATGAAATTAAAAAAACTGTACCAGTACTATTCTAAATAATACTTTAAAGTAATTAATCTTGGATTAATACCATACCATAATTTAACATAAATTTTGAAAAAGCATGTTTTGATAAAATTGTTATAAGTGATAAACCAATAATTCTTTGAACTGTGAGAAATACTAGATAAATCATCTTTGAAGAATAAGATACCAGCACACCTCAACTTTGAGATGCCAATGAAAAACTAGAAAAGGACCGCAAATACACATAACAAAATTGATATTATAACATAATTATGATAAGGAAAACTAGATTCCATTCCACATTCAAAAGTTAGTCACATTTTTCTGTGTATTTGTAAGGCAATTTAATAACATTTATCTGATACTGGTCCATATAGTCAGTCTTCACCTAGTTTGCACAATATGTATTCAGAAATTGGTTTTGACATACAAGTGTTTCTATCCATGAACCTCACAAAGGAATGCAAATCAGTTCTCACACTTATTTAAGAGATGGGTATTTCCTGGCATGGAAAATGTGAAAGAGTCCCTTATGAAAAGGAAAGGGTGAAAGGACTCTCCTGGGCAACAAGTGAGGAAGTCTCTGGGTTAAGCAAAGCAGAATCCCCTATCATTTATAGCCTGGTAAAAGCTTCAACAGGGGACAAGTTATGGAATGACTTTGACACTGATATTTCTCTGATTATATCCTGCTATAGTATTCACAGCTGTGGAGAACCTGGGACAAGGCTCTACATCACCCCTCAACTTCTACATAATAATTAACTTGCTGATGAAATTTCAGATCATTGTATCTATGTGAACTGTAAATGAGATGGTCCATACATTCTTTATAAGACTGATGATGCAGTGAGTACAAGAGATTTCATTTTTTATTTTGTGTGTTCATAATAACACTCAAAGAGGAGGAACGTCACTCAGCATCTTTAAACCTGGCTTTCTTGGAAATGTATGTGTGAGTGAGTGTGTGTGTGTGTGCCTGTATGCTAAATTGTGTAGGAATAGTGAGTGGTGGGGGGAGGTGTAGATAGAGGAGGAGGTCTAAATACCATCAAACTACATTAGTATGAAAATTTCAAAAATTTAATAAAATTCAATTAAAAATTTAAAAGAAAACAGAACACTTATGAAAATGTTACTGTATAGGTATATTTGTACATATGGTTCAGTCTTTGTTGATAAACTGTAACTGAGTACCTATGCCTTCATCCGCAAATATATCTGATATTCCTATCGTGTAGCAGGTGTTTGTAGAGTCTATATGCTTCACATGGTTGAAAGGAAGGCAGGGGCATCTTACACTTCTCTGACTTGTGCAATAATATTCAGTCAATATTTTTCAATAGATGCCAAAGTTCTTTGGGAATGACCCATGCAAGCATAAATCTCAATCATTTATTTTCCTTCTTAGCAACTGTGTGATTACTATATGGAGAATAGTGGACTTTGCTGGGTTAATTCTTCATGTCATGCACCATTCACATGCCTTTATGAAACCTCACAGTTAAAAAACTTGTTAAACAAATTTTTGTCTCTCTAAGACATTGTACTATATTCTAGTACTAGAAAAGTGGACATTAATGTGTCAGGAGATTCAGTATCTTGGGGGAGGGGATAGGGATATTTTAAATGGATCAGTACAGTGATGTGAAGATTACCATGCAATTAGAGAGCATCATATTAACAGAAAACATTTTTATAAAATTTATATTAATTGTTTAAAAAATACAAACCAAGATCTTACTTTAGTGTTAATTTCAGAATGGGTGTTATAATATTGATTGAACTGTTTCTTAATTCAGAAAGCTATGATTAAAAAAAAAGACAAAGATTTGGAAAGCTAACATTTACAAACTGTCATCTAAAACAACCAAACCTCAAAAGATACTAGAAACCAGAATATTGCAAATATTATGGAGCTAGAGAGCCTTTTCATGCAGAGGGATATAAAGAAACTTGAATGCATCACTAATCACGACTGTGTGCCTGTGTATATGCATGAGGTGTGTGCACATGTGTTTCCCCTAAGGTCACAGTATTGATAGTGTATTTATCATCTCCTCTACAAAGCCTCATTTAAATATTTAACTATGTTGTTTTACTTCTTGACAATCAAACATACTGGGAAAGAATATGCTCAGTCGATTATGTAAAGGCTGGGAAACTGAAACTGAGCTTTAAAATCTTCTCCTTTAAATGACCTTTATAATAAGGGCACCCCCCCCCCGCGCAGGTCTCTTGTTTCTAGGGGACTCATCTGGATGTTGCTAATTAATTTAGGAATTAACTTAATTTTGTTTTTTCATTAGCCCTGATCACTTTATGTTTCATCTCCCTTCTTGATGAAGCATCATTCATTAAGAACAATTGCAAGAAATAATTATTATTGCTTATGTACTCGATATGTTGATTTGGAATTTTTGTATTAGCAATTAAATTTAGCAAGAAGTCACTAAAGGAGAGTTAATTATAAAGATATTTTGAGGGGATCTGTCTATGGGTCCAACAAAGCATGCAATTTAGCCACCTGATCTTCCAGAATAATTGAATTAGAAACCGAATCAGAATATTAAGACTCAAAAAGTAATTGTCAGATCCAGAGCTCTATGCAGAATTCATGGAACTGTAGGTCATTGATTAGTTGATAATAATGTACTGATAAACTTCATAAATTGTGTAGGAATTAATGGTCTTGGTTTACAATTTATGTGATATTTCCCTTTATAGCAGATGGCAAGAGCAAGTGATTTTCTAGTAAATGAATTATACAACTTGACAGGTTCAGTCTTAATGCTAGAATACAAAGGTATAATTTATGGAAAACTAAGTACTTTATCTAAATGTGCATCAGTATCCCAGCTTTTATCTCTGTGTAATTCCTTTATAGGTATAGAAAGCCTCATTCATATCTACACATATATACATATATGTTATATATCTGTACACATACAGACTCACTAGGCTTTGAAAGGTTAGTGATGGTTTCACGTGTTCTGCTATGAAAAGCAGAGCTAGACTCAGTTGGATACTTATATTTCTGGAAGGCTTAGCTGCTATTTGACTTTAGGTTTTTATTCTTACATATGAAAATTATTAGAGTCAGAGGAGCTGTTGCTGTTGCTCAATACTTGATGAGGGACTCAGCATATTGTGTATAAGACTTACTGGTATATATAAGAGTCTGGGTTCAAGTTCCAGCATGACAAAAATAAAAGTACTTTCCCATACGTACAACCATAAGTGTTTATTTTATAAAGTAGTACATGTCCTGACAGAAAAATTCATAAAACAAAGGTCTATTTTATTTTGCATTATTCATATGGTGTGTAAAACAAAATATGCCTTTTATGTTTGGTCACATTCATTTGCAATTAAACTGTCTCTATTCCCACAATTCATACTATTCTTACACAGGTCTGGAGTTAATGATGCCTTAGTGTAGACTATACCTCTATTCATGACCATTTTTCAAAGCAACAGAACAAAATTCCCACTTACAAGATTCTATTTCCTTTTATATATGAATGTTTGCCTATATATATATATATATATATATATATGCACCACATGTGTGCCTGATGCCTGAAAAATTCAGAATTGGGCATTAGGCCCTGGAACTGGAGTAAGTTGTTTGTAAGCTGCCATATGGGTTCTAGGAATTGAACTACTGTCCTATACAAGAGCAGTAGGTCCTCTTAACTGTTGAACCATCTCTCCAGTCCCAATAGAACATATCTTTATATTATTTGGCATATATACATATATGCATATACATATATATGATGTATATTTCACACATTGGTGAAATAATTTCTTCTAGAAGTTGATACTTATTGGCTTGCGTAATTAAAGACATATGAAAAGACCAATATTTTTTTTTGTTTTCATCTGCAAAATAAGGAGAAACAGAAAAAAAATTTGGTAGTGTGATTCAATCTGACCCCAAAGAACTGAAAATTGGAGCCTAAGGTCCAAGGGCAAAGGAGAGGAATTGTTCATTAAACAATAAACAGGTCTGTCCTTCCTCTTATTTTGGTATAGTATGACTCTTGATACCTACCTATATCCTAAAAATGATCCTTTATTTTGATGACTCAAATGATACCCCACAGGTAATATTTGTTCCAGCTTTCTGGGCATCACTTGGTCCAATCAAGCTGAAAAACTTATGACAGAGAATATTCATTGTCTAACCATATTTTTGATCTCCTTTCCCACAAGAATGTCACTACATAGTCAACCTGGAGTTGCAACTCAGTATTAAGAACTTTGAAACTTGACTTTGCTTTAATTAAGACAAATTTTCGGCACAAATTTTAAACTGTTCTCTCTAAACTATCATATATGCAGAACTTTCTGTCTAAATTATCTGCTATGTGTTCTCCCTAATAACTGAATTCTGATCTCCAGGATATACCTGTTATTAGTCATTGAGTTTTGTAAATTGAATAGGACCTACTCTTAGTTGGAGTTGAAATTGTTCCTAGTCACTTGGATCCCCAAAGTCAGATGTTTTAGTTTCTATCTGTGTTTGTGCCTAGATTCCACAGTACCTTGTTCTGATTCACTCTTTCTATCCAACCACTGCATCTGTCTGTGGCTTGTACCAATACAATGGATAGTCTAGTATGGACCAGTCACCGCTCCAAACTGCCACATGGTAGAGAATTTAAGAGGACATTATAACCAATGATAGCCCAGAATAGGGTAAGCTTTGCATTTCAGAAATTTTAATGACCCAAAGTATAGTGCCCCTTGTGAAGCCCATTTTCCTTTTATACTTTTAAATATTGTTAGAGGTGGAGTTATTATCACAAAGGAAATTCTACCAAAAATCCTAATACATAAATTGAGGCATTTATAATTACATGGACATAATAATCACCTTAACAAATAGACTGTTGCTATGTTTCTAAGAGTAGACTTGAACTTGGAGGACATTGGTTCCCCTAGCTACCTATTAGAAACATCTGTCTTCCAAAACTGTCCTCAGCTCGTGTAGATGGAACTGTCTGTGTCTTCATCCTTTGCGGATGGAACTCTATGGAACTGGGTTTCTTCCACTGTGTCCCCAGATCAGGAAACAATCATAATTTATTCAAAATAGTTTCCCCAGCTTTATTGGGGAAGTCAAGTGCAAGTTCAGTGTCAAATTTAACTTTCAGAGGCCATCTGGTCTTTGCATATCCTAGTTCACATCCATTCAAGGTCACACATACTTCCCAACCTCTACTGTGTCCAATGGATTCCTACATACTTAAAACATTTTGATATGTCCATTCTCAAGCATCCTCACATTTATTCGTTATCTTTTTTGGGTGGTGTATCAAACTGAGGTGGCCAAGGAAGTGCCAGAGTCATCAGACCAAGAGTTCAAGATTTTGATTGGATCAATTATTAGTTCATATTATACTATTAATAAAATCATTCCCATGATAAATTTCATAAAGATTGCCCCTAAGTCAGTTTGTAGTCTTTGTCACTTCTTAATCACAAATGCAATAATTCCTGGCCCATTTGTCATAATCTGCCAAACTGTTGTAACTCAGAAATGACACAATTGATGCTTAGGAGGAGTAAAATGGTCTTGGCTTTAAAGCACATCAGGAGAGTCCTGAGGCAGCGCCTGGTTTGGTGGGCTGTCTGGACTTTATCTGTTAGTCAATTCAGTTTAATGTGATGCACCTCCCTAGATAATCCAAAAGAGCCTGTGATATGCGAATTTAAGCAAAAAGCAGAAGGAGTTTTTAGTTACAATACTTAAGAAAATGGCTTTGCTTTGATCTAAAAGTGAATGGGACATATGAAAGGTGCATCCATTCAGCCCTTTATTTACAATTTGAACTAAGTCCATTTTTCTGATAGGCCTTTCTGCTAAAATAAAACAGAACTCTTGAGAAGGTTGATCCTTGCCTCTTTCAGGAGCATTTTTTTTCTCTGTGGAGTTTGGTGGTCTGCCTTAATTTCCATGGAAAGAAATTTTGGTGGGCTGCCTTTTGAGTCAGCCAGGCCTTAAATAGCTTTTATACAGCATACTGGCAAATTTAAAACATTAATGTTTATAACTGAAAATAAAATCTGGCAATTCCCAGTGGATTAGAAAATATTAGAAACTATATTCCAAAGAAGTTATATAATTGTGCTGATCACATTTTGTATTCTTATAATTTTATTGGCTTATAAATTATTCTGTGTATTTTGTCCAATAAAATTATTTAATTGGTAAAAGAAATTGCAGTTTGTATAAAGACACAATTTAGCTGACTTTATGCATGCTGGCATATTGTTCCTTTGCGAAATTTAGAAATTACAGTGGATGGGGTCATGTAAGTGGCTGTGGAAAATAAAATGCATCAATATGCATGCATTTTTAATGAGATTCAGCACATTTCCAGAGCACAAAAGAATTGTGAAGGGAGGTAAACTCTTTGTAAACACTGAAGAATCAGTTTCAGGAACATCTCTCTCAGGCAACATTCTCTTCACTGTCGAATTCCATACCACACTTTTTCATGCATTTGGCTTGTAACTTGTATCCTCAGCATGGGATTTCTTTGTTTCTAGGATTATTTGAGCAAGGTTGAAGACAATATTTACTTAAAATTGCCTCCTTAAAACAAATTATCACTAGGTCATAGAGAGCCAAGCAGAGATAAACAGCTCTATATACACCCTATGCGCACTCCCATTGCTACATTTATAGGCACACCCATGTTTGAGAAAGCACCACATGAACCCAGTGTGGTGTAGTCCTTGTCTTCTCAAATGCTGCCTTCTGTGCTGTAGCTAATTCAGATATTCATTGTGCCTTATGTGCTTTTCAACCTTCTCATATTCTGCTACTATTTTTGACCTGTTGACTCTCTCTTTCTCTGCTAAGTAGTTGACTGAAATCATACTTGCCTTCCTCTCCCAAGTCTTCCCCCGTTTATGTCACAGGAGGATTCATTTTTCCCAGTGCAGTATATCTGCATTTGAACTATTTCAGAAAATTAGATCCTTATTGATAGGCTTATCTCCTGTAAGGTTTCAGATCATGTAAATTACACAGTCTTTATTATGAAAAAATGATAGAAACATTCTGGAAAATTTCTTTGCAATCTAGTGTTTCATGAATACAGTCTTTCTCACTGACAATGATAAACTATATTCCCTCAGTTTGTTCCATGTTATTACTTACTTCTTTTTTTCTAAAAGCTTTGCCTGTTATATCCTAGGTAAATCCAGTCACCAAATGGTAATCCTTTAGATACGGATACAGTTTTTAAGTGTAACCTACTCTCTTTCTCTCTATCCTCTTCCCTCCATATCTCTGACATCTTCTCTCCTTTCTAAGTACATTTTTCAATTATTGAAATAATTGAATTTTTGCATATTTCATACATCTTATTAATATTTACTCTCCCTCCCTCCCACTCCCATAACCCACCCACTAGATTTCATGCATCGTATCATATATCTTAAAGCCTACGGAGTCAAGTTTGTGCCCCCAGATACTCCCAGTGTGAGTTCATCCACTAGAACCTGGTCAGCCTATCTAACACTACTCCCTAAGGAAGAAAAACTCTCCCCGACCTAGCAGGAATCAGCTAGCTGCCAATTGTTCCTCAGCTAATCTTGGGCCTCTTATCCATTTCACAGTTTTATGCTGGTTTTTGTCTGATTGAGTTTGCACTGAGTCTTGTGCATGCTGTCATCATTACTAACAGCAAGTCTGAGGAGGCTGGACAATTCAGTGACATCACTTCTTTCTCTATTGGGCTTCCAGCATTCTTTCAACTACTTGCTCCCATTAATAGAACTATATTGGAAATGTTTTTGCACAACCATCTAGGTAATATACTTTTAGAAAAATTCAAAAAACTCAGAAGTAATTTGGTGAATAACAAGCAGCTCTTTAGGAAACCTATGTCAGGTTTTACTCAATTAGTGGGACTTAATGGAGTCAATTTGCAAAACAGTTTCCTGATTGGTCAGTGGAGCTTCTACATCAATCATTGGTGCATGATGAACTTTTATTCATTTTAATTTGATTTTTATGGTTATTAATCAGTTTAGAATTTTTTTTTGTTTTCATAGTCATTCATTTTCTATCTTTTAATAAATGTCTCACTATAACATTGTTTATCTTATAATGCTTTGGTTTTTGGACAAACTTTTTTTGATTTTTCAGGAATGGCTTATGTACTAAAGAAATAGAGCATATATGAAACTTGTTCCGTATTTTATTTAAATATATTTATATTTCAAAGCACTAAGTTTCATTTTGATATATTCATTCATGCACAAAATGTATTTTTTTTAGTCCCTGTGTTTCCTTCTCTTGTTCTTTGTTTTTTTTTTTCATAACATTTTTTTTCTCTAGATTTTCATATGGAAGAAAAAGAATACCTTTGTCTTTGCCTGGTTTATTTCAATTAATAGCACAATCTTTAGTTCTATCCCTATTCCTACAAGTGATACAATTTCATTCCTGTTTATATTTGATACTCTACTTTTCATATGTACTGTACATTCTTTATATATAATATAAAATTGAGCTTTTAGGCAGATTTTATGGATTGTTCATTATGAATAATGTCACAATAATCATAAATATTCAAGTATTTCTATTGTACCTTTAATTACATTCATTTACACATATATCAAAAATTTTAAAGAAAGAACATGTGGTAATTCTGCTTTTATTTTCTCCAAATATATATGAGTTCTACCATTGGCAATGATTTATTTTAAAAAATATTAAGTTGGTCTAAGGTATCAGTTCTTAAAAACTGGTCAATTTAATTATTAGGTATTTTGGAAACATGGGGAGGCATTTCTTGTTATATAACTTATTTAAGAATTTGTCTTGATATTCTGTCTGTCGGAATGGGAGAAAGCATAAAGTTTATACAACGTTCAAATGTCTTGTTAGGTATTGGCTAGAAAGTTCTTATAATTGCTTGATCCCAGTTTTCAATTCCACTTTAAATATTTCACACATTCTAATTGGTCTAATTGTTTTTAATACATACTAATTCAAATAATATAAATTGTGGGAAAATACTTTGCTGGTTATGTAACATACTGACCCTTTTTGAAATTCAGAGCACTGACAGTAAATTACTTGGTGCTTGAGTGTTCATTGAAATAATCCTGCTGGGCTAACATTTGTTGACTTTTAAGTCATGGTGATTCTATGCAAAGATATTAGTATCCTCTTCATTCAACATGTATATTTCAAGCATTAATCCATGTCATGTAAACTTAATTCATCTTAATATATTTGAGTTATACTGTGATTTTTAAAATTAGACATGGTGGTAGATTATATGATCTACAATTTTATAAGCATAGAACTAGAGCTTTTTTGCAAAATTTGTTAAATTTTGTAAAGGAGACTAAATCTTACATATCATCAAGGTCTGTAACACTAATAAGATAAACAGTAATCTTTGTGTGGGAGGAGACGTGTGTGTGTGTGTGTGTGTGAGAGAGAGAGAGAGAGAGAGAGAGAGAGAGAGAGAGAGAGAGAGATTTTGTTATGTTTTGAGACAGAGTCTCAAGTACCCCATGCTGGGCTCAGGCTCATAGTGCAGAACAAGCTGACTGTAGATTTCCTATCACACTATGTGCAGTTCCTGAGTGCTAGAATTGCGGGCATACATAATGATTGGCATCAGGTCTTTATGAAAAATTTAACTGTACATCCGTTTCATTCTCATGATAAATGGTTTTAGTTTTGACTTTGTTGAGGAAATTCTCTACCACATATGAGTCACAGCAATATACACAGAGATTTGTTTCATTGTCTAGTCTTTATAACTGTCACATTGATAACAGAATTGGAGTACACAGAGAAATAAAATAGATTTTTTTTAATTTTTGGTATTGTGTGCCATTTTTTCTCAAGTATTATTTGGTTTCCAACAATTTATATTTTATTATATTTTTATAGAATGTCTTGTTATCAGTTAGCAAATTCCCACCACACACATGAGTTTGGGAATTGTTAATCATTGACCTTTGAAATTTGTTAGATGTTATTCAATGTTATGTTTAAAATGAATTTATTTAACCTAGAAATGTTGCTCAGATATTAATGTCACTAAATTCTCTCTATATGTTTAATGTGAGTGTGTTTTCTTGATAGTACTAATTTGTTGCATCATCACCTATGTAAAATCATTTGTGTGTAAGCATTTCCCATTTTTTTTTATTTAGTACATATATTCTTTGCATTCTTTATTAAGTCAGTTTTACCACTGAGTATATCTATTGTACTTAGAATCAAATAGTGTTGTGATACGGTTCTGTTTCTGATTAGGGTTCATGATGACTCTTTTTAAAGCTGTACATGAATCTGTGTTTATTTTGTTGTAGGACTAGTTATCTGGGGCTTTGTGCATGAGAGAATAGGTAAGAATTGTACCACTGAGCTACATCCCCAGCTCTTCACTTACTTTGTTACAGAGTCTCACTAAGATGCCCCAGGTGGACTTGAACTCACTCTTCATTTCATTCTGACATTGAACTTGTGATTCTTCTGTTCTAGCCTAGTAGAATTATAAATGTATTTCACCTTGACCAGCTTGTATCTTGAAGTTTTATGAAATCCTACATTCTAAATCATTTGTTAATTCTACTCTCCATGCTGATAAATTTCTATTTCTGTTTCCATTATTTGCTTATATTTCCTTTATTTCTTTTTATACTGGAGTGTTTTCTCAGAATTTTAAAAAAGTTGATGATATCAGTCATTCATTTTCCTAAATTTCAATGATGTATTGTGTCTATTGAAATGTTCAAGTGAACAAACATCATTTAAACATATATGCAATTTTGGACCAGGGAGATAGCTTCATGAGTGAATTACTTGAAAGTCTGAAGACCTGAGCATAAAGATCCCCAACACTCATGTAAAATTCTGTGCACAGAAATATATACCTAGAACCCAGAAGTGTTGGGATGGGGTGGAAACAGGAGGATCCTCAGTGTCCAGCTTATACAGACAGTTAATGTGTTCTGGTATCAGAAGGAGACTTTATTTCAAAATATAAGGTGGATGACTAAAGAAAAGCCATAACTGAAGTTATTCTCTGACCTTCATATGCATAAGTTCTTATATACACATTCACATGCACACATCCATATACGAGAGATGAGAGAGAGAGAGAGAGAGAGAGAATGTATGAATAAGGTCACTTACCCTTGTCAAAATGCTTGTGCAGCTACTAGCAATGTGTGGCTTTCTACCTTTTGCCCCTTTTCTCTTATGTGAAATATGATCACTAATAGTGTCTCTCCCATAAGAATTTTTGTGTTGTTAACAAATCAAAACTTGAAAATATCTTTGCATAGTCCCTGGCACATGGGCAATATTAATTGCTAAATGTTATTATTTTTATTTAATGTGTATGAGTGGTTTGCCTACATGAACATAAGTGCTCATGTGTCTTGAAATGCTCTTGGAGGTTAGAAAAGGGTGTCAGATTTCCAGGAACGGAAGTTATGGACCATTGTAGGTGCTGGTAATTGAACTCCAGTCCTCTGCAAGAACAGCTAGTGGTCTTAAATGCTAAGTCATCTCTCTCCAGTCCCTAAAATTATTATTTTTTAATTAAAAGGGAAATATTTACTTTCCTTAACTTTTCCTCAGGATGAAAGACCTTGCTTATATTTATTTTTAGTTCATTCGAAATGAATTAAAATTTTTAAATTTCTCTAAGCAGTAGCTTACCTGTGTCTTCCAAATTATGGTGTGTGACGCTTCATTTAGTTTCAAATGTTTCTTAATTCATTAAAGTCATGTTTAATTTAAAATATGTTATACAGTTTCTTCAGATATAAAAACTGACCTACGCCCTCAATATGTGATTCCAATCTTTGATGCAGGAACTTAATATGTACTACTTCCGTGAAATTTAATCTTTTGATTACTTTCTGAATTCCATTCTTATATTAAATATATTCTAGTTTCCTTAATATTCCTTGTATGCTTGAAAACAAATCCCGAATTTTTTGTATGTGATAACTCGATTTTGCCCATGCTAATTTTCAGATCTTCAGTATTTAACTTACATTGGGCTGCTCTTCCATCAGTCAGATATAATAATTTTTATGCTTTCCTTTCAAAGTGTCATATGAAAAGTGGTTATTAATATTCAATACACACATATACATACATAATCATATATATGTACTCAGAGCAACCTACAAATGCATGCATGTTAATACATATATATATACACATGCATTCATCCATATATATTATTGTTTATATATGTATAATATACAAAATAGGGTAAATATGACATATGCCATACAATAGTATATTGAATTATACCTATATTATTATATAGACAAAATTTAAAATATCACAAAATATGCACTATAATAAATCATGCTATTTATATGATGTAAATTAGATGTTATATACACACAACATATATAGTACAGTGGTATATGTTTGCTATCAAACATTAGTTGTATAAAAATCTCTATTAACTCCTTTGTGCCTTTATCATTTTATCAATAAAAAATAAAGAATATATTTGAGTAAGAGATCAAACTTACAGTGTGCTGCAAAAGTGGTTTTGCTTAAAATAGCTCCTAAATAGTTTGCAGTTGTCTGACAGCTTCAAAATCATGTCTAAGTCTCAGCAACTTGGTTATCTGATAGATAACCAGTATTAAAAAATGCTGAATAGAGGCAGAGTGTGTCCTTAACTGTTTACAGTTTTCCTGAAAAAAAAAAATCTCAGATCAGATTGTTCCAGGATAAAACTTTGCAAATTTCTCTTTTCTCCATTTCTCAGCATCTCTGTATAGTGTGACAAATGTTTTGAAGATCTTACTCCCAATTAATGTAGCCACAATAGGCACTATCTTTGTAGTCTCATTCTCAAGGTAAATGAAGGCAATTCTCACAGTTTCTCAGTTAAGTGCAGGATGAATCAAAATAAAACCCCAGCAAAAAATATGTCTTTAAGCCATGTAAGATTGACACCTAATAAAGCAACTTGCACATTATAACAATTCCCTATCCTGGTGAGTAATGAAGTACACACAGCTCACTCTTTACCTTCTGGAATGCAGCTGCCAGTTGTAATTTCTGGTCTCTCACCTTGTAGCTCAAACTGGCACAGAGTACTATGAGCCTCCTGGGCAATCAGCATTGTTGAACTCATTAATCCCACTCCTTAAAGGCCTTGTTCATCCTCTGACTGAACTGTTAGCAAATGGCTTGGGACTGAGAGACCTTCCACAGAGCTCCTCTGCTCTTTCTCAACAAGGCACATATAACAAAGGTTCACGGTATACATATGAAACTGTTTATTGAGTGTTAGATGGGTAACATTTGCAGTGTAACTTGATAGGTGGACTAATATGGTAGATGTGACTTAGCTTGATGTGGTTACTAAGATATATCAATGAGAGAATTCTATAACTTGCTCATAAAGAATGCAAAGATGCATATATGCTTTGGTTCTCATGAGTGGGGTTTGGAAATTACTATGTGAAAATCCATATAAATTGCCAGTCTGTAGGTTAACATAACTCAGAGACTAGTCTATGATACACACTGGACTACTTAAGTCATTTAAAATATTGTTTGGCAAACGGTTGCATTGACTTGACAAATTGAGATTCTTCATTAGTTTCATGTTGCTTTTGGCTTCAGTCTTTTTAACTACCTCTCTCTACTCCTGGCTTTCAGCTTAATAGTAACCTTGAGTGTATTGAAAACTTTGTGCATGGTAGTACTGGAAGCTGGTGGAGGTGAGCTAATGGTTTTGTCTTTCTAAAGTCTTAAAGTACAGTGCTCTGAATAGTATTTCTAAAGTATTTGTAATATTCCAGAGATTTTGAAACATGGAGTCTGCTCAAATAGTAATACAAGAAATGCTAATATCCTAGAACCATTTTTCTTTTAAAGATGGAATGCCTACTTTTGAGGAAGGTGTAATAAAATCCTCTAAACGTGGACCGGATCTAAGCTCTCCCCCCGACACGGATGGAAATTGGTAGATACAGCTATCCCACTGTTAATTAAACCAGGTTCTGACCTCAGAGAGTTGACGACAGCCAACCATAAATGATGACTTTTCAGCAGTATAGAAAGAACACAATTTTAGCAAGCATAGGGCCTTTAAAGATAATGAATCTTATTTTTTAAATTTGTTTATGTGGAAATAAAGACTACTGATATTACTGATTTAAAAGTCAGATAATTTGATACAATATTTAAATGAACCCTCTGTCCATTGGTTTGTATAAAGATCTTTAAAGACTTTCTTTTCCTATAATGGTAATTTCAGAGATTCTCCACAAAAATATTTCCCAGAAGTAGCACAACACTAGTTATCCCTTCCTGCTGCATTAAACAATTAATGTAATTTGTATAATATTGTTAATTTGTTAGATTCAGTATAGCATAGATGTAATAATGCTCCTGAACTGCAATGGCCTGGAGGAAAGAAACAGTACTAAATATAATTAAAGGGAAGGGTAGAGAGATGACTAAATTGTCTGATATCAAATGTGAAGACCTGAGTTCAGACCCCAAGGACCAATCTAAAAATTTTGGTGCAATAGTGTGCACCCCGATCCCCAGTTCCATGGATTTTAGAGGCTTGCTGGCCCACTCGTTTAACCAACATGGCAAGCTCCAGGTTCAGGGAGAAACTTTGTCTTAGAAAATAAATAAGAAAGGCATCAGGGTAGATACCTGAGGCTGATTCTGGCCCTTACACCCAAGTGCACACATGTATAATTGCACACAAGTGCTCACATAACCATAAGAATATTTACATATATAACACATGCCTGCCCATATATAATAAAGCATTTAATCAGAGTAAATATAATAAACGGTAGATTAGAGGGTCTATATGTAGTAATATTCTAAAGGCAGAAAAAATATTACATAGCTTTCTATATATCTGATAAAATATATGTGTAAGGCTTATTTTAGGTAGGCAATTCAGAGGACAGTGTCATCTTCAGCTTGAGAGGGAAGTGGGAGAGAGTAGAAGTTATTTTATTGTTCTTCCCATTAGGTCAGTTGGGAAATGTGGGTGAATCACAGGAAGATCCTGTACTATTAATATATTTTCTGTACTGATTTTTACTATTGTCAAACAAAGGGCCATCTGGAAGAGGTGGAAATACTCAGCCTGCATCGTGATGAATCAGTTGTTTGAAACTTGTAACAGTTTAGGCCAGGATGGGATGGATGCTGAATTTGCATTATATGTAATGAGATCAGACAATGGGTTGGGATACTATGCACATAGTAAAGATTCGGCTTTCCATGCTGTCCTTTGGAGAGAGTGGGGCATGTCTTACTGAAGTGGCAGTTGTGGAGTGTCCACTTGGGATAGCAATGGAGAAAACTCAAAGGACTAGCTTGCACAGAACTTAACAGTACAGCTTTTATTTCCCTTTGTTATGATGTTTTAGAGTTATTCAAATGATAGCACTTCTAAGTTAGAAACTTGACATGCATTCAACTTACTAAAACAGTAGTTGAAATATTGAAGAGATTATTAAAGTAGGAACTAAAGGAGGAAAGAAAGCTACTGATTTCATATAATTAATAGGCAATATTCTGAAAATATAGACCCATAAAATAATCTAAACAATAATGAGAAATTCGCAGGAGGAAAATTCTTAAACTGCATCTGACAGGAATATAAGCATTTGCATGTTACTCAACAGACCTAACTCAATCTAATGGGGATTCACTCTTTACAAGTGTAAAGATATTTTTATTAGGAAAACGAAACAACAAAACAAAACAAAAGTAACAAAAGCTTCTTCCATAGAAAATTGCAGGAGATTTTAGAGTTCATCAGTTCAAATACTTAAAGGGCTAACACCACTTTCACTAAATTCTTTAACTATGGAAGAACACACATGATCGTGAATATATGACACTGATAATACTTAAGCATTCATTCAAAATCACATACTGTTCCTTGGACCTAGAGTTCATTGGTTAAAATAAACCTTAAGATGGAGCCCCATATCCTTGTGAAAATACACTCCACCATAAGATTTCCAAAGTCAGTTGACAAAGTCAGAATCCAAAAAAGGGTGGAAGACACTTAAATTCAGTCTCAGTCAGACTGCCACCTGTGAAAGACAAACAGAATTTGCTCCACAACCATTGTTTATCCTGGTATTTGTAATCTGATGTCTGTAATTTCTCATTATTTCAGTTGAGGATCATTTCCACTTGGAATGATTCTCATTTTCATGAGCTATAACAATCATAACAATAAATTAGGTCATATTTTCTGGAAGTTTATGAAGAGGAAAATGAATGAGCAATTAGAAAAATTATATTCTAGCCTTTGACACTATTGGCTTGATACCTTGTGTTACTCTATATATTATGAATAGACCAATGGATTTACTTTTCCAAAAATGGGTTAACTTACTTCAAAACGTTGAGTAAGTTTTAAAAGACTATTTCTTCTTGGTTTCTAATAAGGATGCTTGCTCAAAATGCATGTGTATGGAAGTTCATGTGTATAGTACACATATGTCGGTGGGTGCATGAGCCCAACTATTAATATGAGTCTGGAGACTAGAGGTCACACTTGGCTATCATTTCTCAGGTGTCATTTTTTTTGTTTTGTTTTGGGACATGGTCTCTCACTGGCCTGGACCTTTCCCAGTAGATCAGACAGGTTATTTGGTCAGCCCCAGGACCACTTCTCTCTTTATCCCAGCACTGACTGCGATTAATGCATGTCATCACATCTGGCTATTTTATGTGACTTCCAGGAATGGAATTAGGGTCCTCATGCTGTCTCAGCATGCCCTTTAGAGACTGAGTTATCTCCCCTGCCTGACATTATTTTATGGACAGTTGATGTTTTGCATACTGCAGCATAGCTAATTGCCAGCTTCTTCTATGTACTGTGATTGCTTGAGAGT
Organism: Eospalax fontanierii; assembly: GCA_035773235.1. Taxonomy (NCBI): domain Eukaryota; kingdom Metazoa; phylum Chordata; class Mammalia; order Rodentia; family Spalacidae; genus Eospalax; species Eospalax fontanierii. The sequence continues at coordinate 65,569,481 of CM069536.1, forward strand.
CAAGTCATTTCTTATTTAGGGAAAGCATTTGTAGTCTTTCCATTCAATGCAAGATCATAATAAATTCAGACATGTTTATTGCACTAGAAATGCAATGAAACAACTAGAGGATCAGAGGTTTCTTCTGTGGAAGATGTCATCAGGCTCACATGAAGGTATCAGCTGAGGCTGTGCTATTGTTTGAGACTTGATTGAATCTCAGAAGTCACAAGTTCCTCTGACATTCACCTCTGTGTCTGGTGTCTTGGTATAACAGAAGTTTCTTTTCTTCTAGGCTCTTGTCCAAGGGGAAATTCTTCACTCAAAGAGGATTTTTCCTCAAGATTTTCTCTGATCCTTGTCTCATGACCTCTTGCTCTGACAACATGATTGTTTCTCGCTTTTCCTCCAAGGAAACTAGAGCATAATGAATACATTATCATGTTAGATCAGATCACTGGGATACATTTCCATGTAGAAGAACTCAAAGCTAATTGACTGAAGCATATAAATGTGTACTGTATATATATATATATATATATATATATATATATATATATATATGCACGTCAATGATATCAGATCATTTCTGCTTAAAAAAACTCATTGAATACTTCGCATGAAATCATGGGCTATGTGTGCTTTAGTGATACATTGATTTGAAATATAAAATCCAAACATCTTGTTAGGCAACACTTATTAAGTGACATTCAACATGTTTACATTATAGTTGAAATAAAGATTAGTCTTTCCATGCTTACCTGAATCTCAAATTGTAAAGAATAATGAAAAAAATAAAACAGTTGTTTAGAGATATTGAACCTTTCTCTACATGTTGTTTTCATATAAGATTACATCGAAGAGATGTCTCCCTCCTAACCAGTGGCATATATTTAACATCTAGCTTACAAGATTTTACTTTATGATAAAGCATAACATTTGCCTATTTTTGAGTTAGTAATTATAAATAATAAAACATGTACTTTGTTATGAAACCTTGGATACGTTCTTGATTTTCTAACTAATTAAAATTTTATAATATCTATTTTATTGAGTTTTTGTGCATTTCAAACATCTTAGTTATATTTGAGTCATCTCCAGATTTCATAAATGCCATCATATATAATAAGACCGCAGATGTCCCTCTATATGAGTTTATCCACTGGAGAGATTGGCTTCTTTAAGAGAGTGACTCCCTCATCCAGGAGTGATGAGTTGCCAATAGACATTACTGAGGTTTGAACATTAAGAGTCATGCTTGTGAGGTAAGCATTCTTATCTCTGGGCAATACCCACAGTCTTGTTATATTTTTATGTGTGAATTTATAGAGAGAATGGTCATGGGGAAAGATGGATATTAAATTTTAAAAGGAGATGCAAGAGGTAGGTAGGAATGGAACTTACGAACCAAAGGCTGAAATTCAGTTTGTAATTGACTTAGAAACAAAGTTTTGTCATATATTTGAGAATAATAGGCTCTTGGGTGTACTTCTAATGTGCTCTTTGAGCACAGAGCTGATTTCTCTTCACTTATTTTAAATAAATTCCTTCACTTATTTTAAATGATTCTCACCATTGTCTACTTGCCTTTAATGATGAGAAAACTAACCAAAATATGTGAACTACTGAACTTTATTTGACAATCCTTGCTCATCATGTGTCTTCAGCATCCCCCTTCCCTTTCTGGATTCTGACTTCAGATTCTCTCAATATCATGGTCACCCTCCAATATGTTACATCACTGAATAGCTAAATGGAATACAAATTTTTGGCTTTTGACTTTTCAGCCCAAACAAACCTACCCTTTTGTGCTGCAAAAGAATATATCTTTCCACTGTTTAGACTTTTGGGGACATATCAGATTGAAGAACAAGAAGAATTGAGTACTCTGGCCTTCCTGAACTAGTTCCTATAGCCCTAGCATTATATACTCAAATGTATTCCAGAAAATACTGTCTACTCTATCATAGTTCAATATTTCTGTGAGGTAGCCTTCTATAGAATTGCCATCCTTTTGTTCTAGTCACTTCCTATTACTGCATAGTTTGCAGATTTTTCCTTATATAGTGTGTGTATATATATATACAAACATCTACATCAATACCTATACATTTATAAATATATACTTTTTCATGCATAGGTATACTTGCACCTGATTTGAGGATAATTTTCAAATTATACATGAGAACATGAAATGAGATATCATTAAGCTAATGGGCTGTTTATTATACACATCTGAAATTTTCAAAGTTTTTCAAGTGAGACATTTATATATTAAGTAACATGTGTATGCATGTTTGTATAAATGTCATTGAAGTATATGAAATAGTAGCACACTATGTATAGAGAATCATGCAATGAGACAGATATTCTGCATCCTTCTTGAAGCATAAGATTTCTCTTTTCAGGGCAGTTCAATCCTATCATTAGTTGATACTTCCTTTTAAAAATGTTCTCACTAATTATTTGAGAACTGTTTTTATCACATTTAGTTCCACTTCAACTACTTCCAAATGTACCCCACTTGTTTACATAAAGACTGTCATTTTTCTCTTAAATCTGTTCAGTCTAATTTGTGTTGTCCATATACACTTAGGTATAAGGCTATCCATTGGAGAGTGGTGGATCTATCTGGGCATATTCTTAAACAGGAGTGTGTTGTTTAATCTCCATGAGTTCTTGTAGTTACTGGTACTTATTTTGCTATTTGTTAGATGCTTTATTCCACTGTGGTCTGATAGAATGTATTGGACTATTTCAATTATTTTGTATTTGTTTTGAGTCCCAGAAAGTGGTCAGTTAAAAAAAAAACGCATAGGCTGCCAAGTAGAAAGTGTGTTCTTTGATTCTTAGGTAGAATATTTTGTAGATGTCTATTAAGTCCATTTCCTTCAAGATGCCATTTAATTCAGATGTCTCTCTGTTTAGTCATTTGTCCAGTTGATCTCTCTGTGGATGATAGTGAGGTACTGAAATCAACTACTATTACTTGGTGAGGCTTAATCTGTGTTATATACTCCTGGAATACTGGTTTTATGAAATTGGTTATGCCAGAGCTCGGTCCATATATTTTCTTTATTGTAATATCTTGCTGATCAGTTGCTCCTTTGATTAAAACGAAGTGGCCCTCTTTATCTCCTCTGATTAGTTTTCATTTGAAGTCTGTTTTGTCAGGTATTAGAATTACAGCTCTTGCTTGCTTCTTAGGGTCCTTTGCTTGTAATAGATTTTTTTCCTATTTTTTCACCTTAAGATATTGTCTACCCTTGGTGTTTAGAAGAGTTATTAACAGACAACCAATACCTGGGTTTGCTTTCTTGATTCATTCCACTTGACCATCTCTTTTGACAGGGTATTTGAGCCATTGATATTTAGTGTTATTATTGAAAGATTTGTATTTGATACCTTCATTTTAATGTCTTTGTGTTTCTATTATTAAATCTTGCTGTTTCATTTCTGTACCTCTTGGGTATACTCTTTCTTATCTTCAGTTCCTTGTATTGCTTGAATATTCTCTGTATAGATGGCTTGTTGGACCTGAATTCTTTCAGCCTATTCATGTCACAACAGTTTTGCATTCCTCTTCTACCATGATAGATAGATGGATAAAGTATTTGGGGTTGGCAACCATGGTCATTTAGAACTGGGAATACTTTGGTCCAGGCTCTTTTGGCTCTCATAGTTTGCAATGAAAAATCAGCTGTGAGTCTGATGGGTTTTTCTTTATATGTAACTTGGTGTTTTTCCCTAGAAGCTTTCAGTACTTGCCCTTTGTTCAGTATATTTGATGTTTTTTACGATGATATGCCATGTGTTGCTTCTGTTCTGGTCATGTCAAACTGGTATTGTATGTGCTTCTTGAATCTCTATAGATAAGTCTTTCCTTATTTTGGGGAAGATTTCTTCTATAATCCTGTGGAAGATTGGTTCAGTGTCATTGATCTGAAATTCTTCTCCTTCCTGTATGCCCATGTTTTATTAAATTTTGAATGGTGTTTGCCCACGGAGTCCATATCTTCAATTTTGTCATCCACACTTGATATTCTGTTTTCTGCTTCATTCATTCTGTGTGTGGGGCTTTCTCCTGTCCTTTCTAATGGGCTTACTGAAGTTTTCAAATCCCTGTTCATTTTGGCTTGGGTTTTCTTTAACATTTCTATGCCTTGTAAATTCACTTTTCGAGTACTGAATTGTTTTTATTTCATTTCATTAAGTCTTATGTTCATATTTTCTTGAGCGTCTATTAGAAGTTTATGCCCATCCGCTCTGAATTCTTTGTGAGTTATTTGTGTGTTTCTTTTTAAGTTCTTGGTCATGTTTATGATTGTTCTTATAAATTTTGCATCCTGAATTTCCTCATAATGGCTCTCATTATGGTGCACTTCTGTATGTATTTGGGGGGGCATAGTGTCTTGGTTTTCATTTTATCTGTGTTTTTGGACTGATTTGAAAGTGGAGCACATGCATGTTCTTTGTTGTTTGTGTGTCCAGTAGGAAGTTCTGTTATGCTTTTAATTTATTTTTTCTTTCTGTTTATATTGTTTGTGTATCTTGGTTGCTTTTTTTAGGTATCAAAAATAAATCAGTGTGTGTTTCAGGTTCTTTCAGAGTAGTAGGTTGATCTGGGTAGCTGGTGGGAAAGGATAGTGAGTTAAGAGAGTTGGTCTTTGTCAGAGAGATCAGGAGCCAGTGGAATATTTGCTAGGAAGTTTAGCTAGGGTGGATTAGAAAGCCACCCTAGAGATCTAAGGGAGAGGAATTAGAGCAGGTCTGAGGCCAAGGCTAACAGGGTATAGTATGGGAGTGGGGTAGAGGAGTGGAACAGAAACATGGAGGTTGGGATCTGATTTAACAGAGTGCTAGGTGGGCACGTCTGTCAGGTCAGGAGCAAGGAGAGATGGGGTTGAGGACCACCTGAGGAGGTAGTTAGCAGGTTAGCAGTCTACCTATTTCCTTTTAAAAAACATAAAAAGCAAGAACAAACTTCAGTCTTTACCCATTTTAGTAGAATGTTATCAGTCTTTCAGAACTGGTGTGTAAGCATCTACGGAGTAATGATGATGATCCTGGATTAAGATCCAGGGGACTCAAAGGAAAGATTCACAGCATCACAGCTCGCTTTCACACACGTTATACTTGATTTTTGTCACATAGCAAATGATCAGTAGACCAATACATTAGTTGTTTTACTTTTTATTTTTATGATAGCACCAAAATTCCTATTAGAAAAAGGAAATAGTGTCACAAAATATTTTGACTTAACCTGATTCACCAGCTGTTAACAATTTAGTTTATTTGACCCACTTATCAATTGATCAATCTACTCTTCCATACCTCTAATTACTTGTGTCATTGTTTCAAAAAAAAAAAAAACTTCAAGGGAAGGAGTTTGAATGTCATCAAAATATATTGCATGAAATTCTCAAAGAATCAATAAAATATATTTAAAAACTGAAAATCGTCTTTTCCGCAAGAATAACACAGCCATTCATAATCAGGAGCAACAACATCATCTCTTAGGGAACCCATTCAATTTTACCAACGTTAAATTCAATAAAGTTTCCCATTCTGATATAAGTCCCAAATTACAATGCCATGTTGCATTTAGTTGCACTGTCTCAAGTGGAATTGCTTCTACAGTTTTCCCCCTATTTTTCATTAGTTTGGTGTTTTAAAACAGGTTATTCTATAAACTGTCACTCAAACCGCAACCATCCAGCATTTCCTTCTGTGTCCTAAACTATTTGTATGTCAAGAAATCCATCAACACATTATATTATTTTTCAAAACTGACATCAGAAGGCACACAATGTCAGCTTGGCCGACCTCAGGTGATGTTTACCTGAATCAAATTTGTATGTGTCTGATTCTGTTTTTATTACTATCATTTTATTGTGAGTGATCAGTAGGTTGCAAGTTAATATGTCATCAGTATATCAATTCCTTATCAACATTTCATTACCCCCAAGTTTACCATTAATTTAGTGTCATACCTGAATTTTCAATGAAATTTGAAATACCTGTTTAATTAAGCTGAACAAGAAACACAATTGTGTGTGTGTGTGTGTGTGTGTGTGTGTGTGTGTGTGTATGTTCAGGTTTGGACTTAATCCATTCTGAGTACAGAGATTTCAATAAAAAAATGAAGCTACGATCCTTGCCAGTATATAAATAATGTTTAGCATGGTGGTGTATGCCTTTAACCCCAGCTCGTCTCACTCCTATGTCAGAGACAGGTAGCCTTTTTTTGAGAACATAGTCAGCCTTGTCTACATAGCAAGTACCAGGGTGTATCCCATTTTTGAAAGACCAATAAATTAATGAATGAAATTAAGTAATTTAAAACCAGTAAATAAAATGAATTGAATTAATTTAACTTACAAAGGAGTTCTTATAAAAATTCAGTATTGTTCAATCAAAATATAATTATTCTATGCTCAAGGAGGGTTTTGTCTGTGAGAAGGACTGAGTGGAGGAAATGAAACCGTTTATCTCTAATATTTTAAGATATAAAAATGGCATGTGTATTGCAATTCATCTAAGTGCTGGTGATCAGAGCCCAACAATCTTAGGCTATGTACTTTCTGATGAATGGGTATCATTTTCTTAATTCTGCATTGCAACTCAAGCTGCTAATCACCTTTTCTTTTACATTCACATATTCAGTGACTTTTTGCTGAAAACCTAGCATATGAATTTATGCACAATAATTATCAACAAATGCCAATCCAAAGATAGCAACATGTAAAAGAATAATATATAAAAAAGAATAATACTGTTGTGTGTGACAGCAGATAATTTCAGTCCCACCAGCACTCAGATGGCAGAGGGAAACAGCTCTGTGAAGTTGGGTCAACCTGGTCTACATAGTGAGTTCCATGCAAGTTGGGGATACAGGGAGACCCTGCTTCCTAAAATAAAAAGAATAATGTATAATATAGCAAATTAGAAAGGAACAAATAAGTACATATAAAAGAATAGGTAAATGGGAATAATCCACGTAATCAAGGTTGATTAAAAAGAAAAAAATTGCAGTAATGTATATTTTAACGTCATATAACACAAAAACTTTGTAAATTCAGTAATTGTAGAAAAAGCATAGATCATAATAATTCATTAAAACAGCAATAATAGCAGCAATCCTGAAAAAAAACTAGATATAGATGGAGATTCTTTCAACTTGCAAATATGGGTTCCCATCACAACTGTTGGTGAAAATTAAACACCAAATCAAAAATCTTCAATGTTGCTATTTCTGTTCAATATTGTATGTAAGAATCTGTTCAGTAAAGTGAAGTAAAAAATGTAAAATCATCTAAGTTTAAGAAAAAAGTATAAAAACAATTTATTTACAGGCAGTGTGAAACTGTAAATAAAAAATTCTAAGGAAATATCAAAAATACATAAAAATTAGTTAATAAGTTAGGTTTTATGATAAAATAATTGGCATATAACCCATTATTTTAAGAGATTAAAATAATCTTGGGGCTGGAGAGATGAAAACAGTTAAGAGCACTGCCTCCTCTTGCAGAGGACCAGAGTTCAATTCCCAACACTCAAATAGTGGCTAGCAACTGTTTGTAACTCCAGTTCCATGGTAATACCAAACCTTCTTCGGACTCTGCAGGCACTGCACAACATGGGTGAACTTGCACACATTTTTGCCATAAACTCATACACATGAAATAAAAACAATGACTAAAATAAGTAGAATAATCTTAATAAACAAGCAAAGTTGACAAACTTAAAGTAAATATATATATATATATATATATATATATATATATATATATATATATATATATATACTACAGAAGAGGAAAAATAACAGCAATGTTTTTGGAAAGAGTTCACTCGTTCACAGATGAGACCTAGATCATTTTGCAAATAGAGGGTTATTTTTAATGATGTTTTAGAAAGTTTTTGAGATCTTCTTTCTACCTACTCCAAGGGATCAAAGGGCATTCTTAGAACTCATTCCCTTTTAATTGAAAAAAATATTTTCATTGGCATTGCTTTCTTTAAGAAGTAACATGATTACATTGAAAGACTTTGTATCAATTATTCTTAATTAATATCATTAGACAAGCACAACAAACTCCAGTGGCAGTGAAATAAAATGTTCAGGGAAATAGCGTAATGTCTGTTTTGAGTGCTTACATGTCTTTTACATTTAAAAGAAAACATTGTAATCATTTGGTACATTCCTAACTTAGATCTAATTCTCTGCTGTTTCTCCTGGGTCTGGTAACAAGTCTACCTCGTTTCATAATGAAGAACCCTGGAGAATTATAGGGAAGGGGGGAAAAAACAGGAAAAGAAGCAACCAAATATTTAATTTCTTCAGTTCTAGCATTCCAGGATAAGCAGTTTTTGCCATTGCTTCTCTTCACACCATAACCTGGGGCTGTGAAAAAGGTGGTCCACAGGATGCAGCAAGGAAAGAGAACGTGCTTCAAGCAGAGAGCTGCTAAATGACTACTCCACCCAAGTAGCGTAGTACAAAACAACCAAGTCATAACATTAACTCAGGAAGACAAATACTGCAGAGAATTTTGCTTTCTAGAAGCTGAAGTTTTTCATGAAAATGATTAATAAATTATCTATATAGATGAATGTATAAGAGGTGTTTAGCCATTTGCTGTTCAACTCTTCAGTAATTAATTTAAATTATCCTTTGTTGTAATGATTTTGAGCACTTTCCTATTGACAGAATACATTATAATGGACTGGCCAGATAATGCTTTATTTTTAAATTTTAACTATAAAGGAAGAATTCTGTTATTTTTTATATACAGATAATTAATAACTTTTGAGCACTGGTAATTTGTTTGAACATAATAATGATAAAACATATATTGACAGAAAAGGTGGTAAAAGAGCAAGAGAGCTGAATGGCATGTTGGGAAGAAGGGCACTGAACTACAGGAAATATGAGAATGGTGACTGAGACTCAAAAGCTAGGAAAATGATATATGCAAACCTATAGACATTTCCTAATATACATAGAGAACAAATAGTTATGCTGGGGAGGACAGTGCTTCCCTGAGACACCAAAGACTATCGTTAAAAAAACAGCCTGGTACTTAAACATGTCAAAATTGTTTTATTGATTCTATGAAAATTCCATGCAGAGTATTTTGATCATATTCAGATCCCTCCCCCATCTCTACCTTGACCTTCCTACCCCCTACACACAAATTCATGCCTTCTATTATTTTGTTAAAAGCCCATTGAGCTTAATCTGTGTCCCCATATGTTCTTGGGTTCATTCCCTGGAGCCTAGACAAGAATCCCAACATCACAGCCTTGAAGAATTCTGACTCTTCTCCCAGCAGCTATCAATTGCCAATAGTTCCTTAGCTAGTGCTGGGGCTTCTTACCAACCTCCCTTCTCTAAGATGAGATTTTGTTTGGCTTGAGCATAAGGTATATGCATGATGTCACAATTACTGTGAATTCACACCTGCAACATATCTGAAACACAATGGTTGCTAATAGTTGTATACTACCTCTGACTCTTACAAAATTTCAGTTCCCTCTTCCACAAAGATCCCTGAGCCTCTGAATGATATAGATGCCCCATTTAGGGACTCTGACATCTCTTATTCTCTTGACTTGGCCAGGTCTTTGTGTTGCCATTTGCAGCAGGAAGTTTCTCTGATGAGAATAGAGATATTTATTAATTTATGCTTATAAAAACAAGTCATTAGTAATCAGTTTAATTATATGTTCAGTCAGCAGAATAAACGCAGGTTTACTCTATAGCCAATAAAGTCTCTGATTAGTCCCAATTTAGTCCTGATATCAGTGTCAGGGATGGGCTCTGTCTTGTGAAGTGGGCCTTAAATCCTTCCTGAAAGTGGTTAGTTACTACATTAACATTCCTGTCACTGTGGCATAAATTGTCATATCTTGCCAAGCAATGGTTATTTTAGCTCAAAGGGTTTATAGCTTAATAAGGTAGATGATAATTTTTTTCTCTTCCAGAAGCTTGCATGCCAACTTGATAAAAACTAGGCAATAGTGTTCAAACTTTGAGGTCAGTACAAGCTTCTTTTTTTTCCTTGTTCTAGGACACATGTATGTTCAGTCTTCATCAATGTGGTCTTATTGCAATTTCAGGTTGTTAACCAGAGCAATAAGAATAACCAGTACTGTTTGAGGGTCTGTGGGACTACAGGATTAAAAATTTCAAAAGAGGGAGCCCATCTCTCGAATCGTGTTTTTAAATTTACTGGCCTGTGGTAACTGGTAGGGGTTTGTCCCCATCCTGTAAGGTATCTCCATTCGCATTCTTTTTGGCTATGTAAATATTGTAGGAGTGTCTATGGTAGTGGGTTTCTATCATTTTTTCTTAGGCCTTAGTGTTAGACAGACCTCCTCACACTCCTTCCTCTAACCCCATGTAGCTCTTCTTTTTCCATTATTCTCATCTCCCCTACCACTGCATTCCATCTTCTATCCTATGAACCCCCCTCCCGACATTAGCTGTTTACTATATTCTGGACTCTATAAATTTTCCAACTGAAACACAATCTAAAGATTCAAAGCTAGCTTACTTGACTTATGAGAGAGAAAGTGTGATGTATATTTATTTATTTTTTTACCTTGCTTTGGGTTATCTCACTCAGGAGGAATAATCAAGTTCCATTTGTTTACATGTACATTTTATAATCTTGTCTTCCTTAAGACTTGAATAATCTATTGTGTATATGTGTCATACAATCATTATTAATTAATCAGTTAATGACCATCTAGGTGATTTATATTTCCTAGCTATTACAAAAGAGCAGCAACAAACACAAATAAAGAGGTATCTCTTGTATAGGATAGAGAATCTTCAATTTGTTGGATGGAGCTTCGTATCCTAGTACATTGTTGATTTTGAAGAAAGTAACATACTGAGAGGAAAGGTTGGGTGGACGGATCTGTAGATGTCTCTCAGGTACATTTCTTTTATGAAGTCCTTTAACTCCAGGGTATTTCCATTTAGTTTGTATCTGGATGACCCGATGTTTATTGGTAAGAGTGAGGTCTTAAAGTTACCAGTTATGACTGTGGGAGCCAATGTATGATTTGACACCTAATAATATTTCTTTTATGAAATCAGGTACTCTTATTTGGGGCATATAAATGTTTAGGCTAGTATTATCTTTTTGGCAAGAGTTGATTTTCATGAGTGTAAAATGTTATGCCTGCCTCCTGAATAGTTTTAGACTGAAATCTAATTTTCCAGATATCATAATGACTAGCCCTGCTTCTTTGTTGGTTCTGTTTTCTTGGAAAACCATTTCCTATTCTTCTCCACAGTGTGTTGTTGCTCATTGATGGGGAAGTATGTTTCCTGAAGGCAGAAAAAGATTGATATTTTCTTCTAATCAAATCAGTCTGTGTCTTTTATTGGGGAACTGAGGTTGTATACATTGAGAATCATTACTGAACGTATTAAATTTTTTATGTTGTGGTTTTGATATTGCTTTCTTTCATTTCTTTTGGTTAGTTGTCCTGGAATTGTTTATTCCTTGTGATCTCCTTGCTGTGTTTAATATTCTTTATATACTGAACTAATTCTCCTAGTATCCTCTGTAGAGTTAGTGATAAATTCTTTAATGTGCTTTTATCACAGAAGGTTTTCCTTTCTTCTGTTTTTACCACTGATATTTGTTGAGTATAATGTTTGGCATTTGCATCTGTGGTTTTTAAGAATTTGTAGAGCATTAATTCAAGTCTTCCAAGTTTCAAAATCTCCATTGACAAATCAGATGCTCTTCCAATGGCTTGCTTTTATATGTGATGTGGTCTTGCTCTCAATCAGCAATCAGTTTCAATTTGAAACTGTCTTATATCCAGTTTTACAACCTTCATTTTTACTTAACATCCCATGATTAATTACTTTGCAGTTAGTTTACATTCTATCACCATCATTATTATTACTTTGATTATTTGAGTGTGGGTCTCATACTTTAGCTCATTCTGGTCCACAATTCACCATTCAATTCATGGCACAACTCCAGCTTCTACCTTCCAAGCTCTGGGATGACAGGTAAGAAGTATACATTCACATTATTATTAATTTCAATCGTGAATCATTGCACTATAATGAATAAACATGCTATATCTTAGCAAAACACTGTTATTTTAGAATAATTGAATTTCAAATGTTTGTAAAATAAAAAAAGCTGTACAAATGTGTTTTAGTTCAAAATTCAGAAAATATTTGACAGAGTGGTATTCAAATTCTAAACATAAGTACGAATTTTCTCTTCCTTTCCATAAACATTAATAGCAATTTATAGTCTCATAAATGGTCTGCGACTGTTCATATAGCTACCATTTGGATAACTTTTCATTTTTAAAAGAATTTTAGAGGTATTACTGTATTTGAATGGTATGTGGGTGCATTCATGTTATGACAGACACTTAAAGGTCTGAGGACTTCTCTCTTTACACCTTCCAACTCAGTTCATTAGCCTGTATGGCAAGAATTTTCTTTACTGAACCATCTCATCAGGCCCATTTATAAGAAGTTTTTAAGGACTAGTATATTTCATCATAAGAAGTAAGTCAGATATGTCAATTTGTATGTAAGTCTTGGGCCAGGCTTATTTTATAGGATAATGTTTTGTAACTCCCCAAATTCATGTTGAGACCTGTGAATCAGAAAGGTGATATTTGTAGGTGGGATACATAGGAGGATATTAGGCCGTGCTAATGGAGTACTTAGGACTAGGATCAGCACGCTTATGATAGAACATGATGAGAGAAGCCCTAGAGAGGTTCCTTGTCCTTTACTTAACAATAGAGTCTGAAGATGTCCGCTGTGAACCAGAGTCTGCCACAAATGATCTAATCTTTTCAAAGACACTGGTCAGTCCCCATTTGTTGCAATATCAGATTGAGGGACTGGAGAGATGACTCAGCAGTAAGAGCACTGGCTGCTCTTGGAGATACCCAGGTTCAGTTTCCAGCACTCACATGGTGGCTAACAACCATCCGTAAATCCGGTTCCAGGGACTCTGATCTCTCTTATCTCCACCGGAGGCATTGCATGTCACGGGTGCACTTACATATATGCAGGCAATACACTCATATACATAAAACACAAATGTTATAGAAGACTGAGCATTATAAAACACAGCTTAGAAAAAAATGTATATTTCCACCAATGTAAAAAATATGCAAATATCTACTCGTGTAGAAAATTCAGCGTTGTGCGTCACCTGTTTTCCTTCCATTTTAGTCCAAATAGTGAAGAATTAATAGCAGTTGTGCTTCTTTGATCCCCATATTATATATTCAACGGTCAACACAAAGTTTCTAATTCTCAGGAATTTTTGCTATCTTTAGCAAAACAAGCTATCTTTTAAACACTGGGACAACATGATAAAAGTGTTCTCAAGCAGCTACCCTGCTAAGCCACTAAGCTAATGTCAACCACGTTAGAAGCAGTCGAACTCCAACTGATACAGCTTTGCCTCTTTTCTAAGAAGCAGTCGTCTTCAAATTTTACTCTTTGCATTATTATTTTAAGTGCATGAGTGTGCTGCCTGCAGGCGCGCGTGTTGTGCAATACTCAGGGAGGACAGAAGGGGGCGATAGAACCCCAGGACCTGGAGTAACAGAGGGTTGTTAGCTGCATTGTGGATGCTGGTAATCTAACCTGGGTCTTCAGCAAGAGGAGCCAGTGCTCTTAACTGCTGAACCATTTCTCCGATTCCTCAGATTTTACTCTCAAAATATTTTACTGGAAGACGTAAAAATCAGCTCTGTTTTTTTGATAACTAATTGTGTTGTTTAAAAAAAATTAAACTATATATTGCCAGTCATCCTTTAACACATAATACCAGAAAAATCAAATGAACATTTTCAAATTTCAACTGGAAATTGATGTAAATGTAAAATCGACCTGAAAAGAAGTAAAATAGGCAGAAGAGAAATTGAAGAAACCTTGTGAGGCTCTTTTATTAAATCGTGTACCTAGAAACTTTATTTTCCAGCATCTATCTAACAACTGTGCTTTTCTTGCCTTGAATTTAGCTCTCCCTTACCCCCTCAAGTTTTAAGAATAGAAAATAAAGTGTACTTGTGGGCTTCAAGCTGTAATTTCCATTGAAGTTGTTGAAGTCATAAATTGCAAGTGGGAGCCTAAAAATGAAATTACAACTTTTGTAAAACCCCAACCAGGTACACTTTATTTTTGTACAATGGAAGTTTCCGCCAACTCCACCAACACCAAATTTATACACAATTGCCCTTAAAAATAACTCCCTTTCTTCTTTATATAAAGAAAGAGACAAGAACAACAACCGAGCTTTAAAATGTTTCCACTTTAAAAAATCATTTCCAAATAAATTATTTTTATCAATAATTAGGATGTGACTGAAGTTAATGACAAAAAGTGATAAAGGAATGATTTCTCACCAAATACAATATGAAAAGTAGGTATTCCTTTGTTCCTGTTTCTTTAGAACCATTTTGAATGACAGTCAAAGGAAATATGAACCACAAACATGGATCTTGCAAAAGTTCTTTTTATTGATGACTATGGTCCAACAATTTCTTTATGTGTATAACAGATTGATTACTCTCTCCCCTGAACTCTATGTCCCTCCCAATCCCACAACCCCCTCAATCCTCCATGCGGTTCCCCTTTTCAGATTAATGACTTCTGTGTCTGCTTTGTGACCCATTTGGTTTAATCATGGCCATCTGTGTAATCATTGATTGGAAGGGTACATGCGAACCTGGTGAGGTCACCAGTGGGTTAACAACTAAAGTCAATAATTCTGCCACTTCATGGGTCTCTCAGTAGCCAGTATTCCAGCAGTGAGTGGCAGGGACCTCTGATTCTCTTCTGCATCCATGCCTGACCATTGACTGCCTCATTCTTGTGTGTGCCCTTTGCAGGCATCTGCAGCTGTTGTGGATTTGTGCTGGTGATGTTTTTGTCTTGCCTAGGAGATGGTATTTCACAACACATCTTCCTATCTTCTGGCTGTGACGTTCTTTCTGCCTTCTCGTCAGTGATTCAGCACTCATCCATCATATTTATCCAACACCCAGTATGTGTCTCTGCATTCACCACCATTCACTATAAAGCCAATCATCTTTGATTTAAGACTGAAAGTAACATATACCTATTGAGTATAAAAGTGAATGTTTAGAAGGCAATTTGATGTCATCTAGGTTTGTCAAACAACAGCGTTTAAACCTCTCCCTGACATCAGGGCTATTGGTTACCACAATAACAGTAGTGGCAATACTACACAAAATGGGGTTGGCATACCTGGACTGGTAGATTAATCTTTTAGACAGTAGTAGTCACAGCTGGTAAAGATCATTGTTGCTGGTTCTTTCTAAGTAGCACCTTCCAAGATTTTGAAAGCAAGCCATCAAGAAGTATATGTCCATCTGGTTTCCAGCTTGATTTCCCTATATCATGAATCTAAAACATGTCTACAGAAATGGATTCTTATCATCTAGTTCTTGTAGAAACCAAGAAGAATGTCATGAAAGATTGTTTTGAGGCCCTCTAGGGCCTTTGTGCCTAAATACATCTCATCTAGCAATATCTCACCTCTGGAACTGACATTTTTATTTACTAACCCAAAGGTTCTGAAGACACTTTTCCAGTCAAGTAGAATATCTTCTTTCAAAACTTTAGATATTTTTATACAAAATATAAAACTAGAATTTGGTTACGAGACAGTAGGTTTCTATACAGGTTTTCCATAATTCTATTAATTTTGGTTTAACCTCTCCACTATTCTCTTTTTGCCCCCCTGTCTACATCCTCTTCCTGATTAAGCCTTTCTGACCCGAACAAACCCCTCTCTTATTTCACATTTCCTAACATTCACTTATCCCACTGCTTTGAACTATCTTCCTCTCAGTGCCTTGTTCTGCTCTCCCGACATCTGCAGGTACTCTCTTTGAATGCACACACAATAAGGAATTCAAAGACATGACTCACATATGACAGAGAACAAGAATTGAGCTGTTTATGGGTCACCTCACTCAATATAACTTTTCCAAGTGCTTGCAAACTACATCATTTCTTTTTTTTCTTAATAATTGAATACAGTTCTATTGTATAAATGTATGACATTTTCATTATTCATTAATCAGTTGATGGACACCTACATTAAATTTATTCCCTAACTATAATTAATATATTGACCATGAACATTGAATTCTAAGTACCTATGTAGTAGGACATAGAGTAATTTGGGAAAATGCCCAGGAGTGGAATAGTTTGGTCAGAGGGTAGTTCTATTCCTAGTTTTTTGAGGAAATTTCACAGTAATTTCCATAGTAATTGTTTTCATTGGAAATTGCAGTTTTTGCCTTCATAAGAAGTCTTTAGGTTTACTCTCGAAACATAAAAGAGGTTTAAAATCATGATTGACAAAGGTATTTATAAAACACAATATAAATATTCTATCTACAACAATTTTAGGTTTAATTTAATAGCCTCTTGTATTCTCTCCAATTTAGCTATGAAATCATACATAAAAGGAGACTGAGGATAAAACTAGGTAAAATACCCAAGAAGAAGTCCTAATTGCACTTTGAGAATGCAAAAGATGAGCAAAGAGTTTGTTGTCACATTGTATTAAAGATGAATGTTTTCGATCAAGAGTATCGACTCAGTGTTTTTGTGCTGTTAAACTGTGCTTGGCGTTCTTGTATATAAAGGTTGATCTAGAAAAGATATCAGGGAATTTCCACTTTAAGGAGCTTGGATAAGTAGACTGGGTTTAATTAAGTAGGGTAGATTGTAAAAGGATACTTTGCTAAAGAGCTATACTTGACAGAGACAGGGAGAGGAACATGTGTGGAGGGAGAGACAGAGGAGAGAGGTCAAGAAAAGAATGAGTGACCTAAAGAGAGAGAGAAATCCCTAAACAGTGAACTCGGGCGGTTGAAATTTATATCTATCTTACTATTGACATATGTATGTATTTAGTGGAGTTTTATTCTGAATATCAGGATTGGACATAAAAATAATGTTCTAAGGATGTAAATTTCTCACAGATGTTAAACTTCAAATTACCTCATTGTACCCTTATTAGAATTCCTATTGACTATCTTTTTTTCTGCTACAAGTTATTTTTCCTACTTTATACTGACTATCCTAACATATTAAGTAAAAGAATTTCTAATAAATTACAGCAAAGGAAAAATTGCTGTGTTATGCTGGTTGCATTGTCTCAGAAAGCAAACACAAATATTGTCATTGTAACAACATCTGTGATTCTGATTTATTGTTAGAGCTTTTTAGTAAGTGCTATAAAAATGAGTACAGTAGTTGGATTTATCTCTCTGAAGAGTAATGAACGGGAGACAATTAACTGGTAATTATTTTCACCTGCTGAACTCGATTTTTGAGGCGATTTGATTAACTAACAGTGCATATCTGTTATCATTAGATGTTGAGTTATATTTTTCTTTGTCAAAACACCAGGATACTGTTAGCGTTAGTTTGGAGCAAGGGTGGCTTGTCTGCTTTTGAGTCATTGACCGTGAACTCATTACCAGTGTGAATGAAAAACATGGCTACTGTTAATGTGAAAATATTATGTACGTTCCAAATTTTAGATACAATTTCGTTAAACAAACAAACTATATTTGAACAAAAGCGACAGCTAGCATTTTAGATGGTGGCCACATATCATAACCTTCTGTTATTCAAGGTGAGAATTTTTCTGTTGTTAGGAGTGAAATATAGTAATTTAAGTGAAATGTGCTTGTGGCCTCCATGGGTTTTTAATCTTAGTCTTTCATTACAAGAATATATGTTGACTATGTGGTAGGTCAATTTTAATCTTAAAATTTCCTTGAAAATCCTGACCCAGTAGCCTCTGAATGTTTAGCAGATTTCACTTTTGTAAATTCAAATTGACATGTTCAGTCTCATAATGCTATGTGAGCCAAGATTTATACCACTTTACATGACATTTTGAGGAGAAAATGCTATCCCAAAATATATAAAAATAATATTTGAATTCCTGAAAGCTTAATCTCTTCACTTTTAAATTCAGAGCATAGATTTGCCTTTGCCATTATGGGTACAAGTTGCAGGAAGGAGATGGAGATTCTTCCAATTCTATTTATGATTTAGCTGCTATAATCAGGATTCACTCTTTGCTTGTGCTAAATATGCCATTGTGTTATATATTTAACTAGCTTCTATCCAAGAGGACAGATTGTGAAATTGAAAGGAAATGCACCTCCTCTCTCTTTCTCTCCTCTCTCTTCCTTCATTTTTCTTTTCTTTCTCCTCCCTTCCTTGCCAGAGGAAATGACTCCCTCATTTCCTTCCTTCATTTTCTCCTTCCTCCCTTCATTCTTTTCCTTTTGCTTTTTTTCCTTCCCTGAACACACAGTCTTCTGCATGTTATGCAAACACACTACAATTCAGGTGCATTGCCAATCCACTGTGGTGTATTCTAATGTAGCCTCTAACAAGTTTTTAAAGAACTTAAAAATATAATAATTCCAGTTCATCTGTAGATAAATTAACTTCCCTTTTCCTGTGTAGTACACCCATTCATCTCATTTCTATTTTTATATTAAAAGTGATGACTTTATGGTATCTCTATGTAATATTTCTTTTCATTTACTCTTAGATTAAGAGTGTTCAGAACTGAATAAATATTTGCATTTAATATAGTTATCCTTCAGAACAGGGGTGGGATTGCTATTTTTCCTATACAGAGCATAAATAAATAAATAGTAAAATCACAAAATAAATGAAATGGGTACGTGTTGTCTCAGACATTTATGGATGTCATAGACTGATGGCTTACAACTTATCTGTAGCTTACCACCAATTCCTAAGCACAGTGTGATCAGTCTTTATTTCAGTCACTGTGTTGTCAAAAGTCCTAGGTTATCTGAAAATATACTCTCCCTCTCTTCAGTTACTTGACTCATCATATTCCATAACCTGAAAATACAGCACATTAAAGTTTTTTAATGATGTCCTATTCAAGAGTTTATAACTCTAAGGTATTTTCTGTGCACCAGAAGAAAAGGAACTAGGAAAGAGGAGTGGAGAGAGAGAGAAATCAGGGAAACCCAGCCCCTCTGGAAGCAATATAGCCTTTAGTGTTTAAGAATCTGGGTCTGGGACCTGAGCACCTGGGTTCCCATCCAGATGTTACTTGTTTTATATGGCTGAAACTGGGAAAATTGCTTCTCTTAATTTGGGTATCAATTTCCCCATGTGAGTTATTAGAGACTTTCAAGAATTTCTATGTAGAGTGTGCAGAATAAACCCAAGTAATTGCATCAGAACAGTCTATGACAAAATGAACTTCAGTCACTCATTTCTCAAAGAATAACCAGACTTGAGGTTACAACCTTGTTCAGCTTTAAATCTAAAGCAAAACCAATTCAACTCTGACTGTTTCACAAAAAGCAAGTCAGAGGTTATGAATATACTTTGTTGCATTGGAAATAAGACTTCTAATGAGGCAATATTAATTTAGGGAGTCCCATTTTAAATTTATGAGTTAATTTAAAGGTGCCTTAGTGACACATCTGGAAAAAATGGAATTCTTTGGCAAAGAAAGCACATCTTATAGAATAATGTCTGATTTCTGATCCTTTTGTTTACCCTCACAGCTGATCTTTGTGATAGGACAGCCCAGATGTTTAGCAAGTTTTGTGTCCAATGTGGTCTTGGCAATGTGTACAGTGTTTGAAGGGGCCTGCTGATGTTATCAATAACCATGGTAGAAGAATGATGCAATGCACATGGTAGATCATTTCATCTGCTTACAGTATAAAAATGTGAGCAGATCATCTGTGCTTAGTGATTTTCTTCTGTGCTCTTAGAATGTTTTAACAAGGTCTTGAGTTATGAGTCATGTGAATAATTTGAGGAAAAGTAATTCATATCTGCCAGGAGCACTTGCATGTGAGACTGAAAGTCAAATGTTAGCAATAAAATATTAAAAATTAGAAAACTAAACGTAGCCTGGTAGGGGGCTAAGACAGTAAACATCATTAGAAATGATGTGTCTATGAGTTCAGATGCTGTCCTCCTACCTCAAAACCAGGACTTGACACCCACCATGGGAACTTAGAGAAATTTCTTACATTTTCCATAGTTCAGCTTTCCTAAGTATAGAAAGGAAATACTCTTAATATTCTCTCAGAGATACTGTAAAAATGTAAAGTCTATGTGTATAAACTACAAGAGTAATGCCTAGCATACAATCAACAAAAAACAAAAAACCTAGCCAATATGCGGTGTGTCTGGATTGTGTCAGATTACTACGGAAGAAGAGCAAAGATCCTCATAGCGTCTGTCAAGTACCTGCTATCATATCTGACTTAACCCTGTCAAAGTCTCAAGTCACCAAATCATGGAGCCATGATAGTTTCCAGGGTATTTTCTTCTATAATATTATTAAAAATTGTATTTTATTACTCTAGATATATGAATATTAACATGTTAAAATATTAAGCCATTTTAACCTAGAATGCTCATCTTTAATATTTTTAAATCTGATGTAAAGAAAAAAGATTTTGTTGTTGTTGTTTCTCCAAACACCAGAAATCCAGGGCTTTGTGCCTAACAACCTATTGGAAAAGCCTACAAATCTGCATCAAAAGATTACTATTTCAATTTAGTATGAACATGAGAAAAGTCAAGAAATTTAATATAGAGTTTCATAATTTATATCTAATAAAATGGCTATTTCAGCCTGGATTTAGAGGTAAAGTTCGTCTTCTCCATTTCACACTTCAAAGATTCTCCTTTAACACTGCCTTGAACTGCCTTCTTCATGTGGCTGTCTCTATCCTTTCCTACATCTGATATTTCTGTTAACCCATCCCAGAAGTGCCTCCTTCCTTCTAGCATCAAAATGTCCATTGTCTTATAAATATAAACCTCATGAAAACAGTCAATGTTTCACATAGATGTACCTATTAATAATGTCTTATGTCCCCATACTCCAATTTAAAAAATAGTAATCTAAAGGGGTGGAGAGATGGCTCAGCAGTTAAAACCACTGGCTGCTCTTATATAGGACACGTGTTAAATTCCCAGAACCTACAGGGTGGCTAGAAAACTTAAGTTTAATTCCAGGGGAATCCAACATCCTCTTCTGATCTCCACGGGAATTACATGACACAGGGCACTTACATACATGCAGGCAATATAGTCATACACACACAAAAAATAAATACTTTAAATTGAAAATTATCAAAAACATATTTTCACACATAATCAATAAACATATTTTAAAAGGAGAATAGCCTTAATAAAGCTTATCTGAAGTGATTCCAGTGCCACAGATTCATCCAGCGTTTCCCTATTGTGGATCTCTCACATGACTATTCCTTCTGCAACAGGGCTTTCTCTGGCCTGCAAGTCACTTTGAAGCATTATGACAGATGGAGGCTGCTGCACATCTGCCACTCATGTACTTCCTGTGCCTCAGAGTTGGTGTCTTGTGATTACTGCCAGTGTTTATACTCTGTGATACCTGAGATGGTGGTACAAGGCTCTTATGTAACACTACTTGGACATCAGCTGTGGTGACCAGAGACTACTATAGCCTCGTACAGTGAATGAGTAGAAGCAGGACATTAATCCCCAAGTCCTCCTAAGTGTCCTGCTTTCCAAACTTAAAACTGTCTCTCAAGACCATAGTGGTCTGCAGCTACCATGGACATGGAAACATCACAGCTCAGCAGAGTGCCTTCCAGGTCTTTCCCCCTGTGTTCAATGATAACTTCTGCCATTCTGATAACCATTTTGATCTTCTGACTTGACCACATTCTTAGTAAACTGCCCTGTATGTGTCTTTCTATGCTTTGCAGATGTCAGACTAGAATTTTCCAACATTGAGTTCTGTTTCTCTTTTGATTATGGACTTGATCTTTAATGGTTCCCTCCTAAATTGGTCTATAAGCAACACGACAAATTGCACTTTATCCTCAGCACTGCTGTGGTATTCCTTCTGCTAAGTATCTTATTTCAGGACTCTTAAATCTTGCCTTCCATCTACTACTGGAACACAAATTAAACTTCTTTCAAGGAGTTGGAGAGATTATTAAGGGTTAAGAACAGTGACTGCTCTTTCAGGAGATTCACGTTTTGTTCCCAAACCCACATGTTGGCTTAGAAACATCTTTAACTCCAGTATTATTGGATCTGATGCTCTCTTCTGGCCCCACCAGGCATTGCCCATATGAATGGACATACATGCATATAAAACACTCATGCACATAAAATAAAAATCAATAAACTCTTAAAAAATTTTTATTCCTTTAATAATTGGTGCTGTAATGACTCTTATACATTTTCAAATGCTGTTTTCCTCATATCCATCTGAGAACTTCTTAGGATAATGTTCACAGTTGTTATTTCTATCAACATTCCAAGGACAGCATATTAGATTCTCAGTAAAAAGATTCAGGATTCCACATTGCCCTCTTCTTCAGAGCCCTCCTCTGCTGATCTAGTTTACTCTCTATTGCTGTGATAAAACACTGACCTAAAGAAACTTGGAGAGGAAATAGTTTACTTGTCTTACAGCTCACAGTCCATCATCTAGGAGGCCCAAGGCAGGACCTGTAATCAAGACCTGGAAACAGAAAGTAAAGCAGAGACAATGGAAGAGTACTACTTACTGACTTAATTCCCAGCCTGCTCAAGTATCATTTTATAATACTACTCAGCAGCACCTGCCCAGGGATAGCACTACGCACAGTGGACTGGGTTGTCCTACATCAAGCAACAGTCAAGAAAATATCCCACAGCAGGCCAACCTGATAAGAGAAATTCTTCCATTGTGATTCCCCATTCCCACACTCACATCTGGGTCAAACTGATGAATAACCACCATGCGTACCCTGCCCTCAGTGTTCCATTTATAGCAGCATATTTCACCCTCCAACTTTTCCTGTGCCCATTCATTCCCTCTCAGATTCATAACTTCATATACATATGTGTGTGTGTGTGTATATATATATATATATATATATATATATATATCCTCCATATACATGAGCAACTATAAATGTGTGTACGTACATAGTTGTTGATAAGTGCATGTTGATGATTCCATCTCCAAGGATGAGTTTCCTGATAGGTTATCTGATCCCAAGTGGTCAGTCCTCCATACAGAATTTCTTTCTTTCTTTTGCTTCCAAACTCCATTTTCTCCTGCTCCTGAATCCTGTTCTTAAGGGATCATTACAGCAGTATCATACTTCTCAATATAAATATCTGCCTTAGTTCTTCCATATATCTTAGCAAGATACATATACCTAGATAACTAATAAAAATATTACTCTCAGTTATGGAGGCTGGAAGTACAAAATTTAGACAACCAGTAATTTTGTGTCTGCTAAAGCACAGTCTCTAGTACTACCTTCCCATGTGTCTTCACTTGGTAGAAGGGCAGAAACTATCTAAAGAGCTTCCATCAGCTTCCCTTATACACTCAACCATGTTCATAGAGGTTATGACTTCATTACTTAATCAGATCCTGAACACAAATTCAGTATTTGCATTTAAGATTAAGATTCAAAATAAATTTGGGGTGAATACCACCAGGCAAATCATGATACAGGTTACACTTTTTCAGATTACATTTTATTTTTTGTTTTTTATAACAATTTGTATATTCAATACTGTTTCATAAACTTCAGTTAAATGTTGGGGGGATATACTCTGAATTCTAGGTCATAAGCTAGTTATTGTCAGAATACAATAATTAATGATTGAAGAATGTAGAGGGAACTAACCTGACAATCCAAGCCAATTATGCTTCAATTTGTAGGGCATAATGCAAGGTGGACTGTAGCAAGGTCACCTGCTATGAGGAATAGAGGAATGGCTCCTGTGGGCTTTGCACTCTGCTCTGGCTAGTCATGAGACCAGCTTCTGCCCAACATCTGGAAAGAACCTGTCTACCTGGGGACAGACTACGATTGACTGCATTTGGGACCATACCCCAAAAAGTTATGGATAATCAGACCTATAATACCATTTGCATTTCCTTGAATAAACAGTGCTTGCAGCAGCTTGCCACTGCCTGCTTCCCACTAAGTCCCCAGAGTCTGTGTGTTGATTCTGCGCCTACTCAACCCCCACGGCAGAGACCCTTCAGTGCCCTTGGGCTGGCCCTGAGCACAGAAACCCCCAACATCTATTGTCCATTCAAAAGGGCAAATGTAACCCAATAATCTAGTAAACGTTGGTGAAAATACTGTGTGTCATGATTGGGAAAACATTTGTTTCACTGAGTATGAAGGAAAAGGCTGGTAACTTAGTTATTGCTGGGTGCTGACACACTCAGATTCTGTCTTGGGTTGAGGAAAATGGGATTGCAGAACATAGATTAAAGAGAAATGGGTACAAGATGCCATCATTAAGTAACTACAAAAACATGTTTCTGAAGTTTAAAATTTTGCTGCTATTTTCTGATAATGTGACAACTATTTATCCTTTCCTAAGAAAGCATTTCTTTTGTTTAAAAACTTAAAGAATTCTATTCAGTTCAGTTCTCACTAGACAAAGGCAGCTACAGGAAGGCTGCACATAATACTGTCCTCTTTTTCATTTGTTTTTAAGTCCTTGTGGCTGTCTATTTTATGCCAGTTAAGCTTATTTCCTTGATTGATAGAAATTGAAGAATGGAAAGCCTTATGTACCGTATGGGGACAAACTATATCAGTGAGGTATATGGACATATAACTTATAGGAAAATCTAATTCTGAGTTGTATCTGGCTGTGTCTTAGTTGTACCAAACAAAGATACATCTCCAGGCTTGTTTTAGAGTATCCTGTAGATACCATCTTGCTAGACTGGTCATTAACACACACCTCGCCATTTCTACCTACGTCTTACTCTCTTATCTCAGCATCCTTATGGACGGTTTGACTAAAGTTTTAGTCTTAGAAAAAGTATAAGGACATTCTTAACCTAAGTATAATTTGGGGCTGGAAAACAGAATTTTGTATGGTAACAAAGTACAGTTAATCCAAGTCTTTTGGAAAATTATAATGAAAATTTACCTGTCTGTATGATTTATCCCATAAGAGTTCATAGAATTGATGTTGGTTCCAGTTGAATCCAGTGGTTCATGGATGCTATGCAAAGGACCTCTTCTCCACTGAGTCCTTGCCTTCTGTTGTTTCCCTTTGGAAAAATATACAGTCACCCCTGTATTCTTTCAGCACTCTAGAAATGCCTTTCCAAATAGTCTCAAAACTCAATCAACTTCTGTTAGGAAAGCTATGAAGATGTTTCCTTTTTATTAAATATATCAGTTCAGAAAGATATTTTTGCTAGACCAAAGTATGAATTGCAAATTCCTAGAAACTGCCCAATTTTCCATTGATAATATCATTTACTAAATTAAAATTATCATTAAAAAACTCATGAGACTTGCTTATAAGGGATATTTTCATTCCTTTACTGTCTACCATCTACTATCTTGAATTTGACATCTAATATCTATTTAACTTTCTATAATATGCAATCAACTATTAATCAACTAACACAAATATATTTATCTATTGGCTGTCAGTTTCTATCATCTGTAATGTACCCATGCATTACCATCCATCTTCTTCTATGATCTGTGTATCTATCATCTATATCTGTTTATGTGTATGTGTGTGTGTGTGTGTGTGTGTGTGTATATATATATATATATATATATATATATATAATCTTTGGATCCTTTACCTATAATCTATCTATCTTTTTGTATATTTTCTGTTGATTTATGATCTATCATGTATCTTTCTTTCTAGATAAAACACTAGATGCCTGTTTCCTGAATCATTATAAATTGAGCCATGTGCCTGGTGTCACTTTTTTGATGACTTAATAAGTAAACCAAAAATACAAATTAAAGGGCCTTGGAATTTTGTTAAGGAAGTGATAATCAAAGATTAAACATGGTACTGATTCAACTGCCTTCATTTGCCAAGGTTGAAGGGTGTTCACGTTAAAACTATATGAAGTAGGAAGGGATAGAGGAATGACGTGATTAAATGGATAGAAATGGCTAAGAATAATATTTGAAGGTGAGGATTTGTGAACCAAAACAGAGAGGAGAAAAACATACATAATGTGGTACAAGATAAAAGAAAAATAGTAACAGTGGAATTTTATAAGTCTTTCACTTGTGTCAAACAGGCTACAATGATTCTGGCAAATGTTATCAATTGGCCAGATGGGTGTTCTTTAGCCATTTGTTTCCCACACTATAATAACTATTATAATGTAAATGCTGCATTATTGTTGTAAAAAGTGTAAGGCTACATACTGATAAAATACATTTGAAAATATTAAAAATTATGTATATGTATATGTTCACAAAACAAAGACATGACAGAAATAAAAGAGCCTGAAATCTCACCCTTGAGATAATTATTCAGCAGTGACATGACCCTCCTGTCATTTATCTTTCTTAGATACTAATTTTCACACTCCAGCCAAACTGTAGAGTAAAGGGTGTGTGTCCATGCATGTGTTTGTTTGGCTATTGTTAAGTTAATCATTTTCTGCCCTGGGGAAGGGAGGGCTGGGAAAGGTAAATATGATTTGATCTTGTTTTCTAGTTCTACCATAACCCTGCCCAGATAACCATCTCTGGTCTGGTCATCTGGTCTCTCTCTCTCTCTCTCTCTCTCTCTCTCTCTCTCTCTGTATGTGTGTGTATGTGTATATTCTGGAGATTCCATTTTATATTTTATGGAATGCTGATCATGTGCTCTAGTCTACAAAACATGTCATATGTGTTGATACTGGGGATTGTAACCAAGGCAAGGCAAGTGTATTGTCACATTATCACAGAGCTATATTGATAATACTATTCAAATCTTACACTTCCCACTTATTGTTAAACATCCTGAATCTCTCTAAAACAACTTCAATAGAACAGATTTGTTTATTAATATAAGTTTATTTTAGCTACAATGGAAGCTGGGTGGAATTATTTTTCGCTTTGTAAGTCTTTATAGGCTAAGATGTGATAATGTAAAACATATATACAAGTTTATGTAATTTTTTTAATTTTATGCACTACCAACTTCAATGAATTAGTGAGCAAATAGAAAAATACAGCATAGATGTTAAGAAGACCATGAAAGGGCATCTTGGTCATTCTTAGATTCCAAGAATATTATATTTTTTATGCTCAAAGAAGTTTCTGGAAGTAATTGTTTTATACAAAACACCAATGACAACTGAGGCCCACTATAGATAGCAAAGGAGTCCCACCATATCTCTTTCTTTGTATTAAGTAAGTGTTCTTTTAGTTTGACATATAATGTTATAGCACATATGTGCATATACAGTACAGTATTGTTGCATGATACATGTCTGTACATACATGTACATACATACATGTAGTGATCAGATTAGAGCTATTGCCAGATATATGTCAAATAGTTGTTTCTTCCATGTGATAGGATCATTCCAAAAAATTAACTGCTAGATATTTTTGAAATAGTCAATTAATTATTTTCAACCTTCAACATCCCGCTGTGCTACAGAGCACGCAATGTCCCTCTTCCCACCCGACTTCACTCTTGACTCTTTGCCATCCTCTCTCTGCAATTTCTCCTCCCATCAGATCTCCTGCTGGTGCTAGTTAGTATAATTCTACATTTCTAGGAGATTACTGTTTTAGGTTTTCAGATAAATAAATATGTACATGTTACCTGTCATTTCTATTCCGGAATAGGAAAAGGTTAAGATTTATTTCAATAATCCTAATCTACATTCAACTATCAGGGTTCTAAAGGGTTCTAAAGCCTGTGACTATTTCCAAATCCCACAGATGTGGTAAGTGGAGTTTGCTATCTTCATTGTTGGTTTGATCTCTAGTATTAACACTTCAGTTTTATTGCTGAGAACTGCCATTGCTTCCATGAAGAGCTCTCACCTTCCTATAGAAGGGAACTTTTAAAGATTCTTTTATCTGGATATTATAGCTATAATGGTTAATTTTTATGTATCACCTTGACTGGGCAGGATGATACCCAGATAGAGGAAAAAGTATTACTTCTATTGAAGATGTTCAAAAGAGATTAATGTCTGAATTATTAGATGGTGTGGGTTCCTTCCCTTACCAGTGTGGGCATGTCTCATTCAATACATTACCTGCTCAGATGGAAGAGGAAAGTGAATTGCTTTTCTCTTTTCTTAACAGAAATACTAAACTTCCTATGCTTTTAGATGTTAGGAATTCTAGTTCCTGAGCCTTCAAATTGCAGGATTTGCACCATTAATTACATTAGTTCTCAGATATTTATAAAGATTTTCATTAAAAGAATAGCTTTCCTGGTTGTTCAGTTCTCAACTATGACATGCTATGTGCCTTCTTAGTTCCTATAATATTGTCAATTCCTATAATAAATATACTGTTATATTTGTGCATGTTGTATTCATTATATTTTTCTGGTGTGCCATGGTTCATGTGGTTATTCTTCTCCAAATTAGTCCTGAATGAGCAACTTAATGAAGGTAAGTATCATAATTTTCTGATATCATTCTTTGTGTCATGGTGTATGTATCTGGCAATGATGGTGTATCCACCTGCACACATTTTTATACCTGAGGATGCCAGGGGTATGAGGAGGTCAGAGGTTGACAGTGCGGTGTCTTTCTCTGCCATTGCCTGCCTCTGAAGAAAAGCCACAGAAAAATGTATTAACTCAACTCCTTACCCCCGAGAAACAAGCATGCAGTATCTGAATTTGAACGCATTAAGTATACATGAAAGCTATGTAACAAGGAAAACAGTGTCAAATAGGAGAAATCTCCATTTGAGTTGTTGGTCAAGGTAGTGTAAGAGACTCCCAAAATAGCACAGGCTTTTTTACAGCCCTTGATGACTTCATAGAACTTGAAGGTAATACTCTATTGCTGAAATCAGGGCATGCTTAGGACACAGGATTTGGAGCAATGGAGCTAGAACTAACCTGGAAGCCTCCTTCCTGAAGACTAACTCTCATAAATCTAGAGAATGCTATGTAAGATGCTAAGGGAGAAAATCAATCAATGGTCCAACGTAGCTCCAAAGCATAATAACCAGACTGGCTGACACAATAAACTATGTCTATTGGTCCAGTAGTGGCACTTTAATCTAGGGGATAATCAACAGCTATCTAATTGTATTTAAAGCCCTCTCAATGGGAGGTAAATCATGTGGCACTGTAAACATAGTCAGGTGCACAATACTGGAGTGGTCATATGTCCTAGAGAAAATGCTATCTCTGTCACACATCTAGACACGTGAACTGTCTTACTATATGCTAAATATAGATCCTTATATTTACAGGCAAGTTTCTCAGACACAACTCCTCAAAGCAACATCATCTTGCAATAGATGTAGACTATTACAGAGTTCCACAGCTGGTCACATACAAAGAATATATATCTGAGAGATGCACAGCCCTAAGTAGCACATATATAGTGGAACCTCTACATCTAAGGCTCATGGAACATAATGGAATGTGGGTAGAGAAAATATTAATATATCCCTCAACTCTAACGAGTAAAACTTCCTCATACAATAAAGTGCAATGCACACAGAAGGCCACAACTGGCTAAGATTTAGAGAACAAGAGACTACAGAGTATATGTCACTGGATAAAACGCCTATATTAAACCACACAGTCACTGTTCAGGAACCAATGTGGAAGAGGGGGTAAGATGATTGTAAGAGCCAAGGTTGGTGAGTGAACTTAAGGAAACAGTCTTTCAAGCCACTGGAAACTTGCTCATATGAACTTGAAACAGTGGTGACAGCATGCGCAATACCCATGGCAACTCAATCAAACAAAAACTCAGCACAGAGCAGAGCATGGGAAATGCTCAGGAAGCCTCACCCCCCAACTGAAGAACTATTGTCAACTGACTAATTCTGAGGGAGGTAATAGCTCTTCTTTAAGAGGGTGACTCTAGATAGGCTGACTAAACTCAAGTGAATGAACTTGTACCGAGGAACATCTGGGTACAGATGCTTGACTGGCTAAGACTTAACATATATGACAGAATGCATGATATCCAGTGTGCTGTGATTTTGGGGCTTCTAAATTTGATTAAGATATATTATAGGAGATGTCCAAAATCTCAATAAAATATTTTAAGGAAAAACAGTCACCCACCAGATACAGTTTGCTGTTTCAGCTCTACTGCCTGGCGAGTAAACTGTCAGGGTTTGCTTGTCAGCACATTACTAGCGCTTGAATTACAGGGTCATGCTTCAATGTCCAGCTATTTTATGTGAGTCTGGAGATCGAAACTCGAGTCCTCATACTTGTAAAGGAGTCACTTTATCCATGGAATCATCCCTCAGCCCAATCCTTTGTGATATCCTGAAGAGGATGTGGGATAGACTTCTTACTCAGAAGAAAACTAGTTTGTAGAATGCATTAAGACAACATGGTATAAAATTAACCACAGTAGACATTGAAGGGATTTATATCTATGTGTTTTTCATGAGCTGTTAGGCGAAACAAGTTATGACATTTTGACTTGAGGGCAAATGCGTCCCAGAATATGGAAGAAAACATGAAGGGGAAAAGTAACTGAACACTCAAGCAGCACTTATGACCATACATGGTAATATGTATATATGTGTGTGTGTGTGTGTGTGTGTGCGTGTGTGTATATATATATATATATATATATTTAAATATATACATATTCATATGTATATATTTAATATAAGTCCAGTGATGAAAATTTCACATGATTGATCACATCTGTAATGATATATTCTTGACACAAAGTCAAATGCCTTGTGTCCAGCCTTCACTAGTCTGTTTATCATGTGTTATGATGAAGCATCCATTTCTGGTGATATTTTATGCTTTGCAGAAAAGATTCTAAATGTTTACCTAGACAGTCTGAATTCAAAATATGTGTAATTCACCTAATACCTGTTAAATTTAGTTTCCTCTTTGATAAATACGTGAATTACAATTCTCTTCTCTGTGCAACTGTGAAGACTAAATGATATAGGTTGTATGAACAATACCTAACATTTCACCTGGCACATAACTGGCAATAAATGATGTATCTGCCACATGTTATGCCTCATAATTGCATGTTTTCAAAATTCCTAGCTATTAAAATCCCTCATGTCTTCTACCTTAAAAGTAGATAGATTCACAGAAATAGTAAGGCCCTGAAATTTATATTTTTATTCCACTGTCTAATCTCTAAAGCAGAGATATCTTGGAAATAAAGTTTATGGTGGGTTTGTGGGAGGTTTGTGAAGTTCTTATAAAGGTAGAGAATATGCTGAGGCTTTAGTGGGTTTGCCTTAGAACAAACAAGTCATTGCTCTGAAGATCTTGTGCTCATTCTCCCAGACCAGCATGCTCTGTTGACTTATTTCTTGAATTGACTGCTAGTGGTCTCATTTCCCAATCTTAACTCACGTGAAGGAGCTCCTAAAGACTACACAGTATGCATACTTAATTGGTTCTACAAATTAGCTTCCCGATTCATATGCCTTGGCCTCCATGATGACCTTTCATTTAATTTTCTCTGGTTCAATTTGGCTGAGAAATGAGGAAAGGAAAGAATCACTTAGCACAAGAACTCCCATCAAGACTCTTCTATTCAATTATGCAAGGTTTTAAGATAGAGAATTTTGAGCAAGGAGTTAATGTTGTCTGTAATACATAAGGTGCCTTCTGTTAGGGCCAGATACTTATAGCAGGGTGGGAAAGCAGTGAGTGGGTAACCTTTAGGTAATAAGTAATACACCATGAGGAGTATTATAGAACAAGTAATAAGAAGTAAAGAATAAGGAATGATTAGTACTGTGCATAAGAAGCCATACTACTGTAGCTTTGCATCAAGATACTACCCAGGTGTGGAAAGACCATAACGGACCAGGACTTCAGCTCTGCTTCTCCTACAGTTCCTCTGTCACTCACTCGCTTTTATCTAGTGTGTTTTAAGCTCAAAACCAATGTCTCTATTTCTATTGATAATTAGTAGACATAACACAAATGATCTGGTTAGTGAAAATATTCATCGAGCACTGTGAACTATTAGAAAAAGACTAAGTAAACAGCAGTACCTTTCTACCATACAAAATTCTTCTCCCCTGAAAATCCATTGAAACGTCTTCTGTCTATTTATATTCAAACCAGGGTGTATTTAAATGAATATAGTGAGACCAAGCAACCAAAACTATCTAAATAGCTCAAATCATGCATTTTCCATGTCATTTCAAGTATATTAATTCAGAATTCAATGAAAGATTTTTTTTCCTTTAGAACCTATTATGCAATAATCTATGAAAAAAGATGGTACATCATAAAACAAATTAAAAATTAATTAGGTATTTGAAGGTCTCCCTTTGCTACAATAGAGTTAATTTCATTTTAATTCTTGTTACAGCTTAAGCTGTATTTTGAGG
This sequence comes from Eospalax fontanierii, assembly GCA_035773235.1. Lineage (NCBI taxonomy): Eukaryota > Metazoa > Chordata > Mammalia > Rodentia > Spalacidae > Eospalax > Eospalax fontanierii. The sequence continues at coordinate 65,601,896 of CM069536.1, forward strand.
CTGGAAATACCTCTCAATGTCTCTGGATCATACTGCTTTCAGATAATTTTCTTCTTCTTGCCTGGCCTGGAAATTTTGGCAGCAGAAGCAGTAATGTCCTTCATAAAGTTGCAAATGCTTCATCAGCATTCAGAAAGGAAGTTATGAACATTTCTGTGTTCTTAATAAACATCAGATGTGAAATATTTTAAATACACAAAAGGATGAATCGCACCTTATGTATATCTGCTCTTCAGACCTCTTGCTTTCCTACTCCTAATATATTTCCCTTCAAGATGCTTTCTTCTGCAAGAAGTATTTAGCAATGTATAAGTACTAAGTGATTTTAAAGTAGCAGATGGCAGGAAAGTTGCTGGTGTGCTTAAATGAAAACCACCATAACTTCCATCTAAGAAATTTGCATCAGTACATTGTTGATTAGTGCAATGAATATTTGTTACATTATGTGGAGGCTTCTCTCTTGAGTGTGATTTATAAATGGGTTAAATAGATATGTTTGCATGTACATAGTCTATGAATGTACACATCAATCTCCTTTTGTTGAAGAGTGGGTGCTTGTGTGTCTGTGGTAGCATAGGGAAGAGGTTGACAGGGGATAACCTACAGTTCAATAATCACAAAACTAACAGGAAGAACTTTATTTTTCTCTAGCTTGTAAAATTTTGTGTGTACACATATGTATGTGTAACTTCTGATGTGTGGACATGTGGTGTGTGGGTTGAAGCACACTTGTGCCCATACAAGTGATTTCAGAAGAAGAGGATGGAGGGCTTCCTCTCTGCTTTCCAATGTAATTACTTCAGCCAGGGTTCTCATTGTACCTGAACTTCATCATTTTTAATAGGCTGGCAGTCATCCTAGTAAACACGTCAGTTCAGGCTGTCTCTGCCCCAATGCTGGGATTACTAGCAAATGAAGCTATGTGTCATGCATAGTTTTTCCATTGGTAGTGAAATTGGAACTCAGGTCTAGTATTTGCATACACACACACACACACACACACACACACACACACACACACACACAAAGTTATGAACTAATCCATCTTCCCAATTCAGAATTATATTTTTCTAGACAGTTAGGTTCCCACATCCAAAACAAAAATTAACCGAGTTGTCCAGAGATGATAGCTGCATCAAATGGTCTTCCTCCATTTTCTGAATTGTCAGGATTCCTTTTGGGAAGCTAAAGGCCAAATATGCTGATTATGTTTCCATGGATATGACAAAAATTCATGAGAAAATAAATGTGCACACAGTTCCAGAATTTTCAGTCTATGAGTGCTTTGTTATATTGGTTTTGATCTGTGATGGGACAGAATTTCGTGTTAATATGGAAGTGTTAGAGAAAAATTACCCACCACGTGGTTGCCAAGGAAGGATTTGGTGGCAGGATCCGGATATCTCCAACAACATCCCTTTCTTTCGGTAAATGCTCCAGGAACTCTCAACACTTTCATGAAATAAGAACAAGTCTTGGACATGTGGCCTTTGAAGGCACATTGTGTATTCACAACATAACCATGAGTAATATGAAGAGTGTGTTCTTAGTGTGTGTTTAATACTTGTGAAATTAATTACAGACATTTATGCCTATTCTTTACCATAGCAATCTTACTTAAATTTCCAATATCATGCTGTAAAAATATCTGAAGGGCTTTCAGTCCCAGGAATAAAGAATTCTATTCTCAGTAAGCTCCAGTTCTCTTGACTAGGAATTTCCATTCAGCAGTTTAGATACCAGTGTTCTTTAAAAGGGAATGGCAGAGGTAGGAGTGGCTGTGTCACTCTGTTTGCTGCCAAAGCAAATAAAAGGGATAGGACCAGCAATTACATGACAGAGAAGTGGGAGTAGTCCAGAGGAATTCTACAGATCACACAGCAGTAAATTTGACACAAAAATCATTGGGTAAGGGAGAGGGGCAATAAGAAAACAATCACAAACTGGAATAGAATCTATCCAGTGAAAATTTTAATATAGATGGGGAAGAATTTAGTCTCTTGCTCAATGGAAAGTTAACAAATCTTAAGTTTCAAATCTGAGAATGTTGTAATAACATGGATCCCCATGAAGAAGGCCTTATTTACGTTTTAGTTGTTGACAGAACTTTCCTATTTCAGGTTTGATAGTGATAAGTGAAAAAAAAAAAAGTGACTACATTTATGTACTGAAAGCAGTAGCTGACAAGAAAAATACTTTTTGCCAGTCAAGAATGAAAGAGATTTCTAGATACTGTGGGTTCTCCCATCTTGTAGGAGGGTCAGCTCCTGTAATCAGAAGTTATTTTATCAGCTGTGCCCCAGAAGATTACAGTTATTTCTCCCCATGTCCAACTTTGCTTCCAAAACTCAAAGAAGAAAACAAAGAGGTTTCTGTATCTCTGTCTTCAAAACCTATAGCTCTCCATTCAATTTTATTTTATTGCTATTTTGAAAGATAGAGCTAGGTCAATAACGGACTTGAGAGAAAGTGGATTTCATGGAAGGCTCTGCAGTAGGAGTGAAGGTTTGCTGGCTCACAGTGCCCTCGTTCTAAAACTATAGAGACTACAGTTTTTCAGCAATAAACCATGAAGAAGTGGAGGTCAGGGAAAGTAACAGGAAAGAAACTTTATTATCCAATAATAACAAAACATGGTATCTCAAAAGATAACATCAGTGCTAGCCATTGGATAAAATCTGTTTCTGAAGGGGAATAGATAGCCTTCATTCCCTCCATTGACAATGGGAACATTACTGAATGCTAAGCCTTATCCTGGATCCATTCCTGCTTTTTGGAATGAGCTTATGCTGAAATTTCATAATACGGAATATTGAGGTACAAACGCGGAATCAGAGCGCAGTGGTGGTTCATTGACTGAGGTGAATCCGATGGTTAACTAATAAGATGGAAGAAATACCATTTGTTTATATACATTCAACATAAGACCACTCTGAAAAGAACAGAAAAACAAGTGATAGATCTGATGGTGCAAATATTCAGTGATATTTCATCGTGATGTGATTCTTAAGCCCCATTTATCCACTAAGCTGCTTTCTGCATCTGCCTAGACAACATCTCAGAAAAATGGCATCATAGAGCACATGCTTTTGATGACTGGCTTCTTGTATGGAACATTTAACTATCAAGATCGAGCTACATTGTCACATGCCTCTGCCATTTCAATACCTTTGTAGCAGATAATAACATTCATGCCCAGCATTTCTGTGGTCAGTTAATAGCCAATTGAATGAATATACCACATTTTACTTCTTATCCTCAGTCACAGGGAACTAGGTTAGGTTTACATAATTCCTTATATGAGTATTTTTCATAGGAATTTCTATATAGATGTTCATGTGGACATTTAAAAATATTTGTATGTGAAGCTCCCAGAAAGCATAACTGCAGAATGACACAAAAGGCTCTGTTTAATCTAACAGAGAGCTGCCACACTGTTCTCCCAGGTGGATGCATCCTTTTATATTTTTACAATACACATTCTGCATCTAAATTTTACGCCTGTGATTTTCATGCTCCTAATACATAGCAGGTGTGTCAGAATTCCAGTGGACTACTGACAGCTGAGTATCAAAAAGTGTTTGATGGCATAATAAAGTGAAGGTCAAACTGAATTAGCCTGGAATTCCCAGAAGACTCTTTTGCAGGTGTCAGTAAATAATATTCACAATGGACAGCATAACAGTAAGCTCTGTAATCATAAGCTGCTATCTAAAGTGATCTGGGTGATCATTAATACTTGAATTCCTCCTAAGAGGAGGCTCCCTTCACATTTCTAATTATAGCACAAAATATAGGTGCTGTGAGTCAGCATGGTCCTGAGTCAATTGCTGGAAAAGGAGACTCTGAAATGTGGAATGGGCAAGTCACACAAAGTGTTTATTTTTTATTATTTTATTTATTATTTTTATCTTATGTGGATGAGTGCATTGCATACATGTGTGCAAGTGGACCAGTGTCAAGTAGAATTGTGGAGATCAGAAGAAAGCATTGGATTCCCTGGAACTGGAATTACACAGACTTGTCAGTTGCCATTTGCGAGCTGGGAACCAAACCCCAATCCTCTGTAAGAGCAGCCAATGCTCTTAACTGATGAGCCATCTCTCCACTTCCCTGAAAATGTTTTGTTTACATAGATAGTAACTCATTTCAGAATTTGCATGACAGGAAGGATATCTCCTGTTGCTATGATGTTAACCAAAAATCAAAGTAAAACTACCTCAACATTTACTTTTAGTGGGGGATATAACATTTAATGACACTCCTTTACCTAGTTGAGAATGTAAGAGGTATACATTAAAGATTAAATGAAACAGTTACACTATATACATGTAAGAAATTGTCAAAGATTAAATGTAATAAATAATAAAACAATGATAAATTAATCACTGTATGTCAGATTAAAAATATTTTATTGAGTTTTTGTGAAGTTCATTTAATAGTTCTTAAACTTAGACCCCTTACTCATTCATGCACCCCATAGCCAGCCCCCTCTGGATTACATGCATTGTGCCATATATGTTAAATCCCACCCAGTCAAGTATTTGCACCCAGATGTCCTTTGATGCAAGTCCATCCAGTGGAGTGTAGACAACCTATCAAGAGTTACCCCCTTAAAGAATATCTACTCTCCTTCACCCAGTAATAACCAGTTGCCAAGAGTTCCTTTGCTAGGGTTAGGGCCTGCTGCACATTTCTACTCTGTCTTTTTTTGGATGAATTGACAATGGTCTTGTGCATGTTGTCACCATTGCTGCAAGTTCCTATGAGCATGTTTCCAATAGCTTGAATGCCTTTGTCTCCTTAGGTTCATGTACCAACCTTGGTTCTTACAGTCTTTCTGCCACCTTTTCTACAATGGTCCCTGAGTCATGGGTAGGCAAGGTTTAATTTAGTGTCTTATCCTGAAACATGCACTCTGCAGTCTCTTATTCTCTGGAACTTAGCCAGTTGTGGTCTTCTGTGTGCATCCACTCTGTTCTATGAGGAAGCTTTGCTGGTGAGAGTGGAGGGATATATTAGTATTCTCTCTGCCCCAGAGTTTTAAAAATAACACAAGGGTCTTTATAAAAACTTAAAACATTAGGAAAGATCTCATTTCATTGTATATGTAATTTTCCAGAGGTTTTGTAGCAGCTGAAAGGGAAAATGATCAAAGGGATGGGTTTTTGGATTTTAAAGCTACTGATGAACAATCTTCCACTGTACTGAAAGGAAGCACACTTTGTCGCCTGCAGTTCTGAGAAGCAGTCCTAATAATTTAGAGTCATAAGTTCTAGGAATCTTTAATGTTGTATTATGTTAATTTAGCTTTCCTGATTCTATCACTTGGTAGACCTCTTTTCAATCACATTGCCTCAGTTTCTTATCTCACACAATTGTTTTTCGTAATCCTACTCAATGCAACATGGAGTTTCCTCCAACAACTGAAATTGGAATACTTACATGATAATAAATTCTTACTTCTGGGTATGAATTTGTAGGAAAGGAAATCAGTATACAAAGAAGTATTTGGACTCCTTTTGTCATAGAACTAATCATCGTGAGGTATGGTAGAAATTACGAGTCTATCAGTCACAGAGTGAACAAAGAAAATGTGACATGCACATGTGTGCACACAGGTACACACACACTAGAAAATTCTACAGCCTTAAAATTTAAGGTAAACTTACATGGGTGAATCTAGAGGACCGGATACTAAAGGGAAAGTGGCGAGAGAAAAAGATAAAGTCTCCAGAAATTCATTAATATGTGAAACCTTAAAAGCTCAACTTGTAGAAACAGAGTAGAATGTTGCTTGCCAGGATGGAGGAAAGGTGAAGATCTAGCTTTTCAGGGTCTTTGAGTGTAGAGGAGGAATGGGGATATTCTCCCTAGCCTTGTCACCATACTTAATAATTATGTAATGTACTTTAAAAATTCTAAGAGAGTAGAATCTGAAGTATCTCAAAGCAAAGACTGTGGGGCTCCTTCTCCAGAGACAGCCGTTGCGCACCGGCGGTCCCAGAGAACGGAGAGTAAAACAGGTCCTCAGAATGGCTCAGAGTGCGACGGGAAATGACACCCGGGAAACTGCGTCGGTGGGCAGATCGTTTATTGGGACCAAGACAGGAGTTTTTATAAGAAGGCATTTTGGCATTGGGAAGGTTAGAGGTGGGGTTAAGGGATTAAAGGTGGGGTTAAGGGATTAAAGGTGGGAAGCTTGTGGAACTTTAGGAATGGGGAAACGAAACCCAAAAACCTGGTCTGGGATGGGGGAAAGGAAGATTCATATCTATAGTGAATTCCTGGGGCCAGGTTATCACACATCAGGCAGAGCAGGCCAGACACCTGCCGTCCCTTCAGGGTCTCCGGGGTTGCTGGGCTTTGCTCAATACCTTATTGCAAGGAACACTGGCCCCACAAAAGACCATGTGACAGCAGATACAGTGTTGAGCTTGACTCAGTCATTACATCGTGCATATGTATCATGAAATTTATTGTCCATGCCTTCCTGGGCAGGGTCTGGTCAACCTGGCAGAATAAAACAGAAAATGGTCTTCCATTTACTGAGATTGATTTATTTAGGGTGACTCGTAAAGTTATTGTTTTAAGATACCGCCTGCCCTGACCTCCTTTTCTTTGGCAAAGTATAGCGCAGCGTCGCAGCTGCACACAGCTCCTGCCCCGTTCCCTGCCTGAATTTCATTTTTACTCACAGGATTCTTTGGACACTGCAGTCTGAGCCCTGGCTCTCTGTGGGCTTGGGACCAGGGCACTTTCCTCACACGTGGCTTTGAGTATTTTCAGTGCCCCGCGCCAAAACCCGTTGCTATGGTTTCCTCTCTCCTCTCTTCCCGCCTTCCTGCCCATTTATTGGTCAGAGGGCAGGACTTGCTGCTGAATGAACCAATAGTAAATAAAAAAAAAACCTGAGAGAGAAACATGTATCTACAATACGGCATAGATAGATGACAGGTAGGTAGCTAGATAGATAAAAAGATAGGCAAAGAGATGATAGATAATAGATAGATAACAACTATAACATGTATTCATATAATTTATGTCAATTATATCTTACTAAATCTGAAAATAAATGTACACACTGTTCCATGCTGCTCTGTACCCAAGAGGCAGTCACACTTAAGACAAGTGAGAAATGAGATCTATTTCACCCTTTGGTTCCCATGTTTTTTCTTAAGCTCTTTTTCCTCTTTAAAACATTTAATTTATATCCATTAAAAGAAAAATAACATCCTATCCATCTTATCATTCCCCTGACCACTGTCAAATTTCCAGCTTGGCTTAACAGAAATTGAATATATATAATATATAATTTTTACTGTTTAGTAACCACAATGAATGTATTAGGAAAGTTTCCTCCAACTTGTATATAACTGTAAGTTATGATAGGCACTAAATATGTTAAATGTATGACTGAATATCAAATTGTTTCCAATTATTTTTAATTCATCCACATAATAGTTCTGATGAAGTAGATGTTATAAATGTTGTTTGAAAACAGAAAATTGTATGTGTGTTAGATATTGAATACTATTTCAACCACCTTCTTAATGATGACTAATGTCATAATATCTACCTTTATATTTTCTGACCAGTTAATTCCATAGTTATACAACTTGAATGTTGGCTTTAGAATCTATGTAAGGATATGCTATAGATTTTGTATTTTCAAATATGCAGGTGCTGATGCTCTGATCAATCCTGAAACATACATATGATCTACTCATGGACCAGCTGGCTCCCTTATGAGCATGTAGTCTGGATGATTAGGTTCTTGTTATCAAGTACTATGGTACTTCATTTTCTTTTATTGAGTCCTGATCTAGGTCCTCGTGTGTGGTAGACAAGAATTCTATTGCTAGGATAAAGTCCCATTATTTTGACTTTAATCTGATGACATTTTAAGAATTTAAGAATTTATTTTAATTTTATTTATCAGTTTTATATTCCTTTTTTTTCAAAAAAAAGATTGAATCATTGAGTATTTCAGATAAAACATCTCAATGAATCTTAATGAATTTCATAACCCCTTCCCCACTGGCATCTTCTAATAGCACCCCAACTGGAATCCATACATTCTTTCATCTGTTTTAAAGTCTATTATGCCAAGTTAGTGTCCCCAAATGTTCCTTAAAATTCATCCACTGATGTATAGTCAGCATATCCAAAGTTATTTGCTTTAACATTATCTCAGGCTCCCCCAAAAGTAAACAATAATCAGTTGCCAATATTTCCTCAGTCCCATGCTTGGTTTTTTTCTGCTTGAATTTACACTGGTCTTGAGCATGCCAACACCATTGCTATAGGTTCATATGAGCAAGGTCCCAGGAATTTGTAGTTTTCTATTTCCATATAGTCACACACCTCGCAGCCTTACTGACTTACAATCTTTCTGCCACCTATTCCACAATGGTCCCTGAGCCCCGAGTGAGTGAAACTTAATATATGCATTCTGTTCAGGGACCCGCACTTTGAAGACTCCTAATCTCTGTACTTTGCCCATTGTGACCTTTTACGTCACTGGCCCACTGTTACATGAGATTGTTTCATTGGTTAGAGTTGAGAGATTGCTTAGTGCCCTCTTTGTCCCTTGTTCTCTGATGCATGAGCCTTAGGTTTAGAGGTTGCATTGTAGAGATGCCACTTAGGCATGGGTAGTTCATAGTCAATGTCTGTGTGTGAACAGTTTTGGGTAGTTTATAGTAGTCTCCATCTGGTGCAAAAGAAGCTTTTTTGATAAGTGGTGAATGGGGTATTTGACTTTATAAGGATACAAATCTTGCATCTTGTAAGAAGTTACTTTAGCATAGGAATGTGACAGACCTAGGGATTTCACTAAGATATATGACCTCTTCAGTAATGTGGGTTTGGCTATGATTATGATACCGCCTATGAGTTTCCTATCATTGATTATGCTTCAAGAACAATTTGGAAGCTGTTTATTTCCCGCAATATAAAAGTGCTGTTGCTATACCAGCGCCACATGCTGTGCCAGTCACTGATGTGGATATTTGGTCATGAAACTGGTGTTGGGCCATTGATTGATGGTCCTCTGTTGACTATGTATATAGTGTTCCCCAGAGCTATGCATGCTGACTGTCAGGAGAAGTGACTTCCAGATCAGTTCCAGTTCCATTGCTCCAAATCTGGTCTCTGAAGTCATGTCCTGTCTTCATGTCCTGTCTTATATTGAAGTTCTGGGAGTGAATCAAAGGCGGTGGCAATATCCTGTGTAATTTTGGGAGTCTATCAGGCCACCCTGGTCAACAACTCAAAAGAAGGTTTCTCCTGTCTGGCATTGTGGCTTGTTTTACAGTCTTCAGCTGTGCACATGAACTCATGTAGAGATATTGAGTATGGGATCTGTCATTAGATTCTTAGACTAATGTGATTCTTGATGGTGTTTTATGCTACGTAGACTTTATCTCCTCTCTCTCTATCCATGTCTAACCCTCACTCCATGTCATTCCCATTTGAAGTATTCCTGCTTTTCCCATTTCTTCCTTGAGAATACCCATCTCCTATGGACACGTTTTTCTTGATATACTTCTTTCCTTTATCCCCATAGTTCTTTTCATATTCACCCCCCCCAATTTAAATAACCCCCCATTTATCTATTTATAACTTTGTAACATCTGTCTCCTACTACTCTTCCCTCTCAGGTTCCTTCTTTTCCTTTCCCTTCCTGGTCTCTTCATTTTCCTGGTGCTTGCAGTTACATCAGATTACCTACTCAGATATAGTTGTTAGTTACTAAGGTCCACAAATGAGAGAGCACATAAGACATTTCTTTTTACAAGTTAGTTAATAGTTTCTAGTTCCATCCATTTACTTGCAAATGACATATATTTCAAAGTTCTTTACCACAGAGTTCAACTCCATTGTGTAAATGTATCACATTTTCGTTATCCACTCATCAATTGATGGACAATTAGGTTACTTTCATCTCTTAACTACTGTGAGAAGAGCAGCAACAAAGAAAGATGTAAAAATATCTCTGCAATAGGATGAGTCATTTGGGTATATGACAAGGAGTTGTATAAATGAGTAAAAATGGTAGGTTTAAAACCTCTTCAGTTTTTAAAGAGTTCTCCACATTGCATTCTATAGGGATTGCCTAAATTTACAATCCCACAACCAGTGAATGAGCATTCCTCTTTCCCCACATCCTCTCCAGCATTCCGTAGCATTGTTCTCTGATCTTAGCCAGTCTGACTGCATAAGAAGAAATCTTAAAGTGGTTTTAATTGGCATATCTGTAATTTTTAACAATGCTGAACAATTTTTAAGAGATTAATTAGCCAATATTATTTCTTCTTTTGAGAATTCTTGGCTCAGATCCTTAGCCCATCATTTACTTTGGTCACTCGTTTCCTTGATTCTTTGTTTTTTGAGTATTTTATATATTTTAGATGCTAAGCATCTGTCAGATGTTTCACTGTTGAAGATTTTCTAACTCTGTGGGGTTTCTCTTGACTTCTTTGATTGTTTCTTTTACTGTACAGAAGTTTTTAGTTTAATGAGGTCCCTCTAGTTGATTATTGACCTTTATTTCTGAGCAAGTGATGTCTGATTTAGAAAGTCCTTTCCTAGAGCTTAGCTTGTAGGTTACTGCCAATGTTTCTTTCTAATAGTTTTCTTCTGAGTTTCAGGTTTCACTTTGAGTCTTTGATCCACTTGGGGTTGACTTTTATGCAAGGTGAAAGATAAAGGCCTAGTTTCATTCTTCTACAGAGGAAGATCCAATTTTGCCATCACCATTTGCTCAATGTACTATATCTTTCCTCTAGTGAGTATTCTTGGCCCCTTTGTCAAATATCAGGTGGCTGAAATTACATGTACTCATGTTTGAAACTTTAATTATATTCCATTGGTCCACTGGTCAATTTTTGTACAAGGACCACACTGTTTTTATGACTATCACTCTGTAATATAGTTTTAAATCAGGAATAGTAATCCTACCTGCATAGTTCCTTGTGCTCAGATTTGCTATCCGGGGTCTTTTGGACTTCCAAGTGAGTTTTAGGATTTTTTCCTAATTATGTGTAGAACGTCATGGGGATTTTGTATTGGAATTGCAGATATCTAAAATTTTCATTTTAGTAATCTTTAATGTCCTTAGTCAGATTTATTCTGAAATATTTTATTTTAATTTTTGAGGCTGTTTTGCAGGGGAGATTTTCCTTGTACTCTTTCTCCAATTGCTTGTTATTGATATAAAGAAAAACTATTGATTTTTGTGTATTAATTTTGTAACTTGCTACTTCGCTGAAAGTGTTAGTCATTTCTAGGAGTTTTCTATTGGAATTTTTGACATTTCTTAGGTATATCATCTGTACCAAGAAATAATTTGACATCTTTTCCAGTTAGTACTTGTTTAGATTCCTTCTTTTGTCTTATTGCTCCAGCAAAAGATTCAAGCACTATATTAAAAGGAACAAAGATACTGAATAACCTTGTCTGGTTCCTGATTATAATGAGAATGCGTCCAGTTTTTCTTCTTTTAGAATGGTATTGGCTGTGGGTGTTTTGTATATAGCTTTAATTATAATGATTCTTGTTTCCCTAGGTCCAGTTCCTTCTAGGAATTTCAACATAAATGCATGCTGAATTTTGTTAAAGGCCTTTTCTGTATCTATTGCGGTGACCATATGATATTTGTCTTTAAGTCCATTTATATCCTTTATGACATTTATTGATTTACATATATTGAATCACACTCCTGCATCTCTGGAACAAAATTAATTGATCATGGTGGATAATATTTTTGATTTATTTGTATGCAGTTTGCAAGTATTTTTTGGAGAAAATTTGCCACAATGTTCATTAAGGATATGGGTCTATAGTTTTCTTTTTTGCTTGTATCTTTACCTGATTTTGGTGTTAGAGTGATGCTTGATCTAAAAGCTGTTAGAGTGATCACGTTTTTAGTTTTATATCTTTTTTAACGTTTTCAAATTGAATACCATATTTTTTTTAAAGTATTCCATATAATGTTCTGGATCTGTTTGATGTTTGCTGGATTGTTTCCCCTTTCCTCTCTGATTTTGTCGATTTAGACTGCTCTTTCTTTATTTGGTTAATTGGGCTAACAGTCGCTCTATCTTGTTTATCTTTTTCAAAGAACCAGATCTTAGATTCATTGATTATTTCTATTGTTTTCTTTGTATTTAATTAATTCATGTTCTTAATTCTGTTATTTCTTCCAGTCTGCTGGATTTGGGTATCATCAGTTGTTACCTTTCAAGATTTTTGAGTTGAGTGTTAAGTCATTTATTTGTGCTCTTTCTGATTGTTTAATGTAGTACTTCCCCACTAGGACTGCCTTTAACATGTTCCAGAGCTTTTGTTGTGTTGTATGGTCCTTTTGGTTTAAATCCAGGAATATGTTTATTTCTTTCTTAATTTCTCCTTTGACTCATTCATCATTCATGGGTATGTTTAATCTCCATAAGTTATTAAAGTTATGAGGGCTTCTTCTGGAGTTTATTTTAAACATTATTTCATTATAGTCTGGTAGAATTCATGGAATTCTTTCATTTTTTTATTTGTTGACGTTTATTTTGTGTGCTGGTATGTGGTCAGTTTTGAAGAAAGTTCCATGGCGTGCTAAATGGAATGTATATTCTTTGGTGTTTGGTTAGACTGATCAGTAGATGTTAGATCCGTTTGAAGTATGGCATTTTTTAATTCAGATGCATCTTTTTATTGTCTGTCCGTTTGTCTAATGGCAACAGAGGGGTATTAAAGTCCCCTATTATTAGTGAGTTGGGATTAATCTGTGTCTTAAAGTTCTGTAGTAGTGTTTGTATATAGTTGGGTACACCAGAGTTTGGTACTTATGTGTTCTTGATTGTTATGTTTTTGGTTAATTGTTCCTTTGATCAGAATGAAGTGATCCTCTTTATCTCTCCTGATTAGTTTTACTGTGAAGTCTATTTTGTCAGACATTAGAATGGCAACTCCAGCTTGTTTCTTAGTGCCATTTGCCTGGATTTCTTTTTTTCCATCCTTCCTACTTAAGGTAGTTTTTGTCATTGAAGATGAGATGAGTTTCTATCAGACAACAAAAACTATGGATTTTGTTTTTTGATGCATTCAACTAGTCTGTGTCTTTGGACTGAGAGGTTTAGTGCATTGATATTTAAAGTTATTATTGAAAGAATTGTATTGGTTCCTGTCTTTTTAATTTCTGTTTGTATTCTTGTTCTAACTTGGTGGTTCCCCAGTTATACCTTCATTTATTTTCTTTCTGTTGCCTCTTGGGTATAGTTGTTCCTTTCTTCTGCTTTTTATATTGCTTCAAGTATTTTATGATTGGCTGATTTTCTAGACATGAGTTCTTTGAAGATTTTTCTTTCCCCGTCAAGTGTAATAGATATTTTTGCTTGGTATAGTATTCTGGATTGGCATCTATGGTCAGTTAGACCTGGGAAGAATTTGGTCCAGGGTCTTCTGGCTTTCATAGTTTGCACTGAAGAGTCAATTGCAATTCTGATTTTTTTTCCTTTATCTGTAACTTCTTATTTTTCATTTTTTAGCTTTCAAAATTCTCTCTTTGTTCTGTACACTTAATTTTTTTTTTTTTACTATGGTATGCCTTGGGGAGTTTCTTTTCTGGTCCTGTCTATTTGGTGTTCTATGTGTTTCTTACATTTGTATGAGTATGTCTTTCCTTAATTTTGGGAAATTCTTCTGCAATCCTATTCAAGATGTGGTCAATACAATTATCCTGAGAGTATTCTCCTTCCTCTTTGCCTATGATGTATAATTTTGGTCTTTTCATTGTGTCCCATATTTCCTGCATATTCAATTCCTTTATTTAAAAAAATTATAATCTTTGCTTGATTACTCCAAATTTCCTACTTAACCATCCTGTGGCTATTCTGTTTTCCATTTCATTCATTCTCTTCCTGAGGCTTTCTTTCGTCATTTCCAATCTGCTTATTGACTGTTTTACTTCCTTCTTCATTTGAGCCTGTGTTTTCTTCAGTATTTCTACCTCTTTTCTGAATACATTCAGTTTATCCCTATCTCCTTTTATTTCTTTTATTTCTTTGTTTTTGTGTTCTTTAAATTCATTGAATTCTTTGATTATGATTATGATTGTTCTTTTAAACTCTGTGTCCTGGATTATCTCTATGGGGTTCTCTTAACTCTCCTATAGGACTACTGATGTTTGGTGGGGATATATTGTTGAGTTTTTCATATTATAATTTTTTTCATTGTGATCTTGGCATGTGAATTTTTTGTTGTTGTTGTTTGTGATTCTGATATGCATTGCAAGCCTTTATTGAGTCTAAGTCTGATTCTGTTTATATACTTGATGTGATGTGGTTGTTTTCTTATTGGGTATGAAAAGGTGGTTGGCCAAGGGTTCAGATTCTATCTTGATTTTGTGTTAGAGGGGTCAGATGGCACTAATCCAGCTGCTCCGGAGTTCCCTTGCAGGTACAGGTCAGGGGAGATCAGATGTTCCTATGCTCTCCCTCAATGTCTGGGATCCTCTAGCCAGTATGGTACAGCATACTTTGGGAAGATTACTAGGAAGAGATTGAACTCAGGTTTTCTCAGGCAATCTGTTCAGGTCTGGGCCTCTACTACAGAGCACAGAAGTGTAGCCCTGAAGCAGTGGGAATGGTGAAGATCTACCAGTGGAGGGCGAAGGGCACCATGTAATCTGGAGAACTCACAGCCAGGTAGAGGTAAGAGGAGAGCTCAGAGTTCGGGGGGACTAAGTATAAAAATGTTCTGCTCCATGGCTAGAACAGGATGTGGGATTGGAGAAATGGAGCTGCCTTGATCACAGGGAGTGGGCACACATTGGGCAGGATCAGATTTATCAGGGAAGAAGAATGGTCTCAGCAATGCAAAGGCAAACTGGGTATGGAGACAGCCTGTGAAAGTGCTGACAAACTGGACTGAAATATTGAGCTGATCTAAGGACAGAGTATCTGGACACAGTGCTTGGGTCTGAGCTAAGAGCTTAGTCCAGAGATCTGGGATGCTAAGAGAAAGAGCTGGCTTGTGCTCAAGGTTAGAATGAGAACAGGATGTGGGCCAGGAGAGAATCAAGACAGTAACTTTTAAATAGCTTAGGTTTCCCTAGTACTCATGATACTCCTGCCTCAGCTTCTTAGGAGCTAGGATTACAGATATTTTCTACCACGTCCCCGACTTACTTTCCTTAATAGGAAAGGACTCCATACCAAGTTTCTTTCTTTGCTTGATCATGAAAATTCTGATTAGTTAAAGGTAAAATCTCTTCAAGTTCATGTAAGTTGTGTCTCTTTGTTTATTTAATTACATATTAGTATGACCATGTACGAGAATAATAAACACAAACACAACTGTTCACAATTCAGCTTAAGAATAGTGGCCAAGAATTAAGATGCTTTCCTTGTGGTTACTCCATTTCATTCTCCTCATGCTCCTGGATTTTGTGCCATTCATTTGTTTTGTTAACAGTGTGACTACCCATGCACTCCATGTATCATTAGCCTAAATGATTTAATGAATTATTGCATTTTCATCTGTAAATTGCTTTCTTGAACAATAGAGATTTGAATTTATCCATGCTGATGTGAATAACTATAGTCAACTCATTCGTTTTGTACTGAATGCCTGTCAGTCTGTGATAATACCATCATATGTTCAGGAAGTCATTAGCATGCAATTCAAATATTTCCAGGATTTTATCCACTAATTCTACAAGGATCATTTTCGAATACAATGTTAAATTGATCCTCACAAGAATTTCTCTATCACAAGTGTATATTCTGTCACCTCTTACAAAATTTGTAATGTAATGCAGGCTACTATTTTATTTAAATAATAAAAGACAAAACTTATAATTGAAGGATATAACAATATTTTATTTTTTTGCTATGATTGTGGTTCAATATTATAATTTCAGAAATTATATTTTAATCTGTGAAAAAATTTCATGGTCAAAGAGATAGCTCATTAGGTAATGAACTTGACATGCAAGACTAAGGATCAGGATTTGCATCCTAAGAACCCAAGCAACATTCTGGTGGACTGATGGCCTTCCACGTAATCCAAACTCTAGTGGCAGAGAATGGGCATTTACACTTTCTCAGTATATAAGGAAAGTAATGATGAAACATCAGACCTGACCCTCTGCCCTGTGCACACATACATGCAAACACCCCCCACACATGTAAACACATGCATATGTTTCAGAAACAAGTACACAAACAATAAACAATTTTAAAAAGGGAAATGAATATAATTTAATTGGATAAAATAATGTTCCTAAGTTTGGAATTTATGGATTTCTACATAATTTAGACATCAGACTTTGATGACTGTTTTAGAAGTAATGAAATACCAAATGATTTTGAACACCCATGGCTGTGTGCGGTTACACATCCAGTCCTAGATTTTTGGAGTCTCTGACCCTTTCTATGCTTCTGTTTTTGCTTTGCGTGTTTCACGCTCTCCTTCTCCCGGATAGACATGCATGTCAGTGTTTATTTTATGTTCTGTCAATATTTGCGTGTTTCCTTGGGAAACTTCTAATCTGTAGCACTATCAGCAGCAGAAGTTTTAACAGTAATCTTTATTGGTTAAGAGAGCCAGTTAGTATCAGATGGAACATGATTAATTCACTTTTCCTCCTCAGGTTCTGCTTTCATCTAACAGATGGTAAAATCCGTGGAGTATTTTGAAATTTAGCATAGGCTTCAATAGCTGTATGCCTCCATTTTGGGTGAGCTCTGGAAAGATCGGGCATCTCTGAATTCTGTCTTCTCAATTGAACTGTATTTGTACACTTACTATGGCTCCTTCCCAGTAGGTTATAGCTTTCATTTGAACTATTACTTTATTGGCTGAAGCATCAAACATGGGTGATTATGAATTTAACATGTGTGATGATGTTTCCCCTTAAGTGATTCTTGGTGAGTAGTGGACAGGATGGTAGGATCAGGAGGAATTTTTTACTTAGCTTTTGTCTAGAGAGTTTTCCATAGATTCAAAATCCTTTTTGACCACTCTCATGTTGGGCAAATAAGCTATAATTACAGGAAACACAGAGCACACACACACACACACACACACACACCTGTGATTATGTAAATCAATTATCAGTAAGCATAATTATCACTGCCATATGAAAAGAGAACATGTGCTATTAATTAAAGCTTTTGTGTGCTTAATATCATTTGGTATCCACTTAGTTAAAGGCTTAATGGTTATATTTGGATAACTATGAAAGCCTTTTTAAAAATTATGTGTGTGTGTGTGTGTGTATCTGTGTGCACAAGCATGCTTGCAGGTGTCTACAGAGGCCAGAAGAGTGAAGTGGATGCTCAGGAGTTGAAGTTTCACTTGAAGTTTCATTTGATTGTGAAAAGTTTGATATAGATGCTCTGAAATGTTCTGGGCTTCTGAAAGGAAAGAAAGCACAGTTGAACAGCAAGCCATCTCTCCAGTAAACTGACAGTTTTAGACTAAAGGCATATTTCTAACAATGGAGCATCTTTCCTGCACAGTCCCTATGAGGAACAATGATAGTTTTAAAAAAACAATATATTTTACATACACAGAAATCTAGCAGGTCTAGGAAAAATATTCTGTTAAGCAATACTCCATTTTCTTCAATTTTCCAATCTTTTAATTCATTTGGTTTGATATATTTATAAATATTTTAGGAATCTACATTGTAAATGATGCTCCTTAAATATTCTATAAAACATAGACCAGGCCATGATAACAGGGACATTAAAAAAAATAAATCAATGAATGTTGGCAGTTAAAGTTACCAATGACAGTGTGTGAAATAGTATGGAATCTTGGATGTAATCGATAAAATAAATTTGATAGACTTTTCACCAAATTTTGAATGGAAATTAAATACTGTATGTCATTACTAGTAATGAGATGGTAGACTTAGAGCAGCTTTTCTGAATCATCACTTAAGCAAATAAAACAAATGCTGGCACTACCAGAACAAAGTATCTTTTACATGCCTTTGTAGAGAAATGTCACTTGAGGAGACATTAAAAGAATATATATCCAGCTAGACTGAATGAAAATGTGACACAGAGAAGTATGCACTGAATTTATAGAGCTATATATTACGTTTTTAAATAAGTTTAAGATATTTGTATTATGTTACAACTCCTTAAAGTTTCTGATCTGTTGTGACTTATTTTTCTTTTGAAACTTATTTAGAAATGGAAAGAATTTTTTGAAGGAGTCCATCTCTGTAATCACAGAAGGCTTAAGCACCACAGGTTGGTGACTTGCTTGGGCTCTTCACTGTCCTCCCTCTCTAAACATCCTTTACTTTCAAAGTATTCTCTAGGAATTCTACTAGGAACATTTGTATAATCTAATGCTCTGGTTACATGTGTATGAGGCACATTGTACAAACAAAGAAACATTTTTTTGAATGAATGATTCAATTAAATTACATATTCTCCAAATATTGACTTTCCCATGTTCTATCACATTACTTGCATACGGAGGGATTTTGCAAAAAATAAATAAATAAATAAGAATTACACAATGTAGGTTCTGATGATTCAGTCAATTGATTGAGAAAGACATTTTTGTGTTGTTGTTGTTGACACAGTGCATGTCTATAGGCCCTGATGACCTTGAGCTAACTGTGTAGACCAGACAGGCCTTGATCTCCCAGATATTTGCCTGTCAATGCCTCTAGTGTCCTGGGATTAAAGTGTATACCACCCCACCTGTCAGATTATGAAGATATGCTACATCCTGGCTTCTTGGATCCATCCTATATCCCATTTTTCCATCTAGAATATTTGCATTTTTTTCTCATTACAGTTTTGTTCTTAAAAAGTTCAACAATATAGTCAATAGTGCCAAAGGACAGCTTGCCTCCCACTATTTGTTCTATGCTGAGTCTCTTCTCAATCTTCTATATTTATTTCTTCCAGTAACATAAGCAAAGCAGAGCTGGCAAAGAAATAAAAATCACACGAATATTATCTTGAAGCATAGTTTCTTTGTGGGAAGGGCATTTCAACATTTTCACTTTGACCTGTGTAAAGATACTGATAGAGACTGTCCTTCCATTACCCCGAGTCATGTAGGCTAGTGACTGCCATGTATGACCCACATTCACGTAAACTAAATATTTTAAGCCATCAGGGATAGAAAAGTTTTGAAATAAAGCTGAACAGTCTATAAATATAAGAAAATGTGGATGGGGCAAAGACTATGAGATCACTGCCCTGAGTTCAAGCAAATGTCAGTAAAACCTTCGTATTCTGCACTCAACCTCTGCTACTTGAATTAGGCACAATGAATTCCTGTAACATTTTGTTTCCCTGACCAGGAAACCCTAAAGTGCTAACAGATAAGACCAGCCCTTCCTTTGGTCCACTGCCAGTGGAAGAATTAAGCTCAGGCTAAGTATGGCCTAAGCATGTTCAGAAAGTGCTCCCCATCAAATAGCCTGAGATTTAAACCTGGGATCCACAGGCCATGACTTGTAACATCAGACTGCACTTTCTCTTGAAGAATTAATGGAGAATGTGGATCCAAATCAGTTATGACTTCAGAAAACAGTAAGACACCCTGGGCTCCCCAGGTAGTTAGACATGTAAACTCAGTGGAAAGGAGCTTGGTCACCTGTTGGCAATTTTCATATACCTCAGGGAGGTTCCTGTCTGGCATTCAATATGAAACTGTGTGTGTCTGTTGTGAGTGTATGCAGAAGTGTGGCTCCGTGGTTGTTGAAATCTCAGGGTCTGGCTGAATCCTATCCTGCATTCCATAAGGACCTCATACAGCAAACAGTGATGCTGGCTCCTAGTTCTTGTCTATGAGTCCAGTACAGTTCAGGATTTGATACTGAACTGCCTAGTGCTAAGGAGTGTCTAGATCCCCATTAGGCAGTGATGCAGTGGGAGTTAAACCATGGGGGGATTCCCTCTCAAGAATCACTGTCATAGACTGCTTGATCAAAATTTCAGGACAGAATACGAAGGAGATTGCAGTGCCAGCAATCTCAGGAAACTAAAGCTCTCTGTGAATTAGAATGGCTGACTTATCATATGGAGTGGTAACCAGATGGAATTCTTGAAGTGACCAAGAAAAATGTAGTGTACTAGGCAGGAACCAGCGAACCCAATCACCTGGAAGAATACCCCTGTCTAGATTCTTGCCTGTAAATCGCATTGACTCATTCCACCTGGTTAAGGTCCTTTACAAGTAGTTATGTACATTGTAGGATCCTGCTGGGCCAGACTCCATTGACAAACTAGCACTACCAAGTTCTAATGATATTCCAAGTAGCCCCACATGAGCCCCTGATGATACCACCTTTTTATGCTTCTCTATTTAGGGCAGAGACCTCCTTTGCTAACAAGTATGCCACCACTGACGCCTCCCCTGAGGCCGGACAATTATGTTTCTCCAACAAAGGCACAGCCTCCCCCAGAGAGTGCATTACCATTAGTATCTCCCCTGTGACCCGATAAACCTGAACAGGAAGGACAGCACTTATATTCAGCCCAAAGTAGCAGCCCACCCTCCACATACAGCTCTGAGAGACCGGAGATGCCCAAAATGTGACACAGGATAGAAGGATCCAGAAACCAATCTGTTTTATACTTTTAGCCTTTTTCCTCCTGCTCGATTGGATATGTCATCCCCTCTTTCACTCTGAGAAACCCCAGGCTATAGGAAATTTATTGTAGACTATCAGGCAAATTCATTCCCGACCTGGTCCTCCTTAGCACCAAGGAGTGGCAGTGTGTGATGGCTGAGGCTCATATAAGTTTGATGGCTAGCGCCCCCCAGTGGGTCAATTGACTATAAAAGTATGAGTCACAAATGCCCTCCCAGAAGAAGATCCCCACTGACACCCAAATTCAGATCATGCTAGGGCCATCCTAGAGAGGTAAGTCCTTAAAAGAAGAGCAAGAAGCATGCTAACATTTCCAATAACACCAAGATCCTCTAGAAACCAAATGAGAGCTCTTCTCAGGTTATGAGAGACTATGTGAATTCTTCCTTCTATACAGTCCCTCTGACCCAGAGACCTCAGAAAACTAGTAAATGGTAAATATTGCCTTCATGGGCCAGACACAAAGAAGTATCTAAAGAATGTTACACAAACTAGAGGGTTTTCCAGTCTTCCACAGATGAATACTACATAACTGTTGGAAGTTGCAAACAAAGTTTCATGAACTGGGAACAGGTTGTCAGTCTGGAAGTAAACAAAAGGTATAAGAAAAAGGCATCTCTTCTGGCAGTGGCTTTGGGCCAACCACTTCTCTTCAGTCCTACGTGGGACCAGACCAGAAAAAGGACTGAGTTTTGGACCCCTTTATAAAAGAATCAACGTACCTACTATAAGGAAATTGGACAATAGAAAAATGTATGTTCCAATAAGAATTCAGGGGCGGGGGATGGGATCAGATACCTAAACAGAAATGCACTTCAAATAAGGTTGAAACCCCATTGCTGCCAATCACATTGTGCTGGCCATAACCACCTCTGATTGAGACAGACCAGGCTCAGTAAGACAAGGCACCAAGAGCCCATAGACAATATGAAAGTTGGGGACCACTTGTTGGACTTTATGCTGAACACTGGTGCTGAATATTCAGTCATTACAATGCTGTGGGTCCCTGATAGTAACAGCAGTAGGAGTTACTGGATTCCTGACAACATGCCAATTCTGTAAGTCTTGTAGTTGTGTCATGGGTGGACACTGGGTGAAACATACATTCATCTACCACCTGGAAACTGGTACTGTTACTCAGAAGAGACATGTTGTTTAATTAGGAATACAGATCGCCTTCTTTTGGATGGCACCATCCTGCCTTGAAATACAGACCTATAAACAGTACCTCTCTCATTCTGTCTGTAATGATTCCTAAAGAAGAAGAACAGAGAACCCATTTGTAGCCCACCACAAACATCAACTCTGTCCTGGCAGCTTGTAGTTCATGCTTCCACAAGATCTGAGTGGAAAGGAATCCATCAGGTGTGGCCACCAAGGATCCTAATTAATTACTAATTAATTAATTAGTAATTAATCCCCTTGAAGCCCAGGCAGGAAGGGTACAATAATATCCCTTATCTTGAAAGACCATGGTTGGCATCAGAGATTATTAGTCTTTGCAATAATCTTAAAATGCCAGGCTTCATGAATACTCCACTTTTTCCTGTTAAAAAGCCATGTACAATGATTACTGATGGGTCTAGGACTATCAGTCATCAATATGGTCACTCTCTCCTTCCCTCAACTTTCTCCCAGTCCTTAAACTCTCCTAGGCCTGATTCCTGAAGTATAATGGTACACAAGACTGGATCTGAAGGATCCTTTCTTATGTATCCATGTGACACCTGTATTTCAGCCCATATTTGCTTACATATGAGAAGAACCCAACCCCAGCTTGAAGGAGCAATTGATTTGGACCCTATTTCCCCAGGGCCTCTTGACACAAAGTAGATGCATCACAGTTCCTACCAAAATGGGTTGTTGCATCCATCTGTGCGTCAGGAGCCTACAATCCTGTTAATTTTACATTCCTAAGCTCAGGAGACCAGAAACAGGAAAATGATTGCTAAATTTGCCTGGGTATTGACTCAACATTTTTCCTAATATAAAAATGTTTGAAAAGAAGAAGCATGAGCTGAACAGATTATTCAGCAGTGAAAAGCACTGTCTGCTCTTTCAGATTGTACAAGAGCATTTCCCAGCACTCACATGATCACTAACCGGCAGTAACTCTAGTTCCAGAGAGATCTGACACCTTTTCTGACGTATGTGCTCATTGCATGACACAGATGCACTTTTATACATGGAGGCAGAACACTCATACCATAAAATAATTTATAAAAAAAGATGATACAGGCATAAAACTTCTGGATGTTCCACTCTTTTATGAAAAAAATGCATTAGGTGCCCAGGTTACTGTAAAGAACTTATTCATAGAAATGAAACACATAATGGCCTACACTCTGAGTGTGAACCCTGCGTATATGTATGGGACATCTGTGAATAGGACTAGTCAGAAACACAATTCCTCTGTGTAAAGTTAATGAAAACCTCATGTCCTGGGTTTTAAAGACACACATTTTTGGGAAAAAAGATATCTTGTCAGAGGGGGAGCTAATTCCACTGTCTCAGTAGACAACCTTACCTATACTAGGTAGAGGTTCCTTAACCATCCCTCACAAAAGGACACTAGTGATCATCAGAAAATAAACAAAACAAGAATCACAGAAACTGAATCCAGATATGAACTGACCTAACTCCTTTCTTTCCTGTGCCCAAGGGATTCTCTTGAATGTGGGGTTGCAATGTTTACTCTGTACTACAAAGTCATTGGTCAGGAGTATGTGTCCTGTGAACTATCCCTCCTTTCTTCTTATGAATGCAAAATCCTAATGGGAGCACCTAGGACACATAGTCTCTAAAAAAGCCAGTCTAATTAAAATAATGTGATGACTATCACCCCCCCCATGTTACAAATAGGAAATTGGATAGATGAAAAGGGACTACCTGAAAAATAGTCCAGTATCATGGGCCTAACTCTTGGGCAGAAGTGGGCTTATAGTGATATAGGACCCCCCCCCCGTTGTTTATATACTGAGTCACCACATTCTATTGCAATCCACCTTAGATGCAATAACTAATATAATGCTCAAGTATTTAACTTGGTGATGAACTACCACAGCAATATCCAAAGCACAAGTTACATGAATAGGCTGGATCTAGACCATCTTCTGGCCAAGGAAAGAGACAGAGTATAGAAAATTTAATTTAACCAATGTTTCCTTGAAGAGTGGAAGAGTTCAAAAAGATTACCAAAAGGATACAAGAAATGGCCTATTCCCAATCAAAGGCTTGAACTGATTGAACCCTGATTGGCTATATAGAAGTTGATTTCCTCAGATTAGAGGAGTTCCTCAGATCATAGAACAGTCATGGTTGTCTGCTTAGAATGTCTATTCATCCTTTGATTTCTCCTCTGCTTGGGAAATCCATAACAGGATTCATAGACCTAGCTATGAACCACATGACTGTAATCCACTTAATGCTTCTTCAATGCTACCATCACACTAACAAGCAAAAAACAGGGGAAGTAGATGCATTCTAGACAAGTTAAGAGCACATCAAAAGGAGGAATATAATAAGAAAACAAGAGCCATTTCAGAATTAAAACCAAGAATGATATCTTGCAAAACAGAGGAAGGTCCATCTCAACCTTATCACTTCTGCCTCTGTAAACATCCTTCCAGAGCCACCCTTCACATAGCCCTTAGTAACCTAAGCTAGGGACCCTCATGCATGAATTCCAACAATGTAGGCTAAAGATCCCCATGTAAGACCCTCAGTCTTGTATACTAAAAATTTTAAACCAACGAAGAATGATAAATAACCTATAAATGTTGAAGGGGGCTTGGGCTTTTGGTTGTTAGGGTTCTGTGTATGTGCTCAGAAATAAAAGCTTCTGACTCTGGTATTTGATGTTAGTCTGCTATAATTCCATAGTACTAGAATGTCAATCTTCTTTCTCATTCAAGACATCTAGCCAGACATGATATTTCATGCCTGTAATCCATGTGCTTTGAACTGAGGAAAGAATAATTGCATTTAAGGCAATCTTGACTACATAGTGAGTTTCTGATTAGCCTAGATTACAATGCATACTCCTTTTACAAAAAAAAAGAAACAAACACATATAAAAGTAAATAGCAAATCTATAACCATTTTCCAAAAGAGTAAAAAATTTGCAGTATACAGCTTATTGGATGAAACTGATTATCTTGCTTATCAAAAGTGCTTTTAGTATTAGACAAGAAGCAACTCATAGAAAGAGATGAAACACAGCACTGATGCTGTTATTTCTCTTCTCTGCTCAGTTTATTTGCAGTGAAAGCTTTGCTATCTCTCAGGAGTTCTTAACTGAGATGATATATTCAAAGATAGGCTAATTAAACTCAGGGGATATGCAAGCAGTTGTTATTACTGCCAACCAATTTGATTCTGAGAAAAAATTGGTGTGTGAAAGCACTGTCATACATCCTTATTTTTCCAAGAAAAATTTCCAGCTCACTATTACATAATGATGCTAGAATGTCAATCTGAAGACTTATTCTATGTCAATTCAAATTAAAATACAACTGACAAAAATAAGAAGTACTATCACATAATAGTGCTATAGTAAGGCAAAAGTGGAAGGTTAGATTCCAGCAATATTAACAATTTTGGGTTTGTTGTTTTGTGGTCTTTATGCCATTCTTTTTGTTTCTGCTTCAGTCTTCTGCTGAGGGAGGCCCTTCTAATCTGCCCTCTTACGTGAGGATATATAAAGTGAACAGCATTCACAGACAAAATTAGCATAGGTTCCAAATCCCAAGAAACATTTGATTTTTTTTTAATATAAAGGAAATTACTCTAAATCCTGCTTTCAAGGAATTAGAGTAATCACCAGTGAAATATGCCAACCCAATGAACTTCCAAAGGACCCCTACACTCACAGGACAGTCCTCTTGGGAAGGTTCGTAGCAGGCACTCCAACATAGGTCCTGTCCTCCTACTGCCACTCTTTGAAATCTTTGAGAGCACCAAAGATATCACACATTTTGTGTTGTGTCAAGTGGCATGCCCCTCTAAAGTTCCAGAGCCTGTGTCCAAAGCCAACGTTGACTCAATTGTTATTGGTTGTCAAAATTACTCTTTGAAAGACATTTCCAGCCTGCCAGAGAGTGCTTGAATCCAGCCTCTGTGCAAAGGTGAACTCCCCAAATTTCACTGTGCCCATCCCCTACCTTGGGACTGTGGGAAGCTCCTTTCCCTGTTGCACAGCTAGACTTCTCTCCCCTCTGCCAGGGGTCCAGGCATTTCTAGCCTGCCTGAAAATGCCTAAGTCTGGCCTCCGCTTGGTAGTGAGCATCACACATTGACAGTGCCCTTATCTTCACCTTGGGACCATTTGAAGTTCCATTGCACTGCTGTAGGGATAGACTTCTCTGTCCTTTACCAGCGACCCAAATATTTCCAGCCTGACTGAAAGCAACTGAATCCAGCCTCTGCCTAGAGCGCTTCCTAAATTATGCTATACCTGCTGGCAAGTAGGGTCCCTGATCTTTGAAAGAAGCCTGAGAGCATCTGATTGGTGATTGAGCTGGGTATCTGTGGGAACTCCTGAGAATATAGACTAGAGCCATATGGGCCACCAATATAAAATGGAAAGAGAGAAACTGAAGCCTAGACCAATGAGCTTTTCACATCTAATAAAACACAAGGCACATCAAGAAAACAAAATCATTCTTAAACTGAACTCAGGAAGACTTGAGCTTTATACCAGAATCACAAACAAGAAAAGCAATCACATGCCAAAATCACAATGAAAAATTAATAAGAAAAACCCAAATCACATGTCCTTACCAAACTCTACCAATCCTGTAGAAGAGTTCTACAATTAGAGCCCCTAAGAAATAAGGAAGACACAGAATTTACATGAACAATCATAAACATGATCAAATAACTCAATGAATTTAAAGAATGCACAAACAAACCAAAGAATAAAAAGAAAGGGTAAACTTCTGAATGAATTCACAACAGATCTAGAAATATTGAAAAAACTTCAGGCTGAGATGAAGAAGGAAGTGAAATATACCCACTAAGCCAATTGGAATAGGCTGGCTAGACCTCATAGATGAAGCTTCCCTGAGTAATGTTGGACGACTAACTTAACACTGTAGGACTTAGCACAACTGACAGACTGTATGAATTCTGTGGGGAGGGGCGGGGAACAGAGGGATCGTGCCAGTGGTCAGAGGATATAAAGGTGAATAAGATCTATTTGTTCACAAAAATTCAATAAAAATATTCCCCTCATCAAAAAAAAAATTACTCTTGGAAAATCTCTTAAAATTTTTCTTGTGGTTCAGTTCAAAGACTCTAACAGAGAATTTTTTTCTTAGGATGGAATCTACCTTTGTTCCATAGATTCAACATCAGGCTCTGTACCTGGCTTAAAATTATTATACATTTTATATATGGGAGTGAGTGTCTTTAATTCACTACAAGGATTCTATCTTGGATAAGAAGATTCTCATGTTGTACAAGCAGGGAGAAAACCAGATTGCATTAGAGATAGGTGAACTGGCTTCTCTTATTTCAGCTTACTCAGGTAGAATCACAGGCAGAATGACCTGCACAATCTAAATTTTAACTTTTTTCTCTTTCTTTGTAATGCATATGTAGTTGACTTTACATAAAAGCTAAATGTTCACAGAATGCGACCTCCTACAGATTAGACTACTTGTTTTAGAATGATTGCTATTTAGGCACAATTTTGAAATATGTGAAATAACTATGGATGCAAATATGATGTCATAAGAAAATATAGTATACACATTTGAAAAAATGAATTCTATATAATTGTATGTGTATATATGTATGCATATTTAATGCATGTATATATATATATTGCTTGATATATTTAATCATAAGTAAAATTGAATTGGAGAATAAACATATGATGTCTCTATGGAAGGAAAGTGCTGTATAAATGAGGGACTGTAACTGCTGCCTTATAAAAAGTCACAGCAAGTTTTAAAATTTAATAACTTTGGATGCACCCATGACAACAGCAAAGGACTAACATCATGGAAAAGCATATTTCATGGACTGAAATGGCAATGTTTAATGCCCCTTTAATCTGTGCTTACTGAGAGCTCATTGCATTATTGGACCACTAGGTTTAGTAACAGCAATTGTCAAAGTTTAACCGACCCTTCTGTAGTGTCATTTCATAACTTTTCTGATCTCTTATGACATTTATTTCTTCTTGTGGCTTCTTCCAGCAAGATGCTCTCCAGACAGCCTTGTTTTAAATTGTCCGTGTATATAGGCAATTTCATTTTAAGTTAAATTCACGTGATGACCTATTTTTTGCCATTTCATTTATTTATCCCCCCCCCCCAAATGCATCTCTCTGAGTCGTCAGAGAGTTCTACTTTACCCATCAGAACTTAGAATTTAGTATTTAGTATCAATGATTTGTATTGCAATCACTAGAAGGTATTCCAGGTAACAAAACTGGCTGTATTCATTTGTTCACATTACATAAACTTTTATAACATTATTTTCTAATTTAAACAGAAATGTATGCAGTATTTTCTAGTCTTCATAGCTTTTGGATAAGTGATATTTGTTTATGATTTGAGCTTATTTTAAACTTATTAATAATATAATGCTTGGGGTCAGGGCAAATACCAATTGTAGGTCTCTTAGTCTAACATATTACGGTGACAGTATTAAATTTATGAGCAATATAGAGCAAGAAGAAGATTTATCTTCTGCTTTTTCCAAGGGGAGATGTAGTAACAGAAAGGACTATGTTCTCCCAAGGGAAGAAGCATTAAAGGAGCAAAAATAGTAAGGCAACAGAAAATAGCAAGAGAAAGACACATACAAGTAACAAGAAAAGGCTGGAAAAGAAAAGTGAGGGGATAGAATTGGTAGAGTTTTTTGACACCAGAACATTTTGAAGCTGGAACTCCAGTTCTGGGAAGATTCAGCCCTTGTCAAAGATGTAACCTAAATAGAAAAAGGAGCAGGAAAGACAAAAAAAAAAAAAATTCTCCTCATGTCAATCTTCACCCTCTTTTGTCCACCTGGTAAATTTCATTGGGTGAACAAGCCTGAAAATCAGCAGGAAGATGATATTCCCTGCAGTCTTCAAGATGTTTCTTCCTATATGATGAACAGGGCAGAGAAGTGCAGGGAAAGGTGAATGTGAATAGATGTGACTAGACAACAGAGTCTGCTAGCGGCCCTAGGGTACCCTGTGTTACACTATTACTCTTGAAAGGACTTCACATGGGCCATTTTCTTAGGGCATCTTCTATGTGAACAGTGCTATGCTTTCTCAGACTGCTTCAGACACAAACAAAGACCTTAAATATGAACCATTTCTCCAATACGGATAGTCAACCTCCTCCTCCCAAGTGATGGTTTATTAAAAGATGTTTCACAGATCATTATTTTGCAATTTTACATGTCACCCTTTCTCTGACTAAGGTCCACATACCCCATGTCTTCTGACTTCTGTAAGCCATCAGTAATAGCCGTGGACTTTTATCTTGAGACTCCTGCTCTTTCTAGGATTTACGTTCTCTCGGTTTTCAAAGGCTTTGAGTAGCAACTGATTAATCAGGCTCTTTAACTGGACAGGCTGTTTCTTACATTCCCAGGATGAGGCACTGGTTTCAGATCTTCTGGCTCAGATCTACAAAGCCGTGAAGGATATTGTATGCAAATGACTAACTTTACTATCCATTGATGAAACACACGAAACAGTGTGATTCTGCAATGCACACATATACCCTTCTGATAGAGCCTTTATTGGTGCTGATTCTTCTACTTAACTAGTCAGAGATGTTCATGATCTCTACTGAAGTTCTGACAGGTAATTTAAGGGAGTTGAATAGATCCAGGTATTTTGCCTTAGGTTGTTGAGCATTTAAGGTGTATGTTGGGTAGTTTCCTAGCTTGACTGACAAGTGTACTTATGTCTATAACTTTTTCTTATTCCAGTTATTACTGATGGAGCAGAGGTTTCTCTCTGGCAAGATCCGAGATCTCTTGCCACTGTACAAGGTGACAGAGCCACTTGGCATGCCCTGAAACATCACAATTTATAATAATGAACTGAAAGCAAGTGTGGCTCCTATGTGTAGGAGATTTCCAAGAATCCATCAGACAGGAAGCATTTTGAGTAAAAGTTAACCCTTAACTCTATTTCTCTATCATGATGCTTTTTTTCTATCTATCTATCATCTATTTATCTATCTATCTATTGCAATTTTAAGATAATTTAAAATTAGTATATTTATATTAAAATCAACATTAATATCAACATACATTACAAATATACAGCTTTTATTTATTAAAATAGAACATGCCCTCTATTACTGTAGTAATTCTACAAGTATAAAGTAATCACATGAGCCTCTTATTCCCAAACTTCTCTGCCTAAAAGATGCATTTTTAACTAAAGACTAAAATTTAAATGAAACTTTTAATTGAAACATAATTTAGGAAAGTAAATTATCTGTTGTCACTTAATAATGACCATTCTTTCCTTTAAGTAAGCAACAATATGCTTGGATGTCTGTACTGTGTATAGTTCAAAACAGTACATTGAGAGATGTTAACTATGTAGTAGCTATGCAAACCCAATTGCTTAGATAAATTTGCTTCTTCCAGAAGGATAAGCAACTGCTGGTCTACTATCCTTATAATATAATGTTTATATGTAAACCCTGAGGGCTTTGAACGTAATAGTGTGTGATTCCCAGTTGGTAGATATCTCCTACTTGGTACATGGTGACAGTGGAATAAATGATCTTTCATTATTGGATTTGGTTAGACATGATCCTTTCAAGACACTTGTGTCATTCATAAAGATTTACATTAAGTATCCTATAGTGTTAGACATTACAGATTATATGCAGGCCTATCTTTATGACTCAGTCATTTAACAAATATTTGATGACCTAATATCATAACTTTTGTTGGTCTGGTTGGAAATCAAGGGATTCATGGACGTAAATTGCAGTGCAAGTAAACAAGTCCCAGTCTAGCCAGACTGAGTAGGTTCTGCTGTATGTTATCTATATAAAATTTATTCTAAGGGAGAAAGTTCTAATGAAAGAGAAAGACAGTGTGTTGGATCATGTTAAGAACTAAGAATATAATAGATTCAGAAATTTGTTCTAAATAGAATTAGCATGGCCAGAAAAGACTTGGTGAGGAGTTAAAGTATTAATATGACAATAAATGCGCTGATATCTTGGAGTGGAGGTAAGAGAACAGAAGCAGTGAGTCACAGTGCATGAAGTGAGAGTGTTTGTAGCGTGTTCTTGGATCATTAGAGAATACACTCAGGTGAATTCTTCCAAATGACTGAGAATAATTTACCCAGCAATAAATTCAGACAAAGAAATAAGGCTGTATAATAGCAAGTAAATGGAACATTCATAAAGACTGGCATCGGAACCATTGGAGCAGAAATAAAAGATGCTTTCACCTATGTGTAAGAATCGTTATGCTGCTGTTTTCAGGGTCAGCAGAGAGGAGAGCACAAGAATCAAGTCAGAAACCTGTTAGAAGGCTATGGCAATAACTCAGATGTATGGTGATAATGCTGTGATCCAGAAAGATGACATTAAAGAGATGTGGACTCCTCCGTCCCAGGCATATTCTGCACGTAGTTTATAATGTATTTTCTAGTCATCAGGATATGATAGGTGAAGAAAACAAAAGAATTATAACTTTATTAATTTAATGCAAAAAGTGAATCTTTTGTTGTTAATATGACAAGCAAAGAGGAGTAAGAATACAGAAAATGACAAGGCCAGATGCTTAAGATGGAGAATGCAGAAGTTAAAACGAGTATTAGAATTAATTGGAGATTGTGGTGTCCTGACAGATGAAGAAGTATTTCAAGGACAGAAGAGTGATTAATTTCATCACATGTTGTTAATAGGTGAAGCAAGGAAAGGACTAAAGATGGTTTAACAATGCAGAGGTTGATTTAGTGATGTGGAGGTTGATGGCCATTGTGAAAAGAACAGTTTCAGTGGAAAAGCTGGATGGAAGTGAGATCGAGAAAGAATGGGAGGAAATAAATTGGAGAGACTGAATACATATAAACCTCCAAGGAATTTTTTTGGAAAAGGAATGAAAGAACTGAGACAGATACTTGAGGTGGAACTGTGTTTCAGACAAATGGAGTTTTTAAGATGACAGAAATTATTGCACGTGTCCAGGTTGCTGAGGAAGATTTAGGAAAATGAGAGCAGTTGATAGAGAGACAGAGAAGGAAGGAGTTCTATAGTGAGGTCCTTACATATGCGACAGGGTATAAGGGTTTGTGCTGTATGCCACTTAAATTCTTAACAGTCAGAAACGGAATCTCTAGTTTAAATGCAAGGGACTTTTTTAAAGAAGAATACTCACACAATACTGGACAGCAGAAACAACTTCCAAATTACATCACAAAACTTTCCCATTAATGACTCCATTTCAACAACAAGAATCAATGCAGAGGGACTTGAGAAAGCTGGGCCCCTCGCCAGTGTGACCCACACCAAGCTGTCTCCTTCGTTACCACACTTATCACAGAGAAACCCATCAGTATAAGCCTCAGTGTACTCATTCTGGTCCCATCACAGGTAATGAGATAATTTTAGACCACGAAATCTCCCAAATAACTGGAGGGACATCACAGAGACAGTGTCTGGCTGTCAATATAAGGAGATACAGGCTTTTATGTGTGAAATTCCTGAATTATAGGAACCTTGTGAAAATAAGTCATGAAGACCATCTCCTATAATATTATCCAAAGATTTCAAGGCTTAAAAGTTTTTGGAATCAAGAGCATAGTGGTGCATGTCTTTGACCCTAGCACTCAGGAGGCAGAGAAAGGTTGATCTCTGTGGAATGAGGCCAGCCTGGTCTACCAACCAGCTGAGACAGCAAGGAGATGTGACTCAAAAAAAAAATTCTTGGATTTACTAAGCAAAACAGATTTGAAAATATAAGTATACAAATGAAGCCATTCATAATAAGTTGGATAATGTTAGAAATATTTATTTTTGTTGACAATGCATTCCTCCTCCCCATCAAACATATATTCATATTCCTATTGATATTAACATATATATATGTACATGCATATACACAAATACATGTACATTTTCTTATGATCATAAATGCATAAATGTAATCATAATGTGGGCATACATGGGTTACCAGTAAAGAACTAAGTTTGGTTTTTATTTACTTCTTCCACATCAACTGACTTATTCAATTTTGGTTCAAAATAAACACATCTATTGTACACACATTTCCAAGTACAATGTTTGTTCTGCTTGCCTATTTTGTCTCTGAAGGATGATTCTTCCTAAGCAGTTAAGAGAATCTATAGTCATGGTACATGATTTGCATGGACCAATGCATATTAAAATAAAGATGTTTTCAAACCTATATGCAAACTAAGAAATACCAAATGGCTTATCATTTTACTCAGCAATTCCTCAACATAAAATCCTTATTTAAACTTTATCTATTTCTGTTTAAAGTCTCCCTAAAGAAACTGAATTAATATATTTGCATAATAGAATGCTTCTCTTTGGGATAATAAAACCTGGTATTTTATGTATTCAAAACTTTTAAGGAATCAACTCTTATTTTTCCCTTGTAACCTAAAATAAAACTCTAATTGGGAGAAAAGTATACTTTGTGGTAGAATGTTTTATCTGACTTGAACGGGGAATTTATCAGATCCAAATACCAAAGAATCAGTTCATCACTGTGTGTCTAAGCATAATTGTAGATGGCTTCACTCTTACATACAAATTCATTTGGTTAACTCGTCGTTCTACTCAGAAGCAAATAGACAATGTAAGATCAAAGGAACTGAGCTGGTTCTGAGAACAGTGAAGCTTCTTCACATTTGGTCAATTTAATGAGTGACTTGGGCATTGCTTAAGTGCTCTAATAAATAATCTCCACCATGTAATTGTCTATAAAGAAAGACCAATAGCTACCTGCTGATAGCCTTCTAGGGCCTTTGAGAATGGATAATAACCAGGGTGTTCAACAGAATCAACTAATTGCATTCTCTGGGGGAAATTAGAGTAATAAAATCTAAATGTTATTTCAAAATTACCCACTGAAGGCAAAGCTCAGATGTCTGAAGAACAAAGAACTAGGTGGGGTTTGCACAACATTGAATACAAGAATAAAAGCCCTTGAGCTCGGGGTGAAGCAGAGCAGTTCAGCGTCAGTTGGTATACAAGGGAAATAAGCATAGACAAGGAGGTTCTGAAGCCATGCAGGGCACGGAAAATTCTAGAATTTGCCAAATCATGTAAGCGACTGACAGAAACCTGTAGCCATAAAGACTAAATGACAATTGTACAGACATGTCTGAGGACAGAGGAGGAAGTAACCCATGGATTAACTTACTGTGATGAAGTCTTGGGGGCATAGATGAAACACAGGAAGGGACTGAATCTCGATATTAAAATTCTAAATGGAGCAGGAGCATACAGAGGAGAATACTGATGGATGAAAGAGTGGACAATATAGTGAGGTCATGACATGTTACCTTCTGCAACTGTTATGAAACAATGTATTCATTGTAATTGTACTGGTCAGAGAGAGAACTGTTGCTACACCCACCTTCTCACTCATAGAGCCTGGGACACTAGAGTGGGGAGTGGATCAATGGAAAGTGTTCACAGTAGAACGTCTCTGGAATAAGACAAGGGAATTGGAAATAAGGAGTAAACACTCATAAATGAAGCGCGGTACTGGGTGTCAGCTGATAACCAGGTGTTGACAGGTCACCCTGTCACTATCAGTTGCTGTTTTACAATTGTTTGTATGTTTCTTAAATGCACCTCACACTCAAGTACTGTGGTGTTTTTGCAGTACCATTTTTGGTGATCCTGTACATGGAGGAGCAAGTGTCAGGATGCATCTGAACCCCATAGAGGAAGGAGTGAGGGATGTGAATGCTTCAGTGACCTTGTAGCTACTTCAATACAAGAAATCACCTTGAAAATAGAAGACTATTAACTTATGAAAAAGCATTTAAGACCTACTTTAGAAAAGGTTCCTCTTACAGATTTGGACAGGATTTTGAAAGTCATTTGTGTATAATAAAAATAAATTTAGAAGACCCATTGTAGATAATGGCATTGTCTAATAGAATATACAAGAGAAAGAAGCACAAATTACTATTATAATTATCCAAAAAAAAAGCAGTATTAAGTAGTGTCCAAAACTCAGAAAAAATACAGGAATATAAATCTTATTGCTCATAGTAAAGAGCAGTTCAAAAACTGAAAGGTTTTAAAGCCCCTGCAGTTTGAAACCCAGGTTATCATGTCTTTATATTATAGTTCCTGTATTTTCTTTTTTTTATTGAGCTTTTGTACATTTCATACAGCAGTTCTTAATCAAATTTAGGCACACTCCCTGATCCATGCTCCTGCACACAGGACCAAATTATTCCACCACACATGTTCAGTTCTGTATAGTCAAACATTTGTACCCAGATGCAATTTCATTGAAATTCACTCACTGGAGTCTAGTCAGCCTATCTGGAGATCATAAGTAAGGTCTACTCTCTCTCTCATCCAGTAGCGATCAGTCTCCATCAGTTCCCAGACTAGGATCGGACTGCAGCCCATTGACCTTGCTCCACTCCGGACCCTTGTCTGAATGGGTTAGCGTAGTCCTGTGCTTGATACTACCATTGCCCCAAGTTCACATGGGCAAGAATACAGTGGCATGAAAGTCTGTGCTTTCCCATGTTCATGAAGCAGCCTTTGCTGTTACAAACTTTCTGTCCCGTTTTCTGCAATGGTACCTGATCTGTGTTTGGGTGAGGTGTATTATCGGAGTCCCAATCAGGGACACACTGCAGTTTCTTAATCTTTAAAGCTTTGTCAGTTGCGGCCTTCTGTGTACATCACACTTTGATGTATAAGGAAGCTTCACTGGTTCAAGTTGAGAAATACATTAGTTTTCTCTCTATCTCCTGTTCTATGCTCCATGAGCCTTAGAAGGAGAGGTCCAACTGTAGAAATGGCACCTAGGCCTGGATATCTCTCAGACAGTTATTCTCTGTATGCGACCACTTGTGGGATTCTGCAGTACCCTCGCTATGTTGGAAAAAGAAGCTTCTTTAATGAGTGATGTATGGTATATTTGTTTGTAAATATAAGAATCTATGTTTAACATATGGTAAGGTATTTTATTTGTCTAGAGATATGACACAGATAGGGTTTTCTCTAGGATCTATGATCTCTCAAGTCATGTTATTTGGCTGTGTTTATAGTACCGAGTATGAGTTCACTTTCAGTCAAATTAGTTAGCTGTTGATTACTCCCCAATAACAGAGCCACTACTGCATCAGTAGGGGTAGTTCACCGTGCCAGCTATTATGGTCATTAGGCTTTAGGACTGGCATGGAACATTGATTGATTCCCCCCCCCCTTAGTTGCTTACACAATATCCTCTAGAACGGTGAGAGATAAACTTTAGGTAGAAGGCTTCTGGGTCAGTTCCCACACCATTGCTCCTGAAGACCTGAATTTGATCATGGGAACGTAGAGACGGGAAATGGTTACAGGAGAACTAGTCAGATGATCAAGGCTACCCTGGAGTATGCAACAGGGAAGAAACAGTAGGAGAGCCAACTCAAAAAGTGGAAGGAAAGGAATAGCTACAGAAAACTCTTTTGTCATCCATATGGTGGGCCCACGGTCTCTCCCACTCAACATGCACAGAGATAGTAGTTATAATTAACAACAATAATAAAGAGGAAATAGATCACTATTTTTATAAATATTATATGTTTTCATTATTTTTGCGACAAATAAATCTGTGAAAGCTGATTTCCCTGTGACTAAGGGATTTAATTTCACTGAGTCATGCTGACAAGGACATAGTCTAAGCATTGAGTTGGCCTTGGGATAGAGTTACATTGTCACACCTAATTTTATTTTTCCTGAGAAGTAGAGATGACTATTTTACAGGCTTCAGTTACTCTAGAGCTGGATTTTTCTTAGTACCTGTTTCTGAATTCTGATTGTGTCTTGGTTTTCGAGCCTTAACATACAATATATGACAAGCACACACCAATGTCATACCTTTCACACACTAAGAAGAGCCATTTTCTATGCTTCTTTCAGCAGATAACACCCCCAAACATCCTCTGGTTTCATTATCTAACTGGGTGGGGGGGTGACAGCATGTGCCCCAACCTAAGTTCACTCACCCTTCCTTAGTAAACCAGCTGAAAGAGTCAAAATAATCATGGAAATAAGGAAAAAGATTTATTCAGTGTGGTCACTTTGGGAAAGGAGTAAAAGCTTGCAAGGACTGTTCTAAGTCTGTTTTAAGGGTCCTAATATAAGCATAAGGTTTGCATAGAGGGCTGAGGGTATGCATACCTAAGCAGCTCCAGTCAGGCTATGGCCCTACCCACCACTGAGCCATCATTTTCTGGCCTTCAGTCTCATCCTGTAAATTGATTGGACAAGTTGCTAAAATGGTGTTGAATTCTGGGATACAAGTTCCCTCTCTGGCTGGAAATTTTTCCTTCTTCCAATATGAAATTCTCAGGAAAATTCCCATTTCTCTGTGTGGGTTTCATTATCTTAATATTCTGATAGATTCAGAGACAGAAGTGTCCAGTCTACAAATAAGACAACATAGAGGAAAACATATCCCAAAGCTTCTAAATGAAGCCACTGCCAAGCAAGGCACTTGATTTATTCTCACATAGATGAACAACTTGTAAAATAAAGGGTAATTCAGTAAGAGGCTCCTCTGAAACCCAGGTAATCCTTAAGAACCAGATCTTCAACTAGCCTTGACAATTAGAAAATGGTTGATTTTGGCCCCCTACATAGCCAAAGCACCAAACAGAAACACACAACAGAAAAGTATAACCAAAGAGTAAAATGATTGCTGTATTTCTTTTGTAGTCCAAGGGATCATACTTTGAGACATTATGGTTAAGTTCATATAAGATGTTATTTAGACATAGAGTTCTCACTAATGATTTTATCCTTAATGTGGAGCATCCTGCCCAGATTTAAGATTGCTGACCTTGTCTGTATTCAACACTGTAGTTTCTAACTAAAACCTATGACTACCTATAGCCAAGAGAGAGAAAGATACACTATAGTTTTAACATAAAAATTAAATAATGGTTAAATGCCTCTCCCTCCCAAGAAGCCATCCAGAAAGGACCTTTCACAGTGATCCTTGACACACCATCAGCTATCAATGTGACTAAAACCAACCTGGGTTCATTAGTCTAGGGTCCAGGCTTG
Source organism: Eospalax fontanierii (assembly GCA_035773235.1). Lineage (NCBI taxonomy): Eukaryota > Metazoa > Chordata > Mammalia > Rodentia > Spalacidae > Eospalax > Eospalax fontanierii. The sequence goes on from CM069536.1 coordinate 65,639,798, forward strand.
GAAGACAAAAGCATCACAAGGAGGAACCCAACAGATGAATGTTCTCGTGAGTCCATCAAAAGATTCCATTAGACTTTGATTTGGCCATGAACAAACACCCTCTGCTCTGGTTTCTCCTGGTTCCTTGCCTAGGATTGTACTGTTTGATAATAACTTCTGTCTTAATTTCTTCCTTACTTCTCTTTCCAGGCACCACTCAAAGACTTTCTTTCCTACCTATAGCTGACAGTTACGATTTCTTTGTCTACTCATTAAAAAGGCCAACTCTTGGGGTACTATGACTGCAGTAATTAACACCAATAACTGGCAGTTAATCAGTTCAGAGAAGGGGAAAATAAGAAAGGAGGCAGAAACTGGTTAGAGAGTTCAGAGTACAAAAACTCCAAAATAATCAGTTGTTTGTTCCTGGGCTAAAATCTAGAAACACCCTTGGGCATCTTAGCAGCCTTTTCTTTGTCAAACAGCAAAGATGCCAGATTTGGGGGACTCAGATTCCTAAATGACTTTAGAGTTACTTCAGAAATCAAAATGCTACAGTCCCAAAAGAGGCCCATTAAGAGGAACCTTTTGATTCCTGTCCTGTGTGGAGATAAATCATTCCAGTTGCATCAGGTCAGTGTCCTGGCCAAAAACTACCCCTAGGAAGGTGGTTCATCCCACGCCATGATAAAGGGAAAGGCTGAATACACAGAACTTTAATTGGATAATGAACTCTTCTATTCCAGAATCTGCACCAAGAGGTGCAGTATTTTATCAGGCTGCAGACACACACCTCCTTAAGTCTTTATGATTTTCTGAATCTCTGCTTCTCTTCTCTTTTCTAAGCATACTTTTCCAAACACTAAGGACTTCCTCAACACTATGGGGTACTGACTCTTCCTTTAAACCTTTCCTTTCACCATGTGACATTTGGTCTGCCATTGGTCTACTCCACACTAGAGAAATGCTGCGGCTTTTTCCCTTGTCTCCTCCATTCTCCTACTCTGGCCCCTGTGACACTGTACTATAGAACTCTAATAAGCTCCCCTTCACCTTGCATTTTACTCCAGTTCTAAATTCTTTTATTAATGACTCTAAGGGGACTCTGATTTCCTCTGCTTCCATGAACCTTAAAATCAAATCTAAGATAAAAAAATAACAATTTAACAAATACATCAATTCTGAGAGAAATCGCATCACATTTTTTATAAATCTTAATCATGCTCCTCAAAAAATATGAGAGGTTGTTATAGTATCCTACGACTAAAATAACCTAGGGTAAATAATTGAAATAACCAAGGACTGAAGAGACAGCTCAGTGGTTAAGAGCACTGGCTGCTCTTGTAGAAGACCCAGGTTCAAATCCAAGCGCCCACATAGCAGTTAACAACAGTCTGTAACTCCAGTTGCAGGGGGATCTGATGCCCTCTTCTGACCTCCATGGGCACTTCATTGTACAGATGCATTTACATGCATGCATGCAATACACTCATATTCATAAAATAAATCAAAAAAGGAAATGACCTATTATGCTGATGTTCAATAGAAAAGACCTTACATTTTCAGGCCTGGAGAACATGTACATACTTTTAAAAGGATCTGTGATTGTGGTGCTGTTTAGCAACAAAGTGAGAACTTGGAGTAGTCCACTTCCCTAAAAGTGTGTGACCAGTAAAATTCAGAAGGTTTATGTTCTTCCTTTCCTCACTTTAGTCTTCCATACAAATAGAATTTAAGGATAGTTTCCCATGCATGTTCTGAAGAAAATATATCTGAGACTGCATGATCCAGGTGTCAGCAATGCACCATATAGACAGAGAGCTCCTTGTTGCATCTGTAAGATAAAAGGGAGACTGTCTTCTACAGAGCAGATTGGCACATATTGCTTTCATAGATTAGCCATGACTCAGAAGTCGAGAACCAATCATGAAGCTTCTGGAAAGATGCTTAGATCTGATGAGAGTAGCTTAATGAGGAGGTGTCACAGAGCCATCCTCAGTGTCTGATTCTAGAGACAGAAACAGATTTCAATACAGCTGTGGAACATGGAGGACCAGACTACAATTCAGAGATCTTTGACACTAAGTTAGCAAGGAAAGCGCCTTTCAGTTCTTTATCAGATTTATTATGTCAGAGATCTTTGCTCTTCCTCCTGTAGCTGTGTTTCCCTGTTTGAATTTTAAGACTGATGTGACCCAAGTGGATTCTTCCATAAGAAATTTGAAGATTCTTACCTCTTTCTAAAAGTTTCCAAAATCTATGCCAGTTTTTTTTTTTCCTAAGTTGCAGTGGGAAATGAAACAATGCCATACAGACCCATTTCTTGCAGCTGTGAAAATCTTGATGGATTTTCTTTTAAAGTCAATGGAGTCTGATATTGAAAGGTAAGAAACCAAATAATGAATTTATATTCTCAGCATCAGAGAAATAACTAGAGTCAAAAAAAACTAGGTCTTCCAGAATCCAATTTTCTATTTTTCAACTGAAATAAATGAATAAGGAAATTGAGCCTATATTTATCATTTCCAATTTTATTAAAGGATGGCTGTGAAATTGCATATGGAGACTGTTTGTTCAGTTGAAAATTTCAGTTGTTATCATGTACAGATTTTATAAAGCTTTCATGGTGATTTAATTTGTAAACTAAATAGCAAGAATAGAAAAGGTTCGAAGCTTATACGTTCACTGCAATTCTTAAATTAATATGTGTAAACACTTAAATATGTCTTGTACATACGCAAATATTTTAGGAACTCATTTACTAAGTATTTTATACATATAAAGCTCCATAAAAATCAATAAAATATAAATAAGGGATACATCCACACATTTTAAAGGAAGTTTGTAAAAAAATGTTTTACTAATTCCATAGTCCCCTCTAAATCCTTTTATACTATTTATTTATATGTTTATAGTACTTACTAGAAGTCATTACAAAATGTTAGTTTTTTTTTCTTAAATCACTCTTTTGGTTCTCTAAATATCTAGTAATATGTGGAGGATTTATTCATAACTTACATTAATGCAGGTTATAAATCGTTCAAGGAAAAGAAGTCTTATTACACTTATATATGTTATCCCTATATATCCATGTCAACATAAAATATATATATATATATATATATATATATATATATATAAAGTTTACCAAATGACAGAATTGAATTCACCTTCTTTTTCTTAGCTTACTTTTCAGCAGTGATATAAAAATAAATATATTTCCTGCATTGATTGATTGAACAACATAACTGAAACAATCTAAACAGAATATTTCAAAATCAGATAAGCGTATTAAAGTAACCAAGGAATCTTCCAGAAAGCTTCATGCTCATTGAATTCAGAATATGTAAGCCTAGTTTTACAGTAGTGGTGAGCAGAAAGAAAGTTTAGAAGGTAAGGAATGCGTTATAATTTTCAGTTTAGAAAATCCATACTAACGTATTTTGCATAAAGAGCACACATTTTCCAAAAGCAGAAAAATCTCAAAGCGTCTGTTCTCTTATGGTCATTTGAATAAAAGTGAGATCAATGAAAATATCTTTGTTTACATTGAAATATTTAGAATCGAATATTGCATCATTTTGAAAATTGTAGGGGTATTTTTGAGCAAAGGGTAAGAAGTAAATAACTGTGCTGTTCACAGGAATTCCCAGAACAGAATCCTGTTAAAAAGAGCAAACACCCTTCATTTTCACATGGCTCTAAAATAGTAATTAAAATTTGACCTTACTGAGATGTGGCACCATTTTACAAATGGAGAAAAGTAGGCAGGGACAAAGCATATTATTAATTTGCCTCCAGTTTCATTGCAATTTTATTAAGAGAACTACCACTGGCATCTTTGACTCATTAACTTATGGTTGTGTCTTATGAAATTTACATTTTTTGAAAATTATTACTAATTCTTTTATTCCACGAATTATTCATTTTTTTCTTTTATGCACATCTCAGTTCACAGAGAACAGTCCCTTTTGGCAGTGTCAGGAATATAATTAGGTCGTATGTATTTTAAATGTCTTCATATTTTCTTACAACTTTTTGTATCAACAGTTGTGCATTGATTTCTTTTAGGTTCTAGTGTTAAAAAAATCTACAAATGCTAACTCATGCAGTTATGATTTAAAGCATCCAGAATAAGAATGTGCTATATATGCTTTGCTTTTACTAATTGAATACTTGAAAGAATACATTTTTTTCTTCTTTACAATTCAAAAGCTTGTCTAGGCTATATAGATTGATGTTGCTGCTAGTGTATTAATTTTAATGAAATTTGAATTATTTTAACCTATATTCTAGAGACCTTCATCAATGTCTAAAAATGTTTGTTTACATTTTAATATTTGTTAACCAATCAGGTCACATTTCTACTTATATAAATGCTCTTTTCTCCATATTTTAGATATTCTCCATATTCTAACCTTTCTTTCACCTTTTGCCATTTTGTCTCATTTATTTGTGTCCCATTATACTAAATGATGCTTATAAGCCAATGGTTCTACCTTGATCTATGTCTCATTGTTTTTTCTGTTTTTCTTTCCCACCCGACTACCTAGTTTTACCTCCTCATCATATCTGTGTGGCTTCCTATTATTTATTATATTATCCCATTTCTGATTTTTATACTGTTAGATCTCTATTTTCTCTAATGTTTGTCAGTTTTCTTTAAGCAGATATTTCTTTGTCAGAGGCTCCCGAGGGAGAGAGAATCTTGTTGAGAGCATCTGGACAGTATTTGTTGTTCCTTTTTGTTTATTAATTTTCAAAGACAGCACAGTTAGTTTCTGAATTGCTCATTCTTCAATCATGTGAGGTCTGTTCAGCATCTGGAAGCATATGGGCTTGCATCCTCAGCTCTCCTACTGTCTATGGGACAAAGTGAAGCTGGTTGTCAGTTTTATCTCCTCAGACACTGCTGCTGCTGTGTTTGGTAGAAGTGAATTCCAGTTGGTAAGGTGGAGAATCCTACATTCCTTCTCCTTCACAGGCAGGCACAGGGGTCCACCATTCAGGATGTGCTGCCACACTCCTAATTGTAATATTCCACAAATTCCAGTGTCTAACTACTGTGCCTGCATTCATTCACTCCTCTCTGCTTTTAATTTGCATTTTAAGAAAAAGTAATTTGGAGGAAGAGAGTGTAATTTAATGATCACCTGCTTTTCTCTATGGACAACACTAGAATCAGACATGCATTTCCAAGGAGGTATAGCTCATTTTATTCGAGATGAATATTTAGAAAGCAAGTTATGAATGGTAGACATTACTTTTATTTTAAGAAAGTAAAATCTAAAAATGATGCATCTAGAACGTAATTCTTCTGCAGTATGTATTTTATTTTTTAGCTAAGCTAGTCAATGGTACATTCTCACAGAACTAATTACAAGTGTGGTTTGTAATTTATGTTCTTCCAACAGAATTTAGTATTTTACTATTACACCTAATTTAAATTTTACCATTGTATATGATTATGTTCTTTGCATAAAATAATACATTTGGCAGAAATTGAAAAGAAGTCTAAAATATTTAATATATTGGAAAACAAATTTGGATTTAGTGAAATATATATTTGAAGTTATTTTAGTTCTCATGTTTCAAATTAAAAATCAAAACCAAAAGTCTTTAAAGAATGAAAGAACAACTTGTTTCATTGTTACATTTATGTGTGTCCACCTGAGAGTAATTTCATAAAATCAACTAAACAAGATAACATAGAATCAAATAGTAAACAATGTACTCAGACAAATAGGGACTAAAATATATTTATTATATAAAATTGCCATTTTACTGTGAGAAGGTGAAATATACATGAAGTGAGATTCCGAGGAAACTCTTATTTTCAGAAGTTACATAGGAATTCGATTTCAAATCCACAGGCTATGTAAACTCCGGCCAGCTACTTAGGAGCTTTAATCTACAGTTCTTTATTGAATGGTAAGGACAATTATCCACTACACTTACATTCCAACACCTTCTTGAGAGTAAGTAATATAACACACAAGGCCACTGTTTCTAAATTGCAAAATACTGTGCACATGCAAATTACTTTCCTTAGTAGTAATGAATACACATCTTGGCTTGTTAAATAGGAACTGCAGGTTTGTTGTAAAGGTGAGAGCATGGATAATGAAGGGATTTTAATGGCCTGTCTGTCCACCAAGCTTACAGCTCATTTTTTGTAATTGTAATGGCTAGCACAGTATGGCATCAGTCCTAAAGTCCTAATCAGTCGGTGTTTAAATGAAAGAGAAGAACATCAAGCACATGATTCTTTCCTCTCTGTTTTTAATGCCAGTGGCCTCATTCAGCATGACCTACTTTGATGGTCTTCAAACCACCCAGCTTCCCTTTGTATTCTACCAATTATCTGCAATAGTATTATATATATATATATATATATATATATATATATATATATATATATATATATAATATGCATGATCAATGTCCCAGTGATATAAAAAATAATTCTAAATCTTTAACATAATATTAAGGTAGCCTCAATTATATCTCCATATCTATTCTACCACATCATCACAGAAGTATTATGCCTTCCTCAAAAATTTCTTACTATTTTTGATAAGCAATTGATTACTATTTTTGATCATTTTTTACTTGCTTTAACATATACATGATTGGTAGTAGGTGTCGTTTTATGACACCTCACTAGCAACTTTCATTGAAATATTTGAATATGAAATATGAAAGTACTTTTTATAAGTTATTAATGCTAGCATTTAATAAATGACTATTATAAACATCATGAGTTTTCATAGCTAAATTATGGGCTTAGATTATCAGTCTTGCTGAAAATTTAAAGGAAAAAAATGACTGTGTATTGAGTGGAAGTTTTAGAAAGTAAGCAAGACTTGAGATATCCATTGATGAGAACATTTAATCATCCATATGTGTATTTTTTCATATATGTAAGTATTCTAATTTAGGAGAACTCTAACAGAAATATAGCTTATGCACTAAATTATTGTGGTGATGAATACCCCATGGTCTATCATTTATTTAGTATTTCATTTCTTTGTATTAACTGAATGCCCCAAAGCCCTGAGGTAGGAACATACTGAGGAAATCTGTAACAGTCATGGGATATTACTATCAGGTTCAGGGTTCGAGAGACGCAGCAGACAGAAGGGACCGGACTCCGCTGGCAGCTAACAGGACCCGACTTTATTGAGAGACGACCAGATGGGACTAGCTCCTCCGCACCCACGAGTGGAGAAACGCTAGCCCCCCTTGGGGGCTAGCCTCCCCGAAGAGATGGGGGAGGCTAGCCCCCTCACCCCCATCTTGGGGCTGGGGCTCCGGGGAACCAGGCTGGCCGCGCAGCACCAGCAGCACCAGCAGAAGCACAACCCCGTTGTCCAAGTCCCCAAAACCTTTTTAAACCTTCAGTCCCCTCCTGGCTTTTAGGGGAGGGGGGTTGCCATGACATCTGATTGATGTTTCAGGCAAGCTTCTGTCCAAGAAGTAGTCCTTTTCCAGAGCTGTTCGTGAATTCCTAGGTTATCTGCCAAGGAATTTGGGATCTGGAACCGGTTTGCAAGGCTTAGATAAGCTCTGGCTCCAGGTTTCTTCCAGAGTCCGAAACTGTTGGGGGTCTCATTCACACCTTACAATTACAGCTACACCGAAAAGTAAAAGAAGAGACAGTCAGAGCATGAAATTACAAGGGTATTAGTGAAAACATTCAGTGAGGGTGATAATGGGACTCAAGTTTTCGTTCATTATTCTGGCAGCTGCTGAGTGTAGATCTAAGAAGACCAGTGAAAAGGAGGCAATAACATTCTGGTGAAAGAAACTGTGTCTTTCTAGAACCTCAGCAGCCAAGGTGGAGAGATGAGTGGTTTCTCTGTGGCGCTGACATAACAAGTTTCTCATATGACTTAGTCTTTCACTATGTGATCTCCAGATATCTGGAACACTATTTTCCTCCTCTTCTCTTGTTCTTATCAGCCTTCATGTTTCTTGTGTCTTTCTAGTGATTCTACAAAATATCTTTGTACACATTATTTCCTGGGTGCAAATGTCCCTTCTGTCCTTTGTCACAAAATTAAATAGTTCTTAGCTTTTGCTTTATATCTCAGAGGAACTTTGTCTGATTTGAATCTCCTTGTCAAATCTTTTAATAAACAGTGATCACAGACATGGAGAAATGGGTAAGAAGACTAACTTTAGCTGAGGAACTGTTTGCAACTGATCATTGCTGAGTGAAGAGAATTGGTCTTCTCCAAGGGACAGGTGCTAACTAGATAGGCTACAGTGAATGGATTCACAACCAAGGGACATTTGGGTACAAGAATTTGGATCTACAGATCTTTACATATATGACATACTGTATGAAATCCAAGGATGTATGGGGTTACAGATAAGGGAAGGGGTGTAAATATCGTCAGGATGTGTTGTATGAAATGTAAAAAAAAAAATCAATATATTTTTTAAAGAACAGTGATCATTATTTGTACCATCTACTTGTTTACATGACTATATGACAGACCAGGAGTTCTATAACAGAATCCCATGGTTTCCTGTTTTCAGCATTAACCAATTCAATGCCTATTATCATTCAGTTCCTGTAAGTTGCTAAGAAAGGGTGAAATCTAAGCACAAAAGTGTTGGCTAGCAAGGATGGGTCCCTTGGGGGAGGGGGTAAGGAGGTGCAGAGTCAATGTCACAGACCCTGGGAGACCGTGGAGCCAAGATCTCATTTAATCTTAGAAAAGAACAGGATTTATACTTTTGTCAGGCTTGGGGGAGGTCTTTATCTAGTCATTTGATGTGCTTCATTCAGGTAGGGCCTGAACACCTGATGATCAGAAGTTCATTGCTCTCATTGGTCCTGGATGGCTGCTAGCCTGGGAGCTGGCCAGGTTCAATCCCAGGAAGTGTTCACTGCTCAGGCATGCTCAATATAGGTTCTCGCTTGTTCTAGGCCAGCAGGCCGGGAGCCTGCCTTACCTTGCCAGAATCATCCTACACAAAGGGAAATTCTCAGGTAAAGAGAACTATGCTTAGCATAAGGGTGCATGGATTCCTGTTAATTTCTCACATTAAAGCTGAAGATAGCAGTTTCTACATATAACAAAATTGAAATATTGAAATAATCGACATTGTAGATGAAAAATTAAGGTCTAAAATTTAAGAAAAGTACTATCATTACTAACAGCATTATTTTCTCCTGACTTATGATTTTGTATAATTTCAACATCAAATGTGTATATATGGGCTTTTAGATTAAGGAGAATCAAGAGTCTAAAAATGTAAATATTCAGAACAGAAGCAGAATGGTGTGGGAAGTACAAAAACAATTGCCTGTCACAATGGCCACAAACTATATAGAAGTAATTTAGATGAAAAAACTTAAACTTAAGGTGAATCTCACTAAAATTTCTGGGGCTATGTGTCCTGAAGTGGGATTGCTGTCTTCATGTGGTGAGCTGTTGGATTTGTGCTCAAGGACCCATAGTCAGTGGCTCCCAAATAGTTGTTAATAGGTAGAGTCTAGAGAATCAAACATCTCTGTTTGATATTTTGTTTGCTAGCCTTAGTCTTTAACAGCTTTACCATCTCTCCAGCCTAGACATTTTTCTTAATTGTTGTCCCTAATAAGAGACTAGAGCATTCTCCTGTTTTTCTTGGCACTCAGGCAGGTGACCTGCCTTGGGATTCCCATCTGCAAGTTGCAGAGCATGAAGAAGTATCCATCTAGTTTTCATTGAGCATTTATGAATAAATCCCCAAATAATAAATGAAACAAAGAAAAGGCAGGGAATTCCACACACCTGCAAATCTGTATGAGACTTGCTCAATCTTGCATGCATTAACAATTGGGTCTTCAAAGAGCCATTGTAATATTTAAAACAGAACTAATGAAACAATTTTAACAAGCACCAGACCAGTGAGAGTAAGAAGATATGCACCTGAGAATATACCCATATTTATGATGTTTGTCCTTTCTTATAATTTGTTTTAATTTTATGCGCCAGGCAATGCCCATGGAGGTCAGAAGAGGCTGTCAAATTCCTCTGGAACTAGAGTTAAGGATAGATGTGGATGCATGGAGTTGAACATGGGCTCTCTATACGAGCAGCCAATGCTTTTAACTGCCAAGCAAACTCTTCAGGTCCTCATTTTCATCTTTATATAGAAAAAAAATATTGATTTTTGTACAGTGTTATAGCTTCATATATTGAAGCCTGAACTTCACTTCACATACTGAGATTCTAGGATACTGAGAAAATGTATATTTTGAAAACTTTTTGGACTGTAATCATCATAGTGTCATCCCAATGTGACTGTTGCAGGAAGAAATAAAATATTCTTTCTTTCTTATTAATATCTCAAATTTTCATCAACATCTGCTCTTCCCAGTAGCATCAGAAGATATACATGGGAACACCTGTAATATTATGCCATGTTTTCTTATTTTGAGATAAAAGTAGTGAGAATGCCAGAGAAAAGATAGGATAGAACCTGGTGGAGGGTATTTAACTTCATACATATTCCTGTCCTAAGTCACATCTGAGAAGTCAGGTGTGCGCATGACAATGGGATACAATGATTTGGGATATAAAGTGAGTTGGGTTGTGTTAATAGAACCAAAGGCTGCCCTATGCCTGGGAAAATCTTGGAACATCTAATCACGGCAAATGTAGACCCAGCACACAGGATAAAACAACTGAAAAGTCAGCTTTCATCTTACAACATTCCTGGAGGGGGAGATCACAGCCTTCCCTTGGATCACATAGTTAATAGAGCCAGGTGTCAAATAAATACATCTACTCATTTTGCTTGAACTGGACTTTCCTTATTTGCTTCAATACCTGTGTTTCCTGAGTAGACTCTGGGGAATGCTCTTTTGCATGACCCCGAAACAGTATCAGCGACATGACTTGTGTCCAGAGAGAAGTAATCTTTCTTTTGAGTGATCCACACACCCTTATGACCTGCCCTCTGTTTCCTTTTCTCCCCAGTTTTAAAACTATGGAATTATTTTGGTTCTACCAAATTTCCTGGGAAATGAAAACTCAATGAAGTTTCCCATCTGGCAGGATAACATTTTGAACCAGCCGGCTACAAAACATATTTAGTTTCCAGGCATGTATTATTTATTGCTGTCATTGATACTTTCTATTGATAATGATAATATTAGCCATGTGAAACTTATTAGTCAGTAAAGTAAGACTGAATCAGGGAAGGAAATGACTTTAGCCAAAGGGCAGTGAGGATTTCCTGTTTTTTTCCTTTAACTCACAAGAAAGCACATGGCTCTTACATTATTGAATCTAACCTGGAAGGTGTTTGCCTTGATTATATTCTCTATATCATTTCAGAAGGTCACTTAGCATGAACCTCTATGACTTAAAATCAGGGTATTGAGAATTCTAAAAGAAGGGAAGGAATTGATGCAGTGAGAGCTACAGATAGCAATCCAGCCACAGACTGTGAAATGAAGTGTCAAAAAATGGAAGTTCAAGGGGTTGTGGCAGACCCAACATGGTTCAGGTTCCTTTTAGCATGCAAATGGTATGATTGGGTGGTGGGATGTACAAGAGAAGGGCTTCTGTTGATTGTAGTTTCCATTATCTCCCATGAAATGCCTTCATTTAAAGGGAGTAAGACATTAGTAATGACCTCTGGAGAGAAAAGAGCTCTAACATTCTTGACAGTAGGTCTGGGCCTGGGCATAGTGGTCGATTATAAAGCATAAATCCCAGAGAGTGCTTGGGAAACAGGTAGAAACTCAGGAAAATGCACAAAAATGCAACTGGATTTCAAAGAGTGTAGTATTCTAGTAGAGATGTGGATTCTCAAGTACCGATTTTAAATCACAAGGCTCATTCTGAATATTTCCACTGTTAGTGTACAATGTACAATATTAAAAATTCCAGGAAGCCTTGTAGAATTCACTAATAGGATATTTTTGTTGTTATTCCAAAATTAAACTTGATATTCTGTAATCCTAGAAGGTTCCTGGTAATGCTGGGATCACAATGTACGTCTTAGATAACGATGCTTTAGTGCTTAAGGATTTTATGAATTTTTAATTTAGGTTTTGCTAAATTGTCGATAGGAAACTGGGAAAGAATATTCAGTAGAGTATGTTGTAAACACACCTCAGAGGAATTCAGTTCAGTCATCTGAAGGATAGCCTAAGACTGTGATTTCTTTCTCTAAGATTTTAACTGTCTTACATAATGAAGTACAGACTTAACATGATCGTTCCAGTGTTCTGAGTGAACTTAAGGCAAAGGGATGACAATTTTCATTATTGGCCATCAGCACTTGTGTATGGCTAGAGAATGGAATAATCACAAAATATTATTTATGAAAATATATTGTAGAACTGTCAAAAGGTTTCAGTGGCTGGAACCATTAACTTTTCTTGAAGAGGACCCAGGCTTGAATCCCAGCACCCACAGCTAACAACTGTCTGTAACTCCAGTTCCAGTGTATTCAACACCATCTTCTGACATCCACAAGCAGTGCATGATACAGGTGGACTTAAATAGATGCAGGCAATACAGTCAAAGAAACACTCACTCACACACACACACACACACACACATAAAAAAGAAAATATTTTAAAAATATGAATTGCTTTATCTTCAACAATTTGTACACTAGGTAGAAAGAAAATAGAACATACTATCGCAATCATATAGCCACATCTTTTAGACCTCTGAGGTATTCATTTATCATTCTATCTATCTGTCCTTCAGTCTTTCTTTCTATCTATCAATTATCTATCTATTTACATAAATGACCCAGGAAAATTAATCAGGACTCCTTAATATAATTGCCAATATATCAAATCTTGATTAAAAGGAAAAAATTGAAATTATTGGAAGTTGTTTTTCTCTAAGTATAATGAAACAGGCCTAGAATTAACAAAGGGAAAAACAACAGAAAAATATAAAAATTATATATTAAGTAATATATCTCTAAATAATTTTATATTAAAATAAAACCTATGGATATATTTCAATTGATGAAAAAGAACATATGCTAAATGAGTGAGAGCAACTAAAACAGTTTGAGTTGTAACTTATCTATATTACTACATGCACAACTGAATTAAAATAGAGAACAGAAATGAAGGAGCCAATGAGATGGCTCAGCTGGTAAAAACATTTGCTGCTAAAGACTTGATTAAAGATTGGGTGGAAGAATGTTGCAATTTGTGCACAGTGAATCTTTCCAGGGTGCTCAGGGGCAGAGACAGGAGGATTGGCCAGAAACAAGGAGCGATCTGGAGGGACTCAACAAGGTAGAAGACCAGAACCTGCTCCTGAAAGTGTCTTTTTCACACTTATACCTATGCAGCACCCCCCCCCAACACTTATGCACATATGTGCACAGAATAATGAAGTAAAATTAACTTTAAACATCAAAATCAACAGTGGTGGCAAACTTGCATGTCAGACCTCAGGACACCGAGGCAGAACAATCTCTCTGGGTTTGAAGCCAGCATGGTCAGCCTAGTTGCCTACCAGGCAGCGAAGACTACATAATGAAATTCCTTTCAGAAAAAAAAAAATGGGGCACTGGAAGAATTGCTTAGAGGTTAAGAACATGTGCTGCTTTTCCAGAGGCCCCTTGTTTGGTTCCCAGCGGCCACATGGTGGCTCACAATTCTGTAACCCCAGTTCCAGTGAAACCAATGGCCTCTGCAGGCATCCTAAATCACCAAGCAAAAACACACCTAGTGCATATACATACATGCAAGCAAATAATTATAGAAATAAAATAAAAATAAATGAATCTTGAAAATTAAAACCAACCATCCAAATACTTCAATCAGGAAAGGCAGTGTTAAGAGTAAATGCAGAATCCCATGAAAACTGAGACATGATCCGCATAAAAGCAGTGGAACAAAAAGCTGATTCTTCTCCAAAATTAACTATGTTGAAAAGACTTTAGCAAATTTTGCCAAGATAAAAGGACAGGAGAAAAATGACCAATTGTATCTTTAATGTAATAGGAGTTATAGCTAGTAATTCTACATCCGAGATACACAAAAGGGAATAAAATTACCAACTCTGTTCATAAACGAATCAGTTCCTCAAAAGCATAAAATATTCATAAATAAATAATACAAGTTGAATAGCATTATAATCATTAAATAAATAATACTTATTTACAATTTAGAATTTCCTAGAAATAAATTTAAGAGTTTCACTGAAGACATGTTTAAGAAATTTAAAGAAGAACTGACAGAATTTTTACACGATGATTTCTTTAAGAATAGGAATACTGTGAGGCACATTTTCATGAATCACAGATGTCTAAAATAGACCAGAATATCACATACATATCTCAAATATTTGCAATTTGAATATAGAAGAATTTAAGAATAATTACCCACATTGAAAATCTCACATTTGTCACAGATATGCAAAACTGGCTCAACATTGTAAAATTAATCAGACTCCCCAATTACACGAAGTATCAAATTAGAAATTGGAGAGTTTTCTTAACTATACAAAGAAAATCTATGTTACAAAAAGACAATGTGCAGTTCCAATTACTGAAGACCTCTCAATGCTGAAAATAAAATAAGCCCATTTGCTTCTTAATGTTGCCTTGGCAAACTATCTCAAATGTAATGGCTGGTAGTAACAGATACTCTTATGTTACTGTTCTACAGCTCCAAGTGAAGCAACCGTTTTCAGCGAACCATCATCAAGGGGTCAGTGTGAATGGTTCCTTGTTGAGGCATCTTGTGTGTACTTGTACTCCCTTCCAAATTCTAGGCACAATTTCACTGTCACACATCTTCAAAGCCAGCACATAGCTGGCAAAGTGTTTCTCACAGTAGATGAACCTAACATTCTTTGTTTGTGTGCCTGTGTGTGCATGTGTGCATGTGTGTGTGAATTTTGTCTGCCCTTTTGTCTTAAAAATATTTATGATAATTAGACATGCCAAATATTCTAGGAAATCTCCACATCTCAGGATCCCAGTGTGAACATTTAACTTTACTGTGTAAATTAATGAATTTATAGCTTTTTCAGGACTCAAACATTGAAAACCTCAGAAATCAGGGAACATTACTTCAGGAACAGAGTTAGAATGTCCAGTACTTATTCATTATAATGCAAGAAATTCCAGATATATAAATAAGACAAGAAAAATTAACAAAAAGTTGTTTATTTTGGAAAGGAGACAATATATTTATACAGGTGACATATTCTCAGGGAAGTTACTAAAAAGTACAAAATAAAGATTTTGTAGAACTATTATGTGAATTCAGAAAATCCTGCGAGACAAAATCAACATACAAAAATCACTTTCAGTTCTACATGAAAATGGATGGGAACATAAATTTAAAATATGATAACGCTTAAGACCATTTCTAAAAAGATTAGACAATTTGATATAAAATTGTAAACAGGATCAATATTCTGAAAATTACATATTGCAGGTGAAATAGATCAAAGAGCCCTAGGCAAATGAAAGAATGCTTCATGTCTGTGGACTGGAAAATTTCTTGCAGACATCATGTGATTTATTTCAATATTCATTCATAGGTTATCACCAAGCCTATAAAATTTTTGATGAAAATTTACTGTCATGTGCAAATTGATTTTAAATGCACCTGAAAGCACAGATACTTAGCTGCTAGAAATCTTGAAAAGTAAAAATAAAATAATGATGATTACCTGATGTGAAGCTCTGCCATGGTGTTCCTTGTAAGGGAAAAGATCCAGAGAACAGTGGTTGGAGAAGGGAAAGAGTGAAATACCAAAATGAAGATGGAGGACTCACTGCATCTGTGATGCAAGAGAAATCCAAGAGTCACCTGTCAGCCAGTGGTGTGGGAGTGAAGCAGTGCTAAGAACTTAAAAGTTACAACTGCAGTAAATTTGTTTAAGAACATGAGAAAATTGTGTGGGACCAGCATCACTCTTAATCTTGGCGCCCACATGATGGAAAAAAAAAAGAAGCAATGTGGCTAATCAAAATAAAGATAATCATATAGGTTTAAAATCCTGGAAACTTATTTTTTCATTTCAATAGGATTTTTTTTTTTTTAGTATTTTTACTTGGTTGTGGTTCTTGTGTAACATTTAGCCTGTGAGCTTCCTCCTTAAATAGTTTTCTCTGTTCTTTACTTCTTTGTTTCTTTCTTTTATAATTATATAACCAAAACTCTTTGGTTAAAATATTTCTAGGTTCAGTATACTTTAATATTTCTAGACCAAAAAGATGTATTTATTGATTTATTTAGGTGTATGTTTCTTTCTGTGTTCTCTTGTATTCAGATAAAGCACTTTCATTTCTCTGCTGTGAACACTTCCATACATTTAAAGTACACATTTTTGTTATCCCAGATATTTTATTGTAAGATTAATTCATTTTGGTACATGTATCTGTGTGAATTTTTAATTCCCACAAATGTGACCGAACAGATGATTAAATCTACTCTTTTTTCTCATTAGTTTTTATCATGTCCTCCTTGTTTACATGTGCTGAATTTCCCAGTCCTTTAACTGATACAAAACAGTCCATGTTGGTGGTAGCTTCTGATTTTGATCCACTTGCCCTCCCAGTTATACTTTAAGCACCTTACTACTTTGACAGAATGCAAAAAAAAAGAAACCTGAATAGCCATGTTCATATATACTAGGCAATAATTTCTAGATAGGATATTATTTTTTACTATGTACTAATGTCACAGGAAAATAAGTCCTCACCCATGACTGATTGAAAGACTACACCCTTTCCTGAGTTGAAAGAATAACACAACACAACATATTGACATTTGAATTTGCCTTTGTCTGCTTACCAAGGGATTTCAACGATTGATTATTCTTTTATTACCTTTGTGGGGGAATGTTTCTTGTCTCTAAGTTGCATATCCAGTTTATTCTGTTACTGCTAATCATCCTGTTGATTTCATGGTCTCCTTATATACTTTGCACTCTTGTTAACACTAGATTTTGCAAATATCTTTATATATTTTATCAGCTATATTTTCAATAATAAGATGGTTTACATATTAATTAAAGTTACATTAATTTCTTGATGACCTGAGATTTTGGAAGCTTATTAGTCATCCCCTAACTTAACATGAAATAGTGCTCTCTTCATTTCCATGTCAGTATATTTATGTTTAATTCTTCACATCCCTGATTGTGCTTTTCCATGTAGGCAAAAAAAAAAAATTCTTTAAAATTTTCCAATTTATTTCTAATGTTGCAACTTGTTTTCATTAATTTCTTGTCTTCCATTTGTTAAAATATTTGTTCTCACACTCCAGTGCAATGTGAATTTTACTTGTCAGAACAGTGTCCCCTTCTTAGACTTTATTAGACTTCAGAGTCCCTGGATAGGACTCCTATATTAAACCTCACCTACACACTGCTCAGGGAACATTATGGAAGAGGGTGCAGAGAGATTGTAAGAACCAGGGCTGGTTGACGTACATAAGGAAACAGGCTTTCAGGCTGCGGGAAACTTGCTCATTGAACTTTGCAATGGCGATAGCATGCAGAAGTCCCCGACCGATTCAGACAAAAACCCAGCGTAGAATGAGGGAAAAGGTCAGCGGGCCTCGACTACAGCCCAAGACCTGTTGGAAACTGATTACTGTTGGGTGAGGAAGAGTAGATTCTCTTTAAGAGAATGATCTAGATTGGCTGGCTTATTCTCCAGTGAATTAACTTGCAGTGAGGTTTATCTGGGTATGAATGCTTGACCAGAAAGGATTTAACATATGTGACAGGATGCATGAAATTTAATCTGTCTGAGGGATTGGGGAGGAGGCGTGGAGAGAGGAGGGTGTCTAAATTTGATTAAGATATATTACCTGAAATGCAAAGAAGCTCAATAAAAATATTTTAAAGACTTTCTAAGACCTCATAACTTTTAGAACTTTCCTGTGTTTATTTGAATGTGAACATTTGTTTACTGAAACAGCTTATTGAAAGTTTCTTTTCAAATGCTTAGTATCTTTTAGAATTTTAACTATGACAGGTAAACATACATAAGGTTAATATATAAAATTACAAACTGTATTCTAAAATTAGAACTATAATGTCTACATACCTTTAGAATTATTACATGAGGCTTTTCATAGAAGTATATACCTGCCCTCATTGGGTACTTTGATGGAACATGGTATCTATGTGGGCTCTTCCACTTTCCAAACATCATCATTTTTGGTGGTAAATGTAAGTCCTTAGTTTTATTTTGTTTTGTTTTGTTTCAACTAAAGTAGGGGAGATCACCAAGTACTGAGCTTCTTGACTCCTTGCAAAGTTATTTTAAAGATATTTTCAATCAACCATTAAGAACCAGCCAGGGAAATCATTGCATTTTAAATCAATTCATTTAAACATACACAAAGTTCTTCAAGAGAGAATTAAAAAGCACAGCTTGTCAGTTATGTTTGGGACAAGTTAAAGGTAAGTTATTAGTAACTGAGACTATATAATAGACAGTGAGAATCCATCAAACATTTCTGGCATAAACAAGAAATAAGCTTAGAAAAATCAATTTAATGACAAACACACAATGTATGAGAGCAAATATCAGTTTTACATTTTACATGTTCGTAGAAACAAAATCTATCAATGAAGAATGATTGGCCAGCAAGATGACTCAGGGCATAAAGCCATTTGCCTCAAAAACTTGGGAATCTGAGTTCAACACTTGGAACATACATAAAGAGGGGAGGGGAGACAGTCAGTTCCATGTTGTTGTCCTGTGACTTCAACATGTGCTTTGTGGCCATTTGTAACCCCGCCATATACCTACATAGACATACACACACAAATAACAACAATAGTAATAACAACTGAAATTGTTTTAAAAAGATCACATACCTTAATAAAAACCCTTCCTTTTCATATAACCTCTAACACAAATACTTGAATCAACATGCTTTTAGAGTGTTGCTACAATCAGATTTTATATTAGATGTAAAGCACGTGTTATTTTTCTCTGTTCTAAGGGCAGAATTTATATTTCTCAGCTCTTCTGTTTACTTTGAACATTGGTTAGCATTCTTATCATATATAATTGAAGTGTAAATGTCACCATGTTTCTTTAAAAACAAATGCCAATTAAAGTGAGGGAGGCTGCCCCAGGCCTGGCTCACTTCATTTATTATAACATGCTCTGACCTTTTCATTATTTTGATGGTGATTATTCTGTTTTTGCAACCAACAAAAATTCAGATGGATGACCTGATATGATTCTTTAATTTGACTCAAAGTTCATAGCCTGCTTTTTCTCTTACAGAACAGCAATGAATGTCTTAGCTACATTTCTAAGGACTCTTTCATTAATAGCCAATATATGTCATTGCTCATTTAAGTTTAAGAGAATTTAACAAGTTTAACAACTTATATTACCTGCCTTGATTATGAATGTGCTTTCATTAAGATAATTCTTGGATTTATAGCATTGTTTTCTGGAGATTCGGTTTTAATTTGTTTCACTATATGACTGAAAACACTTTAAAGGCAAGGACACTATCATCTTCCTTCACAGTATAATTTACAACTGATCTTATAGGTATAAATTTTATAATTAAGGAATAAGTGTATATATGTCTATGAGTCTCTATTTGACAACTAAATATCAAAGATTTCAAGAAAAGAGTTTTTCACCACATTTTATTACTTGTATTTTTAATGAAGTATCGCACTTAAAATGTAAGCTATTTTAAATATTTTGATGTTCTATTTCATAGCATGATCATGCACTATTATTTTATTTAGGATCTAGAAATATTAGACAGTATGATGAGTTTTTGAAGAAGTAAAAGAAGCTAAGAAATAAGCATGAAACCACAGCCAAGTCAGACACATGCTGCTCTTTCATTTTGAGAAATGATTATTCCAATTTGACTATTTTGATAATGATGATTAATTCTAAGGAGTTTGGAAACAGGGTCAACCTAGGACTTTGATAAGGAAGAAAATTAGTCACTAATTGATGACTTTTCATGCTCTATCTAAAAGAAGATAGCCCCAATATTATCATCACTAAGCCAAATAAAAGAACAATATTTTGAGAACTCAGTACACTTTCCTGGATGCCTAGAGTCCTTGAAATTTAAAAGAAAAGTGAATTAAATAAAAACCAAAGTAGAGGACCATAGATTATGGCATTAGTGAATACAACTGTTAATATATGTTTAACAGTTATACATATATTCATGAATATATGTATAATTCAAGGATGAAAAATTAATGTGTCAGAAAAATGTGTGAAAAGGGCAAGCTTTACCGGAAGATTAGGGTCATCACTCACTAGTGAATATATTACTGCAGTACTTGACGAAAACTTTGGGTTACTTTATTGATGTGTTTGGAAGCACAGATGTGGTGTAAGAGTGTCCAAGGCTCTTTTGAGGCATCAACCCATTTGTTATCAACAAGATTAGAACTGACTAGGATTAGGACTTTGTTTGGTTTTCCATGGGTTTTGTAGCAACAGATTATGAAGCACCTTAACATCAGACTGAGTCACATAACACATAGGATGTAGAGTTTCTGTTCCAATATTCTCCCAACCTCCCATCACATCAAAGAAATCCATGAGAATACAGAGATCCCTGATGAGCATCTAAACCTAGATGCTGAATTCTGGTGTTATCTTCTTTACTTCAGCCCAATGTAAAAATAAAAATGAGAGGTTTCAGTTACTTATATGTGTTGTTATACCTTGGGTCAATGCATGATAATTTTTCTATGAATCATTTCATTACAAACAAAAACTCCTTTTTTCTCCAATTCCAGCATGCAGGTTAGTAAGCTGCCATACAACTATCATGAAGATTAGAAAGTTACCATACAGGTAGCATGCAGGGTAGTAAGGTAGCTTTGCTACTAGAATAAGCAATTGGAATAATTGTTCCAATTCTTTGCATTATTTAATCATCATCTACATATTACAATAGAATCTCTTCTCCCATTGTTATGAAAAATATACACCAAAGGCAATTTAAGAAAGTTAGTTTGCTTTCCTGTTGCCGTTATAAACACCATGACCAAAAACAACTTGGGCAAAAGGATTTACTTCATTGGACAGGTGACAGCCCAACATACAAGGAAGCCAAGGCAGAAACTCACAGCAGGAGCTTGAAACAGAGACCACCCTCCAGGCCCAAATAGTTCATATTTGCCTCACAATAATAAGTGATTTACAGCTAATCTCACAAAGTGGGGATTAAAAAGAAACAAAGTAAGATGAAAATGGTAAAGTGGAGAGGACTGGAGAGATAGATCAGTGGTTAAATGTGCATCTTGATCTTCCATGAGGCCTGAGTTCATGACCAAGCTCTGGCACTGGGTGATTCACAACTCTGTAACTTCTGAGCCATGGGATCTGACACTCTTCTGACACTCTTCTGGCCTTCACTGACAGCAGAAAACACATGGCACACTCTCTCTCGCTCTCTCTCTCTCACACACACACACATACACACACACACACACACACACACACACATATATATATATATATATATATATATATATATATGTCTATATTAAAACTTGTAAGATAAGAGCAAATTCCCAAAATGGGGAACAAAATGAAAAAAAAAAGTAAATTAAGATTTTAAAAGAAGGACATGAAAATAGAAGAAAGCCAGAGATTAATGGAAATGTAAAGAACAAATATAAAATAATTCCTGACTGGATTTTACATCTAGAATTAATCTCACATTTGTTTCTCTTTAAACAGAGAGGCTTAGACCTTCAACATTTTCCCATATATCCTGCCACTGTACAGGAAGGAAGTGTGCCTTTTATCCTGCTGCTACTTCGCTGTCTGTGATTCCATCTGCTTGTGACTTCATATTACTCTACTTAACTAATATTTTATGTCACCCATACAGCTAGGAAAAATGATTTTTAATTAAAGCATTTAAATATTTTAACAATCTACCCCAAGTGCCTTCTTAACGTACTCTATAGCTGACTAACCATTTTTCATCTGTTTAATCAATTAACGTGCATTACTTTAGTATATCAGTAGAAAAGACAATGCAACCATTGACATTAGGAGGTACACTCATTGAGTAGCTTAAGTATAATTTTTAAATTAGCTCTATTGCATATTTTACTAGAAGTTTGATGCAATTCAGCTGATTCTGGGGTATTTTAATAACAAATGGTCTCATCTAATTGCAAAGCACAAGTTATTTTCAACTTTCCTCTGGAGGAAACAGAGCTCAGCCACAAAATTAATACTGCCACCCCATAAAAGTTGCTGACAAAGACAATAACGTTGGGTTTTCACTTGGGCTGTGATCACCCAGAGACATCATGCTCTGGACATCACAGCTGAAAGTCTGACAGTTTCAACTGAGCACACACACAAAAAACTTTTCATACTGTAGGACTTTATATATTAAGGGTGATGTTATATTGCACAGGTTGCAACAGAACTGAGTTAAAGCATTAATGTCAAGGAATCTAGTTTATACACAATGAACGTTCAAAATCCATGTTATTACCTCCTATTCTATATAAATCACAAATACTCTGTCTTTCTATTTCTGTATGCAATTGGAAATTCCAAGCTGGCATACATATTTTAAAGTGTATCTGTTCTTTAGAACTTTTTAAAAGAATGGAGAAATGACTCAGTTAAAAGGATGCTTTTGCTATTTTCAAGTTGACCAATCTCTGGCAAATTATCTTTCATATTTGTTGCAGTTACTATATGTGGGACAAGGCCCATTACACTTATTATGATGGGCTTGATAGTTACCCTTTGTAAACCATATAGAAACTGCTCTTATTGAGGCATAGATATTTGATGAACTCTTTTTTTATCATTTGTAAACATGAGTGATATATGAGTATATTCATGTCTCCATCTGTGGTATACTGATATTCATGTGTACATGTGTGTGTGTGCCTGTGTAGAGGTCTGAGAATTGATGTCAGGTATCTTCCCCAATCTCTCTCCACTATATATAATGAGATAGGTTCTTTCACTTGACTGACAGCTTACTGATATGATGATTCTAGTTAGTCATCTTATTCTTGGGATCCTCTGATTCACATTTTGTTATTATTCAATTTAGAGAGAATTGTCAGTTTGAGTGAAAACACTATATTCAATAAATTGTGAATTCTTTTATTTTTCACTTTAATCTCTTTCTTATGTCTTCATTTTAAAAATATTTTCAATTTAGCCTTTGTACATTTCATTTAAAAAGTTCTTAAACATATGAAGACCCTCCCCATTCATGCCCCAGACATTCCCCTACCAGTCCTCTTACATTCTTCCATGCATGTTAAGTTCCATATAGTTAAGCATATCTATTTTTGGCACAGTGTTTCAGTCTCTAACCTCTGGCTTGGAATTCATTGAGGTAATTCCACCTGGTCTCAAGTTAAAACAGTCTTTCCTTATGACTTTTGAAGTCTGGATTGCAGGCATGAACTCGGTGAAATTTTAATTTTTCATGTAGTAACATTTGTCTCAAAATAAGTAATATAAAGGATTTTATATTTTTCCAGACAAAAATTACACTATTATGAATATATACTTTTATTTAATTATAAAAATTCTAAAAAGATATAACATCCACTTTCAATGCTGTATCTAGGAAAACCTAAATGGAGATTGAAATGTCCCCATTCACAAGTCATTCAGCCATTCTTTTACAGCCTTCTCCTTTGAGAAGTCATAGATACACATCTGATGTTTGTCATCTGTTAGAAAATTAAATAATATTTGAAATGAGTTTAAAATCAACTTCGTGTGTTTTATTGACAATCATATATAATTTTGGGAGTTATTAACATTTAAATAAATATTTTTGTTAATTTTTTGAGAATTTCATACGATGTGCTTGGATTGTTTTTCTTCCTCCCTAACCCTCTCCATGATCTAGATACACACCCAACTTCCTGTTTGTTTGTTTGTTTGTTTGTTATTTTGTGTTTTTTTTCCATATTGAGTCTAGTATGTGCTGCGCAATACTAGATGGACTCTTCCCATCATCTTTTGACTCAGGAAGATGCCCTTGGCAGGTGTTAGAGACCTTGAACTCCTTAGCAGAGTCAGATTTCTGTTCATTTTGATTTGCATAATGTGGAGTATTCTGTTCTAGGAGTGTAAAACTGGCCAATACACTATGTGCCATCTTTTCTTACAAATTGACATATCTGTGTGTGTGTGTGTGTGTGTGTGTGTGTCACAGTGCATATTTGGAGGTCAAAAAACAACTTAGAGGAGTAAGAGTCAGTTCTCTCTTTCAACGTTATGCATCCCATGAAATTGAATTCAGGATAGCAAGCACAGCAACAACACTTTTACCCCTAAGCTATGTCATACATCCTCCATTTTTAAAATGTTTTAAGGAGTCAGATTATAATTTCCTCTCCAGTGAAAATTACTAAAGGCAAGAGCTATGTCTTCCAAAGGTTCATTGGTATTAATGGCAAACATATTTTACATGAGTAAAATTAAGACAATACCTACTTGATTCAGTCAGAGAACTTCCCAAATCTCACCATGTAAATGTGATCAGATGAAGGTTTTACTCGAGGCAATTTAAATCTACAGATTTATATTATGCCATTGTTGATTACCAATCTCATCCATTTTCCCACATAACAATTCCTATAATAATAATAGTGACAGTAAAGATCAAGGTAGATAGACTCAAGTCTCAAGCTAATAATCCCAGTAAATAAAATGTCAGGATAAATGTTAATAATAAAGTGAAACCTAAGTCAATGGGTTCAATATAATTTAATTAGTTGTGTGGTTAATACTTAAAAATCCCACATGTCTTCTTCCTTTTAATATTTATGTTGATAATGTTGCACTGGGAACCACAATCTCTTCAATAGACTAATAATTAAAGTGACTGATCTGACTGAAAAATGTACAATTTCAGTGTAAATTAAAAAGAAACATGAGTAGTTAAATACACCTCAGTTCATATACATATATAAACCGATATATATATATATATATATATATATGTATGTATATATAATTTGCCTTAGAGCAAACTTTTGACTTACTCAGAATTGGAACTCCAGAAGCTCTATCTCAATCTATCTATCATCTATCTAAATCAGTCAATCCATCTGTCTATCTTTCTACCATCTATAAGTCTATAATCTATCATTCTATCATCTATTTTCTATCATATATATATATATATATATCACTTATCTATCATCTATCTATTTCTAAGCCTCTGATACACCCAAGTGACTATCCATTTATAATGGGATTCATCAATTGTCATATAAAAGCTGGTAATTTGAATAGTTCAACAAAACATCTTAGAAAGTGTTCATGTTCATTTAAAAGTTCTGTTTTGTCTTAGATTTCTTTGTGGTGATTTCTTCTCTTTCTAAGCTCATATAGTGCTTCAACTACCAATTTCTTACATTATTCAATATAGTCAACTTTCTCAAGCTGGCTATTTGCAGAACAAAAGGAATAAAATTGTGGTGCTTTCAGGTGTAAAAGGTCTCATAAATACCATCACTTTTTAGAGCAGAATACATGACTGTTCATTTGTTCCTGTCAAGTATCTAAGAGTCTCTGGTAATCTAATAAATTTTGGATACCAGTACTAACACTGTACTAGGCACTCATGCTGAATGGTCCTGTCAATGGTACTGCATAGCCAGAACATTTGCTCTAATATTTATTAGTCTATATTCACTAAGATTTATCCAAGTAATGTGTTTTGAACAATAGAATGTTACCACACTTGAGACAAAGGCTTGGAAAATCTTTCACATGTTTTACTTCAGTTTTCTTCTCCATGATCATCATTAGCTTACACTGAGTCTAGCCTGAACAAATTTGAGGTAGCCTGCCCTATGGGAAGAGAAAATGTAAGGGTGATTGAGTCAGCTCATCTTAGGTAAAACCATAGACATCTGTGAGAACACAGTTATGTTCATCAAAACTGCAGGAAAACCCTGAAGATGAGACTAGAGAAAGTAGTATTCTCACATGATAGGAAAATACAGAGCTGCACACAGGGGAAGTACCATGGTAGATCAGTGGTATGTGTCTACAGATGTTTTAAAATGTGTATGTTATCTAAATGTTTTTTATTAGTATGCATTGATAAGTAAAGAGATATTAAGTTACTGCATTATAAAAATGGAAACTGCCCCTGTATCTAAAAGTTGAAGATGGGTTGGAGGGTATTACCGAACAGACTGATTTAAATAAATTATTGAGATGCAGGTCACTATGTACCCCCCAAGTCAGCCTGTGGATTCATGTAACCAGTAAGCAAGTAATAATTTATTGCCAAATCTGTTCTTATGAAGCAGTAAATGTCAGAGATGATATTCACACTAAAATTGAGACTATGAAAAAATGTATGTCAATATTGTACAGATAGAGGATATTTCATTATTCTGTCCACCTTACAGGAAGTATGGAGACTTGACTGTCCTCATTTCAAACCTCGCTAGCCCCCGCCCTCTACTATAATCAGTTATTGACATTTCCCCTTTCTGTTTTTAACACAAGTTGAAAATAGATATTTAATGATTCCTCTCCAGATTCAATGTCCTGTGACCAAATGCAAATATAGCATTAGATTTCCTATAAAAAATTTAGTTGCACCTGGAAAAACTCTATTTTGTCTAAATTACATCATGATTATAAATTATAGATGAGGACAAAGTGCAGGAGCCTGGTTTCAACCCCTGATGAAGTCAGCTCTGGGCTGCATGACCTTGCATGATTAACTTCATTTATGTTTGACTCTGTTTGCTCATCAGGGAGATGAGAAATCACAAAACAATAATCTTTTATCTCAGTGACTATAGGGAAGCAAATGTAGATTACAGGGTGTAGCAATGAAAGACAGACAGGAATAACCTGTTCAAAATTTTGCTCAGCAATTTATAATGTGCCTTGAGCTGTCTCATTATTGAACTTGTCTTTCTTGTTTGTAAAAGGAAGCTAATACGTCTTTTAAAGAGCCACTGAGTAGATTAAATAAATTAAAGCCCTCTTTTTCCAGTGAAGACTATGTATTACCTCTTAACTGTGATATTCTGGATATATTGAGAAATCGGTTAAAGATAAGTCATGGGGCTAAAATATCCATGTTGTGGACAGTAAAGAGGTGGCTGTAAGAAAAATCCAAATGGGTCTTAAGTAAACACAAGGACTGGGCAGAATCTAGTTATTGACCAGCAGAGTAGGAGCAGAGAAGGATTAACATCAGCATCCCAGGTAACATTTAGTGCTCAGTCTAGTGAATAGAAAGATGCTCTCTGGGAGCAAATATTTCCCCAAGACAAATAAAAAAAACAGAGTCAAGTAAACATGTAGACTGCACAAATTAACAGTCAGATGGCTCTTCCCCACTCCTTTTGCTTGAGCTGAACAAACTAGCAGAGGCTAGCCCCTAGGACTGAATTTCTTCTTCAGGGAAAGGGATTAGAAGAGACAAGAAGTTTGAGCAGTCCATAACAAATGTCCCCAGTCCAGGAAGCATTATAAATCCTTTACAGGTGTTACTTTAGTTTTTGGATCATTAAAAATTGTAGATTTCTTTGCAATTTCTGTTGCATACATTTTCCCAAGATTCACAAACGTAGTACCTGTATTACACTTTCTAAGAATTTTTTGTTGCTGTTGATTTTATTTTTTAAATTTGTATCTGTATGCATGTTAGTGCATCCATATTATTCAATACCAGCAGAGGTCAGAAGAGGACTTTGGAGTCCACTGGCACTGGAGTTGCAGACAGTTGTTAGCTGCCGTGTGGTCATGTGGGCGCTGGGAATCGAATCTTGGTCCTTGTCAAGAGTAGCCACTACTCTTAATCGCTGAGCCATTTCTCCAGTCCCATGTATAATACACGTTTAAGAATTTATTTTTTCTTAAATAGTTGTAAAGGACAGTTGTAATGTCTTGCCCGAATTACCAAAACAGTCGGTAACAGAAAGTTAGTCCTTTCTGTCCACTTTTAATTAGAAAGGTGTTCCTGATGCCACTATTCAGGTAGATACCACATGTTAACAACTGTAAAGCATTTTATTAGCCTGCCATGAAGCCAGGCAGGATACAGGCTCCCACCTGTGGTTACAGCACTCCTAGGGCTAAAGCAGAAGCAGAAGGATCCTTGTAAGTTCAAGGACTGCCTGAGCTATATAGTGAAAGTCTGATTAAAAATAACAGCAAACGTGATAACAAAAATACAAAGGCAAAAAGTCGGGATAGTGATAAAACAAGGCTCAAAATCAATGATCCGCACAGTTATCAGAAAATGGAGTGTGTTATCCTCACACACAAAGCCAGCTCTTCCACCACTGCACTGACATTTCTGAAACGTGTAAAAACAAACAAACAAACAAAAAAAACTATAAGCATAACCCAGAGTTGTAATTTGGTAGTAGCAAAAGTAAAAATCAATTTATCTAGAAACTATCTGGAGTTTTCTGTGGATATTTAAGACAGAATTCTTTACCTAATGTTTCTATTTATGGCTATTTTTTTGACTGTAGAGAAAACATTACAGTAAATGCATGACTTAAGCCCTTCATCTTCAGGGAAGTTAATGACATCATCCCTGTGTTCTGCATCCTATCTTGAGATCTCATTAAGAGAAGAAATGAGTACCTTAAGGTAGTGACAATACTAACAAGTATCTGAAGTCACTTTGCACAGGTTTTCAGTCCTTGATCTGAATAAGTGCTCCTTCCTCTGTCTTGCAGACCTTTCCTCCTTTGTCACTAATTTAAACAAATGAAATAAATACAAACTGACAGATTCATTTATGTTGTAGCAGAAAAACTGCCGAACATGAATGTGGATGGAGAATCCTTATCTTAGACTGGAGGGAGCAAATGAAAAAGTCTTGTAATGTTAAAATAGACTTCTTTCTAATGTGTCCCTAACAAAAAGTGGGGGTACCTTTAGTCTTTATGGCAGTTATCCTATGGAGAAAGAAAACAATCCTAGTGAAAACAGAATTTGTTCCTCATGTTCCTGAGATCAGTCTTTATCTTCTGTTTCATTTCCTTTAGCATAATGCCCTGTGGATCCACACACTGTGGCTGATTTCCTTCCTTTTGAAGGTTGAAATCATTTTCCAATATAGCCGGGTATCATGTTTTTGCGCATTCAACCATAAACAGATATTTAGGTTGGTTACTATTACATAGCATGTTCTTCTTACAAAAATGGCAGTAACACAAACGGACAAAACAGCAGAGGTAGAGTCAGCAAAAGCAAATCTTTGACTTCTGGAGCTAATGCTCTGCTCCTGTCTTGAGTAATGGAGATCACAGGATGATATGATTGCATACTTTGTCTCTAAACAGGTCACACTGTACATATTAAACAGCTACAGATTTTTAAAGAACCAATATTACAAACAAGCTATTGAGATAGAGAGAGGGGAGAGAGGGAGGGATGGAGGGAGAAAGAGAGGGAGGGAGGGAGAGATGGAGCGAGAGAGAAAATATGAATATGCTTCTAGTCCCAAAAAGAGAGCCTTTCTGGTCTCTGAGATCTACAGTAGGCTTCCTGAAAAAGGGAACAGGGTCGAGTCAAGAATAAAGATCTTTTCATTCCCACTCTAGTGAGGTCCCATCGATGCCTTTTGATAAGAGGACATGCTATAATTTTCTTTTAATGTCTTCAGTAGAATGGTGACCTTTAGTTCAGCTTTTAATGTGGCCTCAAATTGCTATATTATTACCCTTGATGACATTCTGGAAGCATGAAATTTGCAAGTCACGTTAAAGAAACAAACAGAAACAAAACCTCAGCTCAGTTAAAGTATACCTGCACAAACCACATATTTAAATAATATTCTTACCTTAAAACACTCAGCATATATATATATATATATATATATATATATACAGCTTTCTTTTCTTCCATACCCAATTATTTAGTTTTATGAATACATACACCTTTCATTACATCGCAGGCACGTGTGCTCATGGTGACCTTGAGCAAGGCTTTGCATTTGTGCCACGTAGCAGAAAGAGGATAGTTTTGTAATAGTGCTGCTTCCTAATGAGACATAAGATTCCTCTTGACACCACTCAATGGAAGCATCCTGGTTTTTTTTTCCTTTAAAACTAAGTTCCTTGTCAATAATTTCACTACTGCATCTAATACATCTCTCTCTTCACTGATAGCAGTGGTGATTCTATTTATTATAGAAACAATTTAGTTGATACAAAGGGAAAAGTGTTTCAATCAAGACCTCTTTATTTAGGCTGATAACGCTAAACACAGACAGTTGTGTATTTTTTAATGAAACTAACAATAATAATGTGAAATAAATTAGTGTATTTACCTTCTCTGGCCTTATTAAATATAAATGACAATCTCAAACATTCATTTCAGTGGAGTACTCTAAAAGAGGTTTTCCATAGCATACCTTTGTGTTTGGGGCTGTGATCTCCAGTTCCCCTTTCTAGCAGTGCCCTAGTTTCAAAATTAGAAATTAGCTCTTCCCTTGTATCTGGCTAGTTGTATTATAATCAGAGATCCTTTCTCCATCAACTTAAGTTGAACCCATCATGATTCTATCATTCATTTTGAACCCTCAGGGGAAAATAAAAACTGAAAATCTTAAGAGTTTTATTGTTATAAGTAGCAGTTTTTAATCACA
This sequence comes from Eospalax fontanierii, assembly GCA_035773235.1. Lineage (NCBI taxonomy): Eukaryota > Metazoa > Chordata > Mammalia > Rodentia > Spalacidae > Eospalax > Eospalax fontanierii. The sequence goes on from CM069536.1 coordinate 65,670,399, forward strand.
TAGGAGCATCTGACTCAGTATTCTATATTTCACTAGAAATGTGACATTTAATAGGTTGTTTCATCATGCAGCCTCAGTTTCCTTATTTACAATGGGGAGCAGATAGATACAGGGACTTAATGGTGATAATTACATACATTAATGGATTTAATGCACAGTAGCTCTCAGCTATTGGCTATTAGCCTATTTTTGCAACAACTGCAGGAGCTAACTGCCACACTGCTGTCTTCTGTTTCGGGTTGGTGTCTTCTATTCCCAGGTCTTTAGATATTCCTTGATTGCCCATGCTCCCAATTTGATTTCTATCTTCTAGCTAATGTTGTGACTAACTTTTTCAGTAATTTTCTGATTCCCACAAGCCAGCAATATGTTATGATAACACATTTTAGAGGGAAGCAGTACAGTTTCTAGACAATTTTTAATTTAAGAAAATTAATGTGTAGAAATTATCAATAAACGGTTTAATTTTAACCTCTAGTGATTAAATATATATGAATTTTGAATATTTAAATTTGGAAATTTTGGTCAACCTCTCTGCAAAATGCCTCCATTAAGTATCAAGCAAAGCCCAAAATACACGGTGTTTCTTCTTCTAATAGTAGTAAGCTGGACCTTCGAGATATTTAATATTATTATGAAGTATCCTAGGAATAGTAATGCAATTAACATCATAATTAGATCATTTTTTTCATCTTTGGAGTCTTAAATCTATAAGAAGAAACAAAAATTTTAATGAAAGTCTACAATGGAAGAGGGCAAATTATTAAAACTGAAAAGAAACAGATTATAGAAAGGACTCTCACAGAAGTGAAAATACTCAGAACAACAGAATAAGACTGTAAAATATTGGCTCCCAATGCCTATTGAATATTTTCTTGTGAATGGTACTACACATCTCTTCCCATTTTCCTAGAGCAATTTTTGTTAGCAATGTAATCTGCACAATAGGAAGATATTATAGAATACGTTTTTGGGGATGCAGAGACATGCAATCAAAAATAATTTTGAGATGGGGCAGAATGTCTTGTAGAAACGAGTATCATAGTTTGGCTCACAGCAATTGGAGCCTTACAGTCACCCTGGGAATTCAAATAGAGATGATGGTCCCTCATCCTCACTCCAGCAGTTATTGGAACATCTCCACTGTAACTGCAAGGAAGCTTTTTCTCATAGGTGACAGTTCAGATGAGAAAATGGACACTTGACAGGGTTTCCAGGGCCTGCTAGCTGTACCCTGGTGTGAGCCAGAGGGTGGGTGAAAGATCATTCCAACTAGAGACCAACAGAGGGAACCATCTTTCAAAAATTTGAAGTACCAAGGCCATAGGTTTCAAGTCCACTGCCCCTCTGCAAAGTAAGAGATCTCATTGTGAGATATTTTTAATTTGCTTTCATTCAGAATTATCCATTTTTATTTTTCAGAGAAATACAGGGAACTGACAGATTTATAGAAGGAACGTGACAAAAATTGAAAATGACCCTTATCTTCTTTCTGCTGCTAAATGGCACTTACACTTTCAAGAATGGTCTGAGAAATCTGTTGCAACGTATCCTCCAAAAAGTATAGGGAATAATTGCAGGGCCTTGCTGACAACATCACTGCGAGTCACTAGTATGAAGCACTGACAGATTCTCAAGTTCATATTTATATAACAGCTAAGGTATCACCAATGATGTGCATTGGACTCAAACATACAGACAGAATCCTTGTTTATGCTAATGAAAAAAATGATACTGTAAGTTCCATAATAAGGAAAAAATTTAAACAAGTTGTTTAGTTTATACAGCTTGTCTTCTAAATGACAACTAACTAATTGAATCATCATAAACAAGCTATGGGCCATTACCATTATTATCATCAACACTTTGCTACAAAGGGCACTGAGGATTAGAATGACTGAATGGCATGTATAATGTCACACGTGTAGTGCGAGTGGAATCCAATATGAACTCCCAAATTCCAGGTAAACATCTGGTGCTGGCATACATATCCTACCTCACTGGAATATTCCTTTATTTAGTGTAACTCTGTGCAAAGAGGTTAACCCAAGCAGCATTGCAAAGCTCTGGCCTAGGAAATACTTTACCCAAAGAACTTCACCGGATTTGGGCTGGACCCGCTTCTGTCCTGCTCCAGAGAAGGGAAGATGCTGGAAGAAATGAGGACTCTGAGACAAGTATCTCCCAGTGATATTTGTAGTTTTATGTTCTGAAAATAGCAGTCAAGATGTTCTGAGATTAAAGGGTGATTATTCAACTTGTCAAGTTGTACATGACGAAAGTATTTCTTCAGGGTGTCTGCTGAGCTAAGTGACATTTCATAGAAGCAAACAAAATTCTAGATTTCTGTCCAAAGCTTATGTAGGCTGTACGGTCAAGGATGTATCTAACTGTGGCAGATAAAGAATGGAAGTAAAGTGTCAAAAAAAAGTCTTGTACAATATGTCTGTTTTTTTTTTTTAATTATAGACTGCAGGCAATACTGATATGGGAAAACAATAGAACTATATAAAATGCAAGTGCTAGTCTCCTGAAGAAAATGAATGCATATCAGGCTCCAATTTCTAGTGTCTTCCAAGCTACTTTGCAAAAGGCCAAGGAGTGTTAAACTCTTAGGGATTTAAATATTTAGAAAAGTCTTCCATCTGAGAGGAGTGAGCATCATTACTTACAAAGAAACTTTGTTCTTAAAAAAACAAGGTGGATTAATTAATTACATTAGCAATCAAGGACAACCTATCCCAGTGTTGGGTCCATGAAAGGACATGCTAAAGATAACTGATCTACATTTCTGTCTATAATCTCTTGTGTGTGATGAATGAGTACGAGTGTAAGACATAACCAACTAGCTGTTTTTATATTTCAGCAAGTATTGACTATTGATTCTATATTAGTTACTATGGCAACAGCCAGGATTTATCAGGAAGTACAAATAACTCATGTAGGGCTTACCGTCTTGACTTAGAAGGTGGTTACTTTTAAAAACTAAGAAATAGTGTAAATTAAATAATATTTTATGTGGAGGGTAATTGGGGAAGGTGTTTCAGGACATGGAAGACCTCAATAATCAAACAATGACTCTCTACTCTTGAATATCCCTTACTCTTGGAATCTCAGCATCTAAATAATTAGCCAGTGCAATTTAATGGAAAGCTCAGTAGCATTTAAAGTTAAACAGATGTCAAAATCAGACCATATAAGTTTAATCAAAGTATTTCATCTCTTTATCTTTGACTCCCTCTGTGAAACAGAATCAATAATATCTAGAAGGATTATGTGTAGATATATAATTATGTCAAGCTCCTAGACACCTGTAAGAACCAAATTAATTATGGAATTATATCTGCTACTCTTCAATTGCTGTCAATGAGAGCAGCAAAATGAATTTCTTGAGTTTTTAGGACACTGTCTTATTTAAGAATGCAAAATGAAAATCTTTAGGCTAATATATAAATTTTGACTTGAAAAATCCTATTTCTTATCAAATGACTTTAGGACATACATGAATATGAATGCTGCCATTAGTGTGGTCTCTTCATTCTCAAATAGGGAAAAAGTCAAGAAGACTGGCAGTTTCATTGGGAAGTTTAAGAACAAGAGGAAGGTAACTGATTTAAACACATCAGTAGGCACTATGCTCATTGTCTATGAACATGTGGACATGAAAGATAATGTGGTTGTCACCACAAAAGCCCCCTCTGTGATTTTGTGAATACTTTCATTGAAATAAAACATTTCAATCAAGTCTTAGGCATTTACCTGTGCATAATAAAAAGCAATGCAGCTATTCTCTTCCTGAAAATTTCCATCAGAGAAAAAAAATAGCTGGCAACTTCTCTGAATGCACAGCATTCAAAGATGAAAAAGTTGTTTGTCAAACTTCTATGTGTTTTGAGGGAAATCTGTAAATATCCCAGTCAATTTACTACCTCTATGCTTTAGAAAATACCTAGAAGAATTAAAATAAGCACTTAAACATTTTAATTTATGCAGAAACATGAAATATCTATTATATTTTATATTACCTTTTTCAGTGTGGGATCTGATGGTAAATGTTCTAGTAACGTGATTTGATTCTGATCATGGAACTCCTCTGAGGGAAGAAGGAGAGAAAAGGGAAGGAGAAGAAAGAAGAAAAGGAGGGAGAGAGGAAGGGAGGGATGGAGGGAGGGGAAGGAAAGGAGAGGAAGGAAGAAAGGAGAGAATAAGGCATTTTAGGAAATATACGAATGGATTTTCCTGAATTCAAGAGCCAGTGGTCTTCCTTAGGAAGTTTTGCTATATCATCTTGATGACACTCTGTGTAGCTGTGTCCAAGCCTGATAATGGCGCTAATAACCTGTGAGAGGATAGAATCCATTTAGCTGCCTTTCTGTCTCTTGCATTTCAGTTCTTGCCAAGAAAAGATAGTCATTTAAATGCTGTATTAAATATAAACTTTACAAATATATATCCATTCTAAAATTGGCATATGTGAACTTGAATGATTTTATTGTCAGTATAAAAAGATTATATGAGACAAAGGAAAACCAAAGAAGATGTCATAAAATCCACTGTAATAGGAGCGATTGATCTAAACTCTAATGAATAAAAAATCAGAATTTTTTTTTAAACACTCTTCTTGAGGTCCTGGTAGCTTGCACCTGGCCTTGATTTCCAAAAGATCTGCTTGTCTTTTCCTCGTGAATGTTGAAAATAAAGGTGTGGGTCATTAGGAATGACTCTGATAACGATGTTTTATCATTAGAATATGAGTCTCTGTTCTCTATGGAACTTTCTGAATGCCACTTGTATGGAAACTTAAGTGAAAAGAGAAATTTGTGTCATATCTGGAGTAGACTGTGATGTCAGGAGCTCTCTTCAAGGCCCCAGAGGGTACAGCATATCACTTAGTCTTTGCAAACTTATCAGCTCCTGTCTGTCTCCATTCTAAAATGTCACTAATACGAGCCCAGGATCCCCATTCTCAGAACCTCACTGAGTTGTATCTCTCAATGGCTCCACCAAGTCTTAGTGTGAGATTCAGGTTCCCTCTGAAACACTCAGAACATAGTAGTGATAATGGAATGGTACAAGCTGATTTGGAGAGAAGGTTTGCCAGCTTCTGCTTATGAAAACTGGGTTCCACTATCACCTAGAGCAGAGGAAATAGAAGACCTATCTTTCTTGATACCAGCATTTCAAGAGATAAATCACATGTATTTTTAGTTGGAAGAGATTGTATAAGACAGATATTTAAAGGGGAAGAAAGAAACCTATGATTATAAGTTCTCTGAAGGAAATTCTCTTATGTATGTGAAGTTACATGCCTCTATTAAAATGTTTTTGTTTTTCAATTTTTCTAAGATAAGTCTGGTTTCAAATGCTCTACCCATCCCTCCTTTATTCTTCTCAAAACAGAAATATCATTTGAACAATCATCATGATATATAGTAATATTTTAATTTAATAAAATATTACTTTAATAGTAATATCTTACTTGAAATTGCTCCTTTATACTTATTAAATAAAACATTGTGAGACATTATCTGGTTCTGAACTTATATAGATGAATGGATAATGAAAATGTGATACCTATAAGCAATTGAATAGTGTTCATCTGTAAAGAAAAATTTAGAAAAGAAATTTGTAGAAATTTCCACAATAGTTGAATCTGGAAAGTATAATATTGAATTGGTGATTAAAAACTCACAAATAATATACATATTATATAATATGTATATTAATAATATAATTAATTATATATGTGTGTGTATGTGTGTGTGTGTGTGTGTGTGTGAAAGATTAAGTGTGGGTAAAACCTTAATAATATAAGAAAATCTAGAAAGTAAACCAAGAGAAGGTAGTATCTGGAGACAGGAGGAATTGGGTCAGGCAAACACATAAACATGAAGGAAGAAAATAAACTTGGAAGGAAGCTATACAGGACACAGGGGTTCAGGGTGGTAGTGACAGAAACTTCCATTGCATCTCAAAATTGGTTAGAATGTCTATTCAATCTCTTTGGGAGGTAGCTTATAGATAATTACATATTAAAGTAGATCTTCATATTCTATTATTTGGCCTCTCATATACTCTAATATGCCTGGGGAGACACTTAGGTTTCTAAAGAATGTGACAGATTTCAGGCATGTATGTGTCATTAAGTAGTAATGGGAGGAATCGCCTCCATCAAAGCTCTTCTTAATTTAGTAACATTGAAAATATGGATGTTGGTTGCATATTCTGCTTCTCCTCATGGTTTCTGGCAGAACATTGCCCACCCATACCGCTCCTTTGTGCTCTGCTCCTTTTCAAGTGTTTGCATGTAACAACATCTGGCCACTTAGTGTGAAGTGCTGTCAGCCTTACAAGGTGCTCTGTGCCTGTTTCCAGTTTCCACAACATCCTAGAGAAATCAATACAAAGCCGCCAGTTTGTTAATAAATCTGCAATTAAAATGTAATGAATTTTGAATGAGGAATGATTTCTTTTAAGTGTCACTGAGGACTTGCATTAATAGTGAAACGAAAGGAGGGCAGTAGAAGCTTGACTACGCTTTGGCTCTTCACTTTTCCTTATCCTATACTATAATCTTGAATTTAGATCTCAAAATTAGGTATGTATATCACTATTGCAGGTCATCTAGAAAAATAAATGTCTGGTAAATAAAACAGCATGAATTTGAAGATTTTTTTAAAGTTAATTATTAAAAATGTCTTGGGATTAGTCATAAACCTGAGATGTAGAGTGGTTCCATCCTAGATCAGTTTTTATTAAGGTAATTTTATTCTTGCATTCCTATAGTAATATTTCTCTGAAAAAAATTCCCAGCTCAGCCTTTAATTAAGGTATCAAATATTACTGATTCCATTCGCAGTTTAGTGAGTAGTGCTTAGCAGTTATACCATCTATAAAGAAACAAGAGAGGATTTTATCATCTCTAGAGCAACCTAGCAATTTACAGTTCAAGAGAATTGATGTGTTCCTCATCCCCCAGTAGCTGCCTTGCATCCCAAGACAGTGGCAACTGGAGGAGATTCCAAATCCTCCACCTCACATCTGTCATGAAGTTCTATAAAACTGACACTGGCCTTATAACTCTGTTTCCACCACGTCTCCTTTTTTATGAAGCCTGCCTAGCCTGTCGATGAAAAGTCTTCATGAAACTTTTCCCCTTCCTTTCTACCCAATTTCCGCCCATGCCATTTTTCTTCCTAATGGAAATCATTCCTTCTCTGTATGTGAGGCATTCATTAAGTTACATCATCCAAGAAATACTGTTTGACATTAATTGGGTCCCAAACAACCATCCCCGTAGATTCTCCTGCCTTTGTATTCAAATATAAAAAGAATACTCTTAGCTTCCCACAAGCATCCTTAAAGGGAGTGATTATTTGATGATGGTCTAAACAGCAGCCATCTCCTGAGTTCTGTATCCACACAAAGGTCCCTCAGACCATTCCAACACCTGCAGCGTTCCATGGTGGGTACTTCTGGCATTCATCATCCTCTCTTTGAAATACTGTGGAGTTTTAGCTGTTACCTCCTTGAAAAACTATTAATACATTGTTGTTAGGAATAGTCAATTAATCTTCATAAATTACTTACCACCAGAAGGATGAACCCATAAGATTCTTTTTTTTTCTTTTCATTTATTTTGTACTTAGGAAAGTGCAAGGGTAATTGCCTTAATTATAGAAGATATTTTCAACATATTTTACAAATTCAATGCTGAAGTACTGCTAAACAACAAAGTCACTTCAAATAATGCCGTTATTTTATTGCTTATGAGCTATGCCCCCTTTAAGTGTAATTTTTTGCATATTACATTTGACTTGATTATCTATTTTACTTTTTATATGTCCATAGTATATGCATATGATGTCTGTGCATACAAGATTTGCACTTTAATACAGGGACATATATGACATCGTATAGGTGTAAAATTCAGAACACCACTCAGAAGTTGATCATTGACTCCACTCTGAGCAGGCTCTCTCTCTTGTTGTTGCTGTTCATTGCTTACATATACCATTCTAGACGACTTATGACTTTCTGAGGAGTCTTCTGACTCCACCTACTATCTCACCAGTATGGAAACACTGGTATAGAAGATGTGTATCTCACCGGGGGAATAATGGTGGTATAAAACAAAGATGTGCATTAGTGTTTCAGGCTTTACATGATGTCTGGGAATTTGAACTCAGTTCTTCTTACTTGCACATCAAGCACGCTTCACACAATAAAACATATCTTCAGTTCTTATTTAGTTTTTCAGCATTCACTTTACTTAGTTTATATCAGTGCTAAATCAAATTAAATGATCTTAATGGACTCGGGACTATTGTTATTTTTGTCACTCTCCAAGTTTAAACTCTCCATTTTCTGAGGAATATTCCAACTTGGACTAACTTTCAAGTGAAGAATCTTGTATATCACACTTCAGGAATACTATATAATTCTAAGGCAATAATATTAAATATTGGATGCAATTCTATGTATACAAAGGATAATACAAAGACTTTCATTTCCAGAGTGGAAACATTATTTGTATAGTTCAAAATCTTGACTTCCGTTATTTGAAATACATTCCATTGAACAAACAGTGAAAGTTACACTCAAGAAGGGGAAAAAATGTATTAAGGATACTTGATTTCCAAGACATTCAAACAAAAATGCTTGCTTGTTTGTGTTTTATCTTTCTTACTGGGTTAGAAAAAGGACGTATATAATAGATAATATATATTGTCAATTGTACAACTGTATTGAATGGAATCATTTCCTACATGTAATAAACTGCAGTAACGTACAAAGAAGCAGGGACTAACCTCCATGTTACCTGATTTATTGTTGTGCACAAACTTTACAGAATAGGACCTCATCTATCAGGTGACAATATTTACCAGCACGTAGCTTTCTTCTGAGCTGATGAAAATATGACATGAAAAGCACTATAATCTTTGCTTTTATAGACTTCTCCCTTTTTCTATGTGATGCACAGATGAAGTCTTTCATTCTGAAACCCTCGCCTTCTGCTAACCTAATCAGATCAATTACAGATGCAGACAAATTTGAAAAGTTCAAGGTCTCCAAAGTTATTTGAAGTCAAAAGGTCTTGTGAAGGAATTTACCCTGACTTGTCTGTGGGGCATGTCACATAGTTGTGTAATACCTTCCTCTTCAAGAGCTTTACCTTTGAATTAAAGTAAATGCCTGCCTTTGATGGAAGCGTCAAAATTGTTCTAGAGCAGAAACAGAAAGAGTTGCTTATGAAAAACCCTGAAAATGTATCCAAGGGTGATTGGCCCTCAATTCAGAAAGGTTCCGCTTTAGAATGTGGCTTCCTGGTAAGACCTTGGTATTAATCTGTCCAACCCTGCCCCTGCCTCTCCTTGCCTTTCATAGTTTCTCCATACAAACAGTTCTTACCTTTCTAGCTCAGTGGCATGTTCTCAGAACAATTTCTTCATTCCCTTGTCCTTATTCAAGAACCATAAATAATTTCCTCTTTAAATGCAAGGCCAAATGACATATGTTGTCATTTATACTTCCTTCAAATCCAGCTGCGATGATAAGTGTTTATTGTCAGCTTCATACAATGTTGAATCACATGGCAGTCAAGGCTCTGGGCACAACAATGGGGGATTATCTAAGTTCTGTGCAAGCCTGGGAGGAAATACACTGATTGGAAATAAAAACTGACAGTATCATCCCCCTGGCCTGGGACCTCAGGCTATACCAATGAGAGAAAACAATCCTAGAATAAGTATTCATCACTCTCTCCTTTTTGACTGCTGATTCAATTTGACCAGTTTTCCTAAGCTCTACTTCTGTGCATCCCAGAAGTGATGGCTGTAATGTTGAACTTTGAGGAGAAATCAACCCTCTTTTCTTAAGATATTTTCATCTGTCTTCTAATTAAGCATTCCACACTTTTCAAATCTTTGTTACTTTTGCCTTACCTCTATGTGTAGGAACAAGCTAACACTTTGGATTGTAAACTAAAACATAGCCCCTTGAGATGGTTTAAGTGAAAATGTTCCCCATAGGCTCCAAGTATTTAGACAATTTTCTCCAGTTTTGGGCTCTTTGGGGGAGGTTCTTGGGATGTTTAGGAGGCGTGACTGCGCTGGAGGAAGCAGATCATTGGGGCAGGCTTTGAGAATTCTTAAGTCAGATTTCCTGTCTTTCTCTGATTCTTGTGCCTGCTTGAGGATGCGATCCCTCCAGGCTTTCTGCCTCAGCCATCTTTGTTGCCATTATGGACTTTTGCCCCTTTAGAACTGTAAGTCAAATAAACTCTTCTATGTGTTGCCTTGGTCCTGATGTCTTATCAAGTAAGAGAAAAGTTACTAATTCACTCTGTGAAACTTCAAATGGCCTGAGAGGGGCCTTCTGTAAATGTAATTAAGTCATGATGATCAAAGGTCGTTTATATTTCCAAAACATGCGAGATGGAATAGTCATCCAGTAAATCCTTAATTTCATACTAATTATATATGTGTTGAGGGGACAATGGGAAGAGAGAGAAATAATCAGTTAACTCCTAACTTGTAGAGTACTTCTCAAGACAATAAATATGAATCGTTTTTAATAATAAACAGTGAAGGATAGCAACATTGTAATCAAGGCATTTGATATGGTTGAAAATATGAAACTACTGCTTCTTTTAGCTCATATAATCTTTGAATGTTATTGGGGACTAGTTGGAAAATTTCTACTTTCTTGAACAAGAGGAAAAATACATCTCTTTGTTGATATTCTCTCCTCTTTCTGCCTTCACTTGAGAGAATACAGAGCTGGGAAAGCTGTCATGGTATGCTATTTATATAGGCCCAGAAAATCTAAAGTGGTATCAATTTACAAGCTTAGAAGCATTTTTTCAAGGTTACAGTTAAAACAGTGATATTTGATAAAATGTTCAGCATTACTCTTAGTTATTTTTCTAGGAATTTTTTTTCTGTGCTTTGAATCTAAGAAACTATGTACAGAGCAGAGGAAAATATTTAATCTCTCTGTGCTTCATGGATACATTTGCCATATGAAGTCCTCCACTAAGTATATGTGTGCTTCTCTCTGTGTGTGTATGTGTGTGACACAGAGAAAGAGAGAGAGGTAACTCTGTGTCTGTGATTTTATGTATTTTATGTATTCTCTCATGACATATCCTAATCCAGTGAATGAAAAGAAAACTTACTCTAATGTGAACCCGATTTTGATTTGTAAGCTTAATCATTTGCCAATATTTATTTGTTAACTAATCTCTGTCTATGTACTTGATTCTGGGATTGTGATATCAGAGAAGACAGTAAATTTTTCTGAACCCTCAAAATATAGGATTCACTTGGAAAAATAAATTCTATATTCTAAATAAAGTAAATAACAATTACCAGTATAGTTGTTATATAAGAAAATGATCATTCAGGCCCTTTTGAATAAGAGTTTTCTAAAGTAGCTAAGTGCAGATTTGAGAAACACGTCTGAAACTGGAAAGTTTAGGGCAAGTGAAAGAAAATTCTTAAGAAAGAGAATAACTTCAGACACTCAGGAGAAAAAGTAGGAGTCAAATTGGTAGGCAGGTCTTGAATGCTTAGGTAAGACATTATTTATGTGCTCTTTTATTAATTTCTTATTGAATCATTGTATATTTCATACAGAACAATTCTATCTTATTCATCTTTATACCCCCTTCCACACCAGCACACCTCCATAATCCCCCCCACTGGAATCCATACATTCTTTCCTCTGTGTTAAGTTAGTGTTGTGTGCTCTAATAACAATAAGAAGCTGATATAAGCTTAAAGTGTCAAACTAACAAAATTAGATTTGTATTCCTCAAAGTTATTTTGACTTAGGATAACATAGGGAAACTTTCTGATTGTAAGGCTGTTACCTGAGAACGTTTTCAGGCTGAAGATTTGGAAATGTGTGTGCATTATTCCATGGAAGATACGCGGGCAGCATTCTGAAATTAAATGTGGACTTAGAAGGCATGTTTCCCACTCATGATGCCATGGAAGTGAGGCTTTTGAGAAGCCATCATGCCTAGTCTCTCTGGTGCTCAAGAACAATGGCATATCTTAAGAAAGAAAAAAAAGATGAAAGAAAGAAAGAGAGAGAAAGAAAAAGAAAAAAAGAAGCAAATAAATACATGAAAAATGAATAGCACCTGAGGAATATCAATCAAGTTTGGTCTCTAGCTCCCACAACCATGGGTGCACATGCCCATATGCACACACACACACATACACACATGCACACACACATACACACACATGCACACACATACGCACACACACATACACACGCACACACACATACACACACGCGCACAAACACATACACACACATACGCACATACACACACGCACACACACGCGCACACACACGCGCACACACATACACATACGCGCACACACACACACATACACACACGCACATGCACACATACACATACGCACACACACATACACACACGCGCACACACACATACACATACATACGCGCACACATACATACACACACACACATACATACACACACGCACACACATACACACATGCACATAAAACATATATTCAAAATTAGATTGAAGATAGTGTTCTGAGTAATCTCCTTTTGGAAAAAGGCATGCAAATTTTCAGAGTGTAGCTTTGGAGTCTTCAGTTAGAAGTCCTGAGATGCCTTGACAAACTCCGTAGACCAGTCAGTTCTTGCAATGTTCAGCTACTCTGCTAGATGTGTGGAAGGGAAAATAAGAATGTAAAGAGTTATAAGTAGTCCTTCAAGAGTTTACAAATACACTTGTCTAAATCTTTCCCCAATGATTTGCCTATCATTTGTAAAGGTATTTTGACATATTTTTTTTTTCTTTTTGCCCTCACATTACTTATTAACTGAATTGTTTTTGCATTTTCAAGTCATGGACTAGAAGCAAATATATAATACTCTAAATCAGGCAGACATTTTGCTCCGCTAAAAAGGGAATAAAACACAAGTTACCTTGATTCCTAATTGAATTAAGAATATAACCACTTGGCTATTGAAAACCAGGAAAAGGGACTCAGAAGCAAGAGAAATAATCACAGTAACCAGATGCCACAGTATGGAGACTAGTCTACGCAGACATGTGGAGTGGTTTGTTGTGTTGACCAATAGAAATACAGTATCAGACTAGTTTATGTTTTTCTGGGAAACATTAAAAAACACACTAAGAAGAAATATATAACCTTAAAAATCAAAACAAATGAATTCTGATAAACTTACAAATAAAAATATTACAGAGCTCATTACTCAAATACTTGCGCAGTCCTAAGCTCTGTACACCTCATTGAATTGTACATGTAGTGGATAATCAATCAAGGAAGGATGACTGCAAGTAATGTTTTATAAAGTCCAACATATTCAATAAATATCATTATGCAAAAAAGTAATACACATGTTGAGTTTTATTGCATATCAAGACCTTGGCATTCAATGGATTCTTTATAGACACAGTGCATCACAGTTTAGGGTGGACAGATTTAAATTTTTCAGTGAGTCCATGCCATTGGCATTTTGGATATCTGTGGTGTTTGGTGCAAACTCATTTTATCAGTTTATAAAATGGTTTACAAAAGAACATATGTTGTTTCATTAATAAAATGCTTGAAATATATTAGTTTTCTCCTAGCTTTAGTCATTGAAAATAATTTATTAATTTATACAGTCAATAAGCAATTGCCAGCAAGTAAACTGGCATATTCTAAAGGATTTTATAATGTGGTTAGGGGAGTAAAAGATAATGTGTGACATATCAGGTCAAATGACTTGCTCAGAATCTGAAATTCTGTGATGTCCAAGTTCCCTTCAACTCTCTGACTCAGTCTTCTCCCATTCACTGTTAAGCTACTGATTAGAAACTCTGATCCTGCACCAGATTATAATTATGCCAAGCATAAACACCAATCAAGTTGCGCGATCTGCTCTCTACCTTCTCTCTGGAATATTATCTGTATACATACCTCAAAGACATCTTCCTTTAACCTTGTACCCCAAGTTTATTAAAATAAAGTACCTACCTCTGGCTGCCTTTTTTGAATAGTTTCTCCTAATCAAACTGTGCTTTCACACTTTACCTCATTTTTTTTTCTCATAGTATTTTATATCATTGTGTTTTCCAATTTTATGTATCCATGGTACTGAGAAAGTTTTCAAGCATTCTCCTGGATGTCTTTCTCAAAGTATTTTTAGATGAAATTATCATTGTATCAGTAGACTTTGAGTAAAGCAAATTACCCTTCATGGTGTGGGTGAGCCTCTGTCAGTCAGTAGAAGGTTTTAAATGAACAAAGACTACTGAGAGCAAGGAGAGATTCTGCTGGGACAAGTCTTTGTTATTTGACTTCATGTCTTGCCTTTGTCTCCACCAGCTGATCAAGTACAGATTTTGAACTTCTATCTTTATATTTGTGTAAGGTAATTTTAATCAATCTGTGTCTTCCATTTTTTCTCTCCTTTGCTGTCTCTCTACATCTCTACATATGTATGTGTGTGTGTGTGTGTGTGTGTGTGTGCGTGTGCAGTGTATGTCTATGCATGTGTATGTGAATAGCAGAAACACATTTTTAAGGAAGGTTTCTGTAGGAATAACTGTATGAAGCTTGGGCATATGCTTCCTGGTTTGGTCATCATTTTAAGTATTGAAGAAGATTGGTTGGCATATGGAAGTCAAAGAGACTTTTAATTTTTTATTGAATGTTTGTGTGTTTCATACAGAACATCTCAATTAATCTTCTTCATCTTATTTCCCCTTCCTCATTGGGATCTTCCCATAGCACCTCCGACTGGAATTCATACATCCTGTCATTTGTGTTATGGCCTATTTCAAATGGACTGAAACTTCGTGTGGGTAGGACACTGTCTGTTTTATCTAATATAAAATTCCCAGCATGAAGAAGCACAAGGAGATCAATAAAATTTATCAGAAATGAATTCTGATCATGTTTACTACATTGGTGGAACAAGTCTTAATGGCAATGGACAGTGATTGGTGAAGTGTCAAAGCAGCCGGCAGAAAACCTGCTATCCCTCCTGTTAGATTGAATTGTAGCAACTTTATGCAATAACTATTTTTTCTCTTTTAAAGTTGTGTGTGTGTGTGTGTGTGTGTGTGTATATATATATATATGTTTTATATATATGTTTGTATAAGGGATCCGATGGCCCCTTCTGACCTCTGCAGGCACTGCACAACACAAACGCAGCTATACACAAGCAATACATTTCTATACATAAGATAAAGTAATTCATTCATTCATTAATTAAAATTTGTATTTTCGAACAAGGCTCAGCATATGAACTTCCAGGATATACGCTATTTTTAAATCATAGCTTCTGGATAGTCATACAGTAAACTCCGCTTGAGAAGATTTTGTTGTTTTGAGATGTAAAGAGAAGGCAGTATAGAGTAGGAATGTAATTAATTTACTAAGAACCCTATTAAATGGGAAATCTCCAAGTAATTTGGGCATATATAACTTTTATGGTTACCTTTGTCATGCTTTGTTTGTTGAAAAATTCCTAGAAACAACCTGCATAAGAGCTTACATATTATCAGAACCTATGGCCAGAAGATCATAACATCTCAGCAGCACCAATACACACATAAGTTGCTCCATACTTCCCTTCTTATGTCTGAAACAAACTGTGTTGACAAGTGACTACCATGAAGGGGGATCTAGGAGAACGCTGGGAAGAAAATTAGGTCTGAAATAAATGATAAATATGTGAACACAGGGACAGATGCAAAACTTCTGAAAGACTGAAAACTTCAGAATTTATTGAATTTATTCTTTCATTATCAAGTATCTATCCTGAATTCGGCGTGGGGAAAAGTATCACCAGTCTTTCATCTCTGGTGTGAGTATGTGTTGTCTTCTCTCACATCTCATATAAAACAGAAGTGACACAATCAGGTTTATTTTTCAAGAATGAAAGGCCACTTAGAGGACAGAAGAGCATTTTAGAATCTAGCTAACTGGGTTCAACTAAGTTTCACATCTTTTGAGAGGAGAGTTCTTGAAGATGCTAATAAAAGTATGGGTGGTAAACAGAAAATTTGACATATTGAATTTGAAAATGTAGAAGTAATGTACAAATCTGATAATTTCCACTAAATATCACCTAAGTATTTATCTCTCTTCTCCCTCCCCCTGTATAACCTGCCCTCTGCCCTCCCAAGTTAAAGTACTCTTCATTTGCCCTATTTCCAACTTGAAATAACTGTGTATGCCTATTGACTTCTTTTAAGTTCCTTCTTTCCTTTTCTCCACGTATTCTTTCTACTTTTCTGTCTCTGTGTTTAATTTAGGACATATAGTCCAATCTAAGGATTTGGAGGTAGAGTTTGGAGAGATGTCTCAGTAGGTAAGAAGACACGCTCTTCAGCAAAAAACTTGGGTTCAGTTCTTGGTACCCATATGGACACTAATAACCGTTCCTAACTCCAGTTCCAGGGGATCCTAAGCTCACCCTCTTCTGACCTCCAAGGGCATTGCACAACACGAGTGTACTCACATGTTAGTAATATACTCATACACATAAAATAAACATAATGAAATATTTATTTTAGAGAAAGATTTAGAGCTATCTTCAGACTTCAGAGATGGCTCATCAATTAGAGCACTGGCTCTTGCAGATGATCTGGGCTTGGTCTCCAGCACCTACATGGCAGCTAACACTGGTCTGTAAGTTCAGTTCTAGGGATTTCAATGCCCTCATCTGACTTCTGGGAGTATTATATACATGCATGTAAGACGTACATATTTTTTTAAAAAAAACTTAAAGCTAGGATCCACAAATTAGAACATACGTCACTTTTTTTTTTCTGAGTCCAGGTTACCTCACTCAGTGCAAGTATCTAGTTTCATCCAGTTAATTGAAAACTGCACATGTATCATATTTTCATTATCCATTCCTCTGTTGAGGGACCTTTTGTTTATTTCAATTTTCTAACTATTGTCCTCGGATCAGCAACTGAGTAAGTATCTTTTCAGTGAGATATCAGGACCTTTGGATAAATGTTAAGGAGTGGGATAGCTGGATCATAGTGTTTTAAATTTTCTTTCTTGAGAATTTCCATAGTGGCTTCACCAGTTCTCAGTGCTACTCTCAGGGAATGAGGGTCCCCTTCACTACCATCCTCTCCAGCATTTGTTGTCATTTGTACTCTTGATCTTTGCCATCCTGACTGAGATAAGATGAAAGCTTCAGGCAGATTTCATTTGCATTTCCATAATTATGAAGGATAATGAATACTTTTTAAGATAACTTTATTTTTATTTCGTCTTTTGAGAATTCTCTGTTCAAATCCTACCACATTTTAAAAATATTTTACTGAATTTTTGCTATATTCATACAGTACAGTTGGATATTTGGATCCCCTCCCTATCTTCATCCCTTTTTATTCCTCTTTGCCCAATTTAACATATAAAATGCATTATATATATTGTATATAAAATTTTGTAGCCAATTTTAATTGGATTATTTGTTGCTTTGATTTATTGATTCTTGAGCTATTTACATAAACCTGTATCATATGTACAACTGAAAAAAAATCTCTCCCACCCCATGGTCTTCCTCATCAGTTGCTTGTTTCCTTTGTTTTGCAGATACTTGTTAGATTAGCAATTTGTCACCTGTTGGCCTCAATTCCTGAGTGAATTGAATCCAGTTTAGAAAGTCCTTCCCTGTATTGTATCTTGTAGGATATTACTTGCACTATCTTCTGTTTCAGCATTTCAGGTTTCCCAGGGAGGTCTTTAATCTGCATGCAGTTAAGAGTTTGTGCAGAATGATAGAAAAGGCCATAATTGCATTCATCTACACATGTTGGAGAGGTTGGCTTTGACATAGTGTGTCATGGGCATCTTTGTCTAATTTCAGAGGACTCTCATTATGTGCACTGATGTTCAAGTCCTGTTTGTCCATTGACTACGACACCTGATTATTGTGACAGTACCAGGATGTCTTTTTATAAATATAGATCTATAATATAGTTTGGAACCTGGTATGGTCACCCTTCCTCACTGTTCTTGTTCAGGATTGTTTTGCCTCTTGATTCTCTTATGTGTTACTTAGGAATTTTAGGACATTCTTTCCTATTTCTAAAAATGTCATGGGGATTTTGGCCAGGATTACATTGAAGCAGGTATTGCTTTTTGTAGGATGGTCATTTTCATAATATTAATTCTACCACTCACTGAACATGGGAGCTCTTTCCATTTCTAGTCTCTTACTCTATCCTTTTCTCAAAGATTTAAAATTTTCTTTGCATATCTCTGACATGTTAAGTTTAATGCTAGATGTTTTTGAGACTATTGTGAATGGGACTGATTCCATGATATCTTTCTCTAACAGCTTGTCATTGGTATACCAAAAGTCTACTGATTTTTTTATCCTGCTACTTTGGTGAAAGCACTTATCATTTCTAGATAGTTTCTATTTGACTTTTAGGGATCTCATGTATAATATCATATCATCTGCAAACAGGGATAATTTGACCCCTTCTTTTCAAAATAATACCTCTTTACTTTCCTTTTACTGACTTATTGCTTTAGCTAAAGTTTCAAACACTAATATGAAAAGGAGTGGAAACAGTGGACAGACTAACTGCATTCTTTATTCTTTATTTTTACGGAAACCTTTATTTTTACGGAAATGTTTTGAGTTTTTGCCATTTAGAAAGATGCTCTCTGTGGGATTTTCATACAAAGACTTACATAGGTTCAGACATGGTCCCTCCAGTCCTATTCCCTCTAAGTCTTTCATCATGAAATCATGCTGAGTGTTGTCAAAGTGCTGGACTATGTTTACTGAGATGATTTGGGGCTTTAAGTCCATTTATATAGTTTATTATTGCATTTATTGTCTCACACATGCTGAATCACCCCTGATCTCTCAAATAAAGCCTACTTCACCATAGTGGATGGTTTTTTTTGATACACTCCTATATGTGGTTTTGAAGGTTTTTATTAATAATATTTGGATATGTTTATCAGGGATATTTATTTGCCACTTTTGTATTTGTGTTTTTGTCTAGATTAAAACCCTCTTTCAAGTAAGGAGAATGCTTCTTTCAGCATTCATAAACTAGTACAAGGTTTATCTTTAATGGAAATAAATTTTTGATCTGTAGCATATTTAGAACTGTGTCAGATAATATGCAAACTTTGATGTTTTGAAATGAAAGTTTGTGTTGTATTAAGAGGTTTTGATTCTATTTGAATGTATGGTTTTCTATTTTTCTCTTTCATATTTTCTTTGTAACTTTCAAAATATACCATTATAATTAAAAAAATAATATTCTTTGTCTCATACATACAAATATACTGAATTTTACCATTTTCGCCCTCATTACCCTGGCTCGTTCTCCTGCCCTTTTCTACTGAAATGTTTGTTTCTGAGATGCTCCCTTTTTATTTTCAGGTCTTGTGTGAGGCACATGCAGGATTATTTGGTGTTGTGTTCTTCATGTGTGATGTCACAGAACACCTGACACTTAACAAATTATAAAGAACAGAATTTTATTTCTCATAGTTCCATAGACTAGGAGACACAAGGTCAACTTCAGGCTGGCTTGGTTATCTGGTGATGCTTACTCTCTGCTGCTAAATTGGAAATTTTATTTTGAACCCTATGGAGTGAATACAAACTGTGGTCTGACATGTTGGAAGACAGACAGACAAACAAGCAATAGAACTGAATGGTACAGGAAGTCTCTTTTCTAAAACCTTAATACCTTTCCTGAGAAAGGAGCCCCCATGGCCTAATCAGGTCCTAGAGGCCCCAGTTCTTCACACTATTATACTGTCAATACCTGAGTTTTGGAGGAAGCACATTAAAACTACAATTTCATGAAAGTACAACAGACTTGAAATTAATTTTTATTTTCTTTTTGCTAAATTCCTTTCTGTGATCATTAATTATATGTATCAGCTTGACAAGGCTTGGCTTGATTTCTGAATAACAGATAAAGCACTTTATCTCAGGATGGCTACAAGACTTTCTGGAAGACAGTGAACCTTTGAAACAAAAGACTAAGTGTAAGAAAGGTTGAATTATAACATGGTGAGTGGACATCATCTAATCGCTACAAGAATTTGTATTAATATAAAACGTGGTGAATGGCCAGGATGTAATCTGCCTGTTAGCTAGCTCTGCAGAACTCAGTAGCTACAATGATTGCCTCAGCTTGTTATTAGACTTCCACACCCTACAAATATTTGGATTACCTGGGCTTACATATGTCATTTCAACTGCTTCCAATGCTTCAGGTACCCCTTTATGAGTTAACATGAAATGTGGTTCCTATATGTGATTGATAGTTCAAAGATCTAATGAACTGTCAAGAACAAGTCTAAAATGATCCTTCTTTGATGGTTGATGGTACACTATGAATAATTTTCAATATTTAAGTCGTTTAAATCATGTCATCCTACTTTTATTATCATGCTATTTAACAAATATCGATATGTAATTAAATAATTTTATAAATATTTAAAAGTGGTTGCGCTGTAGATCACTTAGTGCATGATCTATTTATGCATATTATGTGACAGTTTTAACTTATTTCACTTTTATATCTTATCTATTTTCTAATTATTATGAATAGCCTTATAATGAGTTTGTACATTTACATTTATCAATATTTTTCATGATTAGCTAGTTGTTTTATGGCATAAACAGATCAAAATTAATAAGCGTTTTTAAAGTTTATACCTTCAGAAGTGCATTGACTTTCCATTTATTCTGCATGCTCACCATGATTTAACAAGTCAACTTGCAAAAACAAAAAGCTACTATGTTATCAGTGAGAATAATATTAAAACAATAACAGTGCTTTTGAAAACTCTATTCTAAATTTAGTATGAAATATTACCTTTTAAATTATGCATGAGATATTCAATATGATAGATTCAGGGTGTTATTTAAATTTGCATTGACTGTCACTGTTTAAATTATCCCTTTTCCATTCATTAGTTGATATTTAGAATTGAATTCATCATTTTATATTAAATCTTTTCATAAAATATATTTGTTACCTCTACAATGATTCTGACATTTAGTGTATTTAAAAATATTTGGAAAAATTCTCCATGTATATATCAAAAGGTACTAATATTTTAGATAATTTATTAAAAAGATAATTCAAGTAATGATCACATTTACAAAAAATATAATCAGTGACCACTTTGAAAACAGTATTTATTCATCATTTTAGTATAATAAATTTATATAACATCTAAATTTTCTTGGAAGTGTGTATTCTATAGGTAATAGATTAATTTTTCATTTCAGTTTCAAAATATTTTAGAAGGTAAATGAATATTCATTTCATTTGTATTATTCAAAGAATATGTATTCATTTTCTTTTAAAGATCTAAATGAACATAATTTTCTTTTAAATATATTAACAATTATACTATTACTGTGTCCCTACATTAATTTCATAGACTAAATAATATTATGATAATGACCTTCACGTACAAAGTTTGTGCTGATTTATTAGTACTGAACTGACTGAATTTCTATGAATCATTTGCCACAAGGATCTAGATTTTTGCTGTTGTGGTCATAGTTTTTTCACTCTCAGGAAGGCTGTTGTCCTCCTAGCTGATCTTGATCCTTGGACTCTGAGGGACCCTTATGCAGGAAAGGAAAACAAATTTTCTAAAGTCAATATGATTAAGAGCCATCTGGAGACAAGCAGAGATACCTAGTCAACCAAGTTGTTATGTAAATACTTCAGTGATTAAAACCTGGCTGATATGCAAGAGAACACCAGGGGAAAAAAAGAGAAATGTGATGCAAAATAAGGATATGCAATCCTTGAATGATCTTTAGCATATCCAGCAGTGGTCTAAGTGCTTAATATCATGAAATTTGTAATCCTTACAATTGCCTTGTTCCTTAAGTCAAATAGCACTTCTCTTCTTAGCTTGTCTAAAAGAAGATACTACTAATCAGGATATCAGTTTCTCACTTTATGAAAAAATTAGAAATTAATACATTTTGGATGAGACATAAAGGTAGTAGAATCATGTATGAAGGGTCTATACTTATTAAAATTACTTTAATTATACTACATCAATGATCTTAAGAAACAATAAATAAATATGATTGTTATAAACTGTGCTATTAAAAATTCTCATTTGTATAACACACAGTCAGTGTTTAGATGTCACCGAGATAAATAAGAAGGATCATTAAATACAAGGTTCATCATTAGTTACTTTGTGTCACATAATCCATTGTGAGAATCTCTCAAAAACAGTGAGTTTCTTTAATGAAATCAACACATATAGTATGTGGTTACAATGGAGAATACAAAGTGTCTAAACTAAACGAGACCCTTTAACATTTGCAGACCCTGTTCCTGTGAGCCAGGGTCCAAATCTACAGTATTAAAGATCTAGATCAATACTCATAAGAAATGAGAGAAATGAGCCTCAACTTAAAATTTATCTTCCCAATATTTCCCACAGTTACTCAACTGCCAAGACAAGCGTCAATTCTGAATTGATTATTCTTGGAATTATTTTCATTATACTACTGCACATCTCCTTGAAGTAAATTAAAGTTCTGAATTTGCACTTAGCCATGTGGTTCTGAAAATCTGAGAGTCTCTTCTTTGTTGTTATGTTGTTGTTTTTGTTGTCTATTCTGAGTACAAAAACATAACCCCAGCTGGCCTGGAACTCAATATGTAGACCATTCTCAGTTATTCTCAGTTTCACAGAAATCTGTCTCTTCTTTCTATGTGCTACTGCTAAAGGCATGTGTCACCCTGTCTTTCTGGTCTGCGTGTGTGTGCGTGTGTGTGTGTGTGTGTGTGTGTGTGTGTGTGTGTGTGTGATGGGATCATATGCTTTAAATCAAAACACAATACAAAAATGGCTGATACTTAACAGTCATGATTGCATATTTTGGAAATGGGGTGATTGGCTCAGTATCTGCTACACAAGCACAAAGACCTGTGTTTAGCTCCTCAGTATTCACATAAAGTTAGGTATGTAGTGGCATGGACTTGTGACCCCAGGGAGTGGGCAAGGCAGACAAATGCCTGGAGGTTGGTGGCCAGTCACCTAGCCAAGTCATTGAGCTTCAGGTTCAGTGTCAGAACCTACATAAAAAAATATTGGAACATTGGAGGAGAAAAAAAAAGTTATTGATGCCCAGGGTCAATTTCTGACTTTCACATGCATGTGCATATATGTGTACTCACACCCGCATGTGTTTGTGGAAACATACACACATAGAGATACCCATACTAATCGTTATACATGCCACACAAATCACAACTCATACACAATGACATGCCACACAAACAACATTTAATATATAAATAAAGCATACCTAGAAAATAATTGGTACTTCAAAGTTTCATCCCAGCTTTGTAAATCCCTCTTTCCGTCTCAATTCCTGCAGGGTAGAACTGCTGCTCCTGTATCTCCTCAGATTCTGGTTGCTTAAACATATTTCTGTTTTCTCTTTACTTTTGAAAAATATTTTCCCTTATATAGTTTTCTTTCATAGTACAATGTTTCTCCATTTTCTGATGTGTTCAACTTCTAACAAGAATTCTGCTGAGATTTTGTGATGATTCTGTTTTGAAGATTTCGGTGCCTTAGTTGAAATATATATGGAGTTTGGAGACCTACAGTTTCTTATTTTATTAATTTATAAAGTTCCTGACTATTGCCTTTCTAGATATCAGTCTCCACACATGCTTTCCATCTCGCTGTAATATCAATTTGATATATGTAAGTTCAGTGGATACTTTTTCCACAATGTATGCACTGTTTCATTTTACTACTTGAAATAATTATTAGGATAATATGAATTAAGTGATGCCAGGTACAGTCTACTGTGCTATCTCTTAAGGCAGTATAAAACAAAAATATTGTAGACTATCTCACTTAGGTTATTGGTACAGAGCAGTGGTTTGAAAAACAAGCATAACCTACAGGCTCAAATATCTGAATGCATGCATATGATCCACATTTGTTGCCACTGTTTGGGGCCCTCATGTACAGGAAGTACTTGCCTTGCTAGAGGAAGCACATCACTGGGGGTCAGGCTTTGAGGATTTGCAGCCTCTTTTTCCCAGTTATAGTACTTTCTCTCTCTCTCTCTCTCTCTCTATATATATATATATAGAGAGAGAGATAGATAGATAGATAGATAGATAGATAGATAGATAGATAGATAGATAGATCTGCCTCTTGTCTCTCTCCCCTCCCTCTCAGCATTCAGCTCTAGCTGCCCACACTGTCATACTTCCCCAGAATCTAAGGACTCTTATCCTTGTGGCACTGTAAACCCAAATAAATTCTTTCTTCCGTCAGTTACCTTGCTCATGGTGTTTTGTAACAGCAACAGAAAAGAAACTAGTACACATATCATCATATTTCTCATCTTATTTGTAATTACAATGAGTGTAGAATGTGAGTGTGCATGTGTGTGTTTGTGTGTGTTTGATTTGATTGCACTTTAGACTTTGTATGTTTGTGTTTCCCATAATCTCAATTAAGAGAGAGAAAGAAAATAAAACACCTATCTTTTATTACTGTGAAGACCCCTGGCAATGTCTTTTAGTGTCCCATCAACCTCCTTACCATCTATTTCATCACTAATACCAAAAAGCTTTGATGTGGTCACCTTATTCTAAATATTTTTGCATTCCCATGTTATCTAACTTTAGATGGGATTGTACAACACTGATTAGGAAACCAAGCATTGGATAAGATTCCCCTTATTATTTTTCTAGGTGTTTTCATATTTCTAGATTTCTTTTTTAAATATTTTGTGTTGAATAATTGTATGTATCATACAGAACATCTGAATCAATCTCAATCATCTTTATACATCCTTTTCCCCACCAGAGTCCCCAACTGGAATCCATACATTCTTTCATCTGTGTTAGGGTCTACTGTGTCAAATTGCTATCTCCAAGTGATCTGAGTGAGGTTCATCCACTGAGGTCTAGTCAGGACTAATCTTCCTAAAGTTCATCCTCACCCAATAGTAATCACTTGCCAGTATTTCTTTAGCAAAGGTTGGGTTCTGCTGCCCATTTCCCCAATTCTATGCTGGGTTTTTTGTCTGCTTGAGTTTGCATGGGTCTTGCTCATGCCAACAACATTACTGTAGACTCATATGAGCAGGGTCCCAGTCACATGTAGGATTCAGTTTCCACATGGTCACGCCTTCCTAGGCTCTTGTCTAAATTGCCTTCGCTGTTTTGCATTCTTGTCACCAACGGTTGTGTGAGTTAATAGTTATTTGTCGTCCCACATTTAAGTGGTGTTTTCCTTGCTTTTTTGTAAGTTTTGCTTTGTTTCTGCTGATGGTAATTTCTTGTTTTATTTTGGGGTTTGGTGATATTTATTTTTAATTTCATATATGTAGTCATCTTATTGTGTTTTTAATTTACATTTTTCTAAATTGTGGTGATGAGAATATTTTCATGTGTTTGTAATTCTTATAATTCATACAGGTTATGTGAGCCTTCTCATTTTATAACATTGTTAGTATGTTGTTGATGGTGGAGTATTAAGAGACCTTTATACAATCAAGTTGTGAGATATGAATTATGTTAAATATGAAGATGGAAAATATGCCCTTTCACTCTTTCTTATATTCTTTCAATAGGATCTTTCACAAGGCAACTATTTTAATTTCTCAGTCTATTTAAGGATTTTTTTCTATTCTGGTGTCAAAATTAAGATCTGAGTCTAGCCCTAGTTTGGTCTAATTTCCTGAAAGTTTCACAACTCTGAATTTTACATGTAAAGTTTTAGTTCATTGTTTTTCTTTATTAATCTTTATTTTAATTTTATGTGTATGACTGTTTTGCTAGCATGTATGTAAGTCCATCACATGTGTGGAGTGCCCTGCAGAGGCCTGAAAGGGTGGTGGATTCCCTGGAACCGGAGTTAAGACGGTTGTTAGCCACCATGTGAGTGTTTAGAATCAAACCTGGCTCCTTTGGAAGAAGAGCAAGTGTTCTTAACTACTGAGACATCGCTCCAGTCCCAAGTTCATTTTCTTTCAATAATGTGAAAAAATTCAAATTTTGCTTATGGATTTTCAGTTGTCCCCAAAACATTTGTTGAAAGAGTTGTCCTTCCTACAGTTGCAATTACTTTGCTGCTTTGTCAACAACCAGCATGACTAATCCATTTAAATCTGTTCTCCTTCTCACTCTGTTCCATTGATCTGTTTTTCCATTGCTTGTTGTTTTGCTTACTATGGCTATTTATTATCCTTTGTCTCAGGATGGTGAATTTCCTTCATTTTCTTTGAAATTTTTCATGTTATTTGAACTCTTCTAGTGGTGCCTCTCCATAAATGTTTTATAAATGTTTTACAGTAACATTTTCTACATCAATAAAAATGTTACTATAATTTTAACAAAAATCCTATTGATTCTATTAATCAATGTTGGGGAATTAGCACCTTATATGTGATGATTCCTCTGGCCCATGAATGAGCTAGTTATCCCTACTTACTTTTGATTGTTTTTGAAATTTTTCATGGGAAATTTGTAATGTTCCATGAAGCCTATACATGTTCTGTGAAGTCTACTTCATTTTTGTTGGTCTGTGGCTATACCATCAGTCTGCACATATTGACTTTTCGTCTATAACAATTTAGATGTTTGAACTGGAGATAAAAGAATGTTTCCCTAGCATATTCAAAGTCCTGCATTTAATCTGGAGCACTATGATACTGCAGTATGTACTTTCATTTGTTTCTTCACTCTACAGAACCTGAGATCCCACTTTTAGAAATCAGCTCTACTTTGTATCGTTGCAAAATCTTGACAGTGTTTTAAACATGTGAGTTAATAAATTCATG
Organism: Eospalax fontanierii; assembly: GCA_035773235.1. Lineage (NCBI taxonomy): Eukaryota > Metazoa > Chordata > Mammalia > Rodentia > Spalacidae > Eospalax > Eospalax fontanierii. The sequence continues at coordinate 65,697,285 of CM069536.1, forward strand.
TGTGAACAAATGGACTAGAACAATTTATATAATTGGCATGAAATACTTTGAGATGAGACTTGCAATACTTTTAGATATTTTATTTTCCATTTCAGACTCTTAGTAGCTAGAGAAGAATTTGATATTCCAAATATCTCTCCTATTGATGAATTTTAATTTAAAATTAATGTGTATGTTCAGTATGTGAATTATTAGTACAGTTGTCTTCCCACTTCTTAACAAAATTCATGACAAATAGTATAAGACAGTCTCATTATATTTCTATCATCATGTACCAGTTATTAATTATTACATAAGCTAATATGAAATATATTTGCTTAAATTATATTCCTTCAGTTCAGCCTGCTATGAGCCTCCTGAGAAGTTCTGTTTGTTGTGTGTGAATTCAATTTTATGTATCTCTGATGAGCTATGTTTCATTTCCACATTTTAGCTAATTTTGAGTGGACTTCATTGCAATTTTCTGAATTTTCCTCCAACTCACCCAGGAATCTCATGATTACTTGGCTGCCATTCTTGGGAATTCATAGATATAGGCAAACCTGTCTGGCATCACCCATCAGGCTAGTTTCATCTTGCATTGTAACAATGCAATAGTTCAATTCTGAAACCACCAGAACACAGATGTCCCAAAGTGTAGACATCTAAGTACCACACAACTGTACAGTACTGGCCACTGTCATATGGCTAGCCCACACTCAATAATGAGAGAAGAGACCCACTTATTAACACAAGGATCTCAAAAAAGTCTTTCCAAATTAGGGTTAGATTCTGGGAGAGAGAAAACATAAATATTTACAACATAGATCAAAAAAGATATCATTTGTTTAAAAATTCTAAATTTGCTGTTCTGGGGGATATTTTTTTTTAAAAAATCCACTCCTTCATAATTATCTTAACCCAAAGGATATAAAAGACCATGAGGAAGACATTAAAATGAATAAATAAATTCATATTTTTGTTTACTGATCTTTGTATTTAATGCTCATTTGAATGATTATGTCATAAGGTCTTCACTCCAAAAGTCACTATCCCACAGGAAAAATTATGTTCATTATTTTTCCAAAGAAAACCCAGGAGAGTTTTACTTTCATTTTACAGTACCACAATGCTAATTAGTGACTAAACTATGATTCTATTGTGTCCAACACTCAAGTTCTTTAAACAACAATGTCAGTGATATCTGTCTATTTAGTTGTTTGCCTAATTGCCCAGCAACACAATAAACCTTACATGAGTGATACTTTGCATCTTTCGATAATCATCTATTATGTCTGGCATAATGTTCTTATAGATTTATTATTATGGCATGCTCAATTGTACTGTTATTAAGAGAGGAAATTCTCTCATTAATTAGTCTTTGAATAACAAATAGAAAAACTGTCTTGAAAACAAAGAGCACATGATAACAATAAAGTTTTCCCTTATGATTAGTAAGCCAAAGTCCACTAACTTTGCTATAATTTACCTGAATATAAAGCAAAGTTTGCCACTATGACTGGCAGAGAATGCAGCTTCATGTGAGTCTTGCTAAACAGTTCTGTAATATGGTAAAGATTATGTACGTATGTTTTCATGAAGGAATTCTATCCACGAAAGCCACATCTTTTCAGTACCCAGAAAGACGTGGTATCTACTGAGCATCTTATTTTTTTTTCGTGTCCCCGCATCTTGTATTCCAGAGGAAGAAACAAATCTTCCCAAATGAACCTTTTAAATATGAAATGATCACCAGAGGCTAATTGAAACAACAGACAATTGAAACAAATTGGGTATTCTTCCCTTAGATAAGAGACTCAAATTGTAAATCCTTCAAGACTAGAGAGTGTGAAATAAATTGAAATGCAATTAGGTGTCAGAATTAATGACATTCCAAGTTATTTCTTGTGTAACCACTCAAAATGTGTGGAGGTTTGAGAAACTCTAAATTTTATCTTACTCAAACACATCCGAAATTTAGTTTAAAAAAAAAAAATTAAAGGAAACAAGCAGACCCTGAGATCATGTCCTAGTGTTTTCCTGAAGAAGCCAGCTTTCATTTTCCTTTGGATGTCTTTTGTAACCTTTTCTTCCTTAGTTGGCCTGAGGCTGAGCAGTAGGCACGACTTGCTACAGATCATGCTAAATCATATGGTGGGCCAGTGTCTGTAATGCACAGTTTCCTTCAAAACATCCATCAATGCTGTCTTTTCTTTATTATTATGAAGAATTTGCTGAAGTTAACTTCATTGACTTTTTACTGAACATTTTACAATAGTAACAGTCATTTCTAGGAGCTTCGGTCACCGGTTTGCTTACTTTCAATGGATATTGATATGATTTATTTGGTTGCCACTCTGTGCTACTACAAAATCTGAGTGGTTACATTGACTACTTCAGAGCTGGAATCAGTGTGTCTGTTCTTGCAGAGGACTCAGGTTAGATTCCCAGCACACACTTGGTGGCTAACAACCTTGGTAACTCCAGTCCCAGGGGAATCCACTTCTGGACTCCAAAAGCATTGCATGACACAAGTGCAATTGCAAATAAGCAAGCAATATACTCATACACATAAAATAATAAGAATAAACAATTGTAAAAATAAAATAACTAATTAATTTATGATCAAGTGTCTATGATTGAAAAAGTGGATCATTTAGGAAAGTGCTTGCTCAAACCAGACAAAATCCCAGCATAGATACTGGGGAGTGGGTAAGAAACTCCAGCCCAAACTAAGGAGCTCTTGGCAACCCATGGCTCCTGGGACAGACTTTTTGAAGAAATTTTAATAGGTAACCAAGTTCCAGTGGATGGACCTACAATGAAGAGTATTTGGAGATACAACTTAGACTCTATACTTAAAATTTATAAACTCTATATATGACACTAAATTTGTCACAGGGTGTAGTAAGGGGAGGTACTGATAGGGAAGGGGATATAAACATCATCAAATACTGTATGAAAATCTCAAAAATCAATATAAAAATTAAATAAGGAAAGTGCTTGTTTTTGAAGCATGAGGACTTGAGTAGCAACCCGAAAAACTACTGTCAGTAAGCAAAATTGAGGGAGTGAACCTGAAGAAATACTGAGATAGTAGATCCCTCCAGCTTCTTAGAGAGCCAATCTAGGCAAATAGAATTGATGATCAGCAAATGCAGTGACTGACCCTGTGTCAGATTTAAGGGGTAAAGCAATAGATGAAGACACACAACACTGAACGTTGACTTCCATGCCCCCATGCCTGGGGATGCATACAGAAAGCACACACACACACACACACACACATATACACGTACACACACACAGACACACATGCACACACGCACACACACATACACACACATACATACACACATACACACACGCACACACACATACACACACATACATACACACACACACACACTGCCCCATAACACTTGGTGAGGTACGTTATAAATTTGGTTCCACACTGCCCAGTGCCAGTGTGCCCCTTTGCTATACAGATGTGGGAATGGACAAATGAATTTTTCTACCACTTAGGAGACAAGGCACAGCCTAAGAAGCTAATGTTTTCTTAACAGATTAAATTGTATGCATCTTATGAAGCTTTGGTTTGGAGGGAACATACACTGAGACAAAAGAAAATAAATATGCATATGCCATAAGTTCAGCAAAACAAAATTAAAAAAAATACAAAATCATCATTCAGGTACTAAAAATTATTACCATTCCTTCAATGACAGTAAATCTAAAAAGACTAATTCATTAAAAACAAAAAAGTATATTATTGATCTTCCAAAGTTTCAGGGAAATTATATTAACTCATTTCTTTCAGGAGAGGAAAATGTTTCATGTGTTTTGATTTTGTGCATTACAAACTAAAGAGAGAGTCTCTGAAATGAATGTGATTTACTAAGAACCAAATTAATTTAAAAATATTAGAAAGCAAAATATCATTTACAAGAGTAAATAAGAAAGGCAGCAACAAATACAGATTCCAAGGTCTACACCCAGGGAAGTCCTGCAATATTTCTACTGAGACATGACGGGAATGTTCCCTGACATGAGAGCAGTGGCTCTGTGAGCACTATTGTTCTCACCCTCCAAACCAGTGCTCCAAGTTCATGTCAGGACGAAGCTGCATCCCTTCAAAGCATTGCCTAAGTAAGCACCATCACCCAGAAACGGACTTCGTTTCATGAGTTAAGATATACTGCTGGTGTTGATAAAATTAGCTATTTTGTGTAATAAAATCTTTGATTATATTTTTTACATTAAATTTTACAGTTAATAAATACTTGAATGGGCAAGTCTGCTTGATTTGTCTTAAACTAAATAATTGAAGCAACATATTAGAAATTCAAGAAAGTATATCATTCAAAATCTACCCTTATCTTGCTGCAAATAGTTGACTATAAGACCTTTGCTTAGTGACAAGTAAAAAGTGTCACTAGTATATTTCACTCCAGCCCTTCTCTTCTTTCTACCTCCATCTCCTTGTCATTTATCTCATGCTATATTATAGGGGATGTCTGGAAACTAGATGATTTGTGGCAATATCTCTATCATATTTTAGTAGACCACATTTAATAATATAGAAAACTAAATGGAAAAGATAAGTGACAAAGCCATTAATTTGTCTTCAGCTAATATTTATTTAAACTTTAATTATGAGTATATAATGCTTTACAATTTTTAATTTACTAGTTTGGATGATACACAATTTTATACTTGAGGAAAGTGAACTAAGCATGATAGAGGACATTCACTTCTGTTTGTGAGTCACTAATAATTAAAAAATAGTCTATTGACATGTCTTCAAAGGTTTACACAAACACACACACACATTCACACACACACACAATGAAGTCACTTAATTGTATTCAGGAAAAGAAATTACATCTGGAAAAATGTGTTTTTCAAAATAGTATCTTTTGAATATTTAAACACCCTAGCCCATCACTGAAATAAATTCTTGGACATGCATGCATTCTAACAATAAACACAATTATACTGCAACAAAATACCATCAATCCACAGATCAGGTATGGTCCTGTTAAAAACATCATAATTATTTTTTGTAATCTGTAATTGATATCATTTATTTTCAGCTACAGAGAGGTTGCAAATGTATTAATTTTCTTTCATTTCTGACTTCAGCTTTGCCTGGAGACTCCTCTGTACAGGGCTCAATACCTCTTATCTTTCATTCCTTAAAACTGCTTCCTCCTTCAATACACAGTAAACTCTCTGTATTGGTAAGGTTTGCATAACTAAAAGAAACAATTTAAGGAAGGAAGGACTGATTGCGGCTCACTGTTTCAGAAGATTCACTCCATAGTTCCCCTGTGACTGAACAGAACATCATAGAGGAGGGAACATGTGGCCACAGCAGCTGTTCACATCAAGGGAGAACAGGAAACAAAGCAAGGGGGGAAGTGGTCACTGTGCCCAAGGATCTGCCCCCAGTAGCCCACTTCCATAAGTTTGGCTCTACACAAATCATGTGACTATATGGAGACTAGGTGCTTAAAAGACTTGTGGGGGCCATTTCACATTCAACCCACAGTACCCCTGGAGGACAGAGATTGAGATTATACAATTATTGAAGATTCAGTTCTCCAAGATCTAGTCCTTGAGACCAGAACTCAAGTTGGAAGGCTCACAATAAGTATCAGTAAGAGAATGAAAAATGAGCTAACATTGGAACCAGGATAAAAGGTTTATGGTTCATTCTTTGTAGGGGAGACAGTGTGGAATACATAGAGCTACCCAGAGTAGCATCTGCTTATAAATGTCCTCTAACATTGGCTGAGCCACTCTGAGAAGGGCGGGAAGCTCTGGTACCCTCTGCCTGATGCTCCATGGGCAGAAGGGAAGATGTCAAGTCTATGCAGCAATCCAACCTCAGCAAACACATGACTCAGGAGGCTGAGAGAGGCATGAATGGTGAGCAGTACTTGCTCTAATGCTATTTTCCTTACTGCCGACTAACACAATGATGATAAACAGGGCAGAGGAGCATTACTTGTATATTATTAGTTCAATAGCAATCCTCAAATAAATATAGTTTAGAAATTAGAAAAATAAGTAGATCCCTTATCTTGTGAGGATATAAACTTAATCACTTCCTGGGATTATTAGTAGATTCAATGTTTTTGTCCTCTGAAATAATGTTCATATATTTCCTTTCTATGAGATGGTAAACATTTCCCAGTATGGATTAGATTATAATTTTAGGCATGAAGTTTGAAAAGGACATAAATATAAGCTAATATCTCTTATCAGTCCCAAACATTCCACACATATTTTGCTTCTAGTTTATATTGAAATGCATTTTGATAAAGAGCTATAATGATGGATTAATTTTTATCACATTAGGAAAGTCATCTTACTCATCTTTCTTATATTATCATTTCCTTGAACATACTATTGAAATGAATGTGCTTCAAGCTAAACTGATGTTAGGTGTGGTTAGGTCTGTACATTTGCCTTGAGTTGACTTTAATTCCATAGAAAATAGTATTAATAAGCAACATCATACAGAATGATAATAGTAGAAAACTGATATTTGTTTTTTACACTTATTTCTCCATGACTCCTCTTCCTGCAGTTATATCCCAACCACTCATGTTCAGAGACTTATTCTACATATGTGTTTGACCTGACCTGTTTATTTCTACTCAAAACCTCCCTGTGTTCCCTTTAAAATTTGAGTTTTCTACCAGATTAGGGAGTGAGAGGTGCAGAAAAATAGCTTTTGAGCCACCTTGTCATCTGTGTAGTCTAATTGAACTGATATAACTGTGTCCCCAATGAAAAAGCTTCTAGTCTGAAGTTACTTCCTGTCAGATCACAGTAAGGTCAGTATGCAGGGAAGAAGGGGTGTGGATCTTGTGGTCACTTAGTTAAATGACACTTAGTTTCCTGATCTCAATGTTCATCTTCCTCATCTGTGAAGAAACAAATCAGTATCTATATACTGCAGACTATATACTGTCCTAAGGAAAAATGTAAAGATGTATCAATAGTCAGTGAGCTTGAAGCCAGTCCTCGGCATGGAAGGTATACCTAATACGCAGCATCTGTCCTTTCCTCCTTTCCCTGATATTGGGATCATGTACTACGGCAAACCCAGCATGATGGATGTAACAGCTGCCTTGCTTATAACTGCCATTTTTTCTACCAAGTGACCACAACACACCCCTTACAACCTAAGGACAGGGCCATTAAGATGGTCCACTTTGCTATGGCAGTAATTGACACCTTCCGAATACATTTTCTCCAATAGATACTTTTATTGAATTTTTGCTCATTTCAAACATCTTAATCATATTTAAATCCCCCCTCTCTCAGTATCCCCCATTGCCTGCCCACTGGATTTCACACATTCTGGCTTGTATGTTAAGGCCTATTGAGTCAGGTTTTATAGCTAGTTGTGCCTCCATGTGAGTTCAGCCATTGGAGCCTTGCTAACCTATATAGTGTCACTCCTTTAAAGAAGATCAACTCTCCCTCAGACAGCAGTGATCCACTGCTTCTTGCAGTTGAGCTTCTTGCCCAGTTTCCAGTTCTATTCCAGTTTTTGTCTGATTTGAGTTTGCATGGGTCCTGTGCATGTTGATACCATTGCTGTAAGTTTATATGAACAGCTTCCCAGGTGCCTTTTTTCACTGAGGATGGATATGTTTATTGATTTTTAGAACAGGTATACTTCAGAGATGCTCAGTGTATCACTGACTCAGCATATAATCCCTTTGTACCAGATTTGATGTGTGGAGTGTCAAGGTCTTGCACAAAGCACACTTCTATCTATATGTCCACAATAAACTGTGCTTCGGATCTTGTCTGCCTCAGTTATTGAGGTCACGGTAACTTCCAAATGGTTTCCATTACATCAAATATCTGCCTATTCCTACTCATGATTTCTCTTTTGTCCTTCAGTTTCAGCTCTGACTGACAATAGGATTTTTGTGTAAAATTTCTTTCTTGAGACAGACTTTTCCCCATAGCCCCAGCTTGCCTAAACTAGCTAAGTTGACCAGGTTGGCCTCTATGTCACAGAAATCCACCTGCCTCTACCTCCTGAGTGCTGTGATTAAAGATGTACACCAGCACAATCCACAGAGTAAGGAATTTTTCTTAAAGACTTTTTGCTTATTTTTATTGTATGTGTATGTGTATTTTGCCTGCATGTGTGTAAGTGTACTGCATGCATTCCTAATATCTGCTGAGGCCAGAAGAAGGTACTAGATCCATAGGACCTGGAATTATGAATGGTTGTTAGTCACATGGGGGTAATGGTAACCAAAACTGGGTCCTCGGGAAGAGCAGCAGATGTTCTTACCCACTGAGCCATTTCTCCAGTGCAAGATAGGGTTTTTTATAGTGACTCAACACCTGTGTCTCACTTCAATGTCTTTTAAACATGCCTTCAATGTGACCTGAGTCTTCTAGAGAGAGCTGCCTCTCCTCCTGGGGTCTTGTCTTTTTGTCCTGGTACAGAGATCATGGATCTACCCCTATGTTTGAAGGGCAGTGTATTTTGAATCCCAAGTTTCTGTAGCTGGTTAAGGGGAGTTGGCAGTTATAGGCACAACTCCAACCTGTTTTCCTTAATTCTGTGAAGCCACATGATCTATAGTTCAGCTAAAGGTTAAGGTTTATAATGCTTTCGAATACCCAGTGTCAGAATCCAAATTCTGTGGAAAACTTGGGACATTTCTGACAATCAAGAAGCACAATCTCTCTTTCATATTATGTTAACTTCACAGTTGCGCTCTCTGTGTCTGTATAAAATCATAAATTCACCCTTTTTCAGTGAAGAATTTTCATTCCAAAACCTCCCTCATGGTAGTAGTTTGGGATGTTGAAAAGTATTTAAGATCTGGCCCATTCGCTTGTACCTATCTTCCTGTAAATACTTTACACCTTTTCCTTTTCCACGTAATCTACCTTTGTGCCTGCCAAGAAACACAATTCACAGACCTTAATCATTAGACCAGATCTCCTTTGCCCCAGCCATGGTCCCAGCCTCCTGTGCATAGCCATGATTCATCAGAAGCCTAACTGGGTAAGTTAGAGAGGTGAATGCAGGTTTTATGGAGCTTAGAGCTTGAATGACTATATAAACTTAATTAAAGAAAAATAACTATGAAAGTAGTGATTTGCAATTTTGAAAACAGAAATTAGTGTACCCACTGTTACAACCTTCCTCCAAGGACCTAAGAGGGAAATATGGAAGTGAACATTCCAGAAACTTAAATTTCATGATAAGTCCTTCCCTGAGTACCTCATTCCTGTAGTTAAATACAGCAGTTGGTGTAGGTTCACATTCTGCCAGGTCTTTGTTCCTCCTATGATAGTCTTCGATGATAAGGAGAAATTAGGAACATATTGACTTCCACAGGACATGAGTTCCCATGCATACTTTGCAAACTAAGAGGCACTAGGATCAAGTCTGTGTCTAATATTACTACATTTGCATTTTCATAACCCTGCATTCCACATTTTCAATCTTGGTATATTAGCTAAAATCATCCTTATTTCTTGGAACAACTCTTTAGAAATTTTTTTCTCTATATGAATGTGTGTAAAATAAGGTCTATAAGTCAAAGTACAAATTTTAAATGCCACTGACCCTCTCCTGGAGGAATATAAATATCTGAACATCTGATCCGGACTTGCCCACAGACCTTACCTGGCACGGGGACTTTCAAGCTCTTTTCTTGTATAAAAAAGGAAAGGAAAAATATCTCCTTATGAACAAGGATCACATTGTTCCTGGGACCAGCTGATGAACCCTTAAGAAGTTGGCACAGATCTTCCAACTGCTTATTCCTCTGAGGACGCATGTCTAGTGAATCACTCAGCACTTGATCAGATGCCTTCGATTTCTCTTTCACCATTTCTCAGTGCTTTCTTGTTTTTCTTAAACACCTAAAATTAAAGTGGGTATTCCTTCCTTGCCTTCTCTGCCCCAGGGCTCATTAGTAAACCTTGTATAATATAACTAGCACCTTACTGTATCACAGAGGCCTCTTTCTTCTGATTCTGTTGCCATTTGCATATCAGAACTTGGGTTCTTACTCCATTCATTAAATGATTTCAAGTGTAGAAAGAATTATTGTGAGAAACTACACAAGTTGTAAAGAGAAATTAAAACAACCTCCAGAATAGATACAAGTAATGTTCCTTCTTTTCCTCATTTTATTTTTGAATAATTTATTCCATTGCTTATAACAAGAATAGTAATAGTGAAAAGGATATACTTTTAAAGTATCTTACTCAATTTGTTCTGTTTTATTTATTTATTTTTGGTTGTCCTTGTTCCACTAGTTTTCACTTCCCATGTATATTACTTAAGACTGTCTAGATATGTTTATATAAAAATATAATGTGCATGTTGCTTAACAAATAACTCATATGTACAAGTATTTAAAGAGAGATTTTAGAGAACTGGTTCAGACAATTATGAGAGCTTTCAGAGGTGAAATTTGCAGAGCAAGGCAGCATATGGGAAACTACAGGGAGACCTGATGTTTCATTCTCAGTGGCAAATCAAAAAGGATCTAGAAAGGAATTCCTTCGTTTTCTGGACATTGCAGGTCATTCTATCCAGGTCTTGGACTGAATGTATGAGATCTGCATGTGCTTGTTCACGTAATATGCTTTACTTTAATCCTCTTATTTCAATATTAGTCACATTTTAAAAAGTAGCCTCCTAGTAGCATGTAGGCTGAAATTCAAAGAAGCTATAAGAACCATATCTCAGTTGTATTAATATATAAAATCATTACAAAATAGTTAATTGCAAGAAAATTTGCCACTTAAGTAATATAACTGTATTAAAGCAAATTGTAAAGACAGTTCACATTTCTTATAAACTCCACAATCTGTTTCCCTAGTTTTAGTAAGTTACATTGTGTGTTAGAATTAACAGCCATAGTTGGCACACTGTTATTTAATGGGCTTAAAATTTATTCAAAAGTCTTCAGTTTCAGCCACTCCTTTTTGTGCTCTAGAAGTCCAGGTTGAATACAACACTGCATTAATATGTCTCCATTCAGGCTCCTTTTTGCTGTGACAATTTCTCAGATACTTTTTTTAAATCATTTTGACACTTTTGAACAGTATTGGTCTATTTTTCTCTAAGATGTGCATTATTTGATTTGGTTTAATGCTTTTCTCATTCTCTGGTATTTCTGGCTTTTGAGGTAGGTAAAGTGTCACTGTTATATTATGTCAAGGGTACATATTCATTATTGTGGCATTAGTCAATACTAGCCTTTATCAGCTAATGCCTAGAGCAGAATATAAATGATTATGACATTTTGCTTTCCTTTTTCAAGGTCTATTCTGTAAAGATAAGCACTAATGTTCATATTCAATGTCTGTTGAAATACATATTCATTTATACATATGTAAATATTTGATTATACATAGTGAAAATCATGCTATGGTATCAAATATAGAAAGAAGATAGTTCTCAAAGGTTTGATTATGTTTACCACACATGGAGTATTTAAGATCTATTTTTGAATATATTTAGCTTATTTAAAGTTAATATCACAAACAATGCTGCAATTAATATTTTTAATATATTGAAATCATAGCAGAGAAAAATCCATGATATGAATTTAAAAAAAAAATGAACTTCTAATGAGTTAAGAGACATTTATTTAATGTTTCTGAAGGACATTTGTTTTCCTTTACAAAAAAACACCCTAGCCTTTCAATCATTATTCAGTTTAGTGTTGATAATTTTCTCACTAATTTCAGAAATGATCTAGCTTGATAAAGCATAATCTGTAAATATTTCCTAATTGTCAAATGCTTTTTGTAGTAAAATATTGTTAATAAATATGAAAATTTCCTATTATTTTTCAATTTGTATTGTTTCTATACATTCTGGATTTTCATTACACATCACATACCATTAGAAAAATTTTCTTGAAATTTTAATAGAATTTTTTTCCAATAAAACTGAACTGACCAGAATTTATCTTGGAGTAAGGGGTGGTGGGGTATGGTTTCCATCTGAGAGGCCTGCACAGCTGCATAATCTTGCTGATAATCTCTTTTCCATACAGGTGTGAAATGTCAATTTTATTATTTTTGATCCTATAAACTTTTGTATTGTGTCTTTACAAGACTCTTTACTATATCATTATAATAGTTCATTTTATATATTAGGACTGTTCCCACCTAGTTTTAAACTTCAGAATGTAACAAAATTTGTTGTTTTTCAAAGTATAATTTTAATTAGATTGTATAACATAGAAAACACAACTTAAATAAAATATTAAATGTATAGATTAAAAGCAAAATAAATGAATTAACGTGTCTTCTTAACTAGAAGCAATAGGCTTTCTTTACATGTGTTGTCTAATAGCTATTATTTTTCAAGTGATCTTCCTTTAGAAGACATCTTTTTCCACATGAGTGAGATTTTTCTAAGAAAGTTATTAATTTATTTATAACCAAAAATAATCACTCTTATGTGAAATGTATTTTCCATGTAGGTAGATTACTATATTGGCTTGTCAATTATAATATTTTACATAGAAATCACTTAGCGCATTTCTTGCCGTATTCAACTTTTCCAAAATCTTGTTCATTTTCTTCAGATGACTAATCCCATGTCCTTCTGGAAAAAATTTCCTTCATTACTCTTGTGTATTTCCACTGTCTCAAGTGTGATTTTGCTTCAGCTTCTGATTTTTTCTCTTTGAATCTATCAATTGTTTTAGAAGTTTGCTCTTTTTTTGTTTATTTCTTTGTTTTCCATTTGAAATACTGGACATTTTTGCAAGCCCTCCTTTATTTATATACATCTTGAAAATTCCTGCTCCCTTGTAAAGAATCACAGCTCTCTAGTTTCTTTGTTTGCCTTTGCTGTCCCCTTTTCCAGGCAGTCCAAGTACCTGGCTGTAGGCCATATGTCTAGCATGTTGTATGTACACACTTGTCAGACTTTCAGGTTCATGTCCAGCTAAAACATAGAGATGTCTTCCCAATATAAATCAATCAAATGTCTTATAGAGAAATCTTATTAAATAAGTGATGTTTATCTTTATGAAGACATTTCCAAAGTATTTCATTTTGATAAATGTCATAAAATAATTGTATAAGCATTAAGTATTTTTGTCAATGTTTATTTTTATTGAACCTTTGTATATTACATATAATACCACTTAATCATATTTATATGCCCTCTCCCGTCTGTATTCCATAACCCCATAAACCCCCACTGGATTTCATGCATTCTGTCATATATGTCAAGGCCTATGGAGTCAAGTTTGTGTATCTAGATGTCCCTTGGTACAAATTCATTCACTAAAGTCTGGTCAGTCTATCAAGAGTCACATCTTTAAAGAAGATCAACTCTCCCTCACTTCGCAGAATTTAAAAAAAAATTTTTGAAACAATAAATATTAAAACATTAGTGCTAGTTTTAAAATAAGCCAACCACTGACTATAAACACCTGCAGCACATTTAGAAACTTATTCTGCCCTTAAAAAGTAAACAGCCTTATACACTATCCACTGGGGAATTTATTAAATTTTGGTATTTAAATTAATTTTCTTTTCATAGAAGGGTAGGTTCACTTAACATGGAATAAATTTGTACCAAAGGACATTTAGGTACAAACGCTTGACTGGAAAGGACTTAACATGTACTGGAAGAATGCATGAGGTCTGACAGGGGTGTTCTTTTCACAGATTCTGCCTAACCCCTGAAAAAAATGAAAATCATTTCTGTTTTGTAGCTTTCAAAGAAGTGTGTGGGATAAAACAAATGTTTAATCACATGATTTACTTACTCTTAATGCAAGGGGACACCTATTGTCTTAGTATATAAGCTAATGGATTTTCCACTCATGGAAAGAAAAAGTCTGACAAGAGGTTAATAAACATTCATAAGAAGTACATGCCATGTTTTAATTGTTAAAAAATGTGCTTCCATAGGATCATTCAGCTGTGTAGTATATTACTAATAAAATTATTTCCTGTTGAAAATGCAGATTTAAGTGATTTACCTAAATCCAATGGAATCAAACTTCCAAAAGGATGTCTATGATTTGGCTCTTTTACATGCTGATTTTTGTATTTAATGTTGAGGATCCAATGTTCCGAACATATCCGTGAGCAAGACAGTTATTTGCTAAACTGATTAGAATTCATAAACACAATTGACTTCTGACATGATTTCTGTATACTAATCTTATTGGAGGCTATTTTTAAAATATTTTATTATTTTTATTTCATGTGTATGAGTGTATTGCCTACATGTATGTAAGTGCACCCATGTTGTGCAATACCCACAGAGGTCAGAAAAAGGTGTAAGATTCCCCTGGAGCTGGATTTACAGAGGATTTTAGAGGCCATGCTGATGCTGGGAATCGAACCCTGCCTAGCCCGTTATAAGAGTAAGTTAAGTGCTCTTAACAGCTTAGCCATCTCTCCAGTCACTTGAGTCTTTCTGATAATAGAATCCACCTTTAATAACAGAATTTTCCCTTCCTTCCTATCTATTATTTATCTATCTATCTACCTATCTATCATCTATCTATCTACCATCTACTATCATTCTATCATCTATCTGTCACCCTATTTATCTATTATCTATCATCTATCTACCTATTTTCTATGTATTATATATTATTTAATCTATATATAGATATCTATTATCTATTATTTAATTTATTATCTATATATCTATCATCTATCCTCTGGTATCTATCATCTATCATCTAGTTACCTATCATCTATCTATGTATTGTCTATCTATCATATGCCTATTAGCTATCTTTCATGTATCCATCTATCTATAATCTATCATCTATCCTATATCTATTACTCTATTATCTACAATTTATCATCTATCTATAATCTATCTATCATCTATAATCATCTATTTTGAAATAGGATTCTCTGTCATCCAGGAGGCTAGCTCACAATTCACAATATAACTCATTCTGGCCTCAAATTCCTGACAGTCTTCCTCCATCACCTTCTGATTTTGTGAAAGTCAAAAGGAGAGGACTTGAATTTCAAAACAAATCTGCATATCAACTAGAATTAATCAATACTAAAAATGAAAATGCATTTATACACACCTCCTGAATCCACATTTACAGATTTCAGGAGACTACTTACTGACTGTTGGTTTTATCTCAATTTTTATGATAAAGGGATAAAGTGAAGTTATTAATGGCAGACAACTAGTGAGAGAGTAGTAGATTCGTAGAGGTTTGAGCTCCAGACCCACAATTTTATTATTTCTTTTTTTCTTTTGATAATTGTAGACAGGGTATCTGATAGATCCACCTTGCCTGTAAATTGCTATGCAGACCTGGCTGGCATCGACCACACAGAGATCTGCTTGGCTCTACCTCTTGACTGCTGGCATTTATAAGTGCACCATCCCAAGCAGCCTAGAACCCACATTCCTTTTTCCTAGTTTTGTTTCTGCATTTGCTCAGCACTATGCCCATTGAAAATTTTACTTTGATGAATTATAAAATGGGAAAGAATAAAGATTACAGTTGCAAAGTAAATCAAGCTTACGGAAAGATGGGAGTCTATTTCCTGAGTATATACACTCTGGAAATAATAGCTTAATAATATATATTAATAAATACATAATAAATGTGATACATTATAAAATTTTAATGAATTTATTACAAAATATCTCACATTTAGATACTCTCTTATATCGCTACTCCCAATACTTCCCTCCCACCTGATTTCATGTGTTATGTCATATAGGTTAAGGCCTATTGAGCCAAATTCGGGTCCTCAACTGTCCCTTGACTCTAGACTATCCACTAACTTGAGCATTGTCAACCTAACTAGAGTCAGTTGGTTATAGAAAACCAACTTCCAACTTAGCCTCTCCCAGTAGCTGTAGTTGACCATAGTTCGTCACCTAAGGTTGAAGCTTCTTCCCCATTTCCCCAGTACTGTGCTGAGTTTTCTTTGGTTTAAGCTTGCATGTGTCTTGAGAATGCTGTCACCATTGCTGGAAGTTCATGTGAGCATCTTCCTAGGTGCCTGGAAAACTCTTTCCTTGTGGCCGTCTACTTCCCTTGGTTCTTATGATCTTTCTGAACCGATTCCTGAGACCTGGGTGGCACAAGCTCAATGTAACTGTCTTAGCCAGGGACAAGCATTTGCAGTCTCTTATTCTCTGCACTTAGGCTGATTATGGCTTTCTGAGTTAATCACCATCTATTGCATGAGGCAGCTTCACTGATGAGAGTTGAGAGATGAATTAACGTTCCTTCTGATCCCTTTCTGTTATGTGTTCAATAAAGGTTACATGTAGAAGTTATAGTGTAGATCTGTGTTTTAGAGCTGGGCATCTCACAGACACTTATTTCTACGTTGACCAGACTTATTTTCTGTTGATGAACTCTGTAACAATCTCTATCTGTGACAAACAAAGCTTTTCTGATGAGGGGTGAGAGGTATACTTGTATGTAAATATAAGGATACATGTTTAGAATATAGTAGGCAATTTTGTTGGTCTAGGGATGTGACAAAAGTCATGTATATTTTATTCTACTTACTATATCACACATTGAGTTTTTTTTCCCTTGAGCAGGCCTTAAATCCAATTACATAGTTGTTTATTAACCCCAAAATAAAATTGTCCCAACTGCACAAATAGAGATAGTATGCTGTATCTGTTATTGTTTTGTTTATTATGCTTTACAGCCAGGTAAGATCATGGACTGGTTTTCTCCCTTGGCAGCTTGCATAGTATATTCTGATACCATGAGAGCTAGTCTTTTGGGAGGAATCTTCCAGGTGAGCTCCAGCTCAGTTGCTCCAAGGTATATATCCGAAATATGTCCTTTTTTCAGCAATAGGTCCTTACCTTCAAAGAGCCCACATTCTTTACTATATATTGCCAAGTATTAGTTCAGTTCCATGGATAAAATATTATATAGAGTCCAACCAGGGAGGGGCTTTTCTTTTTCAGATGAATAGTGACTGTTCATTATGCTCATGTGTGTTTCTGTAAAGATGATAAAAATGATTATTGTATTTTGTTTATGCAGATATTTAATGAAAAATTTTCTTAACTACCTAATTATGTTATTTTTTTTATGTTTTTCTTGAGAGACTGCCTAATAGAAGGACAGGAGAAACACTAGCTCATATGAATAAATAATGAATGGACACTTTCAGGCTGGTTCAGCTATTAGAAATGACCCTTAGTGCTTTGTTGTATGAAACTACTTAACTTACATATTTTCAAATTGTAGGTTTTAAAAGAAATATGTGAATGGAATGTTTGAGTCTCCCCTAAGGATATATTAGATGTGATGGCCTTTTCTTGAGGACCATAAGGAAGGAACTGAAAAGACAAATCACACACAAAAGCACTATAAATGAAGAGACCAAAGCATGCACATGTCCCACATCATTCATTGGTTTCAGTGAAAATGGAGAGGACTTTTATTTTCATAGGACAGATATTATCATTTTATTTATTATCGTGTTATTCTGTTTACAGATGTACAAAATACTTTTGGAGACATGTAACTTAAATATTCTTTAAATGAAACTGGAATGTTTTCTGTTGATGAAATGTCCTGCCTTTAATGATGAGAACCTCATCTGTTGCAGAGGCACTGACATGTTGCATAGGTTATGTGATTTTCACAAAACGCCCCAGGCTGCCTGCATCACAGTAAGGAATCTTTCTAAACGGCCAGAGCTCAACTTTTCTTTTTAAAGGATCCCAATTATTCTTGAATAACAGCTGTGCAAGCTGTGAAGTAAGTAAATTAATCTTTTAAGCTTTTGGTAAAAGTTCAAGATCTTAGGATCAGCATGGGATATATACAGTGCTGTGCGTTGCTATAACATCCATGTGCTCTGGTTCGTTTCAAGCCATATTGGAAATGTACTTAGTTATAGCTCAAATTGGCTTCATGTCTTTTTTTCCCTTCAGAATCCATGTAAAATGATCCCCTTATTTAGTAGATATCTTCTTGTATTCTGTGTTTTAACTTAAGAAAAATAAAAGGCTTATCTTTCATTACAACTTTTCGTATTGAATAGATGAAAGGCTAACTCAATCTGATTTTACCACATGTATCATTAAAATATCTGCCAGCTACAGAGAATTTTCCAGCAATTCCCTGCCACTGGTTCATATTCTGATGCTGTGTATTAGAGCTGTTCATGGACAAGACTGCCAGAGCCCCGAACAGACATATGCACTACACATCAAAATTGTATTACCCACAGCTGAAATGATCCTACTTCCCTGATGAGTTGCAGACTGCCCTGACTTTAGAAGCAGAGAATATATTGCAGTATGAAAGCCTTTCATTCTAGTGGGAGAGAAAACAAACTCAAGTTTAGAGTCAATTTAGGCAATGAAATGGGAATTTGGGGATTATTTTTGAAAGCATATTGTATATTTTATTTTGTACTGTTATCTGGTAGTTCTTAGAAATTGTTTATGCAAACTGATAATGAATTGGTTTAGTAAAAAACATAGTTTTAACTTTCATAGAATGGAAATAAAGAAAAGGTAAGAGAGAAAGAAAGGTGGTTGGAAATTTTTGTTCATACTTTAATTTTTGCAAATCTTTCTAATGCCTCTTTAAAGGAAAGTAGTAAATTTTCTTACTCCAAATGGAGAGAAAGATTGTGAGAGATACCCCATGAGAAAGTTCAGAATGAGTTCAGGTAGAGAACACATTTTTTATTTACTTGTCATGAATAACTGTTTTGGGATCTTTTTGACTCATCAATCCATCACATAAGAATTATTCTAGAATATCCTCAGGTTTCTTAACGTAAACTGAAAGAAAAATCGCAAAAACTTTTAGCATACAATGTGACTCTTTAATAAATACACACTGTTGTGGAATGTCACCACAATCAATCTGATCACATGTTGTCTTTTCTCGCACAGATCATTTGAGACTCTCCTTCCTTTTACCTGGCCTTGGTGGTACACTCTTATAATCCTTGCATTTGAGAGCTTGAGGCTTAAGGACTGACAAAAGTTAGGGCCCACTCTGGGATGTACATAATGAGTTCCAAACAGCATAAATTATAATGGGAGATTCTGTTCAAAAAACAACAAGGTGTTTACCTTCTTAATGATTTCCATGTTAATATATTACTAACCACTGTATGTTAATAATTACATAGCCACTATAACATGTAATAGAGCTGAAGAATATATACAGCCTATGTCAGACTTGGTGCCTGGCTCAACATTTCACCACTTGCTTACCCCAGCCTTGCCCTGGCTTCTAGTGTAGATTCTGCTATAAATTTAATATTTTAGAATCCAAATATACATGAGATTAAGCACCATGTTTCTTCTTGCATCCAGCATAGTTCACATTACTTAGCATGCTACCTATGTTGTCAGAAACAAAAGTTCTTTATTTTATGCTTAAATAGTATTTGTGTGTGTGAGAGAGAGAGAGAGAGATTCTTTGTATATTCTTGTCTTTTAATATACTTGGTTTAGATTTGTCCCTTGGTGATTGCAAGTACGGGAGTAATGAACATGGTAGTGAAGGTTTCTCCCTGATGTATTGGTTAAGATTAAATAAGAAATGGCTGCTCTATGCTCATGCTCTTGAACACTTGGTCTCCAGCGGGTTTTAATGCATAGGAAGATTGTGGAACATGTGGAGATAGAGACTTACAGGAGGAAGTGTCACTGGGGGCTGGTCTTGAGATTTCATAACCTAACCTTATTTCCTAAAATCTCTACTTCCTAACTGTAGATGCAATGTAACGAGCAGGATTCTGCCTTGTCCTACAATCCCATCCCACTATTCCGTAATGGACTGGATCCCGTTGAAGTTTAAGGTAGGATAAATCCTTACTTCCTTAAATTGATTTTGTAAAGTATTTTGTCATGATAAAAAGTAAAGTAACTAACAAAGAGAATATTTTTTTTGCAAACATATACCCAGAACCAGAGTTGCTGGATCATACGACCTGAACATTGTTTTCTATCATCCTGATGCATATTCTGTTTTTGTGAACATTTACCTTGTATTTTTTTCTAGTGTTTTCCATAGTAGCCGTTCTAAAGCTGTAAGCTGTCCTGCTATCTCCTTGTGACATTCATTTGCTTCTCCCTAAGGGTTAATATTGGGACTAGATGTAGATTAGACTCTAGGGTTCCACGAGTTGGAGGATTATGTCCTCAGTATTGAACTGGTGGAAACTGAAAGACTGGAGCCTATGAAAGTGGTTATGTCACTCTATATACCGTCTTTGAAAGAGGCTAGGGGATTCTTATAGCATTCTGGTTAATGAGAGAAAGGTTGTAACGAAGGAGAAAGATGGGCACTTTCTCAGTCTCCCTGGTTCCCTGCCTCGTCATGTGATCTCTCTTTTTTTTCATAGGGTCACATCATTTCATACTGTATAACTTAGGAGAACAATTTCACTATCTTGCAAACATTATTGTGTTTTATTTATAAATTTGATTTTGAGTTTCCTATGTAGACACTACAAGTCACTTTCTAAGGACTTACTGACTAAGAGGTATTTGGCTAAGCTTGTTGGGGAAGGGTGTTACAAAAAAGGCAGCACAAAATTCATACAGCTAGTTAAACAGTTTTGTTTCCTTTTTCAAAAAGGAGTGCAAAAAGGAACTGAAAGAAGATCTGGAGATAGCAGTCCACTTCGTCATTGGGTCAGGGCACAAGAACTAGGAAATGGCAGATGACACGAGACACACTGGGGGTCAAACTCTTCTTTTCTTTGTGACACTGGAGGTTGAAACCTATGCCTGTGTTATGATAGACAAACATTCAACAATGTCTTGCATCCCTAGTCTGTGACAAAATCTCTGTTTGTGCTTCTGGGTATCACCCCAATGATTTATCCTAAAGGAATTCCTCATGAATGTTTTACAACAAATAGATAAGTTCCTTTGAACCATTGGTGTTAACTTACAGTATATTCATATTCTTCATAGAGACTGTTCAAGTTGGAAGTGTAGTAAGTGAGGTTGATTGTTTCTTGATGTCTAACTAGGGGAATGGGAAGATGCACTTGTGTAAGACAAATATATGGCAAATCCTTCTTGAAGAAGAAAAGGAAAGAAACACAAAAAAGTAAGATTTACTCTTAATTTGAGAACTCAGTGCAATGTGGGTATGCAATTTGCCCATTCATTAAAGAAACATTCCTTTCTGATTAGGCACTTTTGTCACTCCTTTAAAAATCAATCAACTGTAAGTACAGACCTTGACAAATTCTGTCCTGTTGCTCTGAAGATCTCTTAATGCTCTTTTTTATTTCCCTGTATTTGAGTGAATTTTTGCAAATTTCATGTAATATATTTTGACATAGATCACACCCATACCTGCACCTCCCTTATAAAACCCCCACAACCACATTACTGCATATGTAAATTGTGTGCATGTGTGTGTGTGTGTGTGTGTGTGTGTGTGTGTGTGTGTGTGTATCTAGAGAAACAGGTTTGGGTCCTCAAATCCCATTGAGAGGATTCATTCCCGAAAGCCTGGTCAGTCTACCAGGAGTCTCACCCTTAAAACTGAATCTCCCCTTCTCAGCAGACATTGCCTGCTAATAGGTCCTCAAGTAGGCATAGGAGTAAAGGTTATGGTTTCTTACTCATTTCCCATGTCTGTGCTTGGATTTTGTATGGCTTGAGCTTATGTAAGACTTGAGGATGTTTCCATCATTTCTGTGACCTCAGATGAATAACTGACCAGCTTTCTGGAGAATTCTGTTTCTTTGTGGTCATCCACCTCCTCTGTATTATCCCATCTTCTCCAGGCACACTGATCCCTTGACCTTGGGGGCCAGAAGTTTGATTTAAGTGTCCTACTCAGGGATGAGCACTCTGTAGTTTCTCCTTCTATACACATTGGTCAGCTTTTATTCTCTATGTTAATCACTATCTGAAGTATAAAGAAGTTTTCTACTGAGAGTTAAAATGTGCAAAATCTATGGATATAAAAACAGGCCATCAGACATTAGCTTAATACTGTAACTGTTTAGCAGAATACTTGCAGGAGGCTCTATCCCACAACCTATGGGCTGTCTTGCCTAAGGCTGCTAAGCCTGACATCAATGTCAGGTACAAGAGCCAATGTATGATGTGGAACTTAAGTCCAATTAGAAAGTCGTTGGTTACTCCTATAACATCAGGGCCACTATGAACTGGTGGACATACCTTGCTAAGCCAACAGTCATAGTTTGAAAGATTCACAGCTTGTTACACTTCAAACTAATTTTTTTTCTTTGGATACCATGCATCGCACCTTCCAGCACTATGAAAGCTACAATTAAAGATGAGGCTTTGAAGTTAGTAAAGGTTTGATTTCTCTTTATTTGTTCTAAAATGGATGTACCTAATTTTTCAGCAATAGAGACTTACTATAATGTAATTTTGAGTAACTAACAACAGGAGTAATTTCCAGTACTGTTTGTGAGGTTATGGGAGCTCTGGCCAATAATTTGACAAAAAATGATCTTCAAATTGTAAATTTTCCATCTGTCAGGGTGAGGTCTCCAGCTTTGTTCTGGTACTGAAGATCACTGTAGATATTCAGGATCTTTTACCATTTTAAATGATGTTTAGAATTGTCTTTTGACTATTTCAGTGGGAAAAATGACTTCCAGTTAGAGTTTTAATAGACATAACATTGAATCTGTCGATAACATTGGATACTAAGGAAATTTCAGATAATATTGGTTCTTTGAAACCATGTGGAGGATTCTTCCTATTTTTCGTTTTCTTTCAGTTTCTTTCATTGGTATTATATTACCTTTAAGGCTATTGTAAATAAGCTTATTTTCTTTTTTATTCCTTTCAAGGAGTACGTTATTTAGTGTATCAGGGTGTAACTTGTTTCCAGGTATTTCATATTCTATGATTTTTTCACTTTGTAGTCACTAGCCTTTCTAAGTATGAGATTATGTCATTTGAGCTACAAGGGCACCTGTAACAGAAATATTAATGTTTTGTAGTATGATCTGCACAATTTTTATTGTTTTTTAGAAAAGGCATTATTTTTCTAATCAGTGAGTTCTGTGATATTTAATTTAACTCTGTTCCTGACTTTGAAGCTTGAGCCTTGAGCATAGTCCTTCTGTGCTGCTTTGCAATAAGAAGGTTGCCTGAGTGTTCTGAGTAGGCTTTTTAACTTCTCTAATCAAACTATTCTCATTTGAAAAAGTAAGAGCATGGAAAATGTTGTGTGATTGTATGGATTTACATGAGCACGCATAGTTCATGAAACACACATGCTGGCTTACTGAATTATCCGTGTAACGGAGATCTTCCCACCTTGATGTTCAGAAATGTTTTCATGTCCACCCTCTCCTTGTTGTTAGTGACCTTCACCAAACTATGATGGTTAATTCATGGAATATCTTGTTCACATAGTAGCAAACTAATATGAGATAACCAACTGTTTATATTTCAACTAAAACAAATTTACCTAGTTGATAAGTATTCAGTATGATAACAAAGTCAGTGGAGGTGAGTATTTGGGAATAACTGGATGCATGCTTGGTAAAAAAGTCAAAGATCCAAAGGAAACTTGCTATTCAATCCACAGCATTCTTCCTCATCCTATCTTTGACATGCTCTTCAAGTTTCCTCCAAAGAAATGATGTATAGACCATGGTGAACCCTGAAGAGAGAATGAAGAACAATTCTCAAAGTTTCCTATAAGTATGATGACAGGATTAAGGAATACAAAGGGACATTCAATTTGTATTCTAATTTTCTGGGACATAATTATTTTGCTCCTTGGGTTTCAGAAATGAGTTTCTCAAGGAAGCTGGAAAAAAATGTAGAAGTCATTTTCTTGGTCTGACCAATTCTCCCACAGCTTGAAGCTTCTTTTCTTCATTAGGACCATAGTTTACTAGTAATTTTACATTTTGCAGGGCTTCCTATTAAATGGCATGTGTATATAGCCAGAATTCTTATAACAGTTCTGACTTCTTTAAACAATGTCCTCCAATAAAGCCTAAGTGGTCTCAAATCCCTGATCTTCCTGCTGCTACTTCTCAAGTCCTAGCATTAAATTTGTGTTCCACCATGACCAGCACATTACTGATTTTTAACAATAATGGAACATCTCCAACTGAACACTTCTCATTATTCTTCACCTTCTTTTTCATTTGTCTTTTCTTCTCATACAGTGCAGAATTGTCCCATAATTCCCATTTACTCTTTCTGCTATTTACTCTTTCTTCTCTTATTCAGTCCTCAGAGGGAAATACATTTCTAAAACATCATTAATTCATATCAAGACTTGTTTAACTATCACTTTGGGATATGAGTCTATTTTTAATACTAAGTAAAAAAATATGTGTAATGTTATCACAGTGACCGGGTGAGGCAGGATCAAGGCTGAAGGGAATCCAAATAAGTGGCATTTTGATTCAGGAATCTGTCAATCACCTGCTGGTCGTGTCATTTCAGCCTTTACTAGTCTGTGTCTCAGAGGCTCCATAATTAATTTTGAAAAGATGTTGAAACTTCCCAAAACTGTGGCCTCTTTGTCCACATTTGTCCATTCTTTCCTTTCCATCTAGGTACTGTTTTCTATTCTTTGTTTCATCATTCTCTGAAATGATCGAGGGCCAATGATTGATTACATCTTCACGAGTTTCTCCGTGTACTTCCGCAGTATCCAAGTATTCCATTTAACTGGAAGATTCTTGCTTTATGTTTTATCTTCATTGTGCTTATGTGGGAGCGCTCTAAGTAAGTTTTATGAATAGCTTTGCATTCTCAGAAGTGAAGCATATTTCTGCAATGCCTCATATGTCATTCACCCCTTTTTTGTCACACACATGGCTCCAATTTTAATAATTTATTTCTAGTTGGACCAACAATTTAGTTTATTTTTCCCTGATTGTATCAATTTATTTTAAATCTCCTATTTCTGTGTTTGGATTTCTGCTCCCATAATTCCCACACCCTTTGGGTTTGTAATTTTGTTTTGTATCACAATATTTGATCTAATTCCCCCCTGTTCTTTTATTCTCATCTGGGGTTCATCTTAATACATCTTTTTTAGTCTGACAAAGTATTTTTAATGCCCAGTAAACATTAATTAGCTCTTTTTGAATTGGCCATTTTGAAGCAGCATTTCAGATTTCTACAACACAGTAACTCCTTGTAAAACACCATAGACCTTGTAAATGCAGATTTGGACTGGGGACGGGACAACTGAAGACAGGGCTGGTCTCCAATAAGAGCCACTCACCTTCTACTGTTCTAGAGGACATCTTTCCCGGCATGTGCATGGAAAGAGGACTAGCAGACAGGTCATAGAACAATCATTATGAAACAAGGGACAAATGTTTAACCACCTTCAAATTCGGTCTTTCAGAATCTAATCTAGGAGCATCTTTGAGTTAGAGAAAATTAAGAGCAGAGAGTGGTATCATCCATTATGGCTAGATGGTAATTTAGTTTTCAGTGACACCTAGAGTAGTTATGCTCTGATTGCTTGAATATAATAACTAAAATCATACTATCCCCTCTAGTGATGCTAATGTTCATAATTCTTCAATTCTCATGTGTGGGTTGGAGGGTGAACATTTCCAGGGTATGAAAAAATGAAATTCAAGTAAACTTTCATGCACAAATCTCCCAACTCCATCTTCAAATCCCTTCCACCATGCAATGTTTTATTATATGATAGAAGGCATTTTATATCAAATATATTACAAATATCTTGATTAAGTGTGTCAGAGACTCTGAAGTTTAAATAATTTGCTGCATTTTTAGAAGATTAAGAACTATTTTTTTTTCCAATTTAGTTTGGAAAATATATGCATAGCTTTATCTTTTCTTTGTCTTTGCTGTCTGTCACTCTGTTTCTGAAACATACACTTTACTTAAAGAATCTATATATTTGAAGGATCAACAACTATACAAGTAAAACAAATAATCTGGTTATGGACAAAGTAAAAAACTTCTGATGCAAGTAATTAGAAGGTGGTTGATTACTTCCATAATATCTGTGCTACTATTGTACTATTGGGCGTATTTTGACAAACCATTATTATTGTAGCTCATAAAAGTCACATCTGTATAAGGCTATTGATTGCCTTTCTTTGTCAGAAGCATGCATAGCGCTTTCTAGTACTAAGAAAGCTAGCCAACACTGATGCAGCTTCAAAGTAAGTGCCAGCTTGATATCTCTTTGCTTGTTATGTGACTCGGGTAAGTAAAATCTTCAACAATAGGGTCTCATCATCATATTCTGATAGGAAACAAGTGGAAAGGCAATAGCCAGTATTATTTGAAGATCTTTGGGATCTCTCTGGTCAAAAACTCAAAACTAGGTGTCTATTACTGACATTCAGCATTTCATTTGCTTGTGAGTGGTGTTCATTAGGGCCACTGAGTCCTTGTTATGTGGTAGGTACTTTTAAACTCTTTTTCTATTTATATGTATACAGAAAGAGGCTTATATCAGAGGTTTCTATGTGACTCTTTAAAAAGTTCTTTTCTACTAGTTATCACTCCTCTTACCCCCTCATTCAGGATGAGTGCTTTCATTTTTCCTAACAGCTGTATATAGTCCATTGAGTAAACTTATAATATTTTTATTATACATTCACCAGTTGATGAACAACTAGGTTAATTTCATGTCCTGTCTATTGTGAATTGGAGTAAACTGAAATTATAAAGCAGTTTTAATGTACATTTCCTTGATGGCTAAAGGTATTGAACATTTCTTAAATAGTTCTCAATTGTTTGTGTTTCAACATTTAAGAATTCTCTCTTAATTTATTCCCCAGTTTTTAATTGGAATGTTGGTGGGCTTTTTATATTAATTTACATTTGTTCTTTGTTTATTCTAGGTACTAATGCTTCGTCGGATATACAGCCTTTTTTTCTTTCCTTTTTTTTTCCCATTCTGTGGGCTGTCTCTTCATTCAAATGATGTTGTCTTATAAATTTCTTGAGGTCCCATGTGTTGATCATTGGTCTGAATGATTTTGCTATCGGGTCCTGTTTACAACTTCCTTTTTATGCCAAGTATTCCCATGTATTCATTGGTGTCTCCTCTATCATATTCAAAATACACAAGATCTTGTGTCTAAGGTTCTTTACCCATTTGTAATTGAGGCTGGTGCAGGGTACGAGATAAAGATTTAGTTTTACTCTTCCATGCAGCTGTGTAGCCTGACCAGCACTATCTATAGAAAATGATGTCTTCTGTCCAATGTGTGTTTTGGGCCCATTTGTCAAAAATCATCTGATTATAATTGTGTGTATTTAAGTCTGGGTCCTTTTGACCCACTTGAGAAAAATTACCTTTTTGTCATTTGTGGATTTAAATCTAAGTCCTCAGTTTTATTCGGCTTCACAATAGGAAATCCATACCTGACAGTGTTATCAGGGTGAGAAGCTATGCTATGGCTAGAAAAATCATCACCCAATAGGACATAACCAAACACTATCATTCTGCAAATACACATAATATTAAAATGACACATAGTGACTTATTATTGTTTCCATAGATTACTGCATCTCTCATCTCTCATCCTTGGAAGTTTCTTGCATCAGATGATGGTTAACAAAGGAACTCACAAGTGATCAACATGAAGAGGATAAAGTACTCAGTCTTACACAGGTCACCTATAGTGCATCTGCTCTTCCTAAGGCTCAAGGATCATTGCAAAAGAAATGTTGGAAACATTGTAAGAGACAGAGGTAGTAGCTGAATACAAGGAAACTGTGTTGTCTGAACACCACAGGGCATTGTACATCTAGTCCCACACAATAACACAAGAGTTGTGCATACCCTCTCCAGTCAGGTTTCTAGCATGGAAGTGGGAAGAAATCTCTGGTCCTGAGTATCTTCTAGCCACTGATGGATGCTGGTATAAGGCAAGACAGTTTTCCATACTAAGTATGTGTCTAGTAGATTGGCCAGACTCCAGCAAATGAATCTACACCCAGTCACACACAGGGAATATGGAATGAGATCATTTCACTTTTCAAAGCAATAATTTAAAAATAAATATATGAATAAATGAAATATAAAAATTAGAAAAAGTAAGGAAGAGATAATAATGGTGGACAAAACTTGGTATAGTGAGGAGTGAGATTGGGGAGGGGCCAGAATGTGATTAAAATACACTGTATGAAGTTCTTCAATTAATAAATAGTAAAATAAAATTTTCCCCAGGCTTGTTAGCACATACATTTAATCTCAGCACTTGGGAGGCAGAGGCAGGTGGATCTGTGTGAAAATCAGGCCAAGCTGATTTACACAGAAAGTGCTAGACCAACTGGGATTAGAAGGAAGACCTGCTTCAAAGAATATTTAAAACATTAAAATAAATTTTTAAAAATCCGATACAGAATATTCACTGGTTTAGCCTCAGCTATAAAAACCACCCTGCATGCACTTGGAGCTTACTAAGTATCAGATGTGATTTTAAATTTTGTGGTACAAACAGACATGAATTCTTCAGCAGCAATGAAACTTCAGTCTAACTGAGGAGATATATTACATGAACATTTTCTTCCAGTGTTTTTCAATTTTAGTATTAGAGAAAAGAGAAGAATGCCAGTAGTCCTTGGTATATTCAGGAAAAGAATTAACAAACTATTATAACTGTAAAAATAAAAACAGAAACAAAACAAACAAACACACACAAATGTGACCAAAGAATCTTCATGACTCTGTTCTACCCCAGGCTATTGTCTTTCAAAGGGTGAAAAACCTCAACTTTGTGTTTAATGTTCTCACTTGAGGAATCTGACAGTAAGAACTAACTCAAATGAATCAGTGGCTTCAAATTTAAGGCATTTGATACAGAAGTGCCTCCTGAGGAAATTTTGGACTATAATTTGTATTATCCTAATACCCCTTCTCTTAGCAAATAAGCATGCCTGATTGCACACAGTGGTAAACATGTGGAACAGCTTATGTTATATAAATAATATTTGATGAACTAGAAATTTGAAATCAAGAATTACAAGAGACAATCCCTGTAGCTTGGGTTCACTATGGAAGAATGACCTTGGTGCTTTAAAATGCCTTGACTATGGAAACCAAAATCAAAGATAACTTAAAGTTTTACTTATGGAATCTCCATATATGGAACATGGGTGTCCACCAAAGTGAGTGGTACCTTCTCAGGGCAAAAAACTGATCCAATTTAACCTCCACGAATTGCTTTAGAATGTTGTCTCCTTGGTCCATCAGTTCTTAATTATTAAATCATCAATTTGTTTGATTCCAAACAGATCACTGCACTGATGATGTCTTATGAAATCTCTCCCAGTGAGACCCAGCATTCAGCTCCACCCCACCCCCTAGTTATGGAGTTTGAATGAACAGAGAATGTTCTCTGAGAGAAATTAATTTATTCTGGATTACTTTCAGAGGATTCGCCCCTGGGGAGAGAGACAGAAATTTCATATGAGGGAACCCGCATTCTGATCAGAAGTCCCCTGAACCTCTGGCACACACACCCAAATTGGAGACCCATGGGGCACTGCTCCTGCATCTCCTTCCCAGTTTTTCTGCTTTTCCACTAGATCCAAACCCCCCTTAAGACAGTGTTTAGCTGACTGTCAATCACATTTGGAGGCATGTCCCTCAAGGTAGAGAGAGAAATGTTGTAAATTTACCCCACACCCCTCCCTTTTTCTCTCTGATTCTTACAAAACATTCCACCATCCTCTTATGTGGTAGTCCCTGAGCCTCAAGAGCAAGGGGTTTGGGAGGAAATAACAGCTATAGGATGATGTTCTGTAGCATGGACTGTCATTTGGCTTCAGTGATGCTCCTTCTACTATAAAATAAAAAATTGTAAAAACAACAACAAGAACAAAAGTAGCATCCATACAAATACTGAATGACCTAACCTCTGAGTGTAAACACAAATGCTTAGGCAGCATCTAAGTAGGCACATCATATCCATCTTGCAACCAATTACAGTAGCTTTTTTATGGGGGCTATAACTACCCCATCACCACTAGGGGTTGATTTTTTTTTTCTAATATCAGATGTGTGTTCCCTCACTGAAGAGCAAGCCCTGAATCCAATTATAAATATGCTGAGGGTGCACATACCAGACGAGCCTTTATTACACCAGCAGGGACATGTTGTGTGGCACCTGACAGTGAAGCACACAAGACCTGTCATTAAGCAGAGCGTTTTAGGACTGTTCTCCCATCGTGGCCTGTATAGTGCCCTCTAGCACTATGAAGGCCAGTCATCAATTGTGGGGAGTTTTCAGCTCGGTCCCAGCTAGATCTTTCTATTCCGTGCTCAAACCATATCTCATCTTCAGTAATTGGGCCTTACCGTCCACGTCCGGTGTACAACCAACATTATAATATGGCAATTGCCTTTTGTTTTGATAGAAGGGGACTTCCAAGGATCCCTTGGCCAAAAACTCACAGGGAGGGTCAACACACGCCTGGTACTGGAATTGCTAGTTAACAATTATATAAAATATTCCTCTACTCTTTGGCATTTATGGGCCTAGACCCATAGAGCTCCCAGAATTTCACAGGTATATTTCACACTTGTACCCTGTAGGAGTTACATTCCATTATTGTTTCTTCAGGTGTACTTGATGTCTCTCAACTGGGTTTCACATCTGTAAAACACTCAGAAGTTAACATTATATACATACACAAGGTCTAACATAGCATGGAAAATTCCTCTTCATTTGCATAAGCTGTTTTTTAAACAGATCCATGTTGGGCACAATGGCATGTAAATTAGCCAGTCCTTTACTATCTTTAGTTATCATCTGGAATCCATTTAGTGTCCCAGAGTTCTCACATGGAGCCTCCATGCATCCCTATATCTGTGATAACTTTGTTGGGTCTGGCCCAAACTGCTTGGTCCTACATCTACATAGGGCCAAAGAGGAATAAGGCTTCTCTTGTCCTTGTTACACGTGTTGTTTCCCAGGGCCAGGTAGACGCTGGGTCCAACCCCTGGCTTTAGTCATACCATATCTGGCTGTTGGGAAAAGCCCTGGCTGGGCAAACTGTCTCCAACCCTCAAATAGTCATTCACCAGGGAGAAATGTACCCTATTTACTCTTGGGTGGCTAGTATCCACCCCTGGGATAATTTTTATCCTCTGTGTATCTTCTATGAACTGTTTCTCAGGACTTAAGGCTTCTCAGAGACACTTTAGCACAGAATTTGGCTTTTTATCAATCTTTTATTTAGGAATCTGGGCTAGACGCAAAACTTGCTACATTTGTCTATGAGTAACCCAAGCAGATCTCCTTTTCTGTTGTGTCTCTTTTATACATCTTTTGGGTTATTCTATTCTTCTACAGACATACTTTACATGCTTAAGTTGCTTAAATCTGTCAAAGCCTCTCCTGCCTTGTAAAGTCTTGTTCCAATAGGGCACTTAGCAGGGACATTAAATCTCTAAACCAATGGCGAGGTTCTTGATCAATGAAGTGCTTCATTAACTCTCTAGTGAACACAGTCTGATCTGGTCCTGTGAAAGGTGCACCATATATTGCTTTGCTCACACCCAGTTCTCTCAGCAGTGCCTGTCCCCTTTTTATTGTTCTTCAGCTCCTGACATTCATGGGAACCTCCTCTGGTGATAAGCAAGTATCGTTAATGGGTCACACAAGCCAGTCCATCAAGACTGCTTCCCTTGTACTACCTCAGGTCTCGCAGCATAAATCTCAAGGAGAGGTGAGCAGTTATATTGCTCAGCTGTCTTGCCTCTGCATCTCTTAAAATAATCCCATGTGCTCCTATGTCCCACAGCCTTAAAAATCAGGTAGGTAAGGGCTCCTTCATGGTTTGTTTGAATGTCTTTCCTAGTTCCAGCAGCTCTAGGGCTGAGAACCATTTATTCACTAAATTCTCATGATCGTTAAGGCCTGTATCAGCATGCTGACATCTGGATTTTTCCTTTTTTTTGTATTACTGGTCAAACCCGAGGGCACTTTTACCTTCTTCTGTGTTGCTCCTTCCATCATTGCTGCCTGATTCTTTCCAGGGGTTCCAGGTCCAGTGGTCCCAGGATGGATCTTGTATTATCAACCTGACCTGGGTTTTCACCCCTTTTCAAACTCCTAGCTGTAAAAAGCGACAGGCAAATCTTTTCCTTTTCTCTTTTATCCAATTTGCTAGCAAGGTCAGAGGCTCATATTGAAGGAGCAAGCCTCATATCTTTCTCTAGATCTAATTTGTCTCACTTTAGGACTCTCGCTGGGCTACAAACTCAGCCTGAGATTGTCACTCTGGTATTTGCCCCACTGATCTCATCTGCTTAGGCAAGTTCACCTTAGTTACATATTTCACTATAAACAGCCCTTTCCCTGCAGTGGCCACCACACAAACCAGTCCTATGTGGATAATTCACCTTATCAAAATTTATTCTGCCCATACTCTTCCCTTCACTGGTTTCACACATTAGCGGCAGCCACGTAAATCCTTTTCCCGGAGGAGGCATTCCCCTTTTGTGATTCGATCCTGCTAACTATGCCATTTATCTTATGAATTCTCTTGCAGTGAGCCCCAGCATTCAGCACCCTCCCCCCAGGTTTGAACCAGTTGAGTGGACAGAGAATGCTCTCTTAGAGAAAATAATTTATTCTGGGTTACTTACAAAGGGTTCATCTCCAGGGAGAGAGACAGAAATTTCTTGTGGGGGAGCCAGCATTCTGATCAGAAGTCCCCTGAACCTCTGGCACACACACCCATTGGAGAAATGCTGTGCCACTCCTCCATCTCCTTCCAGCTTTCTCTGCTTTTCCACTAGACCCACCCCTCCTTAAGTCATTGGTTAGTTGACTGTCAATCACATTTGAAGGCATGTCCCTTGAGGCAGAGAGAGAAACACTGTAGATTTACTCCACAGATTGTCTGCCTTAAACCAAACTCCACCCAATCCATTTACCATGTATATATTCTGTCTTTCACTTTCCATGGCTCCATAGGTAAGCTCATCAAATTCGAGATTTGTTCTACTGTAGAACAAACAGATTTGTCTTCAAAATGTCAGGAGACTGATTTCTCGTTGTATTTCTGGGAATAGGTAATCATTAGAATTTTTCTTTAATTGCTTTGTGAATTTGATGTTTGAAATTTTCATGATACAATGAAGTTTGAATCTATAAAAGAGCGTCTTTTACAGCAGAAGAATGAAAAACTGAAGTAAAGAGAGAGAAGTAGAAAAGTCCAGAAGTCGGCTAGAAGCATCTTAACAAAAGAAAACACATCAAAATGAAGTGGTGGTGTTATAGGGGAAACACGCAGAGAATTTAAGTTGTGTACCTAGTGGATAGTCCTTAAGACACAATAGTGTCTTTTGTCAGTATGATTTACAAGACAAAAGGATGTAGTACTGTGTAACAATATAGTTATTTGTATCTTTAACACATGATGGGTTAATGGACTCATTAACTATATGTAGTAGAGAAAAAGGAGGCAATTAAGGTCTGAGATATGATTGTTGAATCCTCTTGGTATCTACCCACTGACTATGAAGAGTCTATAGCAGAGTAACTCGAACAGTAATAATGTGGCATATATATCACCAGAAAATGGACATTTGGGAAGGTATGAGGTCATTTGTGGTTGTTAGACTTGGAGTATACTTATCTGGTGTCTAATAGAGCAAGGTTAAGAGTCCTATACATTATTTAAAATACATGGGATGACTTTTACAAGATTTATACTGCACACCACATCAATAATGCAAGATTCTGAAGGTGTAGTCTATCAATATGCAATGACAAAAATTATGAAAGATTGGCTTAATTAGTTGCCTTCATATGTAAAGGTAAATCCTAGACAGTTTATTGTAAGCAATATATACATGTCTTGTTGAAGATGAGACCATTTTCTTGGGAAGTATGAAGAGATGATTTGTATTTGTTGAGTTGACTCTGGACTGTGCCCTCATTGCTCTGTTAACAATGTGAGCATGTATTCCAATTGCTATCTGTTGAAATCCAATCCTTCCAAAAATTCACACCAATGCCAGTTTTCTACAGTATTCCATTATACAACTCACTTAATCCCATAAGTATTTCTCTTATTTTGTCTTCCTATAGGACCACATTAGACTTTATGGTTGAAGTTCTCTTTTGTTTTGTACCTAACAGTGCTTTGATCTCTCTAGTGCAGGATGCTTTCAAATTCTGATGCCATCCATACTTGCCATTTCACTAATTTTTGTTTTCACATTCTAGCAGGGTGGTTACATCTGCACACAGAGATGTGTCACAAATAAGCAGAATTAAATTCCACTTTTGAAGACTGAAACTCAGTAAATATGCATTAGTCTAAAAAGTCTCTGATGATGTATGGTGAAGAGTAATTGTCAAAAACAAATACCATTGTGACTGTCATGCAGATATAAAATGAACAGAGTTAAGTAGTCTTGTTTAATTAAAGGAATTTTTTCATTAATTAAAGGAACAGGTGAGATGCCATAACTCATTCAATGAACAAATTGACTTAGAAAAAGTCTGCAGAAATGGGGACTAACTTTTCCATGGACAAAGAGGAAGACAATTCAACTGAACTTGCTTCTGACAGAATACATTTGTAGATATGTAAACCATAATTATTTCATTTCATTCCAAATTATCCAGATGTTTTAGAATTATAAACATCTCCTGCAAGATTCGGCTATGCCAAATATTTTTCTGTAGACAATATATAGCTTTCCTTAATGTAAAAATTTCCATTACGTATATATTTAACCCTTATTCAGTACTGATCCTTCAGATTAGAATAAATAGCAAACATTCAAAAGATATTAGGAATTAGGTCCATTCCAATTTAGATAACTTTTTTGTAAATTTTGTACAAAATATTTTGATCATATTTAGGTCCCTTCTTGTATCTGTAGCTTTCTTACTTTCTAAGCCCTCCATTTATATATAAAATTAAATTTATTTTCCATGCCTTTGAAGGTGGGGTTTGGTCAACTTGGCAGAATAAAATGGAGACCAGTCTTCCTCTAAAAGGATTAATTTATTTTAGGTGACTCACAAATTTATTGTTCGAATATTTACTACTACCATAGCATCTGCAAAGTCTGGGCACAGCACCATGGTGCATGGCTCCTATCCCTTTCCTGGCCTGAGTTTCATTTCCACTCATGCTATTCTAGAGCTGTGCGGACATGGAAGGCTGCCATCTGAGTCTCTGGCTCTCCGTGTGCC
Organism: Eospalax fontanierii; assembly: GCA_035773235.1. Lineage (NCBI taxonomy): Eukaryota > Metazoa > Chordata > Mammalia > Rodentia > Spalacidae > Eospalax > Eospalax fontanierii. The sequence continues at coordinate 65,732,457 of CM069536.1, forward strand.
TGGAGCCATGGCATTTTCCTTCAGAGTGGCTTTGAATCTTCTCTGCCTGGCCACTCAGTGCTTCTCGCTGATACTAGCTGCCATGTTTCTCCCATCTGTCTCCCCACTCTCCTCCCACCTTATTGGTCAGAGGGAAAGACTTGCCACTGAATGAACCAACAGGAAAAATTCAGAGAGAATTGTATATCTACTACATATATATATATATATATATATATATATATATATATATGTATATATTATAGAATCAGGTTTGTGTACCCAAATGCCTATATGTGTGGGTTCATCCATTGGAACCTGGTTATCTTAATTAGGATCTTACCCATAAGTGAGACTGACTCTCCCCTTCCCAACATCTTCAGTCGTCAAACAGTTTCATAGGTAGGACTGAGTTTATTCATCCACATCCCCAAATCTATGTTGAAATTTTGTCTGGCTTGAGCTTACCTGGGTTTTGTTCATGTTGTCCACACTGCTGTGAGTTCATATGAGTAGACATGGAAAACTTTGTTTCCTTGTGGCCATCCAACATTCTCAGGCTCCAACAATCTTTCTGTGCCCTCTGAAGCAATGACCCTTGGGCCATGGGAGACAAAGGTTTATACAGGTCTTTGTATTATTTACTTTTCTGTTGCTGTGATATAAACACTGACCATGGGAACTGATAAAAGGAAAAGCTTATTTAGTTTACATTTTCAAGAAGCAAGAGCCCATTATGGCAGGGAGACACGACAGCAGAGGTGGCTCACATCCTCAAGCTGGGACAGGAAGCAAAGAGCAACTGGAGATCTGACAAGGTTTAAGAACTCTCTAAGCCTGCCCTCAGTGACATGCTTCCTCCAGCATGGCCACACCTTCTAAGACCTCCAACTGGGGACAAAAAGCCCAACTACTTAGAATGTATGGAGGACATTCTCATTCAAACCACCACAGTGTCCTATCCAGAGATACGTGGTCTCCTGACTCTTATTTTCTGTGTGTTGGCCATTTGTTGTCCTATGTGTTAATCACCATCTACTGTATAACGAAACTTCTCTATTGAAAGTTGAGAGATATATTATTCTGTGGGTATAGCAATAGGTCATTAGCTATCAGTTTAATATTAGATGATTCTATCCTATGACCTATGGAATATCTAGTCTCAGGCTCCTAGGCTTGATATCATCGTCAGGTATGGGTTCCATCCTATGATGCAGAAATTAATTTCTGGCTAGAAAATAGTTATTTCTGTAATATTCATGTCACTATTGTACTGGTGGATATATTGTACCAGCTTAAGTATTGTTGTAAATTGAAGGATTAACAACTGGGTAAGGGTCATGGTTTTTTTTTTTTTTTTTCAAGTAGCTTGCATAGAACCCTCTCACTATGAAAACTAACAGCTAGAGATGATACTTTGAAGTCACCACCAGACTGATTTCTCCTTATAGGTTCTGCAGGTGATGTTTGTCTTCAGAAAAAGATAGTCCATTCCTAGCATTGTTATTCTATTTTGCTAAACTTTTCTGTCTAGTAGATGTGATTTACTCCTGTTATAAAGTAATTCATTTTAATCACTTTTTATAGTGTATTATATATATGTAGATATATGTAATGAGAGTATGTGTGTATACTTTAAGGGGCTTACAGTGTGGTGGACTTCCATACAGTTTTTAAAAAATCTTTTAGGAGAAAGAGATAACTCAGTGGTTAAGAGCACAGGCTGCTCTTGCAGAGGACTTGAGTTCAATTCCCAGTAACCAAATGATGGGCAAAAACTTTCCATAACTCCAGTTCCAGGAAACTGATGCCCTTTTCTGACTCCAGGAGTATTGCATAACATAGGTTCTGATTTACGAATTCTTCTCTCACAGTGAGGTCCTGAGTTCAGCCCCATCCCCCAGGTTTGAATCAATTGAACCAATGGACAATGCTCTCCAATGGAGAGACCAGTTTTATTCTGGGTTACTTACAAAGTATTCATCACCCAGGAGAGAGACAGAAATTTCACGTGTTGAAGCCAGCATTTTGATGAGAAGTCCGGTGGACCTCCGGCACATACATCCAAGGTAGAGACCCATTGTGCCCTCTTGTGTCATTCCCAGCTTTCACTGCTTCCCCACTAAATCATTGATTGGCTGGCTGTCAATCACATTCTTGGAAGCTTGTCCCTCAAGGCAGAGAGATAACTCTGTAAATTTACCCAACAGGTGCAAGTGCACACACATCAGAAAGGACACTCATATACATAGAATAAAAATAATAAGTAAAAGATTTTAAAAGGACTTTAAAGTTAGTTATCCCTCCCTTGCTCTCTCTTCTGCCAACCCTTTCATTCCCCACACATTTAACCCTTCCTACTCTGCCTTCCATGTTTTAAGTCATTGTATTCTACCTCCTTTCCCAGGGAGCACCACCCCCCAATACACATGGCCGTTTATTAGTTTCTAACATTTCTGAATTTGATAATTTAAGCATGTCTGTCTAAAGATTTCAAAGCTAGGATTCAGCTGTGAAAGAAAACATTTGACATTAGTTTTTCTGAGTCGGGATTACCTCACTCAGCATGATTATTTTTATTTCCATCCATTTATCTGCAAATTTCATAGCTTCGTGTTTAAGGAGCTTAACAATAGTCCATGGTGGATATGTTATACACATTCATTTCCCATTTATCAGTTGATGGTCCTTTAGATTGTTTCCAATGCCTGTCTCTTATGAAAGGAACAACAATGAACCTTGATGAACAGGTATTTCTGTAATCAGGTATAGAGTCTTTTGTGTATATGTCCCAAGAGTGTTATAGCTGAATCAATTTCTTGCCTTTGAAGAAAACTGCATACTCGTTTTCCTAATGGCTGCACAAGTTTGCCCTGCCATCAGCAGTGGATAAATGTTCCCCTTGCCGCACATCCTCACCAGAATTGGCCATTGTTTCTGAATGGGGTATGACAAAATCTCAGAGTTGTTCTAATTTGCATTTCCCTGGTGACAAAGATATTAAACATTTTAAAATAACTTCTCGGTTAATTAGGTTTCGTCTTTTTAAAATAGTTTTTTATTATTTTTATTTTATGTTTACAACTGAACCCTCTTGAGATTGTCTGATCCTCACTTCAGACTGAAGTATTACGTGGAGTGCTCTGTAGAACTGGTTTCATGAATATACATTCCATAAAGCTGTTTTTATCATGGCAAATTTTTTATGTCTCCATCAATTTCACCTGATAGTTTAGCTGGGTATATTAGTCTAGGCTGTAATCAGTGTTCTTCCACAACTTGAACGGCATTGATCCACAACCTTATATCTTTTCCATCTGCATTAAAGGTCAGTTGCTTTGCATTGGGCCTGCCTTTATATGTGACTCATACATACTCTCCCACAGCTTTCAGTATCTTTTCTTTGTTCTATACATTTAGGGTGCTGGCAATTATATGACATGGGGAGTTTCTTTTCTGGTTACAAATATGTGGTTTTCCATGTGCCTCTGTACCTTGCTCTTGCTAGCTATCTTTTTCTCTACTCAGAGGTTTTCTTCTTTGGTTTTATTAAAAATATTTTCTTTGACTTTGATCTGGATTTCTTCTTCTGTGTCTATGATTCATAGATTTGGTCTTTTTAACAGTGTGCCAGAGGTCTTGCATATTCTTTTCCTCGCTTATTTCAGATATGGCATTTTCTTTAATTGCGTCATCCATTTGCCCAAGCTTGTCTTCCAGCTCTGACAGCTCCGCTCCATCTCCTCTACTTCATCCACTTCGCTTCTTTCCTCTAAATGTTATGTTTGACTTCTTGAGTTGATTTCAAGTTTTAGTTCAGTTTGGTTTTTCTTCAGAGATTCCCTCTCCTTATAGAATTCTCATTTTATATTTGATACTTTTCAGTGATTTCACCCAACTCTTTGCATTTCCATGGTCTTCATTTAGTTTTTGTTCATATCCTGATTGAGCTTCTTGAACATATTTATGGTTGTCATTTTGAAATCATTGTCTTGTGCATCTGCTAGATTGCCTTTGTCAGGAAGCATTGTGATGAGGATTTCTGTAGTAGACATCTTATATTAGTTTTATTTGTGTAGTTTGTGGGGGGTTTTCTATAAGAATTAAGCATCTGGACTTAAGCCATTGGTGATGTTTCTTTGTATGTGTAGGTGTTCCTGCTGTCTTTGTTGAGTGGCAATTTGTGTCTTAGCTTGTTCTTTCCCCATCTTCTCAGATTATAGTCCATGTGAGTAGTTCTTAGTGTTCAGTTTGGGGACCTCTTTATGTTGATGTGCAAATGGGGTGCAGGACATTGACCAAGTTATGCTACTGATAGGTGGAGATTTGGGTTTGCAATTCAAGGATTGACCCATCAGGGTTCTGAGCAGTAAGATGGACTGAACATTCTGATGGATAGGTCAGTCCCAGAGAGCTCACAGGTCTTGAAGTGCAAGGATCCTAGTAACTCAACCTTGTCTAAAGGCTGTGCAGGTGTGGAACAACTCCCAAAAATTGTTGTGCAGAGCTGAGATAGCAGTGTTGGAGCCCAGGGAAGGGGAAGAAATGGTATCTACCAATGCAGGTCTGGGAAAGCGTCTGGATATGGGAAAGGTTCACAGTTGTCTAAAAGAACAGAAATGGCCTATGCACAGAGATGTGAAAAAGAGAATTCACCAAGGTGAGTCTAGAAAAGAGAGTCCCAGCATCCTCATAAGGCTGAGATCAGGGATCACAGGGAGGTATGGGAAAGAGTTCCCACCAAGCCAGAGGAGAGTTAATCATTCTGCAAGATCTAGGATCTGTTGTGGATTTCCTTTCCCTCTATATAGAGCTTTAATTCCACTCAAATTGCACAAAACAGTATGACTTTAAAACTTTTATTTTAAGTGAGATAGGAGAAATGGCACAGTGGTTAAGAACTCATATTGTTCTTGTAAAAAATCTTGACTTAGGTTCCCAACACCCATGTTGGGTAGCTCACAACCTCCTATAACTACAACTCCAGAGAGATCTGAAAACTTTGACTTCTGTAGGCACCTCTAAATATTTTCACATAGTCATGTGCAGAAAACCATACATACCCATAATTTAAAATAACAAAAATAGATCTTTAAAAACTATACCTATCTAGCTTTGACAGTACAGAAGGTGCTATGTAGTCTCCTGGGGAAAACAAAATCATCAACCATCTTTCCTATTTGTAAACCATGAGAACTTCAGTAATAACCAATGGGGCAATATATGCCCATGGGTGCAACAGTGGACAAATGCCATGGAGATAGCCAAACATTTCTGATTGGATTGAAGGCTCTCTCCGTGGGAGTAAATCTGCCTGGTACTGAAAATATGGCCAAGAGCTCACATGCCTCAGGGGTGACTCAACTATCATTTTGATACATGGGCATTGTGTCAAACTGCCTTCTGAACTTGTATCTCTACACAAACACTAGTGTACTTCTGAGACCTCATCAGAAATGTTCCTTTTGTTAAGAAGATAGTGATTTAGGCAGAAGCTCACCTGTGGTCAAAGTGAAGAGAATAAGAGACTGCAAAGGCCTTCATCATAGATGGGATGTCCATATCAAACTCCTACCCAGGGCTTGGGGACCCAGAATACAGTTGAGAATGAGAGGTCATGAAGGACCAAGCAAAATAACGTCTCCTGGACATGACAAAATCACAGCAGTCATGAACTCACAACATTCGCAGTTGCTTCACAAGACATGCACAAAATCAACACAGTCAACATTCTGGCATGGAGTAGTAAGAGGTGCATGACCTCCCACCACTGAGGAACTATGGACTATTGATCGCTTCTGGGAGAGGGTGCTTTAGTTTTCATTAAGGGAGTGGCTTGTGAGAGGTCAGTCACACTCCAGTGAGGAGTTGCGGTATGAATATGTTCAAAATACATTGTGGAAACTCTCAAAGGAGTTAATTAAAAATATAAAACAGAACTTTTGAAGATATATTATAGATTTTGATTTTATGCAATATATAATATTGTGGTATTGAATGCAGCAATTTTTTTGACAAAAGTTACCTAATAGGAGTATGTGGAGATTAGGCTGCTACTTGTTTCTTTAGGAAAATATTTTTGCAGAAAACAGTTCCTATTACCGATTCAAAAATAATTATGTACATTTCTACACTGGACCTATATTAATGTATATCTCCATTGCACAAATAATGACTCAGAAACAAGCTAAAGTTAGTAAAACAAACTCTAACATTATTTATTCTCTATGTGTCTTAAGATATGGTAAATTCTAGGTTAGGCTTTAACACACTGTCTCCTATAAAGTTCCTGATTTTCATTGGTAAGGCCAGTTCATCTGTGCTTATATTAGTTTCTAATTTACCAGACTATGTCAGATAAAACTCAGACAGTATTGCGTACTCCCATGGTAATCTCCAGATTTTGCATTCTAAGCCAGGGAGCACACAGAAGCTTTATGTAAGATTGCTTTCAAGGCACTGGCACTTGCAGACTTTAGTCTTAAAAATTCCTTTCTAAGCTTGGTATTACATCTCGCTGAACAGTAATCCTTTTTTCTCCCAACATTATGTACCTCTTCTTGAGAATCCACCAAAAGCACTGGGAAGATTAAGTTTAGTCATTTAAATATGTCTACCCATTGCTTTAAGAGGTGTCAGACTCTTTCAGCTGATTATATAGTTTGTGATCAAAGATTCTATGCTCAGTAAATTTTAAAGTAAGGGAAAGAAAAGAAAAAAAAACAGTATTATAGTAATCAAATTGCCTAAAATTCCCCCATAAAGATTTCACAAAGATAGCAGTCATGGTCATCCCAAAAGTTCAGTTTATTGGCAAAATATACAAGCTAAAATCTTCTTTAATGACATCACATTATTCGATAAATAGTCATTTGCTCTGCCATACTTTTTAAATGGTAACTTCTACTTCTTTTTACCAGTTCCTTACTATTTCAGCAACTGGTATAACATTCTATACTTTCCTCTAGGCTATGAACCATGAAGGACAAAGACTCAGTGATTTATTTCTTAGTTTTAGACAAATAATTTCTTGGTAAATATTTTGTTCAAGAGCAATATTTCTGAGATCTGTTGTTGTTGTTGTTAGGATGACAATCAGACCCATGAACAACCAAAATCCAACCCTGCATTGGATTTGTATCATATAAAGGCATTGAAGGACAGCTGATCAGCAGAAGTTCAGTTTTCTATATTTAGGAGAGTGAGATGCATCATTCAGTTAAGGAACACTTTTATTCATAATGCTGCAGTTGTAGAAGACTGTCTTATCTGGCAGTAAATAAGGACAGTGCATGACTTTCCAATGATCTCTTTATACAAATAAAGAGAAAGTAATATCTTGTAAATGCTTCCCCAATAGGCTCAGATAATGTTCACCCCTGTCTTCAAATCTGGATTCCATAGTCTGGATTGTCCTAACGTATTCAGAGAGGACAGCAAGAGAGTTAGATGACGGTGTGGTCATTGGGAAGACAATTTATACCTTAATCTTATACACATTCCTAAGTGAAAAGAGGCACTGCTTGAATGTCTCATATTCCTTCCACCAAGCTAGAGTATATGCAAATTCAGTCTAGGGAATAGGAAATTTATTCAGGACAACAGTTCACTCTGGGTATTTTGGATCATTCTCATTACTTTAAGAGAGGCAGTTGGGAGCTACTGGTTCCCACTAGCTATCTAATTCATGTTAACTAAGCACAGTACTTGTAGACATCTGTGTATTTGAGCAATTACTATTCTATTAATTTGAAGATTATAAAAGTCAAAAGGTCTTTAAGAAGATTCTGATCCATTGAGATCATGTATTTTCTAAGCTGGTATGACAAACATTTGGGATTAGAATATTCTTGATTGTCACATGATAAGGAGAGTTCTGTTAACTATAAGATATTCTGCAGTATTTACTGACCTCTGCATCCAGTAGATATGAACAGAAGTTTTCTAGCCATTGCCTAATATCCCCTGGTAAGAACATCACAGTCATCTGGATGAAATCCAGTGGTTTAAACTATGGATTGTCTTTGACAGTTACTTCGTAAATAAGAGCTTGCTACTGCTCTAGCCAATGAAAGAAAGGGAGACTGCTCAGAGAATGCCTCTTCATTCTGCTCTGCTCAAGCTACCAGGGTGTAATGTGTTAGACTGGGGAGCTTGAGGGACATAAATATATTTTCCCTCATTTCTCACAACTAGCAAGTTTTGAACACTAATGTCTGATGTAAATTTGTCTGGATTAATGGATACCTACTTAGCTAATAAAGCATTGTTCTTAGATGTGTCTATGTGGGTGTTTCTAGAGGAAATTCACATGTGAGCTTATGGACTGAATGGAAAAACTTCTCAGTGCAGTAGAACATTTCAGTGAGCTGGTGTCTTCGCAGATGCCCCCCCCATGCTTCTGCCCTTCTATGTCAGATCTCTGGGTTCTCTGGTCTTTGTATTATAGAATGTTTCAGTAGAAACCTTTGGCTTCAGACTGAGAATTTTGTCATCAACCTCCTAGGTTCTGAGGCTTTGAGTCTTCAACTGACTCATGCTAGCAGCTTCTCTGGTTTTGTATCTTGTAGCTAGCATATTATGGGATGTGTATACTCTATCATCCTATGAACCAACTTCTCTAATATGCCATTCCTTATTTATTTTTGTAAATCCAAAAATATCTCTACCTCTCTGTTTCTCTTTGTCTCTCTGTCTGTCTGTCTCTGAATCTTTCTAAGATAGATAGATGATAGAGAGATAGATAGATAGATAGATAGATAGATAGATAGATAGATGCTATTACTTCAGTATTCTTAAAAAGATTCAGTTACTTTAAATGCCTAAATTCAAGGTGCTGGCTGGCTCATACATTTGTGAGGAATTTCTTCCTGCTGTCAGATGGTAAACTTCTAGATCTATATTCTCATGTGGATGAGAGGTAGAAAGAAAAACAACAAACATTCTTCCTCTACAAATTATTTTAACCTATTAGATTTAGAGTTCTAAACTTATGATCTTCTTAAATCTAAATTGATTCCCAGATATCATAACTCCAGATGGAGTCACATGAGGAGTTAGGGCTTTATCATTCAATGAAAATGAAAATGTGTGTGTACCTGTACCTGTGTATGTGTGTGTGTGTGTGTGTGTGTGCAAAATTCATTCCGTATCAGCCTCTGAGATTTTTTTCTACACTCTTTTTAGGGACCACAGCAGTGCAGCCTGCTTTTCATTCTGGCTGTGTGAGAAGTGTATTCATCTAAACGCTTGGCTTATTGCATCTTCAAGGGAGTATCTTATCCACTGACAGTCAAGACTGAAAACTGTGCACACTTTAAATATATGTGCCTAGAGTAGACTTGATCCAAAACATTGCCATGTGTACAGGTTCAGGCTTCAGTCTAACTTAGTCTATCTTTGAGCAACAATTCGACCCATAAATTGTTAATAAAGATCATTGGAGAGAGATTAAACCAAATATATCTAAGACACCTTTTGTCCAATAGATCATGGCATGTTCTCTGGTTTTAGAAGGAAATGTTCACTCTACTGTCATCAAATTGTGGATAGAAGCAGGTCTCTACATCATGAAAAATAATAGGTATTAACATTTCAATGTGAACTGTTCCTCAAAAAACCTTGTGTTAAAGGCTTGCTTGCAATCTGGTAAAGTTTTGGAAAGTGCTTTGACTATGAAGTCTAACCTCATCAGTGGTTTAATCCATTGATGTGTTTGTTACTATAATAAGTTGTTGCAAGCTAGGTGTTGTGGCCCCTTTGGAGAAAATAACCAGAGGTGTGGCATTTAATGGCATACTTTGTCCATAGTTCTATCTCTTTTTTTTGTTTCTTTTGCAACTTCCACAAGATGAGCAGGCTTTTCCCATCATGACATTCAGAAACAATATTTCTACTCCTCCACAAGTCTAAAGGCAACAGACTCGGCTGACTGTGGCCTGAAATCTCTGAAACTGAAAGCAACATAGAACATTTCATGTTGATTTTCTCTGGTACTGTGCCACAGTGATGGAAGGTGACTAACAGCAGCTGTAACCTACAAACATGAAATAAAATTCAGAATAGATACCTTTCTTGAAGGTCTAGCAAGTCTTATTTTGTTATGAAAGAAAACCCCTATGACAGAACCTTTGAGCGTCAGGTTTTATATACAGAAAGAACTTAGAGATAAAGATTTGCTGATAAGTAATGGTACAAATATTGAGCCAACCTTTGAAGTTGTATATTTTTTGCCTTATGACTAAGACGCTCAAAACAGGGAAAAGGAGGTGCTATAGGAAGTTCAATATGAAGACCCAGAATGAAGTCTGTAGAGCTGGAAAATGAAGAGACAATTCCATCATAGCAGTATAAGAGCGGGTTTGCTGACTAAATATTCTTGTGGGATGGAGTGACTACCTGAGCTTTAAGACCAAACAGATTCACTTATTTCACTATTGTGATGAAGATGACTCCAAGGATGTCCTAGGATGTACCAGAGATCAAGGGGGAAAAAAGAACTTAGCTGTACGTACAAATATTTTTGAATTAGATGGTATAGATTTGTAAGTCAGTAATTATGGGTTGCAGAATCCATAATCCATGGAAGGAAAGAATTAAGTTTTTTGTTTATAATATGCCCCCATTTACAAAAACTAATTAAAACCTTTGGGAGACAAATTAAGAAGCTTTTCGGGCTTATCACTGGCTCAGTCAGGTAATTATGTAGAAAAGGCACCAATCATAAGCTCAAAAGCTCAAACAGTTCATTGAGAGAATGGGGGTACAGCTACAAACAAGATTATGCTTACCTTGTTTACCACCACATCCTGGTGATGTGGTTGATGCTGCACAGGTCAGAAGCCATCAGATCATAAATATGATTTAAGTGAATTAAAGAAGGACCGGATTCACTTTCATTTTTGCCATGTGATTTCTAAATGCGGGACCTTTTCATTTATTTTTAACGTTTCTCAAATACATAGCTAAACGTGTACATGCATTCCATTCTGCTCCTACACATTCTATTTATTTGTCAGTCAAAAAATATTTGAACATTTTCTGTAAGGAAAATTCTGTGCATTCAGTGAAAGGAAAGCAAAGTCCTGGGGGAATATGGGTTTCAGATCAAAGGAAAATTTACAAAAGAAAACATAATCTAAAACTAAACCCTAAGGTAAAACATGTAACTCTCTGCCTGCTTTAATTGGAGGAGTGGGCAGATAATCAATATGGAGGATTGTCAGGAATAGGGAATTCATTTCAGTGCTGATCAATACCAGACTTGCCTCAGGGGAGAAACTCTCACTGAAGCTATGCCACCTGCTTCCAAAACCACTTCAAAGGAGAGGAGGGATCCAGTTTTCTTCACACAATATAAACCTTACTTTCAGAAAGGTAAATATACATCAATTGAAATAACAAAGACACACCAAAATTTCCCCTTAGGAATTCTGACTGATGAAAATCATTGCATGTTATTTAGAAGTTTTGTCGAAAACTATAGGCATGAAAACCAAAATAGAAAATACTATCGTCAATATAATTGATAAAAATTTTAAAGTATTTAGTCAATTTTGATGTGTAAAAATCATCCAAATAAAATAATCCAATGTGTAGGTATTATATTGCTACCTTTAAGGGAATTATCAGCCCTTAATACGACTCAGTATTTTTTGGCATACATTATTTTAACTTGCAACTTAGGATTCTTATCTCTGAGAACTGGGTAAACTCAATAAAAAGAGAATTACTATTCTAATTTAATATTGGAGGAAATCCAATACTTAGCAGAATAAATGATTTTGCATAAATTACACAGCTTACATGTTAGAACAAAAATGAAGAGGTTTTATAACAATATAAAAAACAATTAATTAAAAAACAATATTAAAATTTTGACATTAAAAAAATGTCAAAAACCAAGGATATCATCTATTTTACACCCAAGCGCACTTAGGAGAGACAACTTATACTTGATAGATACATAAAATACATGAAGCTGGGGAGGAAATTTGGGATCGAGAGAAGGGAGGGGGGTCTGAAAATGATCAGAATAGATGGTATTAAATTGTCTAATCAATAACAAAAATAAAGAGGGAGCTAGAGAGATGGTTCAGACATTCAGAGAACTTGATGCTCTTGAAGAAGATTGGAGTTTGGTTCCCGGAACCCACATGACAGTTCACAACTGAGTATAACTCCAGATCCTGAGGATCTGACAAACTCTTCTGACCTCTGAGGATACCAGAAACCCACATGGTGCACATAAACACATGCAGGCATTCACACATAGATAGAAAATGTAAACAATAAATAAATAAGTACTTTTAAAAGCCACACAAAACTATAAAATGTCACCAAAGTCAGGGTGAATAAAAGCAAATGAAACATTATAAAGAGTAGAAATAAATTCGTAAAAATGAAATAGTGACCAGAGCAGAAATCAGCGAAAATTCTGACAAAAGAAAAGCCAAATGCCTAAAGTAATAAAAATTATAAGCGTCCATGCACAGCTTTTAGAAATCAAAGAACACATAAAAGGCACAAATTTCTGAGATCTAGAAAGGGAAGTCAGCATAGCTACAGACTCCGTAGATCTCAAGGGAATAAACACATAAGCAGTATGAACAATGTCTTATCAGTAAAACAAATTCAGAAAATTATGTTAAAGAGGAAAATTCCTTGAGAGGATTTTACAAAGCTCACTAAATCGGAATTAGAGCTTCCAAAAGACTTCAAGAGCTGCAACTCTATTTTTAAAATTTGCATGAATATAGTATGTGCGATTTTTATGTCGACTTATGAAATAATACATTTCCCCATTTTTTTTCTGACAATGTATTTATGTCTCCCTTTGCTCTTTCCCTATATAACAATCACTCCCTGTCCCAAGTTAAAATCTCTATTTCCTTATTTGCCCCTTAACACCAAGTGTTTCCTACCACACGCAATTCCCACCTGTACCCCAAAGTGCCTTCTTCCCCTCTGCTCACTGCCCCTTTCTAGTTTCCTGACTCCTGCGGTTACTTCACTACATACTCACGTCTAAGATTTGGAGATGGGTTCCACAGATGAAGGAGACATGCATTGCTTTTTCTCTCTGAGTCTGTGTAAACTTACTCAGTGTAACAGTTCTAGTTCCATCCATTTATGACCAAATTTCATTATTTCATTTCAGCTCTTGAAGTCTTTTAGAAGCTCTAATTCTGATTTAGTGAGCTTTGTAAAATCCTCTCAAGGAAACTTAGTGCATATTCATTATTTTTTCATCAGTTGAGGTATAATTCCATTGTTTCTGTTTTGTAGCTAATGTTTAAAAGGCTGCAGCAAACATGACTGAACAAGTATCTCTGTAGTAGGAGATCAAGTCCTTGGCTATATGCCCAGGAGTGGTATAGCTTGGTTGTAAAGTAGATCTAGTTTTAGTTTTTGAGAATTTTCCACAATGATTTCCAGAGTGGAGACAGCAGTTTGCAATGCTGCAGGTAGTGAATGAATGTTCCCATTTCCCCACAGCCTTGTCAGCATTTGGTATCATTTGTTATATTTATACATTCTGACTGGCATAATATAAAAGCTTAAAGTGGTTCTAATTTGCATTTATTTATTTACTAATGATGTTAGAACTTTTTTTTCAGATATTTCTTAGCCATTTTTATTTCTTCATTTGAGAACTATCTGTTCAGATCTGTATCTAGGTTTTTAACAGTCATTTGTTGTCTTGATTCTTTTTCTTTGAGTGCTTTGTATATCTCAGAAATTTATTCTCTCTCAAAGATTCTCTTTCACTCTATGGACTATCCTCTTCACCCTTCACTTTGCTGCACAGACACTTGTGAGTTTTATGAGATCCAATTTGTCAATTCCTGTACTAAATTCTTGAGTGAATGGATTTTGGGTTAAAAAGTCTTTTTATGCATCTTTCTCTTGTAAGGCACTGCACTCTCCCATCTTCAGCATTTCTGATTTCACATTGAGATAATCCATTCGAAGTAGATTTTCACAGTGATAGATATCAGTGTAATTTTACTCTTCTACATGTGAAGACTCGGTTTTTGCTGCACTATTTGTTGAAGAGGCTGCCTTTCCTCCAGTGTATATTTTTGGCTGTCTATGTCTACAAGTGACTATAATTGCATGCATTCATGTTTGGGTCTGTTCCATTGATCTACATGTGTGTTTATCAGTAGCATGCAGTTTTTATTAGCATGTTTCTATAATAGCTTAAAACCTGGCCTGCTAATCCTTCCAACCGTGTTTTTTTTGCTCAGGATTGCTTTACCTATCTGAAGTCTTTTTTTGCTTCCGTATGGATTTTGGAATTGTTTTTTCTATTTCTGTAAAGAATTTCATGGTGATTTTAATTGAGATTTTATTGAGTCTATAAATTGGTTTTGGTATAATGGTCATTTTCACAATATTAATTCTACCATTGTGAGGATGAGAAATTTTTCTATCTTCTCCTGTAATCTTCAATCTGTTTCTACAAAAATTTATCAGAAATTCCAGCACAGAACAAGGGAAACCTACTTTCAAGTTGTTGGTCAGGGAGCACAATAGACTCCCCAAATATCATAGAGATATAGATTTATTCATTTATTACCTTCTAGAACTTGAAGGTTAAGACCCAATTCCTGAAGACAGAACATAATTCAGTTACAGCTCTTGGAGCATTTCAGCTAGAACTGACCTGGAAGCCTCTTTCCTGAAGAATAGTTCACATAGAATTAGAAAGTGCTATCAACGTTGTCAAAAGAGAAAACTAAGCAATGGTTCTAACCAGCCTACAAACCACAATAAAGACTGTCCAGCCAAATATCTCTACTGGTTCAACTGAGACACTTTTATATTTGGAGTAATTAACAGCTAGCTAATTGAATTAAAGTCTGCTCAACAGGAGATGCTCCATGCATTGTACTGTATACAGTGATAAATACCAATGCCTGGGTATGTCATAGACCTTGGAGGAGATCTTTTCTAAACCAATGAAATTTCTTACTATTTTTTTGTTTGTTTGTTTTTGGTCATTTTGAGACAGAGACTTCCTGTAACTCTAGCTGGCCTGGAACTCACTATGTAGACCAGGCTGGCCTGAAAATTAGAGATCTGCCTGTTCTGCCTCCCGAGTGCTGGGACTAAAGGTGTGCACCACCCTACTAGGCAATTTCTTACTGTATTCTAAATAATTAACCTTATCTCTAAGTGTAGCTCTCACACTCATCACAGAAATTTCATTTTTGCAGTAGATGGAAACTATTACAAAGTTCCACAACTTGGATAGACTAAGTGAATATAAGGAGCCAGCTCCAACAGGTACATCTACAATGTCACACCTACACCTAAGGCTCAGGGAGCATCCCACAAGTGGGGCAGAAATATTATAAGAGCCTGAGGACCATTTTCTTCTAGACATGACAGAGAAACTGTATCCATGAAATCTCACAGTATTGTTCGTAACTTTATTTCATTCTTATGAAATATGTGAGTCTATCATTTTATAGTTGAGGTTCAGAGAAGCTAATTGTTAGTGAGATGTTGAAGAGATGGCTCAGCAGTTAAAAGCAAAGCATTGCTGCTCTTACAAAGTATGCAAGTTTGGTCACAAATATGGGAGCTAACAACAGTCTGTAACTCTAGGTCCAGGGGATCCAGAGCCCTCTTCTGACCTCTGCAGGCATTGCATGCATGTACACATGAGCAAAACTGTCATATACATAAAACAAAAATAGTAAATAATTTTAAAAAAGATGTTTTGCCACAACTTAATCCTAAACTCTGGCAGCTTCAGACTTCGCTGTTTAGGACTTGCTAACGTGGTAGTTATGTCATGTCATATCCTATGTTATGTTGTCATGTCCTTCCGTGTATGGGAAGTATTGTGATTATCCTCTCAGGGCTCATGCTTCTGAAATGGCTGATCAGAACATCTCTGAATTCTCATCTAGCACTCTATCTCATGACTCTATGGTAATTTCATTGACCCTTTAACCTACAGCATTAGCCCTTCCTGAAACAATATGAGCCCAATGTTTATAAAATAGCATTTGTTTACAGATTCTGCCCTCATAAAATATATGCCAGGAAAATGTGCACATTCCCCAAGTAATTATCATGTTTCATCTGTTCACAACTGTGAAGATCCTGTTGATGCTTCAGTAGTTTAAATTAATTACTTGTTTAACTAAGACTCTCTGTCATGGGAATGTGCATGGTTAAATAGCTTTACTTGAAAACATAGTCACTGGAAGAAGCCCTAAGTTCAGTCAGCAGCCTTACACAGAAAATGATAACAACAACAAATGCCTCTGAAATGAAAACTACAAACGCATCCTGTGAATGTATTTGCTTATTGTGTTCCCTGTGTACATGTAAGTGTCATGTAAGCGTTCTGCCTCCAAATTCAATTATTTGTTTATTTATTCGGAAACTGCTAACACTACTTTTCCCAAAGCTTTTCTTTTCTAATATACTTTTTCTTTACTCTAGAGATATTCATAAATATCACATAAATACAAAGAAACATGATTTCATTCACCTCCTGTTCCCATCTTCCAACTCACCAAGACTTCTCAAAAAGATCTCTCTGAGAACTACAAGTCACCTTTATTTTTTATAAACTAATATATCTAATTAATGCTACCCATATGTGCATGGGTGTGAAACCAACCACTGGAATATGGGAAATCTACCAGCATCCTCATACTGAAAAAAAAAAATTTCTCCCTGTACCAGCAGATATCAGGGCCAGTAGCTCTTCAGCAATGGGTGGGGTGCTGCCCCCATCAGAGCCAGATATTCGATTAGATTGTTCTTATACAGGTAGCCACAGCTGGTCTGAGTTCTTAAGTCTAATACATGTGTCAAACCCAGAATTTTGAAGCTGTATACATATATGTGTGCACATGCTGACAAAAACATACAAAGCCCAAAGTCATAGAAGACAGTCTGTCTTAATTTAAACCCCTCTGTGCCTCATAGTATGAGACATTTCCGTCATTCTCTGCAGAACAAAACTCAAATAATTGGTGAAGAATGGAATATGATTTCATTTAATGAGCCTGGCAGAACTACCTGAAATGTTACACATTGTTAAGACCTCAAAGAATTAAGCACTTCTGAAGCCAAAACATTGCTTGTAAGCTTTATATAAATAATTTAAAGCTGACATTTCAATTGAAAAGTATTCATCAAACATGAGGAGAAAGAAGTCACATGAAAAAAACATTTAGCATTTATTTAGTTTCAAAGATGATCTGAAAGTTTGTTGCTCAGGGTACCAACAGAGTTGAATGAACATATAACCTAAAACATACATTAACATTGAGGAAAGAAACGACTAGGAAAAAAAAATGTACAGAAGACAAATTTTAAAAAATCCATTCTGTGCTTAGTGCTTCAGATATCATTGTGGTCATCCCTAAAATCAACTAAATATATAACTCATTCTCTGAGAATCCAAATTATCTTACTTGACCAAAGTGATAATGTGAAAAATGGGACTATTGCTGGCAATTATGAATTCAGAGTGAGTAATTATTCTGTTAGATCATGATTCAAAATTAATACGCTTTTGATGTTGTCCTCATAAGTCCATGACACTCAGTCCCATGCACCTTAGTTTTACAGCTAACGGTGAACTTATTCTTGATCACAGATAAATTATTAAGCAAGATTAAGAATTGTATTTCACAAGCAAAAATAATTTATTTAGGATACTTATAACACTGCTGAAAAACCTGTCTGTCATAGAAGTCTTGGAATGTGATAAGTGCTGCTTTTTCTCTTTAGCACAGAAAGCTGTTAAACATCAGTGTTATTCTTAACAGGCCATCCTCAGATAGTACTCTTCTTGCTTCTTAGTACATACTTATTTGCTGAAAGAATGCAATTAAGCTGTAGAGACTACAGTATAAGGCTGCATTTACTTTATTTTAATGACTATTATCTACAGTACTTATACGACAGTCTTGAAAGGTTATCCATTTATATACATATATATGATTATGTATGAAATGTAATTTCCCATGGAGTTCTCTTAGTTTATGCATATAAAAATTTCTTAATATGTACTAATTAAAAGATACTTCATTCAGAACTGACATTAGTAGGCCAAAGGTTAAATGTTGTCACTCATATAGGTTTCTATTTAAAAATAAGAGAGTGAGAGAGAGGAGGGGAGAGATGAGATAGAGAATAATGCAGAAACAAATGCAGATATATTGTAATGCACAACTCTGATTCCCAGTTTGATCCAGTGGGATTCAGCTACCAACTTCTGCTTGGTCTTATGAATTTATATAAATATTTTGCTCTCACCTTGGGTGGAGCTATGCTTTAAGGTCTTTACGTCACCTTCAAACCTCACACAATATAGTACTGTACATATGTATTTGTTTTTGCTTCAGTACTTATGCTTATTACTAAAATCACTGTAGACCTCTGATTTATTCACTACCTTTGTATTTATAGCCTCTATTAATGACTTTCCAAGGCATAATGTATATGCCATCCCGATATAAACATTTCTTCAAGCCTTGATTTCTTTCTCAACAATAAAGCACTCAGCATGCATATTTTCTCTCTTGGTTATTTCTCTCTGTCACATTTCACTATCACAAAGGTACAGTGAGAAATACTTTAGTCATTTTAGAGTACAAGGAACGTAACTAACACCTGGGGTCTGAGATAAAAACAGCTCCTCCACCAGGCACCTCTATGACACGTGCCTTGTAGCACAATTGAAAGATCCATGATTGTAGATGGTCAGTAATAATTCAGACAGATAGGTATTTGACCACTTCAAGGTGACTTTCAGGGGAGCAGGATGGGCCCCTGGAGTCTGTATTTTCCACATAGCTCTGTAATTTTTAGTTCTTCTAGTCTGTTTTCAATCCTTACTGTTGAAGAACTGAAAATTGTATAAATGGCATATATTTGGGGAGAGCTTAGCAACTAGTGTGGATATTTCATGTGGCGCTTGTGATCTCCACATACCATACAAACCAGACACATACCTATTAACCTGTGCAAGTCTTTTAGACTGTGAGAAGGAAACATGTCAACTAATGTTAACAGTTGTCGATTTCCATGTCCCTAGCTGAGTTTGAATTATTCTAAACAGCAAGCAGTAGCTTATTCATCTTTGTACCTGAAACAAGGAAAGACTTCAATGGCAAGTTTTCAGTTGATTAATGCACTGACCATAATAAGACCCACAGGTAAATGTTGTTTTCCTTAGTAGACATGCTAATTTTGCAATTTAACATTTTTCTTTCTTCAATGTCTGCCCACATATACTGTTTCAAATAAAGACATCAAATTTTAAGACCGTATTTACAAATTAAAAAGCCATAAAGAATGTGAGTAGTTAGTTTTATTTGTTAAATGCTTTCAAAAAATGGACAGAATATGATCTACATAAACCAAACTGATAGAAATAAAGCACATTTTCAATAAGGAACTTGAAGAAAGCTCTTTTTTAGAAGTTAGCATTGACAACTGACAAAATTGCATGAAGTTATGTCTGAAAACTCTGGTTTTCCAGAAAATTACTTATTGGTCAATGCAAATTAAGCATAGTGTCCATATATACAAAATTATCAAAACCCGTTCAGGTCTTGATACAGTTTTTTGTACTAGTAACATAATACAATGGAACATAAGAAATAGTGTCACAGTACGTTCTCTTTTTACTGTTCTTCAGGCTAAGCACTGCTCAGTCAATCATAGCAATCTGATTGACCCCTGAAAGACCTTGGTTTTGGTCAAACCCCCAAGGTGTGCTGCAAAATGAGAAATTATGTATTTTGACTTCAAGGTCAAAGGAAAGAATACAATGCCTTAATAAAAGATGGAAAAATGATCTCCTGAGTATCAGAGAGCTAAGAGCCAGGAAGCTAAGAGGATATATATATATATATATATATGTATATATATATATATATATATATATTGTAAAACGCTATTCCCCACACCACAAAGCAAATATCAGAAGAATGTGTGTGAGGCTAAGAGACAATACCTAATTGTTTTTTACTGTTTAGTGAGAAAAAAATGCTAGGAAGATTACAAGAAATGCAGCAACAGAATTATTTCCAATTTTCATTTGTGAGTCTAGTTCATAAAACATAGTCCAGATGATTACATATTCAATTACTTAACTTTAGACAGCGACGAAATATTAAGAAAAGGATATTAACGCTCTATAAAGGAAACAGTGTAAACAGAGACTGAAGTAGTTTCTGCGTTTCCAATTTTGATATTCAGGGAGAGACATTACCAGTAAAGCCTGCAAACTAACTTTTATACATTTGGAGCTTGAAGTATGTTTTCTTTTTTTTCCTTAACATATGCATTAATCAATCCCAGTACACCAAATCCCACCAGTATAATACATCTTTTCCATATGTGAGTCTCCTCCCTAATTGACAGTTCTTCAAAGATTTCTCCCACATCATCTTCCCCTTCTTGAATCTAAATAGAATCTTGCATATCAGATCAAATAGACTCTTTTCAACAAACCACAAATGAAGCCACATTTTGTTTCTTACCTCAACTACAATGAACTAGGTTTGTGTCTATGTTCAAAAATAGGTTAATGATCTGATTTATCATGGAGGTTCTAGAAACTAAAAATGCCTTGAAAAACCAGGAATGGCTTCTGAAGAGCTAGGGGCAGATTTTCAGCTGTCAGCACTGAAGGAACACATTGAGGTGCTATTTGTGTGAGTGCCAGAAGAAACCTGAGGCTACAGCTAAATGTGGGGGAATGGGCAAGGCAGCAGTCTCTTATTAGGGAATACAACTAGAAGTCCATGCAAAACTCCTCTTCCTGTTTGCTACTCTCTTTCTCTCTCTCTCTCTCTCTTAGCCTTTTTTTGGGCAGAACAAGTTGGGAATCCATGTGACAAAAAAAAAAAAAAAGTTCTGTCACCAACATCAAAAAAGAAAAACAAATAAAGAAGAGAAGCACAGAGCACAGGTCTGGAGCCAGGACAGCATTCCTGAATCATTTTAGATTATAAACTCAGTTAATTGAAAGTACATTTTCCAAACTTACCTTGGCTATGTTGGGTGCTTTGTATTTGTTTATACATTTAGAGTCAGCTAATAAATTTCTACCCAAAACTACTTGAACTTTATATTGATATTTGTGTCGAGTTAATAGGTAAATTTGGAGAGAATTCACATCTTAAATTATTAAATTCCTGGATTTGCTAATCTGATATGTTTCTCCAATTATGTGTCTGCTTCAGGTTTCTCACCACCAACATTTTATGCTTCTTGGTATATGGAGCTTTTTAAATTCAAGTAGTTTATTGGAGTGACCAGTCTTTGGTTCTGTTCTACGCTTATATTATGGCTTACCTATGTTGGCTTTGCCTCCTGAAAACCAGAATGCACCAAATCTGGTGGTTGGTTTTGTTAATTTCCTTAGGTTTTTCTGTTTACATGATCATGTGTGCAAATAAAAACAGCTTTAATTGTTTTTTTGCAAAAATAAAAAAAAAATGAAAAGCAAAAAAGAACCTTGAAAACTGAGGCTTCTCAAATGCTGTTCAAAACCCAGTAGAAATACATGTACCCTGAACTCCTTGCTGAACTGAAATAATTTGCTCATTTAAAATCAGTTCTACAAATATTTATTGAACCAAATATTTATTGATTATTTCAGATAAAAACCTGAGTCAGATACCATCTCTCCTTTCATATAATTTACATGATAACGAAGGATACAGGTTATAAACAAAAGTAAAAACTTTTCTTTTGTACCACTAAGAAAAGATGTTAGGATGTAGAAGGATTCAGTTACTGAGGAAAATAGATATCCATTCTGATTTGTCAACAAAAGGCATTATTTCAGCTATGGATCTGAGCTTTAGGGTTCAACATGACCCCAAAAGACAAAATCTTCATCTTTAAGCTAACAGATTAGGAGAGATGATAGATAAAGAAAGATTTCTGTCTCGTCTTCAACATATTGAACGCACATCTCGTGGATCAGCTTCCCTGAGAGATCACTGTTAATATCCTTGGGTTTCACGTGATTTCAGAACTTTGCAAATGTTAAAGGAATAAGCATCATTAGATACTGTTCATGTTTACTATCTCAAGAAGAGGATAAAGATGCAATGACTCTGTGGTGGTCAAAGTGGCAGCAAAGTGTATCCTTCCAAACAATAATGTTCTGTCACTCAAGTGATCCATCAGTGAAGTCTTCCCTTCCATTCTTGAAAGGACACTGAAGAGCTGGTCCATAGGCAGATTTAGATTTCATAGCACAGTAGTTTTGAAACTAAAGCACTCCTATAGCGAGTGTAAAATAAAGAGGAAGAACCTGAGTTCAGGATTCAGACAGATCTGGTCTGATTTGTGAATTTGTCATTTAATTAAATGATACACAGGACCAAAGTATAGAAATTATCTAAGCCTCAGTTCCCAATTAAAATCACGAGAATAATGTGGTTTCTACAGTGTTACATGTGAACATATAAATTCCTTTATGGACCCTAATATCCTCTCTAAGTTACTCTGAATCAAAACATGATCCCCACCCCTTGACCATCCTAGTCTTTTTTTTTTCAATGTGTTTTATTGCTAAATTCCATTTTTAGAAGAACTCTAAGAGTTGTGTGAACTATTTACTAATCCAATTATGTAACTGAAGGAAAGATAATACAAAATGCTTTTTTAATTTCCTAAATTTGTTTTACAAATCAAGATAATGACAGAGCAACATGGTATGAAGAAGAAAATAATATTAGAAGTCAGGTAAAATGTGGCTGACTCAAATCAGAATAATCAGTCTGTGACCTTCATCTCCTGACTTCTTGTAGTATTAATTATAGATGCCAAGAAAAAAGTATATGTAGAATAAATCTTAAATAAACATAAATGAATAAAGTCAATCAAAAATAAATGAGCACATCAATGGCCCAATGTGCATTTTTTTAGGGGAAGGCTTAATATGATGTGAAATTAAGTGATCTGAAATGATAAGGCTCATCTAATGTGAAGGTGGAAGCCCTTGCTATTAAACACTTTATAAAAGAACTTAGATTGAAGTTGGTCAGTGTGTAGAATAGACTCTGACCATGCAAGGCTACTCAGGGTGCAACATGCATGCCTAAAATCACATACAGGAACCTAAAACAACTGCCATGCACAAATTCTCAGAGAAAGAAAACAATGACCAAGTTTAAAAAACTGATGTATAGAAAAATGCTGGCCCTCCAACTCAGGTTGCTTACCATTACAAACAGAGCAATTGGAGCCTCTGGAGGTTACATGGTTTAACTTCTTCTTTTGCAGAAAGGAATAAAAGTATAATAAACTCTAATAGAAACCATGTTTCTCTTTTGGTTCCAGAAGGAACTGCAATATTATTCATAATTCTATATTTCTCACTCCATGAATAGGGAATATGAGAAAGAGAAGAGGGAAAAGAAAGCAACTGTAGATTTGTTTTAATATTTTAGAGTAGAAAATGGTAACAAAGAAATCCCCATTTGAAAAGAAAAATGTGCTTTTCTCTCAGTGGTAAAGCAAAACCACATTATTGAACCTCACTGCTGTGGAACGTTGTTGGAAAAGATTCACTTGGTGGATCTTGCAACCAGTGTGTTCTGAAAACTGCAGAGAATCAGTAGGCAACATAATACAAAGAAGAAAATAATATTAGAAGTCAGGTAAAATTTGGGTGACTCAGTTCAGAACAATCACAATATAATAAGTAAGTAAGAGACAGTTGCTGAAATTTGCACATGAATCAACTTTTCATATTGAGGCACCAGACAAATTTTCAAGCCACTGGACAATGCTACCAGCTACAAAGGATGAGAAAGCAAGAGGAAGTGATGCTGTTGTTTGCTTAGTGCAAAAAGTGTAAGCTGTAGAACATAGGGACCTACACAATGAGAAATAATATATGTTTAGACCTTCAAGTTCCTTCTTCTTGCGTGAAACACACACACACACACACACACACACAGAGCTTTCTTCCGTGTTTTCTCACTGTTTCTCTCGGAACAGTGATGGAAGAACTGCTCTGAGCTTGGTATCTAAGAGTGGCGCCCACTGAATGTGAAGTCATCCTTGGCCCTATTCAGGTTGACTGCTTAAAGATGAACTTTTGTGCCCTTTCCCTTCTGGGCAAGTTTTATTTTGTGAAAATCACAAGGATGTTTTAAAATCAGCATTCCAATATTTTACCTGCACAATTCCTCTTCAGTTTGTCTACAGATGTATTAGATCAAATTTCCAAGTATTCTTTTTGGTCACATCAATCTTCTGCTTAACACTGCTGCCTTTTGAATTTTGGATGCGTCAAAGCCCATTACTTCACTCATAAAAGCTTTTTTCTCACCACTATCAGTTCCCCTGTCTCATAGAAACATGGGTACGAACCCCCTACACTGATGAAGATTCTACTGTGAACATCAATGAAAGGATTTCTGCATGAGCTACTAACACTGTGTTTAGGAGGAGTAAGAGAGAAGCCAAAAACATGGAGGGAGGCATAAATCTTCTGTTGAAAGCCTGTTGATTCCAGGCATAATGCAGTGTGCTTTCATCGCATTATCCCTTAATCTCATAAACTTTCAACAAAGAAAATATTCTTATTCTTCAACTGATGGGAGAGAATATCACTCAGAAAGAAACTCTGAAATTAACTGGAGCTTATTATTGCTAAACCAGGCTTCAAGCCAGTTTGTCAGATGAGTTTCTGTGCTCTCCTCACAACCAAGAGACCAGAAATGGTGTACACACATATAACAGGGTATAGCCCCTATTATATTGGTTTAGTGTCCTTTTTGGTGCATTGCTTTACAGGTTGTTATGACAACATGCCTAACAAGGCAACATAAGGAAAGAAGGAATTTGGCTTACAGCTACAGGGGAATACAGTACATCATAATGGGAAAGGCATCGCTTCTGCAAGAGGAGGTCTGTGGGTCATCAGCATTCAGGAAGCAGAGTGAATCAGAATTGGGGCCAAGCTATAGGGCATCAATGTCCTCCCCTAGTGACCCACATCCACCAGTGAGGATCCTAAAGGTCCCACAACCTTTGTAAACAGCATCATCAACTGAGGACCAAGTGTTCAAAGACAAGAGCCTGTGGGAGACATTTCAAAAGTAGAATTTTGGAAACAACAATTTCTTTTGACTTTTTACATTCCTTGTACAGGATAATAGAAAAGAAACAAGTCATAAGCAGAATCTCAGGCTTAGAGAGCGCCCAAAATAACTTGAATTTTTCTCTTTATTACTATGTCTTTTACTTATCAGAGCCTGTCTATATACCAAGGAATTATTCTACAAATGTCAAGTTATATTACTTTATTTGATACTCAAAGTCACTAGGGTTAATATATATATAGTGATGTCATATTATGATCCACTTATCCTTGGACTCAGAAAGACAGAAGTGACAATTATATATTAATTTGATATCAAGATGATTTTAGTGCTGACTCATTAGCAAAAATTATGACATGAAAACTTTGAAATGCATGAGAGCCCTCCCGAGAACTGCATGAGACCACTCACCTGCCCAGAAATGTGTACTTCCAGTAGCCTGTGCCATCTTTTCTCACACCTTCTGGCACGTGGTTGCTTAAAAGAGTAAAGCCTCTTATATGGGTCTTCCCAGCTTTGCATTATTGTGTTCAAGCACCAGAGTATCACAGATTAAATCCTCAGTCCTCTGTGAAGCCCAATACTTCAATTGATCCTGTTTTCTTGTATCCTTAATCAATGAGCTCATTATCACTACTGTTGAACCCACCCCATCTACAACTCTTATTATTATTAGCAATTTCATTTCAAATATACTTTTGAATTCAAATATATATATATTTCAATCTTGTTATAGGTTGAAAATGGCTCCTGGGGCTGGAGAGATGGCTCAGTCATTAAGAACAATTGCAGCTTTTGCAGAGGACCCAGGTTCAGTTCCCAGAAAACACATGGCAGCCACAACTGTCTATAATTTCAGTTCCAGAGAATCTAACACCCTCTCATGGCCTTTGTGGTGTGCTTACATACATGCAAGCAAAACACTCATATGCATAATATAAAAACAAATAAAGTATGCTTTAAAAGAAAAGTAGTTCCCTAGAGATGTCTATACCTAGATCGTCAGGAGATCTGAATATATGCCTTAAATAACAAAAATGAATTTGTAGATATAGCTAGAGAGTTAACATGAGGGTATTCTGTATTATGCACATGGCCATTTATAAGCACAATGGCATTCAAAAGAGGGAGGCACTAATATTACAGTCAGAAACAGGACATTGAATAGAAGATGCAAAAGAGTGGAAGGATGAGAAAGAGGATGCAGGCACTGAGGAATGGACAGAACCACATAGCTCTGAGACAGTCGACGGTGTGAATTTGTCTCTCAGAACCTCCAAAAGGAACTAACTCTTCATGTTGTCTGCTTGACTATAGCCTGGTGAAACTGATATTATACTTTGGACTTTCTGAGAAATTGATATTGGCCTTATGGGCTCAAAAATGCTAATCTAAGAATGTGTTTGGTCCCAAAGGTGACGGGAAGCAGATGCCTTCATTCTTCTCCTCCACACACTACCTTCAAATAACAAAGAAGATCCTGAGAACCTTACACAAGAAGTCAGCCTGATCTGAACCCTTGGCATTGCTGTTTCAATATGAAACTGCATTACACTGAGCAATGTGGGTGACATTCGTAGGAAATGTACACTTCCATGTTACTTTAAGGCATCTTTAACAGTTTGAAATTCATCATAGGATAAGTAACTTGTACCTTTTTTTTTCCAATCAACGATCACAAATAGGTAGCATAAAATATAATGCAGGTATACCTGAAGATTACCAATTTGCTGAATGACTGAATGTGATATTTTAAAATAGATTTTTTTTCGAATTTGGGACTTAAAGTTTGATGATGAACTTGCCACTTATTTCTAGAATCCAGAACTGTAATTTGCAATATTTATTATTAGATTTTCAAACAGCTCTGATTATCAACTTCAGGAGCCATTTACCCAATTGATCTCAGGGTTGAGGTGATAAATGGATACTAGACAACCTAGAAATTTTGAAGAAATCTTACTGCAAAGATACTCTCTTTGGATTTTGGTTGTACACATTCGTATTAAAAGGTAAAATTGATACAGTGAAGCAAAACAAGTCGATATTTTACCAACTATCAGGAACTATAGATAAAATCCTAAAGTAACTAGATTTCTGTTATGGGTTTGCATTACTGACAGTACAATGCTTGTTATACAACAGTACAAATGGGGTATCCTCTACTTGCCTTGAATCTGTCTCTAATCTCAAAAACCTTCTAAATGAAAAAATGTCCAGTTTTCTGTTTTTAGCTCTAAAGAAAAGGTCTCATTATGAAGTGCTTAGTGTTCAATAATCAAGAAATGTCTTCTTTTCAATCATTTAAAGATCCTTTTCTCAAAATGTTCATTTTACTGATTTCCAGCTTATTAATATCAGTGGAGTTTTGTAAAATTTATGTTACATGAGCGCTAAGAGAGAATATTCTTTTGGTGAATACCTGGTCACAGCAGACGAAATGCAGAGGACAGCATGCTCATGAGCGCACATGTTCTTATGCACAGACGCTCACTCCACTACCCTCATTTCTTTGCCACTGTGAAAGACTGCCTAGAAAATGCTACCTGATGGAGGAAGGATCAGTTTCTGTTTAAGGTTTCAGAATGCATTCCATCATGATAATGAAAACATGACAGTTGATTATGGTGCCAGTACCCACATCAGGCGATGCAGAACCATAGGGGACACATGCTTTTGACTTCTTTAGGCACCAGACATGCACGGTGCACATACCTACATGCAGGCACTCACATACATAAAATTCAAAGAAATCTTTAAATAAGGCACCTCCTGATGGGTCCCAAGTGTCCAAATACATGAACTAGTTGGGGAAATGCCATATTCAAACCATCAAACTCATCTAAACTGTAATGCTACATTTTATTAGCTTTACTAAACTCTTTATAGTAAAAGCAATTATCTCTGTAGTTATATGGACATAAATTCCTTTCTAGGTAAACCCAGTAAATAAAAGGAACTAAGTTATAAAATCTAGCTTAATCTCAGTTTTTAGTTTCAGAATTTAGTAATTATAGCAAAGGTAATAATACAAAGTATTACTCTATCATGAAGGCTGAATGAGAACTTTTGCACTGGAAACACTGCAATAAATACTCCAACCAGAGGGAAATAAGATTCTGTCTAGGGATAATTATAAGACGTAATAAGATACTGTACAGCCTTAGCACCTGATATCTATCTAGTAGTCACTTAATAAATACAATGACTGGTAGTTGATCTACCTGTAGTAAGAGACAATTTTAAAAGTACTGTCATCTTAAGTACCTGCCTCAGGCCTGATGAGTGTTATGACAAGTGGCAATTATGAAAACATTTTAGAAATTGAATTGAAACATTATGCAAAGGGAAGGTGTTAATGTTCACAAATGCTGCAGTTCTCCATATTCTAAATGGAAAGGTGGAGCTCAAAAACACCCTCAGTCCCTACATCCTCTCAGCCAGGAGACAAGGTGCATTTTCATCTCACAAGATGACTTACATTACACAGTACACCCGCCGTGACACACTGTGAATGAGAAAAATCCCAGTGTCCCTCTAGGACATGCCACCTGCCTTGTGCAAAATAAAAGGTAATCTTAGAAAGAATCTGTCCCTTCCTTGAACTGATGCTGGGAAGTACCTTTTTCTGCCATCAAGTAGGATGTTATTCAGAAAACCATACAGGTTCCTGAAATTGTGGCACACTACAAACTGAAAGGGAAATGAAACTAGCAAACATCTGAATAGAGATGAAGAGTTCCACATGTGAATGACTGATCTGAACACACAGATAATCCATTGTGGGAAATTTGGTCAAAGGAAACTTAGCTGTACATTCAGCCTCTGTGTCTCAGGAACTTGCATTGGAAAAGACAATGCCACTGTATTTGCTGAGCATAGTTTGAGATATAGAAAGAGTTCTACAGGATTAAAACGAACAAAAAGAAATCTGTGCTCACAGAAACACATTCTTCTAGTTAGGTTTCGTTCCCCTGCCTTGCCTTTCCTCCAAATTCCAATTATAGTACATACTGCTGTAGGTTTTTTTCTTGTCCCTGATCTCTGCTGAAGTATGACTTTAAATTTATTGTGAAAATGTTTTTTTCTCTGCTTAATAAATCCTCCCACCATTTCCTAAATAATAAATTTAAAATCCATTCTTTCAATAGCATGGAGACCAAGATGCTTTGAGGACCCTAGTTGAGTGATTTGGAAATTACCCATATCTTTTTATACCATTTCCTCATCTATTTTTCCAAGTTTTGTTCTTCCTGATGATGAAAAATATGTTTTTATTTAAAAATAATAACTAGAATATTAAGATGAAATTTTCAAGCATCACAGGCTGGATATGTACCTAACCTGACCATATTGTCTTCAGCCCTTGCTGACCCCAGTTCTTTTCTCCTGACATCCCTCCCTTCTTCCTACTTGGGCTCTTTGGTTTTGCAGCTCTCATCATGAATGTCAGACAAATGTGCAACCACATTATGCTTAAAGCTTTATACATATTTTGATACCCACATTGCTTTCTCTATAGAGGCATTTAAGGATGAAGAAGTGATAAAACAAATACTACATACTATTTATCTACCATGAAGCAATATTATGCAATAAATCTGATTTAAAATACTTTGAATAAACTTACAACATTGTATTTATGAGTATGTCCAAATTTTACTTATTTATATATTTACTTATTTATTTTGAGACAGAATTGCATGCAGCCCAGGCAAGATTTGGACTCACCATGCAATTCATGATAGTTGTCCCAACCTCTTGTCTCCTTTTCTAAGTGCATGGTTGACATATGTCTGCATCCATGTCAGGCCATTTGCTGTTTTTATGGAGAAAATAATAAATCAGTCACTTGCGGAGATTTTGCCTAGAATTCGACCTCCCTTAGTTCTCCAAATTACTCCTTTACCAGTATCTATGATAGGGATACTCAGAGAGATTAGTGATCCAAGAGAAGAGATTTGAGGAAGGAATTCTGTCACTCCTACATATAACAGAGAATATAATCATGCTGTTTAACTTTTATAGAGCATCCTTCCAAATAAAAATTAGCATACTATAAATGCTCAGTTACCATTCATAAATCACACTAAGGAGAGTGTCACCACAGTAAGTTGTATCTAGTCAATTAATGCTCCTGCTCTGTAAGATTGGAGAATGTATCCTCAAATAGTCATTAGGGAAATCTACTGTGCAGCTGAATTCCTTCAAAAATAGTTAAGCCTCTAATAGAGACATTGCACTTTGAATAAAAGCCATTGTTTTTTAACTCTGCAAATTGAAAGAGTTACTAATACATTTAAAGAAAAAAACAATAATAATTGTTCTGTTATCCGAAAAAGAGAATTTGCATTTAATTAAAAAAGTGTAGTTTGTATGGCAGTGGCTTTATTTTCCTTTTAGTTGCTTAACTACTAACTAGCTTCAGAGATAACAAAGTCAAATATTAACTTGTTTTGCAAAACACCATTCAAAACAAGTAGATACATAGTTGCAAATTAATTTCCAAGCAATCCCTAACTGAAGAGCTGTTAGCAACTGAACAATTTTTCAATGGTAAAAGATGATCAATTAGTTAAAAAATGGAAATAGACATGTGAGATAGGACTTAGTAAATATGTGATTTTATAAATCATCTAATCATTCCAGCTAGAGGATAAATACTTTATTTACTAGTATCCTTTTAATTATTCAGGAAGGAAGGCAACAATTTGGGAGAAGGCCTCAAGGATGAATCCAGATGTGTGAGGAGAGCAGTGTGGAACCAGGAATAAATTTCTGTTTTATGTTGTACACAGCAAAAATGCTATTTGAAGACATTAAACCAAAAGAGGAAATAACTTGACCTGTGTTTCTACTGAACATTGCACGGTGAGAATCCCTGCAAGGTAAAACATCAGAAGCAGCGTGCACTGAAAACACAGTGGTCTCAGTATCACCCAGTCTTTGTACTGAAGTTACAATTTGGAAGTGACAACTGGGCTTCATACAAGACACTAAGCTTTAAGGATTTAGGAAAATTGAACAAACAAGAATGACAAAAAGCCTTGTCTATGGTATAGTTTACCAGAATTAAAAGCTTCGAGATAGGAGTTGGGAAGAAGCAAGTGTCTTTGACTACATAATATTTATATGTTTGGTAGATATTCATCACAGCTACAGTTCATTACTCAGGGTAAGATGTCCAGATTAGCAGGAAATGTCAAGGCTCACTGACACACGGTGACATTTAATGCTCTGGAGCTCATGCTTGGGGGTTGAAGGAATTGATAGTGGGGAAATAGTTTTCTTCCCCAAAGTAATCTACAGATTTTACAAAATTGCCATCAAAATCTCAATGTCATTCTTCACAGAAATGTAAAGAATCAATCTTACAATTAATATGGAAATACAAATCACCCTTAACAGCCAAAGTAATCCTGGGTGAAAAAGAATAATTTTGGAGGTAAATCATTATATTTGATTTCAAGTTTCTACTACAGAGTAATATATTTCAGATTAATTGACAGCCACAGTAAGAAAAAAAATAAGACAAAAGCATGATACAAGCCCAAAAATAGCCACATAGCTCAATAGAATAGAGCACCTGGGTCTAAAACTCTAAAGTCACGGCCACCTGACTTTTAAAACTGTTTCATTTTTAATTAAGTGTATTTGTGTGTGTGTGTGTGTGTGTGTGTGTGCATAAATCTGCATGTATGAGGGGGCAGGTACTCACAGAGGGCATCTGGTACCCTTGAGTTGAAGTTATTGATGGCTATAAGCAACTCACATGGGTGCTGAAAACCAAAGTTGGATCCTCTGTAAGAGTAGCATGCATTCTTAACTGCTAAGCCATCACTGCATGTCATCATCTGATGTTTGACAAATATGCTAGAATGACACACTGTGGACAAGACAGACTCTTCAACAAATGATACTAGAAAAACTGGATATATATATGTAGAAGAGTGAAAATTCCAATCTTTCGTCTTACAACGCAGCAGCATGATTAACTTCATGGTAGTTGGCTTCTTTAAGCAAAAATAAAGAGAGAGAGAGATGAAAAGCAGCAAGATGAAAGTTATGACTTCTGTAGACTGACCCTTAACCAGGTTCTGTATACTGTACTGTATGAAGAATTATAGTGCACTGTGGAGGAAACAGCACAAGTGCAGAGGTCCTGAAGAATCATCCTGAAGTTTCCTAGACCAAAAATACAATATAGCAAAATAACCATCCACCTTTGTACCAGGAAAATGTTTCCCTTCTCGAACCATTCCAGTCTATGACACAAAGTTGAATAATCTTGTTGAAATAATTCACCTGTTTCTCAAACTTTGAAATTACCAGGGAGATGACTCTTTGTCTAATCTGTAGAAAAGCCCACCTAGAATTCCATTTTTAAACTAAGGTCCCACTCTCAATCAATGCAGCTTCTACTCTGTATAGAGAAGTCAAGTTGCCCAAAATACCTCAGCTTGACCAATGTATGAATCTTGTTCCTATCATCCCATCTTCCAATATTCTTTTAATTTTTCCATCTTTGAAAATCATCCATCCTTTTCTATACATGACAAACACAGTCTCTGGATTAAACATGCAACGCTCACCTACACACTTCATAAGCAATTATTCCACTTGTTTTTTGTTTGTTTGTTTTGTTTTTATGAGACAAGGTCTATCTGTAGCCCTAGTTTGTGTGAAACTTGATAGGTAGACCAGGCTGGCCTTGATCTCAAAGAGATCCACCTGCCTGTTTCAGGAGTGTCAGAATTAAAGATGTGTACCACCACGTCTACCATTTCTTTAATTTCTAAACCTCTCAGAGTATAACAAAAAAGAGTTCAGCAACAGCAGGATATAAGCTACTCGGTGGTTGGGAAAAAAGTTTTGTTAAATAGAAGTTACAGAAGTGAAATAAAACCTCCAAATTATGGCATGAATAACTTTCATCAAGGTTAACATTTCTTTTTATTTTCATGTTAAATATTAATTTTTGTATTTCCCTAGGAAATGTGTTACATAGAATTATAAAATAAATTCATCCTTATTTCATTAATTATACAAATACATTATTGTCATCCCTGGTTACAGAACATCACACATGATTTGTGAAACAGACCCCCAACATATAGAGGGAATTTAAACCCAAATTTTCAGACACAAAATCCAGCTTATTTTTTTCAATAAAAATTATATTTATAAACAATCCCAGTATAAACTGGTGACTGTTCTAAAATTAGAAACGTGGGGGTAATAAAATTAATATATCTGCTTAACTTATTAGCTACTTTGAAAAACAGAGCTTTTGGTCTCTTTCATAAGAATTGATGAATTTGTACAACAAATTCATTAAAGGGTTCATATTTCATTCAAATGACTGGCATTTATTTTGTGTCCATTCATGTATATGGTTATATAAATTAAGTTTTATGAGGAAACATTTTAAACAATGAAAATTCTCAATAAAATGAGTCCTCTGGACTGAAATCCCTCAACATTTTGTTCAATTTTCTGCCAAAAATTACAAACAATTTACACATTGATACCATATTTTGTGATATCAATCATAGGATATGAGACCACCAACCTTGAAAATGCAGATTAAATGAAATGTTTCTTAGATGCAGCCTGGTAAAGAACACTGTTCCTTTCTTTGCACGCAGATGCAGTAACACGTTTTTCAAAGAAAAATAAAGTGATGGCAAGTGCATTGTTAAGAGAAAAAAAATTATGTGGACTTCCTAAGCTCAATTCCAAGTTAGATATTTATTGAATCAGCAACATTATTGACATTTCTTTGTTATTAATTCTGAAATTGTAGTCACAAGTAGAAACATATGTGTGAATGAATGTGTGTACATGACACTTTAAATGAAAGATAATTTGTACTATCAGCTAAGGTGCTATTTCTGTATAATTTGCAAAGTACAACACTGCTTAATAGACATTAAAATGGTGACTAAACTCCTGTATCATAATAGTTCAATTTTAAAAGTGCATATGGAAAAATGTATGCATGTTAACTTAAACTGTATGAAGATGCATTTTTCTAGGCTGAAATCAGTTGACTAGCAAAATTCCATATGAATCAACTCCACATTAGAGGTGACTGTTGTTGGGAGGTGAGATGTAAGATATTTAAATTTGTGTATTTTTTCTATATTTTATAAAAGTTTTAAGGGACATACATTTATTTCTTTCATGATCAGCAACATCAGATACTGCATATAAAAAAGAGGAGAAAATTAGAAAGGTTGAATTCTACATATGAAGAAGAGCCTTCTAGAGAAAATGCCAATGGATGAAAGAACAGGGGAACAGCTTTTGAAAATAGGCCTCCCCAGGTGAGGCAAGGTCAGTGTTCAGAATGCTATTGACATTCCCGTGGAGAATGCTGTATGTAGAGTTTCCAAACCAGATATTATTCCAGTTCTTGGTGAAGACTCAAAAGGTAAGGGAGTGCTTCAAAGAGATGAGAAATATTAAGCAAAAGTATTTCATTTCTCTTCTTCGGAGCTACTGTTAAGACAATGGTAAATAACTTACTTTAGTTTCCTATTCAATATATTAATTTATGCAATAGAAATACAATATAGATCTGTGTTTTTTCTCTCATATTCATAACAACTTGCAATAAACTTCACAGAAAACTGAAGTATAATTTTTTGTATATTTTACCATACATTCTAAAGATCAGAGCTTTGCAAATATATTTCTCTCTCTCTCTCTCCCCCTAAATCTACTGCCCACCCCCATAATTTTTCTATGTACCTCAGGTTGGCCTCAGATCTTTATATCTCACCCTTCTGATGCTGAGACTACATATATGCACCGTTAGATTCAGTTAGGAAGGTTCTTTTTAAGAGAATGTAGAATTCTGGGGTTTTGTGGGTAAGTAGCTGCCATGGATCATTATAGTTTCCTGCCAGACACTTGAGATCAGGGATAATTATTCAGAAGTCCATTGGTCACAGTGGTTTTGAAGCCTGATAAAGTACTGGGTTTTATTTATAGAAAATCCTATGCTCAGAGGCCTATAATTTTATCTTGTGCTGACGTTTGTGCAAAAAATTTTACACAGTTATTATTTTTGAAAAGATTGGTATAGTCAGGCTTGGTGTCAGATGCCCTTAATAGCAGCATTGGAAAGCAGAAGCAAATGGATCTCTAGGACATTGAAGTCAGCTTGGTCTATGTAGCAAGTACAAGATCAGCAGGTGTACAGTGAGATCCTATTTTAGAAAAGAAGAAGAAGGTGAAGAAGAAGAAGGAGGAGGAGGAAGAATAGGAGGAGGAGAAAAAAGAAAAGAAAGTATTGCTGCAGCTCAAAAAAAATGTTCTTGCAGAGAAATATCCAAATTTGCTAATATGTAACTTGTGTGGTATTCAAACTAGAAAAGATGAAATAGGATAGTGTCACTGTGAATGCTAATTCAGAACAGGCTAAAAACAAAAATAAAAATGGTTGGAAATAGGGCAATAATGTTAGATAATACCATCATTATGGTGATATCATTCTATGTATTTATGGTTGAATAAGTCCATCTAATTATTCTGACTTCATCCTCCGTTGGCATGCAATAATGTCTCTCAATTTGTGAAGAATCTGGTAACTACATGAGAGGGAAGTGCAGAACACTGAAACAGAGAAATAAATTTAGACAGTGACACTGAGTGTTTGAAGCTTAACCCTGTAGTAATTTGCTCTGCATATTCTGTCAAGTGCACAACGTAACCGATGTATGCAAGGACAGTAAGTTTCTCACCAGCAATTAGTGATGAACTGATTGTGAGTCAGCCCAAAGTCAAAATGTGGGAGAGACTGTGTCATACCTAGCTGTAGCAGGATCAGGCCTTTGCTAAACATTTACTAAATGCAAGTAGTGGTATCCAATATCAGGGACATAGGGATAGAAGTGTGATGCGGGAATTGTTAATAGCACTCACAATGCAGTGGTTAATCTTTGTTAAAACTGGTGAGATCTAGATTTACATGGGAATATGTAAACCTTGTCTATGGGTGTGTCTATGACAGTGTTTCAAGGAAGGTTTAACATGACAAAGACTTACCCTAAATATTAGCAACAACATCTGTGAGGTAGGGTCTTGGACTGAACAGCAACGTGAAAGCACACCGGGTTTCAGCTTTTGTCCTCTCTCTGCTTCCCAAGCATGGATGTAGCATTCATGATGGACTGCCTTCCTAAAATATAAGCCAAAACAAATCTTTCTTTTGTGTAGTTGCTTCTTGCCAGGTACTTCATTACATCGAGAAAAGTAATTAATAAACACAGAAATCTTAAAACTTGACCAGAAAGAAGCACAGAAATTTAAAAATAATCCAAAATAACAATAATAAAAAAATGATAATAATAATAATAATGAGAAAAAGATGAGGAAGACGCGAAGAGGAGGACAAGGGAGGAGAAAGGGTAGAGGAAAGAGGAGGATGAGGTGAAGAAGAAGGATGAGGAGGAGGAAGAGGGAGAGAAGGAGGGGGAGGAGGAGGAAGAGGGGGGAGGAGGAGGAAGAGGGAGAGAAGGAGGGGGAGGAGGAGGAAGAGGGAGAGAAGGAGGGGGAGGAGGAGGAAGAAGAGGAGGATAGGGATGTGATCGAGGAAGAGGGGTGAAAGGAGGAAGAGAAAGAGGATGAGGAGGAGGAAGAAGAGGAGGAGGAAGGAGGGAGGGAGGAAGGAAGGAAGGAAGAGAAGTAGTTGCCAGATTACTAATTTGGAAACACCAACTCTGTCTAGAACTGACAATCCTGTTATAAAAAACATATGTTAAAATTCTATCCCAGAAACTCAGTATATCATGAGCCAATTCTATATAGATCATTGTCCAGAAAGATCCAGGCATGAAAACCGTGACCATGCCAGGCAGCTTTTGGGCATGGCCTTCTGCACTTGGTGTAGCAAACTGAGATGCAAAGAAAAGAAATAAAAATAAAAATACTCATTTGATGTGTTAAACTCAGTTAAGAAATCAAAATACATATCCTTATATATACAGTCAGTATCCCAGTCACCACTCATCAAAGGAGCTTCTGTTGCACCAGAGACTAATATAACTTGCCCATGAAATGCCCATGCATAAGCAGCACATCTACAGTGCAGCCTCTATACCTAAGACTCACACAACAAGGAAAAAGGGATAAAGAGGACACTAATGAATCCCTCAGCTTTCATTAATGCCGCGCCTTTATGCAACAGAAGGCCAGTAACACAAAGGTCACAAATGGCTAAATTGTGGGGATTAGGAATCTACAGAATGTGGGTCCCTGGACAGGACTTTTATACTAAGTTTTACTCACTGAGGGCTCAGGGACCATTGCAAAAGAGGGGTAAGAAAGATTGTAAGAACCAGTGAGGCTGTGCATGACCATACGGAAACAGAATATTACAAGTTCCTGGGACTTTGTTCATATGAACCTACAACAATGATTTCAGCATGCTCCAGACCCATGCAAACACAAGCAAACAAAAATCCAGCATGGGGCTGGAGAAATGGACAGCAGATTCTAATCTTTGCTAAAGAAATATTGGCAGCTGATTACTGTCGGATGAGGATGAGCTAATCTTCCTAAAGCAAGTGTCTCTGGATAGGTAGACTGCACTGAGGTTATTTGGGGACATTAATTTGACACAATGAACCTTAACACAAATGAAAGAATGCAAAGATTCCACTTGGTGGGGGGTTATCAGGGGTTGCCAGTGAGGAAGGGGGTATAAATATGATTAAGATTGAGATATTCTGTATGAAATACATGATTCAATTATATATATTTATATATATATATTTATGAAACAAATCATATTTCTCTCAAGGAGAACATATATGATTTGTTAAAGATTTTATTTAGAAACATAAAAATGATTAGAAAATGTGCATAGAAGTTTGACCATAGAAGATATGTGATGTGCCTAATATTTTCAGGGCTCATTTTAACCTTTAAAATTCAATTTACAGATCTTTAAAATGGGCTTTTGTGAGGATATGTTCTTTTCTGTAAAATCTACTACAGTGTATTACACATAGTATCTCCCATTGAATGCTTAAAATGAAAAGTGGATGTCAAATATTATTTTGAGCCAAAATTTAAAACATATATTTATGTAGGCACATGGACACATATGGATATTCATTAAATGTTTTATTGGTGCTTAATACTTTTTCATATGAGAGAGATTCAGAGATAGAGTAAGCTGACAAGTTCTCAATGGCTTATGTGCTACTTGGGAAAAATGAAGACAGTAACCAAGAGAATCAAACAACTGCTACTAAAATGTATCTGATCAATATGGCTGGGTGCAGCGTAAATATTAAGCTGTGAATCCATCAAGTCGTAACTGGGATATTGGGATACAACTGTATTTGCAAGTCTTACTAACATAATTCTAGAACCCATTAGAACTTTTCCATCTTTAGTCAGGGATAAAGAGTTACACATCAGAGTAATGTGTATGCTGTGGCCAACATTTCTGCCTTTGTTTTTGTTAAAGTGTCAAGTATCCATACTCCATTTTATGTTGCATCCCATTTTCCATTTCCTGTTATTAGATCTAGAAAAGGATAAGTCCTCTTGTCACTTTCTGATGGTCAACCTGGAAGCAATTTTCTGTCTCTGCATCACAGATTCTTTTACTGTTATCCCATTAGTCTCTCTATTTGTATCATCAATGACTTTTGTTAAAATAGCTGTTCCCTATGTTCTCTGGTAATTTTTTTTCAAAATTCTTTTTAGAAAGACAATATAAATTTCACACATAATCCTGTATTTTAAAAAGAAAAGAAAATGTATGCTCTAGGTGAGTCCTAATTTATTAAACTACCGCAATCCAAATGGCTTTTATTCTATTGATTTGATCGAATCTTATCCTTAACCACTCTCAAATGTAGCACAGTTCTAATTTTACAGCTGTCATCTAAATAATATCATACCTGTAAGGCTACTTGCTGATTTAAAATCATTTGTTCATGACATGTGAATAGCAATGATATTTTATTATACTGAATAATATCTATGTTCTCTTTCCCAGTGTCAGAACAGGACATGAAAAGAAGATACAAACAAACATAAACTGACTTACCAAGATAAAGCTCATAACTTTAGTGATAGGATGTGTTGTCAAAACTAGCACCCATTAAGACATGTCAAAAGGAAATTAAATATAGCTGGATGAATTTCATGGTGCTCTATCCTTTGTAAATAACGATCATGACACAAGCAGAATTTAGCAAAATTTCACAGTTTCTGTTTAATTTCCTTTGCTTCCTAGTCAATCTCGCTGCCTTATCTCACCCACATAAATGTGTCTTGCATAATGTAGACATCATCTTTCCTTTTAATAATGTGTTACCAATCTGAAATATCAGAGGGAATTTTATACTGTCAAATTTAAATTCTGAATGCTATTTAATAGTGGTGTTCTAAGTTAAGGTGAAGTCTCAAAACTGTCTTCATGATCAATCCACAATGATTCACGAAATGACAAGTGATGAATTTAAGTGATATATACTGAGTACTTTAACAGTGCTGTTATTTGGGCTCTATGTCTCACCACTTGAAGAGTGAAATAAAACCACACAATGAAGTTGGTCTCCATGACTGGCTGATTACTAGACAATCTTACAGAACTGATGAAACAGGACTAGTGATGAGGCAGAGCATTTGGAAAAGTGCAGTGCTCTGTGTAAGGCAGTGACTAAGCCATGCATACATAACTATGTTCAACCTTATCCATGTGTCCTCTGCTCTAAATGAATAATTATCCACCTAGGTCGCCAGGTGCTGTATGGGAATTATGGCTTCGTAAGTTGAGAAAATGTTTCCCAACACATTTCCAATCACTGCTTCCCTTTCCTTGGTTGATCAGCATAATTGACAGTGAATTCTCTGTGGTCTCAATTACCATCTATCTCTCTTCATTAGGAAAATTGTTTTCTTAGCCTGGAAATTATCCATTATCCCTATACTCCTAGTCCCCCAAACCCTCTAAAATAATTGACTCAGAATATCTCTATCTTTACTTAAAAGCTCTTTAGCAAATCTCCATGATAATAACCTGAAGATACAAAATGGACATTTAAAGACCTCAGATTTCCAATTTCATGAAAATGTCATTTTCTTTGGGTGTACAAAATTACTTGCAGTTTCTTAAGCTGCCAGGGACTTTCCCCACACTCTGCTTCCATTCTGACTGTCCTTTTCTCGGTTTTTCCTCCATGATAGTTCCATTCTTTGCACTGCACTGCATAAGTCTTTCGGGGATGTTCTCTTCCTTTTCTGCCTGTCTATAGTTTGTGACTCTATTATACAATGTTTTGCAGTTAACTCTGGTCACTTGCCGAGGGATGCATCTTCCCCAAAATGTTTGAGGTACTAGAAAGCCTTGACATATTACAACGTAATTATATTACAACATAATTGCCCCCCTTGCTTGCTGGGTGCTGTATGGGCTGCCAGTACAGCTCCCATAAATGCCTATTGAGGAATTAATATCTACTTAGACACCCTGTCTGTGTAGGCTTGATGATATCCCTGTTACAAGACACACACACTCACACACCACACACACACACACACACACACACATACTGATAGGAAGATGATTTTAGTAAAAAGGATATTCGGAATCTTGGGAGAAAAATGTCTTCAGCATTTTTGCATGTGTTAAAAATGTGACACTAGCCCGAAATCAATTTTCTTACAGTGTACATCCCAACAAACTATTCAATAACAAGGTTCTAACCAGCTTGGCTTTGCATAATGAATATCACTAAGGATTCAGTTGCTGCACTTTCAGCAGCAATATACTATATTCTGCCATTAATAAACATATTATATTAAAAACATTTGGCAGAATATGGTCCCATGATCATAATAATTTGCACTCATGGCTCAAACTAATACCTCAAAGCACATCACAATGCATTCTTTGGTTGCTGTTAGGTCCCATATGCTCCTTAGTTCATCTTCATTCATTCTGTAAGAAGATGAGTTTATGGATTTCATTAAAATAATAAAAATAAGTGAAATGTTTAAAAAGAAATGGAATACTAAGCAGCATTTTATAACAGTCAGAGTAACTGAGGAACTGTTAATTGTGGCAGCAAGCATAATAAGAAAATATTTTCTCTAAGCACAAGTGCCATGTGTTCTGGGGGGCACAGAAGATGTTACTGATGATGTGCTAGATGGCTTTAGCTGTCAACTTGACACACCTGGTTAGAAGAAATCTCACCTGAGGAATCCCCTCCATTGGACTGGCCTGTGGCCATGACTCTGGGACATTTTCTTAATTGTTGAGGGATGTGGGTAGATCCAACCCACTGTGGGCGGTGCCACCCCAGGGCAGGTGGTCTTGTGTTATATAAAAAAGCAGGCTGAGCACTGGCCTAAGGAGTGAGCCAGTAAGCAGCTCTTCAACATGAGTTCCTGCAATGAGTTCCTGCCTTGGCTTCCTTTGATGAAGAACTGTGCTGTGAGAGAAAGAAACCCTTTCCTCTCCAAGTTGATTTTGATCAGTGTTGTTATCACAGCAATTGGAAGCAAAATAAGACAGAGGAAAGGTTAATTTCAATAATCAGGTCAACCTTGAGTCTTTAAAGTCATGTTTCTGAGAATAATTAAAGATGGCTTTTTGTGGACGAAAAGAGATTTTTCTGGTAGAGCTCTTAAAGCTCTACTCTATGGCATTACAAGACCCATCATTAAGCCTCAATGATCTCTTTGGAAATCTGTACATTCGTTTCTATATGGATTCTAAATTTAAGTTCCAAGAAAAACAGAGCTTTTACTATGCTCACCTTCCTTGGTTTTGTCTCTGCAAACACAGTTGCACAGCTATTTGTTTTGATCTGCAAAGCTATTTAATGTTTTTATAGCACAGCGTAGCATAGCATAGCG
Organism: Eospalax fontanierii; assembly: GCA_035773235.1. NCBI lineage: Eukaryota > Metazoa > Chordata > Mammalia > Rodentia > Spalacidae > Eospalax > Eospalax fontanierii. The sequence goes on from CM069536.1 coordinate 65,774,450, forward strand.
AAGGGTAATGCAGCATAGCACAATATAGCACACTGAGAGCGTAAGTACAGCTCCCACTGTTGCCTGGTTACAAATAGAAATTCATTTTAAAGATAATAGTCAATATATTTATTATTTCTTCTCATATTAGGTTTCATAATCTGTTTTGCAAGATTTTTATTCCAAATTATCAAAGTTAGTTCAATATAATTTGTTAAATACCCTTACAGTCTACTTAGTGTCAACAAGATCTGCTGGGATTTTTCCATTTCATTTTTTATATTTATCATATTTATATTTTCTATTTGTCCTATGTCAGAAGAATGAAAATTCTATCAAATCTGGTTATGTTATACCAAAGTATGGTATATACTTTTATGAATCAGAAACATGTGTACTTTGGCTAAATACAAAGTCAGGTTGGTGGTTATAAAGCTGATGGTGGGCCATTAATTAATGCTCTCCCTTTATTACTTGATAGTTCTCTCCACAACTATCTAACCCTCTAACAATGAGGGTTAGCCTTCAGGGGAAGAGGCTTTCAGGTCACTTCCAGTTCCATTGCTCAAAATCTACTCTCCAAAGTATGTCCTGTCTTCAGTAATAAAGTCTTACCTTGAAGTTTTAGGAGGCAATCAACAGCTATGGAAATAGCCTTTGTAATTTGGAGAGTCTCTTAGACCGCCCTGGCCAACAACTCAAAGGAAGGTTTCTCCTGTCTGGCACTGCTTCTTGTTATATAGCCTTCAGCTATGCCCCTGGGCTCATGTAGAGATATTGTATCTGTATGTGGAATTTGTCATTAGGTTGTTAGACTAATACAAATCTCTCTGTGCTTTACACTAGCTAGGCATTATTTCTCTTCACTTTTTTTCTCTCTCTCATTCTCATATTCTATCTAACCTTCCCTCCATGCCTTCCCAATTTAAAGTGTCCCTATTACCACATTTTTCCCTTTATACCAGCTTCCTAAGCCCCATCTCTCTTGAGCGCCCTTTTTTACTTTATCCCAAGGTTCCTTTCATAACTCTCCCCCTCCCTTCCATTTCAATACTCCCCTTTTATCTAGTCCTTGCTTAGTAACACCTGTCTTTTATTATTCTTTTCATCGAGGCTCCTTCTTTCCCTTTACCTCCCTGGTTTCTTTCCAGTTTCCTGGGTCAGGGAGTTCACATGAGGATACATATTCATATAAAAGTTTGGTGCTAGGATCCACACATGACAGAGATCTTGCATCATTAGTTGATTTTTTGTTTCTGATTCTGTGTTACCTCACTTAGCATAGTAGGTTCTAGGTCCATCCATTTACCTACAAATGTCATGATATCATTTTTCTTTACTGCTGAGTAGAACTCCATTGTATAAAGTGCCACATTTCCATTATCCATTTGTCAAATGAGTGTTACTTAGGTTTTTGCATCCCTTATCTATTCTGAAAAGAATAGCAACAAACATGGATGTGCCAATACCTCTGCAATAGGATGAGTCCTTTAGGTAGATGCCAAGGAATAGTTTAAACAAGTAAAATGATAGATTCATCTTAGTTTTTTAAGAGTTCTCCACACTGTTTTCCATAGGGCTTACAGAAGTTTGCAATCTTACCAGCAGTGAATGAGCATTCCTCTTTCCACATGTCCTCTCCAGTGTTTGGTATCATTTGTTCTCTTGATCTTAGTCAGTCTAACTGAGTAAGATAAAATCTTAAAGTTGTTTTAAGTTGCATTTCCCTAATTACTAACAATGTTAGCACTTTTAAAGATGTTTCTCAGCCATTTTTATTTCTTCTTGTGAGACCTCTCTGCTCAGATCCTTAGGTCATTTGTTTTCTGGACTCTGATTTTTTTATTTCTTTGTATTTTATTCATGTTAAACCTCTGTCAGATGTATCATTGGTGAAGATTTTTGCATATTCTGTGGATTTTCTATTCCCTTCCTTAGTTTTTTCGTTTGCTATACAGAAGTCTTTTAGTTTAATGAAATCTCACTTATTGATCCTTGAAGTTAATTCCTGAGTAACTGGCGTCTGATTTAGAAAGTCCTTTCCTACACCTCTATCTTGTAAGTTACTGCCAGTGTTTTCTTCTAACAGTTTCAGGTTTCATATTGAGGTCTTTAATCCATTTGGACTTGACTTTTGTGTAAGGTGAGAGATAAGGGTCTAGTTTCATTCTCCTATAGGTGGAGATCTAGCTTTGAAGTGCCATTTGCTGAAGATGATATCTTCCCTCCAGTGAGTGTTCTTGGCCCTTTTGTCAAATATCATGTGGCTGAAATTGCATGTGCTCATGTTTGAGTCTTCAATTACATTCCATTGGTCTATGTTTGTGCCAGTGTCATACTATTTTTATCACTATGGTTCTATAACATAGTTTGAAATCTGGTATAGTAATCCCCCATAAGTTTCTCTTTGTTCTCAGAGTTACTTTGGCTATCCAGGATTGTTTTATGCTTCCAAATGAATTTGATGATGTCTATCTCTAATTTCATAAAGAAAATCATGTGACTTTTGATTGGTATTGTGTTGAACCTATATATTGCTTTTGTTAGGATGGTCATTTTCACATTATTAATCCTTTCAATCCCTGATTGAATGCATGGGCAGTCATTCCATCTTCTGGTGTCCTGATCACTGTATTTGACCTTCTAAAATTTTCACTGTAGAGATCTTTAATACCTTTGGTCATGTTTATTCTGAGATATATTTCTTTTGAGGTTATTATGAATGGGAAAGTTTCCTGGTATTCTTTCTCCAACTGCTTGTTATTGATATATAGAAAGGCTGCTGATTTTTATTATCACCTACCACTTTTCTGAACGTGTTATTCATTTCTAGGAGTTTTCTGGTGGATTTAGCATCACTTTAGTATAATACCATGTCATCAGCAAAAAGTGATAATTTGACCTCTTCTTTTCCAATGAGTACTCCTTTAACTTCAGTCTCTTGTCTTATTTCTCTAGCAAGAGATTCAAGCACTGTGTTAAAAAAGAGTGGAGATAGTCGACAGCCTTGTCTGGTTCCTGATTTTATTGAGAATGCGTCCAGTTTTTCCATATTTGGAATGATATTGGCAGTGAGCTTTTTGTATATAACTTTAATTATGTTGAGATATGTTCCCTCCAGTTCAGTCATCTCTAGGACTTTTAACATAAATGCTTGTTGAATTTTGTCAAAGGCTTTTTCTGCATCTATTGAGACAACCATGAGATCTTTGTCTTTAAGTCCATTTATGTGCATTATTACATCTATTGACTTACCTATTTTGAAACACTTCTGCATCGTCAATTGAAGTTTGATTCTGATTGTATGCTTGATGTGTCTTGGTTGTTTTCATATTGGATATGAAAAGTGGGTTGGTCAAGGCTTCAGATTCTTTCTTTTTATTTTATATTGGAAGGACTAGATGGCTCTGCTTCAGGTGTTCAAGAGTTCCCTCAGAACACAGGTTAGGTAAGATCAGATGTTCTCATTCTCTCTCTTAAGATCTGGGTCCCTCTAACCAGCTGACATACCACAATTCAGGAAAACTTCTAGGAAGAAGCTGAATTCAGGCTTTCTCAGGTAGTCTGCAAAGTTTTGTGCCCCTGCAAAAGGGTACAGAAGCCGAGCCCTGCAGCAGTGTGTGCTGGGGGTGGTGGTGCAGATGGTACTGTGTGGGAAGATGGATAAGGTAGGATTTGGAAAACCTACAGCCCACCAAAATTAAGAGGGTAGTCCAGATGTCTGGGGGCTAAGAATAAAAGTGTGCCTGTGCCCAGGGCTAGATGGAGAATAAAATGGTGGGTGGGTTGGTTTGGAGTTGTTGAGGTGTGGAATTACAGTGAGCAGGATTAGATTTACCAGGGAAGATCTGATCTTATGAATTCAATGGCAGGTTGGAGGTAGGGATATTCTGTGAGGACTCTAAACAAGTAGGCTGAAAAATTGAGTTGATCTGAGTAAGGGGTTCAGGACACAGTAGGTGGATGTGGACTAAAAGAGTAGTCTAGGATCTGGGGTGCTAAGAGAATTAGCAGACCTGCGCCCAAGGCTCAAAATTTCATTTTGTTTTAAAGTTATCCCATCCTAGGTAGCCTGCAGAGGAGCTACAGTTTCCTTTCTTCTAAGATGCTTATTCTTGAGGTCCTGCTATCTAACAGGGACTCATGCAGAGTGTCATGGGTTGTGATAAAAAAGGGTCTAATTTTTCCTTGTTCTGCCCCATTCTTCTTTTATGGAATAGGGATGTTCACTCTGTGAAACTTTACATGGGAAGTATTTAATATTCATTTTTCTTTGTTGTTTGTTTGTTTTGATTTGTTTTAAAAGGGGCTAACATAAAAATTTGAACTTATTTTCTAAAAAGACTCTGACTTTAGACTAGTGACTGTCATCTGTAAGAATATGGGGACTTCCTATCCTGGACTAAATGTACTTTGTATTATGAGATGAACATGAAACTGGGGAGCAGAAATGGAAGTTTGGGTTTAACATGGTATATTTCAATGTCAAGTTGACCATGGTAGACTTTTGATGGATAATTTTGATTTTAAAATTAATGGGACTAGTAAATGCCTAGGACATTATGAAAACACACCTTTGAGTTTATCTGTGAGGGTTTCCAGACAGGATTAACTGAAGGGTAGAGTAGTCCTCAATGTGAGCCATCGTATTCTGTAGGCTGTGTCTCAGACTAAGTGAAAAGAATAGAAAAGAAAATAGAAAAGCCATGTGCTCTGATATCAGTCTCTCTGCTTCCAGTTCTACCAAGATGTGAAAGGTAAAGTTGTGAGAAGGACCAACTGGCATCTCGTTCTAAAGAGCTAACCCACTACCATCCTTCCTTACCACATCTCCCTAGTTAAACTATGAACTAAAATAACTTCCCTTTCAATTGCCTTGTGTCAGTTATTTAGTTACAGCCTTGAGAAAAGGAAATAACAGTAGGAGAAAGAGATCTTAGCATAGTCTGTACATTTCCATATGAAAAGGTCCCAAACCTTAGGAGCTTAATGGAGACTAACTATGAGTTCCAAGACTTTGGAATTCTTTGTGGGCCAATGAGACTCATAGATGTCTTAGGGGTGTTCTTTGCATGCAGTGGTTTATGAGTAGTTGATACCAAGTGTGGGGAAACTGAGTTTTTATATATATTACTTTTGTGCTATTATGTTGTATTAATGATCCCATTTCTCTCTATTCCCTGACCATAGCATATAACTTTGTCATGCAACTTCCTCCATTCTACTTTCAGACTCAGCCATTAGAGGCTGTAGTAAATGGGAATAGCAATACAGTGCAGTATAAAAACTTGGTGATTTCATTTCTATGAGCATCTAAATTTGTGTTTGCTAGGAACCTTGGATAGCCTACCAGAGGATGAAGCACATTTAAGCACAAAGGAGTCACTTGGCCAATATACCCCACATCAGCCAAGTGACAAGAGATCCTTTAAATATCTGAGTGATCCCTACTTTGACAAGAGAACAGAACTTCCAATTATGTCTGGCCTCTAGGCTGAACAGTAGTTGTGACTACTTATGTGAAGTCATAAAACTATGGGAATGATTTGGCATGCAGTTATTGTGGCAACAGTAACTGGTACGGCAATCTTCCAGCTCAAGTGACATAAGACAAGGAATGTGTGACTGCAGTGAGAGCAAAGGCAATAAGTGATCAAATGCAAATGACAGCCATTGAGGGTCATTTGGTTTCTGTTATCCATTGTCTTAACTGTACTTAATAGTTTCTTAAATGCAACTAAACATCTTTATTCTGTTACATGGAAGCCAAGATCAAGATTCTGCCCCATTGGCTAAATAATTACTTGAGTGCACACAGCTGCCAAGTGGCAAAGAGAATGAGAGCTATGCAGAACAATTTGTACCCGGCAATGGAAATCTGAAATTCGGTCCTTGACTCCCACTGAATTGAGGCGGTCACAGTGTCAAGACTGTACTTCCAATTACACAGGAGAAGAATGGTCAACATTGTATACAGAATGATCCAAGAGTCATGTAGAAGAAAGTCAAAGGCAGAAACATGGAGAGCATCAAGAATCAAGATTCAGTGATTGATCTCAAGTAAAAGAAATAACAGTCATGGGAAGGGTGGGGATGTAGTTCAGCTGGTAGAATGTTTGTCTAGCAGCCATGGAGACCTGGGATGTGTGATGCCCCAAATGCATAAACTGGGTGTGGTGGGGTATGCCTGTAATCTCAACACTTGGGAGGTGTCCTGAGACAGCAGGCTCAGAAATTTAGTTATCCTCAGATATATAGTGTGATTGAGGTCCGCCCGGGCTAAATTAGGAAGAAAAAGAGGGACGAATTTGAAAAATGTAGAAGTTAGGCAATAGTAAATCAATCAAAGAAGTTAGATTAACTTAAGCACTGATGGTTTCTGTCGCCTTCCTCAGTTCCAATGCTATGGTAGAAGACAGGCTATCGTTGACTGAAAAGCATTGGAATTAAAATTGTCAAAAATATAATTGTGGTCTATGTTTTTCTATATAAGAAGAAAAATAAACTAGAAAGAAAACTACATGTATTATGACTAAAAAGAAAGAGTAGAAAAGGTATTACTGAAGAGTATGAAAGATGGTTACTAATAGGGATACATGGCTTCAGAGGCAGAAAGAAATGTAGCAAAGACTGAAATGTTCTAACTGAATAGCGAGGTCTCCCACCAAGTAAAAAAAAAAAACATATAAAAAATAAGAGGCGGGTCCTCAGTAGCTTGGAAGGTATGGGTTTTCATGGCAATTTGGCAATGCCTTTGCTCATTCAGGAGATTATATTGTTGATAATGAGAGTCATAGAAGACAGGCAGATGGTGGATTTAGGGAGATGCTAGGAAACTGGAGTTTATAGAAGTCAATACTGATCAGTAAGGCTAGAGACTAAATTGTGTTGAGAGACTGTGAATTTGAGCATTGCCAAAGTGCAATACTGGGTTGTGCCATATTGGCAAATGCAGGAATAAATTACTTTTGTCAGTGGTTGTTATAGCATACTGAAGGCAAACAGAATGGGACAGTGCACGTAGCAGGTGAGATCAGCAACTTTGCGTGCCTTGGATTGAACATACGGAGAAGGACCTGATGTTTGAATGACATTAATAAGAAATGCATGTTTTTACCCAAATCTGATAGACCTTTCTCTGTTCCTTGAAAACGGCAAGCACATTTATAGTCTGTGCCTCATTCAGTGTTTCCTCTGCCTCCAACAGTCTTTAGCAAGAATGTACTGTATGTCATTTATTATTATAACTCAGATTTTAGCTGAGATGTCACATAGCTATGGGTGCTAGCTGTTCTAAAAAGATAGGGTGGGTCATTACCTTATTTTCTCCATTCCCTGAGTCCATCAATTATACTGCTCACTATAGTGTAAACCACTAAAACAATTACTTGATCTCAGCCCCTTCTCCTTGTTAACCTGGTGCCTGGCACCTTAGAAAGATTAATAATTACTCGTGGTCTATTCAATGATATCCTTAGAGAAGATGAGACAGGAGATATGGTGGGAGAACCAATTCTAAAAAAGGAAAATATATACACTCTATCCCCAGGGCAGATGCTAGAGTTTACCATACATGAGGGACATCATCATTTAAAAGTTAAGGCCAAAATCCAGATAATTTAATTGTATCAGCAAATACTTTGTTTTCGCAAAATATATATATATATTTTTATTTTATTTTATTTTATGTGTATGAGTGTTTTGCGTACATGAATGTAAGTGTACTCATGTCATGCAGTGCCCATGGAGGACAGAAGAGAGTGTCAGACCCCTGAAACTGGAATAATGATGGTTCTAGCATTCCAACCCAGGTCCTCTGCAAGATCAGCCAGTGCTCTCAACTGCTGAGCCATCTCTCCAACCCTACAAATACTTCCTTAAATCAACTGAACTTATATTTCAGAGGAAGACAATAAAACACAAATCTGGCTCATCAGTAACCACAATGAGTTTCAAAGGAAAATTCACTATAGTTATGGAAAGCGGTGAATATTACCATCTCCCAATCTGTGTGATGTATAAAAGGAAAATGGTCAGGTTTCATTTATAGCCCTTACAGATACTGCGGCCCCAGAGAGTTCTGCTATATAAATTAAACAGAATGGTCCTTGAGAAAAGTAAGGTTAGTTTAGGTAAGTGTGTGGTAAAAGTGAATGATTGGGGAAAGGACTCCCTAGTTCCTACCCTTAGAAGAGAAGGTATTGCTAGTTGATGGGAAGAAGTGTCACTCTCATTTGGAGATGTTTGGTTGGTAGTTTGCCCATGTCCAAGTGGATGGCCCCATACCCCTACACATATAAGCAGCAGTAATTGGACTCAGAGGGTTACTAAGAACAAAAACTGAAGGACGTGAAGTTGGAAGCATGACAGGGTAGTGGCTCTAGGAAGAGTTAGAGGAAAATAATGGCAGATGGGTATAATCAAATTATATAAATGTATGAAAACTTAAAAAAATAAATAAAAATATTATTCAAAATGATGATTGATTAGCTACAGGTTCACATGGTCTTTATATTCTTATCATTTTCTGGATCTTCAGCTTAGTAACAGCATGAACTGCAGAAATGCATATGAGGTTTTAGGTTCTGAATCAGAGACAAAATGGCGGACCTAGTGATCACAGCTTAGAAAGAGAAACATATCACTGATCAACATTTTGGGTTAGGGAGGAATGGAAAAAAATCAGCATATCCTTCCTTCATTTGACATAATCTGTTGCCTTAATAAAAATGTTGACAGGTCTGCAACTTTTCTCTCCACTGAAGTAACCACAAGTCATATGTGGCAATTCAATGTCAAATAGAAGTAATTAAAATGAAATAAAATTGTTATGCCTGGCTTTCAGTCACATTTACAATATTTCAAGTTATAAGTAGACAGTTCATTTGTAGTAAGTTCTCAATTATGTAAATTATTCAGTAAGCTGTTGACTATTTACTGAAAAATATGGACATAAAACATTTTGAGTATTTTATATATCTTGTATATTTTTACTCTCAATATGTCCTATAGTTATTCCTCTGAGATACAAGATTACGTTAATATACATGTGTGTTCATCAACACTATATCTATAAACCTACATACATGTTTAACCACTACCTTTAACTGAAGATTCTTATGCTAGCTTCTTGACTATCTCAGGTTGCTTTGAGTTGCCAAAGTTGCCAAAGCATGTGCTTAACTCTGGGTGATCTGACTGAGCCTCAAATATTTCCATAAGATTTAAAAATGTTCTGAGGACTCAAGGTAGGAGAGTCAGGCAAAACTACATTCTTTAATGGGTGAATACATGCATAAAAGGCCCAAAATGGTGGTAAATGTCCCATTTTGGACCTTGTAACTCCTTATTTTGTCATTTGTCACACTGGATTATGTAAATAGACTTTAGAACTTTTTTTTTTAATTTAGATCATTAGAAGAGTCACATAACTGCGTGTCAACCTTCTTCACTGAATTCCTTTCTTTGGCTTAAGCATTTACTAATATTCCTTTCCTTGTCACCACAATAATCCTCATTTTGTGTTATAAAATTTCCTTTTCCACATTGTAACCATCTTTATCCACTAAATCTCTTATGACTTAAGTATAAAGTTCATTTTTAATTATCCAAAAATCAAACATATAAAGAAGATATGAAATAAACAAGGACTGTAACTTCTGCATGATGGTGATATGTGCACACGTAAAGATTCTCAGTAAGCAAAGGGCTAGCAGCTTTGCAGTAAATTATTTTTGGAATTGAAAACAGAAAAACACAACAAATGTACATAACCTTTAAAAATCTTATTACTATTCTTGTGTTGAAGAAGGAAGCTATGTTAACCAGATGGCAAAAATGCCAGGCTTCATAACTTCCTAGAATGTGTTTCTAAAAATCAATTAATATATAATTTAACCTTTATAATTTTGGTAGATTTGTGGTGTCATCATGAGCTGTATAATCTTTGTAATTTTCTGTGAAAAATCTGCAAGAATAGTACCATTCAAGAGTATACTAACAAGTTATAAAGTCTAGTATTGACTTAGACTTATAATCAAAGATATGCCCTATTATATTTCTTGTTTGCTAGCAATCGAGGCTAGGTAGTTTTTGCAAAACTGTTTCCAACCTAAAATGAGAAAGGAGTGGTCGCTAAAACTAAAATTGGTACAGGGTAAGTATGATGCTTGTACCCTATCTGCCCCCCTGATGTTGAAAGCCATAATCCTGACAACCCAACTGTTTATAAGAAAGGTTTGTCTGGCCCAAGCCTTGCCACAATTTGTGAGGAAATAGAGGAACTATTACTTTAGTCAAGTATTTTGGAATAAAAGGGATACAACTTCTGTATGGTTCATATTAATTCCAACTTTGTGAGTCTGTGTCTTTCCCCTGAGCGAAACACACTTTCTGGCTATAGCTGTCTACCACACATTCTCAAAATGCCTGGGGCAACTGTGACCTGAGCTAATGAATTGTGGAAAGATAATTTTCTCTGCATTTTTCCCCCTTTAAACAAATTACAGTCTCATATTTCAACTAAATGACCTTTCTAAAACTCCACAGTGGCTAATTATAAGAGAACAAGGAGCATTTACTATTAACAGAAATGAGATTAAGTTTTGCTGTAACCTTGGAAGGCAACACAGCCAATGATGTTTCTAATCCGAGGTGATTAGATGGGGTTCTCCTCCAAAGGCAGTTCCGAAGGTTCCTGGCGCCGTGCTGCTGAGCCGAGTCTATTCAATGCCAAGAAGTCAGAAACTTCAAATCCCCTGCCTGTTTTTATGCTGCTAATAATCTTCCATTTAGAACCACTAGAAGGGAGGGTGGAAGTAAGAAGCAGCAGAAAGGACTGGTAAGAGAACAGCAGTTCAAGGAAACTGAAACAGGATAAGGTAAGGGAGAATAAATGAAATACAACTATCCATTTTCCAAATGCAAAAATTGTATAGCAATATAAAGTACAACACTGTGTGCTCAAAACGCAGATTGCAATAAGCTTTTACTTTGTGGCAATTATAGTCAAGCTGGACACAGAGGGGGGAAAAAAAAAAACAAGAAAATAAACACTAGCATGTAATATATGAAGTGATCCAAAAAACTATTTTATAGTACACTAAGGATCCCCCTAAAAAGACAGAATGGCTTCCAAATAGATATGATTGAGTATATATGTAATCTAGCATCCTAGAAAAGATGAAGGGGTGCTCATGAAATTAAAGACTCTGGAGTATGGTAAGTGATGAAAATGTGAATACACTGGGTGCTGATGTCACTAAATATAACAAGAAGAGAGCAGAGAGGGCAGGTATTGAAGACAGGTGGAAGGTTTCATACTATCTACCACTGCAGATCCCTGCTTCTGCTTTTTTTTTTTTTAATGTAATGAAAATCATTTTGTGTGCTTTGATTTATTGTGCAGGAATAGATGGCTTAGCCATGAACAAAATGGGAAAAGTAGAAATAAATGATACTTTTGTGTCAGACAACGCTGAGATTTTGCTGATGGTGGATGTGCACAGCAAAAGTGTTATAGAAGGTCTGACCTGCATTGCGGAGGGAAGATACAGGAACTTTACTTTTGGATTAAATGTGGAGTGTGGAGGAAACGAAAATATACCCAAGAGTTTTGACTTAAGCAAGCTCAGTTATGAATTTAATTGTAACAAGCCATTTTAGACCCTAGAGCTTTGAAAAGAGACCAATGTTAATACAAAGGGGGATATGAAATATCAGATAATGGTGAAGATACGGGATGAACGTAATAGATATATAAGATAGATGACAGATTGCTGATAGATGATAGATAATTAATTATAATAAAACAGTTAATTGATTATATAAGATTAAAAGTTCCCAAATTTAATACTCTAAATCTGCATTAGGCAAACTGGTAGACAAAGTATATCCAAAACATGCTCTCATTCCAAACCTTAGCACTTTTCAACAAGAAGAACCAATGTATCCATTTGTATCCAAAAGTTTGAAAAATGTCATGCCCAACACGTGTTACCTAACACAAGAAGTCCTTCCACCCTCTTGTTCTGCTGAAGCTTTCAGTTGATTGATAGGAATTTATCCAGACAAACAAGGGGCCTTCTTGAGTCCATCTACTAATCTAGATGTTGCTGTCACAAAGGAGTGCCATCAATCTTACCTAGAATAAAGTATGGATAAACATCTTGGTAACAAGTGTCCCTTCTATCTTGACACATAAATACTTATCATTACTGGAAGTGGAGGTTTCAGCTGTAAAATGAGTGAGATGAATGAGGGAAATATTTCACAAAGAAGAAACTAAAAAGCCTTGAGTTAATATTTAAATCCCAATCTTATATAAGTTAGAGCTGCTTGGAGAAGAAATAAAAGAATAACCAGAAGTTTTGTGTTGATCCAAAGACAATTTGAAATTTTTCATTAGCACTCTATATCTCTTGAATGAAATTCAAATGTCTGAACTTTCTTTATAATAATTATCCATGAAATAATTGTTACATTTTAACTATGAGCTTGGTAACCTTTTCCACAATCTGAATGTGCATTCAACCCCAACTTTACCTCTGTTATAGTTCAAATGCAATATTATATTTTATATGCTGACATCATGGTCTATATTCTCCTGATATCACAGATTATTTTTTGACAGCATTTTATAATAAAAAATACTTTTTTCTCAAAGTTAAAGAAGCTGAAAAGTTCCTAAATCTTGTGGAGGCAATTCAGATGGATGAATGGAGTTCATAGATAAGAAGTGGATTTTGAGAAATGATGGTGTTCCATGGAAATGAAAAGCAAAGGGCCAAGGAAGAATGGCAGATAATGAGAGTTTGTCTGTAGACCCCATGCTGGCGGGATCAAATGTCCTCAAAGAAAGCCACATTTCTTGTGATGGCAAGAGAGATGGATATTCTCAGGAAGAAATAGCAAAATATTATATCAAAAGGCTATTGTTTGGTATATTTTTAATGTTCAAAATGACTGAAGTTCTATGCTTTTCTCACAGAACAAAGACTGAATATAGGAAATTCTGTTTTGATTTGGTTACTTATACATAATTCTCTAACATTTCCAGTTTATTGGTTGTGTATTGTCCTTGATATCACCAATCATTGTAGCAAGACACTTGCAGCTTTGAGCAATGTGTTCTCAAACTACACCGAGTGAAAGAGTAAAATAATAACGGGAGGCAGGACTTCCTTCACCCTCTTGTACTTTTTATGCAAAAAAGTCTTCCCAGAGTCTGTGACCTTCTTGCCTAAGCCAGGTACAAGGAGGCTGTGTTATTCTCACATATAATGAAAATTCAGTCAAGAACTGTGTGTCCCTTTAAATTATATATGCCATTTTGCTTTAATTTTGATAGTTTTTACATATCTCGAAATTTGTACATTTCTTTTAAGTTTTCTTATTTATTAGAATAAAGAATTTTTAAGTATGTGCTTAGGATTTTCTGAATTACCCCTGGGTATCTTTTTTTAATTTCCCTTTTTTATCCTGAGTTTATTAAATTGGATCCTCTTTCCCTTTCTTTGGTTAATTTGCCCGGAAGTTAGTCAGACATCTTACTGGTTTCAAAGACCAAACCCTTTCTCTTATTTTTTGTTTTGTTATTTCTATATCATTAATTTTATCCCTAATTTCATTTATTTCTTCCCATGAACTCTTTTTAAAAATATTTTGAGTTTTTGTGCATTTCAAAAACTAGATAAATTTTATTTTAGACCCCCTCCCCATCAGCACCCCTATATAACCTCCTCCTACCAGAGTTCATGCATTCTATCATATCGGTTAAATCCTGTCTGGTCAACCTTTTCTACCAAGATGTCCCTCAGTACAAGTTCATCCAGTGAAGTCTAGTCAGTCTACCTAGAATTACTCCCATAAAGATCTACTCTCCCGATAATTTCTCTGCAAGGGTTGGGGCCTCCTGTCTATTTTCCCAGTTCTATGTCAGGTTTCTGTCTGATTGAGTCAGCATGGGTCTTGTGTATGCTGTCTCTACTGTCCCTGAATAAGACTCTTATATTAAGCCTTACCCACCCATGGCTCAGGGACCATTGCAGAAGAGTGTGTCGGAAGGATTGAAAGAGCCAGGGTTGGTGCATGAACAGAGTAATAGAGGCTTTCCGGCCTCTGGGAACTTGGTCATATGAAATTGCAATAATGTTAGCTGTTATTTGTTCTTGATTTTCCAAGTCCTTCAGCTGGAACATAAAATTTTAATAATAAATGTCTCCAATTTTTGATGTAGGCACTGAGTGCTAGAACTTTTCCTGTTAGGTATGCCTTTATAGTGTTACATAGTTTGGCAATTTTTACTTTCAACCAATTCTAGAATTTTTTTTTAAATTGCCCTCTTGATTTCTCCCTTGATTCTATTTTCAGCCAATAGTATATTTTTAAATTTCCATGAATTTGTGTATATTTCCAGTTTCTGTTGCTACTGATATGTAAATTTGTTCTTTTGTCATCAGTTATAATCCAGGACGTTATTTCAATTTTCCTAAATCTCTGGAGACTTGCTCTTTTTGTACTAATATGTAACCAATTTTGTAGGAAGTTTCATGGGCTGCTGAGAGAAATTGTGTTTTTAAAATTTGGGTGGAATATTCTCTAAATGTATGCTAAATCCATTTGGTTTATGATGCCACTTAATTCCAAGGTTTCTCTGTTTGTTTTTATTTTCTGGATGACCTATCTATTAAGGATAGTGGCTTGCTTAAGTCGCACATTATCACTGCAGGATTCAATATGTAATTTCATTTATGAAATTGGGTGCCTTGGTTTGGTACATATATGTTTAGGATTGTAATATCCTCTTGATACTTTGTTTCCCTTAATGAGTATGAAGTGACCTTCCCTGTATCTTCTGACTAGTTTTAATTTGAAGTCGATTTTATTGGCTGTTAGAATAGCCAGACCTGACTGTTTTTCATTTCCATTTGCTGGAATACCTTTTTTCTTTCTTCTAACCTAAGGTGGTATCAATGGTTCTTGATAGGGTATTTTACTTGGAGACAGAAAACTAATGGATCCTGTTTTCTAATCCAGTCCTTAGTCTGTATCTTTTTATTTGGAAAATGAGACCATTGATACTGAGAGTTCTTATTAACTAATTTCCATTCATTCTTGTTATGCTGTTACTGTCATGTTGCATTCTTAGACTTCTTACTTACTGTTACCTCTTGAGAGTGCTTGATTTTCTCCTCAGACCAAAATATTCCATCAACTACTCAGATGATATTCTGATGAGGCTACTTTTATATGTGACTTGATCTTTCTCTGTGATTGCTTTCAATAGCTTTGATGTATATATTTAATATTTTGACTATTATATGATGTGGGGAGTGTGCTTTCTGGCCCTATCTACTATTTATGTACTTTATACTCTAATATGTACCTCTTTCATTAGATTTGGAAAATTTTCTTTTATGATATTGTCAAATTTATTTTCTGTTCATTTTTTTCGCCTTCTATATCTATGATTATTAGGTTTGGTCTCTTTGTATAGCATGTCAAGGTCTTGCCTATTCCATTCATGAGTTATTTTAGATTTGACATCTTTGAGTGATCCACTTCTTCAACCTTATCTTCAAGTCCTGATGGTCTTTGTTCTATCAGATCCAATCTACTTTTGACCGTTTCTTCTGAACTTTGGTTTAAGTTCCTGAGTTTTTCATTTCAAGTTTTATATCAGTTTGACTTTCCTGCAGAGAGTCTATCTCTTTATTGGATTCTAATTTTGTGCCTTTATTGTTTTAGTTATTTCATCCAACTGTTTCTGTTTTTACTGTCTTTTATTCATCTATTTTTTATTTCCTTGAACATATTTATAATTGCAATTTTGAAATCACTTTCTTGTTCTTCAGCTAGACTGTCACTCTCAGAAAACATTATAATTTCTGAAGGAAGAATATTGTCTTGAGTATTCATGTTATCTATATTTTGTAATGAAACGTAGACATCTGGACTTGTGTTATTAGTGATGTTTTGGTATTGGTAAGTGAATCCCTCTTTCTCTTTGTTGAATGGGGGTTTATGTTTTTACTGGTTCCCCAATTTGTCATGGTGTGGCCCAGCTGACTCGTGTGGTATTATGTGTAGGGATCACTTTGTGTTGATGTGAAAATGGGGTATAGAGAATTATCTTAGTTTAGCTAGGGATCAGTGCAGCATTTGATCTTGAGGTTCCAGGACAAAATCCTGGAAAGACAGGGTGGGCTGGGTGCATGCTAAATAAGCATTTTGACAGATAAGTCTGTGTGACTGTGTTGATTTTTCATTGGAGGGAGGGGATGACTTGAGTAGTAAACAAGAAAACATGTTAATATCACTCTTGAATGGATCTGTCTGGTGTAAGGTACAGCCTGCACAACATGAGCTCCACCTGGGAGTATGCAGCTGACTGCAAGAGAAGGTGATAATCTGTAGAACTAACCTACTTGCACCAGTACAAAGTTCTCACAACTCCAGTTAGACCTGGGGAGTTGTTTGGTGAAATGCAAACACTAGTTCCAGATTTCCTACAGGTCTGAGAGAACATAAAGGTTTATGAGGTGCAAGAAACTGGAGTACCTGAGAAGTCCAGACACTGAGAGGTTATCCAGGGTTGGAACTGGGATGCTTACAGGTATGACATAATACACAGATGTGGTGGGACTCATAAGTATAAACGATACATAGAGTTATGTAGTGGAATCTTAGGGCTAGGAAACATAGCAGACTGGAGGAACTTGCAGGTATGTGACCTTAGCAGCCCTGAGAGGTAGGATAGCAATACGTGGAGCATTTTCATTTGTTTAAACCATTGTAGATTTGAACAAAAGAACAAATTCTATAGGATAATCAGTGTGACTGACATTTAACCTGTATTTTGTATCAACTTGTTAGACAAACACAATCCATTTTTTTGACAGCTTCTGTCTGTTTCTACAGAATGTATTTTGCTTACATATGAATAAAAGACTGACCTATAAATAATAAAGGACAGTACTCATCCTTGCAAGCAAATTAGTGAATAATTTAATCTTAAAAATGGAAAACATTCCCTCAAAACTTTTAGAGCATATGCACACATTGCTTAGAAATCCTCTATGAAGCTTGTTCCTACATTCTCAATTCACCTGCTTCCAGTGAAGAGGAAATTGTTATATTAAAATTCACCCCTTGTGCTGAGCATGGTAGTGCATGTCTTTAATCCCAGCACATAAGAGGGAGAGACAGGTGGATCTCTGTAAGTTTGAGGCTGTCCTGGTTTACACAGCAAGTTCCAAGCCAGCTGGGGCTAAAGGGAGAAACTGTCTCAAAAATACCAAGACAAAAGAAAACAAAATCACTCCTTAAATTTCAAGGCAACACATATTGTAAAAAATTCCGTGGTAATATCCATTCAGTATGTCCATTTTTACTTTTCTCCTTCTAATCAAATATTTTTTTCCTCTGAAATCCTAGTTCTTAAAGATGACTGACATGCAAACACATAAATTATATTTTTTCATTTTATAAATGAAACATTCTGGTCTTTCTTCATTTAAAAAAAAAATTCTCCTTCATCGTTTTCCCTGAGCTTTTTAGAGAGTCAGGTTTACCAACCTTCCTCCTACAGTCCTGTGTGCTTATTGTGTTCCTGTTAGAGAATGAATTTTTCTTGGATGCATACACCAAATTTGATCAATGTACCCAAGATCCATGTTGAGTTCAGTGGTGACCCAATCACCCTCTGGCTCCCATTAATCTTACAGTTGGCAAAAAATAGTCTGCAACATTTCAACCTGACCTCCCTCTTACACTCTTGAACCACATGCTTCTTGACCCAAGTGCCAGATACTGCATTTATCTCTATTAAATGTCATCTTCTTAGATTCAACCCACAGTTGCTGGCTGTCAGAATGCATTTGAATCCTGACTCTGTCTTCCTGCATATTAGTTATGTCCTTGATCTTGTTGTCAGCCACAGATTTGATAACATGTCTTTGTCCTCATCCAAGTCAATGATAAAAATGCTAACAGGACTAAGTCAAGGAATAAACACTGCTTCTGGCAGCCTTCCACACTGTGAATGCTGTGCATATCTGAATTATATACAACCCCTTTGAGAAATTATTCAGCTGTATTATAATTCTATACATTATCTTATCTCATATATACAGACATTTTGAATATGGCTTCATCATCTTCTTGGATACAGTTGGCCTTATTTCTAGAACCTGTTGGCTTCCAAGATTAGTAGGTTTTAGTTCCTTATGAATATCGACATCCAGTTTCTTCCACAGGGCAGAAGTTTTGTGATTTTTTTTTTCCTATCATTTACCCGAGGTATGCTTTTTCTAGATACTTACATTGTTCAACACTTATCATTCAGGTTCCAGCTCACATATTCCTTCCTGGATTGCCGTTTTTTCAGCTGTAGACATTTTGGACTATGTAATTCTTTGTTATAGAGGATTATTCATAAGTCTTTTCCTTTAGTTGTTAGTATATGATTGTGTAATTCCTATATTAAATGTATTTTTTAATTGATGTTATTTTTCTTTGTTTGAGAAAAGATCATTCTATGTACTCCTGACTGACCTAGAACACATTCTGTAGACCAGACAATCCTCTGTCTTGCAACAATCCTTCCACCCTTGCCTCTAGAGTGCTGAGATTATACAAGCACTTCAACATACTGTCATCTTGATGCTCTTTTGAACTGTAAATATCGTCTTTGAAATGTAAATTATTTTGGGAATATACAATTTTACTGAAGGTAGTAAAAATGATAACACTGTAGAGTTAAAGTTCCCATAAATAATGAAACCTAAGCCTCCAACCTGGGAGCTCAAAGTCCTCCTCCATTATTTCTTGGTACTGTTTAGGATTAGGATTAGGAGGCATTTGCATATGAGGCAAGTGTTTTACCATTAACTTATATCAAAAGATCCAGAGTTAATATTTAAAAGATCCTCACCAGTACCAAGAAACAATGGAGAAAAATTCCTTCCACGAGTGGAAATATTTAATATCAATTGTTAATCAAATTGTATTAAGCACATATTTTAAAATACCTGTTCTATAAAATACCACCCTTCTATATACCTGTCGTTATACTAGAGCCATTTTAGACAATTTATCTATTATATTACAGGTCAATAACTTTCTCATTTTGCTTAAAAATGTCTTTTTGTGATAGTACTATTATAATTAGAAAAGTAACATGTTTATAAAATTGCACTTCATAATCATATTCATCCATCTAAAATTAGTACACCTAGAAGCCAGGCTACATTACATGAAACAATTTCATATAAAGACTGGATAAAAAGAGCAAGGGATTTTCCCTGGCATGTCCTCTGTGACTTATGAGTGATGCCAACAAAGGGGTCTACGGTTTGCCTGCTTCTGCAATTCGACTGGTTCATGTCTACTTTAATCTACTTGCCAAAATAAGAGTGTATCTTTTACTTTAAACCTATCTACACATCTCCAAGAAACCCCGTCTGCCTAATAACCATCCATGCAACACTAAAATAGATTGAACAAATAATCCTTGGACAGTTCTTCTAATATAACTTCCCTAAGGTTCTACTGTGTCTTTTAGAATTATGTGGAGTTTTCTGTAGCAAAATGTGCACCTATTTATAATGAATTGGATATTACTGGATTAACAGTGAATTAATGGTAGACACCTTATTTTCTTTGACATTTTTCATGATTTTACTATTAATAACAGATCAGTAAACAGATATAGAAAAAATGTGTCTCTTATACCTCCATCTGAGCTGATAGATCATTAATGTCATTTATTACCATTAGGAGAAATTACCAAGATGATAGCAACTTTGTGTTTGACTTTTACAAATGATTAAAATGAGACAGAAAAAATGTAAGGAGTTGTGTGACAACTTGTCAAAATTATAAATGAATTCTCATTAGAGTGTAAGATGTCATTGAAAATAGTTTTAATCCATACAAAATCTTTCCCAAGGTATTAACGTTATGGGTTGAACTAGAAGCATTAGTAACCATCTGTATAAAAGAAATTATCAGGCTCATTTCACTGGGAGTCAAAGAACCATACAATTAAGCAAATGGATTCTGTACTCCATCTTAGAAATCACACATCCAATTTCTTTATTTAGAACTCAAGCCTTGTGCTCCCAAGCATACTTTCACAACAGAATTTTACTTTCTCTGTTTTCATGGAAATATTTATATGTATAGGTGTTCACATAAGAGAGCATGTACACACCAATTGCACTACTGTGAGTTAAGGTACTTAAATTATATGTCCACATTTCCGCTCGTTTGATTTATATATAAATATTGATGAAATATTTTATTTCAGAAGTTCTGTAATGTACTATATTTATGTACTCTAGTCATACACTGTAGATATTTATACTACACCATAAATCATATATAGAGCAACACTTAAGTACACACACACACATGGTGTACATACATGCATATATATATTATATAATATATAGATTGATATAGGTAGATCAAAATTTACTCATGACAATATTTCTTTTAATATATCAGGAATCATAAGGAAAATAATGTGAAATTTTATGTTAAGCATTTTGTGCACTGCCTTATTTTAAAAATAATCAGCTGTGATTCAGTAGTCACACTAATGAAAATATTTGCCAAACATGACTTATCTACAAACATTTATCTATTGATTTCTCATAATATGTCATGAAGAAAACTCTCTCCATATATACTATTCCTGCTTGTGTATCCATCGCCTAGAGTTGAGTAAGTCACACAGTTTGTTGCTATTTCAAACATCCCAATGGATGATATCTCAGGTGTCCTCTCTAACTGCATGAGCTGGCTGTTGAAAAGTCACTGAATTTGGAGTGAACTGACATGTAGACCTGGTCCCAGTTGTACAACAAATGAATGATATGTTCTGCTTAACTTATTGAGTCTCCACCCACACGTTATGACATTTGAATGGTAAAACTGTAAAGCAGTTACAGTGGACAGGTCTATCACTTGTTAGTATTTTCAATGACATCGACAACACATTGTGGATACGAAGCATATGGTAGATTTTAGAGTTTGAAGTAAGGGGGTTTGTGAAATGAATTTGTAATCTACTTAGGCTAACAGTCACATGTTTGGGACCTGGGGATGTGGTTCAGGTGATAGAGTGCTAAAGTATTGTATTAGTTACTTTTCTGTTGCTATTATAAAAAATATCATGACCAAAAGCAACTTATAGAAGAGTTTATTTTGGCTTATTGTCCCCGAGGGAGAGCTCATAATGTGGGGAAGGGCTGGACAAAAGGTGACTGGAGTAAGAAGCTGGTTTATCATATTTTATCTGCACACAAGAAGCAGAAAGCAGAGCTAGTGAGCTGAGGCTATGAATTCTCTCTCAAAGATTTCCCCCAGTGACATACTTCCTTCAGCAAGTCTCCATGTCATAGAAAGCTCTATAACCTCTCTAAAAAGTGCCACCAATTGGAGACCAGTCCAAGTGCATGAGCATATAGAGGCCGTTACCCATTCACACAACATATGTGACACAACCCCTTGGACTATATCCATAGTACCTCATAACTTGGGTCTAGTGGAATATGCCTTCAGTCTCAGCTCGAAGAAGGTAGTGGCTGAAGAATCAAAGAAGGTCTTCTTCCATCTTGGATTAAATTGGAATTTGGAGGGTAGCCTTAGCTAGCAGAGATTATGCTTCAAAAAACATGAAACATTTTGAATGAGAGCACTTCTCAGTGTGAAGTTTCAAAGTCAGCAATGTAGTCCTTGTGCCAAATATCTAGACAACCTTAAAGGATGTCATGAAATGTCCATGTAACTAAAGTGTATTGAAGTTGCTCTATTTTTATTTCACTTGTTAAACTTTAAACTTATTTTCATTTCACTTCTTAAACAATAGACTCACATATTGCTACTAGACTTATTCTCTGCATGGAACAACATAATCATGATACTTCAGCACTTAGCATAGACTGGAAGAAACCAACATCCTGCCTAGACAAGCAAGGTAGAGGAAGAAAGAGATCACAGCCAGAATGGTCAGGTCATGCCATGGACAGAAAATCACATGGTTACTAAACAAGTCCTCAAAAGAGGGGGAGTGAGCACAACTCATTTTAAAGTAAAAACAGTTCTGTGAAAGGTAAGAACATTAATTCATCCAAAAGGGGACAGTTGTAGTTTTTGGATAACTATTTTTAAAATTTTGTTGAGCTTTTGAACAATTCATACAGTCGTTCTTCATCAGAATTAGAGCCCCTCCTGCATACACACCCAACCCACGACCCCCACCTGACTCATGTATGCTGCTATACATGTTAAGTTCCATCCAGTCAAGCATTTTACCCAGATGTCCTTTAATACAAGTTCATCCACTAGAGTCTAGTCAGCCTATCTAGATAACTTAAGGAAGGGTTACTGTCCAGCAGTAATCGTTCTCCAACAGTTCTCATTTTCCTCTCTCCACTCTGGGCCCTTGCCTGACTGAGTTGGCATGGGTCCTCCACTCAATGCCACTATTGCCACAAGTTCACATATGCAGGCTTCCAAGGGCCTGAAAGCCTCTGCATCCCCATGTTCATGAAACATATTAAAAGCTTTCTGTCCCCTCTTCTGCAATGGTCCCTGTGCCATGGGTGTGTGGTATTTAATATGAGTCCTGTGCAGGGATACACTCTTCAGTCTCTTTAAAAGTTGACCAGTTGTGGCTTTGTGTGTGCATTGCACTCTCTTGTATAAAGAGGGTGGTGACAACTGAGGGATATACTAGTTTCCTCTCTACTCCCTGTTTCGCTGTGTTCCATGAACCTATGTGCAGAGGTTCCACTGTAGTTACGTCACCTATGACCCGGCATCTCTCAGACATGTATTCTCTATCCGACCAGTTGTAGGATTCTGCATTAATCCCTACCTGCTGCCTAAACAAACTTCTTTGATGAGCTGTGTAAAATATAATTGTCTGTAATATAAAAGACTAATATATAGTATATGGTAAGAAATTTTGTCTAGAGATATGACAGAGAAGATTTCCTCTAGAATTGATGACCTCTCCAGTCATGTGTATTTGATTATAATGACAGTGCTACCCATGAGTTCCCTCCCATTAAGAGGACTTTAAGTCAAAATAGATTGCTATTGATTACCCATGAAATAACAATGCCACTACTGCACCAATACTAGTAGTTTGCTGTCCAGTCATTATAGTTATTCGGCTTTACGGCTGAGTTTGAACATTGACTGAATTTTCTCCCTTAACAGCTTCCATGGTACGCTCTAGAACTATGAGAGATAGTCTTTAGGAAGGAGGCTTCCAGGTCAGTTCCTGCTCCACTGCTCCAAGTCCAGTGGTTGAAGTGTGTCCTGTCTTCAGCAATAGGGTCTTACCTTTGAGTTCTGGGAGATAACCAAGGGTTCTGGCAAAAGCCTGTGTTATTTTGGGAGTCTCTGGGACTACTCTGACCAGCTACTTCAAGGGAAGTCTCTCTTGACTGGCACTGTGCTCCTCAACATACAGCCCCCAGGCATCCACATGCACTGGTGTTCAGACACCCTGTGTATTTCTTGGGAGGTTTCCAAGTCAACACATTTTACATACTACCCAAGCTCCATTCACCTCTCTACTCTCCCTCAGTCCAAATGTCCTCATTATCTCCACTCTTCCCCCATAACATCTGCTTCTTGCCATCCCTCCTCTGCTGAATTATGCCATCCCCCACCCACATTGTCACCTGCATGTCCCTCCCTCTTCCCCTGCCAGCCAAACAATCCCCCCCCAAGTAACATTTGCTTCCTACTATCCCTCTCTCTTTGGAGCCCTTTTTACCCTTTATCTCCATGTTTCCTTTCCATATTCCATTTTCCTGACTCCTGCTGTTGTGTAAAGATATATGCTCACATACAAAAGATTGGTGCTAAGCTCTGCAAAGGAGAACACACCTTGCTTGCTCTCTGAATTTGTGTTACTTCAGTTAGTATGACAGTTTCAAGTTCCATCCATTTATCTGCAAATTTCATGATTTTGTCTTTCTTCACCACTTAGAACTACACTATGTAAATATATCACATTTTCATTATCCACTAGTCAGTTGAGGGATGCAAGTTGTTTCCATCCCTTAGCTATTATGAAAAGAGCAGCAACAAACATGGATGTGCAAGTATCTCTGCAGAAGGATGAGTCCTTTGGGTATATGTCAGGGAGTGGTATAACCAGGTCAAATGGTAGATTTATTTTTCTTTTCTGAGAGTTCTTCACACTGCTTTACGTAGTAGCTGCATGAGTTTTCATTCCCACCAGCAGGAAATGAGTGCTCCCTTTTCTCTACATCTTTGCCAGCATTTGGTGTCTTTCTTTTTCTTGATCCTAGCCAGTGTGACTAGGGTAAGATGCAATCTTAAAGCGGTTTTTATTGCTAACAGTGTTCAGTACTTTTTACGCTATTTCTTAGCCATTTTTATTTCTTCGATGAGAAATCTGTTCAGATCCATAGGGGGTCATTTGTTTTCTTGTTTCTTTGTTTTTTAAGTTCTTTGTTTATTATGGATAGTAATCATATGAGAGATGTGTAGAAGGTGAAGATTTTCTTCTGATGTGTTTACCAGAATAAAGCTATAATTTGCATTACTATTAAAAATAGTATCATCTATTTCCCTGTAGGGAGTGCCAAAGTGAGAGATATTTTAAAAAGGAAAATCAAAGTGGAAACTTGTCAATTTATTCATGCCATGAGTTCATAAAACATTTTGGGTAGGGTAAGCATTTGAAGATGGAATCAGTATTATTTAACAAGCATTATTTAACATGGTGTTTCCATGGTCTCTGGAGAGGACTTATCAAGAAGGGGAAGGGGTATTGTGTAGACTAGGATCGTAAAGTTCAGTATCATAAAACAGTTTGTCCAGTAGTGTAGCTGATCACCAGAGATAATATGAAAAGCATTACAGAATGTGGAGAGATGTCTCATCAGGTAAGAGTGCTTGCTGCACAGGTATGAAGATCAGATTTCAGATTCTAGCACTCATATAAAAAGTAGGATGTGGACCTCTATAACTCCCAGTGCCGTGTGTGGGATAGGGAGATAGAATTATCTCTAAGTCTTGCTGGATGTCAGCCTAGTTACAAGTTTAATGAGAGAGTCTCTTTCAAAAAATAAATAAGGCAGAGACTGATAAAGCAGGTCTCCCCTTGGCCTTTTCAGATGCATATATCTACACACATACACACACACACACACACACACACATATATATATATACACACATACATATACCATATATACATACAAATACAAACACACTGCACAAGATGTTCAGAGTGGTATAATTTTGTGGTTCAATTGGTGTTAAAGACTGTCCTCATTGAGAAAATAATTATAATGCTGAATAACATAAAGTAAAAAAATATCATTTCGCATTACCGGAGAGTGGAGTGCTTCAGGACATTTATTCTCCCAAACTTTGAAGCCTAGGATGAGCTTATAACTATTATGAACCTGACAAATAAATTGCTAATGTTAAAATGTAATTTTCCCATGGATTCAATCTAAAAATGAAGTTTTCCAGTTATTTCATTGACAGACAAGTTTAGACATTCTTAAGCCAAAGAAAGGAAGAAAGTGAGAGCTCTTGATGAAAATGCCAGTCTATCAAAACCTTCTTTGGGGGCATTTATAGATAAATTCAATATTGATTATTTCATTATGTGGTCTTCCTCTTTACTTAGTGACAAGAACATAATTTTCCTATAGGATTCAATTCTATGATCCTATGTTCTGTGATTGCATAGATTTGGCCTATAGTAGAACTCAGATAAAAGTCCATTTACACATGATTACACTCAGCACACCCTAAATCATGTATATTAAGATTATTCCTACATAAATATTCAAATGAAAATTCATTGCTGTATAAATTTAGATGCTATTTAAGATAAGGGAATTGCAGTAGCCCCATATTACCAATTTTCTCATGATGAGGCCAAGCATTCAGCCCCACCCCCTCCATCCCTAGGTTTGAACCAATTGAGAGGACAGAGAATGCTTTCTTAGAGAAATTAATTTCTTCTGGGTTACTCACAAGGGATTCATCCCCAGGGAGAGAAACGGAGATTTCATATGGTGGAGCCTGCATTTTGATCATAAGTCCCCTGGAGTTCTGGAACAAGTGCCCACGATGGAGCCCTGGAGCCACACCCACCCCTCTCCTTCCCAGCCTTCCTTGCACTTCCACTAGACCTCAACCTTTAAGTCACTGGTTAGTGGGATAACAATCACATTTGGAAGCCTGTCCCTTGCAGCAGAGAGGAAACTATAGATCTATCCAATATCCCACCCCTTTTTCTCTCTGGTTTTTACAACACTTTCGCCATCCTCTTCAGCAATAGTCCCTGAGCCAGAAGAGTAAGGGGTTTCGGGAGGGAATAACAGGTATAGGATGATGTCCTTTCTACTGTGGCCTGGATTATTGTCTTTATTCAGTGATACTCCTTCTACTGTAACAACACAACAATTGTAGAACAACAACAACAACAGCAACAGTAACATCCACACAAATACTGAATGACCAAACCTATGAGTGTAAACACAAGTGCTTAGGCAAGACCTAAGTAGGCACATCATATTATCTTGCAATTAGAGTAGCTTCTATACAGGGGCTTATAACTCTCCTCCTCACCACTGGGGGTCAACATTCTTTTCCTAATATCAGATGTAATTTCACTTCCTGAAGAGCAGGACCTGAATCCAATTATAAATATGCTGGGGGTGCACATACAAGACAAACCTCTATTACACCTGTACAGACATCTGACCATGAAGCATGCAAGATCTGTCCTTAAGCAGAGATTTTCAGGACCATTCTCCCAGAGCAGCCCACTTAGCGCCCTCTAGCACAATGAAGGCCATCCATCCATTTGTGGGGAGTTTTCAGCTCTGTCCCAGCTAGATCTCTCTTTCCATTCATGAACCATGTCACATCAGTCAAAGGGAAGAAATGTTCCCTGTTTACTCTGGGGGGGTTAGTATACATCCCTGGAATAATCTTTATCCTCTGTGTACCTTTTGTGAACCATTTCTCAGGGCTTAAGGCCTCCGAGAGGTACTTTAGCAGAGAATTGGGCTTTTTATCAATCATTAGGAACTTGGGCTAGAGGCAAATCTCGCCACATTTGCCTACAAGTAACCCAAGCAGACCCCCTTCCCTGATTTACCTCCCTTATACAACTTTTAGGTTGTTCTATTCTTCTACAGACATAATTTACATGCTTGTCTAGGTTGCTTAAATCTGTCAAAGCCGCTCCTGCCTTGTAAAGCTCTTGCCCCACTGGTAGATCAATCAGGGACACTAAACCTCTATACCAATGTCCAGGTCCTTGTTCAATGAAGTCGTTCATTAAATCTCTAGTGAAACAGTCCTTTCTGGTCCTGTGAAAGGGGTACCATATGTGGCTTTCCTCATACCCAGTTCTCTCAGCAGTGGCTGTCCCCATTTATTGTTCTCCAGCTCCTGACATTCATGGGGATCTCCACTGATCATAACCATGTTTCTCTAACAGCTTGAACTGGCTTGAACTAGACAGTCCATCAGAGACTGCTTCTCTTTTTACTGCCTTAAGCTACACAGCTTAAATCTCAAGGAGGGACTAGTGGTTATGTAGTTCAGCTGTCCTGATTCTGCAGCATTCAAGTTAATATCATCTGCTCCTCTATCCCATATTCTCATGTGCCAGGTGAAGACAGGCTCTTTTGCAGCTTGTTTGAATGTCCTCCATATTTCCAGCAGCTCTAGGGCCAAGAACCCTTTATTCACTAAATTCTTATGCTTGTTGAGGTCTTTATCCGTGTGCAGACATTTGGATTTTTCCTTTTATTGTATTACAGGTTGAACCTGAGGGGCATTTTCAATGCCTTCTGGGTTGCTTGCTTCTTCCCAGGGGTTCCGGGTTCTAGGTTCTAGGGTCCCAGGATGGGTTCTGCATTATTAACCTGACCTGGGTTTTCATCCTTTTTCAGCTTCCTATTTGTAAAAATCAGCAGGCTAAAAGCTCCATCTCCTTTTCTTTTTTATCCAATTTGCCAACAAGCTCAGAGGCTAGTATTGAAGAAGCAAACCTCATATCTTTCTCTCCATCTCACTGGTCTCTCACACTTCGAATCTCTCTCTGTGCCAAGAACTCAGTCTGAGACTACCATCTCAAACTGGATCCCCTTGCTGTGCCTCCTCCATGGCAACTCCGCCAGTGTGCGCCACGACCACTGGTATTTGTCCCACCGATCTCATCTGCTTAGGCAAGTTCACCTTAATTACATATTTCACTATAAACCGCCCAAACCCTGCAATAGACGTCATACACACCAGTCCTATGGGGATAATCCACCATATCAAAATTTCTTCTGCCCATACTTTTTGCTTAGCTGATTCCCATATTAACAATGGCTCTGTAAATCCTTTTCCTGGGAGAATTCTCCTTTTGTCAGTTGGTCCTGCTCAACTATACCAACTGTATTATGAATTCTCTCATGGTGAGGCCTGGCATCAGTCGCAACCCCTCCATCCCTAGGTTTAAACTGATTGAACAGACAGAGAACGCTTTCTTAGAGAAATTAATTTGATCTGGGTTAATTACAAAGGATTCATCCCCGGGGGGAAAGACAGAGATTTTGTATGGTGGAGTCTGCATTTAATCTAAGGCCCCTGGACTTCTGGAACATGTGCCCAAGATGGAGCCCTGGCGCCATGCCCACCTCTCTCCTTCCCAGCATTTCCACTAGACCTCCCCCTTTAAGTCATTGGTTATGGGCTGACAATCACATTTGGAAGCCTGTCCCTCATAGCAGAGAGCAAACTATAGATCTATCCAACAAGCCCTGAGGTTCATTTTTCTAACTTCATGGGCCTTGCATTACCATCAAGTGACTATTAGTGTGAATTGCCAACTTGGTTAAATCTAGAGACAGCCAGAAGACAGGCCTCTGGGCCCTCCAATGGCGATTATCATGATAATGTTGGGTAGGAAGACTGACAACCTTGCAGAAGGACATTCTCTGACTGGGATCTTGGGCTGTGTAACGGAGCAGAGGAAACAGAGAGGAGGCATGTAGTCTTTGCCCTCTGCTGCTTTGTTTTCAAACATTTTCAGTGTTTTTAAATGAATGAGTTTATCTGTTTCTCTCTGTGTATATGTGGCATGTGTCTGAGAGCTTTCACAGTTGTCACTTCTCCAAGGACTAAAGTTAAGGGCCATGTAAGTCACATGATTTAGGTGCTAAGACCTGATCTTGTGCTCTCTGAAAAAGCATGAAGCATTATTCAGGGCTGAGTCATCTCTCCAGCCCTAATGAATAGCTCTTTCAATCAATTGTGACTCCCCCACCCTGACAGACTGTTACTTCAAACTATAGACAGAATAGACAAACTATTCGACTATTTCATCACAGCAGTAAGTAAAGAAACTAAGATGCCAAGGAGAATGTCATGGCTCTAACCCATGTTTCCAGGCATTGTCAATACTAATCTTACATAATATTTGAAGAAAAATTAATTCATCATTCATTTTATCATAATCCTAGTAAAAATCCAACCATGTTAATGAATATGGCTATATTAATATTCTAGATGATCAAGCATATTTGGGGGATATACTCTGTTAGAAAACAATGTACTAAATTTACCACTGGCCCCATTGTTACCATTCTCACATGTTCTGAGCTGGAAAGGTTGTACTTGCTTTTCTACTCAGAACGCATTAAAAACACTGTTCTCTTGTATGAAAGCTGTATTCTATAACTTGAAATTAACATATATATATACATATATATGTAGAATAGAATTTATTATTGAACAAACGGTTGTTTCAGTCTGAATATTAAGAAAATGAAAATAAGAGAAGTGAATGTGATATTTGTTGCATTGCAATTGACCTAATTTGATGTTTATTCAATGGAAATACTTGCACTGAATTGAATTGTATACATGTAGATAAAGACTTGTACAGTTACCTAAGATATACCCCATGGAAGATTTCATGTAGTCTTCAATTTTTTACAACACGATTAAGTGCAAAGTCAATGAAGTGAACCAAAAGAAAGACTGAATCTGTAAATCAAAGACAATATGGCAATGTATCTTGAGAAAATTGTTTGATAAATGTACTCATACTGTAACACTCAGGACTTGATGGCAACTAAAGTTCATATCTTTGTTTTTCTCTCCAAACATAATTTTCTACGATTCACGAAAATTTGTTATCATTATGCAGTTTTTATTTCAATATATCAGTACCTCCTGTCATGAGCTTTTCTGGAAAACCAAGCTTGGGTAAATCCACCTTTAAGAAACATTGCAGTGAAACATGCCATACAGTTGCCTTTCATAAAAACATCAAACTTTGGGCAATAATCCTATTTTTATTTGTATTAGTATAGTAATCATGTTTTAACCTCCCTCTAGGCCATCTAACACAGATATAAGCTCGTTAAGCAGTAATAGTAAGTTCAAAATAGACAAAGCTACCTATAGGTGGGTATTGAAATAAAAATCTGACATCTATTTAGAGGTAAGCTTGAATCACCAGTGGGCTTCCTTATTGTTCTAGATTAGCAAACTAAAAAAATTAAAAACTTGATTCTCCATTTAGTAAAATACTTCCAAGAACACTGAATATGAACTCAGCATAGAAAACAAAAGTTTTGATTGAAATACATCTTTCTACCCTATCAGCTATCTTCAATAATATGAAATGTATCATGTGCTGTCAAACATTGAGTGTAGTCTGTAGTATTTTTCTCTTAAATGTAATCCATGTAGCTATTATTGATAGAAATACATTTTTAAATAGGCATTGAAAATTACAGTCTCTTAACTTTTCTGCATTTACTCTATAATATCAAAACTAATTTAACTCTATTCATTGTACTGAAATTGAGGTGGAATATATATTAGTGATTAAAATGAATTCCATCTTGGAAAATCAATAGGAAACTTAGAAATATTCTTTCTTATATCTAAAATTCTAGATTACTTCAGTGCTCATAATGCATACAGAGATTGTTAACATCATTCAAATACTCTAAAGAGCAGTTTAATTTCTTCTTGACTAAAAGCAAACTCTGCATAAATGAATTCAGGTTAACCCATGAGCCTCAAAAGACCAATATATGGTCATGGAGATGGAGATAAAAGACAGCTGTTTAAAAACAGGTGAATAGGTAAATATGAGGTTATGGTTATTTAGTGATATTATCACTTAATTCTTCTTCATAAGCTTGTGTTAAAAAATCTTTTCTAGTGTTTCACAACCCTTAGAGTATTTGTTATGGAAACTTTTATTGTTTACCCACTGAACATGTGATTGTTCTATCCAAAACTCCATAGTTGGAGGTGTGCACATGATCCTAAAGATGGACAATAGCACAAACGGGTTGTCATTAAGGTTTGCTACACATATGTGGATGTGTGCAAATGGGTCTGCAATCCATGCAGATGTGTACACATAGAAGACAGAGAGGGAACTATGTTTCAAGTACTTAAATATATGCTTGTTTTCACCTTGTATTTTTTTTTCATTTTTAGAATAAATCATTCTAATTGGAGCATGAATTTGACTTTTTCTAAATAGAAAACTGGAATGCTTCTGGCATTTAAAGGTTATGTTCTTTTTCTTCAAAACCATGAGTAGTAAATTTACAAGGTTTTGACATGAGATATAATTTAAATAATAAAATAAGTTACATTAAATTCATTAAGAATATTTTTGTGGGGACTAGAGAATTGTCTCAGCAGTGAAGAATATTTTGTTCTTGGAAAACAACTCAGGTTCCCAGCACCCACTTGATGCCTAATAACTGTCCATAACTTCAGTTCCAGAAGGTCAAACTCCAATTTCTGGACTCTGTAGAGCAGACCTGCACACATCCAGGCAAAACAATTATGAGCATAAAATAAAACTTTTAAAAGTGTATTTTTGTGTATGTGTTCATGTGTGTTTGCATCTATGTGTACATGCATGTGAAAGAGTAAACACAGGCCGAAGCTTGCTGTCTTCCTCTATCTCTCTGTCTCTGTCGCTATATTATTTTTTGATATGTGGCCTCTCAATGAATCTGGGGCTCACCAGTAATGCTAAAGTTGGTGGCCAGCAAGCCCGAGGGATCCTCTTGTCCCTGGATCCCCGGCACTGGGATTATAGGCATTCACTTCCACATTTGGTTTTTCATGTGGTTGCCATATAGGACACTATTACATATATAATAATACAATTATTGTTATCATTAGGCTACTAATAATTGTTTCTATTTTTTTCAATTCTACAAGCATTGATTTTTATAATTAGTCAATAAATATCATAGAGAGATGTATTGTTTTAACAATATTAAGACTAAGGATGGCATCAGTTGTGTCTAAATATACTTTTTTAAAAAATGTAATCTTTGAACATGTAGTAGCTCTGATACATATGTTTTCTTGACATGATTAACATTTCTATTCACCAGAAGGCTAGCTAGTCACTGGTACAAATAGGTAAGACACCCTGTATGATGATGACTGATTTATAGGGATTAGATGCAAATTTCAACAAATTAGCATATTCACTTTGTTTTTAAGAGTACTGTAATTTTATTTTACGTGCATGAGTATATTGTTTGCGTGCATGAGTGCACCCATGTTGTACAATGTTGTGGAGTCAAAAGAGGGCATCAAATTTCCCTGGAACAAGAGTTAAGGATGGTTGTTAGTGGTCACATGGGTACTAGGAATTGAACCCGAATCCTCTGCAAGAGCAGCCAGTGCTCTTAACCACTAAGCCATCTCCCCAGGCCTTATTCAATTTCTTCCTTCCTTCTTTCTTTTTATTGTGATTCAAAACATTTCCTATTGCCCTGGTCACACATTGCCTCTCACATTATCAAACACACTGTACAAATTTCACACCTGACTCATATGCTTGACAAGGTGCCTTGAAAGATTATCTAATTGAGCGCAGACTGTACAGTTACTTAGGGGCAAAGATGCTATCCAACCCAGTTCAGTTCTGTACATATCCTCATATGTCCAGCCTAGCATCAAGCAATAGTGTATGGGTGATACCCCAAAACTGTCCGTTTCCTTCTCTTTCCAGAACTTATATCCATTCAAAGAACTGGGGTTAATTATCAAACAGTGCCATCAATAAGACATAAATACAGTTGATCGCCTGGTTTGTAAAGAACGAAATTGGGCCATACATTTTTTTTCTGCTTCTATGGGTATCTTCCCAGATCAGTTTTCCTGCTTTTGTTGCTGTCTACCCAGCCATCCATCAGTTTTTAATGCTGCTTTCTTTCCAACTTACTTCCTACTACTAGTTCATTTCTAGACTCTTCCTGTCAGGGACAGCCTTATTGGTAGCTGATATTGTGCCTTGAGTTGGCAAAGTGTCACAGAGTGATTTGACTCCCATCTTATCTTGTACCTTATACTTACAAACGTATTAACAATGTCACTGCTAGTGCAAGCTTACAGTCACTCAGTTGTCAACTTTGTGACTGGCATGTTTGCAAATCCTACATCATGTAATTCTTGTCCCCAGAGTCACAGGCTCTAGATAGTGATGTAGGCATGAAATACTCCTGTAAGGTGCCACAATAAGTCTCAAACTTGATTTCCTTCTCTACTTCTAGATGAAACTTTATAAAAACCAATAAAATGTGCTTTCTGTTCCTTCAGGACCCACATTAATCTGAAAAATCACATTTCCTCTGATTTTATGATTGACATTCAGTATATACTTACTGTTTTATTTACTCTCTGTGTGACCTTCTATTTTGTTAAAATACTCTTTTATTTCTGCTCTAAACAAACCCACGGCAGATATTGGATCTTAAGAACATGAGACGAGTATGAGGTCACATTTTACATTCAGTAACTTTATAAATTGTGTTGAGGAATCTCCTTTTCTTGAATTAACAAACTTTCATTTATGTGTTTAATGGGAGGAAGTGACTCTGTCCATTTATTTGTGTTGGTCTCTCGAATAGTCATGAACACATCTGAGCCTTCAGTTCCTGGAACTGCCCACTTATTCTTCTTGGATTTGTCTGTCTGAAATATCTGCTCAGTTCACAGCCTTGTTTGCAGTTTGGGCCTTTTCTTATAAGACACAGGTTATAATAATTTATAGCGTGTTCCCCAATGTTTTCCCAGCAGGTGCAGTAGAAGCTTTCAATTATCTTCTTATTGAATTTCCTGTTACCAAAACCCTAATTAACTAACCTCTCTAAACTAACTCCTCTACCTGGACAGTGGAACCTCAAGATCAAATATATTGGACTTGAAAAGAAGCTTCCAGGATACCCATCAGCAGCAGGTCACCCTCTAAGTGTTCAAAGGGAAGTGAGTGCTTAACACCTCTGACAATTCACTTCTATCCTAGTCTCAATCAGCACTGCCACTCAGCCAAATTGAAGCAAGTGAAGTTTGACCTTGTCCCTGGATCATTGACATGCTACATCAATTCCACATATATGCACATATACATGCATTCTACATACATATCCAACACAGACACATAGTCCACACATATATACAAGCCACGTACATACCTCATATACACATTCAGAAACACACATAAACTGTATCATCTTCATTTCAGCAACTATTCACTCATATGAATAGCCATACCACACACAAATACATGCATGTACACAGTTCGTGCCTCACATATATACTCTATACAAATCACAAACACACATTCATAAAGACACATATACCACATGCACACACCATACATACCACAACCATGCACACATCACAGACAAAGATACAGAGATATACACAGCACATACTACATGTCATGCTATGTCGAGCATATAGATGCACATTAAACATAACACAGATTGTATGCATGGAGTCACACGCATGAGGGATCTATTCCCCCACCAAGAAGATTTCCATTCACCTCCAATGTGATAGCTTCTAATGACTTTGACTATTGCTGTTGTGGAAGGGCATTGTGCATTTTCATTTCAACAATTATGATACTGGTTTATTAGTGTCTGTGTTATTCTTTCCCTACTAGAATGCATGTCCTTCCAAGCTATATATCTATGTACTTTTGTATGTTAGCCAGCCCTTTGGGTGAAATATTGGACAGGATTTTTATGTGGTGCACATTGGAGTCTCAAACACTTCTGAAAGAAGAAATTATCTCATACCCTAATTTCACATCTATGGATTTATTTTTTAACTGCATGTTTAATTTTTAGATCCAACACAGAAATCGATCTCTTATTCTCAAACAGATCACACACCGAAGCACTGTTTTTTTATTGACATGCATGCACTTTCCATTCCACTCATAGGAGGTAACTCATGCCCAACTAGAGAAACTCTGAGCTTCTTTCAGTATACAGCACAAATGCCATCTCCAACTTGAAACCTTCCTGCTTACTTCAACAGAACTCTTTATATCACACTATGCATTTGTTTAAAAAACTATTTGATTTATTATTTTTATTTTATTTTCATGAGGGCATTGTCTGCATGTATGTAAATGCACCCATGCCCCATAATGCCTACGGAGATCAGAAAAGGGTATGGGATCCCCTGGAGTTAGAGATAGTTGTTAGCCTCCATTTGGGTGCTGGGAACCACGTCTGGGTCCTCCTCAAGAACAGCCAGTGCTGTTAAACACTAAGCCATCTCTCCAGCCCCACCATAATGTTTTTCTTATTTTGTAGAACCAGCATTGTGTTTTACTGATTTACGTAAGCTTCTCATTTACGAGAGTACCAGGTGTGCATGTGTTCACTATAATGTATACATTTTCTGAAATCTGTACTGACTGAATCTAAGATGCTCAACAAGTAATTGATTGAATATGAACAAATCTCACGTGATTGCTGACTAGATATCAGGATTGTCATTCTGTAGAATATGTTGTCTAACTCTCCTCAGATAATGTCAAAATTATTATTGATTCTGTTACTGAGTCTGAGCTTAGCTTTTAAAATCATCTCTGTTCATGGATACATGAATTTCAGTTCTACAGAAATTACATCTAATCCTATTAGAATCATTGGGAAATACATTCTGTGTCACTTTTATTGATAATCATCCATACTCTTTATTGTATGATTTAATGTCTGCTTTTAATTCTAGACCACAGTTATACAGTTTGGAGCTCCTTAGCCTCTGTCACAGTTATCACCAAGTGATCAGCCCTAAGCACATGTCCAAACTAGTACCATTTCATATACACAATATATATATATATATATATACACATATATTGTGTTTATTATATATATATATAGTGTTTATATATTCAACAATAATATTTAAATAAGAGGTGAGGTTTTGGGAGGGAATAGAGCAGAACATGGGAGAAGTGGGAAGGAGAGAGGAAGATTGGAAATAATGTAAGCAAAACACGTATGAAATCCTCAAAAATATCTAAAAGGTTTTATTTATAAAAATACTGAAAATAAAAGGAATAAGTTACTGATTGATTGTTCTGAGAGAGAAGCGAGTGAAAGTATTTGAGGACTATTTTAGGGAAGTTTGGAAGACATAGAAAAATGATGTCCATGTTTCTCATCCTTGAAAAGTCTTTAGCATGAGATGGTAATCTACCAGTTTAAACAAATAAATTTTTCACATAAAGAGTAAAGGTAATTCAAATCTTTTGGAATGTAAAAATCAAATGCACTGTTTTATTGACAATATTTCAAGTTTTGTTAAAAGTACTTTTTGCCTCATAGGCTGGTCTTAGAAATTAACTTCTTAGGACACGAAGAATGTTCTGTATCTACCTAATACTTAATTTGCATGCAAACTATAGAACTAGAATGGTTTAATCACATTATTTTACTCAGTGAATGGACAAATGAGCCAAACACACACTTATGCATATCTTTCTGTCATTTAAAAATGTTTCATTGTCTTATATTCTTCTGTCCATTCAATATGCTTTATGAAACTTCAATTAAGAATTTCAGGAAAGTAAATACATGATAATTCCTGCCCTCATCAAGTGCTATGATGTTTAGACAGCAATTATTATATTCTGTTATATGATAATGTGGATCTGGTGTTTGGGCATACAAATTTTAGAAAACTTCATCCTTCTGTAACTATACCCTAGGCTGGAGTCCTTGTGGGACTAGGAGCAATGATTACATCCAAGATACTTTTCATCAGACACCTGATGCTTTGGGATGTAGAACGACTAGAAGGAGTGTCTCAGACCTTTCTATATGGTTTTTCTAGGAATGAATTTTTATTGCATGAGTCCAAAGTGCGAGTTCGAAGATAAATGAGGTGGCATTCTTGGCCAAAATCAGCTCATCATAACTTCCATTGGATTCTCCTTTGAGAGTGGTCTCTACCTTTGCTACATTTAAGTTGATGTTACATTGACCTCAAATCTCAGCTGGTGAAGTACCAGGATCATTGTGACAAATTTAAATCTGCCACATTCATTAACCATTTAGTGAATAAAGTGGAATTATTAAGAGTGGATTAGCACCTTGACAGAGGGAAAAAAAATACTAGCATCCTATAGTCATTGATAAGCTTTTATGTTTTCTTTCTTTCTTTCTTTCTTTTATTCATTTTTTCTGCCAAATGTCTGGAATGCCCATGTTAGAGCTTAGATGATGAAATATCTGCTTTGTCAAGCCAAATACAGAGAAAGATGTAGGGAATTTGAGCAAAGAAAAAAATCTCTTCTATTTAATGTTACGCTCATCAAGGAAAGTGTCTCTGAAAAGGCAAAGACTACCGCCATGCTTGGCACACATGTGACACTTCATTCTCATGATCTCCTTCAACTTCAGTGAACTTATTTCTCCTACATCCCATTAAAAGTGAATTTGCACAGCTATGTAATATCTAGATGAACACATGTGAAATCCAAGCCAGAAAAACACATAGCATATGACTGCAGAGGAGTAAGTATTAGACGGGAAAAATAAATCTATTCTTCCTTTTTCTTTTATGGTGAAGGGAGTCACAATTTGTGGCTTTAGAAAATAATTATAGTCTTATCTTGGCTTTGCATCTTATCATACTAGTTGAAGGTTCTAAGTCGTGCTGTGGAAAAAAAGACAGCTTGTGCATAAATATCCAAGGTTAGCAAGGATCCATATAAATTATCCAAGATTCCACTGAAGATGTTTAAAAAATAACCCACATATGTCAAAAAGAATCATTTATAAGTGTTGCTTTGTGGCTTATACATAGACAAGGATGGTTGTTATTAGTGGGGAGCTCACTTGTAATGGAATCTGTATTATATTTATGAGGAAGTGACTTCCTGTATTTACAGGGAAGTAATTCCAGAAATATCTAAACCAAAGGCAACAGCATAAAATGATTTTCTGTCTGAGGTGTTGTTACCGATGTCTGCTTTTAAAAATGATCATTTCCACCAGAAATCCGAAGTATAATAAACAAAGACCAAGGTAAGGACACTTGAGTTTCAGAGCTGAAAGAGAAAAAAGAAAAGCAATAAGCAAACCCAAACTCAAAAGCCACTCAGACTTCTGAAGCAGAAGAATGAGTTTGAGGCACTTGTGACCCATAACAACGTTCCCAACCTTCCTGAGTTATGTTATTAAAGAATAAAAAAAAGAATATAATGCAGCAGTGGACAGAACACATTAAAAGAAGATAGCTACATGAATTTTCTCATAGTAAAATGAATTAATTCTAATGACTTATCTATCTTAAATTTTTCCCAAACATCAATGATCTTGTCAAAATGATTTGTTTTCTTCACAACATGATTAGGTAGGGAAAAAAGTATATGTCTGTGGCAGTACAAAAATCATTTTAAGTAGTTTTTAAAATTAGAATTTTGATTATAAATTATTACAGCTCTTTGAGCATTTCTATAATAGAACTGAATTATAAACTGTGAATTGTCCTCCTTCTATGAAGATAGACTGAAGTTTAACTTAAATATATTTGATACCTAAATTACAGTTGTAGCAGATAAGATTCTCTTTGGAAGGCAATAAACAGTAGTTGAATGTTTAGTTAGAGTAAGTTTACAGGATCATGAAAATAAAGAATTTCATGTTTATCTAGCAGCATGCATTTTTCAAAGCTTTTATTAACT
The DNA here is from genome assembly GCA_035773235.1 of Eospalax fontanierii. Classification (NCBI taxonomy): domain Eukaryota; kingdom Metazoa; phylum Chordata; class Mammalia; order Rodentia; family Spalacidae; genus Eospalax; species Eospalax fontanierii. Next base: position 65,813,502 of record CM069536.1, read on the forward strand.
CTGATTTCACTTACTCTTTGCAAAGCTGTGAAATTGTGTAGTTAGGAATTTTGGTATGAGCTTTGATTTTCATGGAAAAACTTTAAACATAGACAAAATTACAGGGGGTGAATTTGAACCAAAGTCTCTGCTCTAATGCAGTGATTCTTCACTTTGGAAACTCTTTAGTGCTGAATTTGCTGTTCTTCTGAGCCAATGAGATGCACGAGATGCACAGTGAGGGTTTATGACAGAGAACACAAATACTGGGCTCTTCATGGTAGAGCCAAAATACAACATGGAGGTGAATATGATAAAAATAGTTAACTCTCACCAAATGTCCATGGAATTCTCTATATCCTTAACTATGCTTTCAAGAAGTTTATGGCCATGTGACTATTGAGGAGCAGTGAAATGTGAAACAAATTGGCAGGTGCTACTTCTTGGTCAAGTCAGTTGAAAGAGTGATGTCTTCTCTTAGCAAGTATGTGGCTGATCATATAGTTTCAATGTGTGGGAGGATGGTTTGACTTGTCTCAGCAGAGAAATGTGGAGAAGAAAATCCATTTGAGGTGCAGCTATTACACATGTAAGCAGTCGCCCTTTCCAGCAGCTAGCCTCAAATATCCTAACTCATACAGTGTAATTCTTTGAAAAACAGTAAGTGGTCTCTGGATCTTACTGCGAATTTATTAAAGAGTTTCAGCCACATAGGATGTAGGCTGGTATCAAAATATTGTGCATGCAAGCATTCTTAGTCCTCAGATTCTAGCAGGAAAACCGGTCTTCCCACTAATGTGCAAAGAAGGGGATGGCGCCTCCTCAACTGTGCATTGTGTGACATATCATAAAAGATTTAGGTCGGAGAGAAACTGAGAACTACATCAGAGGAGGGCGGTTACAGAGAGAAGTGAGAGTTGAGGACCAACCACTGAAAGCAAAGATTTTGAGATGTCGGGTAGAGATGTGCTGGCTTACAGTACGTGTAAGTAAAATAAGACTGGTTATTAGAACTTTAAAAGGAGCAACAGTAGTCTCTGACAGCTATGAGAATCTGATGATTAAAAATGAAGATAAATCATTCATAGGATTCTTGGGACACAAGAAAAGTTACTAGGTTCCCCACTGCACACTCAGCTGGGGGATTAATCACAATAAAAATGTATAAAAAAGATATATAAAAAGAGGCACAAAGGAAAATAATAGCTTAAGAAATCTTTTTCTGTTTCTTTAAAGCATATCAGGATATACTTGTGGAATATATTAAAATAGAAATTAATACTGGATAGATGAACACAGAGCAGTTTTATTGTAATGTGGTATCTTTGTGTATATGTGTATGTGAGTATGTGAATGTTTAAACTATCTTTTCAGTACTGTGTTAATACTTTCTGTGAATTTGTAGAGTTAGTGACCTTTAATGTACATCTTGTATTCATGTCCCAGATCTGGAATTCTTATGTTTTAAAAAGTTTATTTTATTTATTGATTGATTATTTCTATTTAATTTGTATGGGTGTTTTGCTTGTGTGTAGATAAGGGCTCTTGTGTCTTTGCAGTGCTAGAAGAGGCCAAAAGGGGGAATCATGTACTTGCAACTAGAGTTGGAGACCAAACAATCACTGCATGGGCCTTTGGAAGGTTCTACAGGAGAAACTATTGAAAAGTGTATCTGGTTTTTTGATTAAATTTCCTTTTCCTTTAATTTTCAAAATATCAAGAAAACTAAGAATAATCAAACAAGTACTCATACCTTAAGCAATATCTTATGATGCCCAGTATTTACTTATCTTGAGAATGAATGGCATATGTATGTTTATAATATTTATTAAAAACCATGCTGAATTTTATGTCCTCCAGAGTTGCAAGTTTTATAATAAGAATCACCCAAATATTGTGAATATCAATGACCAGTCTCACTTATCAAATGTTATACTTGATTTATACAGAAATGAGCAATTGATTTTAGACAAATGCAGGATGAGTTGCCCAGGATTATAAATACTTATGTATAATATTCCTTTTCATTTTCTTGATTCTGTTTCCATAGTTTCAGTTTTCATCTTGTGCTCCTGTTTCAATCCTGTAATAACATCAGTGTATGGTCAGTTCTCAAATGAATTAGATACTTTTCTGTTTCTGTGATAAAATCCTAATACCCAAAGCAACTTAGAGTATAAAAGGATTTATATGACCTCGTAGTTCCAGAGCGATAGAGTCGTTATGGCCGGAAGTCAGGGCAACAGGGAGGGAAGGCACGGAGGTGATATCAGGAAGCTGGCTGATCACCTTTTCATTCATCCACAGGAAACAGAGAGTGAGAACGGAAGTGGGGTGAGGCTATAAAGCTTCAAAGCCCTCACCCAGGGATGTACTTCCTCCAGTCAGACCCTAATCCTAAACGTTCTATATCTTTCCCAAACATTGCCACCAACTGGGGACCAGGTTTTCAGATACATGAACCCATGGAGGACAATTCTCATGCAAATCACCACACTTTCCTTTAGCAAATTAGCGTTCATTGATTTCTTTTCAAAGTAGCATTACAGATTTCATGAATGTGACATTACTGTATAACCTTGGGAAGTATACATAACCTTTCTGTGCATTGCTATTTTCTTCTATAAAATTAGAGAATAGGAATTATCCAATAGTTTCCTTAAATTCCATTATTCAATAACTCTTTAATGCTGTTCCTAAAGGAGATTTTTATTTCTCCCAAAATACTTGTTGTACATGGTTCTTGGCAAATACAAGCACAGTAAAATGAATATATTTTTTCCAGCCATTTCAATAATATGAGGCTTTAAAAAGATATTTGTTTAGGCTCCATTTTCCAGACATGCATGCACTCCATATCTTTTTTGGAGCTTCTTCCCTTGGAGAAGGGAAACAATGTTTAAAACAAGCATTTGCATCACAGAAATGATAATCCCTACTCATGCCTACCCAAGGTCAAGAATGTATCAGAAAGAGTCTTTGTCCTATGTTGAGGTTAAATACTTTCCACTTCTCAGGAAAGCTTCTACATCTTTTGTTCTATGTGTCTGTGAAAGTTTTATGAATCTGATTGAGCTTAAGAATTGAGTTTCTTCAACAGGCACAGTTTATTTAGAGGAATAAAGATGCAGCAGAAAGTTATTGATTTTTGAGGATCTACACCTTGTGAAAAATTAACCAGACATTCTTTCAGGATCAATATGCTTACCCTTGCTGCTTCAGAGCAGTTGCTCAGAAACTGAATATAGAATGTCTCCATTGTAGAGGGCACGGGTGAGTTAAAGAGTCTTTTGGAAAGCCAGAGGAAAGGGACTTCCATATTTATCTCTCTATTTCTCCCATGTTTTTCTTCCTCTTTCCAAAATGCATACATAAAAATTTCTTCCATTTTCACAGTCCCTGTTACCTAATGCCCTCTCTAGTGATGGCTTGGAGTCCTAGAATGATCATCTTCTTTGAGCATTCAATGTTGGTAGAACACTAAAATTAAAACCTATGTCACTATTGGGTTTTATTATTGCTTTCCTATTTGGGTACCACAAACCTCTCTGTAACGTATCAATTCTGATTACATTCATTTTTTTTTTATTTCTCACAGCTGACAATGAGCCCTTTCTCAGTTCTGCTCAGATATAAGATTTCCTATTGTTTCTACTGCTGAATCAATATAAAATCATACATTTATGCATTCCTATAATTCTAGCCAGTTCACTGGTAAATAACTGAAGCTTATTTCCAATATGTTTTCTCTGTAGACCAAGCAGGATGTTCATTGCTAGAATATAAGTGGAACATCCTAAACCCGTCATTAAGGAACTCACTGATCAATGGCATTTTCTCATGGACTCCTGGCTCTTCTGGCAAGAAATCCCCCTTTCATGCATTGTGCATTTGCAAAGCACTTAGTAGCCATAATCCTAACCCAGTAAGGTCATGGAGTCTTAAGAATACTGATCTGTGATGCTAGCAACAAAAATACATACAAATAGGCTGGAGAGATATCTCAGCAGGTAAGAATACTGACTACTGTTCCCAAGGATGCAGTCTTACTTTCCAGCACCAACATGGAAGTTTGCCTTTGAGGGCACTGCACAGCATGGATGTACTTACATACATGCAGGCAGAACACCTATAAACATAAAATAAAATAAAATTAATTAAAATATCTATAAATAAAACTTAGGGGAATATCACTGATTCCTTATAAAGATCTAGCAGGCTACTGGATGCTGGCTGTGATGCTTGCAAACCAGATTTTTATGCTTATTCTGAAAATAGGCTTTATTCTTTGGCTTCTAGGTTAGTCCTTGATTTCTATGGGAACCTCATCCCCAGCATATCAACAATGTTTCTTCATCTCTTATGCACTACTTCTTCCTGAATGTCTGTGGCCCAGTTCACTTGGTCTCCTCATGATGAACAAGATGGATCCTAATACATGTGGCTCTTACTTTTATCAACTCTGCAGTGATTTTAATAAATTCCCGAGGAGAGTCTGGGATTATAGATGTGCTGCAGTATACCGGGTTTCCAAATTTTCCTGGAAAATTATCAGCATAATATATTTGTCAGGATTTTACTAGGAAACACTTATTTTTTTCTTCTCTTCCATTAAATCATCAATTTACCTTTTCACTGAGCAATTACTTAAAGCCAGATAGGTGACTGGTTTTAGGGAACACAGACGTAAGTTTAACTGACTATGAGCTCTGTTCTTGAAGATGTCAGCCTATTATATTAGCCAAACATTATAAACACTGATAACACAAATAATGAAATATAAATGAAAAGTGTAAAATCAAGAGAAAAATTACGGAAAGGAGCAATGGGAAATTTTCCCTTGTCAAGAGAGTGCTGCAGCAGTTAGCCAAGGGAACTGGTACATGAGAGCAAACTAATGAAGAATGAATTACATGCCAGGTGAGGGAGGAGCAAAAAATGTAGCAATTTTAAGGTCTTAGGAACAATGAGGTCCTAAAAGGAAGAAATGAGGTGGAAGAGGAAGAAAAGATAAGGACAGGTGGTGTGGGGAGAGCTGAAAGACCTGCCCTGAGGTCAGATTAGCAAGGCAGCAGAACTGGACAAGGAAGCAAGCATCCAAGCTCACTGATGGAGATTTTCAGGACTTTCAAAAGAGCTTTTAGACTGTTATTCAGGATGTGGTAGTGGGGGCAGGAGAATTTGCTAAACCATTATAGGCTAAGGCTTATACTTCTAGAATATATGAGTTCTATCCCAGCATACATGTGAGGAAAGTCCTGCTTTCCAGCTTCCTTTACTGTGTTTACTGGAACATAACTTTAATCCCAGCACACAGGAGTCAAAATAGGTATGTCTGTGGGTATTTCTAGGCTAAGTCAGTCTACATAGTAAGATATAGTCCAGTCAAGGTTACATAGTTAGAATTTGTCTCAAATAAATTAAGTTTAATTTAGCATTTAAGGGAGTAGAACAGAATACCAAACTTTTCCTAATTTATTTTAAAATATCATTCAAAAAAGTAGTGGACTCTAGATATAAGTATAGAAAATGACTTTAAATCAGGCAGCAGTTGCTTTGGGAATTAAGGTCAATAATCAACAAGTGAGACCTCATTAAACTAAAAAAAAAAATCTGTACAGGAAAATAAGCAACCAACTTACCCCAGTCAAATTGACTAAGATCAAGAGAATAAATGATTCCAAATGATGGTGAGGATGTGTAGAATGAGGAACGCTCATTGATTTCTGGTGCGATTCTAAACTCATGCAACCCTCTGGAAAGCAGTATGGAGAATTCTTAAAAAAAAAACTAAAAATGAATATGCCATTTCACCTGGTTATACCACTCTTTGCTTATACTTATAGTGGATAATGAAATGTGTACATTTAAAATAATGGAGTTCTACTCAGAAGTAAAGAAAGCCGAAATCATAACATTTGCAGGTAAATGAATGGAATTAGAAGCTTTTTGCTAAGCGAAGTAACACAGAATCAGAAAAAAAACAACGTATGGCCTCCCTCATTGGTGGATCCTGGCATCAAACCAATAGATGGGAGCATATATCCTTATGTAACTGCAGGAAGAAGGAAACTGCAAAGGAACTAGGGAGGTAACGGGAAAGAAAGAACCTAAGAGAGAAAAATAGTAGGACACCTTTGTTACTAAAGGAGAAATAGATAAAAGGTTTTGTTTTTGTTTTTGTTTTTGTTTTTTAATGAGAGGGGCGATAGAAGGATATACAAGAAACTCTGAGGATGAAGGGAAAGAAGGAACTCAAGAGAGATGGGGCCATGGGAGGCTGCTATTATCAAAGTAGAAATGTGGATACTGAGAACACTTTAAATGGGGAAGGCATAGAGGGAGGATTAGATTAGAAGAGACCACGATAAATAATGCCTACTTAGAATAAAACATCAAAGAGAATCATATTAGGCTAACAACCTAATGTTAAATTCCACATACAATATTTCTATATGAGTCTATGTGCATAGATGATTGCTACAGAATAAGAATCAGTGTCAGACAGGAGAAACCTTCCTTTGAGTTGTTGGACAGGGTGGTCCAAGAGACTCCTAAAATTACACAGGCTATTTCCAAAGCCCTTGATTACCTCCCAGAACTTCAAGGTAAGACCCTATTGCTAATGACAAGAAATTCTTCAGAGACTGGAATTGGAGCAATGGAGCTGGAATTCAGTTGGAAGCCAATTCCCCTGAAGACTAGCCTTCCTACCTCTTGAGAGCAGTATGTAAGCAGCCAAGGGATCAATGGCACAACACCAGCTTCATGACCTAATATCCACTTCATTGACCGATTCAGCATTTAACATTCCTGCAGTAGTGGCACTTTTATCTCAGAGCCAATCAATGGCTTCCTAATTGGTTTTAGATCCCATTCAATGGAAGGAAACTCATGTGTTGTACTGTAATCATAGCCAAACACATATGGCTAAAGAGGACATATATCTTAGACAAGTTCCCTAGTCTGTCACATCGCTAGAATAATGTCGCTTCTTACTAAGTGGAAAAACATTTATCCTTATATGTACAGTCAAGTATCCCAGTCAGCACTCAACAAAGACGCTTCTGTTGCACCAGAAGGAGACTACTACACAGTGCCAGAACAGGTCACACACAGACATTGTCAGGGTACTTCCAAAGCCTGTGTAGCACATCGACAGTACAACCTCTACACCCAAGGCTCATGCAACATGGAGCACGTTGTAAAGAGGATGCTAATGAATCTCCCAGCTCTCAGTAATGAAGCTCCTTCATGGAACAGAGGTCCAGTAACACCACCAGGCATGTAGCATCTGAGTATATGTAGCATTTCGAATGTGCATCAAAGAAAACAGATTTTCTGCCTGTTTTGTACATCTCATTTTGATTTATTTTGAAACAGAGAGAAAGACACATATAGAAACTGTCTTTCCATATATACATATTTAAATCCACATACATTGTTATGTGTGTATGTGAGTGACACAGACATATGAATAGGACTGATGAATGGGATATTTGCAACAAATGGAATGGCCCTATTCCATTTTTAGGTCTGACTTAAATGCCTTTATTTACATTGTTGAAATGATCTAGTTTAGTTAGACCTTGGTTTTCACCTATGAAAAGTGAAACAATTAAACCTAATGTATTTTATTGGCTTTGAAATTTCAAATCTATTGATTTGTTTACAGAAATCCAAAGGGGATTTGAAGGTAGGCTTGAAATCAAAGCCTATTCTGTCACATATTTAATAATATAGTGATGTTCAAGGCATTTAACTTGGCTGAACTACAGTGTTACCTAAACAAGGAGAACAATAAATCCACTGTGCAAGGTTCTGGTGAAAATTAGAAGAGGTGTCTGGATATATATATAATTTCTAGATCAATAGAACCCATGGCTTCTCTTTAAACTGGAAGAAATCAGAAATGTAATGAGGGTAATTTTCAGCTATTATGAATATGTAAAGCTTCAAAAAGGTTTTATAATTTTTCTTTGTTCTTTGATGTTCCATCTAGTCTTTTGCATTTTGCTTTGTTTTGTTTTGTTTTGTTTTCAGTGAGACAAGGTATCACTGTGCAGCACAGGCTGGTCTAAAATATCTTTTCCTCTTCCTTCAGTCTCCAGTTCTGGGAAGTATGATATAGATATCCCTTCAACTAGTGAACACTCACAATGACATATTCCTAGCATTACCATGCATGGACGGACAATGCTTCTACAGAAGACATGGGTTATTTTATATTAAAATCTAAGTGCCAGGCATCGGTTGCCTCCCTTACACGGTAAGACCCTTTTGCTGAAAGTATCACACGGTTTGGTTGCAAGACATAGAAAAATCAATCATGAAACTCTCTCCCAAGCTTTCATAGTGCTGGAATTTGCTAGACAGCCTGTGGACAGAGAAAAACCACCACTGGTCTTAATCAGTGCTGGGTACTGCATATTTGACATTACAACACCAACCAGCTAGGCAAGTCATGCCTATTAGTGTAAGAGTTGCATGAAGTTTATAAAGGCAACCAATCACTTCCTGACTGGATTGAATACCTGCTCCACCGGAGAAAACTCAAGCCTAGTACTGTAAACTTGGTTAGAAACCTGTGTAAGTTAGAACTTCTTTTGTTTTACTCAGTGGCATGTTGTCAAACTGCCTTCTAAATATTTATGCTTTTACCCCTAGATCTGTGCTGTTCTCATCCTTGTTCATAGAGTCTCCTTTTTACCATGGTAGGTGATAAATTCATAGATGATTAACAAGTATCTCTTTATCTCTCTTTTTTTTTAAATGTTCCTTCCTTGCTTGACTTAAGTCTCTTCTTCCACTGTCTTTTAAACATAGACATTTTCTTCAGATTAATTCAGTTAAGATTACTAGTTTAGATTAAATTTGATCTTTTATAAGCCTTTTTATTTTCTAGACACTATGAGGGGCAATTTTTAAGTAAGTGTAAATGTTAATAAAAGATGCCTTGTTTTAAATATTTCTTGCATTTTTTTCTGGAACATAATTGCTCATTATTCACACAGAGCTTTGATAATGCCTATGGCTATTTCTGGATATGACAATTCAAAGTTTGTACTCCTTTTTTGTTTTTCCTTTGATGTCCTTGGCTCACAGACAGTGACTTTTTACGTCTTTATTATAGGGTTTGGAGGAAACATTTAGAGACCAATTTCTTTGCTGACCTGGGACATGCCATGCGTCTCAAGACAGTTGCTATGTCAATGGGTTAAATATTAAAAGTGTCAGGTGGTTTCAAATTAGCTTCATTAGCTTTACTTTATTCATTTCCTTCATTAGTGTTTGTTTGTATGTGTGTGTGAGTATGAGTATAAATGTGTGTCCACTTGAACTTGAATGCCTGATGTGAGATTGTATATGGAGGCCAGAGGTCAACTTCCAGTGTTGCTCCTCAGGAATCATAGCCATTGTTTGAATTTTTTTAATGGCATCATTGTGTGTTTCATACAGAACATCTCAATCAATCTTTATCATCTTTATATCTCTTTCCCCACAGCCACTCCCCAACTGGAATCTATGAACTTTCATCTGTGTTAATGTCTATTGTGTCAAGTTAGTGTCCCCAAGTGATCTTAGTGCAGGTTCATGTACTGAGGCCTAGTCAGCCTAGGCAGGGTCCCTCACTTTAGGAAGACTAGCTCACACTCGCCCAACAGGAATCAGTTCCAAATGTTTGTTAAGCAGAGATTTGGGTCTGCTGCCCGTTTCACCCATGCCATGGTGGTTTTTTTTTCTGCTTGGCTTTGCATGGATCTTGAGCATGCCAAAATGATTGCTGTACGCTCAGATGAGTAGGATGCCAGGAGTGTGGAGGATTCTATCTCCATATGGTCACATACCTCCTCACTGGCTCTCACAATCTTTCTGCCCTCTTCTTCAACAATGCTCCCTGAGTAATGGGTGAGTGAAACTTAATATGAGTCCTGTCCATGGACCCCAATGTCTATAATTTAGCCATTTGTGACCTTTTGTGTTGCTAATCTTTTGTTACAAGGGGAAGCTTCATTAATGAAAGTTGAGAGACTGATTGGTGAATTCTTAATCCATGTTTTGTATTGCATGAGCCATGGGTATAGAGGTTGCACTGTAGATGTGACGCTCAGGCATAGGGTATTCACAGACAATGTCTATGTGTGAGCTGTGGTATTCTTTATTAGTCTCCATATGGGGCAATAGAAGCTTCTTTGATGAGTGGTGACTGGGATACATGACTGTAAATGCATTTAGCAAGAAGTTATAGTAACCTATGCATGTGACAGTCCTGGGGATCTCTCTAAGATCTGCGTCCTCTTCAGCTACGTGTTTTTGGTTATGATTACAAGCACCACACATGAGTTTCTTCTCAATGAGTGGGCTCTAAGACCAAATTAGGAAGCCACTAATTGGCCCCAAGATAAAAATATCACTACTGCATCAGTCTTGAGTGCTTTGCCAGTCAGTGATGTTTTGGTTAACCAAACCAAGGGTCTGTCTATCTTGTTTATCTTTTCTGTATTCACTGAGTCTTTCTATTGTTTTCTTTGTCCCTATTTCACTAATTTCTGCTCTGATTTTTGTTATTTTTTCTTATTCCCTGAGTTCAGTTTTATTTTTGTTTGTTTTTATAGCCTTTCAAGATTCATAAGTTGCAAGGTGAAATCATGAAATTATTTCAATTTTTTATTTGTTTAGTTTTATTTTGTGCTCCTCTATGTGGTCAATTTTGGAGAATTTCCATGGGGTACTGAATAGAATGCATATTCTTTGGTTCTTGGGTGGAATATTCAGTAGATTTCTGTTAGGTCCATTTGATGTATGGACACAGATGTCTCTCTGTTTATTCTCTGTTCAGTTGACATATCTAATGGAGGCAGTGATTTATTGAATTCCCCTTCTGATTCTGAGTTGGGATTAATCTGTGTCTTAAATTCTTGTAGCAGTGTTTTTATGTATTTGGGTCCACCACAGTTTGATTCATACATGTTCATGATTGTAACATCTTCTTGGTTATTTGTTCCTTTGATCATAATTTGTCTTTCAAAGCAGTTATTACTAAAGTGTACCACAGGCACGCATAGCTTTTTACATTAATGGTCAGGATCAACTCAGTTCCCTGGCAACAAGAACTTTCCAAACTGATCTGTCTTCCTATCTCCCAGTTTTCTCTATTTAAAGAATTGGTTTAAATTTCATTCATATTGTAGTCCTAAACAAAATCCTTCCAGAAGGTATTCTCTTGAAAATTACTCTCACCAATGTGAATTGAATAGATAGTGGCTAATTCTGCTCACAACCCATAGTCTCCCCTCATCAAATTATTGTTGAAAAGATCTCAGTGAACTTTTCCACCATGATTCCTGGTGCATTACAGTTTGGAAAAAGTGCCACAGAATATGCTCTGGGGCAAAGAACTGAAAATAGAGCAGACCTACTTTTATAGATTTATATTTAGGTGTTATATAGAATATTTAGTTTCATGAAGAGGTCCACGACACCCCCACACACCAAGAGACACGTTGAACTAGAGGTGTCTTTTTCATTTTTCCACTGTGCATTTGTGAGTTCTATAGTTGAGGAAAAAAGAATCCTTTTAAACTTGCTTAACAAATGTATTTAGTGAAGTATAGTTTCCTAAACTTCTATAGAAACATTTCTATAACACAAGTGTGGTACCTTGAATGAAAATGTCCCCCAGAGACTTCAAATATTTGAATAATTGGTTTCCAGTTTGTGAGTTTAGGAGGTATGGCCTTGCTTGAGGAACCACATCACTGAGGGTGGAATTTGCCTTTCCCCATTTCCAGTTCATAGCTCTGCTTCCTGTGCCTGCCTGTAGGTGTGAGCTCTCAGCTTCCTGCTCCAGCTACCTCCATCCAATCCTCTGTGATCATGATGAGCTCCTTCTCTATGGAACAATATTCCTAATATCTCTTCCTTCTATAATCTGCCTTGGTCAAGATTTTTTTTTCCACAGTAACAAGAACCTAACACCAAAGTTGGAACCAGTGAGTGGGTTATTGCTATGAAAAACATGACAATAATTGTTTTTGGAGAACCATGAAAGATACTGGAATTTTAGACTAGGAAAAGGAATTGAATAGTGTCTGTAAGCAGAGGTTAATGGACCAGGCTAGTAGAAGCCTGGAAGAAAATAGTGCTTTGAGCAACATAGTTCCACAAGTGAGCCAAGACTTAAATGGAATCTGAGATATTTTTGCAGAGACTCTGATTGCCATCTGACTACTACCTAACAGCATGAATGAAGTTAAATTTAAATGTGTGGAAAATTTTCTTTGTTGGTGGAAATTTCAAGATAGCCTAACATTGAATTGGTGCTGTGGTTATTAACAGTGAGTATTGTGCAGATCTACAGTGAAAAACAGCAAGAAGAGCACAATGAAATACAAATATACAGGTACTCTTAAAGTTCCTTTTTGAAGAGGATATAAACAACAGATATCCTCTTTTTCCTTAGTTCTGGTGACAAAATCAAGGTACAATTATGCCAAACTGAAGTCCAAGAAACCAGTGTGCTAATTGGGCTTACTTACAGAACAATAGGCAAGGGTTTTATTACAGGAGTGTGGATGCCTCATCCCTAAGTCTGAATTGGAAGGTTTTCACCAAAGCCTGCATGATAGCTTTCCCATGGTCACAGAAAATGGTGACAGAGCTTCCCCTAGACTTTCCCAGCAATATATTCTCAGTCTCTCCCGCAGACCATGTGCAACTACACTCAACCCAATGAATTGGTTGGGGTGGTATTGACCATTTAGATGAAGGGCCTGTGACTCTCCTTCTCCCTCCTTTTTATAGGGAGTGACAGTTAACAAGTTCAGCTCTGGTGGTCCTTCGCAACCAAACAGGACAATGTTTGGAAAATGATGTCTGTCTCTCATAGGTTTGTCCCCTGACATAACATTCCATCGCTTCCTCCATCTTTTATATTTTCTCCACCATCCTCTTCCACAAGAATCCCTTAGACTTTGAAGAAGGGTCATAAATGTAAGATGATTTTCCTTCCACTTTGGCTTAATAATTGAATCCTGTTCATCATCTTTTCATCGTCAGGATGTGACTGTTGGTCCTTCTTGGTGGTATTCCTCCTACTATAAAATACAAATGAGAAGAAAATGGCAAGAAACAGGAAAACATATGTTAAAATATCCAAAGAGATACTAACAGCAATAATAAACAAGGGTATTGAAACAAATACTTGGAAGCACCTTAGAAGGAGCAGCATGTCAATTTAAGAAAACAATTGCAGTGGGTTCCCACTGGGGCCTACACCTTCCCTTGCCACTTTCAACTGGCCTTGCTTGCAGTATCACCAGGGTATTCCTCCCCAAGCAGCAGGCCTTCATTCTAATTGGAAATATATTGATTGTTCATGTACTATTTGCACCATTATTGCACGTCTTGCTTGCCATGTCAGTATTGGATCATGTGAACCGTCATTAATCAGGACTCTTGGGTACAGTGCTCTCCCAGTAATATGAATAGCATCCTCTGGGACCATGAAGGCCAACTATCAGACTAGTGGGGAGTTTCCAGCTTAATCCAAGCTTGATTGCTCTCTTTCCCATGTTTATATCATATGGTGTCTTCAGCAATAGCACCTTACCATCTACATCTCACCTGCAGCCAATATTACTGCTAATAAATTTATCATTGGGGGGGGGGGCTCTCGGGAGTCTCTGTCCAATAGCTCATAGGGGACAGCCATGACTGGCACTGGGATTTTCATTTAACAATAAGATATCTTTGTTTATTTCTGTAGTATCTATAGACCCAAAATGCTGTAGTCTGTTCTCAACCACTTGGTGGGTAAAACTTGTGTCTTGCCCAAATATAAAGCTCTCTAGAATTTCACAGCTGCACCACTCCCTTTTACTCTTTTTAAAATGATTTCCAATTCTTGCTTCCTCACGTCTATTTAAATATCTTTCAAAAGGATTTTCACATCTGCAAGTACTCAGAGATTAATATTATGTCACTTTAATAATGAAATGTTTATTCTGGAGAGTGAGAAAGACAACAATGCATCCTCCTGAATTATTGCTTCATAATGAACAGTGGAGTTACAAAGATAAACTTGGTTAGTTGTTGAATGTCTACTGTCTTCTGTTCCAAGAAAGTGACCGGTGATCTCAGGAAGCCAAGCTAAGAAGATACTAAATCAAAAATAAAAAAAGGTCTAACACGGTATGGACAGATTCCATCCATTTGTATAAAATTGTTTCCTTAACAGATCCATGCTGGGTTCAAGAGATAGACAGAATGCATTAACTAAGTTAACTTTCCATAACCTTTGGTCATTTTCTCTGAGCCATTCCAACTATGAATCATGGAGATCTTCAATGACGCTTTCCTGCGTTTCTCCATCCCTCATGAACTTACTGGATGACTCACAGTTCTTGACCCTGCACAGAGCAAGAAGGAATTGGCCCATAGTCTCTCCTGCTGTGCCTGTTGGTTTCCTGGGTCAAACAGGCCCTGGGTATGCTCCATGATTGTAGCCAGATCTGTTGCCTCTCCATTGACCATATCTGGATGCTAGGGAAGGCCCTGGCTGGCAAACTGTCTCAGGTTATGCAGTCAGTCTTAAAGAGGGAAAATCAGTTATATTGCTCAGCTTCTCTTTTTCCTCAGTATGTAAACAAGTTCCATGTACCCTGCAGGTCCCAGAGGTGGTGAGGGGCTTCTTCATTGCTTGTTCTAACAATGAGTTCCAACAACTCCAGTGCTGAATATTCTCTGATTATTATAATCTCTCCCACTGGAACATTGTTAAGACCTCCATCAGCATGCTAGACCATGAATTTTCCCCTTTGATCCGGCTATGGAAAAACAGAAGGCTAACTCTTCTACCTCTCTTTTATTCAATTTCCTGGCTAGGTCACAGGCTAATATGAAGAAACTCATGTCCCTTTCCACTCCAGTTCCTCTCTTTGATTCTCAGTGTCCCTCTGGGCTGCCTCTGAGGCCAGCGGCAGATCTCTGATCAACCCGAAGAGTGTCCAGGCTACAGCTTCTTGCTGATACTCCTGCCCTGGTATGCTTCACCCAGCATTTGTAATGTCTACTCTAGGTCCATGGCTACTCTCAAAGGAGTCCAGTGGTGAATGTCACCAGTCAAGCTGGCGTGCCACACTCTGTACCTCCTAGAAGACTGCCATCCTGGAATTTCCCACACTGACTTCTCCTGCCTAGGTGGCCTTACCTTAGTTACACATCTCGCTGCCCACTGCACTATCCATGTCTCTCCTGCTACCCACTCTTACCCTCTGATAGCCAACCCTATCAGGATGCGCTCTGCCGACGCTCCCTCTGCTAAGGTTCGATTTGGTTGTTGGTCTCCTTTCCCCTATCAGGGACCACACTACTGGTGTTTCCAAATGCTTCCTTGTTTTTGTTGCATTCGGCCGGCTACACCCAGTGTTCCTAAAATTCAGTCTTGGGCAGGGTGTAAACAGTTGTCACACTCTCCTCCCTTGGGTGAAGGCCAATCACACTGAAGTCTGGGAAAACAGTGACTTTACTGGACATACTTAGGGAACAGTGGGTGACAGATTACTTGCTGGAGTGGGACGCTTCCCCTCCTAAGACTGCACCATGCACCACGTGTCTTCCCCCAAATCTGTATGGTGGTATCCCAACAGATGGCTTGTCCACAGCTGCTTAAAATGGCAAGACGCTTCCCCCAGGCTTCCACAGCCTGTGTCCTCTTAGCCCTTTCCCCAGCCCGTGTGCAAAGAGGGCCAAGTTGTTGGTTGAGAGCTGTGGTTGGACTCTCCCCCTGACTCTCTTTCCGTCTAGAATATGACAGTTAACAGACTCAGTTGGGAATGATCTAAGGCAAGCAAGCAAAACAAAACTTGGGAAGATGGCATCTGTCTGTGTCTGTCTATCAGAGGGCAGTCCTGTACCACAACTTGAACAGAATAGTACACTAGTGAGTTTAATGCTGGAGCCACGGCAGCCAAGGTGTATATTGGAAGAGAAATTCCCATTGCTAAAGAGGACGTTTTAAGAGGGACTGGAAATTTGGCTCAGCAGTTGAGAGTACTGTCTGCTGGACCCAGGTTGGATTCCCAGCATCCACACAGCAGCTAACAACTGTCCATAACTCCAGTTCCTGGGGACTATAAGATCTTTTTTTATCTCTATGAACACAGCATGACATGAATTCATTTACACACATACAAGCAATACACTCATGTACACAAAAATAAAAATGATAATAAAGAAAATATTTTTTGAAAACTCTTAAGGAGGGGCCTGTATTGGCACTTCAACAGAGAAAGAACACTCTCAAGGCAAGACCCCAGAAGTTAAGCTTCCATCTTATGAAAGGAAAAGACCGAAGAAGTTTCCTTCTTCTGGAAAACCACTGCATCTAGATAGTCCAAAGTAAATTTGTAAACAGACTGATTCATTATAATTATTTTTATAGTGGAGACACAAAGCCAAAGCACAATCTGCCAAACTGATACCATGGAATTCTAAAATAAGCAGGAAGAAGTAGAAAGTCATGCTTGTGTAAATGTGTGTGTGTGTGTGTGTGTGTGTGTGTGTGTGTGTGTATTGCTAAGTACTAAAATCTGATCATGAAGAAAACAAGCATCCAGGCTGATTATGCGATGGAAAAATTTCCATTATCTATTATCGTATAACAAACAACACAATTTAATGACTGAAAGAAAAGCAATTTTATTTTTCATGATCAGTAATTATGACTTTCTGAACTATAGGGTTCTGCTGGCCTTGTAGGAGGCATTGTAGGTCCAAGTCGGTGGCCTGTGAAACTGACAACTAGCTCAGCTGCACAGCGGTGCCATTCTCCTTACAATTTGTCTTCTCTGAAAAGTCTGTGCACCTGATTTTCTTAAAGGGTCTCTTCATACCTTCTCTTTAGCTTCACAAGCAGATTCTGATCTAGTATCAAGACTGCAAGACCACAGAAGCATAAATTCTGGATGTCTGGGATCATCAAAGGTCATAGGGTCATTTTTTGTTCCTGTTTGTTAACAGCCTGGTTCCAGAAGTTGTGACAAAATGAACTTGGGCTTCTACAGTTTGCCAAGTAAGAAGCGACTAATGAGAAAATGGCGTAGTTTAGTTGTTAAAACATTGTCTTCTGCATGAATTATCTGATTAGTTTAAAAGTGGATCACCAGACATATGAAAATATGAGAAAAATGGTGGTTATAAGGGGAGAAAAGGTAAATTCTGAGAAGATCTCGGGAGCCCTTTTGACAGAAATTGCCCCTGACTATGATATGTATTCTCAGGCAAATGAGACATGATTTTAGAATGAATATCAGAGTTGGGGACAGTCTTAGTTTTAGAGATGGAGAAGTGTGAAGGAGCTGGTTGCAAGAAGTTTAGAGAATCAGGAGATTTTAGACTTTTAGACTTGTTCTGTTTCAACTGTTTACTGAGAAATGAAATGGGTTTGGAAACTGAGCAGTTAATTATTACATCTTAGGGTCGAGAGACACCGGAAGTCAGTGGCAGTTTGATATCTCTAATGAAGGGGTATAAACAGATAAAGCTAAAATACGGAGGGAAGGATTTTGAGGTCAAGGAAGAAAAGAAAGGCCAGCAGAAGAGATAAAGGGCTAGAAGCACTACCATCAGAGTGAGTCAACAATAATTCTGGCTTTAGGGAGATTTGAGTAACACATGACAGGCTGCAGAGTGAGAGAGTCAAACTGGGGAGCTACCACGGGAACACAGGGGCAGGATGACAATCTCAGACTTAGATGGAAGAAGAGGAGAAAGGAAGAGCAATTCTGGAATCCTTCAGAAAACAAAAGACTAAGATTCAGTGTCCTATCTACAAGATGTAAAGATGTTACCAAAGACTTTTCTCTGTTCATTTTCTTTTTGAGGTGGTTCTGTATCAATAGACTCTGATATCAGTTGCTTATCTTAACTGAAGATTGAGTAATTTGGAATTTATCAGTATAATATGGAACATAGTTTGTATAGAAATGTTGGGTTGATAGAACCAGAGCTGTGGCTTTTCTTCAAGCGTATGATAAAGTAAAAATATTGAGAAGTTTCTTTGACCATTCTTGGAAGACTTGGAACACTGGCTAGGCTTAGTTTTTTTTTTTTTCATTGTCCTTTTCTTTCTTTGACAGTTCAAGTGTTTTCAAGTGTGATTATGACTTTTAATGTCCTGTTTTGATTGGTGATCATCTTCTAAAGAAAATCCAAAGTTGCATCCATTGCAAAGAGAGGTGTGAAGGGGAACTTGTTACTGTGCCTCTATCAGCAGCACTGGTGTGAACTTTGATATCTTAGAACATAGTTTTGTTTTATCTTAGATTAAATAAACTCCTGCTGCCCCCTAGTGGTAATTTCCTGGGGAACAAAATGTGTGGGTCTCTTGATCACTGGCTGATAGAAGGGGGAGTGGGCAGCACTGATTTTAGACAGAGATGTCCAGAAATGGAGGTACTTTATAGATATCAAAGCTATCACTTACAGTTGCATAAAATACTGTTTTGTATCTTACCATTTCAGTCAATGGGACTCAGTGTGAAGAATCATTCAAATGATATCACTCATATTTTTTGCATTCATTGAAAGTCAGAAATTCAGGGAGATGGCATTTTACCTCATTCTTCTTAATTATTAAAATTGTTGTTTTTTTGTTAATCACATGCCTAGGCATCATCATGGTCCAAGTATCTGGGTTTTTTAAACCTTGAGCAGACAGGATAAGCAAAAGAATGGTGCTCCTTTGAAGCTTAAAAATCTGTTTTATATTTTCTTTTTGGTTTTTGGATGTGAAAAATGTGTCTTTAGAAGAGACACAATTCCCACTAGTTAATGAAGTTTGGATGTTATTTTTGGGCACAAAGGACACCACTACATCAACACAGAGTATCTCAGCTTGAATGCTCACCCTTTCAGGCTACTCATGGTTGGAATAAATAAATGATTCCAATCATTTTCCTAAGAGAATTGTAGGCCAACTTCTCATTCCTCAACAACTACTTAGAAATGGCTATATATTAGTATTCTGTGAGAATATTCAAAATTTATAGAAATAAAAACATCTTTAAAACGCACTACTTCTTTTCAAAGTGTAAAACATTGCGTTTACCGAACAGAGCAAATCTATGACAACTTTATTGAGGCAAATGATGACTTAAGACTTCTAAATGCAAAATGATGAGCACTTATTTTATTTTCATATGACAAGATTTCATTTTAGTATTTCCCTACAGAAGTGTACCTGGTCCATGCATAAAAATAAATCTTACCCTGAGAAGATAGGAATTAGTTAAAACCAGGTTTAAAGGTATTTCTGTTTATATATTAAAACACTGCTTCAAGTTCTTGCACCCAGGTTATGTATATTAACACTTAAAAATGACATGTTGCTCTTAACATTAGGAATTTGTGGGCTGGAGAGATGGCTCAGCGGTTAGGAGCACTGCGTGCTCTTACAGAGGACCCAGGTTTGATTCCCAGCACCCACATGGTGATTAGAAATCATTTGTAACTCCAGTTCCAGGGGATCTGATGCCCTCTTCTGACCTCCATGAGCACTGAACATCATGAGTTCACCTACGTATGTGCAGGCAACACAATAAAATTAAAAATAAAAACAAAAAATATTAGAAAACTTCAAAGTCAAGATTATCTTGTTTTGTTTTTCCTTGTATGAGAAGGCTGAATATCTTCAGGACAGCACCAGCATAGCAAGTTTAACCTTATAGTTCCTGTATCTGAAGATAGTCTGACTTACAGTAGATGAATAAAAGAAAGGGTTCTGAATATAAGAAAGAATGGAGGACTGAGTTGTCACTGGTAGCAAAAGAAAAAAAAAATGAAATATTCACTGAGATACAGGACACAGCATAATTTAAAATTGTTTATAGCAATTAAAATTTCTAAATTATACTTTACATTAAAGATTCCTGGAATATTCTTGATAAATATATACTGTACATTTATATTTCAAATCATTGGCTAGGACACAGTGAGGACTAACATCACAGATGTTATTTTGCAGTTTCAGGCTGCTTCTAGGTACAGTAAGGAGGTAGACAGTTTAATGCTCATATCATTAAAAATAATATATTTTCTTTCTATATTGGACAAAGATGCACTGTGAAAAGGGAGGTTATCTAATATATAATCTGCACTGTTTGAATGTCATGGATTAAAATAAGACTTCCTGTGAGAAGGTTCCGGGAAGCACAATCATGCTGTTTTGGTAGAGAAATTTAGGCATGATATAGAGCATATTTGGGGGACAGAGGTGAGAAATGACTTCTTTTAATTTATAATAATGGGTATCTACTTGATATTGCTATGATGTAATGGAGTCAGTGTAGATCCAGGATAATTTTTACATTCTATGTCAAATCCAGATAACGAACCCACAGCTTTTCACAGTTTTTCCCCAGGCACATTGGGTGTGTAGGATTTAGTACCATTGTGATGACTAATATTGGTTGTCAACTTGACTGGATCTGGAACTGACTGAAATGAGAGTTTTTGATTGGATTATTTGAAACTGGAAGACTCACCCTAAATGTGGACATTCCTTTCTGATGACAGTCTGTGTAAAAGGCTTTGGGGGTCACGTGCGTTGGGGGGGGTTCTACTTTTTACCTGCTTGACTTTCTCTGGTGAGTTCATCTCGCTGCTGTAGCATTCCTTCACTAATAGAATCAAGTTCTAGGACCAACACAGACTGAAGGCAAGCAGAACTCCATGAATCCTTTAGGGCTTCAGCGCCAGATTAGCATTGCTGAGACTTCCAGCCTCACGGACTGAGCAAGTACCGGCTTCTCAGACTCTCCAATGTGGCGGCCCCATTGTTGAACTACTCAGACTATCCTGTAAGCCGATCTAATAAATGCACATTCTATATTTATGCACTTATTTTCTTATAAAACATTCTAAGTAATAAGAAAATAGAATAAAAGCAGAATCAGAGTACAGGAGAATGCCACACCCTCTGCAGTAAACGTTAAGGGAAGAAGCAGAAAATAAAACAGTCAGACACCATTCTCCAAATAAGTTTTAATGTGTGGTGTTATTGTCAAGATAATAAAAGAAAGACATTTTGAATATCAGAAAATTATTTTTAGAGTATCTTAGCAGAGTAGCTTTAATGTGTCCTTACAAAAATATACTGTATATATCAGTTAATGACTTAAACAGTGAAGTTCAATTTACAGCTTAAGACAAAGTTTCTATGTGCTAGATGAAGTTAACCAGGGAAAAGTAAGTATAAACCAAGTTTTTGAAAGGTGTGCAGACATAAAAGAATGTATTAACAAACTCTGGTGAGGTAATGCTTCAGAAATGATTTAGGCTGGGTTAACTGAATGGAATACTATTAGAAATAAGCGCAAGGGCTCATCAACATTTGAAGTTAGAAAGAATTTGCTTTGCTTGCTGAGTTTTTATATATATACCGCATATGTTTTACTGAGGTCGCACCACACAGACAAAACACTCAGGCATCCCCCCTTCCTTCCAAGTATTTGAAATAATAAATAGCTTCATCAGGTCCAAACACAGCTGGGTGTTTTCTAATAATATTTATAGAATTCCACATCAGGTGGTGTGGATGTACATGTTTTCCCAAACATAAACATGGCATCAATAATGTACAGTTTCATTTATTTGATGGGAGAAGAAGCTGGGGATATAATGGCAGATGTTTCAGTCATTTGTCATTGGCTTGCTCTATAACTCTCTGCCAGTCGTCAATACACATTTGTCGCTTTCTGCGGCTGAACTGCTCAATGGAAATGCAGTTATCCATACTTTTCTCTGACTCATTTATAATAACCAGACAAATTGAGAGACACCATTTATTAAGCACGTTTTTCTAGGTACTTAATTTATGCATATCACCTTCAGGAACAGTAGGAGAAGGCTTGAAAGGTACTCAAATTCAAAATTTTTCACAGAGAATATAAGGAATTACAAAGGGCAGTTTTGCTTCAGAAATCATGAACTGTAACATTAACTAAAGATTCCCATAGGTATTCTTGCTCTTGTCCTTCCATTTTGGTTACTTTATTAATGCACACTGTCATGAGAATTTGAGTTAAAAAACATCTCATGGTTGGAACTGGCCTCTAAGAAAGCCTCAGAAAGTACACTTGTGATCAATACTCACATCTTCTCTTGAATTTTCCTGCCACGGGGTCATATGACCCAAGTCTGGATACTCCTTTTGGAGGCTATCCACTACACCATTCAACAATTTTGAAGATGATAATAAATTCCTATACATTAACTTTGAACACCTCCAAGTTTTAGCCTAGTCGTGTTTTATAAGGAGATGATAAGGTTGTTTAATCTCACTCCTTCACTTAGAAAGCTAATAAAATATACCATAGTACTCCTGCAAGAAACCAGATTCTTTTCTGGATAGATGGGAAAAGCGAATGGAAGAGTGCTCTTAATCAGGGAAAGATAATTAATATGAAACAGTTATTGGACAAGTCACAGGCTGTAATGGAATCAATAAGAAGTATCTAGGAGCAGAGACAATGTCAGGGTAAAGAATGGAACCATGACCTATCCTTTGTTGCCAGGAAACAGTTGCCCTTCTCATTTATAGAGTGATTGTCACTGTTATAAGAATATACCCTGGAGATGGAAGAACAAATGCCTACTCACCCTACCCATGGCACAAAAGACACACAGAATTCATGATTCTATCAAGTCAATGGCGAATCAATGAATTTACTGGGTTCACAGAGTAAGAGTGGAGGATGGCTTATAGGACTGTGGGTGACCCAAAACAGCTGTATCACCAGGAAGTGTCACCCCAACATGGAAGACAACTCCCCCATAGAAGTGTAATTGGAATGTCCCCTTCAGGGCTTCTTCTGCACTCTGCATACCCCCATCACTTTTCAAGACTATGAGACTATGTCTGGCTGCAGTAGAGTGGTGCTGGCTGCTCTTGCAGAGGACCTGGGTTCAATTGCCAGCACCCACATGGCAGCTAATAACCATCCATAACTTCAGTTCCAGGGAATCTGACCTTCCTGGTCATTGCACAGCATAGGCACACTTAAACACATGCAGGCAATACACTCATGCACATAAAATTAAAAAAAAATAAAAAAGAAAGAAATAAAAGAAAATGTGGAGTAGAGCAGTGGACAAGGGAGATAAGAGACATTTCTCAGCAGTGACCTTTTCACTGGGTTTAAAATTTGAGGTGGAATGTGACATGTGACACATGGAAAAAGTGAGGGAAATTCTGTCATCAGTAAGGAAGTTATGTGCAGAAAGCATGGGTGTGCAAATAAACAAAGGTTCATAATACCTTCCTTCTTGGGAAAATAGTCTCAGCTATAGCACCAGGGAATTAATGAGTTGCTTGTACGATTATCCACAAAACAAGATTTAGCCACTAAAATTCAAACCAAGTGTTGATAGCTATCATCCAGCCCACTGAAAGTGTAACAAATTGCCAACTGGTTCATCTTATGCACAGCAGATCCACAAATTCAGTGCGGTGCCTGACATCAAAATCCCACTGGAGTGAATCGGGACGGTGAGGCTGAGTACATAAGTCACGTGCTGGCCTCGTTAATAGACTCGCATAAAGGCTACAGATTATATGCGTGCCCATTTGAGGTCCACCATCAAACCGATAAGGTTAACTGCTCACTGAGCAGCAGCGTGGAGTTTGAAGAAGAGAATGTGAGTATTGATTGTCATGCATGGCAAGATGAACTGGCGTCAGAAATGTCCTCTCAGAGCAGCATCAATATTTGTACCCTAACGTCACTGGGAAATTGTTCCCAATGTTATCATTGAAGGATTTGTCCAAAATGCTTAATTATTGTTGTAAATATCACAGTGAAGTTACGGATTGTTCAGGCCTCTGTGTTAACATTTAAACTGTCCTCCGTTCCAAGTCTATATAGTACATAAGAAGGCAATTTACTGACAGGCTCCAGCGGTGGGAATGTGATAATGTGTCTCAAAAGCAAAGTGCTTATTACTTTCCTGCCAGAATCATTGTCCTTAACAGTTTTCCTTATAGTGAGCTAGGAGAAAATCAGCTCTATTTAAAATACTTCATTTAAATGATAACTATCACCCGGAATTAGGGGCTTTGATCTATGAGTGAGTGCTGCGTGTGTATGTGTACATGTCCATATGTGCCAGTGTGCATGTGCACTTATGTACAGGTATGGGTGTGTTTGTGTGTGTGTGTTTGTGTGTGTGTGTGTGACCTCTGCAAAGGATATTTCATTCCATTTTCTTTTCACATCTAAAATGAGAACAGGTACCAATTATGAGGAGTCAAAGTGTATGGAAGCCATTTTTCTGATAAATTCTTGCAGTGGTTTCTTTTTCAGAGACATGCCTCTGAATAGCTGGCATTTTAAACATCTGTAATAAGTTATATACCATTTCAAACTGTATTAGAACTGAATCATTTACTTTTCCAAGAAATGAAATAGTTTTCTCTATTCCATCACTTTTTATTTTATGAACATATGCGTGTAGATGTCTGGGGTAGTTTTCGACCTCAGGGGTTTTGCATATTTACAGAGAATGAAAATGGAATAGAGTTAACCAACCCATCTAGCATAGCATTCCCGAGCAGCCAGTAGGAATGCATTTGTGAAGTAAAAGACTGAGGTGTTATAGGGAGCTGTTAAATATACTTTCAGTACTCTATTCAGGTATTAAATTGTGGAGATAACAACTTAGTTTTACTTCACCTCAACCAACTTTAGTTTCTCCACAAAGGAGTATTAAATCTTGAAAAGGACTAAAAAAGGCCAAAATATGTCTTGGTGAGCACATCTGTCAGGCTTCCACTGTTTCATAAAAGTTACATGAACAGACACAGGACAAGTAAGAAATTAAGGTTGTTGCTTTATCCAAAACAAATTCAGCAATTTTCCCAACAAAATATTATGGAGTCCTTAAAATGTGAATTAATACATTAAATGAATTATAGTATACAGTGTTCACTGGCCACATGACATTCTTATGCTTTAAAAAAGTATTTGTATTCATATAAAGCAATTTTTACAGTGGGAGGAGGTAAAGATATGTGGTAATTAGTGTCAGGTGCACCAGTATATTCCTAAAACTTGGTTAAAATGCCACTTTTAAAAGAAATTAAAGAATAACCAAGAATAAATGAATAATATATGTAAAGTATGAAATTTGTTAAAAAACAATCTAAATTCATATCCAAGGAAATGTTATTTATAGCAGTAAATACATTTAAGTTGCTCTTTCTCGTTTCAAATATTCTAAATAGATTTTCATGAATGCACCATAGAGTAAATTTTATTTTCATATCATTTATTCTCAAATGAAGATATATAATTTTAAAAAAAGAGAACTATAGATACAGGTTGAGCAAAGCATAAACATGGATAAGTTTGGGATAGTATGCATCTTCAGAGGTGAAGTGTGTGCTTTTGTCAGTATGTCAACCTTTAACAGAACTACCACATGGCCTTCTTAGAAAACTGAAGTCAAACTCTGCCTTAACAACAAATCTGCAGCTCAAGGTTTAAGTTATGCCTGAACCCAAATGAATGTGAAAATGCTGTTAACCTATAATTCACAGGGAAAATATCTGAACTCATTTGAGGTTCTAATTTAGCAAGTTAGAGTCCATCAGGGTTAATGATCAGTATACTTTCAAAGCTCATGGTTTGGTTTCTGTAATAATTTCTTTAAAACAAGTCACTACCGTAATTGGGATTACAGAAACTGTATTAAGATCGTAGTACCGAAGGATTGACTTTTCTTGCAAAATTGGATGGTGACTTTGACTTTGCTTCAGGTCAGGATAATTTGAAAGAGATCCCAGTCACGGAATTCCTAGTACTTCTATTGGAACTTGAACAAAGTTGCCTACAAAAGCAAAACTTTATCCTTGCAATTTGCAGATACCCTTCCTATGTAGGAAGACAACACTTCTCTCTGTCAATTCCTATAATAGAGGAAATGAGAAGGATCCTTTGTCTCCTCTTGCTCAGCTATTTATAGTGTTTTATAAAGCCTCTGTAGCACAACGCAAAACTAGCCTGTTAAAATCAGAAAAAGCTAAAAGAATCTTACTATTTTTTGAATAATAGAAGTACAATTTTATCATCACTTGGAGTGACACTTTGAAAAGCGCCCAGTTCTAAGATTATGTGAAAGATAACTTTGTTTTTGATTTTGAAAGTCAGTAAAATAGAAATTCCTTAAAAGTTCTCCTTTTGAGTACGAAAAATATACATTTTTGTACTTTCATGTATTTTTTTTGCAAGTTCTGTGAAGTAACCTTTTAAAAGAATGGTGTGCTCTGTGATAAATGCCAAAAACGGAAGTGCTCTAGATTTTCTTCTCTTTTCTAGGTGTTGCACAGAGGCACCTGAAGTGAAGTTGATATTTCTTGAGCTTATTAAGCTATTATCCTATAACTCTTGGTATATCCGCTCAGAAGAAAAATAGAAAGAAGTACTTAATCAAATGGGAACCTAAAAGACTAGAGATTAAGTACTTTCCAAGAGCAATGGAGGCCAGATCCAGAATTTTAGCTATCGTCAGGCATACATGGTACATTCATAAAGCAGTAGCTCAAAATCTGTACTCTATACCACAGCTTTTATTACTCCCACTCAAGAGTTTTGGTTTGTCAGCAAATGGAATTTTGAGTTGGCAGAAGGTTTGCGATTTGAAAATGCTAGGAGTTCCATGAAACCCCTCCAAGTCAACCAGAGTATAGAAAGGTAAAGGAGAGATGAGTAGAGGAATGTTTGTCTTTGCTAGACACTAACATGATTAATTTACATTATCATGGTATAATCTTCATGTAATCATATTACTAGAGAAAACTACATATATGATATATACGCATACCATAGCTATTATACATATATTATACATTTATAGATATATTATTGATTTTATAGCTAATTTGCTGATTGCTACATTTATTTCCATATTAGTCAATTTTTCTAGTTCTTTGTAAATTCTTGACATTATCTTCTTGTCTGACGTATAACTAGAAAAGTTTTTCTCCCATCCTGTGGGCTGTCTTCTGACTCTGCTGATAGTTGTCTTAAGTGAGCACAAACTTTATAATTTCAATGTCACATTTGTTAGTACTTGAGTATAGTTCCTGTTCTTTTGTTATTATCTTTGGGAAATTCATGCAGATCCTCATGTCTTTAAGAATGCTCATTATGTTATATTATCATCTAGAAGTTTCAACATTTCAGGTTTTAAATTAAGGATTTAGATCCATTTCTAATTTCTTTTTGTATGAGTTGAAAAATATTAAATATTACATTCTTCTGCATATGAATAGCCAGTTTTGCCAGGAGCTTTGGTTGAATAGACTACCTTTTGCACAATGTGTGTTTTGGCTTCCTCTGTCAAGGCGCTCATAGTCTTGATTTTATTTCTGGGTTCTCTGCTCTGTGCCACTGGTCTAATTGTCTGTTTTCATGCAAATACTAGGCTATATTTATCACTATAGAGCTGTACTATAATTTAAAGTCGAGTAGAGTGATACTCCCAGCTGTGTTATCTTGTCTTAGCTTTGGCTATTTATGGTCTTTTGTGGTTCCATGTGAATTCATCGATTACTTTTTCTAGATCTATTAAATATGACATTGAAATTTTGATAGGTATTATGTGCCATCTATAGAATAAATTCTGTAGATTACTCATTTATCCAATATTTATTCTGTGTTCCTGTCATCGCTTATCTTCTGTCATTTCCTTGTAGAGGTCTTTCTCTTCTTTTCTTATGTGTATTTCAGAGATACTTAGTTTTACAAAAGATATTATGGATGGGATGTGATTCTAATTTATTTGTCTGAAAGTATATTTTTGTATGTATAAAGGCTACTTTGAAACTATTGGTTTTCTATCCTGCTACTTGAGTCTAAATGGTTATTGGATCTAGGATGTTTCTAGTAAATTCTGTAGTGTTTTTAAGTATAGAATCATGTGCTCTGCAAATAGAGATAACTTAATTTCTTACTTTCTTACTTTTATTCCCTTCATCCCTTTCTCTTGACTGTTATAGCTAAGACTTCAAACACTACACAAAAATAAGAGATAGAGAATGAACATCCATGTATCATTTTAGAGAAAATGCTCTCAGTGTGTCTCCATTAAATATGTTAGTTATAGGTGTGCTGTGTGTACTCTTTAATATGTAGGTACTCACTACCGTTTCCCTTCTGGCATCCTTAGGCCTAGTATTGATTTTTACTTCCAGAATCTCCAAAGTCATTAAGATTCCCAACATTGTTCAAGAGCCCAAAGTCCAAATTCTTTTTTGAGACCCAAGGCAAAATATTGACTGTGATCACCTATAAAAATAAAAATATAATGATACTTTCAGTATATGAGAACACAGAATGAGCATTCTTATTACTAAATGCTTGATTTTGTGGTCTGTTCTTTTAGTTCCCCAGTCATGAATTTCTTCATTAATTTTTACTTTCTAATGGAATTATGATTCACCGCTGTTTTCCAAGAGCCTTGAGGAATGATTTTTTTTATTTCACAGCTCTCATGCTCTCTCATATTTATATATATGTATATATATTTATATATATATTTATATATATTTATATATTTTTATATATTTATATATATTATATATATATATTTATATATTTATATATATATTTATATATATAATTTATAGAGATAAGCACACATCATATATATATGTGTATATATATATATATATATATATATATATATATATATAGAAATGTTCCTCTTAGGAATGCCTTGGCTGAGTCCTAGAATTTCAGATGCCTTGTGCTCTCATAATTGTCTCTAGGAAGTTTTTAAATTTCCTCTCTGAATTTTTTGGATCACCCATGATGCATTCAAAAATATTGTTCAGTCTCCAAGTATTTTTGTAGTTTCTTGAGTTTGTCTTTTTACTTTAGTACCATTGAGGTCTGTTAGTACATAAGGGATTATGTCGTTTTTGTGTTTATTGAGACTTAATTTGTGTTCTGAGATATGATCAGTTTTGGAGAAGTTTCCATGTGCTTTTGAGAAAAAAATGCTCTTATGGGTGGAATGTTCCATAGGTATCTATCATCTATCTATCCATCTACATCTATAAATATATATCGAACTCTAAATACCTGTATCTATAATCTATCTATCATCTATCTATCCATCTTTCTATATACAGTGAAAAAAATCAACCATTTTGTAATGAGAATGCTTACTCTGTGACCTTATATACTGAAAGTATCATTTTTTTTTCATTTTATAGGCAATCACAGTAAAGAATTTACCTAGAGTCTCAAAACAGAATTTGGACTTTGGGCTCTTGAACAATGTTGGGAAACTTAGTGACTATGAAGATTTTGGAAGTCAAACTCAATATATTTTGCATAGGCCTAAGGATGCCAGAAGGGAAGAGAGAATAAGTACCTGCATATTAAAAACTATATACAACACACCTATAACAAACAATATATTTAATGGAGACACACTGAGAGCATTTTCTTTAAAATCAATAATGATACATGGATGTCCCTTCTCTCTCTTTTGTTTATTGCAGTGTTTGAAGTCTTAGCTATAACAGTTAGTCAAGGGAAAGAGGAGAGCCGTCCATGATTTATTTTAGCTCTGAAGTTTCTTTACTTGTTTTGACTTTGGGATACATATCTAAATATGAGAGTGTGGTACTACAGTCCTCAATGATTCTTATGCCAGAACTTACATGGCCTTTTATATGTTTTACTCTTCATTTTATTAAATTAGGCCCTCCAATATTTATTGTATAAATGATTTATAAGTGTTATAATTTCATGATGAATTGTTCCCTTTATAAATTACAGTGTCCCGTTTTATATCTTCTAATGAGTTTTGATTTAAAATTTACTTTGTATGATATAAAAAAAGCCACACATGCTTTTTTATGGTTTCCCTTTTCTTGGTAGTTTGCTTTCCATTCTTTGATATTCAATGTTTTGCTGTCTTTGGCTTTCCTGGAGCCAACATATATTTTGTTTTTGTTTTCAGATCCAGTTCATTAGTTCATTGCTTTTTTTGTGAGTTGAGGCCGCTTGCAAAGCTATTACAAAAAGTGCTTTTGAGTTTCCTATAAATTTGTTTGGCAGTGTTCTGTTTTGCTTAGTTCTCAGCATTTTTTTTCCTTCTTCCATATTGGTTTTGAAGATTTGCTGAGTTGCTGTGTTAGATATGGTTGTTTCCCAAATTTAGTTTATCTCACAAATCTGGTTCCATTCTCTGTTCTTTTCATGGAGATTTATTTTCATCTACTCACATGGAGGAAGATGTATGTGCTCCTCCTCCTTGTAAAGGAGTGCATTAAGAATTTTCTGCAATGCTGTCATAGCTGTGATGAATAGCTCAGTCTGTGTTATTTCTCCATCAGTGCGAAAGGGCGTTTCATCCTTTGCTCACAGACATTTGCTTTCAGAGTTTAAAATTTATTATTTCATGATCTTCTGGCTTACTTGGTTTTAAAGAGAATTCTGGGGTACTTTTTATAGTTTTACATCTATACATGAGGTAACATTTCTCACCTGCTGCTAGCACACAGTGACTCACTTCCTCCAGCAAGGATCCACCTCCTAAAGGTCTGGCAATCACATTAAACAGTGCCTTAACCAGGGAAACTATACAAACATGGGAGAACATAAATGACATTTCACCATCAAACCATAATATTTCTTTTCCTTCACTTAAGTTCTACTATAAAAGTCTTCATAGTCTTTAAGATACTTAACCACATTATTCAAAACACAAAGCAAGCCAGAAGTCCATTCTGAGACTCAAGACGATCTCTTAATTGTGACCTCCTATAAAATAAAAAAATAAATAAATACTTCAAACATATAGTGACGTCAAGTAAACATTCCTATTCCAAGGTAGAGGACTGGTGCATAGGAAGTAATAGGACAAATATCAATAATGTAATTCCAAGTCTGATAAGATGAGCTCATAATGTAATCAAAAGCACCAATTTAGTTAGCTCAACCCCTCCATCACTGTTGCCTTCAGAACACATTCATTCTCTCATGGGCTGGCACTTTTCCATGTCTGAGCTCTTCTTGGTGCAAGCCCCATGGTCTTTCATCACTTGTATTCTGGGGTCTCCACTGGAGCCTGCATCTCCCCTTTTTCACTCTCACATAATAACTTCTCAAGGTCTAACCTCAGAGACTCTAACCCTGGCACATGTTGCCTGTGAAAGCTGCTTTCTGAGCTCTATGAAATTGTGGAGCAGTACACTTAGATACCGTCAGTCTTACATCTTCCATGCATATAAAACAATGGCCACAGTGAAGGTCCTGCAAGTTGTGCTGCTAGCCCACAATATTGTCTGGCAGCTTGGGACCACAGCATTAGCTTCTGTGCACTGACACTGGGCGAACACTTTCCTAGGTTGGTATTGTTTTGTGTTTTGGTGAAACTTTGGTTGTTGTTTTATGTTTGTTTTGTTTTTGTTTTTTGTTTTTTTTTTTTGCGTTTTGCTTTTTAGGAGGAGGAACCTCTCAGTTTAGGGTTTCTCTTTTTCAAAGAATGTAGATGTTTAGGAGACTGACCTTCTGATGGATGGAGTTTGCCCTCGGGACATTTCTGTTGAACCTCTTCAGCAATGAAGGTTTCACTTTGGTGGTGCTCATGTCTTTAGCAATTGCAGTTGTTTGTTGCTTTCTCAGCACTGACATGAATGTTCTCCTGTTTTGAATTTTCCTCTGCCAAACACATTAATCTGAACTCTTTAAATTCAACTTAACTAGATTCTTAGGACACAGCTAGAATGAGGTTAGATTTCTGGCCATAATATTATATCAAGCTCCAAGTCCAGTTTGAAGGACAGTCTTCACCTGTGAAAACTCATGAGCTGGATCACTATGTGCTGTGCTTCTCTCAGTTCTCTTGTCTTCTGAATTCCACTCAGAATGTCCCATTGCTCTCTGCTTATTGCATCTGAGAGTATTTCTAGACCAAATTTCCATGCTTCTCCTCATTCTGGCCTCAAAAATTTCCAAAAGCCTAAGAATCTCATGGTCAGGTTAATTATAATAGCAACTCCATCCCTGGTTCCAATTCCTGTCTTACTTCCAGGTTTGCTTTTTAGCCTTCCACATATATTCAGTTCAGGTCCTGCCCAGATTTAAGATGCGTCTTACACACAAATGAATACAGTCAATATATACTACAAAGACATTCCCACTGGCCTGTTTTCCAGGGGATTCTAGATTCTGTCACACTGATCATTGAAATTAATCATCATATATACCAAACTATTAAAGAAAAAAGGAAAAAATAGAAGGAAATGAAAATAAAATAATACAAAAATGTATAAAGCACATTCCTACTAAGACAATAACTTTTGATCTTTTTGAGACAGGATCTTCATGTAGACCAAGATCGCCTGGAGCATACAGAGATTTGCCTTCCCTCTTCCTCCCAAATGCTGGGATTAAAGGCATGTGTCACCATGCCTAGCTGTACTAAAACAATATTATAGGGCATAAGTAGATAGATATAAGTCTGTAGTTCAAAAACCTCATTTCTAATATTAGAACAAAGTTTACATTCTTTTTTCTTAGGAAAGAACTTTTTTTTTAATTTCATGTGACCATTGCATATGTGACATTTTAATGTACCAGTTTATAAATTCTTTTAATTTGAGAATTTCAAACATGAGAACAGTGTTTCAGCCTTTCTACAACCCCTCTCCACTCTCCAGTTCCTACTGCATCCCTCCAACCACTCTTTCTTGAGACCATGGCAACTTCCATATTAATTCTATATATACAAATATACTAATTCTAATTAGTGTTGTCTTTACTTGCATGTATTTATAGCTGAACTGGAGTCTTTTCTCTAAAAAAATCAAAGGGAAATCACAGTTCTCCCTCTCTCAACAGTCAGTGATTTCATCTAGGAGTTGTGAAATTTTCCTCCATCCATGCCAGATTGGGACCACTGGCAGACCATCTCAATCAATCTTGATCATCTTTATACACTCTCCTGAACAGCATCCCCCCACAAACCCCCAATAGGAGTCCATATACTTTGTCATCTGTATCTAGGTCTAGTGTTAGTTCCCCCAGGCATTCCCCAGCATAAGTTCATCCACTGAGGTCTAGGCAGCCTCAGGAATACCTGATCTTCCTCATCCAGCAGTAATCAGCTGCCAATATTTCTTCATCTAAGTTTGGGGTCTGCTGTTCATTTCTCCAGTTCTATGCTGGGGTTTTGTCTGCTTGATTTTGCGTGGGTCTTGTGCTTGCTGCCACCATTATCGTAGGTTCATATGAACAAGGCCCCAGGAGCTTGTAGGACACTTTTTCTATAGGTTCATGCCTCTCTTCCCTGGCTCTTACAATCTTTCCACCCCCTCCTCTGCAATGGTTCCTAAGCCCTAGATGACTGATGTTTCATATAGGAGTCTTGTCCAAGGACCAGGATTCTGCAGACTCTTACTATCTGTGCTTGGGTCCCATTTTAGATTTTTTTTTTTCTGTTCTTGGCACTCTGTTGCATGAGAGAACTTCATTGATGAGAGCTGATAGATTCATTAGTGTCCTCTTTACCTCTTATTCTATGTTCCATGAGCCTTAGGTGTAGATGTTGTATTGTAGATGTGCCATTTAGCCCCAACTCACAGACAATGTCTGTGTGTGACCAGTTGTGGTATTCTATAACAGTCTCCATCTAGTGCAAAAGAATTTCTTTAATGAATGATGAGTGGAAGATTTGTACATCAGGATTTGTTGCTAGTATTCACATATTAGGAAAAACATGCATAATTTATTTGTTTTTCTGAGTCTGTGTTACTTCAGTAACAGTTTCTACCTCCATTTATTACCTGCAAACCTCATGTTTTCATCTTTCCTCACCGCCCAGTAGAACCCCATTGTGTAAATGTACCACATTTTCATTATCTACTGGTGAGTAGAGGGACACCTAGGTAACTTGCATCTCTTAGCTACTGTGAATAGAGCAGACACAAACATGTATGTAAAATATCTCTGCACAGGATGAATCCTTTGGTGATATGACAAGGAGTGGTATAGCCAAGTCAAATGTTAGCTTTATTTTTGTTTTATTAAGAGGTCTCCACACTAATTTCCATAGTGGTTGTATGGGCTTATACTTCCACAAGCAGTGCATGAGCGTTCCTCTTTCCCCACATTCTCTCCAGCATTTGGTTTATCTATTGTTTTGATCTAAGCCAGTCTGGCTGGGGTAAGATAAAATCTTAGAGTGGTTATAATTTGAATTTCCCTAATTCCTAAAGATGTTCAAACACATTTTAAGATATTTCTCAGCCATCCTTATTTCTTCTTTTGAGAATTCTTTGCTCAAATTTTTAGCTTATCTCTTAATTGGGTCACTTGTTTTTTTGATTTAATGTTTTTTGAGTTCTTTATATATTCTGGATGTTAAACCTCTGTCAGCTGTGTCTCTGGTGAAGATTTTCTCCCACTCTGTGGGTTTTCTCTTAACTTTCCTGGATGTTTTGTGGTTTTTTTGTTTTTTGTTTTTTGTTTTTTCCTGTATGGAAGCCTTTTAGTTTAATGAGGTTCCAATTGTTGATTATTAACATTAAATTCTGAGAAACTGCTGTCTGATTTAGAAAGTCCTTTTGTACACCTATCTCTTGTAGGTTCCTGACAATGTTTTATTCTAACAGTTTCAGAGTTTCAGGTTTCACCTTGAGGTCTTTGATTCATTTACAGTTGACTTTTTTGCAAGGTAAAAAAAAAACAGGATTTGGGTTCATTCTTCTACAGCAGGAGACTAAGTTTTGTCAGCCATTTGCTGAAGATGCTGTCTTTCCTCCAGTGAGAGTTCTTGATCCCTTTGTCAAATATCAGGTGGCTGAAATTGTATATACTTATGTTTGGGTCTTCAATTATGTTCTATCGATATATCGGTCTATTTTTTTTACAGTACCATGATATTTTTATAACTCTATCTCTGTAATAGAGTCTGAAATCTGATATAGTAATCCCCCCAGCAATGCATTTGAGTTCAGGGTTGTGTTGGCTATTTGGGTCTTTTGTGCTTCTATATGAATTTTAGGATTATTTTTTCTTATTCCATGAAGAATGTCTGGGGGATTTTGAGTGGCATGGCATTTAATTAATAAATGCCCTTTGGTAAGTTGATTATTATCACAATAGTAATTATTCCAATCCATGGTCTCTTCCTCTATCTTTCTTTAAAGATTTAAAAATGTTCATTGTAGAGCTCTGTAATATCTTTGGCAAGATTTACTCTGATACTATATATCAGAGTATATGGAGAGAGAGAGAAAGAACTATGAGTGGGAAGGAGGTTTCCATGTACTCTTTCTCCAATTGCTTGTTATTGGTGTATAGAAAGACTACCGGTTTTTGTAGATTAATTTTGTATACTGCAATTTTACTGAAATTGTTAATCATTTCTAGGATTTTTCTGGTGGATTCTGGGTGATTTCTTTGAAATAATGTGTCATCTGTAAATAAAGTTAATTTTACTTCTTTTTTTCCAATGAGTACTCTTTAATTTCCCTTTTAATTTCCTGCTCTTATCTTATTGCTCCAGCAATAATTTCAAGCACCATATTAGAAAGGAGTAGAGATAGTGGACAGATTTGTCTGGTTCCTGATTTTAATGGGAATGATTCCAGTTTTTCTCCATGTGGAATGGTTTTGGCTGTTTTGAGGTATTCCCTCCAGTCCAGTTCCCTCTAGTGCTTTTAACATAAATTCATGTTGAATTTTGCCAATGGTCTTTTCTACATCCATTGAGATGACTATGTGATTTTTATCTTTGAGTCCCTTTATATGATTTATAACATTTAATGACTTACCTATATTGAACCACTCCTGCTTCTCCGGAATAAAGCTGTCTTGATCATGGTGGCTGATCTTTGTTTGTTTGTTTGTTTTATGTGTCTGTGCAATTTACAAGTATTCTGATGAGAATTATGAATCTATGTTCATTACGGATATGGGTCTATAGTTTTCTTACTAATGACTTTAATTAACCTTCGTGACTTCAACTTGGTACTCTCCCCAAAACATTAATGGATGAATGTAGGTATGCTTGAGAATTAACATCTCGAAGTGTTCACATGTTCACTGAAAGCAGAAAGACTGAGGAAGAATGTTTGGTCATAAGGGAGGATTTAAACTTGTATTTCCCATAGGGAAACTGGAGACTCTACTTTGAGTAAAATCCTGTTTGGGTCCAGAGAGCACAGTTGTAGACAGAGTGCTCGGGAAGCTCCCAGAAGCACAGTTTCCCGGTACAGGTCATTCCACGAGAATTCATCTTTGTTAGAAGTATACTGTACACATTCCAAGTGTTGTTTTTGTTTTTTTATTAAATGTTCTCCTCTTGTATCTGTTACTGTTATCTAGATTGATTCCACTGCAATTGAAGAGGCTATCTGATTTAAATCATTTTAAATGGTTGAGGTTTGTTTTATAGCTTAGAGTATGCTGTTCCTTGGTACATAGCACAAGTAGGCTTAAAAAAACTTGCATTTTGCTTATCTGGGTATAATTTATTTTTTATAAATTAATTTTAGAACTTTTTCGTTAATGGTGCTTAATTACGTATTCTGACTGTCTTTTTTTTTTCTCTCCAGTCTATCAACTGTTAGATAGGGAAATTGAAAAATGCAAGCATAATTGAGAATTTATCCACTCTTATTTTCAGTGTTTGAAATTTTTGGAGATCTGTTGTATGGTGTATCTATCTATCTATTTATCATCTATCGTCTATTTATTGTCTATCATCTAGCTATCTATTGATCATCTACCAATCATTGATTATATAGTTATTATCTATCTATCATCTACCATCTATCTACTTTATACTTTCTAAAAATTACCCTACATATATATATATATATATATTCAGCTTTCTTTTGATTAATATTATACATTTATGTAATACTACATATAATACAACAAAAATAGACAGTATAACTTTTACAATCATAACAGTTCAGACTAGTGCTTTGCTTATCCTAGGTAGATAGTCTGCCACTAAGAGGCCTCCCTCTACTAATCCACTCATTATTTTTATTATCTATTATATTTCAAGCATGTCCCGTAGTCTGAGAATAATTGGGACTTGTTTCTAAATCCATGCTGTTTACATCTGAATTGACTGATGCTCTTAAGCCATTTACATTTCCTGGCCTTTCTGTGTTTTGTGCTTGGTATTATATTTATTTTACATATCTCTCTTCACATTTTCAGTTAGTCTTTTATAATATATGCGCACCTTTTAAGAATCAATTTAGAATTTTTATGGTATATTTACTCATATAGCTTTTTTATTTGCTTTAATTAATTATATACACAGAATTGTCAGTCTTCCAAATTTGTCATTTTACTAGCTAGAATGGAAAATAGAAGCCTCATTTCTTTTTACATTTCTTCACCTGATTTATAAACAACCTTAATAATAAACTATGTACCTATCAAGGGCTCAAAAAAAAATAGCAAATCTATTGTAATCGCCCTTATTTTTGCTTACATCGTTCTTTATTCCCAAAACTTCTACATTCTTTCATTGTTTTCTTTTTGTTTAAGAATCTTAAAAACAAGGTGATTATATTATGACAGGTCGGCAAACAACACATCATAATCACTTTTTTCTTTTTTTTTCTTTTTCTCTCATTTTTCACAAATGTGTGAATTTAGGGGCTGGAGAGATGGCTCAGTGGTTAAGAGAACTAGATAGTCTTGCAAAGGACCCGGGTTTGATTCCTAGGACCAATATGGCAGCTACAACTATCCTGTAGCTTCTGTTCCAAGGGAATACAATGCCCTCTTTTACCTCCTTGGACACTGCATGGCGGGGGTGCACTTACACACATGCAGACAATGCACACATACATGTAAAATGAAAATAATACCTGCGAGTGGTGGCACAGGCCTCTAAGCGCAGCACTTGGGAGGCAGAGGCAATGGGTCTCTGTGAGACTGAGGCCAGCCTCGTCTCTATGGTGAGTTCCAGGATGCTGTTGCTACAAGGTGATCCTGTCTCAAGAAGATCAAAATAGCAAATAAATAATACATAAATAAAAATACAATATTTTAAAAATGTTTGTTTTATTCTTCCTTGTGGATATATTTTCTGAGTGTAGGGTGGAAAATTTCATTCCTTAAGAACTCTACAAGTATACCACTTCTTTCTAAACACTATTTCCTCTTGTAAGGAATCTACTTTCATATTTGTCTTTGTTTTTTATATCTATTTATAAAATTCATTCATGGATATGATTTATTATGTTTTCATTACAGCTAATGACTATTTTCTCTCACAGTTACTTTTAGTAGCTAAGATGAGATTCAATGTAGAATTTTCAGTTAATGATTTTTTGATTCACAAAACTTTTAAAAATAACATACTTAGGCTTTTCATCCCTATTCCACTGGAAATAATTGAGCAATTAACCTTCATTCCCTAGAAATATTCACTAGAAAATTAGTGCAGTTGTTCTGAATTCTGGTATGAGAAAGTTTAGCTGTACATAGCAAACAGAAGAAAGTTTCCACCAGGACATGACGGGGCAATAGGAAGGAACTTCATCCTCTCAGGGGTCCTGCAAGGAGCAGAACAGTTTCAACATATGATAGTTAACAAACTTGGAGAGCAAATAACTTACCTTTTATTTATTTATAAGATTTGAACCATATTTTAATCTGAGAACAATGAATGGGTCTTGTCCAGTTAAATCATAATATTCTTTTAAAAGGAAAATATTTGGAAAACAAAACAAAAGAAACCCCATGCATTCGATAAATTAAAAGGAGCAGCTGTATGAAATTATTAGAAAACGAAAACAAAAGCACAGAAGATTGATCAAAAAGTTGAGAATATGTCACCTGACCTAAAGCCATTTGGCATGGAAGTACTAAGAGATGACTCTTGACATTTGTTACAAATTCAACTTCCCAAGAAGCACAGTCATAGCCTGGCAACCTTAGGGTTTCAGTCGCAGACTGTCATAGGAGTTTCCCTTCTTCCCAAGATGGAACTAGAGAATGTTTTATTCATTGACATAGACATTTGTTGACTGCATCTCCATCCATCCATCAGTGAATGAATATTTTGATTATTTAATTTTTAAAATGTTTTATGTTTTTCATTGAACTCATTTACAAGTTCAGCAGAATCACCTTCTAGAGATAACAGGCATACTAGGCCCAGCCACATTCACATTTCTTACTGGGTAGTTCATTTGTCCCAATACCCATATCTGACTCCACAAACTCTACTCCATGGAGCATGTAATATACATGACTTCTAATTTATATTGCAAAATAAGTATTTTCCGTATAAAATGTCTTTTAAGATGGTAGAATGATTTTTGACAAGAGTTATTCTGTCAATATATGTTATTTTCCTAGAATTACCTTAGAGCATATACCCCTTCTTGAGTAAACTTCATTTAATGAACAGAACCTTTTATAAAATATTTGAAGATTAATCATTCCACTACGTAACCCTTTGAACTCATATGGCTTTGTTATTTGCTGTTATCAAATGAACTGCATGACATCAGATTCAAAGACTGAAGACAACACTGTAAGTGACTGAATATAAAGGTAAACTTCCATGAAGGTTAATTAAGGTTCTAAGGGTGACACACTGTAATCCATAATCTAATAGTCCTGATGTCTTTTTAAGAAAAGGAAATGTACCAATGATTTCCTCCTCTGAGCATATAAAGAGGCTCCCAGAGGACTAAGCGAGATGCAAGCTTTTTATAGTTCATGAAGGTTATGGAAGGGTCCTCATCATACACTTTAGTTCTTGTCATCTTGATCTTTGAATTGTAGCCTCCAGAACTATGAGAAAAATGTTTAAACCATTCAGTACATGGTATTCCTTTATAGAAGTCTGAGTTTTCCCCATCAGACAGCATCAGAGAAACTTAGATATTAGATAGTAGTCTCCTCTAGTTCAGAGGTCACCATTTTTCTTGAATATGGAGTATCTTTCTTATACATAATACAAAATAGGCATTTTCAAGAACAGAGTCTGAATGTGTGACTCTGCAAGGCACTCTGCTGGTCCAGGCTCACTGCTCCAGAAACAGTCCACTCTCTTATCCTGTATGATTGTGTGTGTGTGTCCTTATATTGGAGCGAGATACTTTATACCTTGTGTCAGAAGATCCACTAGCTGCTCTACATGTTTGGCCCTCTAGCCTAGCCAAATATCAGGAGAAGATAACATTGCACTCCACTCACACAAAGATAATAGTCCTAGGGGCAATGAAGCAACAGATAATGCATCTGATTGCAAATAAGAAGACACTAATTAAAAAGTTGAGAGTAAAGATACATATGTGTATGCCTCTGTATGTGTGTTTACATGTCTATTTTATGTATTTATAAATCTAAAAAAACCATTAGAAACTCAACATTTGGATTTTGTTTGTACTTTAATGGTTAAGTTATGTCTCATGCTGGATTTTGTCCCTTATAATTATTTTCAAAAAAACTATTACAATTCACAGCTCTTTCTGGAGTTTCCAGTAGCAAAGGAAAGATAACAGTATACTGAACATGTAAAGAATATTGAACTGAAATGCTTACCAAGTCCTGGTGCATAGGGTTAGAAGAACAACTAAAGTATTGCTCCGTATCAAAATAAATTGACAGCCACAGGTTCAACTCCTGGTTCATTTAATGGGATTCTTATTCCTTCACTTTAGTCTGGAGGTACAGTTCAGGGTGGAGCAGTTTAGCATGTTAAATGTCCAGCTTCCTTCCCCAGCACCACTGATAAAAGACATAATTAAAATAAACACTCATTTATCCCTAAGTGTACCTGAGAAGTAGGTGCTATTAATATCCATATTTTCCATATTAGAAAGCTGACAAAGAAAGTGACTCAGAGGTCCATCCATAAAAAAGCGTTTCTGGCACAGAATGTCTTGGAGTAGAGTGTGTTCATCACGTTTGGTCTATGCTACATCTCTCTCATTTTATTATCTATCACTTCCTTATTAGTTCCAACAAAAAGAAATCTGTTTCTTATTTTGCTTGCTAGGGCCACAAAGGCATCTTTGACCTAGCCATTGGAGTGTAGAGGGAGCAGCAACAAGTGAAGCCAGGTCAGCACTAAGTGGAGGAGCCAGAGATGGACAACAAGTCACCACAGATCCGGTGATACAATTCACAAATCGATACAGGATCTTGCTATTAGACTAAGTGGAACTGATAGCGGGTATGACGAGGTGATGGCCTTCTCCTGCACCTTTACATATGCTTTGCTCCCTCCCCACAGGTGTATTCAAGAATAAAGAGGAAAGTCACTTGAATTATTCTCTGCTTAGGTGGCATCTTTTTAGCATTTATATAAAAAGAGCATTCTCATCAAACAGATAAGCATTTTTACAGATGTAATTTACAGATCATATTTAGAACAGTATAGTATTTTAACATCATTCCTTACATAATCTAGCAGTCTACAAAGTATTTGACTTTCCCTTGATTTCTCTGGTTGGTTTTTGAGACTACTCCAAATGCCTAAAAAATATAGATGTACTTAATGCAAAGTCATCTACTGTAAAATTGTATCAGATGACATCAGACATCAGCTTCATTGGAGAAAATTTCATTTTTATGTAACAGTTGAATATTACTGATAAAGGAGAGTATTGAAGAGACAGACATTATCTCCCAATCTGAGCTTGAAAAAAAATCTGAATATACACCACCTTCCATGAATGGTATTGGCTATTTTTGTCTTGTGAGTACAATAAACACATGGGAGTACTGAATTACAGTGAAATAAACCCCTTAATGATAGTAATTCACTGCATTTCAATAAAGACTTTTTATGTTTTCAAAGTACAGGGACATATATCCCATAAAACAACTAGTTTAAAGAAGGATTAGCAGAATCTAAGGTTTCCAGAGCTGTGATTTAATAATCAAAACAGAACTGTTGCAATGCTTGGCTTAGGGGGGAATAAGTGGAGAAAGCATGTGCTTTGAAGAGAACATATAACAAGGTCTGAGATGAGGCAGACAGCATTCTATGAAAAGCTGAATTAACTCCATGCATGGCTTCATTGGACCAGTAGTCAAAATTCCAAAGCCTAAGGCTCAAGAAGATAGAGGTGTCTCTGAAGTGAGGAAAAACAATAATTCATCCAGAAATCTGGTCCAGAGAATGATCTGAATCCACAACTCATTTATTATCTTATAGAGGGTTATACTTTAACATGGCTTGTGTTCATAATTTTCATAAATTCAGCAGCAGTTGATTATTTTCTGTGTAGTGATCAGAATCTAAATGCTAAGAATCCATCATATGTGCCAGTAGCCAGATTTTTTTTTTCTATCTAGTAAAAGTAGGTTCAATCAGACAGCTTTAAAAGCAAGGACGGAAGACAAAATGCCCAGGAAATCAACAGGGAAACAAAACAATGAAGTTGTGACATCCGCTTTAAAAGTTTGATGGTTATGCTGGCGGAAAAGCAGCAGATTTTAAGTCAGTTTAGAACACACAGTTTTGAAACCAAATGCTAGCGTCTTTCCAATTGGAAAGCAATTGAATTTATAGGAATATTTAGTGGACTGAGTTCAGAATTGGTGAGGGACCTTTGCTTTCATCTTCTCATGGTACCAAACAGCAAAGGCAGGGGACACACAGTGTTACTAAACCTGTCATCCTCACGAACGAGGAGCAACAGGAAACGCCAGGTCTATGTCACAAATCTACTCTACTTAAAAACAAGATCCCAGTGACCTAATGACTTCCCACCATACCCCAGTTTGCAAAGGTTCTTCCACCTTCCAGTAACTTTACTCTGGGAATCAAGCTTTCAACACTTGAGCTCTGTTATTACCTCAAATGCAATCTATAGCAAATATTTCAGTTGTGGATTTTGCAGAACATGTAGCTCTGTAAGTGCATGATATAAGACATTTTGTTACAGTAAGTGGAAACTAGTTAAGTGAGATAAAATTAAATAAAACTAGAAGATGGAGAATAAAATGGAGGAAGGCAGACCACAGACCTCAAGGAAGCACAAGATAACGAATTTTCTTTTAGCTTCGTAATTTCCAGATACTGAGTTGACAAAGTCAGAATCTTAGGAAGTGTTGACAAAAAGACTCAAGGAAAGCTTGGTATGTCAAAAATCAGCATCATGGTAGGAAAATCCTAACAGAACAGAAATTCTTTAATTAGAAACTGTTCTAATCCATCCAGACCTCACAGAAAAAAAAAAATTACTTTCTCCACAACTCACACTGGAAAAGACGGAATGGAAAGCTCAGACTTGCATCTTCATGAGCTTTAACATTGTCCACAAGCTCTGTGATTCTGTGGACGAATAGACAAAGTGTAAATCTCATGCGTACCTCATGACTATGAGATCCATCCCCCTCTGAAGTCTATGAGGAGCCTGGGAACTACCTCAGTCAAGGAACAGTGGTGTTCCTTCATTGGCTCATTAAAGTGGTAGCAGCAAAAACGTAGTGTATACTCAGGGTTGAGTCACGATCCGCTGGAAGAGGCGAAGGTGCCTACCCACCGTGTCTCCGCAGCAAGCTCACATGGGAAGTGTACTGAGGCATATCTACTCTTCCTGGCCAAAGAGAGCTCAGTGAGACCCAGTGGGAATGTGAACTATTACTCTTACTCCACAACCTGATTTAAATGTGGAATCTGGACTTCGTCCTAGATTTGACAATATGAAAATAAGTCTCTTCCCTTGTTTGGAATGTTGTCAGAGAAAGAAGTTGAAACAATAGATTTAAATAATATTCCGTATCTTGAAAAACAATACAAAGTTTCCATGTTTCATTAAGAAAAATGATCACATGAAGAACCAAGAAGCTTCCCAACAGAACAAAACAAAACAAAACAAAAAGACCATCAAGAAACAGCAGAAAGAAGAATCAGAAAAGTTAGAATTAGGTAATCAATTAAAAATTGATTAAGGGATCAATTAAGTAAGAATTAAGGGATCAAAGAAAACTAAAAATGTTCAAAAGATCTATTACATATGTAAATAAAAATAGAAAGTTTTATGAAGGAAAGTTGTAAGGAAGAACCAAAATAAATTTTAAAACTGGAAAATTCAGTTATCAAAATTAAGCTATCAATGAATGCACTGAACAGAAATGGAGGGGACAGAGTTCAGAATCACTGAAATTAAAGACAGGAGAATACAAACCAATCGATCTGAATGAGAAAAAATGGACTAGTTTAGGATTTGTGAGACTAAAACAACAGCCTCTATTCTTGACATCATCATTTTATGAAGGACAGATTAAAA
The DNA here is from genome assembly GCA_035773235.1 of Eospalax fontanierii. Lineage (NCBI taxonomy): Eukaryota > Metazoa > Chordata > Mammalia > Rodentia > Spalacidae > Eospalax > Eospalax fontanierii. The sequence continues at coordinate 65,857,795 of CM069536.1, forward strand.
AAAGCAAAAGATGGAGTATTTAAAGAAACCCATACAACTTAATAACATGTATAATTCCTCTTAAAACTCTGAATCTGGGGTTATAGAGATGACTCAATCATTAAGAGTGCTAGCTGCCCTTTTAGAGAAGACTATGGTTCGAATCACAACACCCTCAAGGCAGCTATGTCCATTAACTCCAGTTCCAAGGGATCCAGGGCTCTCTTCTGACATCCTTGGGCATTGAATGACCCAGATGTGCTTACATACATCCAGGCATAACATTCAGAGAAAGAAGTAAACAAATTTTAAAAATTAAAAAAAAACAAAAAAACCTCTGAATCCTTTTACAAGAGCTGAATGAAAGGTACTTTCTGGGGTTGCCCCTGGTCCAGTTCTAAATGCTGGATCCTTTTTGCAACTGAATGCTTAAAGCATTTCAATAAGTAATTAGTTAATGCTTTATCTATTGTTTATCTTGTACTTGGTCACCAGATATTTAATGAGAACTTTCATGGCTCAATATGCAAGTCAGAGTGCTATTAAAATCTAAAGTTATACAAAATCTCCTTCCTTCCAGCCCCCGGGGTGGTTAGTCCAAATCCCAGATCACAATATATCATCACTAAAATATGCTTGAATAAATGAGATCTGAGATTGCAATATTTGCAAAAAACTTTGATTAGAAGTCCTTTGGATCTTAAAATATTCATAAAGATGTCATCTTTGTGTATTTAAATATGTATAGCTATTAAAAACAGCATTGGTGATCTTTTTACTCTTTCTGAATAATGTTGGTTATGCAGATTTCCTTTGATTTGAGTAATAAATATCAGGTTTTTATAAGCACATCCCTTTCTGTTCCAAGTATCTTTTTACAGAGCTTTTTGCAAAATTAGTGCAGTATTTTAATTTTATATAATAAAAATAATCCTTTTCGTAATAATTCTCTTTAAAATTTGAGTAGTCCCCTCAAAAGTTAAATCTTGGCAGGTATATTATATAGTAAAGAAAATGGAATTCAACCACATTACACTCTTCTCTGCACAAGCAAATGATGAGATGAAGATAGTCTTTGCCAATGCAGAGCAGGGAACAGGGCACGCAGTAGCGCTTGATGCAGTAAAAGCAAAGGAAGATGCCCATCAGCAAACATCTCAAAGGCAAAAGAAACTGCAGTGTAGCATATGGAGGACATCAACTAGCCTGCAGGACAAATTAATGGCCCCATAATAAAATATTTTTTCACACACCGTTAAAGTAGCTGCCACACTTCATTGCACAGAAGACTGGAAGTTCACTGTGATGGAAGATGAGGTCAGTTTCCCAAAACAGCCCAAGTTGCAAGTGTGCATTTCTATCCCAGAAAGTTCCTGGAGTTTGAGGACTGGTCTGTACTCAGTTTCATGACTTTATTGAAGGGGAATAGGCAATGCACCTTTCCAGAAATGCACAGAGAAGACATGCAAAATAGCCCTAATGTGCACACATGGCTGCAAAAGTTCCAAATAGATGGGAAAAGCAGAAAGGGGACAAAATCCACACATGGGAAATGTGGTACTTACAGGTGTCTGGATTATCGAAGATGACTTACAGTTTCTGTGACACAGAGGAAGAGGTGAAGCTTTTGATACTAATGACTTCTGATACATGTAAACTTTAGCATTCTAGGCAAAAGTAATCTACAGAAATTTATCTGGACCTGAATTATGGAGCTCCAAAGCCTGGAAGTTCAAGCTAAAACTTATTCACCCTATGGTCATTTTCTGACCATGTTAGATATTAGAAAATCATGATTAGCATCATTATCTCACAATGTCTGGTTTTAGACTTTTCACATCTTGAAAGGCCTATACAAGTTAAATAGTATATGCTTTCTTTAAATTATACAATAGTTGCCAGGGACATTTTGCTCTTTTCTACAGATCACTGAAAGGTCACATTTGTGATGGAGTTTGTGTACTATTTGGGCATCAAATCTTTGATGCTAAATTTGCCTTCATCTGTCTTTCAGAAAATCATCATGTTTTAAGAATCCTGTTTACCACACATTTATAATTGGTACTAGACAAGATACATTATGATATTCTTTCTTTCTCAATAATTCTTAGTACTTTTGTAACATCAGCTAATAGAACCTTTAATACAAAAGTTACCAAGTGTGAAAAGTATTTTTCAGTGAAGGCCCAGGAAACATTGCTGAGGGGGTGTAGAAAAAAAAAGTGTTAGAGCCAAAAATGGGGAAAAGTCCTGTTTGATGTGGTCCCCTAGACTTGAAATGGCTGTTACAAACATGAATTTCACAGCAGCTGTGGTTACCTTCATATGCTCAAGATCATGCCAGTTAATTGGAACATGGGGAACTGGAGAAATGGCTCAACAGTTGACAGTGTGTTTTGCTTTTGTAGAAGGCCTAAGTTTAGTTCTTATGACCCAGTCTGATGTCTCACAACCACATGTAACTACAGGTCATAGGATCTAGCACCTCTCGCCTCGGCAGGCACCTACACTCAAAGTCACATACACACAAAGTATACATAATTTGAAATAACGAAAGTAAATCTTAAGAAGACCTTTCAGCATAGAGAGAGAGAATCTGTCTCCAGAATCCCCACACTTGGTTGAAGAGGTATTGAGTGTTGATGTCTGCTGGATGAAGGATAGTCACTCTTCTTCAGGACTGTGGTCATGGATAAGTTTCTCATGCCCCAGTGAATAACCCCATGCCCATGTGCACAAGAGTAGCACTAATTAGACTCAGTGTGCTAATCAATTAATTAACTTAAAAATTAAAAGTTAGAAATGGAGAACATGAAATTGGGGGTGGAATATTGGGGGGAAGAATCTTGGGGAAGTATTGGAAAGTGGAGGGAGGGATGGATACATTATATAAATATATACTTTAAAAAGTATAAAATTGAATTAAACATTTTTTAAAGAAAAAAAGGTAATTAAGTCCTGAGCAACATTGTTTCATAGCCTGCCTTTACTTGAGCATTCCTAGGGTACATTCTGTATCTTAGCAAGCACAGCACATCACAAAATGATTCTGATTAAAGAGACAAATGCTTGTCTTGTCTTAGATGTACCACAACTACTGCAGCTAACCTGGCACATAATTTGTTATTGTAAAAGGAAGTGTCAACTTCCTCGTTTTTGCACTCTGAAAAATAATAGCTTTGGCTTTTTTTTTTTAGTTCCTCCTTTTAAAACTTAGGGTTCTTCCTCTCTTTTTGCTCATCAAAGACTCCATTTCCTGAAGCTAATCTTATAGCTGTCGGTGTTCAGCTGTGACAGGACTGGATAAGGAATGCAAGGTCATGTTATCGGCGGTCAAAGTATAACCTGACAGGTTGAGAAATCGGAGAGTGGGCTCACGGACCAGGGTACAGTTAATTGCACCATTATTGCGGACCTCACACAATTTTCAGACTCAAGGGAATGAGCAGCGAAGGAGCACAGGGGCGGAAAGGAACAGCTGCAATTGACTACCCTCTTGTAATAGTTCCTTTCACTGGAAGTGAAATCGGGTATCTGGCCCTGCACATTTGAATTTTGGGCATTTGAGAGCATGAAATCATATTCCGCAGCTACAGTTATCAAGCATCTTAAGGCTCCTCCAATAAAATGAGTCTTAGAGTCTTAGTTCTTTCCCTTACTTGCAACATCTAATACTCATGGATAAAATTATGTAAAATAACTAATACAGATTACCAATTCCTGTTAGGGATTAAAGACTTGCAATTAAAATAAAATCTTTTTTGTTTTCTTTAAATGGTGATCCAATATAATATGGCATGTGGAGATAGAGCATTGTATGTGTGTCTATTTCCTGTTATCCTTCAAGCCCTATGACACTTAATAGCAATGGACAAGGTGCATTCCCTTAAATGCTAATGTCACAAGTATGTGTAATATATAAACTGTTCAAAATGGAAACAAGTACACATGAAAGAAATATAAAAGGAAGGAAATGTGCTCTTTGAGTGCCCAGGAACAAAAAGAATCCCAATCATGAACCTAACATAAAGCTAAAATCAAACAATAGCACAGGCCAAAAACATGGTAACTGGCATTGCTAGTTTTTCTCTGTGAGTTCTGCCTTCTGCTCTTTTTTCTCTGTTGAAATGATTATCAGCACTCATCACTTTCTGAATCCCAGACTTCCCTCCTGGCTCCAGAAATTGTTTATTAAATAAAAATTTATACATGTAGTTCTAAAAATGTTAGGGATCCTTTCACGAGCTATATAAAATCTTAATGTCTTTGTTTTCTAATAGTTAGCCTATCTGATATCTTGGGTCAAGAATACCCTCTAGAGTGCTTTTAAATAACCTTTTGGAAAAGCCATTTTGCAGAGGATATTGTTCTACATTTTGCCTACCTGAGGTGGAATGCTTGCTTTTCCTCCTCCCTGGGAACAGAATGTTGAAAGAATTGAGCCACACTGGATGGGTGTATATTCAGCACCTGTTCGTTTTGGGTTCTGCAAGATTTGCCAAAAGAAGTGAGTCATCTATATTTCCTGGTTTCTGAAATAACATTTGGGATGGGGATGATGAGTCCCTATGAAGTATTTTTGTGTGATTTATCAGTTGGTAGTATGAGAGGTTTCAGGCGTGGGTCCACCTGCAGTTTTTTTTCTCTTATACTTTTAGTTGGGTTACAAGGTAGTATTTTTTCACACACCTTTCTTTTGGCTAACCCTCTCCTCTGACCCCTCATCTCTTTCATTTTCCCATCCTTCTCCCTACTGAAGCTTTCCTACCCCCAATCTCCCCTTCTCCATTTTCATTTGGCCTGTGCTCTACTAGTCTCCCTTGAGATATCCCTCTACTGTTCCCTTTCTAGCTTCCAGGTTCCCTTAGATACACCAAGTTAAACACATGAAGCTGAACTGTTGAAGCCAGAATCCACATATGGGACAGAACATCCAGTGTTTGTCTTTTTGGGTCTGGGTTACCTCACTCAGTATGATTTTTTTTTCCAGTTCTATCCATTTTCCTGAAAATTTTATAATTATAGTTTTTTTTACAGATGCATAAAATGATGTTGTGTATATTTGCCACATTTTCATTATCTACTCTTCAGTTGATGGAAACCAAGCCTTACTCCATTTCCCAGCTTTTCTGAATAGAGCAGCAGTGAACGTGATTCTGCAAGCATCTTGGTATAGAGTAGAGTCTATATATGTAGAGTCCTTTGGGTATATGCCTGGGATTGTATTGCTTGCTTGTTTGTTTGTTTCTAGTGTTTCCAAGGAAGGAACATTTCCCATGATGCTCCCTGAATGGATCAGTTCCAACTCCGATCTTTTTATCAACAATATACTGTTTCCCAGACTTTGTACATCTTATTTTGGCATCTTTTCTTTGTGAAAGAAATCTTTTGCAATGTAGTTTTTAGTTTGCACGTACTCCTATACCTTATGATATCTCAACTCCAAACAGTCCTTCACAACTACTTTTTAAAGGAAAAATCAAGACAAAGCACACAAACAGCGGCTTCCCCTGAGCACAAGCCTAGGAAGAGTCATGAAGTTCAGTCCTAATGCTTCTTCCTTGCTGCAAATATATTTTGGCTCTCTTCTGAGGCTATATAGGCACTTGGAAAGAGAATACCTTCATTGCTTGGTAAACTATTTTGGCAGTAATGTCCCTCTACAATTTCCCATCTATTAGTCTATAACAAATCAATGACAAATTAAAACTTGCATATTTTAAGGCATCAATCCTGATTAATTTTCTAATTGAGGGATTGGAAAATGGAGATCCAGATTAAGTCTGAGGTTATTGAGAGACAAAAGTTAACTGATTTAATAAAATGGCAGGAAGATAGTCAAATAAAGATTACATTCATTAACTAATAATTTCCCATAACTAGTTCAACATTTCATTACCTTTTGTTTATCTCTCATTTCTCTGGGATATATTATACTGAATTTTATAAACACATTTTTCTTACAATTTATCTTTTGTTAAATCTGTAAGAAGCACTATCTGATAGATTATCCAGAAACTATTTTTCTGTGTCATTATTTAATGTCTAAAATATTTTCTATAATGACACGATTAAAGGTTATATATTTATATAGCATGAATATGAACTATAGATCTCCATTGTTTTTTCTCATTCACTAATTACATAAATATATTTTAATTTGTTATTTTGTCAATGGTTACCTTTAGTTCTTAAGTTTATGTATTCCTAAGTAGATAACTCACAGCCATTTTCTATACTATTTTAAGCAAATTCACAGACCCATGAGCAAAAGAATACCTCCTCAACCACACATTCCTGTGAGTGTCACCTCGAATCTCAGAACCTACTTCATGATTAGATCAACTTCAGATTGTGTTTACCATCTCTCTTTGATAACATGCATCATTCTGTGGAAAATATTTATAAATAGAATTAAATCAAATATATATACACACCCCAGTCATTATGGGTGATTAATTTTCTCTGCTAGACTGCACAAACTGCATCACTGATATTCTTACCAGAGGCTGAGGTCTCTAATTTATTCCTCTCCCACTTCACCTTAGAACACCCCCTTTTTAATGGTCCAGGGTCATGCTGGGATCCTCATTAGTTTCCTGCTAGCTGTTCTGCCAAACAGCCTCTGAGGCTTCAGCGTCACCTCAGAAATCATTAATGTTACTGGTGCGGCGGGCTTCACCTGCCAAGCACAGAGTAATCATTGAGAGAATGGAACCTGTTCCTCCATTAATGAGCAATCTGAGGGTGAGGGAGGGTTGGGAAAAGAATACTAGTATGTTACAGTCATTTTTCTCTACAATCAGATCTTGGTAACTAAAGTGATGCTTGCAAGCATTCTTGCTATGTATGAGGAAATAAAATTTGGTTTGGTTACAGGAAGATGTGTCTTTCTCTGGACTAAAGACAAGGATATACTGATGGCCAAAGGAATGACATCACTTAAGTGATTTCTAGAGCTTTCTTTCTCTGCTATGGGGTTTGCATTCACCTGTGCAGTCTATTTCACATACAGCCTCCCTGCCAAAGTGTTAACCTACTCTTAACAAAGTTAAGGAATCACCCTTTCCACTTCAAATCAAAGAAGAGTGGTTATACATTTATTTTTGTGCTGCTAGAAATGGAACAACTGGAATCGTCTCTTATGCCATTCTCCATTATGTAAAATTATTTCGTATACACTAAGTTCTACTATTATCATGTGTATGAAGTATCTCCAACAAGCACGTGAGTTGATGGCTTGGACTCAGAAGCAGAGTTTTAGAGAAGAGATTAGATCACAAAGATGCTAACCTAACCAGAGGGGAAACCCTTGAATTCGCAACTGAGTTGACTATCGGTATGTTATGGAAACTGCACAGGGTGAGAGGTGATTGGAGGAAGTGGGACTTCAGGGGCATGCATCCCTGTGTCATGTCTCTGTAGCATGTTTCAGCTTACTCTTGGTTCATAGCAACAGAGCTAGCTGATAATGAACTCTAACCTCTGGAATCATGAACCCATCTTGAATCTAATTACTGTTGCTCATACACACAGGGATACAGGGCTGACCACTTTGGTATGGCCACTCTCAAGGTGCTCATCTTTGAAGAAAACTGACTCTCCCTACACTCTTCAACTGTAGACTACTTGTAGATTTTACCTAGGGAAAGGGTTTTGTGGGCCCTTCCTGCTTCCATCAAGAAATGTTGACTGATGTGGTCTTTTCTGGGTTTGTGAATGCCATAATATGGTTGAGAGCATATGGTTATAACCTCTCTGTCATTTCCAGAAGGCGCTGTGTTCAGTCCTTTCAGACATCTGGTTCTTACAGTCTTTCTTTCCAATCTTCCATGATGTTCCCTGAGCCTTATGTGTAGGGATTGTATTGTGGAAGTCTTATTTCAGGATGGGCACTCTACGGGAGCTCACTCCCTGCATTTTGACCAGTTGTGATTCTCCATAGTAGCTGGAAGTACTGAAAACTATAATAATAACCAGCCCAGCAGGATACATCTAACTGTACAAGAGTGACATTTTGGGGGTACACAACAGCTCACTGATTGGACTTAAGGCTTTCTTAGTAAAGGAGAACTCATACCTCGTATTGTAATATTAGTCAAGAACTGGTGGCTGGAGAGGTCTTAGATCCTAGAGGAGAACTTAATGCTACAATTTTGCTAAAATAATACAGTATCCATTTGCCTCCTACTTTCTTATCTTGTATTTGTAGGTAGCTGTAGCTATCATCTCTCATCAAATAAATTTCTTTCTGGTTGTTTCTTCTTGCTAGTAAGTATCATATACTCTTAGGCTCAGGAATAATCCTCTAGCAAGTACCAAACCTCACAGGCCCTGCCTTATGTATAAATAGAGAATTAAGGTTGATTACTTCCCAGAACAACTCCGTCCTACCAACTGACCAACCAAAAGAAGGTGTAGGAATCATAATTTCTCTTCTGACAGGACCACTAAACATTCAGATATACATGATTTTTGTATTGGGGCATGGAGCAATGTGGAAGGTGGAAAAATTACTTAACCTTTCGGAGTTGTCCATTAAATGTGTTGATGCCTCTATGGGACAGAGAAACTGGTCTCTATGACCTGGCCAAAATGAATACATTGAGTGAGTACCATCATCTGATCTTTTCTAGAACTCTATGCAGTCCTTGGCAGAGATTAACAGAGGGATCTATAGCTGGGCAGTAGTCAAGAAAAAAATGTATGTCAAGTTTCCTTGGTCCTATAGAGACAGGAAGCAGAGAAATCAGTTGTCATTAGGGAACATAGTCATGTTTGGCAGGAAGCTCCACATTCCTAGTGTACAACATGGTGTCCCCTAAGGCTTCACTTAAAAAGCACTGACGCGATGACAAAATTGTTAAGCGTTTCACAGTATCAACTACAGAACATGAATCCCCAAAGGCAGAATCCTTCTCAGAGCTGGAATGTGTGTATCAGCTGCAGATCAGGACACTGAGCACTAGCTCCATCAGCACCATCATGCCTGCTTAGATCCTGGCATGGCCATAAGCAGCAAGATCTCTTTGTATTGGGAACTTCCTTGTTCAATTATTGGACTCCCATGTACAAAATGGAGTGATATTTTTATTTTCTAAGACCTTTCTCAGGAGCTCTCAAAACACAGTATTCAATAATCATCCCATCAACCTCATAGTGTCTGGCTAACATAAATATTAATGACTCAATATTTAGATAATTTATTTTCTGTTGTAATTAAGATATTTAGAGTCATTAGTCAAATTTATATAATAAAATCATGATTTTTTTCATAGAATTTCTATGGTGCAGTCTATATTCAATCAGAACTTGAAATTCACTGACCTGAATGAATGTAGTAGATATTTTGTGAACTAGTTATGTTACTTGGAGTTTTTAGGTCACACAGACATAAATCAGGAACAAAATACCAATTCTGTGGAGATGTTCAGTGATTGACCAACATGCCATATGAGTCAGCTTTCAATCACTGTGAGGACAAAGTAGCAAGATTTATTCTGGTTCAAGGTTTCAGTCCATGTCTATGACTGTGCTCATTGTTTCCAAGCAAGTGGTAAGTTGGAACAACATTGTTGAAGGATGTGGGGGGAGCAACAACTGCTCACTTTATGGAATCAGAAACAAAGAAAGAGGAAGAGACTCAGAGACAAGATATACCCTTCAAGCACCACACACCCCACTGACCTAGTTCTTCCAATTAGTACTACTTCCTGTTTGCTATGACTACCCAGTAATGTCATCCAATGATGCATCCATCAGTCTGTTGATTAAGTTAGGACTCTTACAATCCAGTAACTTCCTCAAACCTTCACCTCTGAACATTTTATTGGGAACCAATTATTAAACACATGTATTTGGAACTGGTGGACATGTAATTCTCAAACCATAAGATGCATTCCAGAGAATAGACCTTCAAAGTGAATGTTTCATAAGGACATAACTACTTTTGGAGACTGGAGACATGACTCAGCTGTTAAGAGCATCTACCACTCTTGCAGAAAACCTGAATTTGATTCCCAGTACTCACATGGTGTCTAACAGCCATTTGTCACCCCAGTTCCAGGGAAATATGATGCCCTCTTCTGACCTGTGTAAACATTGTATGTCATGGCTGCACTTACAGACATGCAGGCAACACACTCACACACATACACAAAAATAAAAAGATAATAAAATATTTTTAAAAGAACTTGACTACTGATTCACTATTACAATATATAAAACTGTCTTCATCTATAATGGCTAGCAACTTAAATTCTGTCATTATAGTCTTAGATATTTTATTTGTATAAATAGCCTTGATAGTGCATTCCATGATGGTGTCTTGGGTGTGACTCAGAGGATAAGAGAACTGGTTGCTCTTGCAGAGGATCTGGGTTCAATTCTCACTACCTACATGACAACTAACAACAGTCTGCAACTCCAGTTCTAGGGAATCCAATACCCTCTTCTGATGACATGGATAAAATTACACACATGCAGTCAATGCACTCCTACTGTAGCTAAAATTCATTAACCTGGGTCTGCCCCCATCTTCTCTTGGTTTCTATGACAAACAGAGGAACAATTTCACCAAACAAGTTTGGGGAACAAGTGAGTTTATTGAGCTTACTTACAGAGTGTGGGTAAGGGTTTACTAACAGAAGTGAATGTTAACCACACTGAAAAGTTTCTGTCCAGGCATGGATAATAACTTGCCCACAACTATGAAAAATGGTCAGTGACCTTCCCCACAGCTTCCATAGCTTAGATACCCTTGACCCTAGACTCTCTTGTAGCTAGGGTCACCTGGTTGGTTGGGAGGAGTGGCTGGCCCTCCCTGGCCCTACTTTCTTGCAGAGCATAACAGTCAACAAGTTTGGCTGTGCTGTGCTTATCCTAGGCACACAACTGCAACTATGCTTGGGAGGAAGACATCTGTCCATAGTCTGTAGGTCAGAGGATATTCATATATATGTAGGAGGAGGATGATTGAGATGAAGAAGCATGTCACTGGTACTGAGAAGAAGCCAAGACAGGGTAAGGGGGTGAATATGATCATTGTGCATACTCTACATGTATGGAAAAGACAAAATCTTAATATGACTTTTCATAGAATTTTGCAGATTTCATATAACATTTGATCATATGTAGATCCTCTCTGCATCTATGGACAACTTATGACTTCTGGTAAGGGAAGATTCTTAAGACTCTTAAAGACTACTAAAAATCTTTACAAAACTTTCACCTCTCCCTCTCTCCTTTCCCTTCCTATTTCCTGAATGTCCTGTGCCTGTGACAGCATTATCAGTGAAAAGAGAATCAGGAGTTACAGCAGTGAGACTGGGTCTCCATGGAGCTTCCTATGTAATGAGTTGAATGCAGTAATAAAAGAAATCATTAGAAAATCAATAAAATATTTTAAAGGAAAATATCACTACTGTATCTTGAAACCCTTCAGAGCTGGTTCAGTATCAGGCTGAAAGCTTCTGTAGGTCTCATTCATGGCTGCTGGTTGAATAAGGTTGCATAGACAGACTTGAAGCTTCTGCATCCAGCGGTTAATATAAACTGTCTTTGGGTGATCATTCAACTTCATTCCCTTCTTTTTCAAGTTGTCTGATCAGAAGATTTATTAAAAATTACTTCTTATATTGAAATTCTAACACTTGAGTGTGTGAGGCATGAAGATTACCTTGAGTTTGAGGCCAGTCAGAACTACATAGTAAACTCAGTGTCAGTGTGGGATATAGAAAAATACCCCTTATCAATCAACGAATAATAAAATATATAAAGAAATGAAGTCACTTCCCTTGCAAACAATTATGCTAAGACTATGTTAAGTTTTACAGGTTACAGATAGTGTAAGGTACTAAGTAATAAAATAACTGTCTTTTCTACCTTGTTTTCTTTCCAGATGTTGAACTCAGAACAGCTGTTCTATAGTGATATACATGAGCACAGTAAAATGATCATGGCCTATAATAATAATTTGAGAGCTGGATTCCTATTCCCAGTTCTGCAGTCAGCATGTCTAGGATGCAGCTTGCTGACTTCATAGGTACTACAGTGTTTAGGCCACCATAACCATTTAAAAAAGGAATATTTCCCCCTTAGTCTTGTATAACCTGAACTTTGTTGTCTGATTTTGCTTAAAATACACTTATTTTAATAGCACATTTATATGAACTATGTAGTCACATTTCAGTATACAGCCTCATTATATAGGGAGCTCCATGGAGACCCAGCCTCCTTGATGATTCTCTTTTCATTAATAATTCAGTCACGGGCACAGGACAATCAGGAAAAAAGAATTGGAAGGAGAGAGGGAGAGACACAAATTTTATATTTTCAGTAGTCTTTAAGAAGACCTTCATTGGTGTGAAAGAGTTGGATTTTGCATAGTTTCATATATCCTCTATTTTTGGCATATTAAATAACATGTAGCTGTAAAAATGCAGTAATGAAGCCCATTACTTGGAATGCTAACTTAAGAAATAATTTTACAAGTAGATGGTAAAAACAACATGAAAAATTAAAATAATTAAAAAGTTAATTAAAAAATGAAAAAGCACAGATGAATATTTCAAGAAAATATTCAGAACAATATTACAGAACACCTACTTATGGAAAATTAACTACATATTATCATCGTTCTGTAGCATCTTTCTGTTCTCCAAATAATTCGGAGTCAGCATCAAAGACTGAGATGAGAGAGATACAAAGAACTAGACCAGGAAATAATGAAGATAACTGATATTTAAAGAAAAAAAAATTGTCTGGAGCTACAGGGTGTGTCAGTCCATAATGTTCAAAACCTGATCAGTATTTTTATTATTAGAGAAAAATTGTACAGACAGGATTCTTGTATCTCAGTGATCAGTGTGTCCTCTCAGCCATGCATATGTGATGCATGTGTTCTTAATGCATATACATGGGTGCCGTAAAATACAAACCAGTACATGCTAAACTTTGCAATTACAAGATTCTGGTATTCAGACATCACAAGTAGAGAGGAATGACTCCAAGATATGAATTAAAATGCTTTAGCCTGAGGGATATTATATGCTAGTAAGAAAACAGTCCATGAAGTGATAGACTTACTATTTTTCTTACGAGACTTGCCCAAGCTGCCAGCCTCAGTGGCAGAATACATTGCGTGGGCTTTGCATTCTGCTAACTGTGCAGTGGCCTGTGACAGTGTGGTTTTGCTGAGGTTAGTCAGTGGGCAATGGGAGCCTGGGAGGCTAGAGTTTCAAACACAGGGAATAAGCTGATCAAAACACCAAGACCACAAATTAAGTGCCTCATTTATACAAATGTGACAAATGTGAGGGATGGAATTCCTTCCTTACTATTTTGCTGAAGATATTTTTTCTCTATCAGCCCCCAACCTCCCCTTTCATCTTGGGAAGGATGTAGAGCATTAAGAATTCAGCACTTTGTTCCCTCTAGAATGACACAAGAGGTGGGGGAGCAGCTGCTTTGATGTTACTGTTAAGCAATTCCCACCACAGCTGGTAGTGTTGATTTTATTCCAATCAACACTAAAGCTGGGGCTTCTATGCAATGACATGTGTGCGGTAGAGCCGCAATGCTTGTTTTTAAAGTTGCTTTTAGACACTTCCATACAGGCATATCATACCTTACAATTGCTTTCGTATCTCATCCTCTCCCGTGCTCCGAACATCCCTGTCTGTCCCTTCTATGGGAGTCTCTCTTCCATATGCTCATCTGTTCCTTTTGTTTCGTGGTCCATTGAGCTTAGCCAGGGTAGACATTTGGCAGTGTTAGATCTAGACAAGAATATGAGATAAAGAAGAGAGTGTTAGGGTCTAATAAGCTGTGTATTTACAAGTGGTAATAGTAGAAAACAGCCTGAAAAATTCTAAAAGGAAAGGGAAGAATAAGTTGTCCTTTTATTTCATGACCTGGTAAGAAATAGCCTTTCGCCAGCTGGCCACTGTTCCTTCTCTCCTCCTCTCCTTTCCCTGCTGGCTTCTCAGTTCTCTTAACTAATTTCATTCCTTCCCCTTTTTCCTCTCTCTCCCTTGGTCCTCTCCTTATTCCTTCCTTTCTCAGCCTTCCTTTACTTCCTTCTCCTCCCTTCCATCAGTTAACCCATCATCAACTATTTTTCTAGTATACACTGGACATCAGACACTCTATTGTATCCTTAGGATTTACAAATTCATTAGAGGTATTTTTATAGTTGATAATCCTTAAAGTTGGAAAGAGAGTGTTTTTGTAAACACAAACGAATATCTCACAAACATGTGCTAATTGTACCAAATGATAAAAATAAAATCATAGGTTTTAGGGTTTAGGCTTATGAGTAAATTTAAATAATTAAAGAATGATTTTTAATATAATTTTACTTCTTGTAAGTATAATCACCCACATGTTCAGGGAAGGGCCTGAAAAGGCTAAATTAAATTACCTTGAGACAAACATGAGAACATTCTTGGCTGAGAAACATACTAGAAGATACACATATATTCAGTATAAAGACATGAGATGCTCCGGGGGAGGGGGTGGAGAGATGACTCAGTGATCAATAACATGCACTGATTTTGCAGAGGATCTGAGTTATGTTCTCAGCACCCGTGTCAGGTGGCTCACACCTGGCGCATTCCTATTGACTCTTTGGGTACCTGCACTCACGTGCATACGCATCACACAAATATAAACATGACTGCAAATACAATAAAATCTTTTGAAAGTCTGTATTTTAAAATAAAAAATAAGATAGATTAATATATTTATTTATCACTAGCCTCATCATTTCAGAGTGGGTAGAGTGTATAACTGCCCTGATTTTCCCAAATTCAACCTCAGGACCCTGGGAAAAAGTGCTTGGCTATCAATTACAGGCCATCTGTCATGTGTCTGCCACCTAACAGCTGTTTTCTTCTTGCGGTTTTAATCTCCTAGTGAGACAAATTCTTGTGGTAATTGTAATGCATACCTTGAATATGTGTTTTGAGAAATATTTGAGCAAAGATTAGTAAAATCAGGAGATGTTGGTTCAGGCCAGGAAGATGCCAGTGGTAATAGAGATGGCACAAAGTCCCATTATTGTCAGAAAATTTCTCAACTAAAGTGAGAACAAGAAATGCAGGGATGTTGGAGGAATGAGATAATCACTGAATGATCAGCTCCCAGCTTCTAATTACTCCATATCTGCAGAAGGATGGCCAGATATCTTTGGAAGAGGTACAGTCAAATTATAAGCGCTGGAGAATTTGGCGAGCAGGACAATGATCTGGTTTTGAATATATACAACCATCAATGTTCATCTCAGCCCACGGTGGTCAGTCTCACAGTCATCAGTCATTAATCAATTGTAGAAACACTTAGAGAAGCAGATAGGGGAGCTGATTTCTCTCCGAATTCTCAAGCAGAAACTTTGAGAATCATTCATGATTTCCTTCCTTTTCTGGACACAGAAGAAGCCATGAAAAAAAAAAATACTAGTATAAGATTCACAAACCAACTCCACCACAAGGCAGGTTCTGCACTGGTAGCCAGTTGCAAGAGCACTGAATGCTCCCTTTAATTGTTTTATATCCCTATTAGAGCCTACTCTGTTTTATCCAAATCTATTCAACATCAGTTACCCACGTTGACAGATTGACTTGGTTTCCATGAATACATTTGTACCATCTTGAGTTCTAGATCCTCGATCAGAATGTTGTACACTAAAAAATTATTTTAAAAAATGCTGTAAAAGTTTATATTTTCAATACTAGATGGAATCAGAAGCTTAGTATTCCTTTCTGAGTGTGTAATAAACAACATGTTGAGGAGTCATTGTGGTAATTCCACTTTTGTACTATTTAATACTTTGGTTGGAGCCCATCAGTATTAGGTAGTTAATGTCTATTCCCTACTAATTCATAACATAAACACTCTAATTCACAAAGAAGTTGTTCCACATACACTACACTCCCATTCACATAGTTCCCTGAATGAGTAGACCACCTCCTGAGTAAACCAATTTCTTCATACGACACTTTTTCCAACCCCAAGAATATAAATAAGAGGTTCATGGGAAGTATTAAGTTCTAATGTCACTTTGCAGAAGAAGCAAAACATTAAGCACAGACTGCATGATGTGAGGAAGGACCCTATGAACAGAAATGATTCACTGCTCCAACTCCTCTGCAGCCTGGGGGCTGCATTTCCTTGGTTTATTTATCCTTTGATTTAAGTTATGATTTTTGAAGAAGTACTAAAGGAGACTTTCATTTGGGGGGGATGATAGTCCTCTAAGTGCTTGAAGTTGCTTGTTGTATCTTCAGATTGAAGCACTCCTTATTTCCTTTATTTTGCATTTCTTCAAGGACTCTTTAAATCTTAAGAAAAAAATGAGATTTGTAAAATCGTTAGCACAGAGCCTGTCATGTGACATAACCTGTAGTGTCTGTATCAAGAAGTGTGCACCAGATAAAGAGTATGACTCTAGCAACATTTTAAGAGCATTTTCTTCTTCCCAGTTGGACTATAACTTTCATCAGAGGTGTAAGAAATCCTTCTATTGAAATAATAAATGATATCCAAACACCTTAGAAGAAAACTACTCTGAGCAGTGGGCCATGCTTCAGAATGTATTCTGGAGAACACAACCAAGCAGGAAGAAGATCTCTGAGCAATGCTAGCATCTCAGTAGGACTGACTGAGTTTCAGGAAGATCATCCCAACACATTTCTTAGAGAAAATGGTAGCGTATAAATTGAGAGTGTGAGGTGAAAAGAATGTGTAGGAGTGATGTCAACTTTGGAATCTAGGTGTCTTTCCCTTGGTTTGACTATCAAGGTGAAAAGGGTCAATTAAAATGAAGAGGGAGCTAAAATAAGGGGAAAGAAGAGGAGGAGGAGGTGGAGAAAACTAGCACCAGCTGTGATAGTAACACTGTTTCATGAAACTCTATTCTTCCTCATTTACCTTGTGCATTACCTGGACTCATTGTTTTCCAGATATTTAATTAGTTATTAACAAGAAGTGCTATTTTAAATTTGAAGGGAATAAACAGTACATTGTAATCATCATGTGAATTTCTATGAAAGTGCCCTTTATGGAAGATGATGGAAACTTGAGTATAATTGTAGGATGATGAATATGTATTATAAAATTCATAATTATTTGAAGAACATACAATGGATGACTACAGACTTTTAGTGTATTAATTCTATTATTTTATTGAAAAAGGCAATAAATAGAGTTATAAATAAGAATGAAGATAATGAGATAATGGGAAATAAGCTACATGGGACTGACATACTACACAACATTTGCAACACTACAAAAATTAATAAGTTAATAAATACATAAAAGAATGTGTTTAGTATTGCATGCTGTTCTTGCATTTTCAGATGGCATTTGAGAATGTTCAAATATACTTTAATTTTAACATGTTATGGGAGCAACTTATTATTTTTCTAGCCTGTTGCTGACTCTTTAGTGTGTGTTGTGTATAGGAAGGGAATGAAAGAATAAATGTGCTGTCATGTCTTTAATCCCAATGCTCAGAAGGCAGAGGAAAGAGGATCTCTGGGTGATCAAGGCCAGCATATTCTATATAGACAGTGTCTCAAAAGAAGAAAGGAAAAAGCATAAAAAGAAAAAAAAATGAACAAACATGAGATGCTAATGAAAAACCCATTCATATGTCAAAATGAGACCAGAAAGTCGATCATTTGATTCCTTCTTGTTCTCTAGACATGGAAATGTGATGTCAAAGATCTCCCCATCCCTAATGGGTATGCAGAGTCTTCAAGATTCCACCCAGCCCTCACTTTCTATTCTCTATCAACTGATGGATCATCAATCTCATTCATACTCATAGGAGATACAAATTTCAAGTCCATTAAGAGAAGAGGGAAGTGAGGAAAGGCTTTGAATCAGATACCGTATGTGAATGTATGGAATTCTCAACAAATAAATGAAAATAAAATTTTTAGTTTCTTCTGTTCTTGAAATATATAAATTAATTGATAATACAGACAACCTAGAATAAGGAAGCCACTGGAGATAATAATTCAATAGAACATAGACTCATGCAGTACTGATAACTAGATCATTGCTTATTCAAGCTCTGCAGCTTGTGGTGAAAGTCACTTGGGAGCTTCATCTCAGATACTGAAGGCATTTCATTGTCCTGCCTACATCCCCATTAAGACATCCTTGCTTGCTTACAAAGTGCGGTGGAGAGTGCATTCATACATGACACACCCAGCCTTGCCCCATATGAAACATAGATCATATCTCATCTTTTGATTGAAAAAAATGTTATGGAACTCACAGACAGTTTTTAATGTATGGTTTGTAGTGATTTTGTGCATTTCACTTAATAGGTCTTAGTCAGATTTAGATCCCTCCATCAGCACCTCCATGGACCTCTTCCACATCCCCTATTCTCCCCAAATTTCATGCATTCTATCAAGCATTTGGTCAAGCATTTGTACCCAGTTGCCCCTCAGTATAAATTCAGCTAGTGGAGTCTCTTAAGCCCATCTAGAGTCACTCCCTTAAAGATCAAATCTCCCTTACTCCGCAGTAATTGGTTGTCAATAGTTCCTTGGCTAAGGTTGCCCATTTCCCCAATTCTATACTGAATTTTGTCTGATTGAGTCAGCATGGGCCTTGTGCATGCTGTCACCACTGTTGCAAGTTCATATGAGCAAGTTCCCAGAAGCCTGAAAGTCTGTTTCCTTATGTTCATGGACCAACGCTATGGTTCTTGAGTCATGAGTTGGTGGGGTTTAATATTGGAGTCCTATCCAGTGACATGCTAAGTAGAACTCCATTACATAATATAGAATGTACCATGTTTTCATTATTCATTAGTCAATTGAGGACATTTAGGTTGTTTCTATTCCTTAGCTATTGTGAAAAGAGAAGTAGCAAGCACATATCTCTAAAATTGGAAAGTATGAAGAAATTTCACATTAATCTGAGATGTCCTGCTCTTAAAATGGAGAGATCTGACAAGTATGTCCTTCTCCAGCATGGCTCCCACCATCTAAAACTGCCTGAAATCTGGTCTGGTGGGGAATTTGCTTCTAGGTCACTTGTGGGAGGTGTGTGCAGTTACTGTCTCAGTGTGTTGTGCACCCTTGAACTAGGCCTCTATTAGTTACATGTTTACAGGATTTTTGTCTATATCTATTATGCTGATGAGCTGGGACATTTAGTCACAAAGCTATATTAACCTTGTTCTGTGCCATTTGATTTTTTTAAAATTTCACAGAATTTTTAGCGTTTTATATGGTGCTTGAATCTTTGATTATCTTAGCTGACTGTTGGGTGGCTATAGGATAGACTATTATTATCTTACCTATGTACAATAGTTCACATTTTAAAAAAGAGAACATCTGCTAGTTACATTTCAAATTATCTATTTATTTTCCAAGGGAAAATATGAAGCACTGGCAGTGTTTCATCTTGAAATGGATAGAAAATTTAAACACTATAAATGATTAACCATATGTTAACCTACATAAGTCTAATAGGAACACCAGGTATATATAGATCAGACTTGCAAAGGTATTTGTAAAAAGTTGTCATCAACTCACACACTATGTGCCAAAATTCCTAACTGTTCTCAATAACTATTTCAGATGTGGATGTGGCGACATTAGAGTCTATCTCCCTTCCTTTCGTGTTTCAAATGAAAATGAGTTTTTTATTTGTTTATTCAGATTTACTCTCCAATTTTGGACTGTCCAGATCTAGAGAATTCTCTGTTGTATTGGTTAGTATGTGTTGAGTTTTATGTAACACAGAACTTGAGTTCAAAGGCTTAAACAAACAGGTTTATTTTTCTTACATCACAAGAAGTCCTGGTCTTGATTTTATGGGCATTGATTCAGTGGCGAGCTGATGTCGATGTTTGCATCCCTGTAGTTTTCAATTCCTGACATAGTCGAGGCCTCAAGGAGAAAGACAAAGCCAGTTAAAACTATCTTTAATATCAAAAAAGCAATACATTACCAGAAATTATTCAACCTACTTCAACATGCTTCTCTTCAGCAGAAATATTTTCAGACAGTCCAACAAAGATGGAGGGTGGGAGTGAGAAACTTATCTAACCTTCTTGCATATGTCCACAAAGCTATTGAAAATGGGTGGGTGCAAAACACCTGCTACTTTGGGATCCGAAGGCTCTAAGTACTGATTTATTCAGTAACTCTTGATAAGTAGTTGCTTCTCCTGAAGAATTATTTTTGGTGTTATAAAACAAAAAACATTTTTACTATTTTATTAAGATAGTTTATACACGTCTCCGACAAAAATCCTGACAATATGCAAAACGTCATGCTCATTAGAAATCCCATTTCACTGGTTGGAGAGATGGTTCCACAGTTAATAACATTGACTGCTCTTGCAGAGGATCCAGATTTGGTTTCCGGCACCTACATGGCATCTATCAGCTGCCTCTAACTCCTGTTCTATGGGATCTGACAGTGCCCTCATCTGGCCTCGACTGGTATTGCACCACACGGGTGCATTTGCATGCAGGCAAAACATCCATACACACACGATTGAAATAAATCAAAAGAAGAACTCTAATCAAAGAAAACACGTACTTTGCTTGCAAGGGCTGAAGGTAACTTTTTATGAGTTTTTTATTTCCTTTGTTTAGCAGTTATTACTTCTGCAATATAATGTCTTCTGTTGTGATGTGTCCGCACATGCATTGTGAATATTGCTCATATTCACAAATCTCTGCTGCCTTCTTTTATATCTCACTACTCCCGGGTCCCTGCCTTTTCTCAAAAAAATTCGCCTTCTACTTTCATGTTCTTTTCTAAATATAGAATTTTCATGAGAAAAACATGTTTTTTTTTCCTTTTTTATTATCTTATCATTTTGACTTTATGTGCATGCGTGTATTGCCTACACCCTTGTTATGCAGTGCTCATGGAAGTCAGAAGATGGTATTGAATCCCCTGGAAATGGAGTTATAGATTGTTGTTAGCTGCCATGTGGGTGCTGGGAATCAAACTCTGGTCCTCTGCAAGGGCAGTGCCGGCTCTTAACCACCAAGCCATCTCTCCAGACCCAACATTTTTCTTTTTGATTGTGGTTTACTTCATTTAACATGTAAATCTGCACTTCCAACCATTTTTTTTTCAAACTGTCGAGCTCTGGTCAGATGCTTGTTAAGGAGCATAGATGGCTCATGCTTGCCAACAGTAGCAGTCACATTGAAATTTGAAGACAAGCAGCATCAAGATGACAGGAGTAACATCTAAGACCAGTGGGAATTAGCTACAGGTTAAGCAGGAGTATCAACAACCCTGCTGGCATATTGGTTTGCGGAATGGATTGTCTGTAATTCTGCTCTTGCACACACTTCTTCATCTCCAATAATTTCCCAAGCCTAATTCTGGTGTTATCCCAGATAGTCTCTGAATTGCCAATATTCTTTTGCATTAATCTAATTTGTGTTTTGTTAATCCAAGAACACTAGCACATAAATTGGAAAATATAGATTTAGCAAGCTAAAATATTCAGGAAACTAGAAGAATATGTCATTCTGTATTTGAAATTGATTGAAAATATAGGCAAAACTCTGGATGGAGAGATGGATCAGATGGCTTAGACCTGGATTCGAATCTCAGCTCCTACAGGGCAGCTAACAACTGTTTGTATATCCAGTTGGAAGGAATCCGACATACTCTCTAACCTCTGCAGGCACTGCAAGACACGAATGTACCTAGTTGCATGTATGCAATATGCTCATTCACACAAAATGAACATAATAAGTAAAAATTTTTTTAAATATAGGCAAAACTGGAAGTTTCTGGAAAAAACGAACTAATTGTAGAAATACCATATGATTCAACTATATCATTCTTGGGAATATACCCAAAGGAGTCTAAGTCAGAATGTTACAGAGATACCTGCACAACCAGGTTTACTGGAGCATTATGACAATAGTCAGATTGTGGAAGGAGTCTAGAAGTCCATCAATGGATAAATATGATATATTTACATAATAGATTCTTATTTTTCTATAATCAGTAACAAATTTATGCCAGTTGAATGTAAAGAGATAGAACTGGATATCATCATATTAAGCAAAATAAGGCAGACTCAGAAGGTAGACATTACATGTTTTCTCTCATATGTGGGTCCTAGATTTTAAATATTACTGCATACATATTGCATGAAAATAGAAGGGAGTTTATTTGGAAACAGAAAAGGGACAGGTGCAGAGGTGATAGGAGAGGTTATGGAGAGCTAAACACGATCAAAATATAATCTGGAAAAAAAGTTTGACCATGAAACCCATGACATTGACCAATGAATATACATTTATTAAAAGTTTAATTTAAGAAGAGTTATAGAAATGAAGAGATGGCTCAGCAGTTAAGAGCACTTGCTGTTTTTACAAGGACCTGGGTCTGGTTCCCAGTTCCACATGGCAGTGAGCAACCATCCATAACTTCAGTTCTGAGGATCTGAGACTTTTCTGCCTCTGTGGACATTGCATGGCATGGGTATATTTACATATATGCAGGCAAATCACTTATACATATAAAAATGTTAAAATAATTAAAAAATTAAATGTTATGACATAGTAATGAATCAGTTAATCACTTACGGTCACCTTGAGGAAAGTGGCGCTCTAAGCACTCTTTGGGAGGCCAATAATCAAGAACAGTAGAATTTCAGATGAAAGGGTTCATTTTCTATGTCAATCACACCTCAAAAAAATTGTCAAGGAAAAGTAGTTATATTTGGCAATGTTTCCATTGAGTATCTCTTGGAGTCTCTCGACTTGGATCACCAAAACACAGTTTTCTTGCTCAGGTTGTCCAACTATGATGCTAATCCAATTAAGAACCTCTCAGGAATTTCAGAATTCTCATTAGGAACGAGTAGGTCTCTGATCTTTGAAAAATCTGCTTATATAAAAACCCAGATAAGTCCTAATACCCAAACATGATATACTTTTACTGCTATTGGGAAATGTATCCACTCTTTCTGATTTCTTGAAACTATTTCCTTCCTCAGTTGAAAATGTGTGACATGTATGCTGATTCTTGGTTTTGACGGATGATGACTTAAAAAGAATTCTTTGGATAGAGTTGGAGAGATGACTCAGTAGTTAAGAGCACTGGCTGCTAACAACCATCTGTGACTACAGTTCCAGGGGAATCCAACACCTTCCTCTAACCTCCGCAGGCATTGCATGATGCGGTGCACTTAAAACCATACAGGCAATATACTCATACACATAAAATGAAAATACTAAAAAATAAGTAATAATAATTTAATAATTTTAAAAAAGAATTCTTTTGGCTGTTTGGTGGCATGAGGTTATATTGGAGAAGGTGCTCTCAGAATTGTTTCATACCATAGGAAACATTTTGTACTTTACAAAAAGTATAGTCTTTTTAAAAAGTTCCCAGTTAAAAGGAGGTTCTTACTAATCAGGTATAAAACATACATATCTGTTAGCCAGGGCCATGATATTTTGTAAAGCTCCAATAATGAGAATTGTTGAAGCTAAAATGATTTGATTATGACACTTTAAGTAAATTATTTCTACAGATTCGTAACCTTTCCACCCTATGGACCTCCCCAACCCCGCCCCAAATAAAGACTGGCCTGGAGAGATGTTTATCTGTCAACTGATATTCTTCAACTAACCTTTCCCTAGTTACCACTAGCAACAAGCCAACCTTGGGCCAGAATAGAAACATCTTCCATAACTTTCCTCCTTCTGACTTTTTAGAATTAATTTAGCCTGTGAACAGATGGTGAGCTCTCCAGGATTTTTTTTTCTTTTTTTAGCTAGAGAGCTGCCCATTGGTCTTCTAATGATTAAATCTATTATTGTAAAGTCCCTCCTTTCCTTTTCTGTCTTATCTTTTCGTCAACCTTAAAATAGATCTATAGTCAGGCTGACTAGACTCCAGTGCATGAACTTGCACCAAAGGACAACTGGGAACAAATGTCTGACCTATGAGACTTAACATATTTGGCAGAATATATGAAGTCCTGTACGGGGTGGGGGCAAATGGATGGAGGAGGGGCTCTAAATTTGATTACAGACAAATGTACAAAAGCTCAATAAAAGTGTGTTAAAATTTCAAAAATCTACCAACTAGTTTCAGTTCCAAAGAGCGTGGAAATCGCAGACTCAACCAGTATTCCTATCTTTTGATCCACTGTCCAGGCGAATGCAAAAACTGAGACCCAATCATGTAGTGGACATCAATGAAATGAACGGATCATAACTCAGTGACGTTAGCATTCCCACCCCCATTTTGGAGGCAAAAATATACCAATAGTGAAAAGTCATATTATAGTTATTTAAAGACAATAATTGCATCCCACACACGGTGGTCCTTCCGCATATCTAACTCAGAGGCACGTGAGCATTCAGAAGGTTAGAGTGGGCTGTAATGTCTTCTGATGGTACTACTGCGGTCTGTCACCTCAGGATGAAGACAATATTCTCTGAACCACGAAAGCTATGTGTGACTGTTTCTTCATAGTCGGTGTTTATGTAAGCAAAAGAGAGAAATGGACACGCATCTCTGCTTCTCCTCTAATAATCACACAAAATGTGGTTCCCTGTTTGCTGTTGATGCATTGTTTTCTGGTCTTGTGTAATTCAGAGGTTTCATTACAAGAGTAAGAAAATTATTCCTTAATGGACACAACAGGACCCAATTTTGTTAAGCTGGAAGCTAAATTATCGCTTGTCGTTTCAGACTCTTTGTGACCACAGGGAAACAGTGAAGAAAGACTTCACATTGTTAGGTACTCATTGACTGGTTCTGAACATCCAGGTGGGACCGGATTTCTGCTGCTTATTCAGTTGAGGATAAACCATGGTGCCACTGGGGGCTTATTTTAAAGGTTCATGATCATCTTCTTTATGGCTAAATTAATAAAGTTCCATAGCAATTTTATAAAAGTGAAGGCAACAAAAGATCTAAAATCCTGAAAACAAAGGTTTGGACCATCCTGGGCTAAAATAATAGCATGAGGCTGAGATGCTAGTAGTCAACAAATGAAATTTATAGAGTTTTCATTACTTGAGTCATAAATCAGAAATTCTGAAGCTTGATCTGGAAATTAGTGTTTTATCCATACCTTTCTTATAGGTATATGCATATGATTCTGTGTTGGATATTCAGTTTAAATTCAGTCTAACACCAGAACCATTTAACTAAATGATCTGACTATTCCATATCATATATGATATATAATATTCATGATACTAAGTGTTAATTATATTATATTTTAGAAGAAACATTGTACAGGCAACTGTAATGCTATTAAACAGATATCGGTGGGGGGGTGCTCTTCTTTCTACTGTAAAACACTTGCATTTGACCCATGAATTCTTACTGTCAGTAAACTTTATTCCTTTGTGTCCAAAAGCTTAGAAAATAGGAATTTGAAGGGGAGATTCAAAGGAATTCACTGGGCTGTTCAGGTGGAATACATCTGTCTACAAAAATGATTTCAGAAATATGAAGTACTAATCAGCTGAAATAGCAGATTGCAGATAACTATAATAAGGTAGAAATTCCTTCTGCTGTGTGTTGTTTCATAGTTTCTAAAGGTGGCTGCTTCTTCCAAGAAGTAGGCACATGTGTGTATGGTGAAAGCTGTTCTATAGGTGAAGAAACTAGGCTGGAGGTATTGTAATCAAGGTTGTTATCATCATAACAGAAGCCTGAAGTGGAATATGATATCAAATACACAGTAGTGTATTCCACTCTGTGACATTGTTGGAGTTAGAGGCATGGGTAAATGAAGCTAACATTTGGAAATAAAATTATAATTTGTCACTTAAAATTTCTGCAATGATTTTCAGGAAATGAGGCATTAGAATGTATATAATTTAAGAAATGACAGTTATTAGACATAATTGTAGGTTTTCACACCACTTTCTTTCCCTTGTTTGGAGAACTATGGACATAAAGATTGGAATGATTCTTATTCACTGTCAGGACTTCATAATTTCACTTTGAATCTTGGTCTGTGTTTAAAATAAATCATATCATCCTGCTTAAACACACACACACACACACACCAGTTTTGTCCTGAGAGTAGATATCACATAGAGTCACTTTACTGACTAACTAGACTGTTAGACTATGTGATGCACAAATGTGGATGATTACCAGGCACATTCGGGATAAAGGTAGCCCCCTGCCAATCTCATATTAGTTGTTTTTTTTTTTTCGTTTTGTTTTTGTTGTTATTCTTATTGTTTATTTTTGTATGAATACCCAGGAAACCCCATTTCTGAAATAGGCATGTACTAAGATCCAGGACCAGTTAAAGTGCAAAAAAATAATGACACATTAACATTAAGAGAAACATGTTTTAGAGGCAATACTCTATAACTCCCCAAAATGAATAAACTAAAACATCAGTGAAGCCAATAAATGAAAATCCTGAAGGAACAATGTTTTGTTTTTTTCCTTTTTTTTGTAAGAGTTTCATTTCCATTTCAATTGACACCCTATAAAATGCTTTTGTTAACTGAGTATCCATATCGATTTTGTTTATGACCTATGCATCATCTTCTTGGCGATTTCATCCCTCTGTGCACTAAGACCACAAAAGTGTCAAAATCCAACCATTCCTTAGAGTACTTTCAATTTTCATGATGTATCAACCTAGCATTGAGCAGACTACCACCTGTAACTCTCTTCTTTGTCTTTTTTGACAAGTAATTGCATTAGTTCTACAAAAAACTACTTTCATTAATCCACATTGTCATTTTCAAAACCACTGACTTAAGATTGTGTTAATTGTTGACTGACCATGCATCTCAAATACTGTTTTATTTTGCTGAAATGGTTCGGAGAATGTTAACCATAAATGAGCTCACAGATAGACTAGATGCCTGCGTGACACCCAGGTTAACCAGGCACCTTACCTGCGCCTCCTGGTCGTATTCTTTGCATATCTAACTAATCTTTTAAACATCACAGTTGGTTCAGAGAATTCATAGATGTGTGAAAAGCCCTGTCTGTGGGTCTGGGGAGGGTTTCACACTTAACCCCTCCACACAATTTCTTTTTTAAAGGAATTAAAATATGCAACAAGCTCGATATTAGAAATCGCTTGGGACTTTTCTAATGTGAGTTTCTTTTTCTTCATGTTCTTTCACTTTTAACTCCTAGTGAGAATGGAGTATGGGGATGGTGAAAAATAATGAAAGAAATAATCTGGCAATACTCTTGATCTCAGGCACGAGAAATAGTCTCCTGGTCAAGAGCGGCATGCCCATCCGGTTCGTTTTCACAAATGTTTTCTTCCACGCTCCTCCAGGAGGCAATGATAAATTTTCATTTTATTTCACACAATTTTCATAACAAAATCTTCACCAGGTATTTCTCTTTTCATCATACAAAGCAAATAAGATCAATATGTGATTATGAAAAGCCCTTTTTAGAAACTGACACTTTTTAAATTAATTTATGAAAATGTAAATAACCATTTGAAAAATTCCCCCCATGTGGACTGTGCATCTGTAAAATCACCACATTTTACATAACTTTTCAGACCCAAGACTGTATTTTCTAAAGTTGTTTAAAAGTATTGAGTTCAAAAGAAAAAAGTAAAGAAAAAAATCATTTCAAGTATTTAAAAAAATTCCTCAAGCAAAACAAATCAATCATAAAGTCTCACCTTTGCTATTTTAAATGACTAAACAGGAAAAAGAGATGGTGCAGTGGTTACTAACACTGGCTGTTCTTGCAGAGGATCTGAGTTTGATTCCCAGTACCCACATGATGGCTAACAACTGTTCATAACTGCAGTTCCAGAGGATGTGACAACCTCTTCTGACTTCTGCTGGCACTACATGACATAGGAGCACTTATATACTTGCAGGCCAGACTTTCATATACCTAAAATAAAATATAAAAATAAGAAAAAAAACTACTTGACTGATTTGGCTATACAAAATTTATCTTTTAGTTCTTCAAGATGCAGCATTTGTGTGGATAAATAGCCTTTGTCTAGACATATGAGGAACAATATGAAATCATTTTCCCATGAAGAAAGGGAATTATGCCCATGCATACAAGGCAACACTTATTCTACATTGATTTTGGTATTCTTTCTATATGTTTGTTTTATTGGAGTGTCGGTATTGCTTTTTTATTTTGCTTTATTTTTGTGGTTTTGCTTGTATTTCATTTTCAGTAGGGACTGTTGATTTTGATTACTCGCATCTTAGTCCCAATGGTAACACCACTTTTCATTATTTTTCTTTTAGTCATAACTTTAAGATACTGAGGATTAAGTATTTGAAACACGTTTCTCAGAAGCAGTGGTTCCTACCAATTGTTTCAGACAAAATACACACACACACACACAGAGGTAGGGGAAAAGGGAGGAAGGCAGGAAGGGAGGGAAAACTGAAAATGAGCAAGTATTTCTTCCAATCATACAGTAGAAAGATATTTTATTTCTTTAATGTCTAGGAAAAAAGTCCTGAGAGATACTTTGTTTTCTTAATGTCTTGGCAAGTTTTCCTTTTCTTCCTCTCTATCTGTTTTCCTAAGATAGTCGAGTGTACACATCACAGAAGTAAGCAGTACATTCTGCAGATACCTTATTACGCACACAGCAATTTATATGATAATTTTTTCTTGATTGCAATTTACTCTTTAAAAATGCAAATTGTATAATTACTGCCAAAAATGTTCTTTGTGTAGAAAAAAAAATGCATGAAAGTACTATAACTTTTGCAGAATAATGGGTTTGCAGATTTCTATTAAAGAAATATACTAGTGTGTTGTATCAAAATGACCTAGTATGGAAGAAAATACACTAACCTCAAAATTATTTAAATCCAGAGATTGTTGTTGATATATTCCCAGTCTTACTCCATCTTCTTCAAAAACTGTAGCAAATAGAATATGCCTTGTTCTTTTCCTTCTGATAAACTCAATATTGACATCTACAACTATCTGTGCACAGGCAAAAAAGCATCAGAAAAATTTTATATATGATTACACACAAATATAAAAATTAAGCGAAATGTGAGGTTCAATAAAAATATAGATGTAAATATATAGACTCCACAGTCTCCACATGTTATTTTCTTGACTATTTTTATAGCTATGTGGAATCAGACCATTCAAATTCCCAAATTAGGATGTTGCCATAAGCATGCAAGTTCATTGAAAAACAGTTAAGCTTTCCTGAGTGTCTGCAGTGTACTGAGATCTGTGCTCACTGAACTGTAAAGTTCCCTCTCTTCGGGTCCTTCCTAATCTCCAGTCAGGTAGTCTCTATATGCTCTAATTTCCACATTAAAAATATGTAACATAAAGAAGGTGGTTTAAAAAGTTGGGTGTGTTTAATCCCAGCACTCAGAATGGGGTAGCAAGCAGATCTCCATGAGATTCAGGCCAGCCTGATCTACACCACAAGTTCCAGGACAGCTGAGTTTACAGGGATACCCTGTCTCAAAAAAAAAAAAAACAAAAAAAGAACTGAGAAGTGACCATTCTTTACATCAGCAACCAATATGTGTACTGATAATCCTACCTTCTTGCCTAGGGCCGACCACCCCCTTACAAGTTAGCTCAAATAGATACATAAATTAATGAATGCTTTGGTGTTTGCCTCAGTCACTTTTATCTAATGAATGAAAAAGTTAATTCTTCTCCTTGCCACATTCACAGAGGTGCTATGAAGCATTGCATAAATCAACTTTTGAAGTTGATACATTGTGATTATGAACTCTAAAACATTAGAAAGTATTAACTTCACTCACATGAATTATTTTTTGATGCATGAAGTTTAAAGGATTAACCAGACTGTAAAATGAAAAGTAATGTTTTTGAAATCAAACACAGAAAAGCCAAATTTAATATCTATTATTTAATAGTCATGGGAACTACAGGAAGGGCTGATATTAATTTCTTGTCCTCTGAAAACTGACGATAGCAAAATTCACTGTATAGGATTATTGGAAGAACAGAAATAATGCATGAAAACAATGTGGCTTATAGTAGACACTAAAGTATGTCTATAATTATTTTATGAGCCAGGTACATATCTGAGTATCAAGTCAGTCCAATAAAATTTGGATGAATTTTCTGTTTGCATACTGTTTTATAAGTTAAAATTATCTGTAGACTGAATGTTAAAATGAGTAAGTATAAGTCTTATCTCTATAAATATCAAATGTAATAACTAACATTTAAAAATTATTTTTATTGACTTTTGTTCATTTCATACAACAGTTCTGAACCAAATTTAGGTCCCCTCCCCCATTTGTGCACCCACACCCTCCAGATTGGGCCTCACGCGCTCATGGAGATTAAATAACACACTCCTGAATGATGAATGGGCCAAAGAAGAAATTAAAAAGTAAATAAAAATTTTCCTGAAATTAAATGAAAATGATAATACAACACAACAAAACCTCTGAGACACTTTAAAAGCAGTTCTAAGAGGGAAATTTATAGCTCTAAATGCCTACATGGAAAAGCCAGTAACAACTGACTTTTAGCCATATTAAAGAACTTCAGATTCCATCTTGAAATTATGGCACATATACAATATGTGATCCATCTTATAGGTGAATATAAGATCCAAGGTCATCAAAGATAATCACAATGTCTTGCATGTTGTAAGAACTCTTATGATGAACTTACTAAGGAGTTAGGACCAGAATTAAGCTCTGTGATCTTTTGATGACTATCAATTTTTGATCCTACAAGTCAAGTCCCCAAGCCAACTATTGGTTTTAGAGTATTTTAGATAGAAGCAAATGTTAAAAATAATGCTTTGGAAAGAGGCAGCCTATAGGTTCACCTCTCCATTGTAACAAAGAAGCTCATTCTTCCATTCCCTTGCCTTGTATACTCAAAATGGCTTTAAAGGAATAGTGGAAAGAATCTGGTGTTTATTGTATGTTATCTAGCATTGTGGTCACAGAGGATTTGAACTTTCTCAGTAATATACACATACAGAATCAAAATATGCACAGTGCTTTCTCTTGACCAAATGTAGGTCATGTGTGCAAGAACCAGCTAGGGCATATATTAGACTGTTCCTAGAAGAAGTTCTGTGAGGAAAACAAACACATAACACAGATTTATTTGTCTTCCTCTCCTAAGGAAGAAGCCCAAAATTAGAAGGTTAGACAAGAGAGTGTCAATGGGGTGGGACTTGGTGTCTTGATTCATGAAACACCACCGAAACCATATACGGGTTGTTTAACATTGGCATGGATTCTCATGATGGGTTTGGTTCAGTGCCCTTATAATGAAATAAGAACCCAAGAGTATTCTCTCTCTCTCCCTTCCTCCCTCCCTCCCTCTTTAACAAATAAATCTCTTTTCTTAATGTCATTGATTCTATGAGATTCCTTTATGACCAGACAGTACTATGATTTCCTTTGTTTTTCAACTCATTAAGACTAGATTTTGAAGTGTTGTGAATTTTGGATACTATATTCCAAAAATATGTGCTGGGGTAAGGATATAGGATTTGTTTGTGGTTGACAGCAGAAGTGATAGATATTTCAGGGAGATTCTTAATGCAAAGACTTAAAATAAACTTACATGAAGTGTTAAACAGGGTAAATTCTGAAGAGAAATTAGCACTTGGCCAAATGGAAAGTACATTGGAACTGGATATCATAGATTTTCAAATGGAAGTTCGGTTGGGTAGACATCAGGGAAGTGTAACATTTTTAAGAGGTGATAAAGGAAGCATAGCTACAGAAGAGGAAAATTTAACTAGAAGTTGGATTGTAATAAGTTAACTGATACACACACAGGAAGATTGCAGTGAGACAGCAGTTCTTACTGTCTCACCACTATTCACATGAAAACCAAACTGGATATTCTTATGGCTCTTGGACTCTTGTCTTTGTGGCATTTAAATATATCACAGAATTTGAAGATCTAAATTTGTTTGTCACGATGGTTGATGGCTAGAACACCAAGTTTCCTCTTGTTTAAGGGAAACATTCTCAAGCTGGTATTTGGGTTCATATGTAAACTCTCCAGGCATTTTTGGTGCCAAGATGTTCTGAAATCTTGCAAACACTTCTCTGTGTCATTCTGTTAGCCCTGCTGCGTTCAATATTGGCAGGAAACCCTAAAATAGAATTCTGTTTATTATACTGTAGAAGAGACTCTCAGATAACTGTATTTGGAAGCAGATATTCTCTGGAGATAGTAACACATGTCTATGGCCAGCAAGGACCAAATTCAGATAATTACATTATGGCTTAAGGACATATCAAAGGAAAAATGATATCAGCGAACTAAGAGTCCTCACCTAAATAAGTGATTATTTAGAAAAGAGAATTATGTAAGGTATTATATCAAAAACAGTAACTTCATTCCTTTTTGAAATCCTCTTTACTTGAATAATGAAAGCAGTTTCTTTTTTTCCTTTAGAGACACCAAATCGCAATGACTTCAGTTAGTAGAATGAAAGCTTGGAGAGTTGGAAGGCAGTGGGCACTGTAGAGAATACCACGGAAAAGCCATAGGAGTTACAATATTCAAGCCTTCAGAGTAGAGATTAAGAAGTAAACAAACAAAACATTTCGATTTACAGAAATTGTTACTGAGATGCTATCCTCCTGCAGGTCGAGAAGCCAGAGTGAGGACTGAGAAAACCACATATCTGTGTCTTACCCACAGTAGACATCATGCCATCTATCCACTGCTCAATATTTATTGTGAGAACATCAGGGTTCAGGGACAGAAATTGATCTGGCAGGTCAACAGAAGACAAGGAGAAGACGATTACAAGGAGAACACTTGGTGCTGAATAAAATAAAAGGGCCCAGGTGAGAACACAGGCTCACTCTAGAGCACCTCTCCACTGTAGTTCCTGTTGCTTTGGCAGTTTCAAGCCCCTGATATGTGAGCAGCGTACAATAGAAATTCTCTGTTCAAAGAAAGCTCTTTCTTATCAAGGCAGGATAAACCCAATGCCCTTTTATCCTTTGTGTTTACTTTTGCATGAATCAATCCACTGAATTTAGCATTCTACTCTGAAGTTTTCTGGTCCTAAGTCTGTTTTTTTGTTCGTTTTTCTGTCCCTGATCCATTTTTAATAAGAAAAACCTTCCTAATATCATAATTCTGTTTCACAGTCATCTCAGCATCCATCAAAGAAGACCATAGTCTATACGGCTTAAATAGTATGTGTACTTCCTCACAATTCTAGACATTAGAATTCCAACAGAAGATAGCCAGTGACTGAGTTAAGACTGGCTTCAAACAATCACCTTCTTGTACTGTTACATGGTGGGATGGAGTGAGGTGGAGGGGGTACGAGGAAAGAGTGATAAAGAAGAAAGAAAGAGTACTTGGGTCTCTCTTAAGCCTCTTTTCTTTTCCTTTGAGGACAATAATCCTACTGGATGAAGGCCACACCCATAAGATCTCACCCTATTTCAATTGTGTCCTAGAACCTCTCATCTGAAATATAATTTTATTAGCATTAGTGTTTCAACATATTAATCTTAGTACTCAATATCCTCAAGTTGAAAATCTGGATAATGTTATTTTCACCAAATGATGTGGTTCAAAACACGTGAGATAATTCCTTTAAAATGTAATAGATACACAACAAATTTATGCTTTTTCCTATCAAAATGTGTTTCTGCTACTGGAGAGATGGTTCAGTGATTAAGAGCATTTGCTACTCTTCCAGAGGACCTGTATGTGATTTTCAGCACACACAGGGTGGCTCAAAACCATCTTTAATTCCAATTTCATGAGGTCTAATACCCTCTACTGGCCTTGCAGGCACTGGGCATGCTTGTGGTACACATATACATATGTAGGAAAACATTCATATACCTAAGATAAACAAAGAAAAACACCTCCATAATATTCCTCGACTTGTACTTTGCCACAGTGCTGACTTCTTTGTTGACCTGAGGCTATACCTGGCATCTCCAGACATATAGCTTCAAATATCAGCATTTTGTATGTCAAGAGAAGTCTTCTGCTCTTGTTTAGAATTCTTCATCTATTTACATTGTTTAGTTATATCGCAATTCCTTCAGCATCAGTCAGATTAGATAGGAATATGTACATATCAATATATAGATGAAAGCCTTGATATGATATAAATGCATGCTTTAATCCTTCTATATTAAAGAACCACCCTCTAGAGCCCACCTAAGAGTCTAGGATAAAGAATTAGAGATGTGCTTAAATAATGATGCCAAAATTTTATTTCTGGAATTAGTCCTCTTCAGCCCTTCTGTTCTTTTTCATTCTGATCATTTATGCTTTCAGGAGAACTGTAGCTCATCAGTACTTTCTGAAACATCAATGAAAATGGTACCTATTAATGGTTGTGAAGGTGCTTTTAAGCAATTAAAATAGTGTTCTATTTGATAAGAAACTCAGCTCAGCGTATAAACATAAACATATTTCTAATAATTGTAATACACTATGTATTGCTGCTCTTTTCACCTTTCCTAATGAGACTCCTGTGGTGCCTAATAGAGCAATTTTTTTTCAGATTTCTAAGTCATGCATGGTCACACATAATCCCCCATCACAATTCTCTGTGGACTCTGAAACCTAGTCAAGGTCACCAGGCGAGCAAAGGATGGAGTCAGAGTTTGGAATCAAGCAGCCTCTCTCTAGAGACTACACTTAACCATTGTGCAATATGACCTTGACTCAAAGAAAAAGGTGGGGCCATGCAGCCAGCATCTAATGAGTTGTCCAGTACCCTGACTCCGTATCTCTTAGATGACATGTCAAGTCATATGCCAGTGTCAGCGGAGACACTATGCACATGTGCTGGAAATGAGGCTGCAGTCACTTGAAAAAGATGCCAAAAGTATGTTCAGATTTCTGCTTAATGGACTCAGTACCCCCCACAAAGAAGCACATTACGAATCCTTCAAATCTATGTTCATCTATGTCCTTTTGAGACATATTTGTTTATTTTGATATATAGTTGCTGAATATATAATTGTTAAGATATAATTTGAATAAAAATGTTCCCAAGCATAAAACATTCTTAAAGAAAGACTTAATGTCTGCATTTGAACCTTAAACTTACAAAATGTTAATGAAAATGAAGATATAATTATGTTATCATCCACACCAGAAAATGTTATTTCTTTTTCATTTAAATCCTGAACACATTAGCACTAGAAATACTGCTACTCACAGATGATAAGGCTAATCTACTTGAGAACTGAGCCCTGCTGTGCCCAGAATGATGGGCATGCTTCTTCTGTAGTATGATGGCAGGTGAACAAACAGGGAGAAATGAGAGACATGTTGCAAATGCCTTCTTGATTTAGCTTTATAAGAGTCTGTCTGATTCACACAGCATTCCTCAGATGTTATGTTTGCCTTCTTTGTTAAAACAATGCTTGCAATTTACATGTGACATAGGAAGAATATAATGTAGATTTTTGATAGCATCTTTAAGCTCCTGGGTAGAGTTTTAAGTCATTCTTAGAGTATAAACATTCACTTTCATGTGAAAAGTAAGGTAAGGTTGTAGAATATGATGGAAGGTGTACCAGTGCTAGAGCCATACAAACAGTCAAATTTGAAGCAATCTGACATAGGTTTCCTTGTTTCTTAAAAAGAGATTCATCTCACAGGATTTGTATGGAAAGCAATGGAATGCTGCCCCCAGTTGTACTCAATGAAAGGCATTACGGCGTTAGTGGACAGACAGGACTATGCCCACATCTCACCTCTCTCTCATTAACTGAGATGGTTCAGTAAAGCATCCAACCCACTCTAGTCTGATAAAATGGAATTGGTAATAGCAGTGCCAGTCACATGTGATTGTTGCAAAGCACTTGGAATAGGGCCCAGATCAGATTGCATACTATTTAAAATTTGAAAAATAAATAGTATGCAAGCTAATAACAATATGGCATGCATTTCTGCTAGTTCTGGGAATAGGATTCCATATTTCCTTTAGGAAAAGCCACCCCCGTCTTTGAGGACAGATTGAGTGATGTATTCAGTCCAGATGCAGCAACAAATCCTATGACACTACATAAGCAGGGGGTCATCCTCTCCTTGGAGTTCGACTCATAAACCAGTATGCACAAACTGTGTTAACATGTATTTTCCCAGAATACTCTTCTCTTATAATCTCTAACTCCAAGATTTCTGAAGTTGTCTTAGTGTCTTCACACTTACACGCATTTCTTTCCTGTGTCCATTAATGCTGAGTGAACCTCACTTCATTCAATAAATGTTCCCTATTTCCACTGTTTGCTTGTAATTGGACAATTTGCACCAGTACAACACACACTAAATCACGTTATTAGAATCAACAATCTTTCTAAAATTTTCTTTTATGAGAAAAGTAGTCCCTTCATTAGCAATATGAAAGATCTTTTAGAATGACCTCTCTTAATTCAGTACGTTTGTGTTCATTTGCGGACTTCACTTAGATGGATATTAATTCTGATCTCAACTTTGGCATGTAAAGCACTGCTCATATCTGCTAGTATGCTCTCTGGCAAGATCTGAAAATGCATGGGACTAGGCAGGGATGTTTTTATAAGTGACAAGTCCTAACCATGGGACTGAACACAAATTTACTCAAAATCGGGATGACACTTCAAGTCTTGAAAATTTCAGGATTTCATAAAATTATATACAAATTTAATGGTGGAAAAACAAGTCATTCAAACTTCAGGAGTTCTTGATTTGCTATCATATCACTCCTCTCACTGGTGAAAGACAGACGTGAAGTCAGCAGAGAAGGAGAAATACAAAAAAGAAATTCAGGGCTAGTAGTTGGCACTCCAAAATAGACACATAGGCAAAGAAATGAAATGCTAATGCAAGTAAAGAACTTCATATTAAAATGCTAGAGATTAGGAGGTGAACAATTTAGAGGAAATAAAGGAGTCCTGCAGGACTGATTAAATCATTTAGCAACAATTATAACCAATTCTATACAGACAGAAAGTACATTAGCAATTGCCTAAGGCTGGAATGTGGTGGTATGAGAGATGATTGCTAAAGGGTATTAGACAGCTTTGGGGGAATGTGAAAATGCTTTAAAGTTAGGTAATGATGATGGTTTCAAACATAAATATTCTAACAATCACTAGTTTTAAATTTTAAAGATAGGAATTATATATATATATATATACATATATATACACATATATATACATATATATATATATATACACACATATATATTTCAATAAGCACTTAAAACCTGATTGAACGTCCAATCTTTTGAGTGACTGGAAAGCTTTGAATGAGGGTGAGTGAGAAGTGTGTACAGAATAGATGGGAAAATACAAAAATGAATAAAGTGCACCCAAGCCTGGATTCTTATTTACAGTGCTTGGGTCAGAGTAAGTCTTGCATGGAAACAGGAGGCTGGATTGTAGATGAGAAACAGATGAGTTACCAAGAAGAACACCATCAAATCGAAACAAGAGAAAGTTCTAGTCAATGTGGCATCTTTAATGACTAGGAGTCATTTTCTCCTGTGTATTTCCCAGAGGAAACATGTAGCTTCTAGCTATCATGTCTGTCGGTCCAGTAGAAAGTCAAGGAGCTCATTCCCAGGGTTTCTGAAAGCACACTTTATAGTTTTCTATAATTCCTCAGCTTAATATCACTAAGTGCTGTCTGGTCCTATCAATCCCCAGCACATACCTCTGATGTTACTGTCCATGTAACACACCTGAATGTGCCCCTGATTCTGTAGTATCCAAGTATTTGGCTAGCCATCCACTGAATGCATTAAGTAACTGCTTTTCTTCTTTGTACAACTGAATTTGCATGGCTAGAAACTCCCAGTATGAGATACACAGTTAATTAATTAGAAATTATGTGTCATTCATAAATCCAAAAACTTTAAAGATAGAATGAAAATTCTTACAAATGACATTTTGGTAAAGCCAGATGAGGTGGTAAATACCTGTAATACTGGACTTTAATGTGCTAAAATAGGATTAAGAGTTCAAGACCAGAGCCTAGACTATAAAGTAAATTGGAGGCCAGCCTGGATTACAGAATAAATCCTTGAGATATAGCTCAGTTGTAGAATGCCTTCCTAGCATGCATGAAACCCTGGGTTTGATCATGAGCACCTCATCAACCACTCAGGGTGGCACATGTTTATAATATCAGCACTTAGTCAGGAAGATTAAGAAAAAGCAGTTCTCTTTTAGAAAGTAAATTTGAGGACATACAATGATATATGAGACTCTGTCTAAAATGGACAAAAACAGATGTTTAGATTGAACATACCACATTCAGTTTCTTTCGTGTTTTATAAATTGTAATTTGACTTAGTAGATTTTTTTTTCATTTGTGTTGATTTACATATTTTTATGTGCATTTGTCTTATGCTTGCATGTATGTGAGTGCACCCATGTTGTACAGTGTCTGCAGAAGACAGAGGAGGGCACTGGATCTCCTAGATCTAGAGTTGCAATTGTTACACACCGTGGTGATGCTGGCATTTGAATCCGGCCGTGGTGATGCTGGGGTTTGAATCCGTAAGAAGATCGTAACTACTGAGCTTTCTCTCCCTCCAGCCCCATACTTACTAGACTTTTGTTTTTTCAGAGTTTAAGGAAGATTCATACAGTGTCAACTCTAATATTTCTCAGGCATTTTTTTCAGCTAATATATTTTTGGCAAATGACATTTAACACAAAACACAACTCATGTAACAAGGAATCTTGGTAGATGAGCTGCAAGGTACCAGTGATTCCCATTTCCATCCCAACGATTCCATTGTCCATCCCTTTCATGGAAGCATGCCAGATGGTCCGAAGTGAAAGTAATATTGCAAAATTTTTCTAAGGAAGCATAAAATGATGAATTGTTAAAATGTTATAAATCCATTTTTATTTTTAAATATTTTATGGACTCTGAGAATTTCATGCCATGGTTTTGGTCGTAACCAGCCTCCCCTCCTGCATACTTCCTCAGACCCACTCCTACCTCTCTTCCTCTTCTCACTTCATGTGCTCTATTTCTTAATTGATCATTTGCAAACTTCATACAAAAGTTCTTAATCAAATTTAGACTCCTCTCCAACCCACATACCCTGTTCCAGACCACCTGTATTCTACCATACACGTTAAATCCTATCCAGTCAAGCATTACCCAAATGTTCTTTGGTACAAGTTCATCCACTGGAGTCTAGTCAGTGTATCTAAAGATCATAAAATCTACTCTTCCTCACATAGCAGTAATCAGTCTCCAACAGTTCTCAGATCAGGGCTGGCCCACTGCCAGTTTCCCTTGGTCCACTCTGGACCCTTGTCTGATTGAGTTTCCATTGAAGGCCCCCATCTTGAGTGCTACAAACATGAAAGTTTCTCTGAGAACCTCTAAAGTACTTTCAGTATTAGATGTACAGAGGAGTGAGATACAGAGATTTGGGATACTTAGCTCAAACATTATCAATCTGAATTGAAAATGTTGGAATCTAAGATTAAAGACTTATCCCATTGCTCAAATTTCACTCCTTTTGACCAATGCCTCTTCAAATGAGATGTGTTCATGAAACACCATGCAACCCACCACCTTTGTCAAAATCAAGAATCTCATTTAGAATTGTAGGGTACTACCTGTATGTAAAAACATTATTATAATCTGCAAAGTCCTATGCATAGGGTAAAGGTATTTTTTGGAAGTTGATAAATTATAAGTGTAGTTTGATAAATGAGGGTGTTAGTAAGATGCCTAATGTTGTATGCTAAATGATAAATCAAGAAGTCAAGCTAGCTTCCCTGACTGTATATCTTATCTTTTCCCCTCCATTCTGTATTGTTAGTAACATGTGTTCTGTTTCCTTGTATTATCTAAGAGGAGACCATAACCATCACTGTTCCAAATGTTCTTTTATTTCCTTTTTTTCATTCTCTGTCTTTCAGATATATTTTTTCTAAGATGTTTTCTACTTTAAAGCATGTTTCCATTGCAGCTTTCACTATCAATCTCCATCACAGATGTTTTCAAATAAGGCTACATTTTCTCCTTTTGATTATTTATGTTTTCCACTGGTTTCAGATCTCTTCTGTAGCTAGCTACTCTCTTAGTAGGTATTCAGTGTGCCTAATGTACCATGACTATCTATTTCTATCTATTAACTTGCCTGTTAATCATATTGACTGCTTCCTTAGAACCCCTTGGAACATCTCAACTTCATATTTGTATTAGAGCGATTAGACAAAACACAAGTACTTGAAGTCCTAATTTTACTCTATTTGGATACATATTTCCTTGCATTTTTTTCTTTAAAAATATGCTGGTAGGCTCCAGAGTACATTTCATTATTTTAATTTTGAGACAATTTTTAGGGAGAAAGAAGAGAAGCCTGTTTTAAAATTTGTAAGTATTACTGGAAATATAGCTTGTGATTCTAGACTGGGGAAGTAGCTCAGCCATAAAGATTTTGCCTTGAAAATGTAAGAACCTGAGTTTGATCCTCTGAACCCACACTAAAAAATAATAAACCAGGCAGTGTGATGAGTTTATAATCACATCTCTGAACAGACAGAAACAGGAGGCTTCTTGGGACATGTTGGCCATACAGCCTAGCCTACTTGGTGAGTTTCAGATGATAGAACTTTGTATAAATAAACAAACAAACAAACAAATAAATAGAAAAAAATTACAGAAAGGCAGGCAGCACTTGAGAAATGGTATCCAAGGTGGTCATGCACATCTTTGATATGAACACTCACAAACATATAAAAATCTTATGCTATTATTTGAACATTTTTATACAAATTTGTTTCTTATGAAGTTACCAAAGATTCATTGCATCTAATTTTTCCAAGCATAAATATTCAAATTTATAGTACATATTTTTCAAATTATTTGTATTAAAAATATTGAGTTGCCTTAGTCGTGATGAACCATGGCTTTCATTTGTGAACAGTGCTTCCTTTTTCTATTAGAAGAGTGAAAACTGGCAAAGCAAAGTAATAATTATTCAAGAAAATCCAGGAATGTGTGAAGCATTTTTAGTTTGGGAACCCATATTTTCTTTTTGCTATAATATTCTGAAATAATGCAATGTATGAGGTACACCATCCATTATAATCATAACTGGCTTATTAATTTGGGCTTATAATTTTCATTTCTCCACCTAAATAAGCAACAGAGGCCACAGGAAGGAAATAAATGAAGACGCCCCAAAGACATTATCAGTTCTGGAGAAACCCGTGAGGTCATATTCGTGCATTCTTTTTAAACTTGTGCTATGTCTGAGAGCTCTGTCAACGGAATCACTGCACACAGGGATAATATATTCCAACCTGCAGGGCTCTGATTTGAGGAAGTCAATGCTACAACCTTAGAGGAGGAATCAAATAGTACTGTACACACTCAAACAGTTTTAGGGCAGATACATCTTAATTCCCCTGGCCCATTCTTAAATACAGAGTATTGTGCTAAGTTCACATTTTGTTACCAAGGGTACCTCCTAGGGCATGGACGTGTGTGTCTGCATAGAGCTCACAGTCCTGGGAAACTCCAGTATTGTCTTTATTTTGCTAGAGGTGTAACAAGAATCTACAACTTTGTAACACAAGAGCAATCTCTTTCAAGAAAGCAAAATCTAGGACTACAGACTGATTTTAATGCTGGGCTTCACATAATGAGAGATATGACAAAAATCATCAATCCTTCAAATGCCCAAGTTCCAATTATGGTCAGGCAAATTGGATCACCTGTGTATAAAGTTTTAAAGGTGCAAATCTCCAAGGACTTTAATATTCACAGGTTTAAAAGGCTACTTTGTAGATGGTCTCGGTATGTAATTAAAACAAAGTAAATTCAAAATAAATTGGCCACCGAGTTAACATGACTCCCTTCTAATCAAAGTGCTATTTTCTGTTCCAACAAGAATTATTTCAAATAAATTTAAAAAGCGATTGCAAATTAAATAACTACTTAGCAAATAGAACAGAAAATGGCTTGGGTATAAGTTTCAGTAAGGAAGAGCAAATGGAAAACCAAATTTAAAACCCCAGGGGGAGGAAATCACTAGGGTCAGTGAAAGTTTGTAGCCTGGTTAGATTATGTCACATATTTACATTATTATTTAATTGTATGTTAAACAGGATTTGTAAAATGAACTACAAATCCAAATATCCCCACAGAGGCAGAGTGCTAAAATCCTTCATCTGGGGTTGACATGGATTAGAGACTTTGAAAGCCCACTTCTCCTTTACCATGTCAAATTATAAGAGGAAAAATAAAATGCTGATCTGAGTCTCTAACGAAAGGTAACTCTGCAGTTATTGGAAACACACTTTCACTGCAAAGGGAGATCGTGTTACAGGCACTGAACTGGGTCTGCGTCTTCCTACCTATAGCTTTCTGTGGTGAGATGGCTGTTTACTTTCATCTGGTTTTCATTTGAAAAATCCCATCTGTGCTGAGCCTGAAAGAACTGTAAAAATACTAAAGTTACAAGCATTTAAGTGAGGTGAACAGAATTTCCTGGGTTTACTTTGCTGAAATGATGTTGAAAGAAGATTTGGTGATGTAGGCAGTGAGACCACTATAATATACCTGCTACAACTAATTATTGTGTCTGAGACGAGACACAAAGCAGAGATGCAAACCCCGAAAGGGAGGGGAGAATATCCCTCCCAGCAATATGCACTTAGAATAAGAATGGACATTTTCAAAAGTGGATGTATTATACTTAAACTAATTATGCAAATCTCTGGATAATAGCACATTTATCTGCTGTTTTATATTGTAATCCAAACACATTACTATACTCATAAAAGACTGGAATGATAGAGTAAGGAAATAACGCTTCAATATTTCTTAAGAACTAAAAGTAAATAAAATAAACCAGAAACTCCTTCCTTTATATACACTCCAAAAGGATCCAGTTAGCTGTGTCAAAACAGTGGCTGGCCTAGATCCTCAGGCCTCAGCAAATGAAGCATGAGTCACAGAAAAGAGATCAAAAAGAAGAGGAAGTGTCAGTTGTTTAGATGTAAATATGCTAAAAAATATCTTTAGCCATTTTAGAATTAAAATTGAACATTTGGGTCTAACATGATGGCTGGACCAGTCAGACACCTATTTTATGTCCCTCACTTCCCCCTTTGGTAATAGCATTTTGATTCATGGATATGATTCAAACTCGGTGTTAGAAAGGATGATGCAAGCATGTCTAATATGCTTATTTAGGGTTCAAAGAAGACAACATGCTATTATCTGTCTTTGCCCAGAGTTGGGCTGATTGTTCACTGAGACTTTTGATGAAGTCCAAAATAGCTGTTAGTCCAAATGTGAGTTTGTGTTAGGTCATTTTAAAACAGTTATTTTTAATCCCATTCAAATCTTGGGTGTATGAGTGCTTGCTTCTGTATATCTTGGTAAAAGTTCAATCCTGATGAGAACTTCTGACGGAGACCAAACTCAAACACACACTCTTGCCTGGATGGATGACACTGAATTTACAGAAGCTCTTTGGTACATTTTTCATTGCTCAGAGTCAT
Source organism: Eospalax fontanierii (assembly GCA_035773235.1). Classification (NCBI taxonomy): domain Eukaryota; kingdom Metazoa; phylum Chordata; class Mammalia; order Rodentia; family Spalacidae; genus Eospalax; species Eospalax fontanierii. Next base: position 65,901,257 of record CM069536.1, read on the forward strand.
TGTTTCCATGAAGAATTGTTCTGAAAATTTAAGTAGGTAAACAAACAAACAAACAAATAGAACATGGAACACTAAGTGGAGTGGTGCAAAGTCCAAATACCAAGTTGCATCAGGGGCCTCTACTATCTGTGTCTCCCATCAAATCTGCGCCTGTGGACTTACCCTGATTGTAGAACTAAAACGTTATAACTCTGCGATTATCTGTATCTTTTAAGTTCCCACTTTCTTTTATATTTTGATTTATATTTTGAAAATTTCATACATGAGAAGTGTATTTTCTCTTTCTCACCCCTCCAATAATTCCCACTTCCTCCTACTTCCTCTCATTTTTGCAAACTCTTCTTTGATTATTAGCATTACATATATATAATATATATATATATATATATTATATATATGTAATCAACTGAGTCCATTTTGAGCTGCTTGTATAAACATGTGTTTAGGGTGACCACTTGTGGTTGGAGCTTTCCCTGGAGAAAACTGATTTTCCCTCCCTCAACAGCCATTGATTGCATATAGGTCTTCTATCAGAGGTATAGCCTTGAGGACTTTAACAGGGGAGTGAGAATGGAGGGTAATAAAGAAGGAAAAGGAGGAAGTAGTAATAAATAATATTGTGGATTTCTGAACAAGCCATAGGAAATGTATACTTTTATAAGCTTATTTAAACATATACATATGTTTATGTTTAGGCAAACTAACAAAAATCCTAGTTACAGGAAAGGGAAGCCTCCATTTTAGCTATTGATTAGGGAACATCCGTGAGTCTCTCAAAACTGTATTATTGTCATTGGCTTCTCTGTAGAACTGGAAGTTAAGACCATATTTCTAAAGATACCAAATATTTCAATCAAAGGTCTTGGGAAAATTGCATTGGAATTGACAAGAAAGTGTCCTCCCTAATGACCATAGTATCAGAACTTGCTGCACAAGCTGCCAAGGGGAACAGTCAATAGTCCTACCTGATGTAAACTCTATGAAGCAGAGCAATGGCTGGCTAAGCAATGTAATAATGGTGCAATAGTGACCTCCGTTTCTTGGGAGTGACCAAAAGCTAATTTGACTTAAAGTTCACTCAGATAATACATTTCCATAATAGTCACAATTTAGCCGTGTCAAAATCTCCAAGCAAAGTTCATCTATCCTAGTGTCTGTTACTGTTGTGTCTCATCACTCGGGGCCAGCCCAAGTGGACTTTGGAGGGCCAGACCGAGGATTTGGGGGTGAGTAGACACAGAGTCAAGCCACAGACTCTGGGAGTTGAATGGGAAGCAGCCCAAGCACATGGCACTGCAAACTAGTTTATTGAATAGGTGCACAAGCTCTTATAGGTCTGGATAGCCAATGACCTTATGGGGTGGGGTCTCAAATACAGCCAATAGTAAGTTGTCTCCAAGTAGGCGGGTTCTTTCCACGTGCTGGTCTCACAATTAGCTAGAGCAGAATGCCACATCCACAGGAGCCATTCCTCCATTCCGCCCAGTGGGTGGCCTTAGGCCAGGCCCACCTTACATTATGCCCAACACTGATCAAACTACTGAATTTGGTAAATGTGCATGGATACATTTTTCCATTAGACTTTCATAATGACATTGGAAATAAAATCAGAGCATCTTTAAGATTATGCAATGGTCTGTTTCTCCCCTAATACCATAGGTTCCCTGTGAACAGATATTATGTCTTATTTGACTCACAACAAATATCAATAGATAATTTGTGACTGAATAAGGTTGTGAGTAAATAATTTAAAACATTGATTAGACGGATATATATATATATATATATATGTAATTTAATATAATTAAGTGAAAGAGCAGTGAGATATTCAAATACACAGTAAAATGTTCAAAATGCTAATCATCTTTCTATTTGATATATTATTTTATAACAATTCTTTGCTTTAAAAATATATTGCTTAAAAATAAATACAAGAAATAGACTGTTTAGAGCTTATAGATTCATAATAAAATTTGGTTGACAGTAAACATAACTTCTAAATAGCCCGTTGCCTTATGTGAATGTTCTTTGAGGCTGGGGTCTAGGCAGGATGTTTCCAGGTTTTTGGTCTCTTTTTCAAGTAAAGACTCACAGAGAATTGCAAGATTAACAAGGTAACTTTGTTGTAAACAGATAGAACAGGCCAAATACACTGTTGAAAGTGCCCTCTCTTAATGCATTTGACTGCCTTCATATGTACAACCATTTTCTAGGCATAAGATGGTAAACAGGATGTTTTCCCTAGGGAAAAAAAAAAAACACAACTTACCTCTTTGTACATGCACCCAAAGTCAGTTCATACTAGATCAGAACCTCCTACTCTCATTCTCAGATATAGCTGGAGTATTGGTAAAGATATCTGTCTAAGTCTCAAGGCTCTTCAGGGGTGGAGAAATGCTGTGTTTTGGGGAATATTATGCGAGTGAGTGTAGCTCCAGGCACGTGGTGGTTCTAGGTTGTTAATAGGCTGGTAGATTCATTGCTCAAAGTGTGGTATCTATGAATAGTATGTGCTAATAAAGGTCTCAGGTTGCCAGTTGCATAATTAAATGTGTGCATAGCCCAAATACAATGAAGTCTAAGCCATTTCCTGTTCTTGCCTATTTCATGAACACCTTCTCACTAGTGGAATTTCCTGTCAGAGAGATTTAACTTTTACAGTTAATGAATCTGCACTTGCAAATCATCAAAGTCCCTAGTCTACATAGTGACTTGCCTTTGGTATTGTATGCACGGCGGTTTAGATTTTGAGTGTCCCCAAAGACCTAAATTTTAAAGATCTGGTCCACAAGATACTGATATTGGAAAATGACGGAACTTTTAAAGCTGGAGCCTAGTGAGAAGTTGTGTAAGTGTTTAAGGTGAAGACTTGAAGGGTGCTGGGGACACCAGTCTCTTGAGTCCTCACTAATGATGTAATGCCTTGTCCTACCACAGTCTCCCTCCATGATAACACGTATCATCTCAGGCTCAGTGTCATCACACTGAGCAAACATAAACTGAAACCTTTAGAACTGGGAGTCAAATGAACCTTCCCTTTACAATTATCTCCAGATTTAATTGACAAATAGGTATGCTAGTGCATGCATACTACTTGTCATCTTATAGAATGGTTTTGCTATATTGCGAGTCCCCTGCAGACCACCAGGCTGTTGGTCTTCTTGCCTAACTTCTAGTAACCATAGATTAACTATCTCCATAGTTTTATGGTTCCAGAGTGTCAGACATGCAAATCATCAAGTTGCATTTCCAGATACGCTACTCTTAGCTAACATAAATTTAACTTCTTTCACGTATTTGATTTTTAACATTTATTGACTTAGTGTATATATTTATATGCACATGTGTTCATTTGCATGTGTAATGGAACACATGTGGGCATCATAGGAAAACTTTCAAGTTCTCTTTTACTCTCGTGTGGGATCCAAGGATTGAACTCAAGTAATCAGGCTTGGCAGCAAGTGCCTCTGGGCATGGAGCCATTTATGCCTACAAATTCTTTCACACCCTTATTTGCTATCTGGGTATTTCTCCAGTGAGATGTTGTTCAGGTGATTTATGTGTTTCATTTTTACTATGAATTCGCCATGTTTCTATTTCAGCAACTTGTTTACATTCTTTTTTGTTATTTTTGTTTGTAAGATTTATGTGAAACAAAATATTTTTTAAATACCTTCTCAATTTTTAATTGGCAAATGAGCTGCGTAAACACAGTTATTAGAGATGATGACCAATAGTGCCAAATTTTCAGATTAAATGTTTATAATCTGTGCCTATGACTCTAATAATCTCTCGTGTTACTGCCAAACATAATTCAAGGAATAGTCAAGCTAAATAGGCACTCTAATTATGGGCATCCTGCACTGAAATATCCTGGAATAGGCAAGAATTCCAGACAAAAACAAACAAACAAAAAGTACTATAGATGGCTTAGTTTTCTTTGCTTAAAATTAAATGATTGGGAATGCAGATTGAATTCTTTGAGTCAAGCCCAGAAATTGTGGAGTGAAACCAATGCAGTCAAGTGTTCTAGGTGTGTTCCAGCACTGTAGTTTCCCAAGAAATATCCAAACGGGATAAACTTGGGCAATACTGTATACCCCTGTTAAGTGGAATTCTGTAATTTCCAAATATGAATTGGGAAAATTTTAATAAATTAAAAAATGTTCAGGGAATGTTCTTTAAAATGTGTACTTTAAATCCTTAGATCTACAGGCCTTTTAGATTCCCAAATAATGTTTCTACAGGTTAAGGGTGGTGGTTTTGCTGTGACTCACTTTCTGGTATAACAGCTTGTTAGAGAATAAAAGTGGAATTCTCAATTAGAAATGTATACATAATGTTCACGTTGTGTCTGGCTCTGCAAATGGGAAGTATAGAAAATAGCAAAGGCATTTCATTTACATAAAAGAAACAGATTTTCCTCTGCCAGGCCAGTTTGAGCTCTATGCAAATCCCAGCAAACTAAATGTCAGAAAGTCAGTCCTGGCTTCCACAACACGATATCTAATTTTTTAAGGGATGTAAACAATACTATTAATTTCCATCTTTTATGTTATTCAAAGTGTAGAAAATTCTTAAATCCAAATAGGTTCAGTTTAGTTAATGAGACTATTAACACATTCAAGGAAATTTATAAGATGTGATATCACAGTTATTTGCCATGAACAGACAGCTATTTTTATATTCTTTTTTTTTAGCTTTTTTATATATACAAATGATTTATTCAAGTAGGTAGGCGTGATTAAGCTATAATTTTAAAAGATAATAAACTATCGAAATTTGAGTATTTTGACATATACATATCAGTTCAACAAGCAAATAGGATATTACCAAAAATGATTTTTTTTAATTTTTAAAATTATATTGTGTCTGGAAAGATGGCTCAGTGGTTAGGAGCATTGGCTTTTCATCCAGAGGACATCAGTTTGATTCATGGCACCTGCTGCATGGTAGCTAAAAACTCAAGTTCCAGAGGATCCAACACCTCATTCTTATCTCTACAGGCATTACATGCATGAGTGATCTTACTTGGAGGCAAACACTTGTACACATTAAAGATAAGTAAAATTTAAAAGCGATCATATTAATTATTTGAAAATTTTAGGAAAGCCTATACTGAATTCAATGCTGTGTCAAGCATGAAGACATGAGCTGATTCTCGTCTGTGAGTAAATTTCAACAGCTTTCTCTTCAATTTGAGGTTGCTCAGGCAGAGTCAGCTTCTGGAACTACCCATACAGACACCTGAAGTTGTCTCTCATCTCGTTAGAAGCAGATCTTTGTTTGCCTTCCAATAAGTGATTATTTCACTAAGTTTTCCACATGGTCAGTGCAGTCTATGGTAGCATAGTCCAGACTCTTATCATGTCTAATGAGATGTCTTGATTAATTTATCGGATATCTATATAAAGAATCATCTTTGTCTCTATGCCAGTTCCTAAAAGCCCTCAAACACCTTTCCTCCTCTTTACTCCTATGAGCTTGATTAATTTCCTCTTTTTTTAGTTTATGCGTATATGAGAACCTCATGCAGGTGTCAGCCTGGGCCAGAAGAGGGTGTCAGATCTCCTTTGAGTTGGAGTTACAGGCAGTTATGAGCTACTTGGCAAGGTGTTAGGAATGGAACTATGATTCACTGCAAGCACAGCAAACTCTGAACTGCTGAGCCATCTCTACAGTCCCAGGTTTGAATGCTTATATTGCCATTTCACAGTTGAGAAAATGAGCATTTAAAGTCATGTTTCTTCCAGTTAGTAATGCTAGATTCTACGCCAGAATGCCTTGCTCTAAAAGCCAGTGTGAAGAATTTAAAGTATTTTCCTGGTACTAGCTTTCCAATATGGCTTCCTATCTACCTTTCTTTTATTGTTAAATAAAACAGCTTTATTTGTATACAAAGTCTTTACATTTGAATCAATAATCTTCAGTTTATTACTAGTTTTAGACCATAAAGTTCATAGTAAGAAAAATAGGAAAGAAGTATAATTTTGGGAAATGCTCGATATGCAGAAAAGGGAATTCTGTCTAGTGAATGCAGTGGGAATCTTGCATGTTTATGATGGAAACACACTCCGCAGTAAGCAGATTCTTCTGATAATAACAACAGCAGTGATGGACAGAATTGTAGTTTCTTCTATGAACACTGTTCCCAGTGAATAAATGCATTGGGAGTATGTTTAGTTCTTAAAGAACTAAAAATAACCTATGGCTAGGAAGGTCAGGGGCCTAATGGACATGCTCTCCTTGCTTTTCTGAATGAACAAGATGTCACACTTCCTTATACATATTTATATTTACAGAGATTACTACCACATGTAGTCAGGGGCTGAGATTTATATCTGGTCAAATTCCTGAGAATAAGTGAATGTTATGCACTGAGGCCTAAATCAGATATTTATGTCAGTGTCCCTAAGACTGAGGGAATATTATGGGAGTCGGCTTGAAGTATCTAAGAACTGGAGGATGGGGAAGAATATCATAAAACCCTGTCATCCAGACATGTGAAGCTGTTGCCAGCATGAACACATGGTAACTATGAATGTATACACAAGATAGGGTCCTGCCACTTTCCTTATACATACAGAAGACGCCTTCGAAGCCTCTATCTCCAAGGGAGATGTTGATTTTTGATGACTGCTTGGGGAGGAAGCATCATTTTCCCCAATGGTGTAATGTAATGAGTTAAGAAGAAAAAAGCGTTTCAAAGAAAAGAAAGATGCGTAAAAGGGGGTAAAGAGGAATGACTCTGCATACATTGTGCACGTCTGAAACTCAAAAAATAACAGTAGATCCCTGTATTAATCGCAACATACCCAGGACTCAGGGACCATTGTGGAAGAGGGGGTAGAAAGTGTGTAAGAGCAGGGGAGGAAGTGCGCGACCATAAGGAAACAGTCTCGCAGGCTCCTGGGACCTTGCTGAACGTAGAGCAATGGTGGCAGCATGAACAGGACAAGATCCGTGAAAACAATCACACAGAAACCTGGGCAGAACTTTGACGAGGAACTACTAGCAGCTGATCGCTGTTGTGAGGAAGACTTGATCTTTAAGCGAGTGACACTAGATAGACTGAACAGGCTTCTTGCATGTCACACCAAGGGACATCTGGGAGCACAAATGACTCTATAGATCTTAACATCTATGACAAAATGCGTGAAGTCCTGTGGGCGGGCGATGGATGGGGCCGAAAGAGAGGGAAGGGGTTGAAATACGATTAAGATGGACAGTATGAAATTCATAAAAACAATAAAATATCTGAAAAATAATGACAAAATGAATTATTTTCATTTTATTATTAGGTCTGGAGAAAGGGTTCCCCATTTAAGAGCAAGGACTTCCAGAAGACCTGAATTCTGTTCCCAGCATCCATGGTGAGTGGCTCACCTCCCCCTGTAACTCCAGCTCCAAGAGAATTTGAAGCCTCTAACCTCCATATATACCTGCTCTCATGTGTGTGTACAGACACACACAAATACAGTGAAAGAAACACAATTAAAATTATTTTTAAAATTAAAAATAAAATATTAGGCAGGGCATGATGTTGCAAGCCTTTAATCCCAGTACTCAGGATGCAGGTGGATCTCTGTGAGATTGAAGACAGCCTGATCTACATAGCAAATTCCAGACCATCTGGAGTAGCAAGGAGACCCTGTTTTAGAAAGGCCAAAGAATTTCTTTTAATTTATAAAAATTTTAAAAATTTCAGAAAGGTTCTAAATACATAACATAAATGAGTTTCTCTCACCATATGGAAGAAAAAAGGTAACTTTTTGCAATGCCAATATTAATTACAGTTTGTTTAATTCATTTCAGTCATATAACTGCTTATGGGAAGGAACAGGATACAGAAACAAATGGAAAGTGAGAATTCTACGTGTTGGAGATCATTCTTTGGCATGAAGGAAGCGTCTGAGACAGAAATGCTCAGAAGGGCCTTGCACCTGCATGTGTGGTTCTATAAATGGTTCTAATTACTGGTGCTGTTACAGGGTTTGAGCATTATACAGTTTATCTTTCAATTTTAAAATGACTCACTTATTTTAAAAATTAAGCAATTTAGTTTTAAATCAATTTTTATTCAACATGATCTTATATGATTTGCCAAGCATTTATGTCGCACATTTTAGATCCCAAAAATGACCTGAAATTCTTCACATAAAACCCAATAAAATATCTTATTTATTCCTCTTAAGTTCTGTTACTTTCCCAGAAAATGCTCAAAATCTTGATCAGTTCAGGTGTGAGAAATGAGAAAACTATGCATGTGTGGGTAAATTTATATCTGGAATCTCTGCACCTGCCTTTATGTTGCCATCAACATTAAAGCACATTAAAATATCAAGTTAAAAAAATCAGAAACACACATTCTCAGGCCTAGCTCAGTCATACAATTTGTACACTAGCCCAACCTCATTTGAGCCCTAGGTTTCTGCAATCTCAACTCTCCCAACTCTCCCCACTCCCAAAAAGACAGACCTTGGGTTGCACACTCTGTAACTAGCTCAGCTGGTACAGTTTGTCAGAAAATTGCACTGTCCCTGAACTCCCAGGTCTAGCTGGGGTTATGATGCTTATGTACCATCCCAGTCTGATGAGGGCCCTAGATCCTCATGTGTCTGGGGTCCCCACAATCTCACACTCAGTTTGGATACCACAGCTTGTATGACAACCAAGCAGACCCTTCAAGGAGCAACATGCTCAGGCTTCTTGGGTACTACTGAACTAGAATCACCCCATCTCTCTAAGCAAAATTCAGCATCAAATATCTTAAGGACTCATCTACATAATGTTCATACCTCATCTAAAATCAACCAAGCTTAAGCAAAAGAGAACAGTATTAAACTTCCACTCAACAGAAGTAGACTAGAAATCCATATGCCCAAATGACATAGCAAATGTACAAACAATATAAAAGTTTAAATAATATAGTACCCTATGCCAAACAAACTCTCTAGTATTATAGAAACATTCTCTATTAAGAATTAACTAAAGGAAACCCAGGAAATTTAACTTAAAAGAACAATAATAAAAACCATGATCAAAGAATGTATGTCTTTAAAGAGGGCACCCAAAAATACACCAGTGAAGTTAATGAGATAAGGAATAACTCTTGAATAAAATCTAAGACAACACAAATATATGTCTGAACAAAATGACAAAGACAATTCAAAAATTTCCAGTAAAGATATAGAACACTGAAGAAAATGGGAGAAGAAAACATGGAGTAGAAAAACTCAATAACCCAATTAAAAACTCAAGAGAAAGACTTACCAGTAGAAATCATCAAAAAGAATATAGAATTTCAGGACGTGAAGATAAATTAGAAGAATTAGACCACATAATGAAAGAACAAGACAAATTAATAAAAACATGCAAAATAATATGCATGAATTTGGGGACACTATAAACTTTTACAATATGTGAAAGAAATGTATAAGAACTTTGGGGCAGGAGTTGGACAGTTTGGTGACTGCTTAAGAGCACTGATTATTCTTGCAGAGGACCTGGGTTCAGTTCCCAGTACCTCCATGGTCGGCTATGTCCATAACTCCAATTACAGGCGATTCAACGCCCTCTTCTTGGACACTGAATGACACAGGAGCACTCACATACAGGCAGATAATACACTAAATATACAGAATAAAGAAATGATATTGAAAGCTGCAAGGGAAAACCCATAAGTCACATATAAAGGAAAACTTATCAAAATAACAACTGACTTCTCAATGGAAAGTTTAAAATCAAGAAGACCCTGGAACAGCATACTTCAAGTTTTAGAAGATCACAAATGCCAACCAAGACTATTATTACCAGAAAAAGTAGTCACCACAGTGAAGGAGAAAAGAAAACTTTCCATGATATAAAGAGACTAATAATGGAAGCAATGCTTCAGACTGAAGAGATGAATAAGCATATCCAAGAGACTACAGAAATACAGCAAAATGAAGCTATCACTACTGAAACCCAAGCTATAACTAGGAAGACAAAGAGCAAAATAACATCAGTCTATACATAATATTAAACACTATGGCCTCAACTTATCAATCAAAACACAAAGGTTAGTTGTCTACAAGAAACTCATTTTAGTTTAAAGTATAGGCACCAGTTTACAGTGAAAGAATGTAAATAATCATTCCAAGCAAACAGAGCCAGAAACAAGCACAGCTATCTTAACATCTGACAAAATAGACTTCAAACTCAAATAAGACAGAAAAGATAATGTAGGCTATTTCACCCTGATCAAGCAAATAACCAAGAAGATATTAGACTCCAAAAGCACATGCATACCAAACTCTAGCACTCGCAATGCCATCAAAAGCATTCTATTGGACCTCACATCACAAATTAATCAAAATAGTAAGAGTAGGTCATTTCAGTACCTCACTTTCTCCAAATAACAGGTCTCCCTGATGAAAAAGTAAATGTAGAAACATTGTAATTAAAGGCCATCACATATCAAATGAGCCTAACAGATATCTACAGAATATTTTACCTGAAAAACAACAAATACAAATTCTATTCAGCAGTCTGTGGAAGATTCTATAAAATACACAACATACTGGGACACAAAATATATCCCAACCATTACAGAAAAACTGAAATAATTGCACTGATATTTTTTGACAACAATGCAATAAAACTTAAAATTAGCAAAATATATTTAGTAACTATGTGAACTCACGGAGATTAAACAATAGACTACTGTATAATGAATGGGTCAAAGATGAAACTGAGAAAGCAGCAAGCAAACAGAATTCCTGGCTTTCAATGAAACTAAAAGCACAACTCAACAAAACCTCTGGGGCACTTTGAAAGTAGTCCTATCAAGGAAAATTATAGCTCTGATCACCTACATTAAAAATAAGAACGATGCTGGAAAGACAGCTCACGTTGAGAACATTGGCTGCTCTTGCAGAAGACACGGGTGTGAATCTCAGCACCCACATGGCAGCTAACAACTATCCGTAAATGCAGTTCCAGGAGATTCAAAGCTCTCTTCTGAATTCATGAGCACCACATGACATGGGTGTACCTGTGTATACAAGCAATACACTCATACACATAAAATAAAATTAATATAAAAAAGGAAGAAGAAAGAACACAAATGACTTAATGATGTAACACAAGAAAACAATAACAAACTAAAATAACAAACTAAATGAAAATCCAGTCGATAGGGATATAAGTAAGTTAGACCAGAAATTATGAAATAGAAACAAAGCAAACAACAAAGAATTGACAAATTTAAGAGAAAGTTCACTGTAAAGATAAACAAGATTTATAAACCCTTACTCCAATTAACTGAAAGAAAGAGTAGACCCGAATAAGCAGAATTAGAGATGAATAGGAAGGAGCACAAACACACTGCAGGAATTCAGAACATGTCGAGAGGATTCGTTGAAACCTATGCTCCATTAAACTATAAAACCAAAAAGAAATTTAAAATTTATGGATTCATTCAAACTGTCAAAGTTAAACCAGCAACAATTTAAAGTAATTTATAACAAATAAGGAACCTTCAAGCTAAAAATAAAATGTCCCGGTCCAGATAGATTCACAAGAGAATCTATCAGATTTCCAGAAAAGAACTACAATGAATACTTCTTAGATTATTCAAAACATAGAAACAGAAGGAGCAGTATCAAATTCCTTGTAAGAAACCAGGAATTCTCAAATACCAAAACCATGTGGACACAGCAGAAGGAAAACTACAGGGCAAGATTCTTGGTAAACATAAATGCAAACATTCTCAATAAAATACTTGCTGACGGAATACAGGTTCATATCAAAAAGATCACCTACCACTATCACGTTGGCTTTATTACCCAAGATGCAGGTATGATTCCACATATATGTTGATAAATGTAATCAATCATATAAATGAACCTAAAGACAAAAATCACATAGGTCACTTAGATAAAACTTCTTCCTTCAAGGGCTCAGAAATCATGGTGAAAGAGGAGGCAGAGGGACTATAAGGCCAGCACTGGTCGAGAACCACATGGAAACAGAACAGAATTTTCCAGTCAACCGTTCCCCTGTTTCACATAAACTTACAATGGTGAGCACATACACACATCCTTCACAAACTCAAGTCAGGCAAAATACCAGCATAGATGCGGGGAAATGAGTGAGAAACTCCAACTCTACCTGAGGAACTATTGTCAACAGATGGCTGCTGAGAAGAGAAGATTCCATCTCATTTAAGGGTGAGGCTTGGTATGCTGCCCAGGCTCCCATGGATGTACCCACACCAAAGAGCGTTTGGATACACAAAGCTGGCTCCACAGGCCTAGATTACAGGAGAAATTACATGCTCTCTCTGATTATGGATCCTAGCTCTGAATCTTCATATTTAAGTATATAACCTGAAGTAACCAAAGAAGTCAGGAAAATAGACAGGAACCATGGGAGAAGGGAGAGAAAGAACTGTAAAAAGAGGAATATTACGATGCATGTGTCATCAACAGGGAAAAAGAAGGAGAGATAAATAATACTAAGGATTATTAAAAATCCACATAGAAACATTATTTTATAAGCTTGCATACAGAGATACATCGTTATAGTTTTACAGGTGTCAGACTAGGTAATAATACTCTCCTGGAAGAATGATGGACATTGTAACAAAAACACCAGTGTGAAGAATGGTAAATCTCGCATTGAGTTGATGGTCAGGGGACTCAAGAGACCCACTAAACTATGTGGGTGATTGATGTAGTCCTCTATTACCTCCAGTAACTTTAAGGTAAATCCCTATTACTAAAGAAACTACACACTTCTTATGTAGGACTTCGAGTAATTCAACTAGAACTGACCTGGAAACCTCCTCTCGGAGGAATAGCTCTCATAGTGTTAGAAGGTGTAAGCAAACTGCCAAGGGAGAAAAACAATGACTAGGAGGGATTCGTGCCTGTTATTGTTAACCTAGCCAACTACCCATGGCTAGAGAGGTCATGGTCCCTTGAGAGGAACCCAATACTGCCATTTTCCTAAACAGATATAATTTCTAAGTGTGTTCTAAAGAATTATCCTTATAAACACAAATATGTGTAGCTCTCAATCATCATCAAAACAGAGACTACACAAAATGGAGACTGTTAAAAAGATCCCCAACATGTCAAAATGTAGAGAATAAGTGACTCTGGGGTGCCCACCCATAATCTGAGCTTCTATACTATAACCTGTACAAGTAAGACTCAAGAATATCATGGAAGAAGGGGCAGAAAGATTCTAAGAACCTGAGGACCAGGATACCTACTGCTATACAGTATCCTCTAGACATGACAGAGAAGCTGCAACCATTAAATATCAACAATATTGTTGCACAATAAGATCTGTTTATTGACACCTCCAGGGGACTGGATGAGGAAATTTCATGAGGTTCCACACCTAGACAAAGTTACAGGCCAGCAATAACTGTAGAGAATCAGTTTTCTCTAGGGCCAAGCTTCATTAGGTTATTCAATTCCAAATGGTCAGCCCTAAATACCTGCACAGAAGAGCAACAATCAAGGGGTTCAGTAGGTTGTGTGCTTTTTTATTTGCTTATCAAAGAACAGGAAATACAAGTGAGAATGCAGCAGGTCCTCAGGTCAATCCAAAAAAGAAATAAATAAAATTAATTTATTAATTAATAATTGAAGTATTCAGTCTAAAATAGTATGCTGGGACAGAACTCTCTCTCTCTCTCTCATCTCTCTCTTTCTCTCTCTCTCCAGATGTTGACAAGAGTCTGTTCCTCAGTTGTACTCCTCCATATTTTTTGAGACATGGTCTCTCATTGAACTTGAAGTGCATTCATTCATTGGCTTACTGTCCAAAAAGCTCCAAAGACTACCTGTCTCTACTCACCCCTCAACTCCAACTCCAGTACTGTGGTTACAGACCAGCAGAATCTGAGAAGATCCAGCTTCTTCAAAGAAATCATGTATGAGTGCTGCCGGCATGTGAGTTTGAGTACCGTGTGAAAGCTGGGCCCCCTCACAGGCCAGAAGAGCCGTTTGATCCCCTGGAACTAGAGTTACAGACAGTTGTGAGCTGCCATGTGGTGCTGAGAACCAAAGTGAGTTCTGTGCCAGAACTGTAAGTATCGTTAACCAATGAGGAAACTCGTGTGCCCAAGCATCCTCTTATTTCCCCTGAATGTTGGGAATCTAAACATGCATTTTCAAGCTTATATGTAAGCAGTTTATTGACAAAGTCGTCTTTCTATTCCCAAAGCCAACTTCTTTCTAAAGACCCTGTACAATGAAAATAATTCCTAGCAGCTTACTATATTCACAATAAAATAATTTATTGAGTCATATAAAAATATAAGAATCTTTAAATTTTTAATGATCCAATGGTTAGACCTAACTGGTCAGAAAAGCAAATATAATAAAACTTGTTCTGCTTCTCAGTCACAGAAATGTTTATAATGAGGCATATTTGGAAAAACCAACTGATTTGGTTGTTGATCTGTATTTCTTTTCTTTCTTTTTGTTTTTTTTTTTTTTTTGTTGTTGTTGTTTTTCATTTTCATTTGCTGAGACGGGGTCACCCTGAAGGCCCAGCTGGAATGTAGCTCACTATGTAGTCCAGGCCAGCCTTGATCTCACAGAGATCTTCCTGATTCTGCATGTTGAATTCTGAGATTAAAGGGACAGGTCACCTTACCTGGTGGCTCATTTCTTTGGAATTGAAACGTGTTCATTTTTGCAGGGTTCGTTATCTATTTGCCAATCACTACATAATATATATCACCGAAAGTTCCTGAAGATGAATACACTTCTCAGCACTCTTTTTTTTTTTTCTGAGCAGAATCTTGTCTGGAAACTATAAGGAAGGTGTGCAGTAGACCTTCCAACACATGCCCTATGCATTTCCTTTGTGGCCTCATTTAAGGCACAGGTGTAGTTGAATAAGTTGATTTATAAATCGGGAGAAGACATCATTCTTGCCACATTATTCTAGAAGATCTCAGTAGCAGTCTTTTAAGTCAGATGGAATCAAAGCTTATTTTGAGACTTTTGCATTTAAAAAAAATACAAGAATGTTTGTGACCAAATTAATCAGATTATTTGATTTCTACAGTGTTATCTGAGTTCGAACTACATATACAGGTCATGATTTTTACAGACAAATCAGTTTGGTTTTTCAGTTCTTTTCTTTGAGACTTCCAAATCTGGGCTTAATTTTCTTCACCATAAAGAGGAGTCATTTCCCCAGAATGACATTTTGTTTTATTTACACAAATAGGCATGTTCCTTACATGAAATTCCAAAAGACTTGCAATGGGAAATAACTAGCTTCTCACCCAATATTGCTGTCAAAAATTATATCCCAAGGGCTATGTTCCTAGTCTGGGACTTTTAAATAATTCATAGTGCATGTGCATACCATAAACAAAAATATATTTGAAGTACAGAATCACATCTTTGGCGGTTTTTATTGTTTTCTTTGTTTTTGAAGAGGGAACAAGTAAAATCTCCAGTGCTTCAATCTGTGAGAACTGCATGTCTCTCATTTACAGAAAATAAGTAATTTAGATAATCATGTTTAATCAAATGTATTCATGTGTGAAGGCTAGCATATTTTCTTTGTGGGAGGCAATAGGCTGTGTGTAGAAACATTGTCAAAATCATTGAGAATGTGTGTTTGCACATAAACTGTGTGGTCATTTTTTGCCTACCGGAAGGGACAATCAGGCGTCTTTACAGCACTCATTACCCACTAATTTTGACTGTACCCTGCTATTCTTCCCTCTAATTTCCTCTCCTGAGTTGACATTGATAGAAGCGAAACCAGACTTTTGACATGAACGTAAAACAAAACTGCATTCTTAAGCACAGCATTTAAAGACAGTCCAGTGTAACTGCAGTCAGATTGTGGGGTAGAGGATAACCTTTCCAACAGCCACTGGCTTGTTTAATTGCAGTTGGCATGGTCGTGTTCTCTTTCCTTGCACCCTTCCACCTCACTTTCAAATTGGTTTTCCACAGAGAGAGATACAAATGTTTTGCACTCAAATAAAACTGAGGATGATGATGGAAAGTGTCCAGCTGTGAATTCTTTAAATGTTATAACAAGAATCAGATGAGAAAGTGACATCACCCCAGCTCAGGCCCTGCTTTGACAAGAAATCTGTTCTTAATTTTTGAGTTGCCTAGAAGCAAAAATATTTATGTAAAGTGGTCCATAAAATCACTGTGCTTGCTAGCATCAAGTAAGCCTGCCATTGTATCATGTTAAATATCTAAAAACCCTCATGGACATTAAGAAACATTAAGATTTGGAGCAGGCAACAGGACATGAGATATCAAGATCAATAGAGAAGAACTAATATCTCCATTTCTCAGGTGATTTAGGGATCGTGGCCTAGTTAGCTTTTAATATGGTCATTTAAGTGCACTTTGAACACAGTGGCACAGGTATAAAGAAGTTTTATTTTCCCCGAATCAGAGTCTCCAGTAAATTATAAGAAAATTTCTTGTCTGCCACTTAAAAGATGTTTTAAGTTCTTACATGAATCTCATATTTTGTTATTTTGTTAAGTTACAAAAGGTCCACTTTGGTATAGTTAAATGTTCACATCTCCAACCTGGTTACTCATTCCAAATGCCGATTATCTTGGATTTTAAGAGGGTGGTAGTCCTAACCTTGGAGGATCACCCTTCTTGTCCTTGTTAACCTTTCAAAGACTTCACCTGTTACTTTTATTTCAGTCACAACTGAAGTTTGGAGAGAACACACAAAGACCATCGCCACCTTTCAGACTCCTAAGGGAACCCACTCTGGCAGGCCAAAGGCAGAAGTCCTGTCTGTTTCATCACTGTTCAGCTCTGTGCTCAGGATCCCATTCCTTTAGAACAGGCAGGTATAGAAAATATGACCAAGATTATCATTTAGCTTATATTCAAGGTGAAAAACAGAGTGCGGTCTCTCCTTCTTGCAAAAACCTTACACTTTGCAACCGGGCATAGTGGCATATGCCCTTTAATCACATGACTGGGCAGAGGCAGGCAGGTCTCTGTGATATCAAGGTCAGTTTGATTTTCAAAATCAGTTGCAAGCCTGCTGGGGCTACAAGAAGAACCTCTTTCAAAAAAGACCCCCTAAAAATCTCTTTCATTTTTTGAAGTGATTCCTTTGGTGTTACTTATATCAGACAGTGTAACTTGGTGCTCTCTTCTGGAGGGGTACAGAGAGACCAGAACTCTTCTCAGAAATTCTTCTAATGCCTGCAGATTCTCTCTCCCTTTTTCCTTTACAAATTCTGGAAATAAAGACAGAGGTTTCTATATGGCTTAATTTAAAAAGAAAAGCTTCTTCTTATCAATCTCCCATGAAAGTTCACAGCTCTAAGTGATCAGTTTCCTCTTTAACATATGGGCTACTTTCATGCTCACTTATCCTGTCCTTCATGTTATCATTGGGCCCAAGACATCTAAAGAGATACTTCTAAAATCATGTCATACCAACTACTCTTATTCCCATAAGATGGGTGATTTTCACAAGTAAGCAACCAACTCTGCTGAACTTCACTTAGGGTATTTAAGGGATGTTCGCTTCAAAGGCTGTTTGTTGTTTATCAGTCTATCGTGCGCTCTCATTTTTGCTACCTAGGAGTATTCCAAATTGAAAATCCATAATTTTGGTTGAACTATCTCCCATCCATCCAGAGCACACAGGGCAGTCTAAACCAGTCTAAACCTGAAAGTTGACCTGAATGACAAGACCTCAGATGTTCTGCAAGCTCAGTTTATAATTGTCATCTCCCCTGCTGCAGAAATAATCAGAGATAGAAGAATCTGAGTATATCAATTCATTTATTCAATGAAGATACCTGTAGCAGAAAGTGACGTGTAAGAATGAAAACAGAGATGTCCTTTCCTCCAAAGAGCCTTCAGATTGGTGACACTTGTGATTATGTTGGCACTCCTTGTTTCCTATGGAATTTTTCATTCAAAACGGTACTATTCCTTTTCATATTTTATGGATTTCAAATCTAACAAATTGCTTCACACAGTGGCTTATTCCTATTCTCATAATTTCAGTGTTTGAAGGAACCAAATGTAGCCCTTGTTTGGAATTTCAGCTTACAGGGCTGAGCTATGTGGGCTCCGCTTGAAGCTGAGTAATTCGGTTTCCTTCTGCTCCTGCTTAAAATCAGATTTGGTTATCCTAGAGAAATCTGACATATCCAAAGTACCTCAAATCACATGGACATAAGTGAGGGTAGCTTATTGTGATCAGTCATTTCATAGCCAAACCTTATGGGGTGATTGAGCTATGTGAAGTAATACCACTGCATCCTGGCTGCTGGGAGTATCCATGTGAAGTTAGTGGACTGTGAGACTCTCAGCCTCAAAAATGAGTAATGCAACTTTCATACAAGTTCTTTGCACTCAGACTTAATAAGCATAATATACAGTTACTGTGAAGGTTAAGTGAGTCGCAGAGTCCTCAGTCCATTCACTACAAACACCGACAGATGCAGACCATTCTGAAGATGGGTCGGGGTTTTCTCTGACTTGTTTAGAGGAAAAGATACTGAAATGTCCATGTTTCAAAACAGTAGAGTACTCTCTGACAGGACACATATTTATCTTCTGCCAGGTTTATTTTGGGGACTTTTTAAAACTTGGCTTCTGAAAAGCAGCAGCTGAATATACAATATGTAATGTAGTGAGAACAACAGTTTCTGAACACAGGGAATAAAGCAAATTTATCTAGATGTATTCATACATTTGCTGATAAATTAAATTAATTTATTTTCTCCTTTCTTTCCAGTTCTAGAATAGAATTTTGCCTATATTTTACAAACATTCTCTTTGGATGCAAAAATGTTCTCTTCCAAATGCATAAATCCATAATGCTCTATCATAAAGATAAATTGGAATGTTATTCCATTTGTATATCTCATGCTTCTAAGTTCTCCAAATTCTATACCCATCTTTATAAACACAAATTTTCTACATTTTTACAGGAACAGCTGATGTCCCACTGTGAATGGTGCCTTGCTCCTGCTGCTGAAGGATAACAATTGTATCTGTTTATTTTCCATTAGTTCTGGCCCTCTTAGCATCTTAAATCCTGAGGAAGATGTTGCTCTGTAAAATGAAGTCATTGTTCTATTCACAGTGGAACAAATTGTCTTCTTGCTGGTACTGATGTCTTTAGCAATCTCTGCTCAACTTGTCAAGGACAAAGAGGGTCAAGAATAGCTTTCCCATTTTAAGCTACACGACAAAACAGCAAAAAGTGTCCCATTTCCGTAAGTCTGCATGAAGTTTATTCCTGTCGTTGGTGCAATCACATCAAATCTGTTCACCAGGATTCCAATGTATTAGCTCTGTTCTCCTTTATAATTCAGGAATTAGAGAGCCATCTACTGGTCTCCCCTTCCTGACGGATTTTCAAAAACAGTCAAGGAGCTGCCCTCAATTGCTGAGTCAATGACTAAAACTTTAAATCAAATATACGTTATTGGACTTTCCCACTATAATTTGGTGAAGGAAATGAATGCTTTCTTTACTGAAAATGAAAACTAAAGTGGAGAGAATGCAATACATAGGTAAAATTAAATGATCACTTAAATTATTTTCTAGACTTATTATGAGACATGTTAATACCCGTCAGAAATGAAAATGTAAATAAAACACAGGATGGACTGGTGAGATGGCTCAGTTGGTAAAGCTGCCTGCTACCAACGCTGATCACCTGAATTCAATTCTCAGGACATGTATGGTGGAAAAAAGAAAGAACAAACTTCTGGAAGTTATCCTCTGACAGGATGGTGCTGTGGCACATACCACACACACCTCTCTCCCTCTTTTTGTGTCTTTCTCTCTATAACTAGTAAATAAATATAAATATAATTTTAAAACACTAGGTGAATCAATTTTGGCACTCAATATAGGTCTTGGAGTTAGAGCATTTGAGCATAAATGGTACATAGTTATTTTACTCAATAGAAATTTTCAATCAGCTCACAGTCTTGACCTCCATGTTTGAAAACAGAAGACAATACCAGTTTCACCAATATATCATAGCAATATACAATAATATAATCATTATATTTAATATGCATGCATAAGGTATAAAGTGCTAAAATCATGAAGTCTAATGAGACCTAAGAAATGTGAAAATCTAAGTGTGGGGGTAGCAATGTAAGTCAGATAGTACAGAGGCATTATTTTAAATGCTATCTAGGCAATGTTTCCAGGGATGAATTAAGGTGATTTGATACTAAATAAAACAGTTACTGTAAACATAATGACAAGTTCTGAGGGAAAAATATATTCATAAGATGATTTTCTTCTGGCATTAGTTTATATACAAGTGACTGAAGAAAGGAAGTTAAAATGAACCAAAATTTTATTTCTGGCCTAATGAATAAAGGTTTCAAAATACCAGCAAAGAACAGTGCAGAAAATCAAGTCTGCAGTCAAATGAAAAGAGAGAAGATTTTCTGTCACTTTAGTTAAGGTCAAGAGGAAGCCTCAATGATCTGTAGTAACTGCTATTCCTTATTTGGAAAATAGACTCCCAGAGAACACTGCTTCTTAGTTTACCACTGACTATAGATTAGACATTTACAACATATAGAGGCCAAAAGGTGTCAGATAACTAACAAATTTCCCCTAAAATGGAATTCTAAAGCCTACCTGATCTTTAAGTCATAAACATCTGTCATCCCTGAAGAAAACTCACAATGTGTCCGTAAATGAAAATTGCCTTCATATTGGAGCTGGAGAGATGACTCAGGCGGTTAAGAACACTGGCTGCTCTTGCAGAAGAGCAGAGTTCAATTCCCAGCACATACATGTTGCCTAACAACTGTCCTTAACTCCATTTCTAGGGGCTTCAACACCCTTTTCTGACCTCTCCTGGTGTGGCACAACATGGGTGCACTTAACATACATTCAGGCAAAACAATCATACACATAAAAATAATAAATAAAACATTTTTTAAAGAAAATAAAAATATCCCCATATTCAGAACCATTTTCTTTCTATGTACTATGTAATGGAGATAAGCATGACAAAAGTAAAAAGAAGATCAGGACAGGAAGGAAGTATATGGAGGACATGTGGCAGGAAGCAGGGTGCATTATTTGAGGGAAGAAAAGGGACCAGGTGTGTATATAGAAGTGCGAGTAAGTTTGGAAACAGTGCAGTGGTACGTATGCTTGGAGATTTCATGAAGAAATCTAGTATAATGTGTAGTAATTTTAAAAAGATTATAATAGAAGTAAAATCTTTAAAAATAAGAAAAATGAGCTTTCCTCTTGTGAACTTTTAGGTAATGAAAGTAAATGAATGGGTTATCTTGTGTATCAGTTTTCCCAAAGTCTTTCATAATTTTAGTATTCATAACATATATTCATATGTTATTAAAATATAGTTCCTTCTATTTTTCTATTTTAAATCTCATTAACCATGATTTTTAATTATTATTAATGTAAAACTTAAATTCACCCAATTTAATATTTTGTTTCATGTCAAATTGGTGGAAAACACACTTAATCATCCACATTGTCTACTATATTTGTAATTTCAAAATTTACATACTAACCTCATTCTTTTTCACATATGCCAACTTACACTCCTGGATTTTATGAGATCTCTCTAATAGCAGCTGATTGTGAAGATTTACCACAGGAAGCATCAGTTCTTACAGCACACCCCTTTATTTATTAGATCATTGCTTCCTATAAGGAGATAAACTCTATGTGTGTTTTTACTGTTTTGTTTTAATTTTATTTTTTGCATCCATTCACTTTTCAATGGCACTGCAAGATGACCTTTTTGCATGTGAAAATGTCTGCCATCTGTCCAATGACAAATCATTTCTTTACTCTGAAACACTGGGGTTTAGTCAACCTCCTCCTTGTATTCTTTCTGTCCTCTTGCATTTTGATTAATTTTGCCATTGTTTTTCAGTCATAGCAATGTGGTGCTCAAAATGGTTGTCAGTTGCTAGAAATGGTTGATGGATTTAGGAATTCTCATCTCTCCATTCCCTACAAATGTATACTGTACCCCTCAACTCACCTTAGGGAAGAGCAAGAATGAAAGCCAGCCACTCACCTCAGCAGGAATTAGTTATATTGGCTAGGGCAAATCTATTTGAAGCAGAGTCACTGCGTTTTGTTGAGGAGTCTGAGCAGGAGGGGTCAAACTAGTGACATGACAAAATTACTGACTGTTGTGTTATTTTCAAAATTATTTTAAAGTAAGTGCTTATTAAGAAAAGACCTCACAAATTTTGCATTCTACATGTGTAAGACTGAGCCCTATGCATTATACTTGTGTTTGTTTGACTCTATATAAGCATGCTAGAATTTACCATACTGCAGTATTAGCTAGTCCAAGTACACAATGAATCAACTGAAAACAGAGAGGAAATATACATTTAAATTAGTTATAGGTAATATTTTTAACTTACCCATCCAAACTATGAAAGAACTGGGGGCTCAAGTATTACTTAACCTTTGTCTGATTTCTTGTGCATTATTTGTATGTTTCTACTTCAAACACTAATTATATTGGGATAATTTTTTGTTTCTTTGTTTTTCTGTAGCCCTCATTGGCCTGGAATTCCCAATGTAGACCAGGATGACTATCATCTCACAGAGATCCACCTGCTTCCGTCTCCCAAATGCTGGGATTAAAGACATGTACTCTCATGCCCGGCTGGAATAATTTTTTGAAAGAAGAATTACTAAACACAGCTGGAATCTGGGACATCTTGGCATAGTCCTCATTCTCCCATGCTCCTCAGTCTTACTGGTGTTTAACACTTAAAGGCTGATTCTAGCTTTAGAAATTGAAATGAATTCATTTAAAATATAACGAAGGTTTTTAGGGATTGACATCTGAATAAGCTATTGTTTTATCAGGATTAAAAAACTATGAACTCACAATACAAATCATAGTCTTTAGACTTAGAAATTTTTAGAAATCCAGGAAAAAATCTGTTCATTTTCACATCAAATCATATCTCCTGTTTATTTTCTGTCATGCATGAGTAATGTTTAATCTCTGAGATTGGCATCCTTAATGTATCAAATGGTAATAATTATATTCTCAGTGTCCTTGTTCTGAGGGTTACAAGGCATAATCAATATAAGGTACCAGGAGTCCAGTAAATTGATACTAAATACCTGTGAGTTAATACTTGTAATAAGATTAGTATTCAATTAGAAAGTTAATAGCAACCACTGAGAAATCAGTCTGATTTTCCTGGTTTTGTTCGTGTTTAGATAAGCCAATGTCAGTTAATGTAAAATCGTAGAGAAAAATTCAGTGCAGGGTTTGAACCACACCCATGTGCTTAGAATATTGTCACCTACAAATAGATGTGTAAACAGGTAAACCAATTTTGATTCTGCTCCTTTCTCAAATTTTCAGGAAAATATTTCTTACTTATGAAACTTGGGTTAAAAAATGTTAATGTGACAAGTGTGGACATTTTAAATTTATCAACAGTTTGTACAGTTAAGGTGAACAAATGATGGTTTGACATGCACGTAGAATAACTCAATCAAGTTAATTAACACATCATAGCCACACTTATGATACTAGGTATTAAGGAGTTAAGAAACTTACAGTCTAGATCTTCAGCTATTTTCACGTGTTAATGCACTATGATTGGTCACTATTTGTAGAGTTGGTCTCCAGAATTTACTCATTTTACTTAAATGAAAGTTTATTCCGTTAACCAAGAACTACACAGGTCTCTTTTCCCACCTCGGTCCCTGTTGACAACCCTTCCATTCTCCACTACAACAGTTTTGCCTACCTTAAACCACTTGGGAGATCACAGGGTGTATATATTCCTAGATTATTTACTTAGCATAAAAGTCTGCATGATCCATCCATGCTGTCATAAATTGCAATATCAAGTGTTCAGTTGTTTTGTACAGCATTCCCCTTATCTGTGTGGACACTTAAGTCAACTCCAAACATAACATAATGCTCTGCTGTAATGAACGTAAGAACAGAGATGTCATTTAACTGTTCTGGCTTTTTTTTTTTCCTTTCCTTCAGATAGATACCCAAAGTAAAACTGCTTAATCATAAATACTTCTAGTTTGAATTCTTTCTAAAATAGACACCAATTTACCTTCCCATACAGTGTACAAGTTTTCTGTTTCTCTGCATCTTTGCCAATAATTATTTTTTTGTTCTTGAATAATAATAACTGTAACAAATAAGTCATTGGTGTGTTTCATTTGCATCGTGCTGTTGATTAGTGATGTTGTCTATGTGTTCTTTACAGAAATGTCTGTTCAAGTCATTTTCTTCTTTGCTGGCTTCTGTGCTACTGGCCGGCCTGGTCCTTGTGGAGGACTGGATGGGGCCATGTGACTGGAACTGTGACTACCATGGGGATTCTGGGAATGGAACCCGAGTTCTCTGCATGTAAGAGCAGCAAGTGCTCTAGACTGCTGAGTTAACTCTCCAGCCTGCTTTACCTGTTTCTCAATTGGGCTGTTGGCTTTCTTCTTACTGAAGTGAGTTCCTGATAGATTTGGGGTATCAGCCTCTTATCAGATTTTTCAGATGCTTTCTGCAGTTGCATACTGTCTCTTGTCTCTGCTCATGATTCTGTTGGTTTGCAGAGGTGTGTTAGCTTCATGCTATTCCTCTTTGTTTCTCATCTGGCTCACTATATTTGGGGTCATTTCCACAATATCTTGCCTTGGCGCACTATATTTGGGGTCATTTCCACAATATCTTGCCTAGACTGATATAAGAAAAGCTTCATCCTATAATCTTCCACATTCGATTTAGAGCTTTATGTCTAAAAATAGGAGTATTAATTCATTCTGCAATTGTTTTGCATATTATGTGAGAGTTAAAATTAATTATTTGCCTGTTGATAGTTTTCTCAAAATTTATTCAAGATACCGTCCTTTAACCATTGTGCTTTGTGAGCAACTTTGTCTAGGACCAGTTGACCATAAGTGTGTGTATTGTGTGTTTGTGAGTATGTATATGCCTGTGTGTATTGTGAGTATGCATATGCATGTGTGTAGGTGCATTTGTTTCTACATGTGCATTGCTGAATGTGTGTATCTGTGTATGTATGTGTCTGTGTACATGCATGCATATAAGGTTGCCCATGTGTATGTATGTGTGTATACATATATGTAATTGTGTGTAAAACGATAGTTATGTGACTGTATACCTCTGTATGTGTGTACATGTGTGTCTCTTCATTTGTGTGCAAATTTGTGTGTATGTATGGATATGAAAATGTGGGTGCAACCCAGAAACCTTGTGTATCTTTGTGTGTATATGTGGGAGGCTGTGTGCAAATTTCTACTCAAGTATGTTCATGTATATCAGAGTCAGAATCACTCTGAATCTGAATGTGTGGTTTTGGGAATGTGATTTTGTGTGTGAGAGTGTGCTTATATGTTCATATATATATATATATATATATATATATATATATATATAATACATATATGTGCACTTATATGTCTAATTTTGGGTGCATGTATGTTCATTTGTATGCATATCTACCTATGTGTGTGTGTGTATATATATATATATATATGTCTGGTTTAGTGTATGTGTACTAATATATGTTTATATATATATATATATATATATATACATGTGTTACATGTGGGAGGAAGTATTTATTTGTACCTGTGTTTATGTGTTTGTGCATGTTTGTATATTCAGGTATCTGTACGGTAATGTTTTTATATGTCTGTATGTGTGCTTGAATGATCATATATGTATGTGCATATGTTTGTGTATTCATAACCATGTGCATGTATTTATAAGTACATGTGTGCTTCCGTGTTATGTGTATATTTATATATGTGTCAGTTTATCTTTGAATTTATGTAATTTTATATATGTATTCCTATGTATGTGTATGTGTTTGGGAGTGTACATGAGTGTGTGTGTATTCATACATGTTCATATGCATGTGAATATATGTAAGCGTGAACATGTGTTCATGTATGTCTTTAGGAGTATGTTAGGGCTTTGTATATGTGTGTGCATATGTAATTGTGTTTGGGTGAATATTGTGTATATTACATGAATGTGTTTTGTATTGATGTGTTTGCATATGTATATATATATATATGTGGTGTATGTGCACTTGTGCATATAAAAACATGTGTCTGTGTATGTGTATATGCATGTGCATAAATTGTGTAGTTATATGTACACCAATGGCATGTTTATTTACTATAAATGAATAAATTTTTGTCATCAAGCAAATCAAGTTATCTGCTTTCTTCTTTCTTCTTGACATCTTTTACTATTTCAGATTTTCTGTGACACCATGTGAAGATTGGTATTGTTTTGCTATTGCTGGAAATAAAAGTCCTTGGTATCTTAATAGACATTACATGCAATATATAGAACATTTCATAAATGTACATGTATTTTAACACAATATTAACAGAGGCTCTTTCCATTTATGTCTCCTTTAATTTGTGTCATCAGTATTTTTTACAGTTGTCTTTGTACATGTCTCTCAAAGAAGCCTGGAAGTTTGAATTGCCACATTAGCGACTTGTCTTCAAATTATGGGAAAATTGTTCCATTTCTCTTTTTACTCTGCCTTTAAAAGAACAACAAACTTATTGGACGGATACTTGCATTGAATGTGGAAATTATAAATACTGAATGAAATGTTGGTTTAAAGATTAATGAAAACCAAAACTTGCATAATGAACAATATCAAAATGTGAAAGTAATGATCAGACATTGACCTCTACCACTTGACTAATTCTAATCTCTGATCTCCTCTATAATTGATTCAGTAAATAATTCTGGATTGCCCTCTGTCCTAGTTTGCTCTCTATGTCTGTGGTAAAACACTGATGGGGGCAACTTGGGGAGGAAAAGATTGATTTTCCCTAATAGATTACAGATCATCAACAAGGGAGGCCAAGGCAGGACCTTAGAGCAGAAACCTGGAGAAGGGCCCGACCCAGACCACAAGCAGAGATGACAGAATGCTGCTCACCAGCCACTTCCCTCTCTTGAGCTCTTTTACTCTCCCCGCATCATCCCCTTCTGCTTTCATACTTTCTGTGGTTGTAGCGTTTATCTACTCAAACCTAAGAATTCCGAGCTAGAATCTATAAATAGGAGAGAACATATGGATTCTGAGTCTGGGTTACCTCACTCAATAGAATATTTTCAAGTTCTGTTCATTTACACACACATTTCTTCATTTCATTTTTCTTTCCATCTGAATAGAAATCAATTGTGCAAATGCACCACATTTTCATCACGCAATCATCAGTTGATGGACATCTAGCCTGCTTCAGCTTCCTAGCTGCTGTGAATAGAGCATGATTAAGCAGGTATTTCTGTAGTAGGTTAGTGTGTCCTTTGGGTATATGTCATGGAGTGTTATGGCTGAACCATGGAAAAATTATTTTTAGCTTTTTAAAAAAATTTTCACACTGATTTCTACAGTGATTCTTCTTGCCCCAATTCCTTGCCAGTATAACACAGAAGGAGAGGGAGAGATAAATAACAATAAATATTTCTTCCATAGTGAAACATTACTATATAAACTTAATGGAATGATATATGATTTTATATGTGACTTTGTAAATATATATATATATATATAATAGTTATTACTCATGGTTATTCTCCCCACATAGATCCATAAAGTAACAAGCAGTGCAGTGACAGACATGGAAACATATTTTCCATTTTTGGTCAGTGTAGTCCAAGGGACCTTATAACAATACAGGCCTTATAGGTCAATGTCAGAAATCTGGAACTCATTCATGATCTTCTGGACTCTGAAAGGCCTGGGAAGTCCCATATTTCCATTGCTCTTGATTGCTCCCCAGAAGGTAGGATTGTATCGTTTAAACAGCACACGCTCAGGACTGGAGGAACAGAGCTGGTACTGAACTGGAATCCTCCTCACTGACGATTAGTTCTCATGATGTTGGAAGTTGCTATGTAATCTACCAAGGGACAAGTGTGCAGTCATTTTACCTGCTAGAGAGTGTGTGAGTACAAAAATGACTGGCCTGATAAGATATTTCCACTGGTACAATATTGGCGCTTATATCTTAGGAGTAACCAACAGCTGTTTAATTACATTAAAGGCTACTTCAGTAGAAAGGAGAGCATGCCTGTACTGTAATTCCAGTCTAACTGGACTTACATGACTAGAAATGTCATAGAACCCACAGGAGAACCTACTGCTGCCATTTTCCTAAGCCAATATAATGTCTAACTGTATTCATAATACTTATCTTTATACACACATAAGTACAGCTCTCAACCCTCATCAAATAAACTTCTTTTTGAAAAAGATGAGGACTTACAAAGTTCGACAATATGTCAAAATGCAGAGAATAAGTGACCATGTGATGCCCAACCCCAACTGGTGCATCCACAATCAGTGCAACCACTATACTTAAGGCTCAGAGATGATCATGGAAGGGGGTGCAGAAAGGTTTTAAGAGCCAGAGGACCAGGACACCTACTGTATGATAGTGTCTTCTAGACATGAGAGAGATGCTGCACCCATTAAATCTTAACTATATGTTTATATAAAGAAGACCTGAATAATGATGAAACCTGTTGACATCCCAATAGGTAATGGTAAAGTCTACAAGGCCTTACCCATAGATGAAGAACTACAGGAAATCTACGGCTGCTAGGGTGCAGGAGATCAATTTTCTCAAGGGATGAGACTCCTGATAGGTTATTCACATGTACTCAAGAGCAGTACTGTCTGTCTGCCTATCATGTATCTATCAATAATCCATAAATAAATACAAAAGAAGCTAGGGATCCCAGAAGACTGGAAAATTTGAGGAGTTGGAGAGTAGATCTAGAGGAATGGAGATGATATAAATACAGTGTTATCATAGATTAAATTAAAAAGAAACAAATTAAAAATATAAATGCAAAATTTAATATTCTTTTAAATTCAACAACTGTATTGTGTATGTTTCAGATAGCACCTAATGTCTATGTGTTCTGTAGCTGTTAAAATACACTGAGGGGTTCTATCTTTACATGTTTATGCTTTCTAAAATGTGCTCAGGATGCACAAATGTAAAAATGATGTGGTCATTATCCCAGGTGGTGCGTACAGTTCAGCTCAGTTACCTGACAAGTCTTCACAGTTAAAGATTTAATTTATAATACCTCCCACAGCAAAGAAATAAAAATAAAATGCCACTTACATTGCACTGTATAGGCTGCCTTATACACTCCAGCTCCTCTGGAGGCTCAAGGTATGAAGCCAGGTCCACAGGGGGAGAGAAAGTGTCTTTTATTTTCATAAATGGAGGCTCCTAAAAGTTTACTTCAGTGTGCTTTAATAAGGTGGCAAGGGTCCTTTTTCTGTCTAAGTCAAATATTGCTTTAAAGAGATGTTTATGTGCTCACTGTTGCCATGAAATTTTAATCAGATTTGCATTTTTTAGCATGTAATATAAAAGCTGTTCTTCAAGCATAAAATAAATCTCCGTGGTTGGAAGAGAAGCACACATTTATAGAAATGAGCGGTTGGGCTACTGGAGGTTCTACTGGAAGTTCAGTGGTCTTCCCAACACAACTGGCGGGTTAGGAGAAAAAGAGAGATTGGGAATTTTGGAAATATAATAATTGATGTCTTTTGAATGTGTCTGTGGTGCGTGAATGAGTTATTCTGAAAATATAAAATGCTAGACAAGAGCAATCTGTGGAGACTAACTGGGGCTGTTCCCAGTGTCTGGAGGCCTCCTTCAGGGTCTAGTATCAGTGCTTATTTCATGTCTTTAATATGAAAGGCACTGAGAGAATAAAAGATCCTGGGGAAAATAGTGTTGAAACCTATCATGATGACACTAGACCTAACAGTCAGTGATTGATCAGTAGCTGCAGTTGCTAGACGTTATTAAATCTGAAGCATGTGGACACAGCTTATAAAATGACAGCACCTGCAGTGGCTGTCCAGGGAATAAGAACAGCACACAGAGTTTTTTTCTAACATTATTAAAGGGAGGGCTGGTTATGTAGCTCATTAATGGAGCACTTGCCTAGCATGGACACAGTCTGGACTCAGTTCTCAAGATTTAAGAAAAAGTAACTAAAGAAGCATTGCTAGCTTATTTTTCTTATAGCATTACCAAATAAAGCCTTGATAGCTGGCAAATCTAACACCCTGCATTGCTTGGCCTTGTCTCTGAGTGTCTTCTCACATGCACCTCTTGTGACCCAGATTCCTGTTCTTGTTTCTGTGACAGTACTGGGGCCGTGCCTCTGCTTCCACAGCTGCTCCTCCTGTGCTCCAGGAGTTTCCACATCCCTCCTGTCCACCCAATGAGCTCAAATTTCTTCTCTCTTTAGGGACCAGGTCAGATACTTGCTTCCTCTGCAAAGCTTCTCCATATGGCTACAGGAAAACAGCCAGTGAGGCTTAACCCCAGAAAAACTCATTGTTTTAAGAGGGTTTTCTATTTAATCATCATGGGTTTGTGCATTAATATTGATTTTCTTAACTATTACAATTATTAGTCTTAGGTCCTGAATATGTGGGTGCCCTTCTATTTAGAGTCCTGGGGAGTTGCTCATCATGACCACTAACCATGCATCACATGAGATGATCATCTTGTGATGGTTAGTTTTACTTTTCACAAAGCTTCTAGACAGCTCAGACTAATATTATATTTGGGTAGACTAAGACATTTTCCAGATTACTGGGGAATACAAGTTGGTGGAATTGCATAATGCAGCAGAATGTAATGTCACCTTTATCCTGTCTGGAGGTATCTGAATAAAATGAAGAATGAAGATGAAAACACAGGAGAGAGAGAGAGAGAGAGAGAGAGAGAGAGAGGCATGCATATGCATGCTCACACAGTCTTCCCATATGTTAAGTCCCACAATGATTCTGTTTTCTGGAAAAACTACTAATACACCTGACATCTTCCCATATATTTACCAAAGTTGTTCACACAGATTATGCAACATTTGCATATTTTTAAACATTATTTTCATGCATCTAATTCTCAAAAATATATGAAAACTTAAGCGCGATTATATATACTTCTAGCCCTAGTACTCAGCAAGCTGAGGCATAATTGTAAGTCTGATGCCAACTAGTTCAACATAGACTGTGTCTCAGAAAATATTTACATATTTGTGTGGGTCTGGGGTCAGGAAAGAGAGAGAGAGAGAGAGTATTATATAAAATAATTTGAGGGAGATAATAATGCTTTCCCTGTCTTAGAAACTTAAATATTCAGGAAGTTGGAGAGGATATCTGATTAAATAATATCATGAACTCTTAAGTGGCTGATCAGGAAAGTCAAAATCTGGTATTTAGCAAGAATCCTCTCCTCCTGTTATTCAAGAAGCAAAACAGAAATCTTTGGTAGAAAACTCTTATATATTAATGAAACTTTAAAGTAGTCTTTGTTTTTGTTTCATCTAAAGATTTTGGAAACCGAATCTGGGTATGCTCATGCTTGAAAGCATCTCCACACATCACTATCACTTTAGGAACATATGCTCCATGATCATGATCTGAAAGAAGCTAGGATGTGAAGGCTACATTATCTTCTTATACTATGGTCTTTAATTGAGCATGATGAGGAGCGTATCCAAATCTAAAGTGCTTTCTCATCATATATGTATATACATATAATATGATATAGTATATGTATTATATAATACATATGTATATGCTTCCTGAATAAAATCTCCAGTTCTTTTCAAGGAAGGCATTGCTTTGCTGCATATGACAAACCTTTCTTCGTTTTGTACTGACTAAGATACATTTCCATTATGTTTATTTACAATCTTAAGCAGAGAAACAGTTTGAACACATTCCAGTCTCTAGCAGGCCCTAAGGAAAAGAGCTAGCTTAGACTGGCTGTTTTTGCTGCACATGGAGGAGGAAATGAAAAGCTTGTGAAAATGCTTCCAGTATCAAAAGTTGAGGCCATCGCCACCTCATGGGAAGCACTGTAAAATCAGTGCATATAGGGACACTTAGAGATCAGCTGCTTGTAGCTAAGTGCTCTCTAAGGTTGATCCCACAGTTTGCTCTCTCACATTGTTACATTTCCCAGAATTGCCATATTCTCTTGGGTACTCAGGGGGCATTCATCAGAACTCAATATGCAGTTTCAAACATACTGATAAGGACAATGAGTTTTTATTTTCTAATATGTCAGTGCACCTTTCCTATGCAAAATTGCTAGGTCTATGTGACTACTAGTCAACCTCACTTCAAATAAAGTTATTATACAAGGTAATGAAAGTCCTCCAAGCTCACAAGACAAGGAAGACCTTAATTAAAATCAATGAAGAAAAAAATCTGTAAAAACAATTAAGCACTTAAGTTGACTCCTTTTAATTTGAGGTCTGAAGGTCTTCTTGGGAAATTACTGAATCACTGAGATGATTTAATTTGGCTGCCTTGAATTAAGTTTTGGTGGAATCGAAATTGTCTCCTGGATACTGTGTAATGTATACTACTGAGAAGCAGTACAGAAGTAATAAAAATCCAAAGATAAAAGAAAACATTTATTTAAAGATACAGCTAGATGTAAGAGTCAGCTCTTCTCTAGGAACAGATTTCTTTTGTTATAATATTTAAATAGGTGCCTTCTCCTCCCCCTCCAGAAACAGCTTGTAGAAGATATTTTTTTTGAGAAATGAATGGATACTTTAATAGAAAATTTACCCAGGGAAGTGTCATACTTTCATATCAGACATGTTTGGTTAGAACTCATTGTTTACAGAAATAAAGATATCAGTGAACAATGACTCACACAATGAGATTTGTTTTTGAATTTTCTAGAATGACTGTGGAAGAGATGCTGCCCTTCTGACTATAGGTGTCTCCTGGCCCTGCTTCCAAGTATTCCCTGAATTTTCATTGAGAAACCCATCTTTCCTTCTTTTTACCTAATTTTATATAACTAACCACAACTCTAGAGTTTGTGTTGATTTACATGAAACTGAATTGACTATTCAATCCTCCAATATTAGTAGTGATATACCTCAAAAAGTAACCAATGGAAGAAAACTCGGGAATAAGGCTTCACATTCGAATGAATGCAAAAATTATTTTCATTCTCTCTGTCTCTCTGTTCCTCTCCCTCTGTGAGTGTGCATACAATGTGCATGTATGTATGCATAGGTATTAATGTAGGTGCTGGCAAACCAGGCACATGTGCAGATGTCACAGGACCACTGAAAATGTTGGTCCTCACCTTCTACCGTGCTGAAGACACCGTCTCTGTATCCTCTGTATCATTTCTCTGCTTTGTATACCAAGCTATCTTGCCTTCAAGCATCTCCTGTCTCCACCTCCCATCATCCTGTAGAATTGTGATTACAGTTCCTAAAGCTATTCGGACTGAATTTTCACATGGGCTCTGCTAATTTTACTGCATATCTTCACATTTGGATGGCAAGAGATATTTATCCACGGAGACAATGTTCCTGCCCTCCATGTATCATCTGCTTTGTGACAGAGTTGCAGTCTGGAGAACTTGAGCCTGAGTCATATAAGTTTCCTTGGAACTAGGGAAACATTTCAAGTAAAGGAGAAGGTGCCAAGTCTTCACGATAACATGTGGACTCTGTTCAAGTTCATTCTGCTGCTTACACTAAGTTTTTGAGAACTGTAACTTTTTCCACATTATGCAGCTCCAGTTTTATCTTATCTACCATGGAGAAAGTATTTTTGAAGAACCTCATTGTCTTTCATCTCAGTTTGAACCAGCTATTATCATTTCATGGATATTTAAATGTACACATGTATTTAAGTTGTGTTCTCAGTAAGTTATTCTTAACATTTCCAGTAGACTGACAAGGAACAAGTCTAGAGAAATTATTTCAATCCCTGGGGTCTGTAGGGTAAAAGGAGAAAACCAACCTCCACAGCTTATCATCTGACCTTCACACACACACACACACACACACACACACACACTCACACATACAAACCCTTATGGCACACATAAAACTGCATACCTATAAACAAACACACACATATACATTTTTTAAAAACTTCCCAATGATTAATAATTTTAACTCCTTAAAGATCAATTTTGATCAAATTTGAGTACTGATAAGTTTTGACTAGATTTGTTTTTTCAAAATCCATCCATTGAATTGTATAAGCCCTTTTACATGTGAAGCTGATATATTATCCAAAATGATGTTATAAAACCCTAATTATCAATACTGTCTTATTTGGAAAGTCAGATCTGTAATTGTCAGTTTTCTCATTGCTTTGACAAAATAGACTGGAGCAACTTGAGGAATGAGCAGTTTCTTTGACTTGCATTTGGGGTGCATCTGTGAAGCATGGAATTTATGGCTGCAAGAGCATGATTTTCTGGACACACTGTGTCTGCAGTCAGGAAGCACAAGGAGATGAACACAGGTGCTCACCTTGTTTCCTCTTTCTTTATTCGGTCCAGACCACCCATACTATAAATGGTGCTAACTACATTTAGTGAGGGTCTTTCAAGCTCAATTAACTCAATCTAGAATTTCTCTCACAGATATACAGTGTTGGTTGAAATCAATTACTCAGTTGTCCTCCATAACTTCAAATATTTGCTCCCTTGATATGTTGGTGGCACTATTTGGGAAGGCCATGGAATAGCTCAGGAAAGTGACCTTTCTAGAGGAAACAAGTTACTGGGGGGGTAGGATTTGAGAGTTCAGAAGTCCTGTTTCCAGTTAGTTTCTCTGCTTCCTATGCCTGCTTGAAGATATGAGCTTTCAGCTTTCTGCTCCCATTGATTTCTGCCAAGCCTCACCACCATGATGGACTCATCCTTCTGGAACAAAAATCCAATAAACTCATCATTCTGTAAGTTGCCTTGGTCATGGTGTTTTATCATAGTGACAGAAAAGAAACTAATACAAATGCCTGTCTGGATCCTGTCTAATTGATAATCAGTATTAGGCCTCTCAGATACAGGCAGAGATCTCTTCCTCCTCCTCCTCCTCCTCCTCCTCCTCCTCCTCCTCCTCTTCCTCCTCCTACTCCTCCTCTTCCTCCTCCTCCTCCTCCTTTTCCTTCTCCTCTTCTTCCCAGAGAAATCCACATTATTACTGAAACATGTAAGCACACTGACCTCAGATTGAAGGTCATGGTCTGCAACAACACTCTGGCGATCATAGTGACAGCAGTTTTAAATGACTTAAGAGTCTGACTTAAGCAAATAGGGTACCACAAACCATAATATTGATATGAAATGGTGTAATCCATTAATAGCTCTGCCCTTCAATGATCAGTTAACGTTTGCTACAGGCCAGAAAAGAAGTAAATGGAGAAACTTGCAGTTATAATGTGAGCTCAAGTTTACAGTAGCTGAATCATTGATGAAGAGCATATCCCGATACAAAGTAGTTTTAAATCATTTACAGTATTAGTATTTAAATAACTGTGACTTGTTTCCTTAGGTTGTCCTGTGCATTGCTAATGTACCACATCAAATTGGGTTGAGTCTTAACTAATTCTCAGTCCAAAATATTGCTCAGGGGAAAAATAAAATAAAATAGACACAACCAAGGTACCAATAAACAGTTTTGTATATTTACATTTATTTGTTTGAGTTAGTCTTAAATTGAGAGCTCAAGGAAACCTAGACTCAGAACTTCTGTTTCAAAATGAGCATTTGCTATATTTATTTGACTTTCCTTTCCCATCTGTAATGGATGATATTATCAGCTACTGCATCACTTTTAAATCAAAATTAAAAACTGATGTTTTATATATATATATATATACATATAGATATATAGCTGCAAATATAAAATATTCTGTGATAAAGATGGGAATGTGCAGATTTTGTACCTTTTATGGGTAAAGAGAAGATGATTTTCAAAAGTAGGGATGTTATTCCTTGTTTTAAAAATGTAGAGGCTGGTAATATCAAACAGTGTTAGAGAGCTTGCTTGGCCTGCAGGAGGCTCTGGGTTCTATCTCCAGCTTTACAAACAAACAAAAAAGACCTCACAGAGGACGGTAGGGAATTGACCAAAGCAGGACCTGTTGGTAGCCTCAAAAAGAGCATTGTTGCTCATAGACTGAAGAGATAAGCTGTGGACATGCAGCCCCTCCTGTGTTTCAGATAGCGTCTTTAGAAATGACATTTGTTATGGTCTGTATTTCACAGAAAAGTAAACTGAAGTTTAAGAGGAGTTAAGCAGCTTTTCTAGAATCACATTTTAGTGATGAAATAGGTATTTATATCAGCAACGATATTTAGCAGGAAGATGCTTACCATTTACTTATTTTATACCTCCAAGCACAATATATTTTTTTTACTTCACATGAGGAAAGTAATCTTAAACCTTATTAATCTCTCTCTCTCTCTCTCTCTCTCTCTCTCTCTCTCTCTCTCTCTCTCTCCCCTCTCTCTCTGTGTGTGTGTATGTGTGTGTGTGTGTGTCTCCATGATTTTTTTTCTTGTCTGGTACCCTACTACTCAATCTACATTGTGTTATGAAGTGATAGCCATCAGAATGGAGAGACCTTCCACACATGCCATTATAATTATCCAACATATGGTTGAAAATTGCAAAAGCGTTGCTTACATTAAAGCTTGCTGACTCTATGAACAAGACTTCCCCATTGTCAGCAGTGAAACCTCAATGTAATTAACACAAATAAGGCCAAACATTGGGTCACCTTATTAGATGGTAAATAGAGAGTCAGGTAAAATTTCAGGTCCACTAAAATCAGGAAGTAAATTGATCACAAATCTTTTCATGTTCTTCCTAACCTTTCCTATACATACGTTTCAAAATTGCTTCTCATGTGTAACTCTTTGTTGGCTGTTTTAGTTTTTAGAAAGTATTGATTATAGGAAATACTGGGTTTCATTATAAGCATGTTTTGATCATATCCATCATCCCATGGCCCTTACCCTCTTCCCTGTTCTGCTCTTTCATGAGAAAATACAAACTTAACTTAGTAGATAAACTATTTTTGCTTTTCCAGTAGCTGTGGATCAATTTTAGGGAAGGGATTTGATGGATTTTTAAGTATAAATTGCTCCATCTTCAGATCAATCAATGTCAGTTGGAACAAGAACTAAGGCAGAACATGCCCATGTGCAAAGACTTTATCAGCCCTCACAGGACATCAAGCTGGGGGTGTTTATAGATATAC
The DNA here is from genome assembly GCA_035773235.1 of Eospalax fontanierii. Taxonomy (NCBI): domain Eukaryota; kingdom Metazoa; phylum Chordata; class Mammalia; order Rodentia; family Spalacidae; genus Eospalax; species Eospalax fontanierii. Next base: position 65,938,404 of record CM069536.1, read on the forward strand.
ATATAATAATTATACAAACACATTTATAATTGTGAGGTTCAGATATTATCAGTAATTTTTTTTTATTTAGACATATGCAATGCCGTTTTTGACTTGTATACTTGATCCTTGTCACAAGACTATGGAGTCTCTAAGAAAGAGAAGTCACATACCATTGTAATGGAGAATTATTTTTCTCCTTCTATTCAGGAGCTGGAAAGACTAAATCAGCCATGCTAGGTGCCTAAAATCTGAAGCATTCTCTATTTCCTTTGAAATTTAGGGTTTTAAAAATAATCTACATAGCCCACCTTTAGGGGAGGTTAGGATTTGACACAACCTTGAACTTCAAGGGTTCTGAGGATATATTCCTGATATTTTATTATCACAGAGAAAGTCTATGTACATGAGAATTCTGGTTTCTACTTTCTCACTGGCATCATGGAGGTTAATCAAGTTAAGTGTACTAAGAATACAATATTTTAAAGGAGCTCTTGATAGGAAGGCATAGATTCAAACTGGGAATTTAATGAAGACTTTGATATTTTCCTAACTTTCTTGGATGCAGAAATAAAGATTTTACTCTCATGTACATTTGTAAGTTTATGAGATTTTCTTAAATAAAAAGTATTACATTTAATAAAGGGAGGTCCCCAGAACTGAATAGTTCTTAAATTATTTTCTCATGAAGGAAAGGACAAATGATGTCTCACTCCAGAAAGCCCTATTTTAATATCTACATGGTATTTGACTGGAGGCAAAATTATGTTGCATATTTTGATTCTTGACAGCAAAGACACTAGTAATATTGGTCAGCTTCAAAATCTTTTAATCTTTATTTTTAAAATATTTCATTTTAGATATCTTGTTTGATTATTTTCCTTTAAATCTCTCTCCTCTTATATTCTAATATCCTGTTTCTTGTTTAGGTGCAAGATTTTAGGGTATGGTAGACCCAAATTATCTTCAGAAATTATCTTTCAGAAATTCAGTTACAACACTCAAAAATGGCCTGAAAATACTCATGAGAAATTTCTAGAAATAAGTAACCCATGTTTTAGTATGTTCACTAATGTGAGTGACATAAGACTCCATCAGATTCCTGTCCAATCAGGTGAGTAATCATATATCGTTCCAGAGTATCCACGCTACCTACTTGTTAGTCACATAATACCTGTCTCAATTATCTGCTTCACTATCAATGCAACATAATGCAGAATTCAAATGAGACTCACTTTCTTAATAATGCTCTCAACATCCAAAAGTATTAGCAGTGGGTACCAAAATACGAGAAATAGATACTACATGGTGCTTCCTTTGCATGTATCTGCTTACAAGCATCCACAGCATTTCTTGGAACATATTCTCTATACACAAAATAGGACTACATAATTCTTAGCCCAAAATATTACAGGGTAAATATTAGTCTAGTTTTTTTTCGAAATAAGATAAGATTAATGCTAAATTTTCTAAGAAAAATTTAAATATACTTATGTTTTAATATAGTAAATAAAAAGTAAATAAATAATATATTTGTGATGATATCAGTTAGGATCAATGATTTATTGGTATAGTATATTCATAAATTTTTCATTAAACATTGATTTTCAGTCTGAGGGTCATTGTTGAAAGCCCAAGATTATTTTCAATGACCATCATATATTCTATCCAAAGAGAGTGTGTTGAGGCTAAAGGACCATTACTGAGTTTCTTAAGCTTAAAATTCCAAGATTCTCAGTACATTTCTGAAATTGTTGAATTCTAGGATAGGATAGTTAAAGCAACGTAGAATCTTAATTATTAAAAACAGTATCTTGGGAGCTCAAGAGAAGATTCAGAGGTGGAGAGTTGTTGCTCTTCTAGACAACCAGAGTTTGGTTCTAGGCACCCACCCAAAACAGGAGGCTCATAAATGTCTGTACTCTAGCTCTAGGTAGTTCAATGTCTTCCTCTGGTCTCCAAGGGCAACCACACACCTATGTACATATACACATATGTGTGTGTGTGTGATATATGATCTTTTCCAGAAACACAATTGGACAAATTTTAGGAGGTGACCAAAAATGAAAGCAGTGAGTGTGATAGAGTTGCTAACCTGAAACAGCCTGGGCTCTGGACATGTCTACTTCTGTGGGGCTTATCTTGATTGCATTGATTGAGGAGGAAAATCCTGTCCCCTGTAGGTGGCACTATTCTCTGGATGGGATTCTGGACTACGGAAGAGAGCGCTGAGGAATACTTTGAGCTCTTCACTCTCTTCTCGTGATTTGGATGTATTGTGACCGTTTGCTTCAAGCCCCTGAAGCCCTGCATGTACAGCCATCGTGCGGATGTACCCTTGCACAGAAGGTCAGAATAAGCACTCTCTCCTTTACGTTGCTTTCGTCAGGATATTTCAGTATTTCAGGAGAAAATGAAGCGTGAGGGAACACTTCACTGACCAGAACTGGATTCTTTGTCTAATATTTCTGAGGGTGATAGGCACATAAGAAAACACAATCAGTAGTGGCCAATATTTTAGATGAACCTTAAAACCGTTAGGTGGAAGATGACGATGCTGAGGAATCCTGCTTCTCTGTCCGCCTATACTAGCTTTTAATCTTTTTCCACTTCATGGTTAATCTCAGAGTTAAGACGATTCTGTGAATAACAAGATTAAATTGCCTACATGAGGATTACTCACGGATTAGATGAGTATTAACTTTCTCAGTCCCTCTGCTCACCAACATTTTAGTAAGAACTCTTACTACGCATCTGTCAAGGGTTCATTGCATTCAAATAGATTAGTGAATTCTGACAGGCATAATGGTCTGCTCAATAACTTAACAGGCAGTTACTTTAATAGAAACATTAAATCTCAAAATTCAATAACATATAAAAAGGGGAAACATTTGGTTAAATGGTTAACATACTTGAAGTATAATTTTTCCTTAAATTTCTTATAGCACGCTATTTTTTTGGAGGGCATCTTTGCATTTGGTTCCTCCCCATTTTCCTCTCTAGCTCTGAGAAATAGGCCTATGATTAAATTATTAAACAAACTAGAGAATGGGTGGGTCCTCAGTTGAGAAATTAATAAATATGATATTTAGGAAAATTTGCGTGTTATAATTATATGATTTTACTCATAAACCATCTTTAAATCGTGACGGTCTTTCTGTCTAACTATCACCTACTATTTCATGAATCACCTATCATCTATCTTTCTTTATCTCTAAATATATAATCTATATTTTATCAATAGATATATCTAAGTTTTCATTGTATCTTAAGAATATCTCAGTTTATTAATATTTCTACTGGCCAATTTGGCAAAGCTCTCTCTCTCTTTCTTTCTCTCCTTCCCTCCATTCCTTCTTTTTTCCCTCTCTCCCTCCCTCTCTTTCTGTATCTCTAAAAGTAGTACAGAATAGACATTCAAATTGTAACATGGTATAGAGGTATATAGAGTGGAAATAACCTGAGGCACTGTTAGTAACATAAAACCTCCAGTTAAAATCTTGCCTGGAGTCAGCTCTAATTCCAGACACACATTCTTGAAGAAAAAGTTGCTGTCAAAGAAATTTATCCTACTTCAACCCAAACGATGCTAGGTTTTGAAGCCAAATTATGGGAAAGAGATTGAAAGAAGTCATTGAGTAGCAAGGAGTCCACAGTGAGGCTGGCTAAGTTGCATCTGATTTTATAAGCATTTGAATAACTGTCTCAAACCAGAAGTAATAGATGCACAGAAAAAAAGAAAGAAAAAAAAAAAAGAACACAACCTAAAATTGGGACTTTGGAAGCACAAAATCAGTTTCAACAGAAAAAAAAAGACCATTGCTAAGGTTTTATTACAATAAGTAAATTGAAAAAAAATGTGAAAATGAAGAGTGGTCACACCAAATGCTTAAAGCAAAACGGAGATTAAGGTGAGAAGAGTTAGTGGTCACTGTCATACTACTGGTGACATGTTCTGGCTGAGACTTTCTTGCTTCTATCTGCATCTGTGTCTAGCCCTATAGTGGACATCAGGGAAAGGGAAAGACTACCTCATATTGCAGTAATCCCTTTCTCGGTGCACACAGCCTCCATTGTGTTTTTTATCCAGAAGGTGTTTTGTTGATTAATTAACAAATGTAGCCTTAAACTTACTAATGGATTATGTTTAACATTTAAAGGTGAGAAGAATTTTTAAAAACATGTGCCACTTGTGTCCTTAACCAGTCTTTTTAATGTTGCTTTATTTTTTTTATCAAATGATTTTCAGTTTCATATAGTTTCCTGCCAAAACATGATTTTGCACAGACGTAAAGTTGGGTCATACGGAACATCTATTTCTAAGTTTTTGAGAGGTACACAGATGGATTTCCAGAGTGACCACATGTCTTATGAATTCTCTCACAGTGAGGCCTGAAGTTCAGTCCCTCCCTTCAGGTTTAAACTGATTGAGCAAATGGAAAATACTCTCTTAAAGAAATTAATTTATTCTGGATTACTTACAAAGGATTCATTCCAGGGGAGAGAGACAGAAATTTTGTATGGGGAGCCGGCATTCTGATCAGAAGTCCAGTAGACCTCCTGCACACACACCCCACCCCTTTTCTTTCTGGCTCATACAATACTTTCTGCCACCCTCTTCTGCAATAGTGCCTGAGCCTCAAGAGCAAGCTGTTTGGGAGGGAATAACAGGCGTAGGATGTTGTTCTTTCCACTGTGGCATGGATTATCATCTGGCTTCAATGGTACTCCTTCTACTATAAAAATACAGCAATTGTAGAAACAACAACAACAAAATAACATTCACACAAATACTGAATGACCTAATCTACGGGCATAAACACAAATGCTTAGATAGTACCTAAGTAGGCCCATCATACTCATCTTGCAAACAATTACAGTAACTTCTTTATGGGGCCTATAACTCCCCCATCACCACTGGGGTTGACTTTTCTCCTAGTATCAGTTGTGTCTTCCCTCCCTGAGGAGCAGGGCTTGAATCCAATTAGAAATACACTGCGGGTGCACATACTAGATGAGCCTCCATCACACAAGCAGGAAAATCTTGATTGGCAACTGACAGTGATGTATGCAAGATCTGTCTTTACTCAGAGCTTTTCAAGACCATTCTCCCATAGTGGTCTGCATGGCACCCTCTGGCACTATGTAGGAAAGCCATCCATTTGCAGGGAGTCTCCAGCTGGGTCCCATCTAGAACTCTCTTCTATGCTCGAAACATGTAACGTCTTCAGTAATAGGGCCTTACTGTCCACTTCCAGGGTGCAACCAGCATTATAATCTGGCAATTGCCTTTTTTGGCAGAAGAGGACTTCCAAGGCTCCCTTGACCAAGAGTTCACATGGGGGTCAACCTAAGCCTGGTACTGGAATTTCTAGTTAACACTTATATAAAGTATCCTTTTACTCTTTGACATCTAGAGGCCTAGGCCCATACAGCTTCCAGAATTTCACAGCTATACTTCACCCTTGTACCCTGTATGAGTTACATTCCATTCTTGTTCCTTCAGGTGTACTTGATGTCTCTCAACTGAGTTTCACATCTGTGAAACACTCAGAAGTTAACATTATATACATACATAAGGTCTAACTTAGCATGGAAAATTCCTTTCCATCTGCAGCAACTGTTTTTTCAACAGATCCACGTTGGGTACAATGGCATGTAAATTAGTCAGTCCTTTACTATCTCTAGTTATCATCTGGAATCCATTTAGTGTCCTGGAGTTCTTACATGGAGACTCCATACATCCCTTTACCATTGATAACCTTGTTGGGGATGACTCAAACTGCTTGATCCTACATAGGGACAAGGAGTGTGTGCTACAATGCAGGATGGGCCTTAGCCAGGCCAACTGCCATGAGGAATAAGGGAATGGCTTCTGTGGGCATGGCATTCAGCTCTGGCCAGGCGTGACACCAGCTTCCTTCCTGCTCCTGGATGACCTGCCTAAGAGATGAAACACTAGTGGCCACAGTCAGGAACCACCCCATAGGACGATTGGCTAACCAAACCCATAAAACCTTTTGCACTTCCTTGAATAAACAAATTTGCTGTGACTCGCCCTCAGCATGCTTTCCCCCAGGTCTCGGTGTCTGTGTTTTGACTCTGCACCTCTCAGCTCTCTTGACAGAGACTTTGAATCCCCCCAGGGTCGGCACCAAGCAATGGGACCCCAACAAAGGAGGAATAAGTCTCCTCTTGCCCCTGTTGCACCTGCTGTTTTCCAGGGCCTGTTAGACTCTGGGTTCAACACCTGGCTCTAGCCATACCTGTGTTCTCTCCACTGACCAAACCTGGCTGTTGGGAGAGGCCTTGGGTGGGCAAACTGTCTCCACCTCTTGAATAGCCATTCACAAGGGAGAAACGTACCCTGTTTATTCCCGGGGGGGGGGTAGTATTCACCCCTGGGATATTTTTTATCCTCTGTGTATCTTTTGTGAACTGTTTCTCAGGGCTTAAGGTCTCCTAGAGGTGCTTTAGCACAGAATTTGGCCTTTTATCAATCTTTCTTTAGAAACCTGGGCTAGACGCAAGTCTTGCCACATTTGTCTATGAGTAACCCAAGCAGACCTTCTTTTTTGTTGTATCTCCTTTATACATCTTTTAGGTTGTTCTATTCTTCTACAGACATACTTTACATGCTAGTCTAGGTTGCTTACATCTGTCAAAGCCTCTCCTGCCTTTTAAAGATCTTGTCCCACTAGGGGACTTAGCAGGGACACTAAACCTCCGTACCAACACATACCAATGTCAAGGTCCTTGTTCAATGAAATCCTTCATTAAATCTCTCCTGAACACAGCCCTAACTCTGAAAGGAGCACCATATACTGCTTTCCTCACACCCAGTTCTCTCAGCAGTGTCTGCCCCCTTTTATTGTTCTCCAGCTCCTGACATTCATGGGAACCTCCACTGGTGATAACTAAGTATCTCTAGTGGCTCACACAAGCCAGTCCATCAGAGACTGCTTCCCCTTGTACTGCCTCAGGTTAGGAAGCAGTTAAAATGAAAGCTGGCAGGAGGAATGCTAGGGTAGAAAGGTTTCAACAGGGAGAGAGCAGGGGGAGTAGGATGATGGGGGGGGGTCTTAATCATAGTGAATGATTATTTAAAAGTCACATGGAAATCTACTAATGTGAATCCCAATTCTAAATTTAAGTTAAATGTAGAAGAGGCAAACCTTGTGTGACTGGACAACACTGCTCTTAGAAGCCATAAATTTCTAAAAAGTTACCTTAGTACCAGGCACAGGATAACCTTGGCAGAAAAATATGACTGAGGAAATCATAAGTCCTAATGTAGAAATTTATACTGTAGTACAATTAAACTGACAAGGCACCAAGCTGCCTTCTAAATATCTATGTTCATAACCATAGACAAATGCTACTCTCAAGCTTAGTGTGAGAAGCTTCCCTTTGTCATAAATGCAATGAAAGCAGAGGCTTAACTTGTTGAATGTAAATGACAGATGAATGTTCAGCCCTAATCAGGACACACACACACACACACACACACACACACACACATACTCACCAAAGTTCAAGGAACTTTAACTTTTTGGGAAAGAGAGGGTTGAAAGATGTAACAGCCAGAAGATGAGAAGGAATATGACATACCATCTTCTATACAAGACACGCTCATTGTAATTTTGAATTTAGAGATATTGTGTCTATCTACACTGGGTCTGCACAATAACATGCTACTGAACAATGAAGTTATGAATGACGAGAAATTCATGGAGCCCTACCATCCCTAATGAATAATTGTCTACTAAAAGCTTCTAGAAAAGTAGGAGTCATTGTCTATAATTGTGTTTCCATTGGTTATCCCAATAAGTTCTGATGAATAGTGTCAAACCCTATGGTCACGGTGACTGATTTATTCAAACTCAATGCATCACTAAACAAAATGGGTTTCAATATGGGTGAAGGATTTGTAAGGAGGAAGAGGAACTTGTCCAAACTTGGAGGTAGAGAAGCTAAAATGCATTTTATATGTGGCAAAACGTGTTCCTGCGTAAATTTAACTAATAAAATTGATTTAAAAAAAACAGGATTATATTCTTTGCTGCAAATTAACATGGACCATGTGTGAACACAACATTAATTTAAGCCATATTTTGATGGACATCTAGGCTGATTCTGTGTCTTGACTATTGCAAACAGTGCTGCTTTTATATGTATCTAGAAGTTGTAGAGCTGGATTATGCAGCAGTCTATTTTGGTTTCAGAGAAGATCCACTAACATTTCCACAGTGGCCCCACCACGTCACATGCCCAGCAGCAATGTAGAGAATCCCTTTCCCCTCCTTATCCTTGCTAGCTCTTATTACACCTGCACTTGGTCTTTTAAATGGTATGAGAAGGAATCTCAGCAGAGTGTTGATCTGCATTTCCCTGACAGCTGTGGACACTGAACTTTTGCTTTATACATTTATCAGTTATTTATACCTCTTATTTATACCTCTTCTTAGAAAGGTCTATGTGATTTGTTTGTCTATTTACTGATTTAATGAGTTTTGTGTAGCTTGATTTTCAGATTCACTGTATAATCTAGATACCGATCTTCTGTCAGATGAACATTTTTCAAAGTTTTTCTCCCATTCTTTGCAAGACTCAACACTTTGTTTTCTTTCCTGTGAAGAAGCTTTGTAATTTGAGTGGACCTTGCTTATGAACTCTTACTATGACTTCATGGCTTATTACTGTTCATGAAGATTTTGCTTATGATTATATGTTGAAGTCTTTATGATTTCTAGTTGTAGCTTAAATTTTTCAGGCATTCCAAAAATATTTATCTAATCTTAAATTGTTTTTTGTAGATTCTTCCAAAAGTATTTCATTTTCCCAGCACTGCTTGATAGGGGTTCTTTTTGTCATTATATGTTTTGACTATAGAATTGGTTTACTTACAAATCCTCTATTCCATTGTTTTATGCACCATTTTATGTCAGAATCAGTCTCATTTTATAACTATTATTCTTAATATAATTAGGAACACCATAATAAACTAATCTAGCATTATCTAGGATTGTTTGACTATAAGGTCTTTTGTGTTTCCATCTGAAATTTAGAGGAATTTCTCTTTTTATTTTTCATCAAGGAATTTATTCCCACAATTCTGGGACATAGAAGTTCAAAACTGAAAGTTTAATAGTACCATGTATATTGTGAGCATATGGATCTGAGATGACTTCATTTAAATATACTCATGGCATGGGCTCTTCTTTTATAAACATACTTTTTTGTTTTTCAAGGTATCCATATTTATGCAATTGATCATAACCATTCCCACTCCTTCTCTTTAACTCCTCCTTGAGTCTCCCACTCCACTATCCTCCAGGCTTCATGTCTCCTTATAACTAATTATTCACAACCATGAGTACAATTCATGCTATCCACAAGCAGATGGAAGTATAGCCATCCACTGCAGCATCATTATCCTACCCTTTGCCCTATTCAAAAAGGAGGGTAACTGTTTCTCAGCAGTGATCAATTGACAATGGTTCCTCTGACAGGAGTTGTGCCCAGGGCCCCTGTCCCATTCATGTAGGAATTTTGACTGGTTTGATCTTTGTAAGTCTTTAGATGCTGTGTTTATGAACTGTAGGAGTTTTAGAACCTCTTAATTATGGACTCATATCATCCAGAAGGGGTAGTAATTTGACATCTCTTTTTACTTGTGTTCTCTATATTTCCTTCTCTTGTCTTATTGCTCTTAGATTTTTAAATAACACATTGAATAAGAAGAAAGGCAGTGGACAAACTTTTCTCATTACTGACATTAAGGAGAAATCTTTTCAGTTTTCTACATTAGTACATTGCTGACTGTACTTTGTCATATATAGCCTTTATTTTTCAAAGGTGTAATATCCTTTTACCATACAGATATGTTGACTTTTTTCAAAGACAATGAATGCATAGTTTGAGATGATCATGTGATTTTAGTCACTAAGAATTTAAATGTTTAGTTAAATTTACTTATTTCATTAGAGCCCTGGATTGAAGCAAAATTGGCAATAGTATGTGAATTTTGTAATGTGCTGATAAATTTGATTTGGAAATATTTAATCCATATTTTTTGTGTCTGTGTTCTTCAGAAAAAAGTCTAGATTTTTTTCTTATCTATTTTTCACATCAGGGTAATAATAGCTTTGATAGAATATCTTCCCTTCCCTTTTCCATTTCTCTCTCTTTTCTCTTTCTCTTTTTTTCTTTCTCTTTCTTTCTCTCTCTGTCTCTCTTTCTTTCTTTCAAGTCTATGTGGTCCTCTGCTTTTGTCTTGGGGCAATTCCTTATTAATTCATCAAAATAATAATTCATTAAGTATATAATTAAGTTTTTATATCTTCTTAGTTTAATTTTGGTTGAGTGTTAATGTGTAAAATACATTCACTTTTTCTTACATTTTTCCCATTTAATTGAATACCAACAAGGCTCTAAAACCAGAGGCTAGTACAAACTTCAAAGGTTCAGCCCTGGCAAGCAATTCTATCAGCTAGGTCCCTACTGCAAAAGGACTCCCCTAAAAAGGTCCCTGGGATGTGGAACAAGAGTTCAAAACATGAGCCTATGGGGAGCATTTCGAAGTCAGATAGTAACATTCCCCATCTCTACATATAAACCAGCTTGAAGCAAGAAGAAGGTAATGGAAATTAAGTGCCCCACTTTACTTGAGATCAGGGATTATAGTCCCCACACTCGGGCGAACCACATGCAGCAAGGAGACGGTTTCAGAAGCAAATCAGTCCTTGACTGCACGCTCGGAGCTCATGACCTCTGCTACAATCCTTCATGCCATGGACAGTTATTGGGTAGCACATCCTTCATAGCTTGTGCCCTTTGCAAGCTAAACTTCACAGTGCACCCAGTCCACCCCTCTTCCGTATTACTGTCTTCCATGCCCATCTCCCACTCACACACTGGCATGGTTTTCTCCGATTCCCTGAGTTGCATCTGTTCTTTGTTTTCAGATCCTAGAGTTGCTCAGACTCAGATAGCATGCTCTCTATCAAGATGGCACCTGGTTATAGCACTCTAAGGATGGAAACAGTAAAATGGATTTATCCTCAAATCCTTGCCAGCCTATCAGGAAGTATCTCTACCAGAACACGTGCTCCCCCTGGATTTCAGGCTTCTGAGAACTGTACACTTGGCCTGCTAGCACTGCAGGTGTACTCTCAATGGACAATACCTGGCTCTCTTGTGGTTGTAGTTATGACTTTTCTTTCTCCTCACCTCTCTTGGAAAATGGGATTAGAGGCCTGTGTTGTTTTCTAAATCTTGTCCGTCCTTCCTTCCTTCCTTCCTTCCTTCCTTCCTTCCTTCCTTCCTTCCTTCCTCCCTGACTTTAGTTCTCTCTCTGTCTCTCTTTATTTTCTTTCAGTGTAAAGTACTGCATTGTAGTATGTTCGTGGAGGTAAGTGCACTGCCCATGTTTAGGGAACGGAGGGCCAGTGTTGACTGGAGAGCAAAAAGCTGATGTACTTTTGTCAATCTCTTCTCTATTTTCTGTTTTGAAATAAGGTCACTCACTGAACACAGAATTCACCAATTTGTCTGCTCTGCCAGCCATTGGGCTCCAGGTATCTACCTGTCCTTACCTCCCAAGTGCTGGGATTTCACATGAATGGCATTATACCTCTAGAGCTGGGGACCCAATCACAGGTCTCAGTGCTTGAAAGGCAAGCCCTTCTCTCACTGAGTCATTCTCCTCAGTCTCTAAAATTTAATTTCTTTATTCAAAGAATATAATATTTGAGCTTCATGTCTGCCTATCCGTTATTCTGGGTTCAGCTGAGTTCTACAAGTTTCTCAATCCAGACCCTAAAATATAGGAGCGCCATCTATCTCTATCTGAAATATGCAGTATTTGTGTCAAAAAATATCTAAAGCTAACCCAGAACTCATAAGCGAATAACTGTTGCTACTTGATTATATAGGGCTCACATTCACATTTTGGACAAATAAGTTTATCTGCCCAGTTCTGGCCTTGTGGTAGGGGTAAGTATTCAGTCTATCAGGAGGCTTAATACAGCTATAATATTAATATTCTTACAGATGATGAATCATATAATTGATAGTAATAAAGGGACCAAGGAGCTGAGAGGAATGGTTCTTTAATTTTTCTTTGTAAAATTGGAAGGTGTTTATCAGGCCATACCTATTTCACTGAATTGCTTCTTTATGTAACAATAACTAAGAGAATTTCATCCAGATGACAAAATGTGTATACTTGAAGCAATCTCATTTGTATGAAATAAAAATTGCTAGCTGTATTAAAGAATTAAAGAGATTTATCATTATAATGGAACATTTCAAATATATTTCAAAATTTTAAGCACAGCTTATTTGTTGTCTGGTTCAGTTTGAGCAGTTTATTTTGGTGTAATCATTTGAAAGTGCCTTTTGTCATCTTTTAGGACAGAAAACAATGAAGATGAAGAAAAAAATAAATTTCTGAATCGACTTCTATAAGTTTAAGCAGACTACTTCAATGAACTGTTTGAGTGGAAAAAGACAAATTATTTTGATCTTTAGAAGGGACTAATGAGTCTTACGCTGCTGTCAACATATGTTTTGTTTTGATTCATCATCTTACCACTTGTAGCATGCTTTGGTTCAAAGACGGAGAGTTTAAATTCATATATATGGGTGAGTCAAGGCCTAGTTAAAGAAAACGAACCTAATCTTTGCCTTTGAGAAAGACCGGCATAGTAAAGTTCATGTAAACTTGGGAAGGGAACAAATATGCAGATATCTAATAAGAAATAAATAGAACTTGTTTGGATGGATTGGTATTTTCTCCTATAAAGACTGGTCTAACAAATAGATCTTAGCTGAAGGAAACCAGTGAATGGAAAGTGCATGCCTGAGGGGGTGGGGGGCGGGGGCTTGGCTGTTTAAGCTGAGGTAAAGTATCCTGTCGTCCAGTTGTAGTTTTGTCGTTTATATCCAGCAGAATATCCTCTGTGGATTCTTTAAGAAATTCTCATTTTAACAAGGCTTTTTTTATGAGAAATTTTAATGTTTGACAAAAGGCAAAAATGAGACTTTCCTTGGACCCAGGATTGGTTTCTTTGTTTATGAAGTTCAGGATAGAGTCTGAAAAAAGCAACTTTTTGGAGTACTTTGCAAAAGTCTTGGCACTCTGCCTTCAATTCGTGGAAAAGAAGACAAGCATTTTATTTTATATAAAGAATTTCAGACCATGTATATCTCCTTGAGCATGAACACACCATCTTCCTTCTCTTAACCCAAATGCCTCAAAGTTTGTCATATCCTGGACTCTAAAGACAAATGACTCACAGATCTAGTTCATCATTTCTTAATTCATGCTGGTTACTGGCTAGGTGCAATCTTTCCTCAAGTTGTCTATGGATAATTCTCAACTTCTTCATTTTGCCAATTCAAGTACTTGTTTATTCATTGATTCCTTGACCCACTGATTAAATAAATTAGATTGTGCATGTGACGTTAGACATTAGTGTGCACTCTGTGTAAAGTGACCATCAATCTAGTCTCAGAATGCTTTGAACATGTTTTAGTCTAGTGAAAGTTTAGGGGAAAATATAAGTCCTTCTTTGACTACCAAATTCCTTCTTTATTCCTGATAGTTTTATTTTCATGGTCTTCAATATACTGTAGTGGTAAATTTCCTTTGCATGTGGTTAAGAAGTACTTCAAATGAAGAATTAAATAACAGATGCTGTTTTGCCTGCAGACTCAAGTTGTAACTAGAGGGCCAACACCACTCACTTGTGGAATTCAGAAGGTCAATTCTTGCTTGACAAGATCATCAAAATCCCAAAGTCAGGGAATGATGCTCAGTAAATTGCCTCTCAAGTAATTGGAATTCTTTTACTATTATCTAAGTGTGAACCTTGTGCTAACTGCTCCTTAAGGAACTGATAACAGAGCAGGTTTATTTACAGAAAAAGAAACAGAAATGTCAAGTATTTCAGAAGTCAAAATTCAGAACACATGTCATTAACAACTTTGCTATATAATCAAATCAGAACTTTATGGAATTTTTTCACAATTTCATACTTGTGGGCAATGTACCTTGATCACATTCACCCACCTTCCCAGATTCTTTTCTTATCTCTTTTCCAATGCCAATAAACCCTTTCTTTTTTCCAACACCCCCCTCATAAATTTTCAGGCATTTTTGTGACCTACTGTCTTTAATTGGAGTTGATTCCATGAGAGATGGTATAAGGATATTTACTTGAATGAGGGCAACTTGCCAGAGGCAGTCCCACTAAAGAATATGACTCCCCCTGCCTCCAAAACCATTAACTTCCTATACATACCTCACGGAGATGTGGCCTCTATTCACAATGGAATCCTGACCAGCTAAGTCATCAGCAAGTCTTCTGTAAGTAATCAGCATGGCTTTAAGTTCATGTCTCATGGCTTCACAGTATCCCCCTCTCCTCTTTTCACCTCCCCCAGCTGCCAAAGCTAAGGGATGAGGTCTTAGGCTCCTGATACTGGAATACATACACCACAGGGGATATTCTGTTCATGAGAGACCTGCACAAAGCCACCTGAACACTAGGAAACTAGAGAATCTATTTTGTTGAGTAGTAAATTTAACATTTTCACTTCAAAACAAACAAAGCTATTTTACCAAGTCAGTGAATTCAGAGATTGTAATAATTGTAAGCATACAATATTATCTATATGTCAAGCACTGTGCTAACTGCTTCTTCGTGGATTACATTATGCTAATTATGCTAATAGCTGGGAAGGTACATTTTACAGATGAAGAAACAGAAATGTCAAGTAATTTAGCAACCAAAATTCAGAACACTTGCCCTTAGCAACTGTGCTATACAATCAAATCTTTAAAGAAATGACTGATGACCTGACCAAGGACTACTGGTGTTAATTTTCTTCTCTTTGTCAAATGGGTTTGTTCTGAGCTGCGAAGATGTCTCAGTGGCTAAAGACCTTTCCCTAAAGTGAGGATTTGATGATAATCCCCAGAACTCATGTAAAACCAGGCATGGCAGTACACATCTGTAATCCCAGGGCTCCAAAGTGAAATGGATGATGGAGACAAGAGAGTCTCCAGAAGTTCCCAGACCAAGTAGCCTGGCATATGTATTAACAGACCAAAAAAAAAAAAAAAAAGAGTATCGCCAAGCAAGGTGGAAGGCGGGGGCCAACATCTAGTCTGAACTGACCTCCACACTCGTATAGTTGAATGTTCACGTCACATACATGACTGCATGCATACATGCAAATAGACACTCATATGTTGCACATATATGAATACCCCCACACATACACACACTCATTCCCTAGAGTATTCTGTGGTATACTTTAAGAAGTACCAAGGTACTAATCAAAATTTCTTCAACCCAGAAATTATCAATATTCTGAGAAGTGGTTAGCAACGTTCTCAGTCGCAAACCAGCTTCACTGGCCACTATGCAACGTCCAGTCAATCCACTTTTCGGCTTCATTCCTCACATAACACAGTGAATGGGCCTGCCTCTCCCATTATGGCTCAACCTAAATTCAGAACATTTTTTTATTCTGCCACTCATCTCCTCTAGTTACCCAGCTCATGATGTCTATACTTGTATCGTTCTACATCCTGTTCGCTTGCTTTAACCTGACTCCAGATTGAATGATAGACATACTTTTTCCCTAACCAAATGCATCAAAAAAAAAAATGAATAGTGCAAATTCTGGCCTTCGATCTTTCTGAGGCTGATCATCCCTTCATGCCTGAACAGTTTCCACAAAGAAAGATTATTATTAATATTTTGAATCGAATTTATTTTATCTCAATTTGAAATTATAATTTATCTTAGGGGTTAGGAATAAATAATAGTTTGTAGTAAACCTAAAGGTTTTGATGGGCATTGAGATCAATAGAAAACACATTTGAGAAGGCTTGGATTTGCTTTCTGAAGCTTGGAAAAGTGAAAATTCTGATTTATGAACTAGGGATTAAGCATGATTGATAGGGAGTAAAGAGACAATGTTATAGTTTTTTATTTTTTTACTCTTTTAGGATGAAAGCAAATGGATGTCTTTTACAAAGATCAGTATGAAGACTTGAACTTGATTTAAAAGGCATATTATCTCCTAGCCCAATTATATCACACAATACTTTATATTACATGGGATATTAGAACCATGGATAATGAGTGTTACTCTACTCCGAAGTGAAACATAAACTACCAAGCTTCATGGAAATAAGTACGTGATTATTGTGTGATATGAGAGAACAGAGGTATCATCATCAAAACCTTAAGGAAGTCAACTGAGGGGCAAAATTTTCTTTCCCGAAACTGGGATGATATTTAATCATTGAATTTTATGATCTTAGGAGTTTTTAAATTGTTATGCCCAAACCTCTTTCTATGAATCACCTAGCTCTAAGCACATTCTTCTTTTTGTGAATATGTTACAAAAATACTAAGGTCAGGTATCTGGCAAAGCCATGTCTAATAGATCATTGCGGTTTCTCTCCTTTATCTCTCTGTCTCTCCTCTCTCTCTCTCTCTCTCTCTCTCTCTCTCTCTCTCTCTCTCCCTCTCTCCCTCTCTCTTTCTGTTTGCATGGGGAAGGAAACTGCCTCTGTGTATCTGGATGTATTTGTAGTCCAGAAGAAACTCTCAGGTGGTGGAAGTATTTGAGAGGGGGTTCTTACTGACCTAGAGTTTACTAAATAGTCTAAGCTAGCTGACCAGAGAGACCCAGGAATCGATCTGTCTCTGCTTCCTCCACACTAGGATTACAATTATGATAACTATGCAGCACCCTGATCTATTATTTTATACGGGTGCTAGAGATTGAACGCAGGTCCTTATGCTTACAGGTCAAACATTGTATTTGAACTTTTTCCCTGGACATAGAAAATGAGGAGAGTAAGTTCCTTGGCACACAGGATTTTAGGATTTGATCTTGCCATGCAATGAAGTAAATAGGATTACATTTTCTCAAACTTCATTTTGTGAAAAAAAATTATCATTAGACTGACTGAAGGTGAGAATTCTTATTTGAAGCGGCAAGGCAGACATCACTAATTTACAATTGCATTCTCTTAGCATACAGAAAACGTGAGACTCAGTCCATCTGATCAGAACAGGTTTCTATCCATCTATCTATCATCTATCTGTCTATAATCATTATTATGCAGAGTAAAGCGAAGTCATGCTGTCACACATTCAAATTCCACCAGGTTGTGTCTAGTTCTTATGTTTATTTATTTATTTATTTATTTTTATGTATTTTGTGAGTGTTAGAGACAGGGTATCCTTGTAGCTCCATGTGCCTGTGTTCACCATGTAGACCAGGTTGACCTCATTCTCACAAAGATTTGCTTAGCTTTGTAGCATTGGGATTAAATGTATGTGCAACCACACTGCCTTGTGTCTGTCTCTTTAGTCACTATCTGACCACTCCACATAATGTCTTCTCTCTATAATAAAGCTTCACAATTTAAAGTTTACAATAACTTTCTGCTTCTGCAAACATGTAATATTCACAGAAGTGAGACTGAGTTTTTTCTCAGATCACAGGTCATGTTTAAGCATACTCTGTAGCAGCCAGAGTTCTTACTGTATTCTTATTCTGGATTGTACTTCAGAACATCAAAATCATTGATGAAAGAATGTCTTTCATCATTCACTCAGAAATTTAAAGTGATTCTTTAAAGGAGGAGAAAGGACAGTCTTGAACATTCAAAGAACACAGCTTGAATTTTGGAATAAGTTACAAAAAGAACATAGCTGTGAATTGTTAGACTTGGGTTTGTATCAGCACATCGCCTGTGTAGAGGCACAGGTGTTCTCCTCTGTACCACGAAATTCATCACTGGTTACACTTGGTGGTTTCTGTGACAGAATAAGAACATAACCTGTGGATATACTTTGTATATACAATTGAGTTGTATGTTCCTATTCTTCAGATACAAAGGTTTTCCCATTGCCCTTGTTCTCCACAGTTCCTCCAAGGGGACAATGACTTGGATCCCAGAAGGATGTGGCTCTTTTTTTACATCCAATAATGCCTACTTTGCTCTGCAACTATCTTTCTCTTCTTTAACACATTCCTCTCACCAACCAGCCGCTATCACATTGTTTTCAATTTACATGGTTTCCCTATGAAACACAGCAACCTGTTCATAAACTGGTTTGAAAAGTATGGAGGTATTATACTGGGCTCACACAGGCTTGTTTGTTCTAATTTGAAATTGGGCTTCTGTTCTCACTTCTTGGTCATCAGGCCCTCTTTCTTTTCAAACAGAAGTCTTGGTATCTGAAGAATTGGAATCTTTATTGTTGATCAGATGTTGAATGGCATCAATGTAATGTTTCTGCAGTGCTGTGTTCTTCCTCAGGAGTTAACTGACATATGTTTGGTGCCTCATTCAATCTGTTTTGGTTGAGGCAACTATGTTCCTTTATTTTATTTACAGGTATTTAAAATACAGCTGAAACAAACCATAAGCTGCAAAAGTATTTTATTGGTTTCTACACTAATCTCATAGATGAACCTCAGTCTCTTCAAATCACTGTGGGCTGTGCCACCCCTGGACTGGTTGCTCTGTCTTATATAAGAAAGCAGGCTGAGCATGAACCAGGGGAGCATGTTAGTAAGGGGAGCAAGCAGTGTTCATTCATGTCCTATGCTTCAGCTCCTGTCTCCAAGGTTCCTGCCCTGAGTTTCCATCTTGGGCTCCCTTGGTGAGGAATTGTGGTCTGGAAGATAGAGCTAAATAATCCCTTTTCTCCCAAGTTCATATTGGTCAGGGTGTTTATTCACAGAAATTGAAAGCAAACTAGAACAGGTACACTTATACACATGCAGACAATGCACTCATACCCATAAAATAAAAATAATAAATATTTTTAAAAACTACACATGATATAGATGCAACATCATGAATAACATTGAACAAAATAAACAGAGAGCCTAATTTGGCAATTGGATAAAACTTCACACTGACCTGAAAATCACTCTTGAAATTCTTGCATTGATTTCAAGATTTATTTTTCTTTTAATGTTTCAGATCACACTTACATCAGCAGAGCCCATACTTCATTCAGATGATCAACCAGACTCAGGACAGTGCTATCAGTCTTTAAGAATCAGACATGAAACCTTCATGAGCACAAATTACATACGGACAAGGTCTAGCAGTAAACACCTAGCCACATGAGCAGGTATTGTGCACATTGTACTAGAAACAGGGTCCTCATGTCACAAGCTACTAAATGCTCTGAAACTTATCAATCTTTTTTCTTATTATTTAGCTTTTGTTCCTAATTCAAAATAACAGAAAATTGTTTCTTTATAGTCCCATTGCATTATGTTCATATTATTCTCTTTATGTAGAATATTATTTTATTAATATTTTAATGGCAATAGTTGCAGAATCATGCTACCGTACACAGAATAAGACCAAGGGGGGAAGTGAGTCTGTCAAAGCTAATAAAAAGACTAACGCATTCAACTACAGCAGTCTTGAAGAGAGCTCCGTGATCTCTGTTCCCAGAAGAATGCTTAGGATTCTGTTCTTCTTCAGTATTTTTATTTAATAACTACACCAAGAATATGCATTTTGCTATCTCAGAGATTTGCCTGAATATCATTTCTCTCTACAGAAAATGGTATCTATGTCATAATTAAAGCAAAGATCATGAAAGAAGAGACTACAATAGAGAATACTGGGAGCACAGACATAATTATTTTAGTTTAATGATTGAAGAAATGCCTCTGGGTGCTTTGGACTGAGAAATGTTGACACTAACAATCCTGAGAGTCTGTAGGAAAATAGTCTAAAGAACGAATGGTGAACTTTCTGCATTAAACAATGCTCAAAATACCAATAATGATAACAAAGTTCTCATTTAAGAGTCTGACCTACAAATGCCTGTTCCAGTCACTTTCATTGGTTTTATTCTGAATGTGGACTTTTCAGTTAGTTGTTCGCAAATCTGAATCTTAATCAGCAACCACAAACCCATGTAACTTCCATTTGATGAGCATTTTAAGACCATCAGTTTGTGGACTAAAAAATATAAAATAAAATTGGTATTTTTAGTTATTCATTTTATACACTGACACAGAAAATTCCACACAAGTGAGACAGCATTAAAGCTTTATTCTGGTGTTTCCATCATTTTAAAAAGTCAGTGTTATATTTGAGATTGAAGATGAAAAAAATCAATATTCTTGGGATACGTATAACCTAAAGACTTCATTATATGCATGATTTAGCATTACTGAAGGACTCTTACTTCCTATGTAGAGGAGGAAAATATGAATACAGAACTGTGCAGCCTTAGCTTTTGTTTTGTGATGTTGAGTCAAATTAGTTTAAACATTTAGGGTTATCTCAATACTTTGTCAATAAGGTCATTGTTTAATACCAAATGACTATATGTAGGCTACTTCTTTTAGTAAAATTGGGTTAGTAAAATTGATTTAGTTGTTTAGAATGTATAAAATTATTCAACACTTAGCTATGCAAAGCTACTCTTCCTCAAGTAGGTTGTCAATGGCATGAGGAATAAGAAAGAAGCGAAACTTCCTTCACCAGTAGGTGGGATGAATTTTCACAGAGCAGTAAAAATCAAGAATTACTCCCAAGACATACTGTGTTTGGAAAACCAATTGTATTCTTCCATGATTTTCTTGCTGTCACACCCAGTAAAGAACCCCACATGGTGGTAGTGTGAAATGAAGTGGTTGTGTATTGTAGAGAGATAAAATTTTCCCCAAACTTCTCCATTCCATGAGCAGACTGTAGAAAATACAGCGGGGCTGGGGGAGTGAGGTGTAAGGAAGGGATACCAGATGCTTCACGCACCCTTTTATATAACTTCCAGTTAATGAGCAAAGTCTCTACTACTTTTGCTATTTTATTACTATAGCACTCGCCAGAGTTCTTGGGGTAGGAACCTTAAAATATGTCTAGGGTTAAATTTCTCATTATCTAAGCAAGTACAGAGGTTTAAGTTCAGCACTAAATTGACTCAGAGGAAAATAAATGTGTGAATCTTTTATAGCTCAAGATGGAATGCACACCTATAAAACTGAAAACTTTCCATTGTCACAAGCTCTTGTAAAAACACGCAGAATAGCCTACTGTGGGAATTCTGACCATGCAGCTGTGTTTCGCTTGAGAACTAGAGATATGGAGAATTGCCTGTTGCTCAAAGTAGCAGATTTATCCTGCAAAACTCACGGTGCTCCTTCCTGGGCCCCCCGTTTTCCTGAGTGGAGACCTTCTATTTCTTGACATCCACTTCTGTAAAAGGATGTTGCACATCATTTGTGTAACAAAAGCTAGAAGAGGCGAATTCACTCTTATGTCTAGACCTCTTCAGTCATTTCTTTCTGTCCTTGAAAATCAGTGTTCTGGGTACTCAGGCCTTCAGATGCTGGTACTTAAACCATGGACTGCAGTGCTTCTCTGGTATTTAG
Organism: Eospalax fontanierii; assembly: GCA_035773235.1. Taxonomy (NCBI): domain Eukaryota; kingdom Metazoa; phylum Chordata; class Mammalia; order Rodentia; family Spalacidae; genus Eospalax; species Eospalax fontanierii. The sequence goes on from CM069536.1 coordinate 65,959,836, forward strand.
CTTCTAGCTGAGAGTTCCAGGCAGTATGATTCCTCTGCCTCCAGAATGAGATGAGCCATTTCCCACAAGAAACCTCCCTTTAGATACACATAGATACCCACTTTGTTCTGTGTCTCTGAAGAACCCTAACTCCACTTTCCTCTCCACACTCAGGTAAGACCACGCTTTGGCCATTCTCTTCATCTCCTCAATCTCACCACAGTTTGTTTCCAAGGCATTGAAGGATAAGATTATCTCTGTCCCAAATACTATAACACAGACTTTCAGATTCATCAACACTGAAATTATCAGATTTTTTTTTTTTTCATTCGGAGAGTGTCTTCACTAGCTGGAGGTAACAGAGGGTGCATTTTACTATGCTGGTTTGCCTTCAACTCCATCCAAAATACCCAAATCTCATCATTTGTAAGAAGAGCCTCCTTTGAATTAGATATAACCTATATCCTGGCACTATTTTTTAAACCGATTAAGCTGTTTTATCTGTGAAGAAATCTAGGACTGATGCTTACCTACAGATGATCTAGATTTTGACTAACATAAATTCAACTTTTACTTTACCAAGAGACTGAGGTCACGTTAGTCACATAGATTTTGTCTTGTCTTAAAAATAAGAGGCATCTTCTGTTCTCAAGTGTACATTTTACTGTGTTCTACACTTTCTGTTTTTCATTATTGCTGCAAGTCATTTATACGCTCTTCTACCCAGCCTCAGCATGATTTGATCAACTGCCTGATTTGCTATTGTGTTGGTGAGGCTTAGAGCCAGGCCTCGAGGAAAGGCTGTTCACACTGCTTCCCTGAGCCAGTGGTGCACCTCTTGCCCCACATTTGTGTCTGTGCTGAGTTTATTACTCTGTAGAAATCAACAGATGCTAAAATCACAGAGGAACAGAGAAAGAGGTAAAAATGTAGGGCTAATCGAGGTAGAGATGGAGAAAAAATGAGAATGAGAGTTTTAAACCAAAGCTCAAAAAGGTTTGGAAACGTCTTCAAGGTTAAGTGCCTGAGTCAGAATTTGTCTACAGGTTTGCCTTAGTATTTTGACATCATGGGGCTTGCTTGTCCTGCTCAGCTCAGACCTTCAAAGTTCCATATTTCTAGCCCTCTCAGTTACCCCAAACCTGCATGGCACTTGCGTGATGTTTATTCTCCCAAGATTCACCCTAGATAAAGATGAAGCCCCTGTAGTTGTCTAAACAGATTTCAGCAAGCAAACAAGTGAGGAGTGAAGGGCTGCTCTGTAATCCTGTGTCCATGTTTATCAGTGTAAAAAAAAAAAAAAAAAAAACCTGTCTGTTCAAGTATCTTTCCCTAAATCCATTCAGAAGCCAAATGGACACCAAGGCTGTGAAATTACATTAGGAATGGGCGCTTGTTGATTCTAAACCCGGAATTCACCTCACTCTGAATTATGTCTGGGTCAAACACTATGAAACATCGCAAAGTGCTCTTCAGACAACCTGGGAGACTCCTTTTTATCTGTCTATGACAAAGAAGAGCACACACATTACATTTGATCAACTATATTGTACATTCAGTTTGTCATGAAAATTGACAAGAAATTCAGCTTTTCTAAATGCACCCTGAAGGCCTGGTGCCATTCATCATAACGGAGTTGTGAGGACTCTGAAGGCTAGACGCTTCAAAGGTTGAAGCGGCTTCCTTTGTAAGCCCTACTAAACTTTGTGTATGCTCCTAAATCAAGTCTTAAAACAATGAATTAAGGCAGGTGTCAGACAAATGCTTTCTACTTTTAAAGATAAGAAAGTTCAGAATCTGAGGTCGGTTGATTCTTGACACCAGAGAAGCTCAGTAAAAAATGGCAGTAAAGCAACAGATTTCCCCTGTAAGACTTCCTGATATCATAGAGGTGAGGGTTTTTTTTTTTTGGTGGTGGTGGTATTTTCTTTTCATTTTACTTCTGTTCTTTCTTTCTTTTCATCATAGGCACCAGCTTCTAAGTTTCCAGTACTTTCCTTAAATTTCAATTTAAACATGGCTATCCAACAATAGAAAAAAATTAAAATGCCATCTTAATCTGGAAATATTAAATGGAAATCATAATGCTGAAGCATCAGTATTCTAGTCATTGCCTGGAAATAACTTTAGTGAATTCCTTACATTTTAGAATGAGAGTGTATATACCTGCCAGTCCTTCTAGTATTTGAAAGCATGGTTCCCTACCTTTCCACTGGATTTATGAAGTAGCTAAATATTTTAAATGAGAAAAAAACACAAATATTCTTTCAGCAAATCCTTTCTGATTTCTTGTCAGTACCCTCGGCCCCTGTCATGCTGTGCTGACAGAGCCGGTTTGCAGAAGGAGGGTTTAACATTGCAAACACCCTTTCAGCAGCTTAAAAATTGAGGCAAGTCAATATTTACATCATGTTGCTGATCTGTAAAGTGCATACCCCATTTTCTGACCTAATAAATAGCCGTCACTCTTTCTTTTCTACGCACTCAGCTGAGAGTGGGTTGGCACGCTCAGTGGTCCCTGCATTCCGGGAACAATGTAATATTTCAGGTCTCTTGTGTGACAGCAGGTCGATTTCTTTCTCTTGCTGCTTCATATTGGTTTCCAATGACAGATTTTATAAAACTATTTAGGCCTTCTTAAGAAAAAAAAAATCCATAAGCATGCTGGGTTTATCTGTCTCCAGAAACACAGGAAGTCTAAGTCTTAATGAGAGAAGATAGGTGCTATGCCTGATATTAACTTTGCTGTGCAATTTTCGGGTCATAAAACACGGGATGTACTTGCTATTTTCCAATATTCCTATGCCTTCCCAATGAAAGAGAATAAATAACACTGAACTGGAGAAGGTGTAAAACTTTCCAACCTTCAGCCAGAAAGCTCATAACCGTGGCTCACAATCCTGGTTCACACTGTGGTGCTCACCAGCTCATAAATGAAATCAATCGAGGTTCTCTCAAAGCATGGTTTGTCCAATGGTCACACACTGACCACAAGCCAATTTTGATTTGTGTGTTTTGTGTTTCTTACACAATGGAGCTGCTCATGTTAGTGATGACTGTGGAAGTAGTCTCACCTCCCCAAATCACTAATATGGCTATGGAGCTCAGAGGCATGGAGACCTCTGGACCAGAAATAAGCATTCTCTTTGGAACCATTTGCTGCTCACACTGCAAAAAAGTCATCCTCAATGATCTCGCTAAGTAAACTAGGAAAAAATGAAGCAGAAAGGAGAAAAGTAAGACTATTTGGGAAAATATTGATATTTAAAATACCAAGGGCATTTTCTAATTTACAAGGATGGGTTCAGAAAAAAAGAACCAAGTTTATTGAAACAGTATTTACAATAACAAAGATAGAGACTTCACCAAGATGATTATTGGCAGATAAATGAATTAAAATGTGTGATAAGTATAGATGTCATAGAACATTAACCAACAGTGAGAGATAAAATTCTGCCATTTGCAACAGCGTGGAAATGAATGATGTATTACGTGAAGTATGTCAGACACGAAAAGGCAAAATCAGCATATTCTGTCACACTCATTTAGCTAACAGAGAAGTACATATTTTATTACCTAGAAATAGAGAGAATAATAGAAATTACTAGATGCTGTTAAGTGTAGACTGAGATGAGGATAGATTTAGAGCAGATAATGGATACCAAAGTATACTTGGTGGATCGAGAATTAGACAAAATGTTCTACAACATACTAACCATGGTATAAAACAATTCATTATACATTTAAAATTAACCAGAGGAGAAGAGTTGATTATATTTGAGGCTTTATAAAGAGTAATATAGTAATAGTAATACCAATTATAGATAGCTGGTAAAACACTTTTCTTATAAGTATAAGGATCTGAGTTCAGATTTCCAGGACTCCCATAAAAAGTCAAGCACAGTGGGGTTTGTAATTCCAGCAATGGAAAGGTAAAAGCAGAGTCTGCTGGATCCCTGGGCTTGCTGGACAGCCACCCTAACATACTTAATAAAGTTATAGAACAATAAAAGCACCTATTTCTAAGAGAAAGTGGAAGTTGCCTGCAGAATGACATCCAAGGTTGTCCTCTGAGGTCCATCATGGGCACACATATGTCCGAACCTGCTCCCACAAATACACATATATACAAGCATGAATATGCTTATACATACACAAATAAATAATAAAAATAGTATTACCCTAATTTGAATGTTGTACAGATATATTGGTTGTAAAACTGTGAAACAAAGCAAATATGTCACTAAAAAGTAAAAGTTCAGTTATTAAACTGAATGCCATGCAATCAAGAATGGAAACCAGAGTTTGGAGCCCCAAAACACATGCACATCTGGGGTGGATATGCTGGTTCCCTCGGTAATTATGGTCTCAGAAGGCAGAGGCATAAGTTCACTACAGCAAGCTGGCTAGTGATACTGGAGATATTGACCAACTCTAGGTTTGACTGACCCTACCTCAATGAAGAAGGTGGAGAATGGAGTGAAGACCAGACCCGGAAACCATGAGTCCATCACTTACTTCAGTGTCTGCTGTTGTTTGAATATGGGGTTCCCTTCAATCATCAGACTGAAACTTATACCTTATTGTAGTTGTATTTAGATATGTGACCTCTTGGAAGTTTACTAAGTCTCCCAAATGACATTAGCAGCCTTATTAATGAACAAGATCAAAGCAAATACCTCCTTGGTCATCTACCTTTTGAGAACTTAGTAATAGGCATCAAAATTAGAAACAGAGAACAGCCCTCACAAATCATCTGTTATGCTGACTCTTGGATCTTGGACCTCCATTCTCAAGAACTATAAGAAGAAAAATTCTATTGCTCCGAAATTATGCTGTCTATGGTGTTTTGAAACAGCAGCGCAAATAGATGAAGACGACACCTCTAGATGATGCACAGCAAGCAAACACTCCATGTGGCTGAGGACTCAGCTCTTGTTATGAATTAGATGTCTGCAGATAATTTTGAAATGTCATTACAAATGACATTTAAAGTCATTGCTGATGCTTAATCAATAGTGATGCCTGAACAATCAAGACAGAAAAATTCTACAAATAGATATGCAGAAAGGAGAGGCCCTCAAAATAACCTGGAAACATGCCTAATTCATCAATTATATGTTATGCTGAAACATAGTCAATAATTAATGAGGCTATTGATTAATAAGCAACCAGGTCGATGTCAGCCTCTGACCCTATATTTTTACTCAAGGCAATTTCTTCTGTAAAATGGACCACTTTTCTGTTTCATGAATTTAACCAAGGAGCTTGATGAAAACATTGTTTTGAGCAGATATTGCCACTGTTTGTAAACACTTTGTTTCACTTTTAGTTTTTTGCTTTGTTTCTTTTGTTAGCTTGGCATGTATTAGCCATTGTATGATGATTTTTTATTATATTTCTAAAGTATGAGGGACTATGAGGAGTATGATTAGTGGAAGTATATCTTAAAGTGGACAAAACTATACTAAGCAATGGAAAAATAGATATGAAATATAGCCTCCCAAATTGAACTTAGTTCACTTTCAAAGATAACAACCTTATCCAAGATACCACCGGACTTTATTCATGACCCCAGGTAGAGAGGCTCTCAGCATTCAATCTTAACAAACACACAGTAGCTTTGAACAACAGGAAGCTTCCCAGCTCTGGCATGTGATTCATCCTGCCTCACCTGGAAGCCCACTGGGATCCTGTACTAGCATGATTTTTATATACCAATTCCTCTTTATTTTGGTTTTCTAAAGTTGGAGTTCAGGTCCCTTCTTCTTTGGAACCCTTCTAAGAGATCTCCTCATATGAGGATAGTTCTATTCTGGGATTTTAAGGCTATTATTTAAAGTGTTTAGTGGATTGATGTTCATCCCAGGTCCAGGAGATCTAAATTCTCATTTTGTTTGGAGTGAAAATTACTGCATAAACAGAAGTGACTTCATTTGAAATGCAGCCTAATGTGAGCTCAGGCCATTGTGTCCTGTGAAGATCAGTTTGCAAACATGTATGAGTGATTCCTGGTGAAAGAGAGGCCACCCATAAACTTGACAGACAGGGATTATAGTTCAAAGTGCCATTTCCGCATATATGAAAATATTAAACATTAAATTACTAAAATATTGAGTTGTTTTACCTTTAAGAAGACACGGGAAAGCTGTTTTCTCTGAGACACAGGAAGTAACTCACAGTATCACATAGAAGGGAGCCAGCTGACAGGAATCTTGACTACTCACAGGTCTTGTCTTCACCACTGTGACAAAACAAATGTAACCTTTACTTAGCATGACATGGAGAGAGGTTGGTTCAGTGTTCTACACACACACACACACACACACACATTTCCTTGAATCCTCACAAGATAGAGTTTATTAATTCTGTCATATTTTGCAAATTCTGAAATTGAAATCTCAAGGGAAATGCTTTACTGCAGCAGCTGAACTAGATGTTGAATGCCAGATTTGTTGCTGCCATATTGCTTTGATGGCAGAATTTAGGAGCACCCTTAGAAAGATATTTCTGAAAGTCTCAAATGCTTCTTAAGGTAAGAATCCCCAAAGGACTCTTTAAGAACAGAGCTGCCTATTACCTTGCCTCAACTCACAACCAAGATGAATTCTTCCCAGGGAAAAGCCAAAGATAGAACAGTGTTTTCTGCTTCATCTTTTCAGCCTGACTTCACCCCACCTCTGTTTATTCAAACTGCTCCTTAAGACAGCAAAACAAATGGGATCAAGCAGTGAATCCTTTCCTGGGAGGAATTTGTCAGTCTTGAGAGAAAGATAATTTAGATTAACCATGTTCTGTGGAGGCAAGTTCAATGGCAAGAGAGATTAAGTAGGAAACTAACAAGAGCATAAACACCATGTTCAGCACACACTGATAAGAAAGAATCCTGTGAAGAACCAGGTAGATAATACCCCAGGATCTCCCAGATAAAAATCAAGATTGTCTACTCATATCATTGATAAGGAATTCCATTTGCCACTCAATTATTTTTTAATTCTTATGTTTCTGAGAAAAGAAGTTTGCCATGCTTTTATGAGAAGTTGAGATATAAGATTTTATCATTTAAAGCCTTTTCAGCTCATGGGGAGTTTGAAAATTTCTCCTTTTTTTCTCACTTTATGGTATGGTACCTAATTTCTCATGGGGGAAAATTCTAGCTCAAAGTCAGATGCCCTTGAGAGATGCCAGCTAGACTATTTTGTGTATGTTTAGAAAATATCATATTTTTTAAAGACAACAAACTCAGTGTAGGGTATATTTTCTAAACAGCCTAAGGAGTCACAGCGATTATTTTCATCTTGAACCATCAAACACTGTAATGAGTGAACCAGGGGAACAAGCCCGGACCCAAGTGCCAGGAGGAAAGTGTTCTAGGAGACCAAGGGCAGAAAAGTCATGCCCCTTGAAGATACTGCTTAGCCATGGATACGAGTGCCTGAGGTGCACATTCAGTACTGGGAAGGTGACTCATAGTTGTTCTCACTGACCACTTCCTGAATGTTTATAAAACTCGGTTATTTTCTAATTGTCAAACTGATACTTAAAATTACATGCATTGTGGCCAAGTTATGACTGTGAGAGGAAATATAAATCTGTACCTTTTGAATTGCTCTCAACCAGAGATTTTTCTTAAAGTAGGTGTGGATTGAATCTTAATGTTAAAAGACGTGCAGGATCTATGGCAACTGGGAGGGAGAGAGTTAGTTTTTCTTCAAGCCTGTGACTCTTGAAAGGTTCACCAGTATCCAGTGAACAGACCCAGACTGAAGGATATTTGGGGACGCAAATGAGACTCCATAGGCCATAGGTGTATGTATATATATACATATATATGTGTGTGTATATATATATATATATATATATATATATATATATATATATATATATATTTGAGAATGCTAAATTGGGCAGGAGTAGTAAGGGAAGGTGCAGACAGAGGAGAGGTCATAAATATGATCTAAATGTATGAAACTCACATGAATTCAATTAAAAAATAAAGATGTGAGGGGCTGGACACTGGCTCAGTAGATAATGTACTTGCTGCACAAGCATGCGGGCCTGAGCTCACATTCCCAACACCTACAAAAACCTGGACACAATAGCACTCTTTTAAAAATTCAACACACCTTCTAGCAAGATGAGAGGAGGAAACAGAATCCCTTGATGCTTGTGGGCAGCAATTAACAAGAGATCCTACTCAACAAGGTTGAAAGCCAGGGCCCACACTTAAAGCTGTCCTCTGATACCCACACTTGGAGAGTAACATACATGTGCCCATACTCAAAACAGGTATACTGACAGGAACACACACACAGCACACATACACACACACACACACACGCACACACACACCCCTAAATATATACATATAAACACCTATATGTATATTTAGGTGTGCATATATATATATATATATCATACAAAAAGAGATGTGTAATACAAAGATATACTTGACAATAAATAAGTGCATCTATGTCTATCTTACTGCTGACAGCTGTGTCTTTCAAACAACAGTAACAAAAAGGAACAGAACCGAATGACAACTTTTGAAGAAAATATATACACTGCAGAATTTTTAAATGAAGCTCTTTCTCTGTTAACTGAATAGCTAGTTCAAATTTATAGTTACTGTTCCAAAGGTTAATTCAATTAGGATTTCTAAAAATTCATTAAAATATAGGCTTTGGGGGTTTAGGAAATTATATTTCTATTAAATCAAGCAAATAAGTAAGGAATTAAACTTTCAGGGTACATGGTTCCCTTTTTACAATACTTCCAATTTCTGATTTTCTTTTAGGGAAACCAACACCAACTTCCCTGATAATTTTATTCTCAACAACTGTTAGGAATCTTCCCTATCACAAATCTTTCTGGTATATACTGCAATTTTAAGCCATAGATCTTTTAAATAGTATGTACACAAGACATCATGCAAATATTATACAAACCAAATAGCTCCCATTTGGTCTTCTGCTAAATTATTTGAAATCAGTTATAAGCCAAGCATGGGGTGCACACTTGTATTTCCAGCAGTGCAAGACCGGGGCCCGGGCTGCACAGTGAGACGTTGTTTCAATAAACAAACCATATAAAAACAATGTGATTTTACATTTTATCCTAATGTTGGTTTTCATTTCCAAATATTCCCTATAATCTTAGAGAAATACTGTTCAAAATCAAGAGGTCTAATGTGGAAATCTTGTAAGAAGTAGCAGTAAAAGTTCTTTAAGTTTTTAAACTCTTAACAAAAAGAAGAAGGTAAAGGTAAAATAAAAATCCAAAAAGAGACGTAAATTGGAAAACACTAAATATTTCTTTAGATATGCTGGACATTATAACTACTTGCAAAATGTGGTTCCTGGACATTTGAAACATGGCTAGACTGAATAAAAAAATATCGAAATTACAAAATGCATGTTGTGTTTTCAAAGATTTGTACAAAAGAATTATACATATACACAATGTACATAGAGTTTTACTCTTTTGATAATTCAGAATAGCAGAAAAGTATATAACCAGGTTTATTTTCGAAAGTACATTTAACAGTTTATACCCTAATGGTATACGGTTATTATTTTGATCTGAGGATCCATCTTATAAAGTTCACCCTGCTTGTTTGATGAAGCAAGTTCAAAGATAACACTAATTCTATGGACTTCAAATTAAATGAAACTTCACTTGTTAATTTTTTTTTCTTTTCAATATAGCATCAAGGAAGCATCTTTTTTCAGGAAGCAATGATTCAATCAATTGTTTCCTTTTTTTGTTTTTTACTCAACAGTGAATTTTAAACACATACTCAAATATAACAATCTCCATTAATTGTTAATTCAGCCAGAATTAATGCAAGTAAAAGGAACCAACAAGAATATTTGATGGGTGTATTTTCTTTGTATTTCTTTAATATCCAGTGGGATCTGATAGGCAGAGATTTTTTACTGTTTTTTCTTCCAGTACATGACAAGGAAACAAAAATAGCAAAATGACAGAAGATTGAAATATTCTGTATTGGAGGCTTTGCAATCCTTGATGCTAATCATTTTTCAAAGTTTTTTATAGACTCAGCTTCTAATTGAACTAATGTCTACTCAATTATTTTGTTTATTTGCATTTATGTATTCTTTGTTTTTTTCTTATTTAATTGCCAATCCACTGTAATGACTGCATGCTTTTTGACTTCTAAGAAAAAAAAATTCTGGAAAGTTCAGCCTAAACCAATTTCACATTTTTTATACAAATGTAACATCATATTCACAATTTTTCAGACTATGCCCAATCGTTTTTGAACTATATCTTTAAACACTATTATACTCTATACCTAACACCATGAATCCAGAAATTCCTTAAGGTCAAGACATCACTGGTAAGCATATATACTTATTTTTTACTCATTAAAGATGCATTGAGAAACATTCCTGTCTATTGAGTGTAAATGATTAATTGACAGAAGATAGTTTCAACTCATTTTAAATCTAAAATAGCTTGGATCAACAGTTATCAAAACTAAAAAGATAGCCTTTTAGATGAAAATATATTGTAGTTAGAGACACAATTTGAGGCTAAAATGTGATCATTTTCTAGCCTGCAGAGACTGATGGGGCATTAGCAACCCATTATAGAGTATTTCGTTTCTTCTATGTATATATATATACGTACCTGTACTTACTTTGAAGACCTTCTACAAAAGTGTAGTTTCATATGACTTTTTCAAAAGGCCTTTATGCTTTGTATGCCTTCCAGTACTGGCTTCCTCTTCCCTATGCTCCTGTTCCACTCCCCATTTAACCCTTTCTATTCCATTATTCCCCTGTCCCTCCTTATACCACTGTGTTCTATCTCTCCTGTTGAAAGCCCCCTGCCCTGACATGGCCCCTTGTTTGTTTCTTTCTTTATTCCTTCTATGGATTTTCCAACCGAAGCACACATATCTAAAGATTCAAAGCTTTTATCCACTTACGAGAGAGAACATAAGACACTTGTCCTTCTTGGTCTGAGTTGCCTCACTCAGGATGATGTTCCCATTTCCATCCATTTACCTTCAAATTTCATATTTTTTCTTAACAACTGAAATTTCTTCCATTTATAAATATACTGTATTTCTCTTACCTACTTATCAGTTACTAAACAACTAGGTTACTTCCATTTCCTAACTATTTCTGAGTAGAGCAGTAATAAACATAAATGAACATGTATCACTGTAGTAGACTACAGAGGCTTTTGAGTATACACCCAAGAGTGGTACAGCTGAATCATATGATAGATCCATTTCTAACTTTTTGTGGAATTTCCATATGGACTGCACCAGGTTTCCCTCTCACATGCAGTGGATGAGTGCTCTCCTTTCCCTCATCCTCACCACTATTTGTCATCATTTTGGGGGATTGAAGGTATGTTTGCTGTTTTGACAGAGGTAAGATGAAATCCGTAGATGGAAGTGACCACAAAGCCCTACCCCTAGTTAAGGAACTATTGCCAATTCATAGCTGCTGGGAGAAAGAGTTTCAATTTTTATTAGGGGTCTGATGCTGGTTAGGTTGGCCATTCTTCAGAGGACAGACATACAACTGAGGATACTTAGGTAATACACATTACGCTCAACAGGCATTTAAAAATACTGGAGAATAGGGGTCAGGCATGGAAGTGTATGCCTTTAATTCCAGCAACTGGGAGCCAGAGGACAGGCAGATCTCTATGACTTCAAGCCAGCCTGGTCTACACAGCAAGTTCCAGGGCATCAGGGGCTACAGGGAGACTCTGTTTCAAAAAGACCAAAACAAACAATCAAAAAATAATAAGTAGGAAATTAAGGGGGTAAAGAGGCGGGGGTAGATCTGAGCGGGTACTGGAGAAGGGATCTTACTGTGATCTAAATACACTGTATGAAATTCTCAAAGAATCAATAAAAGTCTTCATCTTTTAAAAGTAAGAAATGAAGTTATACTAAGTAAAGTAACACCGATTCAGAAAAGCCAGTGATGTATGTTCTCCCAAATTTCTGGACTGTAGTACCAATCCCTTTATATGTAGTGCGTACTTATTCTGATGTACAGAAGAAGCCAGGAAAGAAAAAGGAGTCACTGACATAAAGGGAAAGAAATAGCCAGAAAGAAGGGGCTAGAAAACAGATGTTACCAAGGGGCACATGGGGAAAATGGAGGGATTCAACTGGCGAGGGAAAAGGGAAAGGCGAACAAGGAATGATGTGGTAAATGGGAAGCAAGAAAGGATGGCTAACAGGAGACAGGTATTATCAAGGAAAGATGGGGAAAACAGAGCGCTTAAACTGGGGAGGGAGGAGTAAGATTAGACAGGGAGAGAGAGAGAGATAAATAAAACTTCGGTAGCATAAAAAGTCAGAGGGACCTGCATTAACTCAAAATCCCCCTGAAAAATACACTTATAGTATCTGAACTTAATTGCATGTGTAAAGCTGAAGGTTATATACTAAGGAACACAATGACAGATAGGAGAAACCTCCCTTCAATTTGTTGGTCATGGTAGTCCATCAGATTCCCAAAATAACACAGGCTATTACCTCAGCACTTGATTACCTCCAAGAACTTGAAGGTAAGACCCTATTGCTGAAAACACGGCATATATTGGACACAGGATTGGAACAATGACATTGGAATTGACCTGGAAGCCTCCTCTTTGAACACAAGCTTTCACAGTTCTAGAGGATAGTATGCAAGCTGCTAAGAGAGAAAGTCAATCAATGGTCCGATTAACAACCGCAAGTGCTAGCTGAGAAACTCTCTATAGGTGCAACAGTGGCACTTTTATCTAGAAGGTAATAATCGCTATATAATTAGACTTAAAGTCTTCTCAATGGAAAGGAACCTAATGATGGCACTGTAAATATACCCAAATATACATGGCTGTAGAGGTCATAGAAGACTGGTATTATCACTGAAGAGAAGGAAGACACTTTAAATGGGGAAGGCATGGAGGAAGGGTTAGACTGGGGTAGAGAGAGGAGAAACAAATAATGGCGAGCTAGTATAAAAAAACAGAGGGAATCATATTTTTCTAACAAACAATTGATGAATTAACATACAATATCTCTACATGAGTCCACATGCATAGCTGAAGGCTACATAACAAGAAACAGTGCCAGACAAGAAAAATGTTGCTTTGAGTTGTTGACCAGGGTAGTCCAAGGGACTCCTTAAATTACACAGTGTATCACCTAGCCTTTGATTGCATCTCCGAACTTGAAGGTAGGACTTTATTGCTGAAGACAAAACATACTTTGGACACAGGATTTGGATCAGTAAAGCTGGAATTGACCTGAGAGGTACTTCCCTTGAAGGCTAGCTCTCTTAACTTTGGAGAACACTACATAAACTCCCAAGGGAGAACACCGATCTATGGTCCAACACCAGCTTCAAGATCAAATGACCACAACAGTGACCAGCACAGCAGATGACATTGCTGTAGTAGTGTCACTTTTATCTTGGGGCAATCAATGGCTACCTAATTGTACCAAAGCCCACTCATGTGTAGTACTGTAAATATAGCCAAATAAACATGGCTGGAGAGGTCATAGATTTAGAGAAAACCCTACGGCTGTCACATCCTTAGACTAATATAACTTCTTACTTTCTACTTTGTACAAAATAGGTATCCTTATTATATTTACAGATAAATATCCTACTCACCACTCATCAAAGAAGCTTCTTGTGCACCAGAGACTATTACAGAGTATCACAAATGGTCACACACAGTGTCTGTGAATTGTCCAAGCCAAAATGGCACATCTACAATGCAACCTCTAAACCTATGACCCACAAAACATAGAAAAAGAGGTAAAGAGGCCATTGATGAATCTCTCTCATTAATGAAGCTCCCCCTTGCAACAGAGGGTCAGGAACACAAAAGATCAAAATCTGCCAAAGCAGTCTGCAGAATTCTGATCCTTTGACAGGACTCTTATATCAAACATCATCCAACCAGGGGTCAGGGACCACTACAGAAGATGGGACAGAAAGATTGTAAGAAACAGGGAGGATGTGCATGACCATATGGAATTAGGGTCCTACAAGCTCCTGGAGCCTTTTTCATATGGCAACGATGGCAGCATATGTGAGACCAATGCAAACTCAAGCAGACAAAATCCCAACATAGAACTGAGGTAATGGACCCCAATCTTAGATCAAGAAATATTGGCAACTGATTAGTGTTGGATGAGGAAGAGCTGATCTTCCCAACAGAATAACTCTATAATATAGAGTAACTGGACCTCAGTGGGTGAACTTCAAGTGAGGAATGTCTGGCAACACCAACTTGACACAATAGGCCTTAACACAGATAACAGAATATATGGATTCCAGTTTGGAGGCCCCTTTCTTGCTCATTGAAATTAAAATCATGCAACGGAGAAGGCACAAACACATGCTTTTGAATTATCTGGACTCTCTATAATTTCTTCTGCTCCCAAAGTGAGTCAACAGCCCTGACTGTCCTTGAACTCCAGGGACAATTACTCATAAGACAATGTAGCTTTTCTGTCTCCCTGCCTTCAGGAAATCAAAAATGTCCAGTGTGTCAAATTACAGCTGTGGCTTTCACTTTAGTGGAACTCGTTTAACGGTGCTCTGTGAAAGGGTGATGCACTTAGAGCCAAGGAAACTATTCCTGCAGAGTCACAGTTCTAGGTGGTCTAGGATACAGTGAAAGGACTAATCTCCAAGTAGATTTGGTGCTCTCTCTCTCTCTCTCTCTCTCACACACACACTTTCAAGACTTAATCTGTAAGCCATTGGATGATTTGTCTAGAAAGATTATCTTTTTTACCCAATGGATTTGAGTCACCCAAATAATATATGCTAACAATGTACTTAAAGAAAGAGCCTTGGTTCATGTAAGATAATATCTCCTCAAACTGCAGTTTAAGGTGGGGGTCTTGGGTCCCACACTACCTACCACTCAGTCTCTGGAAGGAATTGAGACTAAGATAAGTTACATGGGCTATCAACCACATCTGTGTGAAAGACCTCCAAGAGACACTCTCTAGGCTTAGGTGAGCATTGCTGTATGGCAAATTCCATTCGTACTGGCACACATTATTTTGGAAAGATGTTCTTTCCTTAGGATTCTACCTGAGGAAAGTAAAGAAATTCACACCTGTGACTCACCTGCATTTTACCCTGTGTGTTCCTTACAACTGCACATATTCATCTGTGGTTTCTGCTGTAATGAGTCACAGCCTTAAATAAAATAGCTTTTCTGAACCATGTTCTGAATGTGGGAATGACCTAGTGGACTTTCCAATTTCCAGTTGGGCAACAGAAAGTTTTCCATTAGGTGACTACAGGTCAGGATAGCTGGGCTTCTCTTGCACTGTTAATTTTCCCCATGTGAAGAGTCAGGTGATATATGAGCTAAGCCTGTGCCTTTAGGTACACAGAAGGCTATCTCCGGAATGCAGAGAGAAGGACTCAAGTGTTTTGCTTCTTTTTTCATCATAGGATGCAGAAAACACAAAGTTAAGGATTGGGGCTATTTCCCAGCCATTGCATACCTAATGCTTTTACTGATTTGTCAGATCCCTGGATCTTCTCCACAAGGATTCTGGAATATATTAGAGCATCCGTCCGCATTTATTCAAGTGTCAGGAAACCAGATTTCTATTTCCTAAGTAAACTCTCAATCTTGACATATATATCTTTAACTACCTTTAAGGTTAATTTACTTTGACTACTAAGTCTTAAAATTACTGACTGATTTCTATAACCTCACAATAAAGGATATAGGTTTTTATTTAATGACTATTTTTGTATGGAATCAAAGAGGGTTTATGTCTTAAACATCAGCCTCACTTTTCCTCAGCTCCTCATTACCATGATAAGAAACAGCATGGTGCTCAGCAATGATCACCAAAAGCCTTTTCCTTGTTCCCTTCTCTTGATGTAGTTCAATGCAGTTTCTACCAATTCTATACCTTCCTAATTCACTATAGGTCAAAATGGTACCAACTGGAAGATCACTTTGTGCCAGAGTTGCCTGAGCTCTACCTACTACCCATTGTGTTTTTCCCAAGCTAGCTGAACTGCTCGTGGCCCAGGTCCTAATCCCTCTCTTTCTCTCTTGCTATCTTCAGTCACCTTCAACGTCATGTTGCAGGCTGAATGTTGGGTTCCTGTGAGTCAGATGCTGAACGATGCATGAAGTATAAGGCTGTGATTAGAAACCAGTGACTGTGAAAGAAACAGGTGAACCAAGGCAAACAGACAGAATTCCATCTGTAACACCTGGCAGAGCCTGGGGTAACCTCAGCTGTCCAGCACAGCAGGCAGCTCCTGAATAGAACTTTGTAGCTTGCCATCCATTTTCACTGACCATGAAAGGATAGAATCTGCATCAAAGAAGGAGCTCTCAGACCAAAAAGTTGCTATGAGAAAGATGGTATCTTGTGACCAAACACCCTGTATCTGGGTAGCAAGTCCTTCCTTGGAGTGAGATCTAAAAGGGGATCTCCATGCTTGCCATAGCTAGCACCCTTGTAGAACACACATATACACACCACACACAGACACATACACATAAGAATGATGAACCTTAAAGATTGACAATCCATAGTGAGCCAAGAATGGCAGACTTGCCCCCACATCACTGTCTGAGCTCCACTACACAGCTGTTCAACGTTTGAGACTGTAAATGTCTGTCATTCTCAAACTGTTAGACTGAAGAAGAACCAGCAAAGCGATTAGGTTTCTCACTAGAGACATGAATAAAGTTGTCCATGTGGATCGATGTCACACTCCCACTATTAGCTAAAGTGACAGTGATCACTAGCTGCCTCTGGGATGTCTGTTTAGCAGTACCTATTACCAGAGCCACCATCTTCCCGTAAGTACAAAGTGCCCTTGAATTCAATAACAATCAGTAGAGTGCTTCGTACAGAACAGTCTGTCTGACTTATTAACTGTCTTTAACTTACAAAAATTTCAAAATATATCTCATATTTTCAAAATTAACAATTGCATGTATTGATACTTTGGTATCCCAGAAAACAATTTTAGGTACTGAAAAAAATCTAAAGAGGAGTAAAACAGTAATTTTATCCTTCAGTGGATGCTGCTAAGAAGGCTAAGACAGTGATATAGCTAAAGATTATGTGCCTCTTTCTTTGGGGTCTACTGAAAATAATCACAACAGCTGCAGTTTTTAAAACCATATTTCAAGTGTTTGATATGCTTCATCTAACTAGATTTCAGAAATACGTCCAGAAATCTTTGTGGAAATTGAATTTCTACATACACATGTAAAGCATGTAGTGTTAGCAAACCTATCTGTGTGTTATCAAACCAGTTCCCAAATACGCCACCAAACAGTCTGTTGAAACTTTGGCATTTGGAGCAAGAAGAGAGGTGCATTAAGAGGAAATAGTATATTCACCTTTATTTTAGAAACTTCAACATTACAGAGAGCTTTTTTTCCGGTGGGGGAGCACTTTATTTCCTTCTTAACAATGAAAAATTTAAGGTTCATAGTATTGAAATGACTCATAGGAGAAAAGATGGTTAATAACCTGAAGACATGAATCCAAATGTGTATTTATTTTTTCCTCTGAGTTTTTTAAATAAATGCAGCTACAAATGACGTTTGGGAAAATATTACATGGAAGCCTTTAATAAAAATAGTAAGCCTGCATTGTGTATTGCCAAAGTATGTTAACAGTCCTCCACAAATAATGAATCTTGTTTGAAGAAATTTTAAAAAATGATTTCCCGGAAAGGGCATTCAGATAAATTCTCCAGTTTCAGGTGCAGTTTATTTTTCAAAATAAAAAGTTTATATTCCAAAGGACCGTAACAGAGCAGCTTTTGCTACTGTTTCAAACATTTTGTTGAACCTTGCAATCTATTAGAGATCTCCGGTCCTGATATCCTGTCATGCTGATCTTCATAAATGCCTTAAGTTAGAGGTGACTCTTCCCATGTTACAGGTAGAAAAATAGAATTCCAAAGAAGAACAATGTTCAAAGCCACAAAGGAATTAAGGTAATAATTAAAGAGCTCTTGCTTTGAAATCCTAGCAGGATCTACATACAAAGAACTCAGCCCCTTACCAGATGAAGGAACAAAGAAAAGTGACTTAACTTACCTAACCTCAGTTGAAAATTACAGGATTTGTACCAGTGGTTCTGGCTGATTCGTTTAATGCAGAAAGATTTTCTTTCTGTTATAAACTTTCAGTCAGGCCTTTTCCTTTTGTTCTACCTGCACTCCTATGACACTTCTACATTTTAACATCCACCCACAGCATTATGGTGTTGCCTCTGCAGTGAGTATAAAGCAATGTCAGCCAATTCCATGTTCCATTTAGTGAACATCTACTCCACGATTACCCTCAATGAACCTGAAGTTAAAAACTGATAAGGAATAGACAAAGGTGTTGTCAGTGTAATTCAGTTTTCTAGGCGAGGGAAAGGAGATTAATTCTCACACGTATTTGGCTAAGTGTGTCCCAGAGTCTGTTGGTCATCTCTCTTTTTTTGGTCTTCTTCTTGAAATAGGATCTCCATGTAGCCCCAGCTGGCCAGGTGCTCACTATGTACACCAAGCTGGCCTTGAACTTATAGAGATCTACTTGCCTCTGCCTCCAGAGTGCTGGAATTAAAGCATGCACCATCCTTCTATCCACTATTATATATGGGCTCAATATTTTTTTTTCAAAATGATTTTAAGGTTTGGTTTGGTTTTCTATTAAGTGGGCCAGGAGAAGTTCCAAAAGGCTGTTTTGAGAACCAAAAATAAAAAAAAACTGAAAATGACCTTATTTTAAATTATTTCCTTTATGTTTCTGACAAAATTCATAAACTCACTGAGAAGTTATAAAGTTTACAAAGCCATTCAAGGAGCAGGAGAGATGGCTCAGTGGTTAGGAGTGCTTACTGCTCTTCCAGAGTAACTGCGTTCAGTTCCTAGCACCCACATGACAACTAATACCCATCCTTAATTTTAGATCCAGGGGATTCAATACCCTGTTCTGGCCTCCATAGGCACTGCACACATGTGGTATACTTACATGCAGGCAAGACCCTCATACACATGAAGTTAAAATTTAAAAAATCTTTAAAAAAGAAACAAACCTAGCAGGGCATGGTGGCACAGGCTATAATCCCAGCTCTCATAAGGCAAAGTCAAGCAGATATCTATGAGATCTAGGACAGCCTGGTTTACAGGCTAGCAAGGGCTTACAGAGAGACCCTGACTCAAAAACAAACAAACAAACAAAGAAAAATACAATTCAAAGCAAAACATTCATTGAGCTTTTGATTACTAATACAGCAACTTGATTGAGTTCAGTTAAATTGGGGGAAATGGATTTTGAAGCATTATAATCCTTCCAAATGGGAAGGAATTTCATATGCATATTTTAGGGACATGTTTTTAAAGGGAAATTATATATATATGTATATATATATATATTCACATTCCAGAATTCTAAAGCACTTTTGATGACATATTCTTGGTATGTTTAAATGGATTTGAACTTCAAAGTAAGAGCTAGATCTGAGTCCCAATTCTAATGCTCCCTGACATGTGACCTTGGACAGGATACTCAGTTTCTGAATCTCTTTAGTGACACATAATAATCATATTTACATTCAAAATTTTCCATAGGGATTAAATAAGATACCATTTAGAAAATGTCTCCACATAGCATATGAGACAGCAAGGTCCCTAATAATTGTTGGTTTCCCTTATTAAAAGCCTGTGAAATCTAGTTTTGGGTTCCTCTTTTCCTGATGCTTAAGAATTTAATTGTGATATTTTTGTTGGGAAGAATAAATTCCTGGCTAACCTGTGCTTCTTTCTATTTAAAATGCTGTGCCAATAGTCACTGGACCTGCCCACTTGACATAGGAACTTTCATTAACTGAGTCGCCGTCCAGAAATTGTGGCACCACCTTCTGGGAAGTTTTGCAAACACTTTGAACTTATTTTCTACAGTCACCTTGCATTCCATGCTACAAGGCTTGTCTGTACATCCACCACTTGGCTGGAACTTGAGCGGGCTGTGCTAGCTTACCTTCAACCTGACCAAGGCAGAGAGTCCTGAAAATTTTATGAGAGTTTTCATCTTGTGAAATTTCCAGATATGCACTGAGCCTTGGAGATCTCAAACGGATGTACGATTCAGAAAACAGTCTACCAACTCTAAGAACCAACAATTGACATGCTTGTTTCAGGGTAAAGTGGGGTCACTTTAGAGAAGATGACTTTTAAAAAAATTTTCCTTTATCTCAAATGGATTCATAATTCTGAAAACAAAATAGTCTACCAACTCTGAGAAGCAACAGAGGACACACTTACTTCAGGTTAAAGTGGGACCGGCTGGGGGAAATGACTTTTTATTTTACCTTTAACAGAAAAAACACTTTCCTTTGCTTTACAAAATGTTCTTTCAAATTTAACAATTGTGCAAAATTTCCTAGAAGTGAAAAAAAAAACATTATTTTGAAACACTAATAAAAATACAGAATCAAGTCATGACCAGTCTAAACTATGCATGCACTCTCCTGGAGTCTATCAAATTCATATATATTCAATGGGGTTAATATTCCTTATCTGCCTTATCTATCCCTTTAAAGCATTACCATGCATCATATCAATCACCAGTAATAACACAATTTTTATCTTTTCTTCCTTCACACATTTCTGGAAAGATTTCTACTCAACTACCCTGAATTTTTCATCAACCAGTTGATTTCTTCAACTTTAATCTCGCCTGTAACATCAGCCAGAGATTCTGTATAAAATACATCATCCAACTTGTCACACAGATCTGATTCTATACAAGGAGAGAGGAAAGAACCCAGAAGGTTTAGTTGACTAAGAGCAACAGTACTGTAGGACAAGTTTCAGTTTCTGTAAGACACTAACTTATTAAGAAAAAAATCTGTTTGAATTTCTTTGCTGATTTCTAATGAATTTTCCCATTTGAGAATGATTCATTCATTCGTTATCTACTCATCCATCCACTTATTAAACAGTGATTGATCATGAACCATGTAATAGCAGCCAGATGAAGATACAATAAAGCCATTCTCTAATGTCTTTATAAACACAGATTCGAATGGAAGCATGTAAAGATGAATCTGAATAGAAATATGCAAAAGAACTGCTTCAATTCTCATGAAAATAAAAGATTCTTCTTTGCCCCAATCGTTGTATCAAAAAAAAATTTAATCATTGCTTAACAAGAGAATATATTCCTAGAAAGTCATTTGAAGAGCACACCTGCAGAAAGTCAACTAACAACATTGTCACCTGGCAACAGTCATATGAGACCTCAGTCATGTACTCCTCTCGTGTTTATTTAAATTTGTTGTATATTACATGTGTTGTATAGAGAAAGTTTTCTCTCTCTGCGTGGGGGACAGGTTCTCAAATGTGATTGACAGCCAGCTAATCAATGACTTAATGGGGGCGGAGTCTAGCAGAAACACATGGAAGGATGGGAAGGAGAGAGGCAGGCACGGCTCCAGGGCTCAATTCTTGGGTATGTGTTCCAGAGGTCTGGGGGACTTATGATCAAAATGCAGGCTCCACCATATGAAATCTCCATCTCTCTTCCCTGGAATGAATCCTTTGTAAGTAACCTGGGATAAATTAATTTCCCTAAAGGAGCATTCTCTGTCCGCTCAATCATTCAAACCTAGAAGTGGAGGGGGTAGGGCTGAACACTGGGCTTCACCACAAGAGAATTCATGATACAGTTGGCGTAGCTAAGCAGGACTGACTGAGAAAAGGAGAATGCTCCCAGGAAAAGGATTTACGGAGGAGGCACTGCTAATATGAGGACCAGCCAAGGGAAAAGTATGGGTAGAAGAAATTTTGATATGGTGGATTATCCCCATAGGACTGGTGTGTACAGTGGCCATTGCAGGGTGAAATACGTAATTAAGGTGAACTTGCCTAAGCAGATGAGATTGGTGGGACAAATACCAGAGGTGGTGGCGCACACTGGCGGAGATGCCATGGAGGAGGCCACGGGGCACGGGTCCAGTTTGATTATGGCAGTCTCAAGCTGAGGTCTTAGCACAAAGAGAGATTCAAAGTGCGAGAGATGAATTAGATCGAGAGAAAGATATGAGCCTGACTCCTTCAATACTAGCCTCTGAGCTTTCTAGCAAATTGGATAAAAGAGAAAAGGAGATGGAGCTTTTAGCCAGCCACTTTTTACAGCTAGGAAATTGAAAAGGGGTGAAAACCCAGGTCAGATTAATAGTTCAGGACCCATCCTGGGACCCTAGAACCTGGAAACCCTGGGAAGAAGCAAACAACCCAGAAGGAGCTGAAAGTGCCCCTAAAGGATTATCGGCCCTAGAGCTGCTGGATCTAGGAAAGGCATTCAAAGAAGCCAGGAGGGAACCCTTAGCTACCTGGCTTATAAGGCTGTGGGACATGGGAGCAGATGAGATTATTTTCAATGCTGCAGAAGCAGGACAGCTGAGCAATATAACAACTTACCCCTCCTTGAGATGGAGGCTGCGTAGCCTAAGGCAGTACAAAGGGAAGCAGTCTCTGATGGACTGGCTTGTGCAAGTCATTAGAAAAACCTGGTTATCACCAGTGGAGGTTCCTATGAATGTCAGGAGCTGGAGAACAATAGAAAGGGACAGGGGCTGCTGAGAGAACTGGGTGTGAGGAAAGCAGCATATGGTGCCCCTTTCACAGGACCAGATAGGACTGTGTTCACTAGAGGTTTAATGAAGGACTTCACTCAACAAGAACCTCAACATTGGTATGAAGGTTTGGTGTCCCTGCTAGATCCCCTAGTGGGACAAAAGCTTTACAAGGCAAGAGAGGTTTTGACAGATTTAAGCAACCTAGACCAGCATGTAATAAAGTATGTTTGTAGAAGAATAGAACAACCTAAAAGATGTTTAAGGAAGGCAAAACAGAAGAGGAGGTCGGCTTGTGTTACTCATAGGCAAATGTGGCGGAGCTTGTGTTTAGCCCAAGTTCCTAAAGAAAGGATTGATAAAAAGCCAAATTCTGTGCTAAAAGCACCCCTGGAACGCTTTAAGCCCTGAGAAACGGTTCACAAACGGTACACAGAGGATGAAGAGTATCCCAGGGGTGAATACTAACCACCACCACCCCACAGAGTAAACAAGGTACATTTCTCCCCTGTGACTGGCTCTTCAAGGAGTGGAGACAGTTTGCCCAGTCAGGGCATCTCACAACAGCCGGGTGTGGTCAATGGAGAGACCACAGGTGTGGCTAGAGTCATAAATCAGATCCAGGGTCTCCCTGGCCCTAGGAAACAATAGGTGCGACAGGGGCAAGAGAAGCCTTATTCCTCCTTGGCCTTATGTAGTACCAAGCATTTGGGGCCAGCACCAATGAGGTTGGCAAGGATAAAGGGATGCATCGAGGCTCCATGTGGGAAATCCAGGACACTAAATGGATTACATGCCATTGTACCCAACATGGATCTGTTTGAAAAACAGCTGATACAAATGAAAGGGAATTTTCCTTGCTATGTCAGACCTTGTGTGTACATATAATGTTAATTTCTGAGTGTTTTACAGATATGAAACCCAGTTGAGAGACATCAAGTACACCTGAAGGAACAAGAATAGAATGTAACTCATACAGGGAACAAGGGTAAAGTATAGCTGTGAAATTCTGGGAACTCTATGGGCCTAGGCCTTTAGATACCAAAGAGTAAAAGTATACTTTATATGATTGTTACCTAGAAATTCCAGTACCAGGTGTGAGTTGCTCCCCCTGTTAGCTGTTGGCCAAAGGAGACTTGGAAGTCCCCTTCTACCTAAACAGAGGCACTTGCCACATTATAATGCCAGTTGCACACTGGAAGTGGACGGTAAGACCCTATTACTGAAGATGTGACATGGTTCAAGCATGGAAAGAGAGGTCTAGCTGGGACCGAGCTGAAAACTCCCCACAAATGGATGGCTGGCTTTCAGAGTGCTAGAGGGTGCTATGTAGGCTGCTATGGGAAATGGTCCTGAAAAGCTCTGCTTAAGGACAGATCTTGCATGCTTCACTATCAGATTTCTCTACAGGGCTAATAGAAGTTCGTCTAGTATGTGCACCACCAGCATATTTAAATTTGGATTCAGGGCCCGCTCTTCAGGGAGGGTACACACACATCTGATATGAAAAGAGTGTCGACCTCCAGTGGTGGGGGGGAGAGTTATAGGCCCCCATAACAAAGCTACAGTAATTGTTTGCAAGACAAATATGATGTGCCTAATTAGGTACTGCCTAAGCACTGGTGTTTACACCCGTGGGTTAGGTCATTTAGTATTTGTGTGGATGTTACTTTTGCTGTTGTTGTCATTGTTTTACAATTGTTGTGTTTTTATAGTAGAAGGAGCATCACTGAAGCAAGATGATAATCCATGCCACAGTGGAAAAATCATCATCCTACACCCTGTTATTTCCCCATCAAACCCCTTGCTCTTGCGGCTCAGGGACTATCACAGAAGAGGATGGTGGAAAATGTGTAAGAGACAGAGAGAAAAAGGGGTGGGGTGTTGTATAGATAAACAGTTTTCTCTCTCTGCTGTGAGGGGCAGGCTTCCAAATGTGATTGACATCCAACTAACCAATCACTTAAGGGGGGGAAGTCTAGCGGAAATGCATTGGGAAGATGGGAAAGATAGAGGCTGGCACGGTGCCAGGGCTCCATTCTTAGGCACATGTTCCAGAGGTCCGGGGGACTTATGATCAAAATGCAGGATCTGCCATACAAAATCTCCGTCTTTCTCCCCGAGGATGAATCCTTTGTAAGTAACATGGAATAAATTAATTTATTAAATTAATTTCTCTAAAGGAGCATTCTTTGTCCACTCAATTGGTTCAAACTTAGGGGTGGAGGGGTGGGACTGCATGCCAGGCCTCACTGCGAGAGAATACATGATGCAACATGATTATAAACTGCTAAATTTTGGCAGTGTTTTCTCCAACTCATATCTTCAATCTATATAGAAAGAAAAAAAAATGTTTTCAAACAAATAGCTGTGGTTTTTACTTATTTATTTGTTTATAATTGTCTTTTTAAACAGAGTCTCGCTGTAGCCCCACCTGACCAGGAACTCACTATGTAGACCAGGCTGTCATTGATCTCATTTAGATCTGCCTTCCTCTATCTCCCAAGTGCTGAAGGTTTGTGCCACCTTGCCCTGCTCAGTTGTACTGTCTCTACTGAAAGACATTGGGGGACACAAATTGTATTCTATATAATTAAGAGTTCATTAAGTGTGGTGGGGGCAGCGGAGGGAGGTGGGGAGACAGGATCAGATCTAAACACCATCAAACAATGTTGTATGAAAATCACAAACCCTTCAATAATAAACGCAAAAAATATACAAAAGGCATTCTGGTGTGGTATTGCCCTGTTACTCTCACTTAAAGCCAGATGCTGCCTGACTTCTGCAGCACCTCCTCTCCTCACTTGTCATCACCGTTTTGCTCTGTTAGCATCATCAATATGTTCTCCTCTAACGGATTAGATAGAAGGAATAAAAATGGGTGTTGTGCCACTAGAAATTTAACATGCAGTGAAGTTGTTTGCCTAACAAATGTTAGGAAAGCTGCTGGACCTTTTCTCTTGATTGGTTGGTCACATCCGGCCTTGAGGAACAAGATTGTACCTATTGATAAATAAGTAAAATGAGGCTGTTTTAGTCAAGAAACTTGGATATGCACTCTAACCTCATCAATTATTAGTTCACAGTTTGAGGCAAGTCATTAACCCCCTTTAAGGTTCAAATTCTTATCAATAAAATGAGCTTGATGTAAATATGTATCTTATGTTACTCATGGACTCTTATCATGTGAATATAGAATAAATTAAAGGTTTGTAGAAATAGGTTTTAAGGACCTTAGAAAGAGCACAATGAGTGTAAAAAAGGAAAGAAGTTTCATTCATCAAAATTACTACTAGCAGGTCTTAAACATTTGAATCCTGATTCCTAAAACATAATTGCATCATTGAATCATGTCAAAACTCAGGATGGAAGGAGAGGGGAGTCCGTTCTACCTGCTTTTGATGACTTCTGGAATCATGAAATCTTTTCCAGATTCTTTGAATTCTGCTGCCCATTTGATCCTTTCCATAACTAATCATGAGATCAACTAAGATCAAAGTCTTCAAGTAATGAACAAAATGACTCATTGGATAAGAGTCTTCCCTATAAACCTGACAGTCTCGTTTGATATCCAAGGTCAGGCCCATATGCTAAAAGAAGAGGTAAATAAATAAGCAAATTAAATTATTAAAAAATCTTCATATTATACCTTTCCATATGCTCATTAGAAAAGTGGGAGTTAACGTGGATATATAGCATTTGACAACTCACAAAAGCTTCTTTTTTTGAGGCTACTTGCAAAGGCATTCAGAAATGTATAATTTAAAATCACAGTCTTGCATGTTGGACTGTTGCTCTTAGTTTGTGGTGTTTGGTTGCTTAGGCATTTATAATGTTAGCAATTAAAGCCGTCTAGTCATTTCTTCAAGGTTATCATGTAGTTACTAAGTACAAACACAAGGTTTTCAAAAATCAATAAATGGAAATGTGTAAGATATCTAAATGTCACATATCTTCACTAAATTTTAAAAATTACTGTCATTTGAAAATGTATTGCTTTTATTATATACTCATTTTTTCTTTGCTTAATGCAAAAGTAGATGACTACTTATATTTTCTTATGTAAAGTTTGGTTTATAAAACTTTCAAATATGGAACCACACTGAGAAAATATTAAGAGGATTTTTAAAGTGGTAATAACGGTTATTCTAGACATAACCATTAGGCTAAACTTATATTTTAAAACACCACATTTGGGTTAAGCAAGATATCATCTTCACTTCTTTTCATTCTCAAAGATTGACTGGGATTCGTGGGTGGGCTCTTCAGAATTGATCAGATCAATCTGGGAGGAAATCAATAGAAGCAGTTATGTTCTTATTTACCATAACTTAACAAGTTAATGTGGACTATTTCCTGCCTCTTTATGAATAAACCTTTACAATTACTACCCAGTCTCAGTCATTCTTTTCACATAAGCATGAATAATTGAAAATACTTGATTTATGTAAGAAAAAATAGAAGTTAGTGAAAGAAAAGTCACTTTGGGGAATAAGAAATGATCTCTGGTATTCTAGGTCAAAACTCTTCCAATATTACAGGACATCTATCAGCAGCAGGAACCTGTCAGTCACCTATTGGCTAATACAATGTCAAAATTCTTGGCCTGGAGGAGTTATAGCTCTTGTCACCAACTCAGAAATAAGAGAAAAGAAAAATAACTCAAAGGAAAGAAAAACTCAAATAATGAGGACTTAATGATATAAATCTGACATTTTAATTATTTCGATATCTTCTGCATAGCTCATTGGCAAAGCCTAAAATGAAATATTGATATTCTTATAATCATTGGACCTTAGTTTTTAAAAATGTTCCTATTTGAACTATTTCATATTATTTTCCATAAAAAGATCTGTTCTCAGCTAAACAATGTGATTCATGGAATAGAGATGGTAACAAAGTTTTATTAGCCTTAGCCTGGTGTCTGTGTGTGTGTACTTTTTATATATATGGATTAATCAGGTTTATTTGTTGATCTCAGTGTCTATGTAGTGATTTGGTCAAATATTGCAATGATCTTTAGATTTCATTGCATTTCATTTATTGGTGGATTGGGAAAGAGTACCCATTAAGGAAAAGCTAAAAGTCAGTGATCTTAGGAACATAAACTATGTTTGTTTTTATAAATTTTCATAGCTTATCCAAATTTATATCCAAACTAAGATCCAGGCATAGTACAGGTAAAATCTGTGATTCTGACTGTTTTGGCAAAATGTACTGAGCTACCGAAGTCAATATTTTAGAATCCAAGTTGCAGGGAACTTTTTCTTAGCATTCACATTAGGTCATTTTCCATAGGCGCCACTACTCATAACCAATACCCATCATTAGAATCCGCTGTCACCACACACCAGATTCCAGTATCTGTGAACATCAGCCTCCTATCTAATTTACTGACACATCCTTTCTTTAGTTCCTGCAGACTTCTGAGTCATCGTTTTTTTCAAGAAGTTAAAAGTGTGCAGTCAACACAAATCTTCAAACTGCGAGTTTGATGTTTAGGTTTCTTTCCTGTGTTTTCTTACAAGTTAGTTTTACCATTAGTGTCCTCATCTATACAGTATGCATAATTTCTTGGTGTTATGACATTGTTTCTTTCTCTAAATAACAACAATATACGAAGGTCCTCACACATATTCTGGTTCACAGCAGATGCTCCATAAACAGATCCTATACCCTTCCTAAAATTCCCCTATGACATGCTATTACAAGTTGCTGCAATTTTCAAAGTATATAGTAGCATTTTAGCAATGATTGTTTTAATCAACTGTGATTATCTATCAAATTAACATAGCTTCAAATGTTGGTTATATGAAAACAATATCCAACATTTATTAAGTGTATGTAATGTGTCAGATACAATTTTAAACACATAAATATTTCTAAATATTAAAGACAGTGCTTTTTATAGGTGTAATAAAATGTTTATAATACATCCCTGTGATTTTCTGATAGTCTTGCATTGATCAAATGAGAACAGATTTGGACATAGGAATAAAAGATGTCATTGACTTCATTTAAAGTTCATTTAAGGAGAAAGAAATTAAATAGTAAATCTTTGAAAGATCTAGACTGGGATATATCAAAAGCATGATTATCATTCAATAGATAATCATTCAGATATATCAGTTTAGAATGTTAATATCCAACTGGTCTATCACCATATTTAGAGCTGCAGTGTTTATTCTTAACAGGTGCCATTGCAGAGAGGCATTATAAATCACATACTCATGCTCTAATAGCCAAGCTCTCATTACTTCAGCCTCTCACTCCTAATAGTCTTTCTCTCTAGGCAATTCTTTGGTCAATGCTTCTTTACACTGAAAATGCTTCACACTCAGCACACCTGTTTCTGCCAGGAGACAGGTGGCCTCCAAAGAGAAACGGACCTAGTTCTTATGACATTTCGACAAACAATGAATCAGGCAAAACTAAACATGTTATAACTCATGAAGCCGTGCTAATGAGGCAGATGTCCTTTGTACAGTTCCTTGAGGTCCCCAAACCAAATACTTATGTGGGGATGATCACTGGACCCTAGTTTTAGTAATTGTTTTCACCTTCATTATTTCCCATTACTCTCCATAAAAATCTATTCTCAACTAAGGAATCAGATGCATAGAACACAAGGTGTTTCATAGCTTTTCCTTTAATAAATTGAATTAAATCCTCATGCCTTCAATAAGGGCAACAGATGATAGAAGTGTAGTGACAGAGTACTCAGCAGTGGTGTGTCCACAGAACCTCACTGTAATCGCCAATTAGCCATTGCTACTTACTCTCCTGCATACTGTATATATCTCTTCCTAAATACCACAGTTTTGGCTTTACTGGCAAGATGATCTATCTTTGAATTATACCCCAGCACACTGCCTTTGAGTTAAATCAGTGTTAAATATGTATCATACAAACTGATCCAGCGCATTCCCACCTGGTGACAATCAAAACAGTATATTTTGAGTATGAGAATATCAAGCTTCTTTTCTTTCACTAGTGTTAGTTTTTGTTATTTTATTCTTACTTTTGTTTTCTGTAGTTCTGTAGGGGCTACATAATTTATGTTACAGTAACACTATGAATTTATCCTAACTATATTATTTAGTTATTATAATATATAATTGCTGATGCAAAAACAAACAAACAAACAAACAAAAATACCTAGTTAGAAAGAGTAATCTAAAGGAGCAATTGAAATGCTTGGTTCTGGCAAGGAGATGTAAGTTTGCTGCCATCTACAGGCTGTCAATAAAGTTCAAGGCCACCTTAACCTCTGTAACATGACATGACCATGGTAGCGCAGGAATCAGGCATTTCCTGGAAATTAAGAGTCTGAGACTTCCCAGGACATGTGTGATCAATATCACTTTGCTTATTTTATCTCTACATAATAGCTGATAGTTCTACTTGATTTGAAAGCTTGAATGGAAGCTTCACTTTTAAAGTTATATTAGAATTAGTTTAATAAAACAATTTTCTGTTAGTTGACAATTAGTATGCCTTTTAAAAGCTAAAATGGAAATAAACTATAGGGGAAGATTTATGTTTGTCATTTGAGAAATATTGGGAAGATACACATAATTTACTCTTTTCTATATTGTCTAGCCTATAATATAATTTTCTCTGTAAAATTATATTTACATTCTCCCCTCGAAACTAGTCATATAGTATCTACACCCACTAAATAAGAGATTATGTAAAAACACTGTTTTTAAATAGCATGATGTATTTATTCATGCAAGTTTTCTTCTTGCCCTAAATATCTATGCTGATGTGAATTCCAGTTTTGAAAAGAGCTCTCACCTACACAGTTCTTTTGTTTTGTTTTTCTTTTTCTTTTTTAATCAATCATCTTTCATCACTTTTCTCCCTCTAGATTTAAGAGCCACTCTGGGACTCTATGTGAAGCTCCCCAGAGGCAATGCCTGCAGAAGAAAAAGCTAGCTTAGTCATGGTCCAGGTATCAGGTCTTCACTGTATTGCTGTGTCTGGAGGAGGCAGTGCTGGTCTCCCTAGAGGCTCAACAGCAATTGTCACCACAGGTGGCTTGCAAAGAGTTCCTAAAGGAAGAAAGCACACTGGCTGCTAATCACTTTGTTCCGCTCATGCCATTAACATATGTTTCCTACTGGTCTCACACAATCCTGTTTCACTGCCTCAGACTGGAAATGCGTATGTTCAAGATGTTTCTCCTAAGCTAGACTGGCAGCCACTGCTCACAGGTAGCAGTGTGGGTCCCTCATGAGCAGACCTAGCCTTAGAAATAATGAGAGATTAATAAAATGCTGAGTGAAGAGACAGAGAAATTAAATACTACAACTTTGAATTGAAATGAAAAAACCCACATTAAAGTCAGGGTTAAAACTAGAAATAGGTGGTTTCTTCTCCCCCAACTTATATGACCGTAGAAAACAAATTCTTACCACTGAAGAGGTTGTAAATGACTGTTATTTGTTTACTCATGATCTTGATGCTGTTTCCTTCAGGCTCACAGAATCTGCCAAATGCCCACACAGCACTACTGATGATGCCCAGCATCTGTATGAGTCATTGCTCTTTTATCATATTTATAAGCACTTTACCATCAATCCACCCCATTTAGTCTACACTGCACGGGAGTGCCAAATTCCACATGCAAATTTAGTCTGTGGTTCTTATTACTAATTCTGTCCTGCATAAGTTTGCCATAAAAAGTTCTTTGCTATCAATAGACCCACACCTAACCCAACTTGGTCCACCGTAATAAAGTATGTGTTGGTAAATCAGAACTTCACCAAACCTTGGATTCTCTGGAAATACACAGGACCTCACACTTTTACATTTATTCTTTGAACTGTGTTAATGTCTATGCAAACAGCTCCTAGTGAGTATGCATAGCTGTTACTGCCACCAGATCAGTTCAAATATTAGTGACTCAGTGAATCTGATGGCCAGGTCTCCTTATACCATTTCCTTTTCCAGGGTCAGCCAAGTACCCTGTCCAAAAGTCTTCTATGGCTTAATCTATGCTAAAGTTACTTTCCTTAGAATTCGTATTGTTTAAGATACTCCAATTTCCAGTTTTCTTTCAACTGTTGAGGTAGAAATATGCAAGCCCTCTACATGTTCACATGTACCATGAGTAGCAGAGGACTCAGGTGAATATCGAGACATTCTTACTAAGACTCTGGCCTCTGTAAAAAGCCCTCTGGTTTGCCGGTTCAGAGTCGTTTCATTATACCTATTTCTGCAGCCACATGGTAGGACCCAGGGTCTTCCTGATTTACAAGGGCATGTTAACCAGAAGCCAATGAATTTCACTTCCCGTTCTGAGATTTCATGTCTTATATCCTGCAGTTAAAGTGTGTGTGTGTGTGTGTGTGTGTCTGTGTTGGGGATAAGGTTGATACCTGTGGGACCATTTTTAAATAAGATTCTGAGAGGTCTTTGTTTTTCATCCTTGAGGTCTGCCTTAAGCTGTATTTCTTAAGGTTTCTCAGTAAGTCCAGGTCGCATCCGACCCCAATTAGCAATGTTTATCATTATAAAACTGTTATATCTTTCTTCCCTTTCAAATTCTTGTTTTATCTTACTTCCCTATACTTCCATCTACTAGCAGCAAATCATCAAATAAACTAGAAGATGTCACCTTTTGCGTGGCTCTGTATGGAGGGTAATTGTGATTCAGAAATCATTTCTAATATTTCAGAATGACTGAATCTATATTAAAATAAAGTGATCCTTATTTCCTGTTACATGAGTTAACATCCTAATGCTGAGTTGATATCGTATCATAGTGAAGAATCTATGTTCATTAAGGAAATTAAGACCATATTTAAAAATCTGTAAATCAGATTAAATACTCTTCTCAGTCTGAACCTATGATAAATCCTATAGACATAGACTTAAAATTTGACAATTTAGACAATTAATCAGACAATAGTCCTGTTAGTTGACACCGAACCTTCTGTGCTGTGTCCATTGATAAAGAATAAAGCCATTATATGCATATTGTCCCACTGTAAGCATTCTGGCTATAGCTCCTATAGAATCTAGGAAAAATAATGCAATAAAAACATGATAAAACTTAATATTTTATAGACTTCTACCATTTCACTCTCACCAGCTGATTTTTCCTGTGCCTACCATGGAACTAATTTCTACAGGATTATGGTCAATGAATCAGAGCTTTTAGCTTAAGAGCTCCATTAACATGTCCTTCATTTAATAAACTGTTGAATGTTCACATTGCAGCATAAAATGCCATTCTCAGTAACTGATTCTCTCTCTCTCTCTCTTTCTCTCTTTCTCTCTCTCTCTGATATGACCTATACAAGTACCATTGACAATATTAATAATTACTGGAATTTACCAAGAATTTAGATTTCTAAGCCATCAGTCAAACCCTACCTCTACTGTTACCACCGTCAATGAGAAAATGAGTATCACCCTTGAGAAATCATAGGAATTTAGCCCAAGGTCATCAAAATGGAAAGTGATGAGAAAAGAAATCAGTTTTCTTGTGGATGAGAGGAATTTAAGTAAAGAGTATTCTTTAATTCCCTTGTTTTCTAGACAATTGAAAAAAGGAACAAAGAATAGGCAGGCCTAAAAATGTAGCTCAGATGTCACTCAGTCTCCCAATCAGATCAACTTGAGCTTCTCAAGTCTGGTTTCATGTTGGTTAAGCCTGCCTTGCTGATGAATGGTTAATGTGATGCAGGGGATTCGTGGAGGTGGGTTCTGAACACTCTTCTTTAATGGTCCTTCTTTCTCTTGCACAGTGATATGTTCTTTGCCTGAGAGTTTTTTCATCTTCACTAAGATGAATTTCTACAAAGATTTATTCCAACTGTTCATAAACTAAGCAACCAGGATGGCCTGAGACCTTTGCTATCCTTCAAGTCTTGCTTGAAGTTCCTTCTAGGCAAACAAAAGAACAGCACACAACAATAGCATCCTCTCTTCTTGTTGTGTTGTATTGTCAGAATAGAAGACAGGACTGAAACTCTGTGACAATTGGTGGTCACCTTCACTTATAAAGAAAATAGCATGTTTAACCTACTTATTTTTCCACATAAGAATCTCCATTGGCATTTATTCAAAATGATGTTCCCCAGGCCATATACTAAACAAGCTTTACTCATAACATCTAAAATGAGATTTTTGCATGTTAAAATATGATTCTGACACAGGTGATAAGAAAACTATCTACAAATCACTGACCTTCAGATTTGCTCATGGGAGAATCTCAGACTTGGTATATGTGTGTGAAGTAAATTTCAGAAGCAGTGATGATGGCAGCATGATTATTAGGGGAGGCTATGTATCAATTCCCAATTAGGTCCTTTGACCCTATGAGCAAGATCCAAGGAGCCTGAAAAACTCTGTTTCTAGGACCTATTGCTTATATTTACAGACAAGTATGCAAGTCACCACTCCTCAAAGAAGCTTTTTTTGCAACAGATGGAGACTATTACAGAGTTCATCAACTGGTCACACACCAAGAAAAAGGGTCTGTGAGATGCACAGCCCTAAGTGATACCTTTACAATGGAACCTCTACACATAAGGCTCCTGGAACATAGTGGAACAGGCGGCAGAGAGAATACTAATGCATCCTTCAACTCTTACCAGCAAAGTTTCCTCATGAAACAGAGTGCAGTGGACACAGAAGGTCACAAATGGCCAAGGTATAGAGCATAAGAGCACAGAGTGTGTGTCCCTGGATAGGACTCCTGTATTAAACCTCATTCATCCATGGCTCAATGACCATTGTGGAAGCAGGGGCAGAAAGATTTTAAGAGCCAGGTTTGGGACATAAACGTAAGAAAACAGTCTCCCAGGCCTCTGGGAACTTGATCATATGAACTTGCAGGAATGGTGACAGTGTGCACAAGACCCATGCAGACTTGATCAGAAAAACAACAAACAGCACAGACCTGGGGAAATATGCAGAAGGCCCCAACCTTACTGGAGGAAGTACTAGAGCTGATCACTGCTAGGAGAGGGAGAGTAGATCTTCTTTAATGTAGTGAATCTAGATAGTCTGACTAGACTTCCATGATTAAACTTGCATTGAGGGAAATCCGGGTACAAAAGCTTCACTCAATAGGGTTTGACATATATAACATAAAGCATGGAATTTGTGGGATTTAGGGGGGTCTATGGGAGAGGAGGAATGGGAGAAGCATTCTAAATATGATTAAGATGTATTATTTGAAATGCACAAAAAGCCAATAAAAATATACATTGAGAAAAAATAAATAATTTGGGATTAGATATATTAGTCAAGATTCCAAGGTAAGAGCTTATAAATTCTTGAAAAGCAATTGCCTATATTATAATTTTACTATGTTCAGTAAAACATGGAAGAGAATATGCATCTATCGGTCACTATGGTAATGTTACTCAACTTTAAATGTTTACAATGTTTTGGCTATATACTGATTTTGTAGTTTTAAACCAGAAAAGCTCAAGAATATAGGTATCATTGTACAAAATGCAAAATATGTGGAGCTGATTTGAGCCCATTCCTCTCCAGTAAGCAAAAAATTTCCTTTCCTTCAATTTGTCAGACAGTCCTCACAAGGCAACATTAGATGTGTCTAATTAGCTTTGGTCACTGAGAAAGGCTATATTAAAAGAAAACTGATACATGCATATGCATCCCTTTACCTGTCACTCTACTTATGAGCCTTTTTCATAGTCCATACTTTCATGCATTGCTCAAGAATGTCTATGTATATGTAGCAAAAATAATCAAAGAACAGAACAAGATATTGAGAGAGAATGAGAGAGATGTGGGAAGAATTAGAGCGAGGGAGAAGAAGGGATAGGAATGATGTAAATATTGTACTCAAAATTTAATTTTTTAAAAAGTTAGTAACATGTTTCCACAAAATGTCAGTGGTTTCATCCAATGCAGGGTTATTCTGTTCTCATAAAATACACCTGTGCGGAGGTCCTGGCATGTGCGGGCTGTCTTCTGTGTGGTGCATTGAGCATGTAGCTTTCTTTACCTTTTTCTTTTCTCTCTTCATCTCCAGAGGTCTGAATGCATGCTGCATCTATGTAGGAGGAGTAGAAATGGGGACACCAACCTCATAACAGCACAGAAATGGTGGTCACCAGGCCATAGTTATCCATACATAAGAACTAAGTAATTAGACTCATCTCAATATAAGACAGACTGAGAAATATTTCTGATCATGTGGTCATTTCAAAACAAAACTGTGGGAACAGAGCACACACTTGATATACAGCTGATTCTGTTGCAATCTCAAGATATCCTTCAGCTGGGTAGTCAATTGTTATCTCAATGATTCAAACCCCATAAGAATAAAGAAACTAGAATAAAATATAAAAATGCAAATTCTAATCATTTTATGACTGAAAAGCTATTTTCATCTTTGAAATAATTTGAATTTACATAGAGGGTCTTGTCCTTTTGGATGACAAGTAATTTTTTCTTTCCCAAACATGATTTCACTTGAATAATAAATAGAGACTAGAGGTTAATGGTTGTGTGTACCTGAGAAATTTTGTTGCCATGACAATATAATTCACATTATTAATAACTTTTATGTGTTTATTCTTTTTCCAAATAAATGAAGTTTAGTAAATTATTTAATCACATTTAAAACACTAAAATTTCAGATATTTTCATTAAGATCATAAACAGTCTTATTTTTACCACTTGAGAAAAGTTAGAAATAACACAAATAAAATTTCTCTGTAGTCAACAAGCACCCACAACTGCAGACTGATATATCAAAAACATAAAATTCAAATGTAATTCACATGTTGTTTTTGATAAGGAAGAGAGTAAAATAAAATTGCAATTATGACTGTGTTTACAACACTGAAGGAGATGCAATTTAACACAGGAAACTCGTAGAAATGCCATTAATTTCATAATTACTGACAATAAATGGTGCCTTCCTATACATGGTTCCTATATATTAAATTGTCCTGTTCTTGTCTTGATTTGTGACTCTAGAATGCTAAAGCAAGTGTAATTCCTATGCTTAACAACACAAGACCACACACACGCACACGCACACGCACGCGCACGCACACGCACACGCACGCACACGCACACGCACACACACACACAATCCTTAGATTCTTGTTTGTGTTGATGCTTCCAAGACATGAAATTATTTTTCTCTATATATTTTATCTTCAGCATCCTTCTACACAGGATATTAAAAATTGTATTTGTTATTTTTTTTTTACTCAAAGCCATAGGAAGCTGGAAAAATACTACATCCCTCACTACGAATAGTCTCTTTCCCATTCTGCTTTTTTTCCTGTATGGGATGTTGGAGAAAACTTATGTGAGAAGATTGCATAGTCAAAGCTTGGAATTCTCACAGTGCTAATATGTAGGATACATAAAAAGTTCTCAAACATATTTGTGATGGAACATTTCTCATAGGACATCCTATACTGTTACATTAATTCTCAGCAGAATATTCTCTGAGATATACTATATCAAACTCTCGCACAGACCTTAAGTTGGATGCGATGCCCAGCAGCTTGGTGTCACATTCTAAAGCAGCTGAACATGAGCCTCGATTTTAAGAATGAGCTAGTCTTTCTTTTATTTTTGACTTCACCACTATATGATTTCTTTATTAAAACATTTGACTATGGCGTATTTCATCTCATATGAAATGCAATGTTTGCTAGGGAGGAGAGCAATAAAAAAAGATCCGTTCTTCCTATGAATCTTTGGGTTTCAACTTGATTTGCTTTTCCTTCACTACAATGAATGTATGGCTGGAGAGCAAAAATAAGTAATTCAAATAGCAATTGTACAAGGTTTTTGCTCTGTAATATTAATCTGTTCCATCAGTAACAGAAAACACATTACATAAAGAATAGAAAAATGACTTCCCAGAAATCTTCTGTTTGAACATCTAATTGTTTTAGATTATTTTCTACTTGTAGGAAAGTTTCAAAAATAATATAGTAGCTGGGCATAGTGGCACACACCTTTAATCTCGGCACTTGGAAGGCAGAGGAAGGAAGATTTTTATGAAATTAAGGCTAGTGTGGTCTGAATAGGCCAGCTGGGAGAACCTATCTCAAAACAAAACACACATGTACAAAAAATAATATAAAGAGTATCTGTAGATCACTGCTCTAAATAAACATAAATTTTATCCATTTTTGGTAATATTATTAGCTGAAGTAAAACATTCACTTGAATTTGAATATTTTTTTCCTAATGTCCTTTCTTTTTGTTCTAAGATTCAGCATCATAGATATAGTTTGAAGCTTTCCTCCAGAATTCATGTCATAACTTAATTGCCATTGTTGAGATTATTGAGCTGTAAGACTGTAAAGGAGTAATTGGTCAGAGGAACAATGCCCAGGTGAACTGACTGGTGTTGTTTGATCCAGCACCATGATTCGTGTGGAAGTGGGCTGTTGATGAAAGGAAAAGCTGTCCGCCTCATTTCTCCTGCTCTCATGTGTTCACTCAACCCTCAGCATTACACAACGAAATGACATAGAATGAAGATACTAGTCAGATGCCAGGCCCATCCTCTTAGATTTCCCAGACAGCAGAACTCTGAACCAAGTGTATCTCTCTTCTTTGGAAACTACCCAGACTACAAGGGGTCAGGTAGAGCTGTGCACAATGAACTGTGACACTCTATAGTCGATAGTAGTCCATCCTTCTGCCCTTGGCTTTCACAGCTTTTTGGAGAAACTGAACAGCTATTTTGTAGAGAACCCCCTTTGCTTGTTTTCCCCTCTCTTTGTTCAGGATTTGATTAAAGTCATATGTTATAGAAAAGATTATCACAGAGGTGATATACCCTTCATAGTGAATTTGGAAAAAAAAAACAGTCAGCACTATTGATGTATATTTTCAAAGATGTGAACCTTAATTACTTGGTGGAAACAGTGTCTTCTGGAACTTTCAAGGTAAAAGTATTCACCTTTCTCTGTGACTACTAAATTAGGGTAAAGACTTTGATCCTATGAACATATCAGTTTTGTAAACTTTGGCCACTCACTTCAATATCCACTCATGACTTTTATGTATGGAAACTATACTCATGATATTCCAATTATGATATTCTAATTTATTTAATTTTGCCCAGAGTTATTTATTTAAAATCACTTGTCAGGGACAGCTGTTGCTTCTCTGTCATTTGTGCATTCAGTTATTAATAGGGTGTGTGTTCATAGTTATTTAGTTCTTTTGTTGCAATATAGTGCTACAGTGATTTATTGTGTTGTTCAGGTTATTTGAAGCAGAATCTTTTAATAAGCACCAATTAAAAACAATTTTGAAATATTTTATAGAGTTTTGCACTTGAAGTGAAATGAGATGGTGGTAAAGTTGTCAATAATATTTTCTGGAATTCTTCCTTCAGTTTTCATTGAATTTCCTGCACCCTACACTGAGAATACTGGCGTTTTGGCTTTGTATCTTTCTGTGCGTGTTCTTAGTCCTGTCAGTCTGTGGAGCCAGAAGAAGGGACCATCACCAACTCATTCTCTCACCAATTGCCACTG
Source organism: Eospalax fontanierii (assembly GCA_035773235.1). Lineage (NCBI taxonomy): Eukaryota > Metazoa > Chordata > Mammalia > Rodentia > Spalacidae > Eospalax > Eospalax fontanierii. The sequence goes on from CM069536.1 coordinate 65,998,971, forward strand.
TTCTCTGTGCATAATGAGCATGTGGTCTAGGTTGTGTTCATTCTTGAATGCTGATATTCTACTAGACTACTAAAATGTCCTCTCTTTTGGGTATAGCTTTTTCAAACAAAGTAAATGGATCTGGTGTAAAAGACAAAGAGTCTTTCCAGTGTCTTCTATTGTCCTTCACAGAGAAGCAGAACATCTTTAAAGCCAGAAATAGGTCTCTTTAGTAAACAAGTAGTCACGTATGTCGAAATATGAACTACAGTGGTTTGCTTGTAACTCAAGTGCATTCCCCTAGGCTTAGTGTGCTGAGAACCTGGCCCTCAGTACAATGATGTGAGAAGAGAATTATTTTCCACAATATTTGAGAGAAAGAAGCTCATACAATCTGAGTCATTGCTGAAGGGATTGACTTACTTCTGCTGAAAACCTAGACATCTCAGTCAGGATAATAATAATGATAATATTAATAATAATAATAAAACAACTTGCCCCTCCTTGTCGTTCTCTTCAGTCCATTCCTGCTCACTCTCCTACTCTCTTGCTCTCCTATGATCATGTGCTCACAGCATTGTAATGATATCCCCAGGATAGACCACCCAGACCTGATTCAATGCCAGTACAATGCCTTTGAACCTACCTAATCAGAATTTTAAAATAAATACAAAAAACTACTTCATAAAGTAGACAGCCTTGAATACATCAGTATAATAACAGAAAACATAATAGTGCAATACATATTTTCATATCAAGCTGAATCTTGAAATCATTAATGCAATCACAAATTTAGCTAATTGTTCAGGAGATTGGTGTTCATTTAAGTTCAGTGAGCAAGATTTTAAATTTTTATTTATAATTTTCAAATAATCATTCATTCCTTTAGATAGTAGAACTATGAAAAATCCACTCACAGTAACTCAGAGTAACACTGTCAGACAAGCAGTTAGACAAGTGGCACCTTCTCTACTACTGCAAGAATAATATACACTAATTCATAATATACATTAATTCTATTCTTACTGTTTTACATATATTCTTTCATACAGTTTTCTCATAGTCCAATGATGGATATGCTTTTATCACATCCGTTTACAGGGGTGTAAACAGAGATAAAAATCATAAGTAAATTGCCCATGGTTATATAATGATGGGTAGTGAGCATATCTTTGAGCTTATGAGTCTGACATCTTTGCCATTGATCACATGGTATACTTAGCTATGATTTTTATGACATGTGAAACCTTGATGAAGCTTCTCTTCTGAGCCAGATTTATAATTTATAAATTGTGACTGATACCTATTTTTCAGTGTACTGAAGGGATTGACTTGCTTCTTATTATGGAATATATACATATATATATATATATATACATATTTTTCATGTAACTTTCACATTGCAGTTACTCAATAAAACAATATACATTTCTGAATCTGTGCAGTTAACCACTAAAAAAAATGCCAAACATCTATCTATATATATATATATATATATATATATATATATATATATTTGTTGCATTTCTTCCTGATTCTTTTTCTTTCTGATTCTTTTGCCTTACCTTTTTCTCTATACACGAGATTGGTAAAAATAACTTCATTATAATGTGAATGGAAAGGGGTAGAAAGAGGAGGAGAACGTGTATTGGGTAAATGTCTACTCTGAATAAACATAGACTCATATAATCAAGATTTTAACAATAAAGTCATTACGAGTTAGCTATAATTATTAGTGTCACATAATAGACAATTCTCCTGAAACACAACATAGCTGATTATCAGAACTGGGCTTTGAACCAGGGAGGTCTGATTCTAAAGAGTTGACTCTGAGATGATTATGGATTACTGGTTATCTGTATCTTTATGAGTGATATTGTTTTGTTAGAGTCCATCATCCCTTCATTTACAGTTCCTGATGGCTTGACCTTCGTGAGGTCCGTGTTAAAAGTTGGAGTCTGGGAGGGGCAGAATTTTGAGAGGAAATATGAAGACAATTCATTTTGATTTTAAGGTTCAAGTCTAACAGTTTAAAATGAATCATTCAGCTGGTCCTTTATCCATGTGTTTAAGATGTGCATTCAGAGTGTGAGGGTACATCTTACCAAGACTTGGGAAATAGGTAAAGCTTCAAGAAGGTAAAGCACCATCTGAGTGTAGACAATGAAATAGAGAATTCAGCCTGTGTTGTAGGCAGGAGCTTCAGTTACCTCAAAGCACCACATATCACTGAATTTCATTTATATTTTAATGAAAGTTACAGTTGGTCCTCAAAGTGGCTGAAGGTAGAACCCTTGGTGTCGAGGAGCTTTTTTTCTGTACCAGAGAGCAGCCAATACAGCGATGCATGCCTGATGAAATACAGAGAAAAAGCGACCACGAGTGCCCAGTCCCAATTGGTACATCTATAATGCCTACATCTAAGACTCAGGAAGCATCCTGGAAGGACCAGGACCCCCTACAGTGAGACAGTGTCAGCTAGATGTATCAGGAATGCTTCAGACATAAAATCTCACCAATATGGTAGCCTAAACAAGACCTACATAACAACACTACCAGTCACCATGCCAGCATAGACAGGGGGATTTCATAAGGCCTACCCTTTAGATGAAAACTGTAGGCAATTGATGGCTACTGAGAGATGGAGAATCAGTTTTCTCCAAAAATGAACCCCCACCCCAAGAGGTTGTGTTGAATCCTATATAGGCTCAGTAGGCTTTATAGACAGATCAATAGATGGATAGATATAGATAGACAGATGGGCAGATAGAATGGACAGCTAGATAGAGAGATCAAGGTATATATGTATAGCATAACTGCACAAGAATAGGTCACAACTGTGGGTGGGAGTTAGAAGGACATGGTAGAAGTTGGAGGGGCTGAGTGAGGGGTGGACATGATGCACAGACAGTACTCATGTGCGAAAGTTTTAATTATGAAAAATATGGAAAAAGGCCTTGGGGAAACTAAGGTGATGGGAGTGGGAAGTTAGAAAAGGAAGAAAGAATGCTAGAGAAGCAGACCAGCTGCAGCAGGTTGTGAAAGTCTGTGCAGCACAATGGGAGAGTTTCCATTTGATGAACAAAAGATAAGCTTCTATTTGATGACTAAAAAGATGCGGCAGAATCAAGTCTGACTTGGTTCCGCGCGAGCGTGTTTTCTCTTGGGTACAGCTGTCCTGGCCCCCTTGTCTTAGCAGTCTTTGCAGGATGTTGGTGACCAATCTGCATGGCAAATCCTATGCTCATATCAGTTCTAGGATCCTTTCCAGCTCAAACACAGTATCTATTTTCATAATTGCTCCACTCATGGCCTTAGTAGTGTAAGTGGCTGGAAACATGGGGAAATAAAAAGCTTAACTAGATCCCAAACAAAGATGCCAGAAACTTTGGAGATAATTGGTAGCATCCATCATGGAATATTAGTGTTTACTGCTCCAGAGGTTGGGACGCTGCTACTATCGCATAGACTTGAACACCTCAGAGCTGCCCAAGATTTATCCCTTGCATTTCTGCAAATTGCTACCCTAAGGTCTATAGAGATCAGCTTTCATAACTGCAAGCCACTCTATCAGGGCTATTTGGCCCATGGTACTTTCATTCTTGGGGCAAGATGCTTTGTTTAGCCCTCAGGGTTCTCAAGAGAAGGAAAGATGAAATTTCTCTGGGTTTGGATGCCTCACATGCTAATTGGAAAGGACAGAAAAATGTTCAATATATATATATATATATATATATATATATATATGAAAATGAAGCTATATCCATTGTTTTCACTAACAATATTAGGAATATATGATGACCAAATATCTGTTTTCCAAAAAACAAATATATTCAGTGAATTAATTCATAAAGTACTTAAAGTGACACACATGCACAAGCTCACACACACACAGGGGGAACAAGGGAGGGGAGGGGAGAGGAGGGGAGTGTAGGGGAGGCGAGTGGAAAGGAGAGGAGAGACAGAAATTTGGACCAAATATGAAATGTAAGTTTCTCTTTCTGAGGAAAATAACTGAAATGCACCCCATACCTGCAGCTGTCAGACTGGATGCTGTCTCCCCAAGGTCCGGCGCAAGTAGGCAACTGTGAAATCAAAATGCCTGTGAGCCTTCCTCAGCTCCATTTCCTTTCTGCTCGTTTCATGAAAAGAATCTGCCAGAAAGTGAGAAAATATTAGAGGATGCCAAGAAAAATTTCTTCCTATGCAATTCCTGTGAATTTGAGAGCAATCATTTTAGGTGGCCTCCCTCTTTGGGACACCAGATTCACAGTGTGGAGGTCAAAGGTGATTTTATATATGCAATCAGTTCAGCACATCCAGGCTGGCCTGGTGTAGCTATTAGGATTACTCTTGGGGGAGGAAGCACAGGGACTCTGATATCACATCTCCAGTTTCACTTCACAAGGCACATTAAAATCCTTTCTGGTTATTCTACTATTTCCTTAACTCTTGTTACTTTTTGTTTTTATTTCACAGTTTTCCCTTTAGTCCTGTGTATGACTTTCTGTCTTGTGAGTGATATAAACCTGGACCTACAAATTAATTCTGCCATTCAGTGCAATCATTGTTTTATTTCTCTATGTCTTATTATGGGGTCCTTTTTATTTGTCCCTAATTTCTCCTCCTTTTGTTACTTTTGCAGCCCTTTGTTAAGATACCAAATGTCTCACAAATTCATTGTTGGGGTTGCTAATTATCCTAGTTGTATGCTAGAAACGTAATGTGAACACACAAGCTTACTCCTGGCAATTGCAAAGGGAAAAGCAAACTTCCATGTGCTTTGCTTGACATTATCTTGCTCTTTTCCAATGGACTCTGATAAAATGGATATACAGTAATATGTATATACATATTTTAACCTGTACCAAAGTATTTCTTGTGTAAATGACACAAATATATTGTGCAAACTGCCATGACCTGAACCCCCATTTTGCTTTCTGTGTAGAGTGGACTACCTCAAATCCAAACTTAAGGACATTCACCTGAACTTGACAAGTCTATTCACATTTTAGCTATTTTATTCATTTTAAAGTTTAGACGTTTCTACCGCATATCATGATTATATTCTTCCCATTCCCTCCTCTCATCTGCTTCCGATCTGACTGAACCCCGTTTCCTCTCCTGCTCGTCCCCTCCTGCTTTCATGCCTTTTTTGTCATGATTTTGCCTCAGGTTCTAGAAGAAATCACATGACTCTTATCGTGACAAAAGGAAGATAATTTTCAGGGCTGGCAAGATGCCTCACATGTGTGCTGCCTCCCCTGCCCACCTAAGTTCAATCCTCAGAGACAACGTGATAGAAGGAGAGAATCAATTCTGCTTGCTGTCCTCTGAGATCCACGTGTGCACTGATACATGCAGGCACACACACACACACACGCACACGTGCACACACGCACAAAAAAATCAATGTAAAAATTCAAATATTCAACATTTCTGCCAAATCTCAATGATCTTTTATTATCCTTTCATTAATAGAAAGTTTCTTATTTACTTCTTTCTCCCCATGGAAAATCTATAAGGTATTGCCAAATTTCCTTACTTTTATGTTGATTTCCTTCACATAACATGAATCTGAGGCCGGATTTCTCAAAGAACATGGGAGATGTACATAAGTATTGAACATTATCATTTCCATTTCTTTCTCATCATCTCCATTGCGAGCCGTGAGTATCGCCTCACCATCTTAAATCTTCACTCACATTTAAGCTCTGAGAAGTCTTTAAAGACACGTTTTCCTCTTTGCAGCTGATTCCTGAATCTGGAAGTTCAGTAACATCAGCTTAGAAACCTGCTTACTAAATTTGATTTCTGCACTTACAATCTTCCATTTTGTCTTTATCTTTTATTTTATTATTAGGAATCTTCCCATCTCAACCTTTCATAGGAAGAAAATAACTTTTCTGGTGATTCATCAGGTTCAGGTTACACTCATCAAGATTTCCTCTACCAATATCCATTGTTTTAACTAATACATACGTCCTCTCCCCATTTCTCCTTTCCTTTGCCTTAATCTGTGCCTACTCCATTCTCCAAGGCACTATCAAACTCCTTTGCTTAAAATCAATAATTATAACTAATTATAATTGAGGGTTACATGTTAGACTTGTTGAAAAAAATTAGGCTGTTTGCAAAAACTAGCAAGAAATCTGTGCTGAAACTCATCTGACTTTGGTTACCGTAGGAAGATTTATTTGTCTATCATGTTTCTATTTCTTCTTTGACCATTCCTTCATGAGACAGGTATTAGTAGAATTCTGTATTACATAAGAGAATCTCTACTTTCTAGACAAAAATAGGCCATAATTGTCAGTCTTCTTGTAAAATGCATGAGGCCATGTGACTGAATTCTAGCACTAGAATGTAAGAAGAAGCTTTGTAAGCCACTTTTAGAATTGCTTATAAAAACTACAAGTAAATTTAACTTTTATATTTAACAGAGAACAAAGACTTCTCTTATGACATAGAAGAGGATTCATTAGCCAGGATTTTGTTGCTATATTTATGTACCCATGAAAGTTAACTTTATAAAAAAGTTTAATTTGGCTTATAGTTTTGGAGGTTTCCATTACAATGGACCCACTGACTTTACTTCTGGTAATTGTGTCTCACTGTAACCCAGAGAGCCATAAGGCAAGAGGGAAGTAACAGATGCATGTGCATACTTGGGTTAGTGAGGCATTTCTCCCACTCTTTATAAGAATATCAGTATTCAGTTATAGAACTCTCCCTCTATGGTCTTGTACAACCATTTCTCAAAAACCCACCTCTGAATATCTCAATCAGATTAAGTTTCCATTTTCTTAATATCTTTAAATTATGACTTTGGAGATTAAGAGCCCATATGATCTTAGGGAAGAAAAGAACATTAAACTATAGGTTATAGTGTTGCCATAAAAAGAAGAAGAGAAGATACATCTCTATGTGATGCTGTCAGTGAGGTCTCTCTATTGGTCTTCATTGGATTATGTCTTGAATAGCTTTTCCACTTAAATGTATTAAGGAAATTCATGGTCATGCCTAGTGCTTTACTAGTGTTGATGATCAAATAGATTCAGGGGATACATTATCTTCAAAGTGCTAGTAATTTTTAGGGGGGAACGAACTTTCAGAAAAGAAAAAAAATACATAGACTAACCCTAATTTTCTAAATTTGCTTTAATATTGTTATAGCTTAAATATAAAATGTTCTCCAAGACACTCATGTGCCAAAATCATGGTCTCAACCTAGTGGGCACAATCACTGAGAAGTAAGTGGACCGTGAAAATTCTGTATGATTTCTTTGATGGAGGCAGATGTCTGAGGGCATTGTTTGGTGACTTGAGGTAAGGCCTGGTTAGATGGTATAGATTCCTGGAGCTATGTTTTTCAGACTGTGGTTGGGAATGGGAGGTTAGACCTAGTTAGATGGTATAGTTCACCAAAACTGTATCTTTTGAAGGGCATTTTTTTATAGCTTCTGATTCAATGTTCCCTTTTACAATCATCAAGGAACAATAGAGCCAGCAAGCGATGAACTAAAATCTCTAAAACTGTGAGTCAAAATAAATCTTTGAGGTACACGTATTTGAGCTACAGATGGGATGTATTACTATTACTGCTTGTCTATACAGTGTAAAATGTTAAACTGACGTTGAAATTGCTGCTTGCCTTCCCTTGAATGTAAAGCGCTTTATTCTTACCACTGCCGCAGCAACAGCAAGTCCTGTTCCTGGGCCATCCTTGGCCCAATTTCTACCTAATCAGTGTATCTGGCTCTCTAACTTTGAATCCTGGGTCTTTGGTGTTCTGACTTGGTAACTCTGAAAGAATTATTTAGACCCACCATGTCCGTTCTCATTTTCTCTGAATTTGGAATAATAATGTCTGCCTGAGTGGGTGATAGTGAAGTTTAATAAGATAATGTTCTTCCAAGTGGAAAGTACACAGTTGACAATAAATGGAGCTATATTTCCTTGTAATAATAGATAGTTCATGTAGGTAGGACTAAATGAGATTGACAAAGTACACAATGACCCTGTGGCTGTGCTAGCCATTATTAAAAGTGTTCTCTTGGTGCTGAAGTATCCTTCTGTAATTACATCTACCAATACTCCCCTGCTATAACTCCAGAATAAACAAATATAAAACTAATATGAAACTTCAGAATAATATCTTTCAGTGATTCTGAAAACCATTCAACATAGGTTACAAGGCTTTTGGTGATGTGGCACAAGATTTATTGACTGCTAATATACTGATTCTCCTTATTGACATAACCCTGTGGTCTAATAGGCTAATCACTTAAACTAAACCCTTCTATATTTCTTTCAAGATATTATATAAGTAATTATATTGTGTGTATTATAAAAAAGAAGAAGTTTAAGGCTCAGGAAATGGCTAAGTTGTTAAAGACTTTATGGGGCAAGCACAAGTATCTGAGTTCAGATCCCTGGCACCCTTAAGGCAGAGGGAGGCAGATCTCTCTGAGATTGAGACCAACCTAGTCTACATACATAGCAAGTTCCAGGTCATATGTATTAGGTATCCCTCTTTCTAAAAATACCTTAACAAACAAAAAGAAAAATCCAAGTACAAAGGTGTGTCTATAAGCCAAGTCCTATGTCATTGGGGTGGGGGAGGAGTAACAATAAGAGAGAGGACTCTGAAGTCAATCCGTCTAATTGAGTGAACAAGCAACAGGTTTAGCAAGAGACTCTGTCTCAAAAAAGTAGAGAGGGGCTGAAGACATGGTTCAGCAGTTAATGGCACTGTGGCTCTTGCCAAAGACCTGAATTTTGTACCTAGCACCCACATGGCAGTTTAACCACCCCAAACTCCATGTTTAGGTGATCAGCCACGCTCTTCTGGTCTCCACAGGCATCACATGCACACAGGCAGACAAACTATTCATACAACAAACAAGACCCTTTCTCAGCAAAATGGTGTTGCTACCCTGACTGTGTTCCCTATATTGGCATATAGAAGAAGGACTCATTCCCATCCTCTGTTTACTGCATATTTAATAATTAACCTTCTAGAGAATCCTTTTAAGTCAAAGATCCCAGATGACTTCTCTACAAAACTAGCAACTATTTTCGACTCTGCATACTATAACCTCTGCTACAATTTCTCCCTGTAATTAAATCATGAGAGAGTAAATTTCATGTTTTGTGCATAACAAAATAATAACATATCTGTGATGGGTCAGGTTTGGTTCGTAGACTAATTTAACCTCCTTTAGTCCATTTTCTAAATGAAGCATTCTTACGCTAAGAAAAAAGGCACAAGTATTCTTTTCTGTAGGTTGTCATTATCAACCTCCAAATTGATTTCATCATCATCACCTTCAGAGATGCTGAAAAGCAATTCCTTTCACTCTCTTCTATCACACTCTCGCTTATTGCAGGCAATGGATATCATTCGTGTTAGTATAATCTGCAGATATTCAAGGACCAATTGCTGAGTACTCACAAGGTATCTGACAGGCAAAACGGGAAACTGACAGATACCTGTTGTTTCTACATCCAGGATCTTAGACTTGGAACTTCTGCTCAGTTTGTTCTTGGGCATAGTATGAAACTATGATGATAAGAATATGTGTGCGTGTGTGTGTGTATGTGGTGTGTGTGTGTGCACGCATGTGTGTGTGTTTACATTGAATTGGGAATGACAGTTTTGTTTTCTTAAGTCTTGGCAGTTATAAGAAAGAGTTATTTGGGGAGAATTCCCAGTGTCCTGTGAATATGCTCTGTGTGCAGCAGCAGGGAGTTTTGCTACCTTCCAGCCCAAGGCACATGTGCCTAGTTGAAAGGTTTCAAATGGAACACTCAAAAAGTTGCAAACTATGTTCCCAGAGTTGCAGAGGCTCAGAAGTCACAAGAAGATCTTATGAGAAATCAAAGCTATGGCTTAGATAGGACTCTGCTTCCAACTTGAAAATGAAAGATGAAAGAAAGTATGGATTCCAGTTAGGGGCAATGGGGATGGACCAGGGGAGAAGGGAGTATAAAGATGATTAAGATTGATTGAGATATTCTGTGTGAAATACACATGATTTAATTTTAAAAAGAAAATGAAAGACACGCAGATTCACAGTTTGGGGGTGCAGGATGAATGCTTCGTTTCTATGGTCCAGACTCCCCTTCTTCCTAAATGTCAAAAGAAATGTCATATTGATTTTTGGTCACTTGAGATCAGAAGTGCACAACCTTCTCGAGGAACCCAATGTGGAGGGACCATCAGATCGTGTCTACAAACTACCCAAGATGAAGAAGACACAGTAGAAAGGCCGCACACCACATAGTGAAAAGGCTGAGACACAGAACAGAAGGGTATTTTCGGAAACTGAAGAAGACTCTAAGAAACTAGTCTTAGAGAAAGAATGATTGATTGTTAATCTTCATTGTCAACATAACTGGAATTAAAATCCACCTAAGAGAAAAACAGCAGGGCATATCTGTGAAAACATATCCAGAGAGGTTTAACCGAGAAGGGAAGACGTATCCTGAATGAGATTGGTGCCATGCTATGGGCTGGAGCCCTGGACTTAATTTAAAAGGGCAAAGGAGAATGGGCACTGCATACTGGCATCCAGCTCTCTGATTTTGCTTCCTGATTGCAGATACACTGTGACCAGCCACCACATAATCTTTCCATTACAGATTATATCTTCAAACTATGAGGCAAAGTAAACTATTTTCTTTAAGTTACTTTTGTCAAAGAAACTGAATTTGCACACTCTCCCATTCTCTGGACAGAAACATATACACATAAAGCAGAAAATCAGGCCTCCTAAGGAAAGGAAAAGAGCAGGAAAATTATGCAGATCCACGCAACATCTTCTGATTCAAATTAAATATCATCTGAATTGGAGATAGAAATATGAAACTGGATGTCACATTCAAACTTTACTCTCTACTGAACACACTGCAGTCTGAGACTCTAAAATGATTTTCCATGTCAATAAGACCTAAGACTGAAAAGAGAAAGTTACAGGGTCTTTGGAAGCATTACTCTGTAGCAAGAAAAGGTTTCAAAGCTGAACTCTAAATAAAGTTGTAAAGAAACTGAGAGACATATTTAAAAACTGGGTTTAGGGACTGGAGAGATGGCTCAGCAGTTAAGACACTGGCGACTCTTGCAAAGGACCTAGGTTGGTTCTCAGCTTCCACATGGTGGCTAATAACCATCTGAAACTCCAGTTCTAGGGGATCCAGTTCCCTCTTCTGACCCTCGCAGGCATTGCATGATATGGGTGCACTCATACACATACAAAATGCTAATATATAAAATATAAAAATAAACAAAAATTGTGTTCAGATCTCTTGTCACACTGCACTATTGCACATTTCTTCATAGACACTTGTCAAGTATATTAGTTTCTGCAGCAGGTGTTAATAAATGGTTTGAACATCTATTTTCAAACCAATAGATATGCTAGCACAAGAATAAAGAAATGTATATTAACTTTACTTTCAATCAGTTTTAATGGTGTCTCAGAGAGATTATTTCAGTAAAACATGCAATGAAAAGTAATTGTCTCCCTCTAGTCTTTAAACTCTTTGAAACTCAGAAACTTGTATTTCTCTAACTCCAACTTGTACCCTTACTAATACAATGTAATAAATAGTAAAAAAATACTTGATAATTGACAAATAAATGCTATGTCTTGCAAGTTACTTTAAAATTGTTTAAAATATAACGGAGTAGAGATTCTGGGGTTACAGACCAGTTCCTTTGAGACAGATGTTTAATTTTAATAACATGATTTTTATTTCTAACATAGATAGTGGACCAAAGGAACCTTGGTAGTTTTGCATGATAAAAGCTCATGTTATTTGTGATTTTCACAAAATTGACTTTTTAACAAAGAAAATTAGAGAGGAAAATAAAGCCCCTAAAATAATTTTTCTGCTTTGCCTTTAAAGAGAAAGAGGGTCACTATACAATGCTTTTCATTATAGAATTTCCATTTGTCAGATCAGAATATTTATTATCTTTTCGTGAGTTTTTATATTAAGTTATTGAAAATAGCTGAAATTCTTAAGCACGTGGAGATTACTGTTGATTTTTGCATTCTGATGAGTGTCCATAATGACTTCCAAGTTCAAATGGTTTTGCAAGTTTGATGTTACACATACAAAAATGTCAATGTCAAGGGTCTTTGTGAGGTTCCTTGTTTGAGGCTGCTGTTAATTAGATAAAGGCTGGTGGAAATCTGGCCCCACATCGTATTGCTCTTTGCAAGCACAACACAAGAACTCCTAGAATTTAACTCAATTCATCATCTCAGAAAAGGTCCTGGGAAGGAAAAAAGTCATTGTGAAAAAATGAATCTAGTAAAGAGCAAAAGAAAAACAATCCTCCCCGAACACCTCTGTGGGAGACAGGGTGAAGTGTGTGAGCACTGGCCTGACTGCTCCTCCACGGAAGGGGGGACCAGCAGAAGATAAACACACCCACTTAGATGCAGCTGGAAAAATGAAATCAGGTTGAAAAGGACTGACTCCAAAGAAAATAGGCTTTTAAAATTTCTCTAGGGAATCTCTCCTGTACTCAGCACTGTATTTCATCTATCAGCCTCTCTCTCAATTAACAGATGCTGGGCACAGGGCAGCAAGAAAAACACCTCTTTTTTTCTGCCTGACAGACAAAGTGGTGTGGACTTCTTCAGATCCTAGTTGACCCAGGCCATGGACACTGGTTACTTTCCTGTAAAAGAATAAGTTTAGTCATTGGGATAGGACTTTCTTATTAAACAGCAATGCATTCTCAACTGACCTTTCCTTTGGTGCTGATGAACGATTTAGGGATCTGCATCATCATACATCATGATGATTCTAAGGGGGTAACCATACATTTTGCAATTATACTTTAAGCATATACTTTTGTTTATAAAATATGTGCATACATAATAATACTAATACTTATCAGGTAGATTATATGTTCTATGCACAGATGTAGAGACTTTTCAGTAGCTTCTATTCTAGCAACAAATATAGTATAGAAATTTTAACTTAACATGTTTTATGAGGAAAAAGAGATAAAGGAGATTTAGTAAACACCAAATTCGTAAAGCTAGTAAATGTTAGAGCTAGCATTTGAACTAGAGTTTTGGCTCCAGAATTTAATTTGCTCTCTACATTTAATAAAATTTCATACTCAATGCTAGGACTTTATGTATCAGTGTAAGGTTTAGAGAACTAAAGGTTAGGTACACGACTGCAAATGCAACTCTTTATTGATCTGAGTGTGAATTAAAGCAAGTGGCACAATTTAATACCCCTATCTGCCCATGACAAGTGTATATTTTATATTTTTATCTAAGTCCATTTATTTCCCACAGATAAATGTGAACATAATTCCTCAGGACTTCTCTTACATAGGATTCGGGAGCTGTCTCTAGAAAGTCAGTGCTACTAAATCCCACCAGAAATGGGTTAAGAACAGAATATCTCAATTTTCTCTTTAACACTTTAGGAACAATAGAAATATAACATAGCCAAATGACTGTGGTCAGTGGTGGGACAAGCGATGATCAGTTGGGATCAATAAGGAGTATAAGTGCAAGTCTTCCATCCTTGCAATACCTGGTGGCAGGAAATGTGTTGCTTTGACATGCATCTGCTGCTGTCACTGTGTCTCTTTTGGAACTCAGAAATCATGAGAAAAAGGGTCTACTTCTTGATTATGCCACACTGACTCCCTCCCCCGACCAATAACATCCCTCCTTTTTTATTAAGGTACTTTATCTAAAATTTATGTGCACTGACAGTAATGACAAAGTATGTCCATAATACCAAATGGCTGGGTTAAGAGCATCAGCAATTCTCATGATTACCAGGCCAGGATGCAAAGCTTGGGTCAACAAATAAAGCTACTCAATCATTTTCTGTTAAGTTTTCTTCTGAGAGAGAGTCATGAAGATTAGTGTCTTTTATTGCTCACTGAATTTACTTAGAACTATTTCAATCTTGAGATGGGTTCTATTAATCATAAGGCTCAAAAAGGTTAGGGAGAAATGGCAATCTGGAAAGACTTCCTCCCAAGTGAATTACTGAATCCCATGCAATTGGACCTATATGCTCAACTATCCTTGTTTTTCTTTATATTGACTGTGTTAGTCAGCTTTCCATTGTTAGAGTAAAATACCTGAGATAAGCAGCATACATAGAAGGATGATTTGGTTTTGTTACATTTTTATAAATTTTAGACCATATTGAATAGTTCTGAAGCACAATAGCCCCAACCTGAGGGCTAAGACTTTAACACGTGGACCTCTCGGGGAGAGTACAAATTCAAGTTAAAGCCCCAGGACAACAGAACAAAGTGTCACTTTGTCTAAGGGTATATGAGCCATATTTTGATTGCAATCTTCTCTAAGATCGCAAGTACCTAATTTTCAGAATAATAATGGTTGAAGGAAATGAGCAGAGTTTTCAAAGTCTGTTTCTGAGCTAATATCAGCTATGGCTAGAGGATAATCTCTTTAGGATACATGTCTAGGTGAACATAGAACTCTGTGACTAAACTCTTTAACCATGCTCAGGCTTGATAGAAAGCAAACCTTCATAATGAATGTGTTGGCTTTTCTTGATATTCTTAACACTATAAGAAGATTTCAAACTACAGATTGTAACATACTAACTACCTCAATTATTCCGTCTCTTCCTCCCTTTTCTGAGCTCTGGTGTTTGGCTTGCCTGTTTCAGTGAACACATAGAATCATAGACTAGAATAGAGCCTGGTAATTTGCCTATCATTTCTTCACAGTAACATAAGACCCATATAAGACGTATAACCTATACTCTATGCCTAAGTAGCTGATCAAGGTAAGGTTCCAGTTCTTCAGAATCTGCATGCAAGGCTTTCCTACACATGGAACATTGTTCAACCCATTATACTGATTCAATTACTCATGATTATGTGAGTTTACATGGACATCAATGAATTACCCAGTTGTTAGCATCCTTCAGAGACTTTCTTTAGCTGAAGACAATGCCACTACCACAAGAATACTAAAGGGCTGCTGGAAAATGCCATGTGTGGAGTCAGATGAGTCCGTCCATTTAATCTACTTATGTTACTCATCAGCCTTACATCCTACTTTCTGTATATCACATTCTTACTATGTAAAGTCAGGAGATTTACATTGGATAATTTACAGAAAAACAAAAACCATTTTTGTACTCTTGGCTGTAATACTGTTACTTAAAATTTACTTACAATAATTTGGTTTCAAATTCAGGGTGTGTCTTTTCAATAACTTACATAACCTATGATAACCTCAGGTTCTAAAACTGAAATAATACTGGATAATACTTTGTCAATGATGTTTTAAAAATATGTGATACAGTTTGAGTAGATTGCATGTTATAATAATCTCTATTTTGGATCTCTGGAGTTTCTCATCCAACACTTAGAGGTTTGGAAGTTGTGCTCATTCTTACAACAAGAAAAAAATACCTGAACAAAGCAGAAAAATAAATCAGTACTTATTCTTATTTTCTTAAATTTATCAGAGAACTGGTGTTATACAACAAGCTTTCTACGTGAAAAGACAAATCTGAATACCAAAACAAGAAGCTATAGAAAAACACAATTTGGACATATTAAGAGTCAAATCAGTGGATAATATCCAAAAACTTGGTAAAGACTTGCTGAATGTTCAGTGTAAAGATCAGACTTGATACCCCTGAGGGTCTCAGTCCTAAGGGGAAACCCAACTCCTGTAAGTTTGCCTGCAGAGACCCTGATATAGTCTCACCATGAAGAAAATGTTCTTGCATTTCCCATAGGGATAAAGGAAAAATAATCACTATGAAATATTTAGCACTCTGTGCTTCTAGACAAGCCCTACCTCGAAGGGAAACTGCTTTAGCAGGGTCTAACTAACCAGCTTATACGTAAAGCAATATCCAACTCCAGCTCTCTTTAATCTTCTGTGTAGAGAGAAGGAAAAATGTAACTCTACCTTCTTGTACCCGTCTACATGGTTCAAGGAGATGACCAACTCAGGTGTTCTCCACACTTAAACCTAACCACAGAACTGCGGAATGCTGTAATGTCTCACCAGTACAATATAAGTGTGTGTACTAACAAATATTACAATTCTCAGACTTCATTTAATACTTGGGAAAGTATTAAAACAAAAAAAGAGACAAAACAAGAACACTAGAAGCAATTTTAGCCTCTGATTACACAGCTGCTGAAAATAGAATATATCCTCATTCTAAGCCATATAAACACAAAATCTAATATAAATGTTAACACCAAATTTCTATTTCAGGTTTAAGCTTAAAAGGTGCTCTTTCTCACTACCTACCTGCAGTGAGTTTACTAATATACTGAGTATGTAAATAGATCTCACATGATAAGGCATTTGAAAAAACAATTAGAAAATATTTGGTCTGATAATACCGAAGACAGGCTGATATATTTAGAAGAGAAGAGACTCCTTTCCAAAATGACGTGAATTGTTTCCTGTGCTTTCTATTCACGCAACCCTGATATTTTAGCTCATCTCAGTCCTCTAGCAATGGAAACAGGTCACTATACCCAGAAACAGTTTTAATCATGAACCAAGCAAAATCAATCTTCCCTACTTTTAAAACAAAAGAAAGAAGGATACACTCAAATATAAGACACTCGGGGTTGAAAGTAAAAGCAGCTATTGTATCTACAACAAAAATATTCCAGTGAGTACTGAGACCATCAGAAACTAGCAAGAGGCCAGGAAGGGCTGTTTCCTAGGACATCTACAGAGAACATGATTCTCTTGATGACTTGACTTTGGGATTGTAGAATCCAGCATTGGAAGAAAATAAATTTCTCCTGCTTCAGGTTATAGGATATGTCATACTATGTTACTATCTTTTATCTGGAATTTCTCAAATGTAAAATGAATTTTCCAGAACAGGAAGCATGAACTCAAAGGGTGTCTGAAAGAACATGAGAATCTTCATTCATACACATTTATTTACTTTGTCCAATAAATAATTATTGGATGCTGTAGGAAAGATTTGTGGAAATTGTATTTATAACATGAATTTAGAGAATGACATGGAAGTAGAATAAATTTTAAACTTGAGGAGGTTTTTCATAGAATATTCATAGGATTATCTAATTGCCCTTTGATGTTAGCACAGGTAGAGAGAGAAAGGCATTTTTGGAAACTGAGGTCAGAAAATAAAGACTCATCTTATGTGCAATAATAAAAGGAAAAAAATTCTACTGCTATGGTGACCCAGTCTGGAGAACATTTTTAACATTATATGTTCTTTTTCCTAAAGTTTTGTACATGAGTATTGAATTTGCATTCGGCTCCTTCTATGCCTCCTACTTCCTCACAATTTCTTGTCTTCTTCTTTTATTATTATTGTTACATATACACACTTTTACAAATATACATAAATATATAATGCACTATGTGCATTTAGTGGTGCCTGTGTCTACCAGTGCTTAGGCTTGCCTACTTGGGATTAGATAACCTCTCAGGGAGATAGTTCCTGAAATAAAATTGATTCTCTCTACCCCAGCAGCTGTTGATTTCCTACAGTTCTTCATCTTGGGGTAGGCCCCATGAAATTTCAGCCAGCCATGTTGGCATGTCAGATGGCTTTGTCATTATGCAGATATCCTTAGATTAAAACAGTGGGGATTTCATTGAGATATCTTTCCTGACATATATAGAACGCATTATTTACCAGCAGGTGTCTTGGTCCTCTGACTCTAACAGTCTCTTCACCCCTCTTCTGTGATGTTCCCTGAGCCTTAAGTGTAGAAATTGCATTGTAGGTGTATGACCTATGTCTTTGCACCTCATAAACAATTATTCTCTGTGTTTTGACTGTTAGGGAACTTTGTAATAGTCTTCATAGATGGCAAAAAAGAGGGTTATTTTTTTGATGAGTGGTAATAGGTAGACTTGTTGATAAATACAAGTACACATCATTGAAGAAGAACTAACTTCTGTCTCTTTCCTAGACCAACATAATTTCTTATTAAAAACATTATTCTAAATAATAATTTAAAAAAACCTTAGACCTTAAGTAATGTAAAGGAATCAAAATAAACTGTGCTTCCAATGGAATTTTAGAAGGAATTATACAAATGAACAACTAACTCTGTCCTTCCAGTAGTCCTAGAAGAGATACCATGTTGGATGTTTGCTATATGTAGAAGACACAAAAACTAATTCCAATCAATTGAATGGTCTATCAGCCACTGTGCTGCCCATGTGGCTTAAAATGAGTCACTGACATTGAGTAAGAACCCAACAACCTTCTCTAAATAACTGTAAGAGCAAGGTAGCACTCACCTAGCATGTAAAAGTCTTATGTTCAGTCTCCAGCAATGTCAGCTCACTGCAACAGACTTTCAGATCCATGTTCTTAGGGGTGCCATTAACAGTGCATCTGTTTCCAGCCTCATCTCCTCCAAGTGAAGACTTAATGAGAGCATAATACTCCTTCCTATAGGCATAAGCAAGCAGTTGTCATCTAACACTGATCTCGTCTTGGCTTTGACAACAATCCCTGATATTTCTTTTGCGTTTAACATTACATTTGACCAATTCCAGGAATTTGGGGAGGATTTGAAAAAAGTCAACCTATTATCAGTCTACAGATATCATTTGGTAGTAGTGATCTTTGGCACAGTTGCTATGCTTATATGCCCAAGAGATGTAT
Source organism: Eospalax fontanierii (assembly GCA_035773235.1). NCBI lineage: Eukaryota > Metazoa > Chordata > Mammalia > Rodentia > Spalacidae > Eospalax > Eospalax fontanierii. The sequence goes on from CM069536.1 coordinate 66,017,625, forward strand.
GCATGTATCCCGTGTCTGTCTGTGCATGCAGTTTTCTCTCTGTCTGCTATGAGGGATGGACTTGCAAGTGTGATTTACAGCCAACTAACCAATGACTTAAGTGGGGAGGTTTAGCGGAAACACAGGGAAGGCTGGGAAGGAGAGAGGCGGGTGCAGTGTCAGGTCTCCATCTTGGGTGCATGTTCCAGAGTTCCGGAGGGGACTTGTGATCAAAATGCAGGCTCCACCATACGAAATCTCCATCCCTCTCCCCCTGGGGATGAATCTCTTGTAAGTAACACGGAATAAACTAATTTCTCTAAAGAACCTTCTCTATCTGTTCAGCCAGTTCAAACCTGGAGGCGGGGTGAGGCTAAACGCCGGGCCTCACCATGAGAGAATTCATGATACAGTGTGTGTGTATGGGCACAATGCACAGGTGCATCTGTATGCGACTGCATGTGAAAGCCAGAGTTCAGTGCCTGTGTGGCAGAAGTTGCCCATCTTGTTTTCTTAGACACGGATCCCTACTGGGAGCTAGGGTTTGCTGACTAGGTCAGACAAAGTGGTCACTGAGCCTCTCTTCACTTCACCCAGGGTTGAGACTACAGCTGTGCATCACCATCCATGTTACTTTGCTGTTTTTTTTTTTTGTTTGTTTGTTTGTTTTTAACAAGCAGGATTTTGAGGATCGAGCTCAGGCCTTAATACTTGTTCTGCCAACATTTCACAGACTCAGCTGTATCCCTCCAGCCAGCACCAGAGATTTCTACATGAAAATAAGTAGTCCAGGTAAATGAGCTTCTGCAAATAATTGTTTCATTTTGTCTACAACTAAAAACTCCCCCAAAGCAGAATAAATGCCCAAAGCATGATGAATTCCTCCTAGAATGGCTGCTTGCAAAGTCATAGGCTAGAAAAGGATACCAGATTGTTATTTTTCTCCAAGTCCTTCATCATTCTTTCTTTTTTCAGTAGTGTTGATGAGATCCATATTTAGGCCACCAAATGGCCCTATGTCCTCCATATTTTATGATGAAAATCAAATGTTAAAAGGTAAGCAGACTTAGGCTTTAGCCACAGCTCACTCTGTTACTACAGCTGCTAGATTAAAAATCAGGGTTGTACTATACAGCTTGAATTGAAATCTGGAAATGTCATGGCTGGCTTTGAAATGTTGGGCAAATTATTGTTCTTATCTGTCAACTATTTCCTCATTAGAAAATGAGAAAAATAATTAATTTGAAAGTTGTAAGATATAATGATTCTATATAGAATAGAAACTGAAGAGAGTGTTTGGCTCATAATAAGCACCAAATACATGTAAATTACAATGATGAAAAAGATTTATGATGAATATAATGATGACTCACCCCTCACAAACCAAGTCATTAAAAAAAATCATTAAGCTCTCTGACTCAGCCACTTTAACTGTGAAGTTCAGTGTTCTAACGATCTGTTCCACTATTAGGTACTATGAAGTATACTATATGAGGTTTTACAAAATTAAAATTCTACTCAAATATAAACATGCTATTTTCTGTATCTCCCTAACTTCTTGCTTTGTCAACGTGTTTTACAATGCAGAGGAGGTGACTCCCTTGAAGGTGGACAGCTGTTATTCACTGACAATAGAGTGCTTCAAAGTAAGCCAGACTTTGCAGATCTTAATGATGCATTTTTAAAGTTTTACAAAGCCATCTCCTACTCCCCTCCCCAGATTCAAACGCTGGTGTTCAAGTCAAATTAAGGAACAAATAAAACAAACTTTGATTTTTTAATAGTTCATAAGACTCTGATGTCTACACCTCTCCTACACTATGTTATACAACTTGACACTAAACTCACAATCAGATACGCAGTCAGCACAGTCCCTGTGCAGCATGAAGGGGAAGACAGATGAATTTTAGTTCCTGAGACAAGTAAGCACATGGGAGGCAACTTGATGTGTCTGTTGTGCAAATGTAAAGAATATGTGATGTACAGTGACTACTAGATATGACTGAATGCATCATAAAAATCAATAAACACATTATAATATAGGAAAAAGCAAAAATAAAAAATATCAGTCAGGAACATATTACAAGGGGCTGGAGAGATGACCCAGCAGTTAAATGAACTGGATGCTCTTGTAGAGGATCTGGTTTTGATCCCCAGAACCCACATGATGGCTAACAGCTGTCCATAACTCCAGTTCCAGGGTAATCTGATGCCCTTTTCTGACCTCCACGGGCATTGCATTACATAGGTGCTCCTGCACATGTGCAGGCCATACACTCTTGCACATAAAATAATAAGTAAATAAATAAAAGAACATGTAATAAGCCAAGGAATATCTAAAATGTACTACAAGCTTTTCTAATTCCTCTCTCTTTCTTCCTTCTGTTATTCACTGAGAAAACAATTACTGGTTTCTCCTATGTGCAAAACAATGTAAAGCAGGTAGTTCACTTGGTGATATGGGTCTCATAGAAAGGCAGCAAAGAAATGAGCATGGAGAGTGAGGAGGGAACTGGTTGAGATTTACTTACACAGGTTCCTGTAGAGATCTGAACAAACTTTATTGGTTTTTTTCTAAACTATGTGAGCGATATTAGGAAGTTTGGGGCAGAAGTGTGACCTAGGTAAGCATGTTTTAAGAGAAGTCACATTTTCTGCTTTGATGACAACTCTTGGAGAAAGAATGCAAGTAGACCATACACATAATTTTGCAAAAATGCTCAGAAAGCAATGTCAGAGAAATGTCAGTAGCGGATATGGCACCATGTTAAATTTATTCTTAATCTGTGGTCACTCGGCTTTTGGTAATAAATTGAACATGGAAATCAGGAAAAGAAAGAAATCAAATGAAGTGTTTCCTTTTATCTGATCCATTTGGAGTGCTGAATTTCCCATAATGTGATGGAAATGGCTTCATGAAGAGCAAGTCAAGGGCTGGAGTCAGCTACAGCGTGTTAAATTTGGTATGTCTATTAGTTATGCCAGTGGTGATGTCACGTGGGCAGCCGGATAGATGAGTCTGAGTTCAACTGAAAGGTCTGGCTTGGAGATATTAATCTAAGGGTTGTCATCATATAAATGACATTTAAAACCATGCAGAGGATGACATCATTGGGCAATGACTACTGATGTCCAGAAAAGACATCCACACCTGAAACCTGTGTCTCCTCTGCTAATAGGCTGATCCATGTTAATTTTTAGGCTACAAAGGAAAAGGGATAAATATACATTTTACACTTTGCAAAGTTTTGGGAGTCTAAAGAGACTACTGCAATATTTTAAGGTGTAAACAATTTGGTGACATAGCATTCTTTAGTCTAAAGAAAATGTTACAAGAAAAGGTATATGGAGGAAAGATAAAAGCACATTTGCTTATTTTGCAATAAATTAATTTTCCTGGCTTTCTTGACACACAAATCAAGAACTTGGAGTAATATTTTTCCTGACCATTCTTAATCTCTGAAAGGCAAAGCCATTAACATTGTACTTGAATACAAAGGGAGTGCTTTCTAAGTTACAATGTTCTTTTAAGAACTAAGGACAACATAGTGACATATCATGCTTTTAATTTTCTTGTCCAAAAGTGTGCTATATCTCAGTCTTGAATATGATCCCTCCAAAAGAAAAAACAGAATCTCACAATCAGTACATTGAAAGCTGAGTCCTTGTTTTGAGAAAGATTTTTACCAAATTATTAACAAAATAGCTATAATGTCTGATTGGACTTTATTTTACATAGTTTTAATCTCTGTGGATGACTATAGAAAAATAATTAAATTTCTTATGGAAATTAGCAATTTTCCATAAAATGTAAAGCAAAAGTATATTACCATCAAATCCCTAAACACACTTAGCATTCTATTTTCCAATTTTCTAATTTTTATTTGTTATAAAAATGAATGATTTTAATTAATAATCACATAGCAGGAAAATTAGAAATAAAAACTGTCAGACTAACCAAATTACAAAAGCTTTCCTTAGCAAATTAAAATTTAAAAGCATTCCTGAATTATGAAGTTTGGCATGGAAGATTTTATGTAGTTTTATTAAAACTAACTGAGCAATATCATAGAATACCTCAAGCATGGACTGAAGGGGAAGATCTGCAGTTGCTTCCACCCTCCCCAGTTACGTACAAGAAATAAATGTGACCCCCAATCTACTTGACAACTTTCCCTAGAAAGAAAATGGTACTGATCAGAAATGTTCCTTTAATCATGTATAGAGTTAAAATGCAATACCGGAATGTAATGTGAGAGGAGACGAAGAACTAAGGAGATGACATTTTTACAGGCAGGGCAACGCACATCATTTGAAATGTGGTAACTAAAACCATTTAAAGGTTGGAAAGACATTGGCTCCTAGGCTGCAAACTCACAGAACCCTGAGTGCTTACCCAAGCGATACACACCATCCTTCATTTCCTTCTGCACCAGTCTCAGGAGGGGGGCAGAGTTTGACTTGTCAACAAGCCATCTTTTCATTTCTTGAGTCTTCCACAAGGAGGGAGCAGGAATTTCAGCTGGGATTTGAGCTTGTCAGTCCCAGCACAACTACCTCTAACAGAATAAAAATAACTCCTTTGTTTATATTTCATTAGCGGTCTGACACCCCTTTACTCACACTTAATCATGGTTCTTTATAGATTTAGAGATGGAGGAGGGTTTATAAATTGTGTTTCTCCTGTGTGATGGGCTCAGGGTCTTAATTGACATGACCTGTTGATTTATGGGAACTATTTTAAGTTTACACTGGGCCCCCACCTCTGCTATTGACCAATTGTCTGATTTGTAGATTTATTACCATTTCAGAGTGCATCAGGTGCTTTGGGATTTTTTTTTTGCACTTTCTTTTCAAGGAGTAGGCATTTTTTAAAATCCATATTTCACTCAGAATGCAATTCAGTTGACTTCTACTATGAGAATGTGTGTTTTGGGGGGTTGTTTTGTTATTTTTTCATAAATGTGATTCCAGAGAGGAAAAAGTGAGTACTATTTCATTTCTAAGCAAAGCTGCTTTAGTCAGTATGGGTGGCTATGGCAGACAAAGCTATAGACTAGTGACTTCAAAACAAACCTTTTTTTCTCACAGTTACAGGGGCAGTACACCCAGATCAAGACATACAGACTTCTGTTTGAGGTCTTCTTGTATCCTCATTTTAAAATATATTTATTTTTTGAGAATGTCATGCATGAGTACAATATTTGCATTATTTCCTCCCTCCCACCTCCCTCCCAACTCTCCCCACAATTTTTTCACAATTCCATGCCATTTTCTTTGATAAATATTATTATCGTTGCATATATATATACATACATGCATTTGTAACCGCAAACACATAAAATACACTGAAGCCATTTAGAGGTGTTCATGAGTACATGTGTTTAGGACTGACCACTTGATATTAGATAATCTATTAGGAAGTTAGTCCCTGGAGAATACTGATTCTCACTCCCACAGCATCCACGGATTGCCTGTAGTTCTTTGTCTTGAGGTACAACTCCTGGAAATTCTCCCCACCCATATTTGTTTTGACATCATGCAGATCTTGCGCTACCATACTGTGGAAATTTCATGACTGTAGCTCTCCTGTCACACCAAGAATGCATTATCGACCAGTGTTTTGTCCCTCTAGCTCTTAAGTTCTTTCTCCTGCTATATACAGTTACCTAAGCCAATGTATGCATTGTCAATGTATCACTTAGGGTTGGCCAGCTCACAGTCACTTACCACATTTTGAGCAGTTGTCAAACTTTGTAATAGCCTTCATCTATTAGTAAAAGGTCATTGGATGAATGGTGAGAACTAAACTATTTGTGAATGCAAGGATACATATTTTGAATATAGTAAGAAATTATGTTCATCCAGAAAAATGACAAAGATAGGTTATTCTCTAGGATCTATGACTTCTGTTCTCGGCTATTCCTTCCCAGGAGCAGAAGGACTTAAGTCCAATTAAACAGCTATTTATTACCCCAAGTTAAAGTGCTACTATTGCACCAATAGAGACCGTTTGCTGCCCTGGTCATGGTTGTGGTTCATAGGTTTTAAAACTGGGTAGCACCATCAATTGACTTTCTCTCTTGGCAACTTGCATAGTATCTCCTGATACTGTGAGAACTAGTTCTGAGGGAGGAGGCTTCCGTGTCCCCTTCAGCTCAGTTCCCCCAAGTGCTGTGACTGTGCTGTCTGGTATCTTCAGCAATAGTATCTTACCTTCGAGTTTTTGGAGACAATCAGTGGACTGGCAATATTGTGTTATTATGGAAGTCTCTTGGACTACACCAACCAACAACTAGAAGTATGGTTTCCCATGTCAGGCACTGTGATTTCCATTCAAAATCCTTAAGGTGCACACATTCACTCGCATGTGTCAGATGTGTATTTTTCAGTAGGCATATCAAGTAATACCTTTTGCTTTGGGTTTTCATACCCCTTGAGTATGACTTATCTCTCTTCTCTCTCCTCATTTATAGCCGGTAATCTTCCCTTCCCAGTTAGAGTATCCCTATTTCCTACTTGGTTACACCTATGTCCTGTTATGCACCACGCCCCTAGCTGCTTCCTCCCCTCTCTCTCCATGGCTCCTATTTTCCTGATTCATCAGGCTTCTTCGAGATATATATTCTTAGCTACTTACTTGGCTCAAAGATCCCCAAATGACAAAGACCATGCATTGCTTGTTTTTCTGAGAATGGGCTATCTCGGTCCAATAGTTTCCAGTTCCATCCATTTACTGCCAATTTCATGATTTAATTTTTTCTTTACAGCTGACTAGAAGTCCATGGTGTAAGTGTACCACATTTTCATATCCAAGTATTGGTTGAGAGACATTCAGGTCGACTCCATTTCCTAGTTAATGTAAAGACAAGCAGTAAGCATGGCTGAGCAAGTGTCAGTCTAGGAGGATTTCAAATCTGTTGGGTATGTGCCAAGGAGTGAATAGCTGACACATGCAGCAGTTTGCTTTTATTTTTTAAAATCTTCTCTACACTGACTTCCATAGCAGCTGCACCATTTTGCAACCCAAGCGGTGCATAAGGGGTTCCCTTTGCCCATGTTCTCACCAGCGTTTGTTGCTAGTTGTTTTCTTTAATTCATTCTGACTTGGTTAAGGTGAAATCATAAAGTATTTTAATCTGTACTTTCCTGATTTCTAAAGATATTGAACACTTTTCTTCAGGTGTTTTTAGCCACTTTGTTTTCCTTTTGAAAACTGTCTTGAGATCTGTATTCCATTTTTTCAGTGGGGTCATTTGTTTCCTTCATTCTTTGTATTTTGAGTTCTTCGTATATTCTGGAAATTAATCCTCTGTCTGCTGGATATTTGGTAAAGATTCTTTCCCACTCTGCATGTTTCCACTTCACGTCACTGCTCCTTTGATAGACAGAAGCATTTTAGCGTAGTGAGATCCCATTTGTCAGTCATTTTATCTGATTCCTTAGTGAAAGAAGTCTGATTGGAAAGGTCATTTCCTGCACCGATATCATGTAGGGCACTGCCTTTTTTTTCTTCTACCTATTTTGGAATTTCAGGATTCATGTTGAAGTCTTTTATAACTTTGCAGTTAATTTTTTGAAAGGGTGATAGATATGACTCTAATTTCATTCTTCTAAACACAGAGATGCAATTTTCCAAACATCATTTGTTGAAGACACTCTCTTTCCTACAGTATATAGTTCTGGGCATCTTTACCAAACACAGGTGTCTATAATTGCATGCACTCATTCTGGGGGCTCCTATTTTGTTCCACAGATGGGCATGTTTGTTTTCCTCTCAATGCCATACTCTTCTGGCTATCACTCTGTAATATAGCTTGAAATCCAGTTTGGAAACCCCTCCGGTATTGTTCAATTTGCTCATGATTATTTTGGTTATCTGGAGTCTTTTGGACTTCCATAAGAATTTTATGATTTTTTTCTATTTATATGAAGAATGCCATGGGGATTTTGATTGGAATTTTACTGAATCTGTAATTTGCTTTTGGTAGAATGGCCATTTTCACAATATTAATTCTACCAAACCATGAGCACAGGAGGTCTTTTCTTTTACAGGTGTCTTCCTTAATCTCATTCTTCAAAGATTTCAAGTTGTTTTCTTTGTTTCTATTTCATTGATTTCTGCTCTGATTTTTATTGTTACTTCTCATCTGCTGGGTTTAGGTTTATTTTTTTTCCAGATTCTTGAGTTGTATATTTAAGTCATTAGTTGTATCTTTAATTCATGTTCTTTCTTATTTTTTTAAAGTCGGCACATAGATCTATAATTTTCCCTCTTATGACTGCTTTTATTGTGTCCCAGAGGTTTTGTCACATTGTGTTTTCATATTCATTATGTCCAGGAATACTTTTATTTCTTTCTTAAGTTATACTTTGACCCAAACATTATTCAGTTTTGTGTTGTCTAAACTCTCTATGAGTTTCTATAATTACTAGAGTTACTTTTGCTGTTGAATTTAAGTTTTGTTGTATTGTAGTCAGATAGAATACATGAAATTATTTCATTTTTTTTATTTGTTGAGGTTTCTTTTGTGCCTCGGTATGCAGTCTATTTTAGGCCACTGAGTAGAATGTGTAATTCTTTGGTGCTTGGGTGGAATATTCTTCAGATGTCCATTAGGTCATTTAATGAATGATATCATTTTATTCAGAGATTTCTCTGTTTATTCACTGTCCAGAACATCTGTATATTGAAAAAGTGATATAATGAAAACAGCTACTATTGCTGAAAAGGGTTAATCTTTGCCTTGAAATCTAGGAGTATATTTTTGACAAAATTGACTGTGCTACAGTTTGGTGTATATATTCTTTTTTTTTTCATTGTTTCCTGGTCTAGAATGAAGTGACATTTATCTCTTCTAAATAGTTTTAATTTGAGACTAGTTAATATTTTATTAGAATTCCAATTCCTGTTTTTTCCTTGATCTTATTTGGTTCAAATATTTTTGCCATCTTTCAAGTATAGAGTAATGCCTGTCCTTAAAGATGACTTTAAAAAGATAGATTATGTTTCTTAATCCACTAAATTAATCTGTGTCTTCTGATTTGGGCATTGAGGCCATCAGTGTTTAAGATCATTGTTGAAAGATGTGTGTTTTTGATTATGATGACTTTATTTTCTGTTTGTATTCTTAGTCCCATTTTGTGTTTCTGTAATTTTAACTTCATTTTTCTTTCCCATGGCCTGAAGGGTATAGTTATCTGTTTCCTAATTCCAGAGTATTGCTTGTCATATTCTCTGTTGAGCCAGTTTGGTGGGCAGGGATTCTTTCAGCCTATTTATACCATGGAGATTTTTCAGTCACCTTCAACTATGACATATAATTTTGCTAAGTAAATTAGAGTTTTCATCTGTGGTTATTTAGAACATGAAACACATTGCTATAGGCCCTTCTGGCCTTCAAAGCTTGTATTAAAAAGCCCCTGCAATTCTGATAGTTTTACCTTTATATGCAATTTGTTTTTCTCTTAAAGTTTTTAGTTCTCTCTGTGTGTATTTGGTGTTTTGTATACTTAGTGTTTTTACTGTATGCCATTGGAAGGTTTTATTCTAGTCCTGTCTATTTGGTTTTCTGTGTGCTTCTTGTATCAGTGTGGATAAGCCTTTCCTTCATTTAGGGAAGTTTTCTTCTATAATTTTGTTGAAGATTTAGTCAGTTCTTTTGACCTGAGCGTCTTCTGCTTCTTCTATGCCTATGATTCATAGATTTGGTCTTTTCATTGTGTTTCCCAGCTCTTGCACTGTATATTAAGGCATTTTGTTTTGTTTGTTCTGTCATTTTCTTTATTTGAGAAGTCCAGACCTCTTACTTTATCTTCCAGTACTGATATTCTGTTTTCTACTTTACATATTCTACTGATAAGAAGTTTCCTTTTCTTTTCAAATTAATTTATTAAATTTTGATTTCCTCTCCACTTGAGTTTTCTTTAAAATTTCTGTACCTCTTCTAATTTAATTTGCAAATCCTGAAATGGCATTGTCACTTCATTCAGCCCTATATCTGTATTCTCTTTAACTTTTATCAGGAATTTATTCTTAATCCCTCTGAGTTTGTGTGGGGGGAGTTCATTTGTATATTTCAAACTACTTGAATTCCTTGACCATGTGTTTTACTGTTTTATTTTTAATTTTCTACCCTAGAGTTCCTCTATGTATTTCTCATTATAGATTATTGTTATAGAATGAGAATTTGGTGGGAGTCTATTATCTTGGTTTTCCATGTATGGGGGCATACTGATTTCTTGTGTTGGTTGTATGCCCGATAATTAAATTTTGCCTTCCCTTTGTTGACTAAAAGTTTGGTTGTGTTTATGTTGTTGTAGTAGCTTGGTTGCTTTTAGAAAATTTATGCATAAGTAATTGATTCATATTATCACTTTGATTTCTTATTGGAGGTCCTGGTTAATTCCAGGCTGGTCCACTGTGGGAGGTGGGCAATCACAGACTGTGAGTGTGGAGGTGGCTATGAAGTTGATGGAGTTCTGGCTAACTCACTAAGCTGATCTACAATGGCTTCTGCATGTTCCCTGCATGGTCCTGAAGATAGGGAGAAGATGGCAGAGTGGGGAAGGGGTTCTGGCTAACTCACCTGGCTGGTCGACAGGACAGTTCTAAGCTGGGAAGTCCAAGACCAAGGGTTGCTATCTTATATTCTCCTTCTTTTTATATAACAGTTCTTAGTCAAAGTTAGACCCCTTCCCCTGGCCATGTTCCCACCGCACTCCCACCAGACCTCATGCATTCCACCATACATGTTAAGTCCCATCTAGTCCAGCATCTGTACCCAGATGTCCTTCATACAGATTCATGCACTGGAGTCTAGTCAGCCTATCTAGAGATCTTAAGGAAGGTCTACTCTTCCTCACCCAGGAGTAATCAGCTTCCAACAGTTCCCAGGCGAGAATGGCCTACAGCCCATCTTTCTCAGCCCACTATGGACCCTTGTCTGACTGAGTTGGGTCTTGTGCTTTATGCTGCCATTGCTGCAAGTTCGTGTGAACAAGCTTTCCAGCGGCCTGAAAGCCTGTTTCCCTATGTTCATGGACCAACCCTGGCTCTTACAGTCTTTCAACCCCATCTTCGGAAATACTAGTACATCCTTCAGCTCTCATGAGAGAACCTTCCTTATACAGTGGAGTACAGTGCACATAAAAGGCCACACCTTTCTAGACTTTTTTTAATAACTGTGTATGTTAATCATAGCATGGGAAGAATTCAAAAGGTCAACAAAGGAGCTGAATTTGCTCATGATTATACAAAGCATTTTATACAAATAGTCTCTTTTATTGCTAAAAATTCCCTCCAAAGAAAATATAATCACCCAGTTTCAGAACAGGAAACTGAAACCAAGAATATTTCAATAATATCACATCTGCAATGGTAACTACAGGTATGCCTTTGAGAACCCAGTAATGGAATGCAGAATAACTCTGCATGTTTGCCTGCGTGGTGTGATGCCCAAGTATCCTAGACACCATGTATTTCTCATTAGTTCAAAATCTCACAGCTCTTACCCCAACTCCACTGTATAAGTGTGCGCACATATACATATACATACGCATATGCATATATATATATATATATATATATACCAGTAAACATATATGTAGTGATTTAATCAGATCATGAAACTATAAAATTACTATAGAAATTTAGTGTATTCAGTAATCTCTAGTTCAGTTTCAAGACAGACTAGCCTTGTCATAAACTGGGAAGTATGGCTAATGAATGGATATCTAGTAATAATAAAAAATTTTGGTAGTTAATACTTCCTCAGAAACAACTTGGCATATTTTAGCAGTACACCACTCACTCGTGTTCCCATATAGGGTTGATTTGATACCTGAGTGTTGCCCACATGTGTTGCTTCGCAGAATAAGATGGGGTAGATGAGAGATGACAAGGGCATTATGCCTCATTTAGTTACTAAAAAAGTCTAGATTACACTCACGATCTTATTCCAGAAAGAACGCATGAATGCTCTCTGTTCATTAGTTGGTGTACTTCAATATTTCTTAGGAAGAAATACAAATTGAAGTTGAAAATATGCTTTCGTAAAGTTGCTTTTAAAATTATTTGATTTAGAGAGATGACTCAGCAGTTAAGAAGACTGACTGCTCTTGCAGAGGACACGGGTTTGGTTTCCAGCACCCACATGGTGACTAACAACCATCAGTAACTCCACTTCTAGGACGATCCAACACCTTCTTCTAATCACCATGGGCATTGCACAACCCAAGTGCACTTACATACATGTAGACAATATTCTCATACACTAAAATAAAAATAATAGATAAAATGATTTTATATTAGTTGATTGCTAATTCTATGCCAACTTCACTGGGTCATAGATACTCAGAAGTCTGGTTAAATATTATTATCTACATGTGTATGTAAGAGAATTTTCAAAAGAATTCAACATCTGACCAGTGGTCTGGTGAAGGCTCCCCAAAGCATGAAGGTATCATCTAACGCACTGAGAAACAATGATGTGTATGAAATAGAAAGGCAGTAGAAAGCTCAATGCTTTTTCTCCATCTCAGAAATTAGAATTCTTGTGCCATTGGACTTGGACTCAGACCACAGATATTTCTGGTGCTCAATTCTTCAAAGAGTTCCACAGTTTTGAGCTTTCAGATAGCAGATCTTGAGACTTCTCACCCTCCAACATCTTATAATCATGAAGCCAAATATTTATAAGTCCGTTATATATGTAATGATCTGTTAATTTTGAAAACCTGACATATATATCTTTGAAATGTTATAATAAATTGAGTAAGAAAATGACTGGAAGTTTAAATAGATACTATTCTCTCCAATTTGAATTATTTTATGAAATTTGCTACAAAATATTCTTGGGCTTTGGTAAAAGAACAAATGGAATATCTACCCAGTAATGACCAGCTTGAATAGAATTTAGAATGGCGATCAGTGACTGCCTCTGAAAACCTTCAAGAAACGCTCAGTGTGGACTAGCCTTAGTAGCATATGCCTTTAATCCCAGTACTCAGAAGCAGAGGCAGTAGCAGGATCTCTTTGAGGCTGAGGCCAACCTGTTCAACATAGCAACCGCACGATGGCTGGGGTTAAAGGAAGACGTTGTCTCAAAACAAACAAACAAGCAAGCAAACAAAAACAAAAGAGAAGTAAATGTGCAGTTCACACGATGCTCCACATGACTGGCTTTTCTTTCATAGAGCATGAGCTATCTCTTTCCCTACCCAGGGCTTCCAGTGGTAACCTATTTGCAAGTGGTCAAACCCAGGAAGATAGGCAGGCTAAGGACAGACTCCTTTAACTTTATATTAATATTATTATTTTTGTTTCTAAATCCTTGCCCACCTCCTTTTAAATAAGAACAACTTTAAGATGTAAGCATTCAGAATTAAAATCAAGTTAATTTTGCAAGTCACAAAATACATAAAATGACAAGTTACTTTAAAAAAGAAAAGCTTCCATTTCCAAATATCTTACTCAACAGGAGTCAAGCAACCAAAAATGAGAATCTCAGAGAGGAACAGATACATAATCATAGTGATTATTTTAATGAGGAAAAGTATCAGCTGGAGAATGACACAAGGAAAACTTGACAAGACCAGACTTGATCTCATTGGCATTTTGCAACCTTTCCTAAATTATCATGCCATGTCCAATTCATCCTGCAGAGACTTAAATAATCGAGAAAGGATCTTACTATTTTCTTTCTGACAAATCAGTTTTTGGATTAACTCATTCCAATTTGAATGCAGAAATAGTCATCTCATTTTAAAAGAAATGGTGACCTCAGACCCCTGTTCCTTTCTTGAGTCTAAATTTCACCCCTATTTACAATATTTCTAGATAGTCTGTTCATCACACGTGGAAACCTTGTCACCTTGATATTCTCCCAGGTAATCTCACCATAGGAACGGAACCTTCTAGTTTTATCTCTGTGAATACAGAAAGAAAAATATTCAAAAATCTAGTGGGGGCAGACTCCATAAACTAGTACTGGAAACTAAAATTTGATTCTTGTGGATGGAAGGGTGAATATCCGAGAGGAGACTCCCGAGTTGCTAGATGGCTGAATTCCAGGCAGCGTCAGTGTCAGTCTGCAATTCCAGGACTCAACTGCCCACTGTGCCCTTTGGAAGCTGCTGAGTATTATTCTGTACATTGAGAAAACTAGTAATATGAAATCAAATCAATTAATTTTAAAAAGATGGTGTATTTTTGGAAACAGCTGTTATTTCTAAGTATACTCAATAGTCTATTCTTTTTGATAGGAAGTCTAACTTTATTGCCACCAAATTTCCTTTACTTTCTCTCTCTCTCTCTCTCTCTCTCTCTCTCTCTCTCTCTGTCTCTCTCTGTCCCTCTCTGTCCCTCTCTCTCGCTCTCCCTTTCCCTCTCTCTCTCTTCTTTCTTCCTAGGAGATCTTCATTTCATTTTGTGTCTATAGCTTGTTTATAGCCCCAGAAGGCATTTCAAAGGGCTAGCTATGAATGAACAAGTAGACATTGCATTTGAATTACTATTTAATGTTGCATGTTAATTTTTTCTTCATTCTTCTGAGCTTCCTTCCCTATTTCAGTCCTTTTCTCATTCCTCTTTTTTTAAATCTATTTATTTTTTATTTCCTTAGTGTTACAGCAGCACAGGGACAAGGCATTCTGTGAAAGTAGAAGTGGATTGCATGTCTGCCGATTGTGTCACATGTGCAAACATGACATTTATTTTCTCCATTTTTCAGACTCCTCTTTCTCTCTCTTGTTTATTTCCCATAAGAGACAAAAGAAGATTAGAGAGAAGATATATAACATTTGTTGTCTACTTCAATACATTTCTGTCTAGCAAATATACAGTGTAAAATAGTATTGAAGAAAAAAGCCTTCAAATAAAACATTACAATTAGCTTAAGAATAAGACAAATGTATATGTAAATAATCTAGTCACTTTTATGACAAATGACCCAACATAACAGAGGTTTATAGTTTCTGATTTATAGTAGTACTAAATGTGGCCTATCATTTTTGATTATTTCAATAATCAGAAATAGCTTATATTTTATAATTATATTTTACCCTTTAACATAAAAATTTTTACTATATTATGTAAAACATTTTCATCAATGTCTCTAAGAACCTAAAACTTAATTTACACTAGATGTTTCAATGCTTAGCTTGAACGTAGCTCCCTGCATTAAATCTGTATCTCTACTTTAGTGGAAGAAAACTAGACTATAATCCATTTAAATTCCACCAATGTCTTGTTGTTAGTCCTAAGTGAAAATTCAAATGGGTTTGGTGACACCAGGGATGTGTAAAACTGGGTATGTGTTAATCACTAAAACATCTCATAGCTTTCCATAGCATTTTCTTGACTTGTTACATTTCTCTAAGACACAGCAAAACTGCACCTGCTTCTATAAAAAGCAAATCATTATTTAAGAGTTAAAATACTAGCATATGCTCAAATTATTCATGAATGGGCTTTTCTAAAAATAACCCAAATTGTGGGCAAATGCACAGTGAATGAATTAATCAATATTCAATAAAGACAAACAGCCAAACCTTACTTCAAGCAGAGAAGGTATTGTCAAAAATGTTAAATGTTATACCAATGCCAAATATTGTATAGTAGACCAGTTCAGTTTTGAGTTACATTACGTGCATATTGTAACTTTTGTTTGTAAGGAACAGTATGATTCTGCATCCCAGAAACAAATAAAAAGAAAATATAACACAGACATCCTTTACTCCCACTGCATTCTTGTTACAGCTATGTTCCATCTCACCACAGGAAATATTTGAGGGAAAATCTTTGCTATGTTTCCTTGTTCTTATCTAAAATAATCAGTCAGTTACTGTTAAACACCTGTGAGAATGGAAATGGCTCATCTGACATCAATAGCGATTTAAAATAGTTTCATATTCAACATAGGTAGAATACTGATTTACCCTCTCAGAATTCTGCATATACTTTATATGCATCAAATGAAAGATAAGGAGTCTGGCATATAGCAAAGAATTCATTCAATAATGATTATTAGTGTCTACTGGATACTAGAAATACTTTTTAAATGATCAGAATCAAGAAATGGAGCTAGCTCAGTCTCTGCCTTCCAAATGATTACGGAGCATGTATTTTTTATATACACAATATAAATAGCAGGACATGTACCAGCCCCCTCAGGCGTAAAAACCACAGTGCAACATAAGTATGTTGATGCTGTTATGATGATGTCCTACAACACCAGTATGAAAACTTTATTGGTATGGAAGAGGCACTATTTAACTGCTTAGAGAACAACATGGATTATTTCTTGGGGCAAATGCCAGGTGGCTCTTTAACAAATATAATCCCCGTGTTATCAAAGAAATATTATTTCTGCCTTTGCCATATTAACTATCAGTTTTTCTAGTGATGCCATAGTTACCACTGCTTTTTAAGTATTTATTTATACATCTATTGTTTGTAATGTAAATTTTATTTTCTCCAATGAATTATCATAGATACTGGTTGCCGTCATCGAGTATACTGTGGTAAGCACTTCTGACTTGTTACCATTATTTTTTTACTTAATTTTTTTTAACAATGGGTAATATAATGACCATGATTCTAATTCACAGGTATATAAGTTCATTTTCTCTTGCTAATAGCAAAATATTATAGGTTGGATAAGTTACAAAGAAAGATTCATTTTAGTTCACAGGTTCCAAGGGGCGATGTTGAATGACCTTGTCTAGTGATGGAGTTCTTGCTAACAGTATATGTATCTCCAGTATGCATATATACACACATACACCACATCACATAGCGTGAGTCAGAGGCATGGCACATGTGTGAGAGTGTGAACTTCTGCATGCTTATGCACACATGTAGATATACTCTGGTCTCTGCAGTCATTTTAAAAGTTCATCAGAATTCAAATATGAAGACACCATTTTAATGACTATCTAACACAAATTACCTGTCAAAAGTCCTACATATTAACACAATAAGAAGTTTAAATTTCTACCCTCTTAATATCTCAAAATGAGGGTTAAGTTTCAACACAGGCAGCCATGAACGACACACTTAAGTCCTATCCAGCCACAATAACAGTTGAGGAAAGTAAGACTGAGAGGCCTACCTAATCTCCCAAGGTTACTGCCTAGGGGTGGGTGAAACCAGGATTCAAAGCTAGACCAGACTGACTTCAAATTGAATCTTAACATCATGATTAGGTAGCCTTCAAAGGTACAGTAGTGGCTTATACACAGTTGACAGTAAATCAGCAACTCCCTTTCATGGAATTAACTAATTTTAGTCTTTCTATTTAATCTGTAGGTACATATTAAAAGACTGTGTTTAGCAATTATGGGGTTTGAGATCTTTCTTTTTCCCTGAAAAGTTTGCTCAGATCAACTCGAGAATCACCTAGGACAAGACTCTGTGTTTGTGAGAATAGTTCCCATTCCCAGAAGGACTTGGGTGGTGGGGATGCAGCCTGAAAATAGTGATTTGTGTTTGAACAGTATATTTTACTTTTAGAAGATGATAACTTATATACCTCATATGTCTTAATTTCAAGTCTGGCAAGAAGAGCAATAAATAATTTTGCACTGTTTCTTTTTTTATAGTTAAGTTTAAACCAAAACTCTTTGTATCAGGATACTTTTCCTTTTACTGTCCAAACCTCCCTCTCTTGTTTTTTTCTCTTTTTTTTTTCCTTTCTCCTTCATTTCCCTGGCATCCCTAGTTTCTTCTTTCTCTTTTCCCTTTTATCATACACAAAAGCTCTTCTCTCTTTATTCCCATTACTTGGTATAAAAGACAAGTAAAATAATGAATAGTATATACAATATCTCAGTAGGAAGAAAAAGGAAAATCTAGATAGAAACATTATTTTGACTCTCCACAAATTAGCTTGACTTCATTCATTTTTAATATTTTCTTTATTATTTTTATTTTATGTGTGTGAGTGTTTTACCTGCATGTATGTAAGTGCACCACATGCTTGCAATGACCACTATTAGTCACTTTTCTGCTGCTGTAATAGAAACACTGATCAAGGGAACTTATAAAAGGAAGAGCTTATTTAGCTTATGGTTCCAAAGGGACAAGAGTCCATCATGGAGGGATGGTGACAGAGGTGTCTAGAGTAGAAGCTAAGTGCTCACTTCTTCAAGCAAGCACAAGAATCAGAGAGTGACTAGAGATCCAGAGATCTGGCAAGGCTTAAGAACTCTCTAAGCCCAACCCCAGTAGCATGTTTCCTCCAGCATGGCCATACCTTCTAAGACCTCTCAAAGCACTGCCACCAACTGTGAACAAAATGTCCCAATATTTAGAGCCTAGGTGGGACAATCTCATTCTAATCTCCACTCCTGCATAGGCCTGAAGAGAGTGTTGGATCCTCTGGATCTGGAGTTATGGGCAGTTGTTAACTACCATGAGAGTGCTAGGAATAGGACATGTGTCCTCTGGAAGAACAAGTGTTCCTAACCACCAAGTCATCTCCCCAGCTCTACTTCATTTAGTTCTTAAAGCTTGTAGATATCCTGTCATGGTATCATGTCATGAGTTTTATTCCATTTCATATGTGTTGAGTGATTGATATTTTTAATCAATAAAAGTAGTTTGATTTTTAATTTTGAAGATGGAAAAATCATATCCTGGTAAAATGTGGTCACATATATGGTCAACCCACTTTCAGTCTCTTCTTGTTTATATTTCAGTTACCAAGCATCCACTGTGGACCAACCCATTAGCATCATCACCTAATTCATTCTATGCAGCAATCTCACAGGCTGTATATGATGCTACTGACGGCAATCAAATGAAAAACACTGAGAACCTGAGAGCTCAAAAGCTCTCTGTACACTGTCTCAGAACTAAATGTAAGAATCAGTATGCAAATTCAGCGTTTTCTACAAAGCTCACGTTCTTTTGTACACACCAGGCTCTCTCTTGACAGATTCTCTTGACGAAAAGCAATCTGGCTTCCTTGACTGAACTTCTCATCCCCTCTGGCTTTGGCATAATTATGGTCTGAGTTTCTCAAACACCTGGACAGAAATATGTTGCCAAGTAATGTAAAAAAAAAAATCACATCCCCCATAATTTTCATAATACAGCAATGTTGATGTAGCCAGCAGCTGCTGCTTCACATGGGGTGTGCAGAAAAAAGCCAAGATTAGGAAGTTGGGCCAAATGTGGGCGGCTGTATGAGACTTTTAGTCCGCTAAGAATCCATGATCAAAGAGGGCCCTGCTCCTCTCTTAATGTATTGTGACCTATTAGGCTGCCACCAACATACTTTTTGAAAGCATTTCCATGAGAGAAAAGCTCTTGCTTTCAAGACCTGTGGTCCATTTACTTTTCTTCAAATCCTTCCTTTTTATTGCATTTCTGCTGATTCTCGTTTCATCATATTTCATAACTATTTTTTTCCTTCCATTCTTACTGCCACTATCAATGTCAGGCCAGTTGTACCTGCTCTTCCTTTTCTTTTCTTTTACAAAAGCAACCTGCATCTCATTTTCTCACTTCTGGTCTAGCTGCTTTCTTAGTTTCTTTTTTCTTCTATAACAAATTACCATAAACCTAATGACTTAAAAACACTTGAATTTATTATCTTATAGTTGTGGAGGTCAGAAGGCAGAAATACATTTCACTGAGCAAAACTTGAGGTGTTGACGGGCCTGTGGACTTTTGAAGGCTCCTGGGAGAGAACTAATTTCCCACCTGTTTCCAGCTTCTGAAGACCATTCATATTATTTTACTTCTCTCTTCATCATGGAGGGCAATGGCCTAGGGAGGAGTCTTCCTCAGAAGGACATCTCTTGGGTCTTTCTTTTATTCCTTCTTCTACTGCTTATAAGAACAGTTGTGATTCCGTTGCCACTACCTGAGCAGTCTCCACAACTCAAGATTCATGGCTTAATCATACCATAAAAGTCCCTTTTGCAAAATGAATGTTCTCATGCTCTCGCAGTTAGGATGTGAACACTGTTGTCGCTTGCTTTGTTTCTAATGATCTGACACCTGCTGATCTTTAGTGTCTTATCTCTATAACCCTTTCTAATGTGGATAAGCCAGAGCAAATGCTACACTGCTCAGTCCTCCTACGTATAAAATGGGGACATACATATATTACTTTTACAACTTTGATGTTAAGAATATCTCATTCTATT
Organism: Eospalax fontanierii; assembly: GCA_035773235.1. Taxonomy (NCBI): domain Eukaryota; kingdom Metazoa; phylum Chordata; class Mammalia; order Rodentia; family Spalacidae; genus Eospalax; species Eospalax fontanierii. The sequence goes on from CM069536.1 coordinate 66,037,764, forward strand.
CATTGTCTTAAGTTTTTAATCTATATTGATGAGAAAATTTTGTGATTCATATTTATGTTTTTTTCTGTTTCTTAAAGTAGCCACTAGGTACATAAAATTATTTAAATTTTTTATTACATTGAAATTAAGAGGAATTTAGAAATTCAACCCTTCCGTCTCTGTGATCACATTCTGTCTAGTAGCTATCCTATTAGGCAGCACAGGTACAGAATATTTCTGTCACAATGGAAGTTCAATTAGGTTTTTCCTGTGAAACATTAGCAGGGCCTGGGGATGTAGCTTGGTGATAAAGTGATTGTCTAGCATGTTCGAGGACCTAGGATTAATTCTGAGCACAGTGGAAAAATTATTGGCATATAATATTAGGTTCAACTTCAGTAAAACTAGTCTCTTTTATATAATAGCCATCAAACTAGAAAAAAAGCTGTACAGTTTAAATAAATATCTCTGACGTATCAGTAGTCAATAATCTATATATCCACTGGAGGCTTCTTTTTGCTTCTAAATAGTGGAAAGCTCATAATCAATCCTAAATCTGTCTTATACCTCCTAAAAAGTATATGTTTATTAATTCTTTGAGAATCTCATAAAATGTGTTTTAGCTAGACCTGCTAACTCTACCATTATCACTTATTCACCCCAAATTCCTATTCTTTTGTTTTTAATTTAATAGCCATGAATGCCTATTTGTGCTGTCCATATAACCTGAAGCATGGTCAACCCACCAGAAGCCACATCTTTAAAGAAAACTGACTCTCCCTCCCCATAGAAGTCATCAACTGAACTGTCCACAGCTCCACAGTCAGGGCTGAGGACATAATAACTCATCCCCAAGCCATGCATGACTGTTGACTGGCTTGACCATGTGCAGCCAACCACAGCTGCTATGAGTTCATGAGTACACCAAACCAGTCATGTCTACAAGACACAGCTTCCATCCTCCCCAACATCTACCTCTTACACTCTTTCTGCCCCTTGGATCCTTTGGGAGGGGGTGATAGCTATATCCCATTTGTGACTGAGCAGTCTACACACAACTGTTCTCTGCAATTTGTTAAATACCATCCAATGCATAGAGAAAAATCCCTGATGAGGTCTGAGAGGTCTGCTAATCTTCAGGTAGAGAGAATTTAGAGGGCAGTTTGGTAATGTGTCCATTTATAAAAATAATAGTAGCAGGTTCAATGCTTGGGATCTGTGAGCTACCTAACTATGGGTTCCTGGCCAGATTATTAGAACCAGGTATATGTTTTCACCTGTGGAATAGTTCTTAAAATCTAAGTGGACTTGACTTATGTCTTGACTCCATTTCACACAAATAAACAAAAGACATAATTTCCAAATCAGATTGATCTTCAAAATACCCACAGAGTATTTTATTTCTATATAACAAAGAACTAAACATGTCCTGAAGTTGAAATAAGATGCTTTAGAAACTGTTTTTAATATTTTTCTTTTAAATCCATGTATGTTTTATTGAAGTTTTTTCACTTACTACAATTCCTATCAGTCATATTTAGATTAACTCTCCTATCTGCATCCCCCATAGAGCCTGCTGCCCTATAGCATGCATTCTCTCATATATATATACGGCCTGTCAGTCAAGTTTGTGTACTCAGATGTCCCTTGGTGGAACACTGGGGTCTAGTCAGCCTATCTAGAGTCACTCCCTCAAAGAAGATTAACTCTCCCTCACCCAGCAGCAATCAACTGCCAATAGTTCATGGACTAAGGAGGGGGCCTGCTGTCCACTTACCCAGTTCTATGCTGGGTTTTTGTCTGACAGAGTTTGCATGGTGGTTGTGCATGCTGACATCATTGTTACAAGTTCCCAGTAGCCTAGAAGGCTCTGTGTCTTTATGATCATGCACCAACCCTGGCACTTACAATCTTTCAGCTCCTTCTTTTGTAATGGTCCCTGAGCTTTGGGTAGGTAAGGTTTAATATAGGAGTCCTATCCAGGGACATTCACTCTGCTGTCTCTTACTCTCCACACTCTGCCATATCCCTACACCAATGTAATTTTTTACTCTATGCTAAATATGGATCCTTATATTTACATACCATTCACAAATCATAAAAGAAACTTGATTTTGCAACAAAAGAGACTAATACAGATTTCTACAACTGGTCATACACAGAGAATATCTGTCTGAGAGATTCCCAGTCCTAAGTGATACATCTACAATGGAACCTCTACACCTTGGGCTGATGAAATATAGTGCAACAGGAGATAAAGAGAATACTAACACATCTCTCATCCCCCAACAGAGAAGTCTCCTCATGCAACAATGTGTGATGCACACAGAAAGCCACAATTGGCCAAAGTGTGAAAACCATTTTAATTTTACATGTTTTGCTAAAATTATTTGAGGTGGATGGGGGAATAAAAATATATTCACACACTTTTACCTTGGTCCCAGTGACAAACTGAGGTATTATTTTACCAGACTGCACTCTAGAAAACCAATGAGTTTATTGGGCTTACTTACAGAGCAATGAGTGAAGGTTTACTTTCAGGAGTATGGGCACTAACCACTTAAGGTGGAACTGGATGATCTTTACCCAAGCCTAGATGATGGCGTCCTCATAGCTGCACAAAATGGCAATAAAAGACAGTCCTCTATTCTTCCCCAACCTATATACTGCAGCCAGTCCCCCAGACCACATGCAATTAGGGCCAAATCAATAATCAAGGTTTGGGAGGCATGGGCAAACATTTAAGTCTCAGTTATAGGTCTCCTGACTCTCTATCTCTCTTTCCAGGCCGGGGTATGAACACTCACAGGGTCAGCTGTAGTGATCTTAGACAAGCAGGCACAGCTGGACTCAGAAAGATGGCATCTACTAGAGAACAGTCCTAAATAGCAACATGTCGTTACCTGTTTTACAGTTCCCTGTAATTATTTAATACATGAATTTAGCATTTCTGAATAGTCAGAATGGAAATTTTGTTCTCCTGGTTTTAATGTTATGGGATGGGACCTGGAGAGATGGTTCAGTGGTTAAGAGCACTGGATGCTCATTCAGAGGACCTGGGTCTGGTTCCCATCACCCACATGGCAGGTGACATCCATCCTTATCTCCAGTTCTGGGGAATCCAGTGCTCTTTTCTGGCCTGCACAGACATTGCACAGAAGTGAAGTTCCTAAATACATGCAGACTCATACATATGGAGTTTTAAAATTTTATTTAATTAATTAAAACACATATGGATATGGTAGTCCCTGTAAGGGGGAGACCAATTTTAATCAATTAAATGGGACATGTAAGAATGAGTTATTAATTTTCACATATCTAGAAAATGTTAATCCTAGAAAGTATCCCATAAACACACTGACACAATTTCCTTTCCAGTTTCTAATTTTTTAGTTACTGTCTTATTTTTATTAAATTTGTATTATTTTCATACAATATACTTTGATGGTATAAATTCCATTCCCTATCCCCACCTCCCCTTACAGCTCCGTGCCCATGCATGAACTCTATTACATATTTAATAAGGAGCTGTGATTCCAAAAGTTATTATTTTAATTTATTTTTATACATTTAATTGTATTTTAAGTTTATGAGTATTTTGTCTGAATGTATGTATGCTTGGGGTAATTACTCTGTACAGAATTAGACAAGACATACTTAAGAAAGTAGAGGCAACTTCTGTGGTAACAGCAAGAATATATTCTTCTTGTTTAAGGTTTAAAAGTATCAATATTATTTGGGATAACAATATTATTTGGGATACTGTTTTCTAACATGTTTTAGCATTTACTGGCATATATGTCACGACATAAACAAATGAACATTTGCTTTGTATAGTTCATAGTGTCAGGTATCTGTTACCAGAATACCATTGCAAAAAGAACAACTGAAAATTATAGAACAATATGTGTCTGTTTCCCAAACAACTGTGTAGTCACCAGGACTGCTGTACTGACTTTGGCTAGGTTCACTTCAATAGAAGGTGGCAAACTGGCTGTTACCTGATGAAGTTTGGCTTTAGCTAGAATGATAATTGGTTCCTTAAGTCCTTAAATTTAGTATGATTTTCTTAAAATAGTTTAAACCATCACCATCTATTCAGCTTTAAGAGATTGAGAACATTATTCATTGAAATGAACTATACAAAGCCCACAGAAATTTAGTGCTAAACTACTCATGGATTCTTAAAGACAACATTCAGAGTTTATAAGAAAGATGGGGCTCATAGTTTAGTGTAGATGAGCTTCATCAGCCACCCTGCTGGAGAATTACTCTGTTCCTATTCATATAAGTCAACTCTCTTCCTTTGCTTTGTCCTCTGCTCTGGGAGGCATATCATAGCCTCTTCAACGGGCCTCCTTTTTCTTTACCTTTTGCCAGAGCTTCCTAATGAGAGACAACCACAGGAGACAAGAGTACACGGGTTTTCAGTATCAGGAGACTGAAGGCCAAATATAGCAGACTGATGGTGATGCTTTAGCAAACAGCACTTTCAGATTTCTGTCTCTCTGCATTTGTCTCCTTCTCTCTCTCTCACTCTCTCTTTCTTTCTTTCAATAACTTCTATTTGCTCCTTTAACTAGGACTTTAAATAGCTCACTGCTTTCTAAGCCTAGTGTTTTATCCTCTCCTTGACTTATGTTAACTTTTGTTGCAGGCTTTCTTTATCAAACCCCAATCAGTCAGCTACTGAATAAATGAATGCATGCATTAATGCATGAACATTAATTAAAACTAACTTCTCCACACCACTTTCTTGTATAGTCTTTCTATTGTTGGTCAAATAGCTAGGGGTAACTTGCTGTCCTTCAAAAAATGTCCTCCATAATCCTTAAAGCATGCAATCTGTCTCTTTCCTTCTGGAACCATGACTATAAAAAATGCTTTGCATGGGATCTCATAGATAAAAAGGAACGACAAGAAAATTAAACCATAGGATTGTCTCACCCATGCTTTGTACTCTGTATTACAATGAATGCTTTCCCAGTAAGAGACATTGGAATAATGATAAATTGTGAAAATCTTTTTATTTGAAAAATGATAGCATCTACACACAAGGGAGAAACTCATAATCAATAAGAGTAGGGACTCCTTTGAACCGCAATAAGTCTATGATATAAATGCTATTATTGACTCTCTTTTTCAGAGGGAGACATTGAGTTCCTGCTCATCACAGAACCAGTGAAGCACATGTGGACCCAGGAAGGGTGAAGCAGGGACTGAATCTTTAATACTGCTGCCAACCGTGGGCAGCACAGACGTAGTACTCCGAGATTATAGGCACACAGGTTTGCACTCTAATGCCCAACTTGTCCCTTTCTCCCAGTCCTGTTGTATCAATGTTTCAAGTAATTAACATTTTTGAGCCATGACTATATGCCTTTCACGTTGAGGAACATATCAATAACAGACTACAATGTTCCCTGATTTGCTAGGATAAATGATATGCAGGTAAAGTTCAAACACAAAGTGCACTTATTCTATTTTTAAATGTAATAAAAATGCAATGAATAAAATTTTATCATTCATCTTAGGTAAAGATGTCAAAAGAAGATCATTACCAAGTGACATTTAGCACATAAAAAATTTTGCCACCTGTCATCGCGGCTCCTCTCACCTGTATAAATGGCATTTATGTCTGTTGACATCTTGATTATAATGTTATCACTACTTTCAGCTACTCTTATGAACTCATGACAGGTTTCTTTATTCTCATGCCATCCATTTGACATTTATTTGCCTTTCTTAATCTGTGTTTAAATATGAATTACTAAAATCTGCTTTGATTATATGTTGCAGCTTAGCTGATGTCACTCATTACCTCTGAGATTATTCTCAATAGATAGTGATATTCATTCATCCCCATCAATAAGTATTCATGGTGGATGAACAATAGGTACTGTTCTGGGCAGTGTTTTCAAACTTGAAGCTTGATGGTATCAGAATCAGTGGCTCTCTACACACCTCCATGCAATCCTTCCCTGTGGGCATTCTGACAATTCACAGAAACAAGACATCCTGCTTATCTTGTGACAAAAAGTGTTCCTCTGTGTATCTGACAGCTGATAGTACATATCAACCTGACTAGGCTACAGAACACCCAGGTGTGTGGTTATATATTATTTCTGGATGTGTCTGTGAGAGTGTTTCTAAATGGGATAAGTATTTCAGTCAGCAGGCTGAGTAAGGGAGACTGCTTTCCTCACTGTGAGTGGACATCATCCAGTCCCTTGACAGCCAAAGCAGCACAGAGGAGGCTACACTGACTCTTTGCTGGAGTGTAAACATCTTGGTGAGGAAAGGTGACAGATTCATCCCAATATGTGGTTTCCCTTGCCACACTCTTAGCTTTGGAAAGAGCAAAATACCAATATTTGGAAAAGGGGAAAAATAAATTGTAACTCCTGTTCATTGCTGGAATAAACTGGAGTATGTGTTACTTAATTTGAAAAATAAATTGGAAAGTTTTTATTTGAATTGCAAAATACATATACTCTTTTATTACATTTATCTGTTTGTATGTGGAGGAGTGCAAATGCTATAGAACAGAGGTGGAGATCAGAGAACTACTTTGGGGAATCAGTTCTACCATGTGGGTCCCAGGAAACTAACTCAGATCATCAGGCTTGACAGCAAGTGCCTTTACACTCTAAGCCATCCCACCAGCCCACATATCTATATCTATATCATCTATATATCTAAACTACATCTATATCTATATATATATATTTCATGTTAAAAAGCCGACAGAAAATTATTTGCATAATAAATATCAATAAACAAACTATATGTTATTACTGAGGAAATGAATAAACAAATTGTAGCACATTCATATCTGAATATATCCATTCAAAGAAAATAATTAGAAAGATGCAATTAAAGGGAGCTCCAAAGCATTGTTAAGGAAAACATAAAATATGAAACTAGATTTATGGTATTGGGGAATTTTTATAAAATATTGACAAGATTCCTTGTTATGTGTTTAGCGCTATTGCGAGACCATGAAGGAAAATACACAGAGATATGTTAGAGAGGTTTGCATGATAGGAATTGCAGAGAGGAAAGCGAAAATCAAGAAATCAAAGAAGTCGTTTCAGAGACTGAATCAACAATTAGTGAGATATGTGTATTGGTCTCAAGAAGTCACACAAAATTATTTGTACTTTTAAATTTAAAAATATAAATTTTGGGCACTGGAGAGATGGCTCAGCGGTTAAGAGCACTGGCTGTTCTTGCGGAGGATATGGGTTCAATTTCCATCACCCACATGGCAGCTAACAATCATCTATAACTCAAGTTCCAGGGCATCAGACACCTTCTTCTGACCTCCACGGGCATTGTGCAGGTACACTTACAGACATTCAGGTAATACACACTCATACACATAAAACAGTAATAAAAATCATAAAGAAAAGATATATTAAGTTCTAAATGTTATCATATTCATTGGATGATTCATATTTCATTCAATGATATATCAAAACTCATTTTTCTGGTCTTATTACTTCTAATAATTAAAACTGAGAAGACATACACATACACACACACAAAAAAAAAAAAACAACAACAACAACAACAAAAAAAACCTAAGTATTTCTTGTGTTTTCAAAACACAATGCAGAGCATCATAGGTGCCTAGACACTGATCCTCCCACTCTTTAAATGGTCTTCAAAATCAGTGGAACATATATCAACATCTCTGAAGTCATTTTTTCAAATTGACTTTCCAAGTAGTGCAACTGTCTATCCTGATCCAGATGCCTTCAGGTTCCTGGGAACACTTAAATTATCTTTCCCCAAAATAGATGGTGAAAAATTCAGTCAAAGCTCTGCATCAATTCTGATGAAATGAAATATGCCAAGCTCCATGACTCATACTAAAGGCTAATTCCACTCCTCCAGTGTTGAATTACTGTCTGTTCAAAATTGCCACCAGACAAAAGCCATCTAGAAAAATACTGTCTATCCCTCATTGTCATCTTTGGTTGTATAAATCATCCATATTTAATTTTGAGATGAATTTTTACCCGAATAGCAACCAAAGGCTTTTTGAATATTGGGAAAACAAACAGACCTACAAAGGATTGCACTAACTGCACTTCTCCTAGTAAACTGAACTGTGTAACATTCGCCCATGTTATCAGTTTTCAAAAATGGATTCAATTTCTGCCCAAAAATGCATGTTTAAAGAAATGAATTGTGTGTGCTTTGGAAAACTGGGTATTATATTTGCTCTACTCTTTCTGCTTATATGAAATATAAATTGTGAAATTTATCAGTAAAAACATGTAAGGTTTTTCCAGGAAACAATAGGACATTATGACTTGTCAAATGTGGTATACATTTAAAGTAAAATGGCTACCTAGAGTAGTAACAGAATCATTTGATATGAATTTGGTTGAAACTTCTTACCATTGTAAGAATTTAACGTGATTGCAAAATATTGACTTCTGCCACCTCAGAGTTAAGTAGCATTACAAGTGATAAAGCAAGACTTTGAATGATACGTTTTGATAGGAAGCATCTTCCTTAGAAATCTCTCAGATTTTCTCAGAGTAAATATTGGAAAATAGACAAATCACATCTTTAACAAATGGTTCAAGTTTGTGGTTGATGATAGGTATATTCTAATATTTCTAGTTCTCTGTTATACTCATTTTAGTGAAAGAATTCAAATGCAATGAATGACTTTTCTTATAAGTATAAATATTTCTTCCTCTAAAAGAAGTGACTGGATGACTCTCAGCTTGTTACCTAATGTTTCAGCAATCAATAGCATGTCATATATCACAATGATCAAAATAACTTTTTCAGGGCTGTAGAGATGGCCCAGTGGTTAAGAACATTGACTGTTCTTGCAGAAGACCCACATTCAAGTACTAGCAACCAATGGTGGCTAACAACTGTCTTTAACTCCAGTTCTAGGGGATCTGAGGCACCAGATTCAACATGATTTTCCATTCATCATTCTCTTTTGTAAGCAACTGACAAGCTTTTAACCAACCAATCATTTCTTACAACATATGTCATCTCCCTTCTTCTGTAAACATGTGATAACACAGAAACACGTGACCTTTGGATATTTCAGATATTAAAAGTGGACTGAGGAACTAAATTTGTTTTGTTTCATTTCAATTAATTTATATGTAAATATAAATGAATAATATTTTATTAATTGTATGTCAAATACTTATTAAACATCAATATAGATGTGTTACATTCAATTAAGTATTTGTAAAAATATATTTGCCTATTACTTTCAATTTTAATAATGTAAATATAAAACAATTTATTTGTTTCCATTTTCACGTGTGCGGTATGTATGTACGTGCTTGTTTCCATTTGTGTGGGTATGCACAGACATGCACATGTGTGTTTGTGGAGGACCCAGGTTGACATCTAGAATCACATTCTGATGCTTTCCCACCTTAATTCGTTGAGACAGGGTCTCTCAATCAAACTCAGAACTCACTGAAATGGAAAGTCTTACTCGAAGCCACCTTGCTCTGAGGATCTCATCTCTACTTTCTGAGACTGGAGTCACAAGAGGTAGACTGCCATGCTTATCCAGCATTTACACGGATTATGGGGAACCAAACTCCCGTCCTCACCCTTATGTGGCAAATACTTTAACCACTAAGACAACTTCAGAGCCCATGAGAATAATTTTTAATTAACTTCAATGTTTTTGTTAAGCAGCATTAGTTTCAACCATAGCAAGAGTAGGCAGAATGGAATTGATTTTGGCTCCTTAATGTGTACCGAATTTCAGACTAGACATTCTCGAACTTGGATTACCTAATCTTAAAATTATTTTATAAAAACTCTATACCAATGTTTCTCATTTTTGCATAAGAAAATTGAACAGAACATGGAAAGAAAGGCTACTGCACAAGTTCACAAAGCAACTAACCAAAAAGTAAGAATTCAAGTTCAGGTTTCTGGACATAGATCTGTAGCACTTCCCCTTGACTCAGATGTGTGGGGTTGTAAGAGGTCTGTGAAGAGCAAAGGGTGGTGCAGTCTCTGAAGAAGATGCCACCATTAACTGCATCTCCTTAAGCCCAGGGGCTATGCTGTGTGGTTTGGCTGGTGAGTCTTAGCAGCTGCTTTGGCATCTGTGCTCATGATACAGCATCATGACGTCCCGATCTCATGGTGCTTTATGCCAGTGTGATCACCCAGCTGTACAAATCCAGAGCTGCCTACCACCTGGGCTGGGAGAAAGTGCCTCAGTACTAGATCACGGATGGGTGCCCAAAATTGGCTGAGGCAGCCCTGGCTGACTCCTCTATGCGGTCAGGCGCCACTGCTCTCCGGCTTTACCCATCTCCTCCCTTGACAGAAACAGGTCGTGGAAGTTGATGGAGTTCTTCTGAAATGGGAGTTTGTACTTTCAGTGAAGGAAACAGCTACTTGAAACCACTTTACAACTCAGCCCAAGGAGAATGCAATGTGTTTGTGTTTGTGTCAAAGGTACTAAAAGTTTTCCCAGAAAGTTATTTTCAGCCTACCAAATAAGAATAGTTTGAAAGATAACATCCCATAGAGTTTCACAGAAGAATGGCCCTTGGAAAATACTTACCATATTTTCATATAGCAGATTAAATTCTTCTAAGATTCAGGGTTTGGTATTTTTTCATTATATAATATAAATTAAAATTCAAGAATCCATAGTAATTGTTTTCACTTAATTCTTTAAAAAGATTACTATGAAAGTATACTGGTAGCTATGTGACACTGAATAAGCCATTGTGATCACAAATAAGGAAAAAGACATGTATCCTTTATGATCAGCATTTGTATTTCTCATGACCATATATAAAGTGCTTTACATCCCCCATAACTGTTGGTCTGGACAACTACCCACCAGGTTACACACAGTGTTCTTTTCTGTTTTGAAGATGAGAAAATAAGCATCTTTGATCAATTTTCTCAAAATGTATAGCTAAAAGACATGACCAAATTCCAAGTCATGATATTATCCTAATCCTGCAGTCCATTATATGTTAAAATAAATAAAAATACAATTCTCTTTTATCTAATGTATATATATACATATATGTATATATTGACATCTATTCTCTTACTTTCTAAGATTGCTTGTGCATTGATTTATCAGTTAATCATTTTTCTTTTGGTATTTCTGATTTTCCTAATTCAATACAATGCCAAAAAGTCCTGCATTTTCACTTATCCATTTACTGCAGTGCATTGAACAAACATTAAAGGTACTTTGTTTTCTTTGGAAAGCATATCATTATAAATAGTAGAAAAACCACCATCTCTAGATTCAGAGAATTTTAACACATCCTTATAGGGACTAAAGAAATGAGTATTCTATAACTATACAACATATACTGAATTTGTTTCCAAATAAAATGCCCTGAAATACAGTCTCTTATTATGAGTCTGCATAGACCAAACATTGACCTCTATGTGGAACACCTGAATAATAAAGACAAATGCTTTCTTGTGATCTCTGCTTGTCCCAGACTTGCAAAAGATATTGCAAGTTCATATAAGTAAAACAGAGCGCTTTATCTTCCCATTGTTCCCACTCCGCCACCCTGTTACTTTGTGTCTTCAGTCTCTGAGTGAATATGCCATTTGCCTGCTCATCTTTACCCGAATCACAAAATGTCTTTGAATCCTTTTTATCTATCACTTCTGTAGTAAAGCATATCAACAGCTCCTGCCAGCTTCACCTTCAAAGTATATCCCAAAATTAACTGTCATTCAACAATGTTTCTACATCTACCGCATGCTAATAGTTATAGCTTTCAAATTTACCTATCAACTACAGAAACCACAAAAACTAGAGTCACATGTATGCTTACAGGATATACACTAATTTCAAGTGTATAATTTGAAGATTAACATTACACTCATCCTAATCAAAATACCAAATAATGCGTATTTCTTTCTAGCTTAAATTGGTCAGTTTTCTGTAGCAGTTCATGACTGAAAGCAACTTGTAGCAAGCCAACAATCCAGGTTAATTGTTCCATAGATATATTTTATTCACCCTCCTTCATTCTTTCATCTTCCACATATTCAACCTCCAAAAAGTTCCCTTCGGTCACTGAATTGACTGGAAACTTGGGTTATAAAAATCTGTTGGCCTATGACAAGGACTATGTCTACATTTTCTAAACTGTTCTGTTGATTGCTTCCCCACATGACTGTGCTACACTATCTTGACAATAGCAATAGCATTGTAGTCATTCTTAAAATCAGTAGCATGTCTGCGACCCTTTGCCTTTATTTTCAGATTTCTTTTCCTATTACAGATTATTTTTCATATAAAATTAAGAATTAGTTTTTCAATGTCTACTGAAAATACCTGAAAGTTGGTTGTGTTTTGATAAATCTTTACCTTGATTTTGGGGGGCATCGTCTAATTCCAGAAGGTGATTTATGTCTATTTTTGTTAGTTCTTTCAGTAATAGTTTATTGTTTTCTTTTTAGTAATAGTTTATTATCATTTAGTAATAGTTTATTTGCTATATTTGAAAATTTGTTAAATGTATAATTAAAGTTTGTATGCCTTTTATGTTATTGAAAAATAATTTTAAATTTCATTTTCCAATTTTCTACTTTCATAAAAATATATGGAGTTTGTACACTGGTTTTACTGTGATTTTGGTAGTGTCATGAGTTCTAATAACAAATTGATGCGTGCTTAATATTTTCTGGGTAAATCATCACTAATCTATAATGCCTAACCTTGTACTTTCCAATTACTTGTTCAAGATTACATTGGTCAGTGAGAGAGGACCTCAAGTACCCTGTTGAATAATGTGAGAGACCAGTTATCCTTGCATTATTCCCAGTATCTGCTGTTTCTACATATAAAATACTCTATTCTTCTTTACTAGGCCACTTTCATTACCTTTATCATACTGAAGAAATCCCCTACTATTATATTTACCTTGTTATTTTTAAAGAATAAAAGACAATAAATTTTGCCAAATGTTTACAAAATTAGAACTGCAAGAATCTTTTTTTTTCCTTTACTCTTTTTATACTAAATGTTAATGTTTTGTTGTAACTGAGGAATTCACTTGATAATTGTGGGCCTTCTTTGAATTGTTTTCATTGAGTTAGCTAATTCTATTTTCAGTGCTGAAGTTCAAATCCAAGACCGCATATAAGAGACCAGTGATAGGCCCACAGTCTCAGTTCCAATGTAGTAATAACTAAATAGGATCTTTTCATGTGATGTGCATTCAAAGATGTAGATCTATAATGTCTTTTATCATATAATATCTTTGTGAGTATTTTTCATCCTGATTATCATAGTTTCATATATGATGCTGGAAAGTATTTCCTCCTTTTTATTTTTTTATAGAATGAATACTGTTACGTTCTTAAATACTTGATAGAAATTTGAATTGCTATTTATTTTTTAATTGACTCATTGTGTATTACATACAAAATGTTTCAATCAATCTTAATAATATTCATATGCACTTCCCCACCAGCACCCCCATTCCCCCAACTGGAATCTATACATTATTTCATCTCTATTAAGGTCTATTCTGTCAAATTAGTGTCCCCAAATGCTCCATGGTGCAGGTTTGGCCACTGAGATCTAGTCAGCCTATCCAGAGTTCCTCACATTAGGAAGATTAACACATCCTCACCCAACAGTAATCAGTTGCCAATATTTCTTCAGAAAAGATTGGGATCTGCTACCCATTTCTCCAGTTCAACACTGGGTTTTTGTCTGCTTGAATTTGCATGAGTCTTGAGCATGCCAAAACCTTTGCTGTAGGTTCATATGAGCATGGTCCCAGGAGCTTGTAGGATTCTATTTCCGTTTGGTCATGCCCTTACTCACTGACTCTTAAAGCTCTTTCTGACCCCCTCTTCCTTAATGGTCCCTGAGCTTTTGGTAATCAGGTCCCTGAGCTTTTGGTAATCCTTTAATCAGAATGAAGAAACTCTCTTTATCTTTTCTGATTAGATTTTGTTTGAAGTCTATTTTGTCAAATATTAGAATGACACCTCCTTCTTGTTTCTTAGTGCCATTTGCTAGGATTTCTAATGAGTTTTCCTTTATACAGGACTTGTTTTTCTTTTGAAGTTTTCAGTATTCTCTCTTTGCTCTCTACAGTTAGGGTTTTTACTATGATATGCCATGAGGAGTTTCTTTGCTAGTCCTGTCTATTTGGGTGTTCTGTGTGCTTCTTATATGTGTGTGGATATATCTTGCCTTCATTTTTGGGAAATTTTCTTTTACAACCTATTTGAAGATCTGGTCAATATCATTATTCGGAGATTCTTCTCCTTCCTCTATTATTTTGATGTGTACATTTGATCTTTTCGTGGTGTCCCACTTTTCTTGCATATTCCATTTCTGTGGGGTTTTTAATATTTTTACAATCTTTGCTTGAGTGCTCCAATTCTTCAAATTTATCATCCAGTCGTGTATTCTGTTTCCCATTTCATTCATTCTATTGTTTTGTCTAGGGTGGGCAGAGGGAATTTATAGGTGTGAATAGCCAATGAAGGCTCTAACAAAGTAGACTGAATACATGAGCTGGTCTGAGTCGGAATTTCAGGACACAGTGGGTGGGTCTAGATTAAATGTGTATTCCAGAGATCTGTGATGTTAAGAACAAGAGCAGTTCTGTACCCAAAGCTAGAAAGAGAACAGGATTTGGAGTGGGAGAGAATCTATTTCATTCTATTTTATTTATTTGTTTCTATTTCACATATATGAATGTTTGTAGTTCAAAGCCTTTAGAGGACAGAATAGGCCATTGGATTCCTCTCCCCTAGAACTGGAGTTATGGATGATTGCTAGTCACCTTGTAGGTACTGGTAATCAAGCATAGATCCTTGGCAAAAGCATTCACCATTCCCATAATTTGGATTTTATACTGGACATTAGAGATGAATTGTTTATAAAAATTCAATTTTGTGTTCCTTTGAAGTGTATCTATTTTTATTAAATTCAGAAGTTAGGTTACCGATTGCTCACTTAATTTTGCTTTATGTTTTCCTAGGATACATATGCTCTATGTTTGTTCTTTTAAAATATATTTTGGATTTATTTATTTTATTTTATGTGTATAAGTGTTATGCCTACATGTGTATAAGAGCACTCATGTCATGCAATGTCACAGACAACAGAAGAGGGCCTCGGATCCCCTCCAACTGGAGTTATGAACAGTTGTTACCTGTCATGTGGGTTCTTGGATTCCTACCTGGGTCTTTTGCAAGAACAGCCAGTGCTCTTAACCACTGAATCATCTCTCCAGTACCTGATGTTTGTACTTAGTTCCAGGAAATTTTTGTAGTTCTATTACTTCTTCTGGGCTTCTACAGGATTTCATATATAATTTGTTGCAGAGTTTTGGAGAAAATTCACAAGTTTTCTTAGTTTGCATTCAAACTCTGAACTCAGTAAAAACAACTGCTGAAATCTCTGCTCGGTTCTTAAAGGAACTTGCTGTGAGTCCATTTTAAGACTGATCTAAATCTGTGAATGATAGTTTCAGATTCAGGGTCTCATTTTCTGTAGTCAATCTGTAGCTTTATGGAGGTAATCAATAATTACCCTTCCCCTTGTTTTCAATTTGTCTAGAAGCCCAAATCTCCATAACCTTTTACATTCAAGACAATAAAATTTCAGATTTCTGTTGAGTTCCTGCCAACCTGCACTGTACACATGGAACTACCACTGGAGAAAGGCTGTTTCTATGTATGTGTGTTTTTTCTAGGAGTCAAATTCCATTTTTCTGGTGGTTTTGGTATACTTTCTTGTTCCTTTATTTGTTTTTCAATAGAGTGTCCAGATTCAACCCTGGCAAAAGGAATGCTCTATGATTGCTGGGACCAGAATTCTCCCATAATGGTTTTTATTTAATATCGTGTATATTGTATCCTGAACCTTCACTTCTTAAATCCTACAAGTAACATCTTCTATCTAATATACATTATATGTACATCAGCTGTACAGGGAATAACACAGGGTTTTCCTGTCTTTCTAAATCACTTTCCATAATCCCTGAACTCCCATAATGCTTGTTTGCTTTATTTTGCAAACACAAATATTTTCAATTATCATACCCTATGACTTAAAATTCCTTGTCTTTTTATATTTATGTCTCAGCATTGAAAGAGTTTATTTCATGTGGTGATTTGTGACTACTTTTTATTTATGTTACAATGCTCAAATATTTATGTATTCAAACACTACTGAAGATGTTTTTGTAAGGGTGCTTGGGGTTGCACTTGATTGGTACACTTGTGGTCAGTGGACAAAGCATAGTTCCCTCCATAAAATGCTTGAGTATCACACATTCCTTTGAGGACTTCAATAGAGCAAAAGAGTGACTTTCTTCCACAAAGATGAAATTATTGCACTTGAACTGTCATCTCTTTAGGCTCTGGTCCCTAAACTAATAGCTTTCAGACTTGAGCCTCAATCTCAGAGCTTTCTTAAGTGAACAAGCAGCTCAATGACCTGTGGACTTGAATTATAACATCTTCTCTGAATCTTCAGCCTTGTGGAACACTGTGAAGATTTTGGACTTGCCAGTATCTATTATTACATAAAACATTAATTTAAACCTGAAGTCTGCTATGTCTACAACATTTAACATTTACATAAAAATACTTGTACAACAAATGACATAAGGTATAAACTAATAAAAAAAAGATCGGTGAAATGTAGAACAAAAGAAGTATTCAAAAGTCACAATAGGGGATTCTAGCCATGAACAGATGCCCATGTATCAATAAAACATCTTTCCAAGAACTCTCTTTCAGAACCTTTGTCCTGCCTTTACTCTTGGGTGTATATATAAGCAACTGAGGTCCTGAAACTGATTGAAATTGATATCAGCTGTGTCATGTATTTTCCTCATAAATGCTAGACTGGGAATCAGCAATAGTTGCAATTCTTATTATAATATATTATAATAACATACTATTATAATAGTAATAGTTACTTTGGGTTAAACGTTCAACTTCACCCATCATGACATAAATGTTTCCATTGGCTCTCTGAGAAAGGCTGTGTTTTTATTCCTTGTTTCATCCCAAAGCTTCCCTGAAGAAAACAGCTGTAGAGAACTCATTGAAGAATATTTCACAATTCTTCACACAGGCTCACACACAAGTGAAACAAATCAAATGTCAAAACTCTAAGATATGGAGGTAAGATTTTCTCTTATCTATGTTTGAACGCATTAGATCATTGGAAGCTTTCACTCTAGTTTCACATACAAACTGAGGAGCATTAAGTTCATATTCATCAGCAAGGTTATCTTTAGACTTCTTTGCTATGCTGATGTAAAAATCTCTTGTCAGTGAGGCTTATCCAATGAGTCTAGTTCCGTATTTGGAGCACCACAGGTGGCACCCTTTAATTCTCGTGACTACATTTCTCAGGTAAGGAAGTCCAGCGAATGTGACCGCTCCACACTTTTCCCTTCGCCAACAGTAACTTTGTCTAGAATTGTCAACAAACCAACATAAGAAATGGATCATGGAGCATCCTCCAGCGGGCGCTTTCCTGCTATAAGTTTCCAACATGAAAGCGCTGTCTGAATAGTCACAATGATGGTTCGTGTGTGCGATGGTTAATATTGCTTGCTAACTTAACAGGATGGGGAATCACCTAGGAGACAAGCCTAAGTATTTTCGAGGGAGTTTCTATATTAACTTCGGTGAGAAGACTCACCCAAATGTGACAGACACAACCCCATGGACTAGAGTCCTGGAAGGAATAAGACAGAGAGCATGAGCAGAGTACCAGCGTTCACATCTCTCTGCTTCCAGACTGGAGAGACAAAGCCATCAGCTGCCTCACATCCCTTCCTGGACATGATGCCCTGTACTTTCAGACTGCGAACCAGAATAAACCTACCCTTCCTTCAGTGGCTTTCATCAGGTATTTCATCCTAGAAGCTAGAAAAGTAGCAAATGAAGTAGATAATCCACCAAGGTCTGACCTCAAGTCAGAAATCATAACTACTCCAGCTGATCATGGAAGCAAGCTATACCTACATTTTTAGTGACAGGTAAACCCCTTGTTATTACATGGAAGAAAGTATCAACGACCACACAGCTCTCTTGCTGAACACGTTGATTATGTAACTTGTTCTTCTTTTCATAATCTTTCAGAAAGCAAATATCCCAAGACAGAAAGAAAATAACACAAGAAAAAAAAAAAGCTGTCTGGTTGTCTCTGACAGAGTCCTGGCATACTGATGTCTAATAATGTATATTTAATGATGACAATAAAAGTAAAGCTAGCAGAGTTTTGAAATTGACTAGATGCATATGTAAGAGAAACATAGCCACTCTTTAAATGATTTTTTTAATGTATATTTATTTTACTGTTTTTAATAGGGACTCGGGGACAAATCGATGCTTCCATCAGAGAAAAAGTGCCTTTTAAGTGCAAGGCATTTTTCAGACACTCCTTCCAACAGCAACACAGATGACATCAGCAGAAGAAAGATTGTTTAACCAAAGGGGATCATTAGCTGTCACTGGGATTTCTCTTCATTGAACAAGCAATTAGTCTGTCAAAGATGGACTGAGTTCTTAAAATGAATGTCTAAAAGATGCCTACAACTCCTCTCAGTGTTTCTGACAAATAGAAAGATTGGTTTTCAGTGGAAGTGAGGTTTTAGCTGTCTGTTTTCATAAGAAAAATAACTAACCTTTAGAAAACCTTTGATACCTATTCAGTTTACTTTCCAGTCTCATTTTTCATATTTTTAACCTATTTAAATATGCTTATCTTCCTCTGCCCTTATCCCTACTAACTCATGTTTTGAGACAGGATTGAATGGTTTGACTAATACCCATTTTTGCCCAAATATATGCCAGACAGGTAACAGGCACAAATAAACAGTAAGTACCTAATATAGAAGGAAAAATAAGCTAGTCTCCAGTAGAGATTCTAACCATTCTTGTCATGAATTTTAAGATCAGTTGCTCTAAAGTGATTGCATTTACCACTAAACATGTAAAAGAATGACCGAAAGATGGAAAATATAAAGTTGAGAATCGGTTCTGTCTACTCAGTGAGAAACAAACATTGTCTCCATTAAAACTGAATTTAACTCTGGGTGGAAATAATCAGACTTTTCACAGATCATCAGTTCATTGGGAAACAGACAAGACAAAAGGTTTTGTTTTAAGATAAATGTTCTTAATATCAAGTCCATAACGTGGTAAACTTGATCTAGTACATTCATCTACACTGTAACCACTGCTTATTGCCTGCAGACTTTTTAAACAAGAAAAATGAGGCATTTATAAAAGTATTACATTTGAACTACAACTTTTAAAAATTTGAAAACACTTTAGATTTTTTAAGTGTATCTATTGAAAATGGTGCTTTAACGTTATAAACAGAATATATTTTATTTTCTACACTTGCCATAAAATTCTGAAAAAATAGAAAACAGGAATTTCTTTTAACTTTCAATAGGAGTAAGTACACATTACAGACTGACAAATTCATAGATTTTTTTCCTTTGAAATGTTTAAACTGATATTTTTATATGTAAGTTCAAATTTTTGATTTCTTAAATTTTTGTTTACTTGATACGGTAAATATAAACCTATAGACATAATGTGGTAGCTATCTGTACTTTGTGTATTTGTGTTATATCACAAACTTAAATATACATACATATTTGTATAAATATGTATGTATTTAAAATGTATGTAATGTAAAAATATTACATTCATATGTAATCATAAATGCACACCATGTGAAGTATTATATTATTTGGTATGTTATTAAAATGGTTATGTAAATATCAATTATTGCAGATTCCCTTACGAAACTCACTTTTATTTTTATTTTGTTTTTGAGGCAGTTTCATTATGTAACTAAAAATGACTTTGAACTTGTTATCCTTCTGCTTTCAATTCCCAATTCTGGGATTACATGTACTCCATGTACTCCAATGCTCAGCTCTTACTCCTTTGTCCTTATACAGCTTTGAAACTTCTCAATTCTTTAACTGAAATGTAGACTTACAATTGCATACTTTAATGACTGTACAGAACTGTAATTTGGGAAAAACAAGATTTTATCCATTCCTATATGGATAAACAGTATTCTTTCAAATTTCTGTTTCTTCAAATAATTTCCTGTAATATCTTCAACAAGTGGCTTGATATGCACCTGCGTTTTATTGTTGTTTTTGTTTTTGTTTTTCTGTCATTGGACACCAAAGTGTGATATTTTTGGTCCTGAGTGCTTTTCAGGGACTCTATGAGATCAAGGGCTTTGCATAATCATACTGAGTGTTTGTCTTTTCCCTTTCTTGCATTTGGGGATCCCCATTGGAATATGTAAGCACTATTAACATGTGGTAACATTATTATTCTGAAGACAGAGGTGTGCTTGTATATTCTTGTATTTTCATGACTTCTCAGGTTTATTTTCCAAAGTAATTATAAATATGCAAAGTCCACATAATGACCTACTATTTAGTTCACTAAACCATCTTTAAAGATCAGTGTTATTCTGAGGGCAAAAAAAAAAAATTGGGGGAAACTACTGTGAGAAGGAGTACATATTTAGAAATAAATATCGAACAATAGTGACAACATATCTTCTGATGTATCTGCGCTGCTTTCCAGTGCCATAAGGAGTTCTCCTCCTCTTCCTTTGTTGGAATTATAAGACTGATTTTTGTAGAAATAGCAGAAGATGGCAATCTATAGAGTTACCTCTTCCCCAAACCCTGATTTTAAATTCTTACATATTAAAGAATGACAGAATAGTAAAATACACACTCATGGCCACACTTTTCCATGTCCGCTTTATTTTCCTAAGAAATTTTAAAACACTTAAACAATAAAAGTATTACTTCCAGAGCTGCTATCTTCCTAATCATGTTTTTAATCCTTAAGAATTTAAAATAAGATGTTCTCTAATACGTGAATTGTTCCTGAAATCATCAGGCAGCATGAGCAATTTGAATTCCCCTGACATCTCCTTTTACATAAAATTCAATACATAAATGTAGGGATTTGAATGTTTGTGCTTCGTCTTCATAGACTTTCCCTAAAAAGACTTCCAAATATGGACAAAGCTTGTATTGAGCGCGAAATATCCCCCAGGTGCTCGTGTATCTGAACCTTTGGCCCCAGGTGGCAGCAGTGTTCCAGAAGTGTTGAAATTTGGGGATGAAGATTTACCTGACTGATGTAGGTCACCACTGGTGAACACAGAGATTTACAATCCTGCCTGCCTGCAAGCTCGCTCTTTCAAGACTGCCACCAAGACATGGCTAGCCTCAAGGCCAAGGAACAGAGACAAAAGCCAGGTTGTGGCCATGCCTTCGCCACCATGGTGGACAGAAATCCATGGGAGAAAAAGAAAGCCTTCATTCCTTAGGGTGCTTCTGTCAGGTGTTTGATGACAGAAATGAAAAAGTAACAGGAATGTCAGCCAACAATAAGAAGTCAAATACCACAAGCATTAATCTCGAGGCTTCAAGGATAATAAATGTTTCTTAAGGAAACTGTAAGCTATAAAATGTGCATTTCACAAATTGTCTGAAGATTTATGCTTTAACTTAAAGTATAATAAAAGAAGATATCTGATATATATTTTTTTAAATCTACTAACAAATATTAGAACCAGAGATTGATGAAAATGTATTCTCATTTCTACCAATCATGGTTCTGGAAAAAATGTTCAGTGAGCAGGTTACAGACAGCTGAACAGAACATATTACAACCTATCATTTTCTACGCATTATGCTTATATTTTCTTCAATCATGGAGAAAATGGTTGTTTTCTGATTCATTATATTTACCTGCTATGTACTCCTCTTTCTTACTACAAACCCTCTTTTTGAATAGTGTCTGTATATTTTTTTCTCAAAGCATGTCAACCATTTACAGGAATATAATATATGATATTATTGCCTAATTTTTCCCTTCACTTTTCAACACATTCCTATTTGTCTTCACATTTAAGATTTTGTATTGACTTTTTTCCCTCTAAATTGTGTCATATTTTTCTCCTTGAGGCCTGAAAACAAGCCTTTCCAGAAGGAATTAATGTTGGAATTCCATCAAATCAATTCTCGTCTTTATTCTTCTGTCAAGATACTTGGTCTACACAGCAAAAATTAAACTCATAAAAAGGGACTCCAAAGTGAAAATCTATGAGAAAGAAATGGTCCCACTTAAACACAAAATAAAGTATGTAATCACATTCATATAAATGATGGGAGAAGTTTTTCTCTTCCTTATCCCATCACACCCATTTCTCGTAAGAGAAAACATAAACAACAATAATTTAATTGAATCCCAGAATCATTTCCTGGGTAAAAGAGAGGGAAGACATTAAAATAATATGGCAGGGTAATTTACAGAAGTACTAATTTCTATTCTGTTCACATTGTAGTGGAACTGTAATGAAATTAAGAAAAAAAAATCACTTTCTCTTCCTTAGCTAAAAGAGCATCTACTCATTTGTATTTGAGGATTAGTTTATTCCTGTGAGTGCTTCATATGCAATTACGCTGTAGCATACTTCTGAGCTCATGAATGAGGTTTCCGCCCCATTTAGAAGAGAGTGACCCAATATAGGCCAAGCTGAGTTCCCACAAGTAATATATTCAAGGAAAACTAATATATTCAGGGAAAGCGATCCTTCAAGTGGTGGAGATAGAGACACTGAGAAAGGATCCTAAGAAACTAGAGTTTTAGTATTATAACTTGTAAGTTGTGATCATAATACTCTAAATTTAAAGTCAGTGTAGAGAAAGTAACAGTAAATTAATGTGCAGTGATTACTGCAGATCAGAAACAATAAAAGAATACCCAGAGGGACAGAAAATGAAATACCCTTCCCAATACAGATAACCCATGTGCTTGCCTAAAAACAGAACCTAATGAAGTTGATTTTATTTATTATTTTTATTGTTGCTCTTAGTTTTAACACATCATATATTTATGTGTGTTCCCAAGTCCAAAAGCCTACCATGCAAACCTGGCTCTGGAGTAAGGCACTGCCAGCTGCAGTGTGCAAAGGAACCAAGCATGTGCAAACGTACGATGGTGGGACTCCATGGCCAGGGCTCTGAGCTTTGGGCAATTTATTTTTTCTCAAATATGCATTTAGACTGTGGAAACATGACTAATTAGTGATTGACTACATCATCAATGTTATTCTTTTAAATCCTCATTCTGTGATTCACCTTGGGATTAAGACAGTCTTAGCACTCCCCTCAATGTAGCTGGGCTTTCCTCCTGAGTGTAGACCTCTGAGATTCCATTAGTCAGAGCTCTGATTTCAGAAAGAATTCAGCTACCTATTCATCTCTATCCATTTGTAAACTCTGAAGAAAGGGAATCTTCAACCAGCCTTTTGTTGTCCATTCAAAATTCAACCATTTCAACCAAGAATGATAAATCCCCAATCTTCAGGGCTCTAAGATCCTATTTTCTCCAGTATCAACTAGTAACACAGATGATCTAATCTGATAGCCAACCTTCTCTTTCATGTTCTCCATTGCTTTCTTCTTGCTTTCCTTAGCACTTAGAAACCATCCTGCCTTTTGTTCTAGATGAGTGATGGAAATTTCTCTGCCCTGTTGCAAATCTTGAATAAATTCTTTGTTACCTGCTTAACTCCTTCAGCTATAATTTTTCTTTGAAATGTTTCTTTACCCTTTCAATTTACATAGCCTGGAACTGAGGTATGTCAAAGGAGCCTGAGAAATGAAGGGACACAATGCAGGCCCTGGTAATACTGAATATGCCTACCTACCAAGTCATGACCACAAACGTCTCATGAGTGAAAATCAATTGATGTTTTGTTAAACTGAATCCAGTTATGGTTAAGAGTCTATATATTTGGATTTGTTTGGGGCTTTTTTGTTTTGTTTTGTTTTTCATATACACAATTCACAGCCTCCAAATTATGACAGTTGGTAGGCAAGCAAAGGAACCAGAAGAACTACAATTCCTCTATATAGGGATATGTATATATAGGCATATACAGGAAGATGTCTCTCTGTAGCCCCAAGTAGTTGGAACTTGCTATGTAGATTAAGCTGACATTGATCTTTCAGAGATATGCCTGCCTCTGTCTCCTCCCTCATCTTAGAGGGGTATGAAAAAGAAACAACTTTTCTGTGGAATCCACTTGAACCCTTCTTTTGAACCTGTTGATGGTCCACAACCTAGCCTGTATATCACCCCACACAGTACTCTCTGGTTTCCTATAAGGATGAGTCAAAAAACATTGAGTCTAGATAGCTGATGCTTAAGACATTTTAAGTTAAGTGTTCTTTTGTATGTTTACGTGCATGACAGGTATGGGCAGAGGGGATGTACACAGCATGCACATAGAGTTGGAAGGCAGCATTGTGAACTGCTCATCCTCCATCTTTATGTGGATAGGAGACCTGAACTCAAGTTGCTAGGCCTGCACAGGAAGCATTTACTTTCTGAATCACAGGCCATTAAGGCATTCCTTAATTGTGAATGAAGTTGCAAAACTAAGAGTGTAAACATTCCCAGCAGTAAAAGAAGGAGTTTTCTGGAAATTAGAATTGAGTCTCAGACTGTGAATTGCAGAACCAGGAGCTTGAGAAGTAGGAATGGTGATCAGAAGGAAGGATAGTCCAAAATGTCTTTTTCATAAAGGCCTGAGGATTAGAGGCTCTCTCATAAAAAATTTATGAGGAAAGGCCACACTCTCTTTTTCTGTAATTTCCATATATAATTGACCTAAATCTCTCAAAGGAAATTTGTAATGTTTATAGCTTGCACCATCTGGCATGTTCATTTGTGGGAGGTTATTAAAAATGGATAGAGTAGATATTTTTCCACATGGGAAAAGTCAGATTATAAGGGAATATATGGCTCCTGGTCTTGGAGGAATATCAATATTGTTTATACTGAATAGTCCATGGGAATTTAGAGACAATCAAAGAATGCCTACCCATCTTATAATGTTTGGGAGAGATGATAGAGATGTCTGACAATGAAATCAAACCATCTGAGTCTCCTGTAGTTTACCAAATGAGGGACATGGAAAGGGGTTTTCACTTCTGAGTCATACAAAACTAGAGGCAAGTTTAAAGGAGAGAAGAGAAATTAAAATAATCAAACAAGCAGAATGTGGTGGCATATCCCTTTAATCCTAGCACTTGGGATGCAGAGGCATACAGATCTCTATAAGATAGAGGCCAGCCTGGGTCTCTAGTTCCAGGCAGACAGGGAGATCCTGTCTCCAAAAGACTAAAAAAAAAAAAAAAAAAAAAAAAAAGAAGCAATGAAATGGTCTGAACCATACATTTATGATCTAAGTGCATAATACAAATCTTTCAGGAGAAAAAAAAAAGAAATCTCATTGTTTATACTCTTTATAAAATGAATAATGTCATTTTATATTGTCTCATCCAATTTACATGTCTCCAGAACACAAGAGCACTTTTGCCTGAGGTTTCTTTGAATCCTAGATAAATTTCAGTTGATGAGGCCCACAGTATTTTAGATTTTGCACTCTGTGAAAACAAATAGTACATCCTAATTTAATTGTCTAATTATTAGTGATTGTCTCTAAACATTTAAATGAAGCGTGTGACTGTTCTTACATTGGATTAAAAAAATAATGTGAGGAAGAATACAGACCCTCTGCCACGCTGCTGCCCCCATAATGAAAGCTCCTGCCTCAGCTCTTTTTAAGATATCTTTAAATTAGCAAACAGCAAAACATGTCACTGAAGGTAAAACTGAAATTTTAAAAACCTGGCCTAAGAATGCTCATATTTAATTATGGCTCCATGTAATTAAGTGTGGCAATCTGGTGATAAAACCTTTAAGTAATGACTCATAAAGAGATAAAAATGGAGCATGTGTTTAATCAGTTCACAGCCTTCCTCAGAAGCTGGCACCGCTCAGGTGCTAATGAGACACCTGTTGCTGTGCACACCAGTGAGAGCATGCAAATCAGTCTGGGGCAGAGAAGAGGAGTATTTGCTGGCAGGAGGCAGGTGGCTACCCCAGGACGACTGTCAGGAGGTTTGGGCTCTGAGAACATATTTAAATAAAAGCACAAAAACTATTCAGGATTTCTGTTTAGTACAGATTTTTTTAAGAGAGAATTAAAACATAGCTTCATCTATTTCACTGCGGAACAATCTTTTAATTTCTAGGTTGTAATGTAGCCAAGTCTTCAACTGCTACTGTATGCAAAATTACTTCTGTTCCTATTCTTTTGTCTGTTGTATACATTCAGAAACATAATTTATACTGTGAATTTGTGTTTTTCTCTCTCTTTTTGTAATGTTAAGTATTATTTTCTCTATCCTTTCAAAATGAATAGTGAATTATTCAAATGTGGTACAATGCTAGAAAAAAGAAACTTGTTTTCAGGTGTAACATGTGCTCTTCTTTTCTGGTGAGGTCCTCTGTCATCTCAAGTGTTAAGAGATGTGACAATGTACGTTCCTTCCTTCCCAGCAAGGAGAAATGGCATGTTAACAACTGATTCCCTATGGGACCCTAACAATGTGTCAGAGTTTGAAACCCCTAATGGTCCAATGATGAGAAATGAAGACAGACCTTTATTCCTGAAAGGTAAAGGCCTTGTTTTCAGCACTTCCTTTCTTAGAGGACTTTAGACTTGTCATAGAACAACCTCTTTCCCTGTTAGAATTATTCTCCATGGTCTATTCAACCTTTGGCTATAAGCAGAAACCACCACCAAGGAACTATTTGGCACTGAGTTTAAATAAACACATGCTATATTAAAACAGGCTTTAACAATATCTCAGAAGGGTGCCTTGCTATTTCTGGAAACAGAAATTGCTCCAGAGATTCTCAGAGCCGTCAGAAGTTTTAGAAGTCTAAAGTTAAAGTAAAACATACAGGGTTTTATGAAATATATGCAAAATAAAAAAAAAACAAAGAACAATAGACAATGCCCTTTGAGACAAAATAAGTGCCATACATGGAAGAAGAATGGTGGAAAGGTCACACTGCCTCCTTCAAGCTGGAATGGTGACAATACTGATAATAACTCCACACTGACCTTCTACATGCAGATTTGGCTTGTACAAATGGGAATGTGTGCAAGACAAGCATGAGGATCTCCAGGATTCCACAACGGATGCTTATTCTAAATACGGTGCCTTTGCAGCTAAAATAAATGGGAAGCTTTCAAATGTCAGGACTGACATCCCCCAGTCCCAGCCCTTCCAACATCTAGGAAAACGAATTCAAGCAAGTGGATAAATTATTATCTCAGAGATTATCTATGATTCATGACCCTGCCAGATAATTATTCAAGTGCCTATTTAATTCTTATTTTTCTGGGAGTGTGTTGTTTTCAGAAAATACCTTAGAAGCCTACATTATAGAAATGCAAATAAGTTTCTTCATAAGGTTTGAAAGAATATTGACTTCACAAAATAATTGATTTCATTTCATATTCTATATCATTCCCTTTAATATTTTGCATAAGAAAGGTCTTAATCTTATATAGACTGCTAATGAAAACTTGTAAAAATTGATGCTAAATAGTTTAATTAAAGTTTTTCAAGAAAATATCATTTGTGGAAAGTAACATCAACTTGGACAGACATATTTTATGTAACCTCAATTTTTAATTACATATTTGCATTGATGTATTTCTGCCTCAATAAATTTAATTTCTACAAAATAATCTATTATTTATAGGAAATAAGGACTTCCTTCAATACAATACCATACTAACCAAAAAAGCAATATGCGATACAGTAACACAAAATTTCAAGCACTATCAGACTTCTTTTTGGAAGAGCCTGCAGGAAGAGGAGGGGAATGTGGACGAGGGGTTAGGAAGTGAAAGGGGGACCTCGTCTTTTGGTTCCTAAACTATTACTGTTTCTTTTCAGGAAGTTAGCTTTATATTTTATCTTGGAAAATTTCACAGACTCAAAGCTTGTAAACTATAGATTTATCTTAAAGGGACGTTCTGAGTGAATCAGTGTCAAGTTTGCATCACATCCCCAGGGTCATTTTTCAGCTGATAGCTTTGGTTACAATTGATTGTGGAATGCTGACTTGCCTTGGGTTGAAGTCAGTATGTGTTGGGGAGCAGCTTGTTTATGTCCTGTGTCAGGCCCATTACCACAGGGTTTGGAGAGATTGTATAGAAAGAGGAGGTATCCTGGAGTGGGGTGCTCTTTGGGGTGTGTTTGATGAAGACGCTGGCAGTTGTTGGAAGGCTCGCCTTCACTGCCTTTCTGCATTCTTGCATGTCAGCGCTTCATGTTACAGATTGGAATTTGTACTTTTTCAAAGTCGGGTGATATAAACTCTTCCTTCTTGTTTCATTTGGAAATCCTGGCTCAGGCACTCTCTCTTGTTGAGCAAAGTTTATCATGTTAATGGTCTTTCTGGCTACACTTAACAAAATAGAATCTTGTCTTTCCTCATTAAAAAATACACACTTGAATTTCACTGTAATATCTTCCTTCTATCCGTTGTGTTGTGTATTCAGTTCATAATAGCTGACATGAGCTAATACACTGTTAAAACATAATATAAATATAAATTGTAACAAATCTATTACGTTTCTAAACATAAATTATTTTTAATCCCCTTAGAGATAGTTGTTAGAGATTTACTGCCATTTCATCTCTTTGTATGAGAATCATTATACTCTTTTCTAATCATCTATGATTTTTATAAATAAAAGAACTTCACTTGTTGTCCTGAAATTGAGAAATCTGAAAAGGTAATAGTCCATTTACCAATTTAATGAAGCTGAAAACATCAAGAGAAAGTCTGCAAATTTGTTTCTAAAATTTCAGAAAATACTTGCCACTTGACTCTGATACATAACTATGAACTAAATGTGCATGTGTTAATGTCTGTATCATCATCTATTATATTCTGTCTTATTTTAATAAATATATACAAATTGAATTTCCTCTGGCTAATTAATTCTCAACTTTTAATTTAATATACTATGAGAAAGTTCTTAAAGATTTACGTTACTTATTTATTTATTTATATGTGTTTATATGTCTGTGTAAATGTATAGGCATGCAGATACATGAGCCATTACATATTCAAGACAGACAGAAGAGGTGCCAGTTCCAACAGGTGTTTGTCCTGTTTGTTACATAGATTTTGGGATCCAAACTCCAGTCTTCATGATACGACAGTAAGTGCCCTTCACTACTGAACCATCTCTGAAATCCCATAATTGTTATTTCATCTATTTTAATTGGTACTTAAAGAAAAAATAGTTTTTAAAAATGAGTTTTTATTGAACTAATTATCAGAACAGTTAGCTTGTAAGTACTCACACGTTAGAGTTACCTCTACACTCTTATAGAAACAGAACTGTGGAATTGGGAGGATGGCGATCTTTATTATTAGTATCTGCAGAGTTCCTCTCTTTTCTTTGTCTTTTATTAAATCAAAAATGTAAATATTGTCATTGGGGGAGGTGATTCTTGTGCTTTGTGGAATTCTTTAGTTTAATTCAAAATATTTTATTTATGGTTACTCTTTGAATAGCTTCTGTTGGTTTTTTTTTAGAAGACTATATGTGGAAATCATTATTTAGTATTGTAGCTCTGCTATAATTCAGCTCCTCTTCAAGAATCCTACTTCACAAAATTAAGTGCTTAATCAACTAATGTTTTGACTACTTTGCACTTTCACAACAAACTGAAAAAGTGATTTAGATTAGCATTTGGCACATAAATGTGCTTCTTTCTATGAATGCTGAATAACAGTTACCTCCCTGGCCATTGTTACCCCAAGTTTAGAGACCAGACTTCCACCCTGGCCAATCTGCCATGTAGTTAGATTTTCTTGCTCTAGCTTTTGATTCATTATATTAAGGAATTGCATACTTGAAACAAAGTGCACTATATATTACAGACTGTCCTAAATGTGCTCCATAGCCCAGATTAGCACTGACTCACAATCAGAGGACCTCTTCCTCCTGAATCCTGACATGATAGTGATATGCCACCTCACCAATCCTACTCAATGGGTTTAAGTCATTTGAAAACGCATGGTATGATTATATCAATAGTTACTTGACTGAAATCTCTTCTGTTATTTATTAATAACTAGAGCAGAATATGTCAAAATCTTTTGATTTTTTAAATGTATTTTTTGACACAGGGTCTCCCTGTAGACCAAGCTGACTGGCAATCACTAGGTAGATCAGGCTGGCTTCAATCTCAAAGATTTACCTGCCTCCACCTCCTGAGAGTTGGGATTAAGGTGTTCACCATCATGATTGTCTCAACAATCTTTAAACCTGACAATGTTTAAAGTGCATATATATAAATATATATATAAATATATATATATATAAAGTAATATAGGAGAAGGTTCTTTTGTGCTTGTGTGTGTTTACACTGAGAAATACAATTGCTTTTGGATTTACTGAAATTCCAATACTTCAAGAAGACTAGTTCATTTTTGCTAGTGAGATAGTAATATACTTTCAAAAGCACTTTTGGGAAACCGGAGAACAAATATTTGTTCTTAGTGAGAATGGGTGTGACTTTACCTAAAATAACTAACACACACATACAAAGTGCAAAATAACTTCAGTGAACTGATGAGAAGAAAAAAAAATATTTCTGGTTGAAAAACCAGGGGCTTGTGTATGAACAAAAGGTAACTAATTCCACGTTGCCAACATACAGGACGGTTGAAAATGGAGCCAGCAGAGGAGTAATCGTGAATAAGTTACCTCTTGGTCTCACATTGCTTTACTGATGAGATGTATCTTATTTCTGTACTCAAATCCAGAACTCCTCAATAACATCAAGCCAGAGAAGAACTTCCCTCGGGTTTTAGGAGGAGAGCAATGTTTGTGCAGCACAAGACAGTTTGAAAAGGTGAAACACATGATCATAATCTCAGCACCTGGGAAGCTGAGGCAGGAGGATTATGAGTTTGATGTCAGCCTTATCTACACAGTGAGAAGGGGGAAAGGAAAGGAAGAGACAAGCTTCTTAACTGCTAACCAGGTTTATTTATTCCCTTCCCTTCCCTCCCCATCCCTTCCCTCCCTCCCTCCCTTCCTTCCTTTTCTATTTCCTTCTTTCTTCTCAAATGTATGAAAGGAAAATTATATTTTGCTACTCTTAGGATCCCTAAGTGGCGCACTTGAATACTTATATAAAATGGTATCTGAGGAAAAGTTAGAGAAAGGAGACAGGGAGGAGAGGGGCAATCCTGGTAAGTGCCGTCCCGGTCCCCCCAACACACACCCTCAAACACACTTCACTTAGAATTCCGCTTTCCCATAGCTCTCACGCTGTCCTCCACCAGATTCCCTCATTCTTTATTGCATTTCCCGTTTACACCCACGCAGCCTCAGTGGAAACTCTGCCTCCCAACCGCCAGTTCTCTTCTGCTGAAGCTGATATAAACAGCACTTGTTAGCCTTTTGGTTGCCCCTCTTATAACTGTTTCTATTCTCCATTCTTCCATCACAAAACTGCAGAAACTTCTCTGGCAAATATCAGATGATCTTTAATGGCTGGGAAAAATCAGTAGAAGGAACATTCTCTATGAGCCTTAGCGAAGAAGATCTGAGAGTATTTATACATGAATTTGGTTTAATATTGTGATGGTTTTCTTTTTTAAAATAATTCTTATTTCCTCTGAGACTTATTTCCACTTTCGTGGCTCTTCTTTTTCTGCTTGAAATAATGCCAGTCTGGGAAAATAGTGATATTTGCCAAGACATGGAAGGGTTATGATACAATTAAATGAAAAACAAAAACAAAAACAAACAAAAAACCACTTTAGCAAGTGATAGTGTTATTTATAGTGTTGCTCCCATTTTCATGTTTGATATGCCTGGAGAGATTTAGGGTGATTATTGATGAAGACAGATTGACTCAAATGCTATTAATTTCAATATCCACATCCATGAGTTTGATGTTCTTCATGGCTGAGAAAAGTTGAGTCTTGTGAGTAATTGAATGAGCCTCTAGAGGCTTATGTAGATGATGGCTTAATAAAGTGGCTTGGATGATGGCTCAGGTGGAAGGCTGCCTCCAATTTTGTACCCATTATGGCTCAGGGGCAATGATAATGTGCACATAAAAGCTACAGATTGGTCCAGAATGGGTACTATAAAGACAGCCTTTTCCTAATCATGTCACCATTTTGTGTCTGCTGGCAAGACCATAAATGGAAAATATTGAAAAGTATGTCATCACAAGCCACAGCAATCTTTAATAATGTGGTAATCAAATCACTTTAGTCTATTCCCAACATAAAAATCTCTCTGGCTTTCTCAATGTTTAAGAAAATGTCCTTCTAAAAATGATCCTACACACCTTGCCTCCTGCATCTTCATGGCCGTCTTCCCAGCTCTCACTCTCCACCTCCTGCATCCTTATAGTCTTTCCCCTGGTCCCTAGAACTGCCAAGCTCATTCCTAGTTTATGACCCTGCACTGCATTCCCTCTGCCTGGCTTGTGCTCTTGAATTGGATTTCCATGGAGAGTTGGTTTTATCATTAACATCTCTGCTGCTTTTATTATCTCCTTGGCACTTAACAACACTGCCAAGTGTTTTCTTATTTATGAATTCTCTCCTTTTTCTCCACCTCTCTTCCCATCCTGCTTTACTGATCAACATACCTCTTCCTCTAACCCTCTATCTACCTTAGTCATTATCAAAAGCTATCCCCCGCCCAAATAGCATTATTCCAGGAATACGCTCCCTTTCCTTCATTTTCACATGTATCAAAAAGAGTGAAAGCCGAGCACCCAACACACTGTAGTATGCTCTAAGTGGGACTTCTGATCCATATACTGTCTTAATATGTTCTCCATGGAGCAGTGCAACAAAGCTGTGCCAATTATAGTTCCCTGGAGTGCCCCTGACATTTCTTTCTAAACCTCTGTTTTTGTAGAGTGTTGAATGTACATTGCACAGGTGTCCTGACCTAAGAAAGCTGGAGAGAGGGCCTGCTTCTGTCCCAGGGGCTCTGTCCAGGAATGGTTTAATCCTTGTGTGTTCCTGCAGGTGCAGTGTAAGGTATGTCATCAGATCTCTGTGATGACTGAGATAGTTTGTCTCTCTCACCCAGGGAGCATCTGGCTCTTGGTGTAAGAGAAGTTGGGAAGGAAATTAGTGAGAGCTTCATTTTAAATCTTCCTTCATCTGAATTTGTGGGGAAGGCATGTTTATAAGCAGAGTAAAAATTCAGTGAGAATCAAACTCTATATAAAAATCATGAATATATCAGGGCAAGAGCCAATTTGATATTATGCATGCCTTCTATTTCACACTCTTAATAAACATGTGTTTTATATCATGAAATCAATTTGATAGATGATGCAATCTATACATAAAAACAGCTATTAATACAGTTATAATCCAAACATTATGAAAAAAGAGAAGAAGATCATTTCATTTTAAAAATCTAATCTATTCATTCTTAGGATGTGTTTTGTCTTCGATCAATATTTTATTTTTTGCAGCACTGGGAATCAAAATCACTCTTATGCATAGTAGGCAAGTGTTCTAACACTGAGTTACACCTCATCCCTAATAATGCTATACTTAATTAGCAATTCTGTGTACTTCCAGCAACTCTAAGGAAAAGTAAATCCCTGCTAGATATGGTGACACAAACCTCTAATACCAGAACTTATCAGGTGGAAGCAAGAAGAATCCGAAATCCAAGACCAGTCTGAGTGACATAACACCCTGTCTTTCACCTCTCATCAAGTTTTTGCACAGAATTCCAGAAGTGGTCAAACACAGAGACCATACCTGTGAGATGCTTAGCCCTAAATGACACATCTTCAATGCAACCTCTACACTTAGGATAAATGAAACTTTCAACACTCAAAAAAGACGTTTCCTTATATGATGATTAACAGCTGGTGAGTAACACAGAAACCCACAATTGGTCAATGTGCAGAGAACAAAACGTCACAGAGTACTTATCCTTTAATAGGACAGCTATTTCCAACTTCTGTTTCCCAAGGCTCAGGGATCATTGCAGAAGAAGTAGAATGATTGTAAGAACCAGATGGGGTAGATGACCCAAAGGAAACAGTCTTCTAGACAACAGGTCAGTTACTCATATGAACTCACAGCAGTGATGACAGTATGCGCAATCCTATGCAAGCTCAGACCAGATAAAATCCCAGTTTAGACATGGGGAAGTGGGTAAGAAATTCCATCCCAACCTAAGGACTTTTGGTAGTTGATGGCTGCTGGGAGGGAAAGAGACAATGTATTACAGGTTGAGACTCTTGGCGGATCTAGTGAATGGATTCACACTGAAAGATATTGGAAGACATAAATCATAGTCTATAGAGCCATATTATATATGAGAGTTCACTAAATTGGGCAGGGGGCAGTCAGGGGAGGTGGGGAGAAGAGATCTAAGTGTCATCAAATTATATTGTAGGAAAATCTCAAAAATTGAATAAAAATGCAAAAAAAAAGAAAGGAAAGAGGAAGCACGCAGAATGTCACATTCCATATATTTCTAATCCCCTTTTAATATTTTCCCTAAAAAATGGCATTAGATGTTTTTCTCTTCTCAGTTTTGTAGCTGTTTTAAGGATGTTTTTAAGGACATGGGTCTTCAAGAAGGTCACATTTGCTGAATCTGTTCTCTGTTATTGTTATTACTTCCTCTCAGTGTTTTAGCTAGTCAAAATCACATCTAAGATTCACCTTGCTTGAAATTCTAGGAAATACAAGTCATAGAAAACCAACTATTGATCAGTATGCTAATGTATCATATAGATCCATTCTGGTATTAAAATGCTATAACCAAGAAGCATATGCCAAAGGATAAGAGTTTTATGAAGTAAATGGGATAAACCTACTTTTTCAGAAATAGATAGAAAAAAACCCTCACTTTACAAGTTTCTTCTTATGTTAAAAAAGTCCGGAAGTCTGAGTATTCATTCATGCATTCAAACATAGCTTGGGCTCAATGATAATATGATCAATAAGTCAAAATATTGCTAGTAACTATCTATATTCTCAAGAACAAAAATAGTTAAGCCCCAAGTTCTTTTCAGCTAATGATGATATGACTTTCTTAAATTATTATGCACATAGTATTACATACTTTGTAAATTATAGTCAAGGAAAATCTAGAGTTTCACTTTAGAGTTATTACAGTCTGATGTTGTATATAGGATGTGTCTTAGAAATTCTTTCCTGATCCCCACCTTAAACATAGCTCCTTAATGTTTTTCATTTAGTTGGAGACTGTGGGTAATTTCATAGTCTGAATTTTACAATAGAAAATAGTTGAATCAGAGAAATTAGCAGTAAGTGGGAGATACACACAGAGGAGAGGGTCTAAACAGGAACAAAATATATTATATGACATTTTTTAAAAATTCAATTAAAAATGTACAGAAAACAAAAAATTTAGTTTTGGTCAAAGCCAAGATAGATTGAAAATTCAAGTCTCCTAATTCGATTTTTTAATTCAAAACTTTATAACTGTGGCTAAGAGACAGCTCAGCAGTTAAGAGTACTGATTGTTCTTGCAGGGAACCTGGGCTTAGTTCCCAGCACTCACACAGTGGCTAACAACCACTCATATCTCCAGTACCAGAGCATACAATGCCCCTTTTTGGCCTCTGCACTTTAATACATGTAGACAAAACTAATAAGTAAATAAATAAATAAACTTTCAAGAAAATTTAAAAAATAACTATGTTTTATGTTATGCATGAGATCATTATTTTGAGTATATTTTGAACGTGTACTATGTATCAGAACTTGCTCTAGTTGTGAAAGGGTTAATGATAAACAAGATAAGCATCCTTCCTTCTTTGAATTGTTTCCACTTCAAATATATAGTATATTCCACTTCACTTATAATAGTTGATTGTAAGAGAGGAAATAGTGAACAGATCATTTCAGAAACGGGTAAGGCAACATTCCAGGAAGTTGAGGAATGAACACCACCTCTTCCCACAAAAAGCTCATGCCGTGGAAGAAGGCAGAATGCCTCAGATTGTAATGCTGAGACTGAGACAGAAACACAGGGAGAGCAAGATGTGCCTTTCCTAACTCACCACATAGCCTGGCCCATGGCCAAAACTTCTATGATCAGAGACAGGCACGGGAAGATTTGGTGGCAAGCTGGGGATGGACATAAAACAAAGGCAATACTCATGTACGAAATTCCCAAGAATAAAGAAAATTAAAAGTAAAAGAAAAAAAACTGTAATAGATCTTTTTAAAGTTTTATGTGACATTAGAAGCCTTCAGACACGAAGATCCAAAGACCAGGGAAGAGGATCTGTGTGCTTGAGTTTGATGAAGGCATGAATTCATGGACAGAATTAGAGTCAGTCTTATGACAATAGACTGGCAGGGGGAACCTAGGGAGACCTATCTGCTCAGGTTCTTCTTGACCTCTCTGTGCAACTTTCTTCTCACTTGGTCAGATCTCAGGACCCCTCCGGAATGAAGGTCTTGTGATCAACTAGCGGATCTGACAGTTTAGAGAATTTCTTTATGAATGGATCCTACAAAGAAAGGTAGAGAACCTTAAAGTAATATTTCCATGTGGTATGGCTTGTTTGGGTGAAGGAAACTTCTAGGTTATATGATCTGTCTTGGGGTAGAGGAATTTTAGTTTCTAGAATTTGCCTTTTGAAGGACAGCAGTAGCAAGATAGACAAAGGAAATTAGAAAGAGGCCGTGCTATGAGACACTTTCACCTGCCAGTTCAACAAAAGAGCCATATTTTAAGGTATTGGCTTTTGGCTTCCCAGGTAAAAGAGAGTGGTGTCTTGAGATGAGTGATTCTTCTTATGCCAGTTGGTTCAAAGAAAATGAATAAGTGAAATAGATGTCAAAGAACAATAAAGATAAAGATAATTCTCAAAAATCCTGTTGGTAAGACAAGTCTTCTGTAGCTACTCTAGTGAGTTTTTATTCCAGCCTTGATTGGAAGTAGTTAATATAATTATGCATTTCTTTTCCAATCTAGTCTTGCAGAGCATGCCTCTCAGAAGTTCAACAATCACACAGGATGTTATTATAATAGTTCAGCAACTAATCTTGCTATTAGTGATACTTTAGCAATCCGTTAAAATGATCAATTAAACAGAATCTGTACCCAAACAATGAAGTGAGATGGCATGAGAACAAGTCACACAGTTATGAATGAATCTGTCTGACACATACATGCTGTTTGGAATGAAGGTGTTGTTTTCTTTACCTTGGTGATGAGCAGTGATTGTGACAGACTATGCAGGCACTTCTGAGTATGGCAAGGATTTGTTACCTGATGTTCATTGTATAGATGGATTTGGTTTGTAAAGAATTCATCGGTCTCAAAATACTTGTATTTTGTATGCACAGTATTCTTCAGTAGTTTAAACAATGCATCAAATAGAAATCAAAAATAAGTAATGAAGAGATTATTGGAATAAAATGCTCTCAGGGAAAAGGAGACTATTTCACATTTTAAGGCAGTTTTCAAACAATAATTGACACTGTGGAAAAAGAAAAAAAATAAGTTATACACATGGAGAGTCCAGCACAATTTCAGTGAAAAACACAACAAATAAAGAGATGGAGAATCTAGGACAAGCAGCTCAGATAGCCTGGAGATTTTGGCAACCCCTAACCCAAATACCTATTTGGTATTTATCTGTCCAAAGATCCAAGTATCAACCATAGTTGACTTTTAGTTTTTCCCTGTTGGTGGTGGTTTTTATCAAATTCTTTACTATTTTTTTTAAAAAACTTATTAATTTATTCTATATTTCACAAAGAACATCTCAGTCTTAATCATCTTTATATCCCTTTCTCTACCCACACCCCCAAAAGACCCCCAAATGGAATTTATCCCTTCTCTCATCTGTGTTAAAATCTATTGTGTCGATTTAGTGTCCCCAAGTAACCTCAGTGCAGATTCATCCACTGAAGTCCAGTCAACCTAACCAGAGTCCCTCCCTTTAAGAAGACCAGCTCATCCTCACCCAACAGTAGTCAGCTGTGACTATTTCTTCAGCAGAGAATGGGGTCTGCTACCCATTTCTCCAGTTCCATTCTGGGTTTTTGTCTGCTTGAGCTTACAAGGGTCTTGAACAGCCAGGTTCATATGAGCAGTGTCCCAGGAGTTTGTAGGATTCTATTTCCTTATGGTCACACACTTCCTCCCTAGCTCTTATAATCTTTCCGCTCCCTGCTTCCACCATGGTCCCTGAGTCCTGTAGCTCTGGAGAGCACTATACAAGTAACCAAGGGAAAACATCAATTGATGGCCCAAAAGCAGCTTCATGACCAAATAAGCACATCAATGACTGGCAGAGCATTCGAAACTGGTGCAGTAGTAGCACTTTTATCTTGGGGCCAATCGACAGCTACCTAATTGGTCTTAGAGCACACCCAACTGGAGGAAACTCATGTGTGGTACCATAATCATAGCCAAGTACACATGACTGAAGAAATCATAGATTACAGAGGTATTCCCAGGGCTGTCACAGACCTAGGCTAACGTAATTTCTTACTAAATGCAAAATATGTATCTTTATATTACAGTCAACTATCCCAGTCACCATTCATCAAAGAAGCTTCTTTTGCAGCAGATGGAAACTACTACAGTATACCACAGCTGATCACACAGAGAAATTATCTGTGAATTGCTCATGCATAATCTGCACATCTACAATATACTCTCTACCCCGAAGGCTTACGAAATATAGAACAAGGGGTAAAGAATATATTAATGAAACTCAACTCTCAATTAGGCTCCCATATCCAACAAAAGGCTAGCAACACAAAAGATCACAGAGAGCTAAATCACGGAGTCTAGGAATCTGCAGAGTGTAGGTACCTGGACAAGGCTCTTATATTAAGTCTCATTCACCTAGGGCTCAGGGACCATTGTGGACCAAGAGAATGGAAAGGAACCAGGGAGGTAAAGGGAAAGAATGAACATAAAAGAGGAGAATGATAGCATACAGGTATTACTAAGGCAGAAGTAGATAAAAGGGGTATTTAAATGGAAGGGGGAGGGAGGGTTACACAATGGAATATGAGGATAAAGGGAAAGAAGGAGCTCAAGAGAGGTGGCACCTGAAGAAATTGATATTATCAAGACAGAAATGGAGAAAATGGAGACAATTTAGAGGGGGAGGGCATAAAGGGAAGGATAGATGAGAGAAAGGAGACAGAGAGAGAGAGAAAGAGAGAGAGAGAGAGAGAGAGAGAGAGAGAGAGAAAGGACAGATAACAACTTAATGACAAATTCCACATTCAGTATCTCTACATGAGCCTATCTGCATAGCTGAAGGCTACATAACAAGAAACAGAGCCAGACAGAAGAAACCTTCCTTTGAGTTGTTGGTCAGAGTGGTCCAAAAGACTGTCAAATTTACAAGGGCTATTGCCACAGCCCTTGATTGCATCTGAGAACTTGAAGGGTAATACCCTATTGCTGAAGTTGGGACATACTGTGGAGACCAGATTTGGAGCAATGAGCTAGAATTAACCTGGAGGTCACTTTCCCTGAAAGCTAGCACTTACTCAATTTCTTATATTTGCTGTATTAGCTGCTTTTCTGTGGCTGTGATAAAAACTCTGACCAAAGAAGTTTATAGAAGACAGAAGTGATTATTTGAGTTCACAGTTCAAAGGGGTCAGAGGCTGTCCTGGCAGGGAGGTATGGTGGCAAACAGTGGCTGGAGCAGAAAATGGAGCTCTCACATCTTCAAGCAGGTGCAGGAAACAGAGAGTACCTGGAAATTCCACAAGGGTAAGAACTCTCAAAGCCTGACCCCAGGAACTGACTAGCTTCCTCTAGGATAATCACACCTCATAAAGCCTCTCAAAACAGCATCACCAACTAGGGACAAAAATGTCCAAGTTCTTGGAGCCTAAGGGTGACAAAAAAAAAAAAAAAAAAAAAGCAAAAAACACATCTACATACCATTGAACAGTGGTTCTTGAACTCAAGTATGTTTTAGGATCATGACAGGACTTGTTAAAATGCACATGTATTGCATGAAACAGGTATATTTACACATATGCAGGCAATACACTCATACACATAAAATAAAAATCAGAAATCTATTAGTAAATATATATATACATACATATATATATATATATATATATATATATATATATATACACACACACACACACACACACACACACATATGCATTTGTGAATCCTACAGCCAAAGGATAGGTTTGGGGGCAGAGTCTGGAAAACTACATTTCTAGTAAGTTTCCAAGTGGTTAATGACTATAGGGCTGGAGGCCACATTTTGCAAGCCATTGCCTAAAAGAGTATTCTTTCCTCTTATAACACTATTTACAAGTAGTATAATATGTATTTATTTATTTTTGAGTGAGGGTTTCATTATGTAGCCCTGGCTGGTCTGGAACTTGCTATGTGGAACCTCCTAAGTGCTGGAAGCAAAGCTGTGCATGTACCCACACTCACTCAGCTTTGTACTCTAATTTATTAATTGAAAAATTGTTCTCAGGTTACAAAAGACCTTAACGAAAAGTCAATCTAGTCATCACCATGTTTTGATAATATGGTCCACAATGAAATCCTCTATCATTTTCAGTGTTTGTAGCATTAATATCATTCAAATTGCATAAGGTTTCTAAAAGTTGCAAAGACCTCTCAGATTGTTTCCTTCATCTTAATATCTAGAACACTTTCCACAGACGGGTAAGTAATGTTGAGAATTTGATCTGTGTGCTAATTGCCTACATATCCCTCCTCTCCTTAACTATATTGTATGTAGTCCACACAGTCAGCATAAAAACACCCCGAAGTACATACATAAATAGTTGATGACCTTTTCCTGACTGTCACCTTCTCTTGTTTTAGTTTTTCATAATTGCCGTTTACACTAGTCTATCTTCCTATCACCCTTGTGTTACACAGAGAAACTTTTATGCAACAGGTGACAGATAACAGAGGACAGAGACTGATGTGTTTATGGTGACTCTATAGGACTCATTACACTACCTGGTTCATAGTTCATATCGGAGAGTGGTGGGTTGCTGATGTCAACAAAATGTAGTTCAATTGGTTTTGGAGAGATGTCTCAGCACCTAAGAGCACTGGCTGTTCTTCCAGAAGACCAGTGTTTAGTTCCCAGTACTGACATGGCAGACTACAACCATCCATAATTCCAGTTCCAGGAGATCTGACATTGTCTTTTGACTTCAACAGGCATTGCACCCCATGGATGCATTTACACACATGCAGACCATACACTCATACACATAAAATAAAAATAATTTTTAAAATTAGTCAAATATTTTCCTACTCAAATGGAATATCTTAATGCCTTTGAAAGTACTCTTCCCAAACATTTTTATCATTTGGAGTTGTATTTTTGAGGGCTTTATAAGAGAGGAAAGAGAAAAAGCAACAGTAACTCTTTTGCCTTGGCATGTGAATGCTTCACTTCAGTGGATATGGTAGCAGCCTGTTAACAGTATAAGAACAATTAGCAAGTGACCCTCCTATCAAACCAGTAGCTTGGAGGTCAAGCTGCTACAGGAAGTCAGCATTAATTCATTTGACTAACAAAACATTCCTAGAACCTCTGGAAAGTAGCAGGCATAATTCTCATTCATCTCTGTT
This sequence comes from Eospalax fontanierii, assembly GCA_035773235.1. Taxonomy (NCBI): domain Eukaryota; kingdom Metazoa; phylum Chordata; class Mammalia; order Rodentia; family Spalacidae; genus Eospalax; species Eospalax fontanierii. The sequence continues at coordinate 66,079,366 of CM069536.1, forward strand.
TTTATGTAGGGGTAGGCAGATAATTAATGCACAAACTCATAAAAAATATGTTAGGTGTGTAAGTAGATGACTTCAGTTAATAGTAGTGCCCCAGAAATGAGGAGAAAGAAAAAGAGAAAAAAGTAAAAGTAAAATAAGAAAAATGATCATCAAGAAAAACTTACCACCAGTTACTTTAGATGACGTGAGGAAAGATGGCATCCTATAAAAGTAATGTTTGACCTGTGATGTAAATATCAAGAAAATGTCCACCATGACCATCCCAAGGAAAACCAAAAGAAGAAGAAATCATGAGAGATCAAAGTAATCTTTGCTCTAATGGACCTATTGAATTTCTAAGAAAATGAGTTTTAACCAATCAAGATTAAAAATAATTACTTTCTTGACCAAGAAAGAAGTGAATAGCTGAATGTTTCAGAACCGTTGCCACAAGACTATTTTTCTTGAAAGAATTCCAATAATGAAGGCACTTCTTAATCTCTAGCAGGCATAAGATTCAAAATATTTAGCACTCAAACAAAATGGTCAGTGGCAGGGAGGCTGCTTGGAAGTCAGCTCTCGGGGAATTGCTGTAAACATAACATCAATAAGTAATACATCACTGGCTGGAAATCATTCCACGAGAGGATAATGGTCTTTTCTACTGTATCAGCATCAGAGCTGCTGCTATTAGCACTGCAATTTTCAGAGTTTTTGGCACTTATAACCATCTACTACTATATAGAGAAATGCCATCCAACAGAGTCCAAACACAAAAAAACACTTCCCCATCCAGAGTACAAGGCCTCAAACTCAATGTTGATTCTAGATGAGAATTCCAGTTGTCACTGGGTACTGAACATTGTATTCTTTAGTTAATCAATTGTGTTATTATTAGTTTTGTTATTCAAACTCACTATTTATTCATCCTGTATTTGACTATCTATTATGAAACAAGTATTTTTTTCTGGGACCTGGTGATACATAAATGAATAAAATATACTAAAATCCTGTTTTGATGAAGTTTATGTTGTAACCAGGAGAAAAGCAATAAAAGAGATAAATGAAGGGAACAGACAGGGTTTTACACAGTGATAAGCAAGTGAGTAAACCATGGACTGTGGGTCCAAAATGATCGTGAGAGGTTTAAATTTGAGTCAGGGAGACTTTGCTACAGCCTACACCAATAAAACGATGGCTCTGAACTGTATCCATGTTTGTAGGGAGAATGAGCCAACCAACAAAATGTCAAGTGACATGGCACTGAGGCCACAGTAACACAAACTTGCCAGGACAACAAAAAAGCCATCAAAGAGAAGCAGGGTCATAAGGCAAAGCAAGAACTGATGACAAATGACCAAATAATTTGTGTCTTGATGCCATAAAATGTCAGAGGTTTATCTCTGATTAAACCAGGAAGCCAGCAATGGTTCTAAGCAGAGCAGGCACACAATAAGCCTATGGAAAGACTGGAAGACTACGGCTTTCACTTAGTGAATTTTAGGACCATAAGTGGGTCTCTGTCACCACGTCTGCTTTGAAAATGTTCTGTACCATCATGGAAAAATTGATATATCATCAGAAACATGCTCTTTGTACTCCTTAAATGCAATGCTTGGGATACTTATCAGTCTCCAAAGAGTTACCGAAAAATGTATTATCTCAATATTCTCTTATATCTGCTGTCACCTCCTTTGTGATTTGAGCATTTCTGATTCACTAGACATAATGTTAGCCATGTAAGGAAGCACTTGATCCAAGCAAGAACTCTGAGCAAAACTAAAATTCCCTCTCAAAGCTCCAATACTAGTACTTTCCAGAACCCCTTTAGGGTATAGAACTTACAGAAATATAAACGTTCTAAAGCCCAAAAGGTTTGCATTCCATATATTATGAATATTGATAAATTTCTTCTGCAATCAGTGTTGATGACATCTGTCCCCAAGAACTAAATGACTCTGCAACATCCATTCCTATAAAGAGACTCAGACACATAGCAATCCCGTAAAAATATAATGGCAGAAATAATACAACTCGCAGAAGAAAAATTCAACCAAACTGAGTGAGATACTAGCAATTGCCATAACAGTACTCTTGAGCGGGGAAAAAATGGAATTTCTCATTTACCAAGGAGACTAATTAGATGTGTCCTGAAGCTTCAAAGATGAAGATAAATGAATGTAAAAATATTTCTAAGGGGGCTGGAGAGATGGCTCAGTGGGTCCACAAGCATGAGGACCAAAGTGCAGTCCCCAGCACCTATAAAGGAATGTAAGTGTGGTAGCATGCCTGTAATCCCAACACTGTGGGAATATAAGACAGAGGAGAGTTGGGTCTTGTTGCCTACCGGCCTAGCTCCAAGTTCCTGAGAGACTCTGTCTCAAGGGGATAAAGCAGAGAGTGACAGAACAGGATACCCATGTCCTTCTCAGGCCTCCATGGGCCACATGGGTATGTGTACCTGCACAGACAGACACACACACACACACACACACACACACATCAAACATGCATGCACATATAGATATACAAAAATAAGAAAATAAAATCATATTGTGGTTCTATATTGGTAAAATCATAGACTTGCTTCATGCTTCTTTTCAACTCTAGATTATAGAAAATACTGGTAGAGAGTTTAGTGAAGGAAAGGAGCTTAATGGAGCAGTTATTCATATGTGGATATGAGTGAATACTATTTGGAAAAGTAGGCCAGACTTACTTACAGCATTCTAGCAAAATTAGGACAGAAATGTACTAGATTTAAGTAATCTTCTTCAATATGAATTGGATGAAAAAAATACTGTGTTGTCAAAAGATATTGGTATTGTGTAGTCAGTGGAAGAATGAAATCAACAAATCTGAGAACTTGGGCACTATTATAAAACTTAATAGGATTTTGATAATAAATAACATGGAAAAGATTCATCTTCTACTTTAGAACCTCACATAACCCTGATATTAACACTTAAAAAAATAAGGCCCAAAAATAAGATGATAGAAGACTCTGCTTTTGAGTTTAGATATGAAATCTAAATAAAATATTGGCAATTGAGTTTTGTGAGATATTAAAAATAATATATTACAAATAAATGGTATCTATTAAAGGAATGCAAAAATTGTCTAACATTCACAAATCTAATAATATAGGTAAGTCTTACATTTTTAGATCAAAAATAAGAATGTTGTTCCTTCAAGAAATGCTACAGTGGATAATAGAATTCAAAATCAAGGACGATTTTAAAAAAATGGAATATAAAGTTTCAAATGAGAAAAAAATAGAAATTATTGGATATTATTGTATAATTATATCAAATAAAATTAAAATTTGTTGAAATGTCTAGATAGGAAGACAGAGAGTTAGAAATAAACACTCTGTGTTTGCATCTATGCCAGCGGTCATGTGGTGGCCAGAGGACAAGCTCAGATGTGGGTCCTCATCTTCAACCTTGTTTGAAACAAGGGTCTCCTGGCTGTTTTTGTTGTTCATCTCTGTGCAAGCAAGGCCAGCTGGTCCAGGAGCTTTCAAGGATTCTCTTGCCACTGTTTCCCATTTCAACTCAGGAAAATTGGTTCCACAGATGCACACTACACGTTCTGGCTTTTTTGTGCGGGTTCTAGGAACTGAAACTCGGGACCTCATACCTATGCAGCAAGCACAATCCCCACCAAGCCCTCTGCCCAGCAACACAAAATTTTTAAAGTAACATTTTATGTATACTAGCCACACACCCCAAAACAAAATAAAAATGTTTAGTGGAAAATGAATTCCACTGTCATTACTAAGTAAATTAAAACATACTTGCATACTTGTGAATGAACTTAAAAAGAACACTTAGAAAACTCTTTTGAGAAAACACGTAACATTGCAAAGAAACATAGCAAAAGCCTCAATAAAGACACAGTGAATAACTTCTCCAGGCCTCAAGCCATGAATTTAATTTAGATATTAAAGGAATCAGAATAAAATGACCCATGGCAGTTTGAAGGGTGGGGCATGATAATTTCTAAGTCAAACTGAAAAGATAAAATAAATGTATTCATATCAGAGAATAAGGAAAAAGAGACTTGGAGATTTAGAGTATTAGACAGCATAGCAAACTACAATAATGAAATGAAAGTGATACTGAATTACAGGAAATATACAGGATAATCATCAAAAGCTTGCCTTTTCTTACCAACATCTGGAAATGAAGACTATTTAAACATGCAAACTCTGGATTTAGATTTCACAAAAAGTGATAGAAAAGATCTAGTAAATGATTTATGACACTTATTAAAAATGAAAATGGATTTCATTTGAAGCAAATTAACATAACTCAGAAACATGAGGGTCCATTTTGAGCACTGAATTCTGGTTCTGACTGTAATCAGTCTTGTAATAACAGGCTTATTTGATATATTAACCATAGTCATTAAGCATACAAATCTTAGTTTTCAGGCTTTCTTATGGAAGGACCATTGCACAGGTCAAACAAGGATTTCTAACAGGGACTGTAACCTTGAATCTAAGACTTGGTATATATGCAACCTTGGAAAAACTAACATTTCATAGTTTTGACTTCCTTATTGACATATTTTGGGGTATATAAAACATGACTTTTTTAAGAATCATGAAAAACTGAAAGTGTCAAATTGCCTTCAGTGTTTGGCAATGTCCAAATGTTAATGCCTCTACATTATTTAAAAGTTATATTCATTATTAAATGTGTCTGTCCAAGTAAGCCTTTGTTGATGCTCAATATTTATTAATTGATATTTCCTCTTAATTTCTGAATTACAGGAGCTAAAATGTTAAGAAAATGAACCTTCTCAGATGAAGAGGTAAGAATTAAGAGATGCACTAATCTAGGGGCAGAGCAATAAATCATTATCTGTAAATGGAAAATAATATGTCTATTTAGCAACTCCCATTGCTAAAGTGTCATTGTGAAAGAGGGAGTGAAAGTTTGTAAAAGTCCGAAATGATAGATGAATACAAGTGTGTTGTCTGGATACCACGCTGTAATTACACATATGAACCCACAATGCATATACAAGCATGCACAAGACTTGTGGAAACTGAAGTCAGATAGGGACTCAGCATGGATGAAAGATGTGTACAGGAAGCAACTAGCCTGAGTTGGGAGAGGAAGATTTAGTTTTCTTTAGTGATATAACACCTGGCAGTATGATCAGAGCACAAGAGATGGACCTATATCTAAGGTACACCCATAGTATTTTGGAAACACAGATCTAACTCAATATGTCTTAAATAAAAAGAAAAAGAAAGACTGAGGTCATGGGGCCAGGTGTGGTAGGACACATCTTTAATCCCATCACTAGAAAGGAGGACGCAGCAGCCATCTGTGAGGTTACAGTTATTTGAGCTACACAGTGAGTTCCAGACTAGCTGGGACTGCAGGGAAACCTTGACTCAGAAAAACAAATGGATAATGGAGGACTTCATGAAGTCCACGTTAGTGGGTAATGCAGCTGGGACAGGAAGTAGGGAGGGGCTCTGACTATGACTGATAGGAAGGAGGGAGGGGCTCCAAATATGACTGAAATATATTGTCTGAAATTCTTAAACCAATAAAAAATATTTTTTAAGTGTGAAAAAAAGAATCTAATGGATTTTCTTGTCAGTTTCATTTATATTCACTAGAGAGAGAGAAGGGTGGGGACCCATGAAGAGTTCAAGGTAGAAAAAAAGCCCATCATAGCAGTTAGGTAGGCTGCTGCTCAGGAACAAATTTGAAGTTTATTTTACTTCTAGTTAAGACACTTTCAGTATTATGGGCAGCTGAGGATCAACATAAGTAGTTTCCTGTGGTGCCAATAGTTCCAGTTTCCTTAAAACTGGAAGCAATTTTCTGTGACATTTATCAAATCAAATACGCAATGTTTGGGTAAGTTCCTGGTAGCATTGCTTTTCCTTTATTAAAAGCCAATTCTCAATTAGAAATTTTCGACATTTTTAAAAACTGCTATTTTTCAAATATGCTAACCTTTGATACTTCACCCTCTGCATCTGAGGAGGGCAATTCTGCTCTTCCTTGAACTCGTTCTTCCCTTAATTTTCCTGTGGCTGTCAGTGAGCCAACTCCAGCTTTTCTGGTGGTAATTTCCTCATTTTCTCCCCCAGCTTCTTTGTCCCTCTTTTTCAGAAAGTATCATATAAATTTCCGTGATTTCCAGACTCCTATAAAAGGAGCAATTGTACTCAACTTGAACTGCAGCCAAGTCTAGTGAAGCCTCCCAACTCACTGATTTTAAGCAATTAAAGAGAGATGCAAATATCCACATCTGCCAATCAATTGATTTTCTCCATTCTGGTATATTTTGCAGATTTGATGGTATGGTTTTCCTCTCCCCATAGACTGCAGCTGTGAATTTGCAACTTTTGGATTTCTGTTCAGTTGCCATTTGAAAAGTTTGCTTTGAGAAATTAAAACTTTTTGTGTTGAAAGGAAAAAAAAAACATATACATATATACATATATATCAGTCAGCATTCTCCATGAGGAATGTATAAGGAAAGGATTCCAGAAGAAAGATCAGTGGTCCAGTCAACGTGAATAACCTAAGATCTTAAAACCACAGGCTTCTCAACTATTTCATTACTCTTGACACCTGCATGCATGGGCTTGGTCAAAGATCTGAAAATGTCTCAGAGCCCTGAAAGGTAAGCTCAGACATGTTTCTTTATTCTAAACTGTATACTGAAATTTACACACATACCTACATGTAAATATTTCATCATATGATTATTTGGCCAATATTTGAGGTTCCTTTCGATATTCTGTAAGAACATTTCTATAGAGTTTGCTTAGACCTGGCCATTTAGATGCCTTTCTCACCAGGAAGACAGTGTTGCATTGCATTGGAAATTTTATTTTTTGTTATTCATCACAACCAATAATCAAGATTTTTTCAGAAACAAGATAAAGCCCTAGTGCAAATTGCCGATAATTCATGACTTAATTCATTTATCACACAAATGCTTTCTTCATTCACGTTCATGTACTTCAAAACGCCTTTGTCTACCTATAAAGAAAATGTTTTAAAGGTAAATTTTTAAGACAGAAAGGAAATTAAGAGATTTGTGATACAGCTGGGTAAGGTCATGAATGTCTTTAACCCAGAACTGGGGAGGCAGATGCAGGCAGATATCAAGGCCAGTCTGGTCTACACAGCATGTTCCAGGCCAGTGGTCTCAAAAAAAATTAAGAAAAACTTTAAAAAGAGTTTTGTGATATTTCTCAACACTCTTCATTTAGAAATAAAGCCCAAACCAAGTGGCTCCAGGAAGAAAGTTATTAGCAGAACTTTTAGCTCAGATTCAAATATTATCAGAAAGTGAAAAAAATATAGCAATACTTGAGTCTTGAACAGGAAAATTCATTGAAAATTAGTAAATAGATGAATACTGGCAGAAACAGTGTCAGTTTTGTGTATAATCCTCAGCAGCAGTCACTGTCTCTTCATCTTATTCTATCATAATTTAATATTGCTAAAACTTTTCCCATAGTGAAAGATAAAACTTAGAAGATAAAACAACCTATTTAGCAACTTTAGGCACCTTCTTACTCTGTATGAGAGAAGGGAGACAAGGAATTAGAATCCAGGCATCCTCATTTGACTGTTATTTCACACCCACAGTCTTGCAGGAATGAGGTGTCCAAGGCTAGAGAACACCTGTAGATAGAAAAGTGATAAGGTACCTTATCAGAAAAACCACACAAGCACTGCCTGATGGAGCAACTGACAATAATCAGGTAAAACAGCACATATCCAAGACATAGAAGACAAGAGAATAATGAGCTTGTGGAAAGGAAATGAGACCAGAGCTGATCGCAGTACTCGGAGAGGAAGCAATAACAGAGGGCACAGAAGCAGCTATTAACCTTGATGACTGGAGAGAAAGTAATGGGCTTGGAAGTTTGGACACAGAGCTCAGCTCTCTACACACAGGAAGAACAAATTCTTTCCAAGGCAGAATTGCCAGTTTGATTTGTTTTTGTAGCCTGCAAATAAAACATCCCATATGTTTCAGATTGAGAGTGAAATGGAGGGGAAAATAAAGCATCCTACTTTTAAAGTGAGATCCAAATGTTCTCAAATGTCTCCTTCTAAAGAATGGTATTCTATTATGGTCTCAAGAAATATTAGGATGGATGGCAAGTATGATTCATAAAGAGTGCGTACAGGTGTCTAAACAAAAGGATTATTTTGGAGCAACTCTAACTTACTTTGTTTCTTGTCTGAAGAAGCATAATTTGACACTATTGCTTTGGCATAGATTGTGTGTAATGTTAGTTAAGAATTTCAGTGACTAAAACAACACTATTATTTGAAAAAGCACATTTCATCTAGCATCTAGAGGCAGTGCCTACTTCATGTATAGGACACAAATAAAATAGAAAAACATGGGGAAATGATGAAACTTGAAGGAAGTGCCTTTTTAAAATTTTAAAATTTGATGTTCTTAAGTATTTGTCAGTGTGGGGTATACATTTTTTAATCCCAAGACCCAAGAGACAGTAGCAGGTAGAGTTTTGTCCCTTTGAGGCCTACCTTGTCCACATAGAGTTCTAGGCAAACCAGGGCTACAGTGTAAGACCCTGTCTCAGAAGACAAAACGTAAATGGAAACAAAAAAAAATCATTATTGCTAATTTGTGTGAATGTAAAATCATCTGTTTTAGCTAACAGTATTCAAGCAACTTTCTACACCAGTATTGTCTAAATACTAACATTATTTTATATCCTATGGATTTCATTTTCATATTTAAGTGGTTCAGCTTAAAATTTTTATGGCGAGTGCATGAGGAAAGCTTTAAGAATTTTTTCACTAACTAGCAAAATTTCTCAAAATAATATAATGAAGACACTGTTTTGTTATACATAGAATCTAATGTCTCTATAATGATATCAGATTTAACTCATATATTTCAGGGAGTATTTCTAGAGTACCCCTGCACTAAAATGAACTGATTGTCCATTTGGGGGTTTTCACCATCCTATTCACCATCATTTATTAGTGCTTTCAAATGGAGTGTTGAGATTCAACTTTTAAGATTTCTTTCTTACAGATACTCATAGATATCTGTCAGAAATATGGATCCGGGACCAGCAAGAGGGCTCAGTCACGAAGGGTCCATGCCACCAAACCTCTCCTCTCTCTGCATCACCCAGAGACCTCCCACTTGACACTGTGCTTTCTGCCATGTTACTGCTTAGCGAACCAAGTTTGTGTGCCCAAATATTTTTGGGTGTGAGTTCATCCACTTAAGCCAGTTAACCTATCTAACATCACTGCCTTAAAGAAAACCAACTGTCCTTGTCCCAGTAGCCATCAGTTGCCAAGAGTTACTCAGATAAGGTGGGTTCTATGCTAGGTTTCTCAGCCACTTTTATTTCTTGTTTTGAGAGCTCTCAGTTCAGATCCATAGCTCATTTTTTAACTTGTCTTTTCCTTCTCTTTACTTACTGCTCTATTATATTTTCAAGCATTATATTGAAAGGAGTAGGGATAGTGGACAGCCTTCTCTGGTTCCTGATTTTAATGGGAATATTTCAAGCTTTCTGCATTTAGAATGATGATGGCATCTGCTGCATAAAGCCGTAATTATGCTGAGGCTTGTTCCCACCAGTCCAGTTCCCTGTAGGACTTTTATCATGAATGTATGCTGTATTTTGTCAAAGGACTTTTCTGCATCTTTTGAAATGGTCATGTGATTTTTGTCAGTTTATATGATTACATTTATTCACATATGTATTGAACTATCTCTGTATCTCTCAAAGAAAGCCTCCTTGATCATTGTGCATGATCTTTTTGATTAGTTTCTGTACAAGATTTGTGAGTATTATGTTGAAAAATTGTGTGTCAATGTTCTTTAAGGATATGAGCCCATAGATTTCTTCTTTGTTGTGTCTTTACCTGGTTTGGGTATAAAAGTGATACTGGCTTTATAGAAGGACTTTGGAAGATCTCCCTCTATTTCTATCTTTTTTGAATAATTTAAGTTGTATTGATTGTAGACCTTCTTTGAATGTCTGGAAAAATTCGTTTGGGAATCCATCTGGGCCTGGGCTTTTGTAGTCAGGAGCTGTATATTGCTGATTGTTTTTCTTGTTTGTTATAGGGTGGTCTAAGTTGTTAATCTCTTCTCAGTTTAACATTGGTGGTTAGAGTGAATTTAGAAACTTGTCCATTTCTTTTGGATTTTCAGTTTTAATTGATTTTGGGTTTTTATGATGTTCTAGACATTTTTGGTATCCATTATGATATTTCCCCTTTTGTCTCTGATTTTGTTGATTAGGATTTGCTCTTTTATTCCTGTGGCAGTTAGACTAAGGACTTAAATACTTTGTTTATCTTTCCAAAGAACAAACTGTCAGATTCACTGATTCTTTGTACTGTTTGCTTTGTTTCTGTTTCATTGATGTCTATTCTGGATTTTTTTATTTCTTCTCATCTGCTGGGATTGGGTTTCCTTTTTTTTTCTTGGTTTTTGAGATTCTTGAATTTTACCGTTAAGTCACTTATTTGTATTCTGTTATTCTTTTTGTTAATGTAGGCAATGAGACCTATAAATTTCCCTCTTAGGACTGCATTTAATATGTTCTAGAGTTTTGTTTTGCTGAATTATCACTTTCACTTATTTCCAGGAATATTTTTTCCTGATTTTTTTCTATGATCCAATCATCATTTAGCTGTGTATCATTTAATCTCCATAAGTTCACGTAGTTATTAGGACTTCTTTTGCTGTTCAATTTAAGTTTTCTTGCAATCTGCTCCAATGGAATTATTTCAATGAGGTTTCGGTTTTGCTGTAGTATGTGGTCTATTTTAAAGAAAATTCATGGACTGCTGAGTAAAATGTACTCTTTGATGCTTGGGGAGACTATTCTGTAGATGTCTTTTAGGTTCATTTGATGTAGGATTTCAGTTAATTCAGAAGTTTCGTTATTCATTCTTTGACCAGTTTACCTGTCTATTGGAGAGAGTAAGGTATTGAAGTCACCTACTATTACTGAGTTGGAGTTCATCAGTGTCTTGAAGCACTGGAGTACTGTTTCATGAACTCTTTCGAGTCCTGAACTGTCTTTGTCATTTCATTCATTTGTCCATTTGTGTTTTCTTGAGCAACAGTTTATTCCTATCTTCTTTGAGTTCTTCGAATTGTTCATTATTGTTTTCTTTAAAGGCACTGAATTCTTTGACCATGTTTGTAATTGTTCTTTTAACTTCTGTGTCCTATGGTTCCTCTATGTAGTTCTCATTGTAAAACATTTCTATCAGACTGGCGAGATTTTGTGGGGACATAGTATCTTGGTTTTCCATATTATTTCTGATTTTGCCTTGTGACCTGACCTGTATTTCTTTTGTTGGTTGTGTGACTTTCTGGACGTTCTAGCCTGCCTTTGTTGAATTGAAGTTAGGTTCTCTTTGGACTGTTGATGAAGCATGGTTGCTTTCTGATCACAAATGAATAGGCCTGTGCTTTGAGTTCTCACTTTTGATATCATTTTACTGGAGAGACTGAATGATTCCAGGCCATCTTGTCTGGGACTCTCCAGCAGGGTGAAGGCACCTAGGCCCAAGGTGGGGACACTAATAATGTTGTTTAAGTCTTTTCCTGAACTATTTCTCTCTGAAGGTACATGAAGTGCAGCATTATGTCACATGAAAGGAATAACACCTCCATTCCAATCTACCCTCCTATCACTCCCAATAGCCTATGTCTGAAATGACCACATTTACATAAGGATAGATATTTCCATCTGCTTGCTTCCACAGCTTTTTGTAATTTCCAAATAATAAACAAATATTTATGAAGCACTTATCAGAGGTCAGATATTATGCTGGGGAAAGCTCGTGAATAGCCCCTTTTGATCTTCACAACAACCCTGTCAGATCATGCATCAACTCCTGCATTGTTAGAAAGAAAATCATGGTGTTGAAATCAATTTTGCAGCATGACATAATCAACACACTTCAAAGCCAGATGGCTCCACTTCTTCCTCTGCCTTATTCTCCAGTGAGGAAATCATATAATTTACACAAAACTATCTGAAAAGTTTAGGACACAGTCACCAAAACTATTCTAATTTAATATCAGTTGAAGTTCAGAAAGCCCCAAACTGAACCTCGGTTTTGATAGTTCATTAGAAGTCTGTAGAAATTACTGAAGGCTAATATGTGCACATTAAAGTTTATCACAGGGAAAGAACAAAGTTCAAAGTCAGGCAAAGACAAAGTACCTAGGACAGAAAATGGGAGTTTCAAAGAACATCCTTTTCTCTCCTCTGGGGAGTCGGGATGTATTATCTTCAAAGGACCAAGGCATCGTGCTTTTTGTGAAATGTTTTTAACCACAAAAACTTATCCAAGTTCTACCTCCAGAGTATTTATTGGGACTTCATGAGAAAGACATAATTAATTGCTTGCCCATGAGGTTGACCTCAGTCTTCAGATTGGTTAATATCTTATGTTGCATGCTGTCTATTCTAAATATCATGGCTGTTCTTACTCTGGTTTGGCCTCCTTCTAACATGATCAGATATAGCTGACACCACCCTAAAGCCTATCTTGCAAGCCCTCATTCTACACAAAGGCACTTCATAATTAATGAAACTATCTTCTAGAAGCTGAAGTCAAAGCCAGACTGGGATCACTAGTGCAACCTTCAACATCTTGTTAAGGCAATCTGGCCTATCCGCATGGCCAGGATGCTTTGCCAAGTTACACAAACAGACTTAAACTTGAAGAGAATGCAGAGAAGTCCTGCAACAGACCAGAGACAGGCAGGCACACACACATGCAAACACACACACACACTACATGCACACACACACCAGACCTGATCATCACATCAGCTGTTACTGAGTGCTGGGCTTCATCTCCAGAAGCTTGTTATAGGCTTGGCAGGTTTTTATAGTACTAAGTTGAGAAAAAAACTCAGATGACAGCGAAAGTGAAACATCAGGACTGTAAACTGCTAATTGCCAATTGCATATGTTTGCAAGGCAAACAGCAGGGAGGGATATCAGTAGTGAGAAACTGCTGAAGTTTGTACTTACATATCTAGTAGAAAAAAACATCATAATGATTAAAATCATGCCTCTCACTAATTCCGCCCTCATTGTCAAATCAAGAATTTTAGTAATTAGGAAACTCCATATGGAAATATTAACCCATTCAAGTATTTATTATGCACCTTTATGCACAATATTTGTATACTTTGGGAACTGATGATCAATGGGACATTATAAAAACGATTAACTTATATTCTGAACTTGGATTTTCTGAATTCACTTACAAATTCTGATCTTTGTCAGTTATGGGCTCCTAAGCAAGCATACAATCTTCCTGATCCTCAGTATTTTTATGGATATTATTTCAGGTGGCCTTTTTTCATTGAATAAATGTTTAATGAGTGTTATCTAGGGTAATTTTGAGAAAAGTATTGGGAGGAACTGAAGACCACTTAGTTAAAATAGAATTATTTTTAAATACAGCTAATCACATGATTAAATAGGCCCATTCATAAGCAAAATGTTTTTGAATTAAAATTCAGAGCATCCATATCACCAGCAGGTGTCAACCAAAAGTTGGGGGGACGAAAGTGGTTTGACTGTTGCTAATGTTGGAGTCTCAGGAAATGCCAGTTAAGAGAACATTCCCCCTGTCAAGAGAACAGGATCCCTGGTAGAGACCTAGCATCCCATTTGGACCAGAACAATGACCATGCCAAGCAACTACTCTTGGGAGGAGGGCTCACATTAGGCCATGTGAAAGAGATCAATGGGATAATTAGACCTTCAATGAGATAATGTACTTTTCCTTTCCAGAAAGTGAAACTTATAGATCTGCCTACTTTTCTAAATTCTTCAGAAGACAATGATCTCACCTAATCTTTCTGTCTCTTCCCCACGTGCTTTCCCCAGCATTTTGGCTTCCTTGCCCCTTTCCTGAGGCTCCCCTCCCTACCAGGCTTCTGTCCCCATGCCTGCTTATAAAGCATGGATCTTCTTTCTCCCCTTCATTCTCCTCCTTAGGGCAGCTGCTGAGATGTGCAATTCACCTTCCCTGAGAGATTTTTTTTTAACTCTAATAAAATTGTCCTCCAGTTTTTGTTTGAGTCTATTCTTAAAATTTCTTAAATTGTTTTATTATTAAAACTAAGAACCCAAGAAGAGACCCCATTTTCCCTGTATCAGGAAGTGAAAGAACACCAATTTTGAAAAACAAAAAATGATTAAATTCCTACAGAAACAAATGTGATGGGGAATATAATCTATTTCCCCTAATATAGTAAGTGATTTCTAGGACAGTGGGTCTCAGATGGGAAGGGGATAGAATGACCTGTTCCTGTTTCCTAAGTAACTGAACAGTGGACCACTGTAATCCTTTTCAATCCATAAAGTAGAAAGAATTGTAAACACAGTGCGGGTTAAAGAGGAATTACATAGGAAGAGCTCCTCAAGACATCTTTTTCTTTCTCTTACAATTCTTAGTTCATTAGTCACAGGCTTTAAAATCCTCTTTTTGCTCCTTTTCTGGTTTTGTTGTAATCTGTTATTTCATTAGTTGCTCTACAATTTAAAGTAAAAATAGAACCAACTTGTTGGGAGATAAACATGAGTAAATGTATCATTCACAAATTTGAATAATAGTGACAAAATAAATAATGTATTTAGGATATAGATTATATACTCAGTTTATGCATTATAATGAATATGTCTCATATATAATGCTCATGTATACTACTGTTCCAAAATATATATTTACAAGCATATGTACTCTGATAATATATTTTATATAATAAATATTACATAGTATCAACCTTTGTAGGATCTTCGTGATGCTTAGTGTGATTAAACTAACCCTTTGGTGTTCTTTTTAGATAATTCTATTTTCCTTAATTTATAGAAGAAAACACAGAAATTCTGAAGGATTCATAATTTTTGCTAGAGCTGCACAGTGACTGCAGAGCCAGTATGTGAATAATTTTTATCTTCACTGTAAAGGTCCCTAATCTTCCCAGCATCCCATGTGAGGATAAAGACCTGAACACTGTCCTGATATGTGTATGAGAATCTCTGAGGGATGCATGAAGGTACTCAATTCTTCTACATTTGGAATTAGCTGTTAATAAGGAAATAAATGTGTCTCCTAGTATCCTCCTCCCTTGGGCTCTTTTTTCTCTTTCCCCTGGGGTCCTTTCCATTTTCCTGACTCCCATGGTTAAACCAGGATATAGGATATATATCACTTAAAAGGATTTGGTGCTAACCCACAAATGAGAAAGAACATATTTTGCTTTTCTTTCTGAATCTGTTTTACTTCACTTAATGTCACTGTTTCTAGTTCCACCCATTTACCTGAAAATTTCATAATTTGATCTTTCTTTTCTGTTGAGTGGAACTCCGTTATGTAAATATACCACATTTTCGTTATCATTTTTCAGTTGAGGGACACTTAAGTGGTTTCCGTTTCTTAGCTTTTGTGAAAAGAGCAGCAACAAACATGGAGGCACAAGTATCTCTGCAGTAGGATAAGGAAACGTCTTCTAGGCTTCTGGGAACTTACTCATGAACTTAACAGCAATTGTGACAGCAGGCACAAAACCCATGCAACCCCAATCAGACAAAAGCCAGCATAGAACTGGAGAAATGAGCAGGAAGCCCCAACCTTAGCTGGGGAACTATTGGCAGCTAATAGCTTCTGGGTGAGGGAAAGTTGCTGTTTTCTAAAGGGGTAATGCTAGATAGGCTGCCCAGGCTCCAATGGATGAACTCAGCCTGAGGGACATCTGAGTACACAAACTTGACTCAATAGGCCTTAACATATATGACAGAATGCATGAAATCCTATGAGCAGGCTATGTGGCGGTGAGGATAAGGGTGGAGGTTTAAATATGATTAAGTAGTATTGTATAAAGTGCATAAAAGTTCAAAGAAATATATACTGAAAAAAATACACAGGAATTTGCTTTGGAGTACCTCTGTCAATAACAGTAAATATATTGTAATGTTGTTTAGAAGCTTAAGCAAATTTATTAAATGGGTGCTATTACTGTCGAACTGGTTCACTTTGAAAATAGAACCACACAGCAGAGAGAAAGCAGCATCTTGTCTGAGAAAGACCAAGAAAGAACGAGTTAGAACCTAAAACCTTTCCTGACCTCATTTCCTGCAAAATTTCATTTATTCTTATTTGAGTATGTAACTTGGCCCACCACAGAGGCCTTATTAACATTGATTTCTTATTGATCTGTCCTGGGCCAGCGTTCACTTGTAATGTGCCTGACATTTGTCTATCATTAAAAAAAAAAAGGAATTGGCAGATATGTGTCAATTTAACGTTTGACCAAAATGCTCCATAATTGAATGGGAAAGCAATGTTAACATTATGCATTTGATTCCAGCTCATGTGCTCAATTGGCTAACATTTTAGAGCACTGACCCTCAAAATTCTAATGCATGTCAAATCGGTATGTAAATACCAGCAATTCTGGAGAGATTTGCAATGTAGAGCCTTATGCTAATGAGATATATCCCAAGGAGTTGGAAATTTTCCTTCCTCCCTGACACATGAACCAGAAAATTAGAAAGCAGGACCTAGTACAAAGAAGCATAGAGACCATTAATAGATGCACAGTGCCAGATGAGGGTCCAGAGCATACACAGCAATGGCAATACACATCCAGTGAATGTTAGTTCACCCAACAGCCACATGACTACCTCTAATAATAAAAGTATACTTAGAAAAATCACTTCTCAAAAATATAAAAATAAAAACTAATTCCTCCCTACAGAGAACTGATTAATGGAAACAAAACATGCATGCTTCAAGTTCAAATGCAGACAAAGTATTTACACTCAGAGGATTTTGGAAACTTCCAAGTTTAGAGGTGAAAATGTCTATCTTATCATGTATTTTAATTTTCTTCACATAATGGCTGTTTGTTACTCTTAATTGCTGGCAAATTTGGCAGAGATTGAAGAAAGACCCAGCTTGGTCCAAACCAATTCTAACCTGTTCCAACTTTAAGCACTGTTTATTTTTTGTTTACTGTCAAAAGTATCTTAAGCTCCTTGTATGATAAAGACATACTTCCTCCCTTGAATGTTATCACATGAACTAAGTATAAAATGCTTTAGCAAATAGAAAATCCAAAGTAGATACAAGTAGTGCAATCAACAACATCGTTCATTTATCTAGGGCTGAGGATAAATAATAACGTACCTCCGAACATTAAAGATATCTTGACTTCAGTCAATAAAAGTATTCTGTAAAAGAAGTCCTCCACATTTAAACTATATTTTCAAATCAGCATATTAAAGTGCCTTTCAAAAGTTCATGCTGCAGTTTCTTTTGCATATATGGATCTTGGCTTCTTGTAACATCTCAGGGTGTTTCAAATAAGGAAAGGTCATTTTGCTCATCTGTGGATTAGAGCTGTGATCCATTTGCCCAATGAACAGTAAGGGGAGCGTTTCTCAATGTGTCTCAGGGGAAAAAAAAATACAACTACAGACCATTAGTATTAAAGCATTGCATATGCCACGAGCTCTGGGCACCTAATTTCATCACAGACGATTGATGATTCTGCCATCCGGGCTGAATCAGGCCCAGAAAGCTGAGACTCAGAACTTCGGTCAGGTGACATATTCATTGTAGCCTTCATCTAGTTTGAAAAATATTTTATTGACACATAGAGCATTCAGTGTCATAACAATATATCATATTTATCACTGCTTTTATAGCATGCATAGATATGGCACAGGGGCATTGAGCCACGTAGCATTAAACAAGTGTTTATTTCACCCTGAGCTACTACCAAGAATGCCAAGCTCAGCTTCTATCCTCTGGGCTGACACAACAGGATAGATTTCATCAGAAGTAAGTGTTGGAGAAAAACACAAAAATCAATGGAGATGCCTGTATTAGTGAAATGTCCTGATTGGGTTTTCTCTCTGCTAAACCAGCCTGTTAGCAATAATCCAGTGCACACTTCTGCCAAAGGCATCCGATTGCTAAACTGGAGATTCTAAGAAATGATCATCTTTCATGGAAGTAGTAACACAGCCAGAAAATTTACCTCTAAGCACTTTGACTAACACCCATAGTTTATGATTGCATTATCACTCAGATTCTGATATACATTTTTATAGAGAGCTATTTCCTGAAGAATTATGCTCCATGAACACTTGGTTTTTCAGGTACTGAGTGAACAAACAGTTAAGAATGGACTTAGATTTAACATATGCTTAAAGTCTTTATTATCTGAAACCAGGTTAGGGCAAAGTTTGAGGGTGAGGAGACTGAAGGAGGCAGAAGAGGGGAATGGCATTAGCATACAGATGGTAAATGTAAGTAAGTGGAAAGGAAGCATTAAGAAATTTACATTCTATTTAAGTTTTGTCCTTGTTCAGCAGAATGCAATGTGTCTCAGCTTGTTGGGCAGTGTTAGAAGTAGGCAGGGATATTGACCACATTAAAAGAGATGTAGGGATATGACTTCTCTAAACATGGACACAATTCAGAAGAATTCCAGGACCTTCTTAAAGAATTGTAAGACTTGACCTGCCTGTTAGGAAACCGGAAGGCACAGAAAACCCTTCTTTCTTTTACTTTCTACCACTTCTGTCTGCCTTCAAAAATACTGTCCTTTTCTTAAAAGACACTGATATTGACTGATAATTGAATTTAATGGGCACTTATTTAGGAGTTCTAAGTTCTTGTATCCTTGGACAAGGAATTGATCAGGATCACATAGCTGCATCAGAAATTCACTAAGTAGAGGTAGTCAATTAAGAGACAGTGATGTGGGGGAGAAAACAGGAAGTTCTTGAGTGTGATAGAGACCGTCTCCCCTCTGGTGAGCACAGCTGGGTTAGACTAGCATCTCAGGAAATCAGTGGTCACCAAAGCCACGCTGGGTCAGTGGTTTCTAGGTCCTTTGTCTCACAAACTTGAAGAATGAATTTCACAGTCAGCAGCAGGATAAGCTTCAGATAGGTCCAAACTTAAGGGAAAGGGAGCAAGCAGAGCTCCTGGTTAGCAAGAACTGGTCCCCAGAGAGGGGTACCACTGCGGGCCCCACTCTAGGAGTTAATAGAGCTTCACTGGCTTAAAGAATGGGGATGGAATACTTTGTCCAGTTGCCCTCCCCAGAAAGGTATTCATGTGCCTCTCCATCCTGGTCTGAGCTGGAGTTTCAGACACATGTTCACACAGAGCTTCTCCAGCTGTGTTCACTTAGGTTACTGTGTGAAAAAAGAAGATTAAAAAATAAATAAAACATGAAACTGTAATATGAACCAGTGCCCATAAACATATTTGGTATTGCTGGTCTCTGGTCAGGGCAGAACTGCATATAGAATCAACAACATTTCCAGTTCCTGGCCAGAAGATAGCTGGTTGTCCAGGGACAAGTAGCAGAAGTATTTATTTTGAGATCCTTTCTCCCAAATTGCCTGACCAGTTTCTTTTGCCTGTTCTCATAATTAGTGGACTTCCAAGGAGGAAAGAGCTGGCTGCAGCAGAAGAAAAAGAGCTGAGTAGCTCTTGAACAGCCCCATTGTACAAAGAGTAGGTAGAGTGAGCTTGGGGGCTATTTGCATAGTTAGGCTTTCTTGGACGTGTTCTATTACTAGTACTTCTATAGAAGACTTCTTGCATAACATGACTCATTAGCATCTTAAATCTCCACACATGGGTATATCTTTTGGTATTACAACGAGATGGTTACCTTCCAGAGCGTTCTACTGGGCCTTGGTATCAGAGGAAGAGTTCCAGGTCTTTTCCTTACCAGTAGGTTTTTGAGTATCATAACTTTTCATCTTTTCTGTAAGGCCCTCTGAAACTTGCTCTACACTCTATTCTACATCAATTTTGCATCATATATGAAACAGGCACTGAATAACTTTTGCTGAAAAGCACTAACTGCTCATTTGAATCCACAGAGTGCATATATCTGTATTAATGACTGACATCATTTTGTGTCTACCTATCTCCTTGATGACACTCTCATTAACTTAAACTTGGCTTGCAGGAAAAGCAGAACCTCACAGGAAAGACAGTGTTCACCATACCCCAGCTGAGGGCAATTATATCAATGATGATATAGCCATGCTCTGGAGCAAAGTAATCATCTTCTAGAAACTGGATTGAGTCTCTTAATCTACAACAGAGATAAATTCCTCCAACAGGAGAAAGCTCAACCAGTCCACACCTTGACCAGGTCTGTTTCATTATGCATGCCTTGTCCCCTAACCTCAATTCTTCGTGTATTTAATCCTCAACCTCATATCAGTGCTCCAAAGATGGATTTGGAGTCACTGAATCTTTCCATCTATTTTTCCTCTTAACAGAACCACATCAAATACATTCTCTGCTTTTCACTAGTCCTTGTTATTTTAGTTGGCATGTCAGGGTGGGCTGGAAGAACCCAGCCTGCTGGAGTTGCAGGAGCCCTGTTGCCTTAAAACCTCTGGTCACATATACAGAGCCACTACTTACTGCACAGGGTGTTTAAATAACTTCAAGGCAGAGACAATCTCATGAACACTCTTACAATTCCCTGAGAATGCAAGAGATGGCAAATGATTATATATATATGTGTGTGTGTGTGTGTGTGTGCGTGTGTGTGTGTGTGAGTGTGTGTAAATGGTGCAAGAATGAATGAAGATATTTAAACTACCAGGAAGAATGGCATCACTATAATTTCCTTCTTATGGAAATGGACTCAATGGTAAAGCATTTGATTAACATATGTGAGGAATTAGTTTCAATCCCCAGCACCACAAAAAAATATATATATAATGTGCTGCTTATAATATCTAAGAGTCACAGAGGAGCAGCACATCCATAAGAACTATTGAGAAGGGCTAGAGAGATATCTCAGTGGTTAAGAGTACATCCTACTCTTCCAGAGGACTCAGAGTTCAGTTCCCAGAACCCAGCAGGTGAGGCTCCCAAATTCTGTAACTCCAGCTCCAGGGAATATCACACTCTCTTCTGGACTCTGTGGGTATTCACACCTACATGGAATTGATTCATTCCAAAAACATTCATATGTATGAGTAAATAAATAAAATCTTAAAGAACACTGAAAATAAAAACTTGATTTATTCCTGAATAGTAGGAAATAACATATTTTCTTTAAAGTAATGAAAATGCAAACTGAATATCACTTTCATTTTAAAACTATTTTAGTAAAACCAGGAATCCACCCCTAGGTGGAGACAAGCCAGTTTCCTCCCTGAAGAGCTAATCCAATTAAAAGCAGGTCATGGTGGCTCAGGTCTTTAATTTCAGCAGACAGATTTTTGTGAGATCAAGACCAGCCTGGTTAAAACAGCAAGTTCCAGGCCAGTTGTAGTTACAAGGAAATCCTGTCTCAAAGAGACCTACCCCTCCCTAAAAAAAAGTTAATCCAGTTGGGTGGATCAATCACCTGACCAAGGGACCACCCCCCAATACAGGAAGTCAACTTGATAAGAGGAATAATTCTTTCTTTTATGCGACAATGTGCTTTTCCTTCCCAGAAATCAACTTGAGCTTAGACTGAATCTGACAGCCTTTCTTAGTCCTGGCAAACCATGTATTCTTTTCTGTCTTCTTTCAGATGCTAACCAGAGTCTTAAAATGCTTTTTCTAGTACTTTGGATTTCCTTACTCTGTCTAAAATCTTCCCATCCCTGACATAATGCGGCTTCTCAACCATATGGCTGACCTCCATGCCAGCTTGACTCTGAAGGCAGCTTTTGTCCTTCCCTTCTCCATTCCTTTCCTGATAGGTCCTGAGAACTAAAACTTGCCAGCCATTGGGTTTTTCTTTTCAATATCAATAAAACTGTCCTCAAGTATCTTTTTGACTCCCATCTAAATTATTTTCTTAAGGAGATGAAGAACCCCAAGAAGGGACTTCAGTTCTCCTGGTATCATCTAGTAACCATGATGGGAGTTCCCCAAATTTCCAATAACAAAACCACTTCTTCTTTGATCCAATTTGTTCAATTGCAACAACTGACTTTCTTTGGGACCAAGCAAACATCCATGATCAGATATGGTCTCAGTATCAGACCATTATCAAGAGAAGACACACCTGTAATTTCATAAAGCAAAGATTTTCTTGTCACTAAACATTATATTATCTTATTGTGTTTAAAATCTGTTGTCAGATATCATAGAATAAACTAGAATCCAGCAATTTTCTTTAGTAATAATCCTGAAAAAGGCATGGAATTCTCTTCTGTGTTCCAAAGACAGAGCATCCTGGAAGGAGTAGCCTGTCTCCTCTGCACTATAGAGACATTTACCTGTTTGGGATGTCTTGTTGCACTACTGTAAAGAAATGCAGGCAAGCATTTTTCGCTTGCTGGAACAACTGCTCATATTGATTTTAACTCTACATAGCTTCCAAGACACCATAGAGAAGAAATATTATTTGGAGAAGAAAATTTTTTCAATAAAAATGTAGGAGATGATGCCAATTTTGTACTGTCTAATCTTTGCTATTTTAAAGTGGTATTTAAAAGAGAGCACTCTCTCCACACGCCACCTTCTGTCCTGTGTAGAAATATGCAAAAGAGCATCCAAAAGCAGTTCTGTTGTTCATTTGCTGTGAAACTTTAAGTTACCCATCTTCTCCAGGATCTCTGGATGTTACTTTTGAAAAGATGAGATATAACGTGAAATTCTGAGGATAAGTTGACATGCTTAAAGATCAAAAGGCAGTGCTTGTGTTACTGCAAGTTCTCGTCCCAGCTTGCCTTCCTGTTGTGATAAGCAACATCATCTACAGTAACTTGAGCGGGGAAAGATGTCACTGTACATCATCAAGGGAAGCCAAGGCTCAGGAACTCAAGGCATGAACCTGCAGGCAAGAACTCAAGCAGAGACCACGGAGAAATGCTACTTACTGGCTTCTTCCTCTCTTACTCAGCTCTCTTTCTTAAACAACTCAGATACACCTGCTTAGAAATGGCACCATCTACAGTAGGCTAGACTTTCCTAAATTAAGAAGCAAATTGGGAAACTTCCCCACAGATGTGTCCACTGACCAATCTGACTCAGGTGTTTTCCACAACTGAGGTACCATATTCCCAAGTGTGTCCAGTTTGAATCAAGTTGACAAAAATTAGTCATCACCTCTCTGGAGGTCTAAAGGTTGTTTAAGAGTCTTGGACCAATTTTCTTTTCCTGACACTTTTGATTTCAACCACACTGCCATTTTCTCCCTTCTCAAAACTGTGTTGTCATTTTTTTTCCTTGATAAATGTGTGAGCCTTCATTATTTCAAAAACGTCTTAAATACTTATCTTTGACTTAGATGTTGTGAAATGCCTTCCATAAGTTTTCATGGCCAGCTGAATGAAAATCCACATCCTCAGGCTCAGATTCAAATGAGCTCAGTCCTTGATAAACTGTTGTCCCTTCCATTCCACACATTGTAGCTTGCTGCCTTTCACTGCTTTCTCTACACCATCATCAATACAAGCTGCTTACAACTCTTCAAATGGATTCTGTATATACATGTCTGTAGTTTTTAAGTGGAATTACTTTCATCTCCATTTATATTTGTAGAATTTGTAAATAGTATTTCTTTGAGAATTTGTCCTTGATTCACTCAGGCAGAAAGTCTGACTTTCCCTACCAGATTGTGGTGTCATTCCGTCATCTAGTGGAAGATTTTCCTCCTAGAATCACTTATTTGTATGTGGGGACCATTTCCATCAATAAATTGTGTGATAATGCATCCCAAAAACTAAACAGAAGAAGCTAACATTATCCTTGTCTATAACAGACATTAAATGACATATTGTGAATCAATAAATCTGACTACCCACCACCAAGAAATTAGAACTTCAAAAAATTTACATTCTTAGGTCAAGAAGTATAGACATCTCACAACATGCATTTACTGATTATTGAGAAACAAATATTGGCAGGCCTTGAAGCAGAGGTCATTGACCTATAGAAATTAGAGAGATATATGAAGCATATTTTTAGGACTATATTAAGTAGATTTGATGGTACATGTACACAGCATTATAAGTCTAAATAGCCTTGCCTAAAGTGCATTTACCTTGATCTTAAAGGAGAAATAGGATTTGAACTGAACCATGAAGAAATTTTCTAGGTAAAATGACCAGTGAGACTGTAATACATTGAGAAAAAGCATCTTCAGACATGGTCATGCCAGGACAGGAACTGGTAGATACTAAATGAAGGGTAATTGAGTAATTGGTGTTTCTTATGTGTTAGGCACTATACTAGGTTTCTCATTGGTCATGTAAGAACTAAAACAAATTATTCTCAGTTTACCAAAGAAGCTATTAAGCCGCATTAATAAAGTTTCTATACAGAGACAGAACCAAGATATATGTGCATTTGTTTGAGTATATGTACACTATCTATCTATGCACACATTATGTAAACATATATTCCCATGTGTGAGAGGTAAAAACAGAGACAAGAGAGAGAGAAAGAGAGAAAGACTGAAATTAGAGAAATGGGCTCAAGAGATTATAAATTTGACTTGTGAGCCCAAAATTTGTAGCCAACACTAGTGGACTGAGGATCTAAAAAAGAGGTGAAATTCCAGTGTGAAAGCAGTATGCTGGCAGAATTCCCTCTTCTTCAGAGAAGCTAATCATTTCACTAAGATCTTCAACTGATTAGATATGTGATCTAATGTGAAGGGTAATCTCTACTACTAAAAGTCCATTGATTTAATTGATAATCTTATTCAAAAGCCTTCAAAGAAAAACATACAGCATAATATTTGATTAAATATTTGTGCAAAGAATAAACCACACTATCTGGGCTGTAGAGATCAAGCACACCTAGTAAGGTTAATATAACAAATCTAAAGCAATGCTCGGGCTAAAAGTTTTGTTTTGTACTACTTACTTTGCAAGTGAGGATTAAGCCAAATTTCTATAAAGAACTCATGAGTTATATACATGCCAGACCTCCTAAAGAAAAGCTGAAAGTCAGGAAATAAAAGATCAGCAATGACGGCCAATTTCAAATGGCAAGGCCAAGAATCAGTAGCCAAGCAAAACCAAAATCGATGTGGGAACAGGTGTTGAACAAGAATAGGCTCTGCAATACCTAATCACCTTCTTGGGCAGCTAAGTTAATGGATGCATCAGTATATTAGCTCAGATTATAGGAAAAGTAGACTTGGAAGCAGGCAACTAAAGTCTGACTAACCCACAATAAATATTGCTGTGAAATCCCAGGTTCCAAATAGTAGGAGTCTGAGCTAAACATAATAATAATCTGGCTTTGGTAGATACAAAGAAATCAGATTTATACACAGGTCAAATGACAAAACTATTACCCCTATCTTGCAATTATGCTTAATTAGCTAATACTGACATAGATCTCAGGGTCACTGGGTACATGAAGGTAAGAGGTGAAATACAAAAAGGTATTAGAAGCATTCAGAGAAAAGAATCAAGCCAGGGCTGTAATGAGAGATGCTAGAAAGTAGTGATACAATAGTGATTGCCTGCTATAATGGCAAGCAAAACACAAAAGAAAGAAACAACGAAGCATGAAGTGTTTTGCACTTAACTGGAGCATTAAACACATACAAATAATTGGATGGATGGTAGGTGGATGGATATGGATGGATCAATAATAATTGTTACAAACTGAGTTCTCTAAAATTCATATTTTGAAGCTCTAATCCTAATGTGACTGTATTAGAGATAAAAACTGTGGAGATAATTAAGAATTAAGTTAAAATAAAGGTAAAGTCTTAAAAGTGGGATCTTAAAGAAGCTCCGAATTCTCTCTCTCTCTCTCTCTCTCTCTCTCTCTCTCTCTCATTTCCCCACAAAGAGAAAGCTAAGATGAGTTATAACAGAGAGAATGTGGCCATCTACCATCCCAGAAACCAGTCCTTCCCAGAAAGCATTCCTCCTATTCCTCCTATGACGTTAATCTGGAACTTTTGAGCTCTGGCACTGTGAGAACATTTCTGATATTTGAGCCACTCAGTTTGTGGTGTCTTTTCACAGAAGCCTGAGCTGACTAATACAGATAGATAGTTAGCACGAAGGAGCCAGACTGTGGCTTAACTAAATCTCTTATCAGATAATCTTCAAAAAGAGAATAAAGGATTTCCCTCTTTGATTAGTTTATTTTAAATTATAATTGCAATGCACGCTCATTATATTTTTACAACAATACAGAAGGAATATAAATGTGTAAAAATGAAAATATTCCACTTATTCCTGACACTTCAGAGACAGGTACTGCTGAAGATCTCAGTGTGAACAGTTCTAGATTGTTGGACTGGGCTGCTAGGCAAAAAAGAAAGCATTTCCTATGGGGAACCAGAAGCTAGAGCAGATCAATGGAGCAAAGTGAAGAGGCTGTGCAATTTCTGGGAGGTGAAAGCAGACAAAACCGATGCACTGGCAACTAGGAACAGGTCTGTGTGACTATAGTCAGCTTTCCTCAGGCTATAAGATTATGCATAAAGTAGGAGGCTCAAAAACATGAAGACAGTACATGGATAACTGGGCTAGACACTGGAGCAGAAAGTCCAGAGGAAAGTAAAATCAGAAGTCCGCAAATAGAAAAGATCCTCAGCATCGCCCACAATGAGAAAGAATGAAATTAAAATTTCAGTAAAATGTCCTTTTCAACTTTCCAAGTGGTAATGATCTAAAAGTTGTATAAAATACAATGTTAATGTGGCTTGATGCTAGGAATGCAAATGGTCCAACCTTATAGAAGGGAATCAAAATATGTAGTAAAATTATCTATAGTTGTTCTTTGTTATGGTTTAGAAATGAAGTGTCCTCCAAAAGGTGTAGGTTGACCATTTGATCCCCATCTAGTGGTGTTATTTTTGAAGGTTCTGGAAACTTTAAAAGATGGAGGAGGTGGACAACTGGGGAAGAATCACAAGGAATGGTACTTTTGCTAATCTCTCTCTCTCTCTCTCTCTCTCATTTTGTTTTGAACTGAAAAGCTCAACAAGAGCTTTTATCATAATAATATCTTTCTTACCATAGGCCCATAATCAGCAAAGCCAAAGACTATGGACTGAAACCTTTGAATCAAAATAATTAATTACCGCCATTAGGTTTTTCTGTCTGATATTTTGTCATGACTAGAAAAACACTTAACACCTTTTGACCTAGTATTTCAAATACTTGGAAAATACTGTAAATAAACTGGGGTAAAATGTAGATAATTCTTTATAGTTCACTGTTAGGAATTCTAATGTGGCAGCTCCTTGGTTGGAAAACTTTTGTGAAAAATGGAAATTATATTCTGAATATGACAGGACTTCTGCATTCATGAACTCACAACAGCTGTGGCTACCTTCATAAGATCTGCACTAAATCAAGCCAGGCCACATGCTCACATGGATTGGGAAGGAATTCACGAGCCTCTACCCCTAAATGAGGAATTATGGACAGTTGATGGCTTCTAGAAAGAAGAGAATCAGTTTCTTTTAAGAGTGTGGCTACTGATAGGTTGACCATGCTTTAGTGGATAACTCCACACCCAGAAGTAATATAGAAAGCCCAATATGGAGTCCATGGATTTTTAAATAGCAGAGAAAAGAAGACAAAAGGTTGGGGAGTGTGGGGATGTGGGGGTGGATCTGAGAGGACCTGGGGGTGATATGACCAAAGTGTATTGTATGAAAATCTCAAAGACTTAATAAAAATATTGTTAATTGGAAATTGAAAGTTAAGCATTTTTCTCCCTCTGTAAGTTTTGTTATTAGGTGGTTGACTAGTGATTTCTTTGTTGAAACTGAAAATAGTGAACAAAGAACCACAATTAAAGTAAGTTAGAATGCATTCCCATAGTCTATCAGTTCTTTCAGGACATTTTCATTCAGACTTTACTACTCACTGGGAAGATTCCCAAAGCAACTCTACATGAATATTTCTTTTGTCTGACTTTGTTTTATATTTCACATGACACACTATGTCGCCCATTTTATACAACTAAAAACTTTCTAAACTGTGACTCATTCTCTTTCCCATAAACTCTTTCCTTTACTCAACTGGGCCCCAAATGTTGCCTATTTTGTCACAGCAATTTCTCTTTTTTTTAATTTTTTTGTTTTACGTGTAAACATTCTGCTTGCCTGAATATAAGCGCGGTACTGCTGTGCGGGCCATGAAGACCAGTGGAAGCCACCAGACCCCCTGGAACTGGAGTTACACACGGTTCACAGCAGCCACAGGAATGCTAGGAACCAAGCTGTGGTCCTCTGGAAGAGAAGCCAGTATTCTTAACTTCGGAGCCATCCCTCCAGCCCTTATAATAAGGACTTTTATTAAGAAATTGAGTATTGCACATTTCATACACCATTTCTTAATCAAACTCAAACTCCCTTCCCATTCACCCCTGCCCAGCCCCTATCAAACCTCACTTATTCTGTCATTCCTTAAAAGCACATTTTGCACCTTTCCTTCCCTTTCTAAGATCTACTTCTAAACCAAGCAATCAGAGTCCGAGTCTTGGGCTTCATAGTATATAGGACTCTGTTCTGAGTTCATTCTCCTCCCCCCTCCTTCCTTCTCTCTGGTTGGAAAATGAAGGGAATTTGTCCATCTGAAGTTCTTCATCCCTTTCTAGATAAAAGGTCATCACTGTAATCAGCCTTCTACTTGATTTGGCTGTTGGCAGAGGAAGGGAGTACGAAAAATTTTCTCATGTCAACCTGCCCAAGAGGCCATTTGTTATAAGAATGGTCCTAGGGATAAAGTATGGAAGTTTGTAAAGACCTGAACAACATGTTTGTACTCTCGTCCACAAGTTGACATGTTTGAAACCACCCTTCCCAAAAACCAGTGAGATGGCTGCCTTCTCTCACATGAACTGCAGTACTCTTAAGACAGAGCATCCCCTGCCTTGAAATTTGATTGAAACCTCTCCTCCACCCTTTATATTTTTTTACAGATACTAGGCCCCCACGTCATTTTATTTCAAAAATATTTATATTATTCCAGCAAGAGGGTGAGCACTTTTGGCAGGGGCAGGCGTTTGGAATTTCACTCTTATACAGATTTTGAAGTAAGGTCTCCAGACATGGTGACGAGCACCCTAACCCACTGAACTCTCACCAACAGTCCCCATGTTAGAAGCCAGATTTTGTGAGAGCCCTGTGAGGTCCAGGCCTGTTCAGGGAAACTCCTTGACATGCCTTTGAGAACCTGACTTTTAACTATAGAGCCCACAGATGCATGTTCCTGGTGTTGGGGGGGGGGGGGCTGGTACAGGTGAATCATCTGGTCACATCCATCTACATCCCCTTCCAGCCTGGGAGCCGTTCGCCTTTCCCTGCTTCACGCCTGCTCTTTAACGGGGAAAAAGGGCACAAAAGTCATGAGCCCTTCAGAGGAGTTGTTCAGCTGCGAAAGGAACCAGGAGACCTTCTTACCCTGGCCCCCGACTCCTCACTGGATAGCCGTTCTCCCACAGCACTGACATTGCCTGCAGCCTTGGTTCCACCTTTCCAAAAGTCGAGACTTCAAAAGCAAGGAGAAAAAAAGAATGGCCTGAAGTCTGAAGATGTATGCGAGAAGATTCCTAGTGATCTTTCTGCATGCAGAAATGCATGGTACAGTATTTATTTATTTCTGTAGTACAGTGTATGTACTATGACTAAATTATTATCAATAAAGCCTTAGTGCTAATCACACCATCTGGTTCTCTGTGTTTTACAATGTTTTACCATTGTTTAAAATATTAAACACTTTCTAGTCAAGAGCCATTATGCACACATAATTTTTCCAGGCTAATCATATGCCATCTCCATAAAGTATTAGATATTTAGTTGAAGGATTAGAGCACTCTCTTTGCAAAGTAATATGATGTTAGGCTTTTCAGGCTAGTCAGTTATAAGAACTCGGTTCTGCAAAAGCAACCACAGACAATATGTGAATAAGAGAGCATGTGTCTGTGTTCCAAAAATCTTTCTAAAACAAAATTTTTGCCTAAGGCCTTAGTTTTATTTATCTATTATACCTATATCTCTCTACCTATGCATGTGTGTGTATGTGTGTGTGCTGAGTTATGGCTAGTGTCAACTTGACACACCTGGGTAGAGGAAGTCTCAATTGGGGAACTGCTTCCATTGGACTGGCCTGTGGTCATATCTGCCAGGCATTTTCTTAATTGCTGAGTGATGTGGGAGGGCCCAACCCACTGGACAAGTTGTTCTGTGTTGCATTAGAAAGCAGTCTAACCTGGGCTAGGGAAGCACGCCAGTAAGCAGTGTTCCTGAACAGTCTTCAACTCCTGCCTCCAGGTTCCTGCCCTGAGTTCCTGCCTTTGGCTCTTGATTTACCCAAGAGATGAAATCAAATAAACTGTTTCCTCTCCAAGTTTCTTTTGGTCACAGAGTGTTTTGTCACAGCAATTCAAAGCAAATTAGAACTGTGTATATGTGTGTGTGTATGCGTGTGTGTGTGTGTACTTCTGTGCTAAGCTTCCTCTCTCCTTCATGAACACCTTCCATGTGTTCATGTTCTGCCCTGCATCCTTCATATTCTTATCAGAAGCAGTTCTAAAAGCCAGTGCTATTAATAATCTTCCCTGTGCATACTAGCAGGGGATAATTCTACTATTTATACCTTGCCTGATAGTTCTTGCTAACCTATATTTTAGTTATGTATGTATCTGACCATTTCTCCAGCTTAACAAACTAAGGACAAGGGCGCCTATGCTCAGCTTGTATTACCTTGGGTATTTGGGCCTTGCTTTGTTGTGCTCGAGATAGAGTCTATCTAGCCTAGGCTGACCTTGAATGCACTGTGAAATTGAGCCTAAACTTGAACTCATGATCCATCTGCTTCACCCTCAAGAGTGTTGGGTTTGCCTGTACAAACCACTGTGCCCAGTGATTTATTCATACTCTGTTGTAGATGTAAACTGCAGATGTGGTAGATACAAATCATTAGTCCCATCAGTATCCATTCCAGTGAAGGATCAAACCTTCCCTGTCGATCCTGTGCTTCACACAGAATCAGCCCATTGAGGACTGTAGGGTGTCCACCTAATGTCATTCAGGGGAAGCAGAACTCTGCCTCTACTCGGCTCTTCTTACTGATTAAGTTATGTATATGATATTTTGAGGCCTGCAGATTACTTCTTCATTTCCCCACTAGATTCCCATCTAGTTTCAACCTAGACCTAAGCCTTCCAGCAGTTATTCTACTATCAAGAGACTATGGCTGAAACTAACCAACACAAAATAAAACTGAGAAATTGATTAGAGTGATTGATTCCTACAGAAATCAAACTGCTTCTGCACTGAAATCTGAACATGCATCTGCTTTGCTCTGCATAGTGCACACGTTTACAGCCTCTTCCTCTACATACGAGTCGGTGACTGTTCTTTACCTTTATCCTAAACTAGTCTGAGTTAGAGCTATTTCATTTGTACTGAAGTACCCCTCTCTGATAGGCCAGGCAGAGGTTAAAAATTGGCAAATTTTCCTTTCCTGTACTCAGGGATTATCAAAAAGACAGAATCTGTTAGTTGATCTAATTCTTTAGAATTTACCTCAAACTATTCCAAAGACTTAGGAATTTAGAGACACTGGAGAAATGGAAAAAAGTGATATTTTTCTAAAATTTCTGGCCACAACAATGTGATGCTGATGTTTGAGAACATGGTGCCCTGGGGAAAAAGTGACTGTTTGGTTCACTTGAAGAGCTCTTGTGAGGATCATATGGTGTCTTTTGCTCATTAATTTTCTATGTAACCAAGGATGACCTTGAACTCTACCAATATTGGTCTACCTCCTCCCTCCCTTCCCCCACCTATATGACACTTATTTTAAAGGGAAAAAAGAAAAGAAATGAAATTTAAAAAGAAATAAAAGAAGGAAAATTTTGTAATAGAGAGAACCCAAGTGACAAAACTCTAGTACACAGAGGTCAGCAGGTGCCTAAGCCAGTCGCTGACCTAAAGACTACCAGAATAACACTGTTGTTTAAATGTTTTTAGCTGGATGAAAAGCTGTTTGTCTGTGTTCATTTTAAGATGGTTCATAACTAAAAAATTGTCTTGCCATAAAAATAACTATCAAAGCAAAAGCATTGATATTGGCCAGATCATGAGACAATAAACATGTTTAAGAAGTTACTTATCAATATAAATGATCTTGTATAGCTCACATGTTTTATGCAGAAAAGGATATAGTAATAGGCCCTTGCTTACATAACACATTGCCCTGAAACTCATGAAGTTTTCCAAAATAACTTTGCATTCTAAACAATTTTACGAAGGAGATAATGCTTTCAAATGGCAACTGGCTATTGAAAAAGAAATAATCTAAATAAAAGGCTGATTTTGTGCAGTAAATGTTTTCTCATTGCTCCCCAAAATTTAAGAGGATATCTCTGGTCAATAATGTATCCTGAATACTATTTCTCATTCATGCAACAAATTGCGTGTGAACCCTTGAAGTCCATTTTCAAGTGTGGTGCAATTTGTGATATATATATATATATATATATATATATATATATATATATATAAATGTTCTTTTATGGTTTCTTTAAATATAGATGTTGATGAGAGAATACAAAGGCCATGTTCGTTATAGTGAATCGGTGTTGATATGTCTGGTCAATTTCCTTTGGTTTCCTTGTCTTAAAAAGTGTTGAAAAATAATCCTTTCATCTAGAACAAATTTTCCTCACATGGGGAAAATTCTATCCTACACCTGAAAAAAAAAAAAAAGAATACCCTTGTCAGCATCTAGAGATGTTTTTGTTGTTACTAGGGACAGCACATCCAGCAGGTAGAATCCAGGCTGCTAAACTTCTTTCATGTGCAGAATAGACCCCCACTACAGTTAAAGATCTAGTCTAAATTTCTATAGTGCTGACCAAGCACTGCCAAAAGAGGAATTTAAAAGCTCAACTTAATGAAAATTGCCAATTTCATTTTCTCACTATGCTCAGCATGATTCTTTGTTCTTTATGAAGCATTAGAGATTCCAGTAATGATGCGTGTCAGAGCCTGTTCACGGAGCATCACTTTTCCCCAGCCCTCCCCAGAGTCTGCTGCACCATTCCACATCCTCCTCAACTACCAGGCTGCTCACTCAGGGGCTTGCCTCTGCAGCTGGGACTGTAGTTATTTAAAAGGTCACGAGACATGGTAATGGAATGAGCTGTAGATATAATATTTCCACATCTAGATTGCCTCCTTCCCAGTCAGAATTTTAGTAACATAAAGATACAATAGAATTCCAGTGTTCTTGTGTGTGTTGTATGTGTTCATGTGTGGTGTGCATGCTTGGTTACATGTGTGTGGGTGCACATGTGCATGTGTGTATGTTTACACATATGTGCACTTGTGTGACAAGGACTGATGTTGAAGTCTGGACTCTTCTTCAGTTCACCTAGTTCCCTGAGGCAAGTTCTCTCAAACACAGAGTTCACTTATAGAAGTCTGACCAAGCAGCTTGCTCTGGAGATTCCCAGTCTCCACCTCTAAGGTGAGGCTGGAATCACTGGCAGGCAGTCTGAACCACTTGGCACATACCTAGGAGCTGGGGACCTGAACTCCTGCTCTGCTCCTTAACCATTTAAGTATCTCCCCAGCCCTGCATTTCTTTTTGACCTTCCTAAAGTATGGAAAAGTTGATATAGGAGCTGAGGCATGGATAAAAACTACAAAAAATTAGAATTTAAAATTCTCCTCATGGCTTTAAACCAGCATTTTCTGCACTACAATAATTATTATATGGGAAAATGAAAGACAATTTCCAGTTTGTTGCTAACGTATATAGGTTCCATCTGAATAGGGAAACGAATATTTTATGGAATGTAATAACAAAATGGCAGTCACTTTAAGACCTAAAATATGATTTCAGTACTTGGCTCAAAGAGTAAGTAAATGTGCCATTTTACGTTGGCTGACACCTCTGTGCAGAGTTCCAGAACAGTGCCATTCGGTCACAGCTTTGGCAGATTGCTATCATCCAGAGACCTTTTATAAGACTGAAGTTGAGCGGTGCAATGTGAAATCCACCACATTATTGGATCACGTAGCCATACCCAGTGGTCTGGAGCATTATGAAGTAAAATTCACTTCCAAGTTTAAATTGCTGCCACCCAGAGATGAATGGAAAAATACCAACTAAGCTTCTTCTAAGCTTAGAATGACCTCGCCTTACTGCACAGCAAAATTGCATGTAAAGTATTGCTCTGATCCTAAAGTAGCGTACAGGACATGGTTGCCAATGTAACGAATAAAGAAAGCAAACAAGTCACTTTAATGTCACAACAATGTGCATCTTTGTAGGTATCATCTTTCCAGAAACCCACACTTGTTCCATAAGTCAGGGGATGAAAAGGGAAGCCATTAGCAGCATATGCTACTGTCTGAAGGAAAGGTTGCCATATTCGTCCCAGTGGAGGAAAGTAGATCTCTGTGAGATCTACGCTAGTCTGGTCTACATAGTGAGTTCAAGGCCAGCTGGAATCACAGGGAAACTGTCTCAATAAACAAAACAAATATAAAAATGAGAAAGGAAAACTTTTGCTTTACTGTGAGGATTCTTGGAGCCCAGAATTTATACACACACCACTTAGCAAACACTGAAACTGTTCATCACTGAAGTATTAAGTACCTGGTCTAAGTTAGGAGATTATTTAAAATACATGGCTCTTTATTAGGGAAATTCAAATGAATTTTAATCCCCATTTTGCATGGTCTATGTTTGTTCTGTATAAGAATCAACATCAAAGTATACTCTTTTCTGAGGTTAATTTAAATTCTCAAGAGAAATGATTTTTAAAAGGCTTGAAAAGTGATGGAGAAAAATAAAATACTAATGATAATAATACCACATTTGTACCATCTCTGAATGTTTTATTTCTAAAATTTCTATAAGTATCATTTCCATTATTTAATGAATCAGGAAAACAAACATTATTCCATTTCAGCCTTTGTAACTATAAAATATGATGACAGATTGGATGTAATATATGATAAAACTTTTTCAGACCATTTCCAGAAAATGAGAAACATTTCCTTTAATTCTAAATACTTCTAAGATGAAGTATATTTCCCTGAAATTACCTTTCTTATTGAAATTTGGCTTTCTTGCCTTTACTTTTCCTGAAAATTTTAAATTCTAATTATATTCATCTGAATTTACCTTATTTAAAACATATTTAGTACTTATTAAATGCAAGACCTTGTATCAGATAATATAAATAATAATTCATAATATAACAGCTCATTTTCCTCTTTTAGCCTGAGAGTATTATAAATATGGGAGAATATTTTTTGAACAATGAAAAGAAAAGGCTCATAAAGCACTCTATTTCATGTTGGAATTGACTATTCATCTTGAATCACTAACTCTGGCCCTATAGTATAAAATCCTGTACACAAATGAAAGAAAAATAAACAATTTCATGTATTTATTTCTTCTAAAACATTATTAGTGTTTGAAACATTAACGTGCTGAAATTTGCAAGAGGAATAATTCAAATAGCAGCAGCCATATATATCTGAAATGCACAATACTAAAGTTCTTGCAAACAATATGAATACGCCATATTTCTTTAAGGAACATAAAACCTCTAAATAAAATCCAAGAATAAAACTAAGAGGAGAGAATGACATAAATGAAAGAAAATGATCAAAAAGCAGTTAATAATGCCACAGATGAAAAAATCAAGTTACATTTCAGATAGACATATTGGAATAATTGTATTATCATTATTATTATTGGGAGTCAACTTAGGGCTTTAAACATGGTAAGCACACTGAAACAGAGCTATACTCTCAAGCGCTTATGGATGTTTTTTTAAATTTTTATAATTTATTTATTTACGATGTGTATGTGTGTGCACATGAATGTTAGTTCCACAGAATGAGGCACAGGTGTGCAATCAGATGAGAAATTGAGGGAAAACTTCTAATATGCAATGAATGAATTCAGGTTATCAGTCTTGGCTACAAGCATCTTTACCTGCCAAGTCATCTCGATAGTCCATGAATATCATTTTGACCTAAATATCCTAGTTCTAATACTATCAATCTGAATATTACTTTCTGTCTATCTGCTATATCATGAAACTGAAAGAGTTTCAAATAGAGGCTTTAAGAAGGACGTCATTATCTTATGTATTTACTTTGGATTCAACTTTCTTTCTCAAGATGATGTTGCACAGTAATGTCTCTTCTAAGCCCAATAACTGCAATCTTCATGGCTAGATACAAAATGCCATCACAGACAGGTTTGGTGATTGTTGACATTTCTTCATAGAAGGAGGAATTGGGCAGGGTCATTGGACCCTCACCTGAATATCCAGCCACTCCTTCCAGGAAGTTGTATGCAATTCTGCTTTAATTGCCTTGCAGTCTTGGAGGCTATGGCTGAATATAAGAGTTGAGAAACACTATAGAGAGGGACTCCACCTCAGCACCTGTGGAGAAGCCATCAACCACGCTGGATGAAGCTTTTCCAGGGTACCCTCTTGTGGATCACCCATGCTTCTGTCAGGTACCCCTTGTTCTAGTTTGCTTCTCCATTACTGTGACAAAATACTCTGACCAATATCAACTTGGGGAGGAAAGCATTTGGCTTTCATCTCCCAGATCACACCATTCATTAGTAAAGGAGCCCAAGGTCTTCAAAACCAGAACCATGCAGAGGACTCTTGCAAATAAGAAGTCCTGCCTCCAGCTTGTAATGGAGGCTTAGGTTCCTCTGGACCACAGTGTCTACATGCTAATCCTGAAGAAATACTTCCCAGAAGATTTCACCCTTGATGATGTTGGTCTTTAGTTACTTACAGTTGATTTTTCAGCTCCAGCTAACCAGCATCAATTGTCCCAGGAAAACAAAGATTTCACTTCAGTAATTCCAATCACTTCTTAATCACAACTGATTCTTCAGCCCCAGCTAACCAGAACCAACAGATTCTCAATTGAAAATATCACACAAACAGCCCTGATAGTCTCTGCTTCCCTTTGAAGTGTGATAAGCCAGGTCTTCATCATCCACAACTCTTTCAGCAACATACTCTAAGTACTCAATGACTTTTCTAGCCCAAAGTTCCAAACACCTCCACAACCCTCCCCTAAACATAAAGGTCATCAATACATGGTATCAATTTCTGTTCTAGTTTGCACCTCCACTGCTGTGACAAAATAATTTGACCTTTGCCAACTTTGGGAGCAAAGCACTTATTTGGCTTACATCTCCCGGGTCACACAGTTCATTACGAAGGGATCCCAAAGTAAGAACTCAGGGCAGGAACCTGAAGGCAGGAGCTGAAGTGCAGGCCATGGAGGAATGCTGTTTAATGGCTTGATCCTCTAGTTCATGCTAAGCTGGCTTTCTTCTACAATCCATAACAACCTGCCCAGGGGTGGCAGGTTGAGCCCTCCCACCGCATTCAACAATCAAAAGAGAACCCCACAGACATGGCCACAGGCTAGTCCAATGGAGGAAATTCTCCAGGTGAGTCTCCCTCAACCCAGGTATGACAAGTTGATACTAAAGCTATGGAGCACACCCCTTCATCCATGCTCTGTAAGCTCTGTAAGTGAGCTGAATAAATTCATTAGTTCCCCAGGTTAAATGTTAGAATCAGCATTGGTTTGTCACTGGCTCTTATGAAGAGGGGTAGATGTACAGTACCTCCAGCAAGAATATTTATACAGTAGAGGATATATTTGTCTATTAGTATTATTATGTCACATAGCATTAAGAAAGAAAACCAATGATAAAAAGAAGATGTTGGAAGGATGTAAAATGTAAATATTTTAGTGAAGGATTTCTGTATGAAGACGAAGATGGCAAAAGATGGATTTTGTTTCCTGATCCATTCAATTAGCCTGTGTCTTTTGAATGGAGAGTTCAGTTAATTGATAAAGTTATTATTGAAAAATATGTGTTGGTTATCATCATTTTAATTTCTGTTTGCATTCCTGGCCTAACTTCGTGGTTCCCTGATTACACCTTCATTTAGTTTCCTTCTTTCTGTTACCTCTTGGGTATAGTTGTTCCTTTCTTCAGCTCTTTGTATGGTTTCAAGTACTCTTTGGAGGGTTGGTTTGTTGGACATGAATTCTTTCAGCCTATTTTTGTGATGGAAGATTTTTCTTTCCCCATCAATTATAATAGATATTTTCATTAAAGTATTGTGACTTGGTATCTATGGCCATTTAGTACCAGGAATAATTTGCTACAGGCTCTTCTAGCTCTCATAGTTTGCAATGAAAAGCCAGCTGTACTTCTAATGGGTTTTCCTTTACATGTGACCTTTTATTTCCCTTTTCTCTTTGTTCTTTACATTTAGTGTTTTCATTATGATATGGCATGGGGAATTTCTGGTCTATTAGGTCTTCTGTGTGCTTCTTGTATTTGTATGAGCATGTCTTTCCTTAATTTGGGGGAATTCTCTTCTACAGTCCTTTTGAAGATCTGGTCAATATCGTTATCCTGAGATTCTTATCCTTCCTTTATATATGCCTAGGATGTGGAAATTTGATCTTTTCATGGTATCCCACATTTTTTCATATTCCATTCCTGTGTTTTTAAATGTTTTTCATAATCTTTGCTTGATTATTCCAATTCTTCAACTTTATCATTCAGTCTTGATATTTTCCATTTCATTCATTCTATTGCTGAAGGTTTCTTCAGTCATTTTCAATTGATTTACTAAGTGTTTCACTTCCTTCTTCATTTTAGTCTGAGTTTTCTTCAATATTTCTCTCTTTTGTGAATTCAGTCAAAATTTTAACTCTGTTTTCTTTTAGTTCTTTGATTTGTGTGTTCTTTAAGTTTGTTCAATTCTTTGATCAGGTTTATGACTATTTTTTTAAATTCTGTATCCTGGGTTATTTCTAGAGGTTTCTCATTGTAAAACTCTTTTATAGAACTCATGAGACCATATTATTTGGGTTTTTCATATTATTTTTTGGTTGTAATTTTAGGCATGTGGACTTCTTTTGCTGGTTGTTATTCTGATATGAATTGTTAGTCTTCCTTGGTTGAGTTAAAAACTGATTTTGTTTGTATTATTTATGTGTCATGGTTGTGTTATTAGGTATGAAAAGTTGGTTGGTCAAGGCTTCAGGTTCTTTCTTTTGATTTTATATTGGAGGAACCAAGTGGATTTAGTCCAGCTATTCAGGAGTTCCCACCAAAGCACAAGTCAGGCACCAATCAAATAATACCAGGCTTCCTTCTAAGTACCAGCAGGCACAGCATAATTTGGGGAGATCTAGGAGGCCAATTTCAGACACTCTCAGGCAGGCTGGAAATGTCTGGACTATTGGTAAAGAGCAGAGAAGACTATCCCTACAATATTCGGAGGGCATTCAGATGATCCCAACCTCATCAGAAGAGCATGGGGCAATTTGGGAATCTCACCCCCAGGCAGGCCAGATTCAGGCACACTAGCGCAGTCTGGAGATGTCTGGATCCCTGACAGTGGCCTGAGAAGTCTTGCTCTGCAACATTAGAAGGGGCTTGAGATAGTCCCAAAGTGGAGGGATGAGCACT
The DNA here is from genome assembly GCA_035773235.1 of Eospalax fontanierii. NCBI lineage: Eukaryota > Metazoa > Chordata > Mammalia > Rodentia > Spalacidae > Eospalax > Eospalax fontanierii. The sequence goes on from CM069536.1 coordinate 66,118,889, forward strand.
GCAAAATTTTGGAAGCTCATCAGCATGGAGACCTGATTCATGTACTCTCAGGCAGTCTGGAAATGCCTCCCTGTGTAGAACTTGAAATGCTAATAACTTTGGTGTCTACTTCTTCACATCTCTTTCCTGGCACTAGTCATGAACTTCCTTTCTTCCCTGCATCTGACAGTTACACAATAAAACCACTGATGCACTTTTAGGGACGTTTATATAGGGCCACACCAGGGGTACGTTGATAGGTGCATCCGATGCTTTCATCCAGGTGAAAGAGGCTAGAGAAGTCATTGCCCCAATTCCATGCTGGCAGTTTGAATAAGTCCTTTAGAGGGAAGAATGACTAGAACGTGAGGTAGAAATTGGTTAGGCAGTTTAGGGAGGCCCAAGTTAAGCCATGCTGGAGAAATACGTGGAAATTTTTTCCTTTATTAAGATGATATACTTTCTCTTTTCAGAATCCCCATCCCTAACATAATCTGGAAAAGCCAACATGAGTTTCAGATAGGGTAGGTCTGTTCACCTTCCTGTGGCCTGAGTCTTTCTTTGTCTCTTTCTTTTAAATTTTGGCCAGAATGTAAGTATATTTTTTTTTATACTTTGGGCTTCCTTAACCTTTCTCTAAAGCCTGCCTCCCCACCAGGTGACTACTAGTCTGCCCTGTGCCTGACTTCCATGTCTGCTTAAATGCAATGACTTTTTGTCCTTTTCTCTTCCATCCTCCTCCTCTGGAAAGTTGAGTTTTACAGCTTGTCTGCCCTGAGGGAGGGGTTCTTTCTTTGAAATTCTAACATAATTCTTCTTAAGCTTCAAACCAAAGATGGAAAGAAGGTGGGAAGGAAGGAAGGAAGAAAGGAAGGAAAGAAAAGAATGAATTAATCATTTCATCCCAATGCCTTGAAGAAATGAGCTTGGGTTTTGGTTAACTATGTCTTTATTTATTTAGGTTCTGAAGTGACTCAGCTGAATCCAGAGTTGATTTTTTTTTAAAATTCACACATGATCTGCAACTTAAGCATCAAAAGAAAATAAGACAGTAAGAGAAAAGAAGCAAACTTCATATTCTTGGGACAAAGTAGGAATGAATAACTTGATGTATTGGGTATCTGAGAGTATCTATTTTATTTTATTTATTCTTAATTTAGTATTTTTAGAATTTCATGCGTGTGTGCACTGTGTTCCAATCGTGTCTACTCCGCACTTCATCTTCCAGCCCTGCCGAGGCCCCAACATGCTCCTCTCCCAACTACATGTACTCCACTTATTTATTTTTTATTTATTTAATTTTATCCCACTGTGTCCATTTTACCCATACTATCTGCATGTGTGTGGGTGTGGGGCCATCCACAGAAACAACAGCATCTGACTAGTGGCCACACCCCCAAAGGACAATGACTACCCTTTCTCAACCACCACCAACTCCAAAAGCTCTTCAACTAAGTGGCATTAATTTTAAATGTAAAACAATGCCTTTTGCCTATATATGAGTTCCAATAAATGTCCTAAGCATTCCTACCCTAAATCGAGCAGTTGTTGAACACTTTTTGAGGGTTGGGAGCTTGATTTGGTTGAATGGAATTCACTGAGATGGAACTGGATTACAAAGATCCTCAAGGGATGCCTTATTTACTATTACGCAAAAGAGCCAAACACTAGGAAAGAGTTCCAATGCATCTGCCTAGAATGACATTTGCCATTTGAATCAAGATTATTCAAATCCTGCACACTGTCTTGACAATGATGCATTTCTCTGTTTGGTAATAATTTAGGCATTGTCCTATATATATAAAAAACAATGAAAAAAAAACTTGTATTTTATGAAGAAACTAAATGTGAAACATATTTGAATCCAGGAGAAACACTATGATAAATGCTTCTAAATGAAGTTCTGCAGTCCCAGTAATACGCTCTGCATCTCCGATGAACATTCAATTGGGGCAAGGTGTGCTACAAGGACAACATATATAGAACACTGCTAAAGATTGAAATGAGGAAACACAAACTTTTTACCTGATTAGGAAGCTGACATATTTCAAACAGAAATAGTTTTGAAGCAAAGCTTTTCTGAGAGAAAAATGATGGGACTCTGTTAGTTTGTAAGCAATTCAGGAATAAACTTAGTCTTTGACTCCAGTCTGGGCATGTTCTCTCAGTTAAGAGATTAACTGTATCGATGGTCTCTGGTCCAGTTCATCATGAGAAATACTTGGAATGACTCAGGCTTACTAGATAAGTATATCTGGGAATGTATCACAGAATCTGCAGCTTCCATGGCTTTGACAATCAAATCTTGGTTACAAAGAGTCAAGATGGGACTTTTAACAACAGTAAAATTTCAGATGGACAAAGACTCAAATCCATTTCTGAAATATGAAATATATAGAGTTTTAGATATATTATGAGCTAAGTATATGAATGAAATGAATAAATTATTTGATCATTTATTCCTCTTAAATTCATTGGGTGCTCACATTGGAAGATTTGTGCAGGAGAGATACTATTCTTAAATAAGAACTTATTTTCATTGGAACCAAAAGCCTGGTGAAAAGTCTCACATCTCAGTAAATAAGCCTATATTAAGTCAAATTATAATGCCATTTATTATAGCACTCCAGCAATTTATGGTCTTGTCAGGTGACTTAATGTGTATTTACTTTGGCATTCTATGATCTTAACCACAGTTAAGACACAGTGTTTTCCCTCTGTTTTCTGCCTCATTCATTCATATCCAAGAATTTATCAAATGAACAATTAATTATTCAAGGTTCAAGGTAACCTTAAAAGGAATACATTTAATAAACAGTTTTTAAGAGAGTATTTTGTGCCAGGATTTAATTTGTCTGAAAAGCTAAAACTCTTTTAATAGTTTACCATCTATCAGAGGTATCACAAATCATGTACTAGTTTTTTATGGATGTATAAGGTATATATAGGTACAAAGATATTAGAAATGAGATGATTCAATAATTGAGCCTGAAATACCAGCAATGTATTACAGGCTGTTCACTCTGCCTTTTGTTGAGTTCAAAGTCATTCATTGCACTGCTGTGATGTCCAAGATAAAAGTTCAGGTAAAGATCCTGAATTCTGTTTTTTAAGAATGTGAAATATCAATAGACAAAGGCTCTAGTGTTTGTGTCTCTTCAGAATATGGCAAACCTATTGATTCATAATTTTTAAAGATTATGAATCATTTCATTACTAGAAGGGATATCTAGTAATAGAAATAGGAGAAAAGAATCTTTCCATGGAAAAAAAGAGAATATATGAAAATAAAGCATACTTCACATTGTTGAACGGTATAAGACCTAAGGACAACATTTTAGCTAATGTATTTATATTCCTTTTAAATACAGCATTGAATTTTGTCAGAACTGATGGTTATATTTAAGAACTTAGCTTGCACATTTACATATATATTGAGGTCAGAGCTCCCGAGATATCTACATGCTATTGATGAACCCAGCTTTTAATAAAGATTTTTGTGTTACCTAGATAGGAGTTTTTTTCTGATAAAGATTCAATTTGATTAAAATCATTTTCATTGTGCAGCTATTGTTCCATAGTAAGATTTGAATGTTGGTGAGCATAAGTTCTTACTGTTTTATCCAGATTTATTTTCATAATTTTAAATGTAATTTGAAGTAAAGAAGTAAAAAGCTATATACTCAGTCCTGTAAGCTGCTTTTACTTGATTGAAAAAGAATTTTTTTTCTGAGCCAGGTATGATGGTATCTCTACCTGTAATCCTTAAAAGCAGAATATAGAGACAAGAGGGTCAACAATTCAAAGCAGTTATCTAATAAAATAGTGACAATTTTGTAGCTAAAAATTCCATTTCATGTTACATCTGATTTTGTTATGACCAAGAAAATGCATGTAAAATTCACATTTCAAGGAGTGCCCTGTCCCTGGCAAGCCAGACCATTCACACCAATCAGAAACTCAAAATTGTTAGCAAAGATTTATGGAAATTATCTATTGGTTATGACTGCACAATTTCATTAGCTTCCTTGTGCCGAAACCTTTATTTATATCTCCTCCAGGCTGTGCCTCATTGCTCTAGTTGTGAGATTCAACATCACATTTATTTCAAAACCGTAGACCACAAAACATAGATCATTTCATTAGAAAAACAATAGAAACATGTACAATAATACTAAATATTTGTGGTTGTAAAATTATCCAAAATATTTAAGAAGGAAGCCACATTCTTCCTTGCTTTCCATGGTTCTCACTCTCTGTGGTGAAATTATTTGTTTGTGTGCTAATCTGGATTAATGAGACCAGTAGAGATTATGCGGCAAAGGCTCATCCTAGATTTCAACCTGGAAACTTTTAGAAGCCAACTCAAGAGAGAGAAAGAAGAAAACTAGACAACAGGAATAATTAAGAAACATATTCTGAAAAACCGACTTTCATCACATCTCTAGATCAGTGTAATATTTTATTTTATTCTAAATATATATCCTTATATTTCATACAAGTGTACCTCTCACAACTCATCAAAGAAACTTCTTTTTTCAACAAATTGAGACTATTACAAGTCTCACAACTGATCAAACTCAAAGAATCAGTGTCTGAGAGGTGTTTAGCCCTAAGTGACATATCTACATTGTAACTGCTATATCTAAGGCTCAGGGATCATAGCAGGACAGGAGGCCAAAAGAATATTAACATAGCTCTCAACTCACCAGTGAAGCTGCCTCATGCAATATATGGTGATTAACCCAGAAAGCCACAACTGGCCAAAGTGCAGAGAATAAGAGACTGCACAGTGTTTAAACCTGAACAGGACACCTATATCAAACCTCTGCCACCCAAGGTTCAGGGACCATTGTGGAAGAGAAGCTGGAAAGACTGTAAGACTCCGAGGTTGTTCATGATCACCAGAAAGCAGAGCTTTCCAGACAGCTGGGAGGTTATTCAGATCAACTTACAGCAATGGTGACAGCATGCACAAGACCCACTTAAGCTCAAACCAGACAGAAACGATTAAGAAGCCCCAACTTGAGTAGCTATTGAAAATTTACAAGTCCAGAGGGGGGCGGGGAGGGAGAGGAGAAAGAGAGAGAAGGAGAGGAGAGGAGAGGAGGGGAGGGGAAGGGAGGGGAGGGGAGGGGGGAGGGGGGAGGGGAGGGGAGGGGAGGGGGAGAGGAGAGGGGAGGGGAGAGGAGAGGGGAGGGGAGGGGGGGAGGAGAGGAGAGGAGAGGAGTTCTTCTAAGAGTGTAATGCTTAATAGGCTAACCAGTCTTCACTGTATGAATTCACACTGAAGGCTATTTGGGAACATGAACGTGGAATCTGGTAGGGAGGGCTCTAAGGGTGCAGAGAGGAAAGGGGGCTAAATATCTTTAACAAAATTCACAGAAATTCTATTTTAAAAATGAAAGAAACACAGTCTCTTTACCTGGTTCAAAACGGATTAAAGCTAGCAGGACCAGCATCTTGCTGTGGGGCAACACCATCAGCTTAAGCTTTCCTTCACTGGCCTCTTCTGCTACTTCAACCTAAATTATTCCCAGAGGACATGGAAACTGAGACATTGTCAGCTGTGTGATCCACCATCTCTTCTACAGAACCAATAGCAGAAAGATTCGGCAGCATTCTCAGGCAGGGAGGAATTCGTCTTTCATATTGAACTTATTCTTCCTTAATTAAGGTAACTACAGCTAGGTGATCTAGAATGTTTCACTATTCTCTTGCTTCCCATCATTAAAGCCATAGCTTCAGCCTGTGCATCCCTACCATAAACATCTTTGTCTAGGTGGGAGCACAGTCACCTTTCTACAATCTTATTTCCTTTCTCATTATATTTTGTCATCATTTTATTTTTATTTTACTCTCACTGTATCAATATTTTTTCACAAAACCACTTTAATGAAAAACTTAAGTTGTTCTGAGTAAAAAGGAATTAATAACCTAGATTTCCCCATTATTGGTCAAGAAATCCTCCTTTGGAACTACGATCTGAAATAAAACCAAAACTTCACACTGATCAATGACACGTTGAATGAAGAATGTAACACTAGTATACAGGTAAAGCAGATTGCTATAATTTTTGAGGAGATTACTAGGGATTAATAGACATGGATCAAAAAATGACTGTGTATAAAATTGTCTCCTAGGTTTGAGTAAAGTTAAAGATAATATGTTTTTGGAATTAATGATTCATTACTATACTGTGCTTGAACAACTGATACTACACCAGATGCACAGATACCTATACATATTTACAACTTTATATATAAATCCCTTCCTATTTACATAGGTAAGCTTTTTTGTAAAAAAAGAAGTACTTCTTTAAAAAAATATTTATTTTGTGTTATGTGTATGAGTGTTTGCCTACATGTCTTATGTGTGCCATGTGTGTGTCTGGTGCCCATGAGGGCAGAAGAAGGGATCAGATCCTCTGAAACCAGAGTTATGGATGGTTCTTGGTTATCATGAAAGTTCTGGGAACTGAACCTGAATACTCTGCAAGACTAGCAAGTGCTCTTAACTACTGAACTATGTCCCCAGCCCAGAAAATGTTTTTTTTGTTGTTGTTGTTTTTTATTATTCAGTTTTCAAATGAGTGAAAGAATAAAACCTTAAAAGAATGCCTAGATTCTCTTCCATGAGACCAGTGTTCTAGATCTTAAATCAAAGAGAAACTATATGATTAAGCAACAGAAACATAGTTTAAATGAATTTAGCTCAAAGGACAATTCTCTGAAAGATGTTCCATGAATCAAAGAAAAGACAGAATTAGAACTTCATCAAGACTGGGACTGCTCATGAAGACATAGACAATAGGAATTGAATGAGTAATGAATTCCTTTAAGAATCTGCTCAACAATGAGTGAACATCATTGACATTACTCCACACTGGCCAAACACAACTAATCATTCCACAGAGTGACATGGTGGAATTTTCTTCACTTGGTCACCCTGGTTATGAGATACAAGACTAATCAGCAGCTATTTCCTGGCCACATGCTGAAGTAATTTCTAGAAGGAGTATCAGGTGTTGTTTCCCAAGCAATAACGAAGGATATTGATTATGTCACCACAGCAGACTGGGTACCAATCCAAAACAGTAAAGATCCTTACTAGGAACTGGTTAGCAGGTGGAGGAAGTAAAGCCATCAATTCAGGTAAATTGAAAGCCATCAATTGAAATAAAATAATCACATCGTTTATATACTTTAGTCTGGAAACAGGTCATGAATTACAGTTTATGATACAGTGTTTATACATAGCAATTTCCTATAGGAGAACAAATCAATTATTTTTTCTATCCCAATTTTACAGTTAGAAAGCAAGCACATTCACTTGACATACAAGTCAAGGATAGTTCTGCTTTCTTCCAACCCAGTCAGCAAGGCAATACTACTTCTTATGTTTAAGATTTATGGCACTTCTTTATCGTTAGTCAATTTATATATACTTTATAAGGTATAGATTCCTTCTACACTGACCATAACAGAGCTAGGCATATATCTGAGGCTTGAATATTTCTGTGATTATTTATGTTTGTGAGTTTTAAGTGCCTTACACTGTTTTTTTTCTTTTTGAAGAATGAGTACTAATTGTGACATTCATTCTAGAATTTGAAATGTGCAGAATTTCAAAGAATTCTGTTTATAGGGCAAGGCATTTATTATTTCTTTGTGATATGATCTTAATATTTTCACAATTTTATGTCATAATATTTCACGAAAGTATTGACTTTGTGATGTAATTACTCTTACAAGTAATTATTTCCTTAATCAACAAAAGTAGTCCTAAATACTCTCAGTATTTCTTTTGCATACATGGAAAATATACCTTTTCTTCAAATTTATCAATAGTTTTAACATACCCATAAAATTATATAAGCTTACCATTGTTTAATTCCAGAACATTTCCAAAACCTGAAAAAGAAACTCTGAACCTACTTGGAGATCCTCTAAAATCATGTCTCTCTAACTCTACCCAAACCCTGACAGGAGCTAATATAGTTTATATTTTATAGTGCTATTAATTTGCTTTAACTGGCAATCTGAGAATGTTCAAAAATGCAAATGGATCCATAGAACACGGGGATTTTTGTATATTGCCTCTCAACATACTTTTCAGTGTTTACCTGTGTTTTTTATTTGTGATTCCCTCATTTTATGGTTGAATAATATTTAATTATACAGCTATAATATAACGTTTAATTTGTTCACTTGTCAATTGATGAGCACTTGTGCCATAACTTTTGGATGACAAATGGAAACGACTAACAGGAAATGACAATGAATTAACAAAAGAAGTTGTACCCTTTTACATTCTCCTCATTAGTACATAAAGGATTAAATGTCTCTGTATTATCTCCAATACATGTCATTGTTTTTCCTTATCTAAGAGTTATCTCATAGTGGATTACATTTGAATTTCCCTTATGGATAATGAGGATTCTTTGTGTTTGTTTGTGTTTTGAGGTACATATATGATTAATGAACGTTAATATATCTTCTTTGTGGAAATATTTATTAAATAGCTTTGCCATCTCTTAAATTTTCTCATCTTTTTATTATTGGATTGATTGTGTTCTTTAAATATGAAGTACAAGAACCATATCAGAAATATGAGGTATAAACATTTTTTCCCAATTTTAGGCTATCTTTTCACTTTTGCAGTCATATTCTTTGAAGCCATTCTTTGCTTAGTTTTGTTCCTTAATTTTGATGACTCTTAATTTCTTCATTCTTTTTCCGTTTTGCTTTACATAATCCCTAAGAAAGCATTGTCTAAGTCAACTTCAAAAAATGTATTTTTATGGTATTATAATTCCATACAATGTATTTGGATCATATTCACCTCAAAAGTCTCATCTAAACTCCTCCACCAGCTCTCTACTCTCCCCAACCAATGTCCTGCCCTCTAGCTTTTAATTTAATAGACCATTAACTGCCATTTGTGATTTCCACCTACTTCTAGAGGTAGGTCAATCAGCTGGAATGTGGTCCACCTACCAGGGCCACATCTTTAAAGAAATTTTTTCCTCCCTCTCATAGAAACCATTAATTATCCATAGTTCCTCAGTTAGGGTTGGAGTTTCATGAACCATTTCCTGTTCCATCTTGGAATGTGGATCAGTTTGACCTTATGGACTCTTGTGCAGCTGCTTTGAGTACAGAAGACACTGCAGTACTGCCAATCTCCCCAACCTCTGGTTTTTATAATCTTTCTAGCCCTTCTTCCATGATGGCCCCTGAGCCTTGACCATTGTGACAGAACATTGTCTGAAGCTTGACTAGATTTGAGTTAATCACCATCTACTGCAAAAAGAATCTTCTGTAATAAGGTCTGTGAGCTGCATTAATTTGTAAGTAGAGAGACACAGATTTAGAAGGCAACTGTTTACTGTAGCTATTTAGCAAAATAGTAATAGTAGCTTCACTCCTGAGGCCTTTTAGCTATCCAACTATGAGTTCTTGGCCAGAATTTTAGTACTAGATATGTGTTTCCTCCAGTGGAACAGTCCGTAAATCCAGTCAGCAAGTACTTGATTATGTCTGTAACATCCATCCATATGACACATGTGTCATATCTTATAATGCCGGTGTTTACTACAGTTCACAGGATTCTCAGCTGGTGAGACTGCTGATGACCTTTACCCCCAGTCATCTGCATAGCACCTTTGAGTACTGTGATAGGCAGATAGCAGGTCAGAAGCTTCCTGATCAACACCAACGTGACTTTTCCATGTCCTATGACCAATGTATGTATTGCCTCCAGCAATAAGGTCTTGGCATCAAGCACTGGTGGGCAACAAAGAGCAAGGGCAATATTTTGGTGCATCTGGGATACCTCTAAACAGCAGTTCAAGGGGAGATATTCCACACCTGGAATTAGGACTATCATTTGGCAAATTATACTTTGGGGATGAGCATAATCCTCTGTGTAGGAAAATTCCAATACATATAATATTATTATACAATATTATTATTATAGTATATTATCTAATTCATTATATAATACAACATAATGTTATATAAAGAAATATTATTATAAATAAGCCAATTAATGTTAATATAGGAAGTTTATTAGAAAGAGCCTCAACTGAAGAATGTCTGCTCCTTGGGGAATGCTTTCACATATTTTCTTATTTAAAGTAGGAGGGCCAGCACACTCTATGGTGCCATCTCTAGGCAGGTGGGCCTGGGCTATATCAGAAATGTTGTTGAGCACAAGCCTGAGAGCAAGCCAGAAATCTGTGGTCAGTACTCCACAGTTTTTTTCTTCAACTCCTGCTCCAAGTCCCCACATTCCTGAGTGACTGTAACTTTTCTCGGCAATAAACCCCCCGACCCCAAGTAGCTTTATTGAAAAAGAATGCAAGCCAGAACAGCTAGGCTATAAAACCTTCACAGGTGAGGCCTGACTGGCTGTAGTCAATCAGTGGAGCAAGACATTGAGGTTTATAGCCTGGCACTGCCTCCTGTACTCCTGTACATCTGCTCCCTGGTTCACCAAAATGTGAAAAGCCTCTGCCACCAAGTCCCACAGCCATGGCCTCTACATGCTTTTTCCACTCTCAAAGACCAAACAAACCCTTCCTCTTTTGAGTCACTTATGTTTTGTATTTTGTCACAGCAACAGGAATTAACTGATAGAGAATCTTTTGCAAACCCTATTTTATTTCTTTTTTTACATTTTATTTATTATTTTTATTTTATGTGTATGAGTGTATTACTCACATGTGTATAAGTACACCCATGTTGGGCATTGTCAGTGGAAATCAGAAGCACTGGATCCTCTAGAACTGTAGTTATAGACAGTTTTTAGCTGCCATGTGGATGTTGGAAATTGAACCTGGGTCTTCTGCAAGAGCAGTCAGTGCTCTTAACTGCTGAGACATCTCTCTAGCCTCTTATTTTATTTCTTAATTTATTATACTCTTTATATGTTGGAATATATTTTAAAATGATTCATTTAAAGATTTTGTCTAGTTAAAATTCAATGTGGATTTTTTGAGATATTATCTGTGGAACATATTTTATTGCGTTTGAACTATGGTCTTTTATAATCTTACTAATGTCTTGTATTTTTTTGTTAAAAGCTGGATATTTTGAATAGAAATTATGGACTTAGGTCATACCCAAGTAGATTTTTCCTTTGATGTTCATTCCTCTTATTGTTGCTATTGGCCCAGAGATTTTCCTGATCTGTTTCAGTGAACTGTACTTTTTTGTCATGTACAAACCACTGGTCTTTAACCTATGAACTAATAGTAAGGTTATTATTGCCTAATAAGTTCCTTTAGTGTTTTTAATGTTTCCTAGCCTTTGCTGTGTGAAATTTGGGAAGACTTTCTTGCTTAAGCAGGAAATTTATAACTAGTTTCACCTTTATTTCCAGGTAGCATAGAGGGTTGTCAAGAGGTGACATTCAAGCCCTCCTTTGGTCTTCCATGGGTATGCACACGTTCCTGTACTTATCTATTGTTTTATAGGTTACCACAAATGTTTGAGCCTTGCAACAGTTCGCATGAACACCCTTCCAAGGTTTTTCCTTATTTATTGATTTCTTGGTCAATTTCTTATTTATCCCAAATGTTATTATTTGAATACAAAAATTCTTCGCCTCTTCTTTTCTGTCAACATTCATGGGAGCCTGTATAAATAATGAGGATTGTATTTGATGTTGCAACAGTTTCAGTTTTGTAACATAGGCAGCAAAAAATAAAGTTTTAAATTCATTGAGTGGTGTTATAAAGTACTCAGAAATATGCCCAATATTCTTTTCCTTGTTTAGTAAAATTCTAATTATTTAGAGATTATGCATAAAATGGACAATTTGTATTTAAAATTTAGAACTTAAGTCATTGACTATGTAACCATTCATAGATTTGCCCCACCCCAAGAGAATCTTTAATCTCTGATAATTGTACCTGAAAAGGATTTTAAAACACTTGTAATTTAAATAAAATCAATAAAAAGAGCTGTCAAATATCTACTTCAACTCATATCATGAAAATCTTCTAAAGTCCTGCTCAACATTTCCTTTTTACAGATTGCAGAGAGACATTAGTTAGCATAAAACTGCAATTTCAAATATCATCTAAATTGGGTTCTGTGTCACTGTAGACATGATATTCAAAATGAATATCTGCAACAAATGTTTCCAGAATTCATTTGGAAAATAATCAGCACCAGACATATGTAGCCACGCTTATAAAGAGGACATCCTAGACATATTACGATCAATTATTCCTGATCATTATTTGCAGATCAATAAAGTACATAATATGATTAAATAATGGACTATTAGGCTGGCCTACTGGTTCAAACTTCTGACACCAGCAGGAGGATTTCCATGAGTTCTAGGCCAGCCTAGACATACAGTAAATTCTAGGCTTGCCTAAGCCATTCCAGAGACCCTGTCTCAAAGAAAAATTGTTTAAAAATGTACTATTAATTTTGCATTAATTGCAGGAAGCAGAAGAAATGACACAATATTTTTTAAAATATTTTTTTAAATAGTGACAATTCTTCAAATAAGCATTTTAAGAATTTGGAAATAAACACAGGCCCACAGAATCTAAGGAGTGCTTATTCAAAAACAAAAGTGAATGAACTCAGGAGGAAAACATCTTTGCAGCAATACAACATATTCCATTCTTCTCTGTGCACTTTGAGATAACAATGAGAACAAAGCTTCAAAACCATGGTAGCCATTTTAAAACGCAGCAGCTGAGCTGTCACTGCAAAGGGGGAGAGTGGGTTTTATTGTCCCTGAGAGTCTATCCCCAGAGCACCACCACTTTCTAACACGTTGAGCTGCCTCCTGGAAACTCTCCCTTGAAGAGCTCCTGATTATTTGATCTGAATCAGCATTCACAACTCCAAGTGCTTTTCAACCTGGAACTATCATTTAGAAAATAATCACAACAAACATTTCACATCTGGAGCTGCATGAAGTAATAATAGCACCTTCCAGCACTTTGAATGCTTGGCAGTAGAGCTGAGGCTCTGAGGTCAACACTAGCTTGTTTTTTCCTTGTTTGTTCTACAGCCTGTGTTTGTAGTGTCTTCAGCAACAGGATCTTATCCTCCATTTCTGGTGGATATCAAAAGCAGGACAATGCTCAATATTGTTTGAAGGTCATGTTGGCCCCTGGGCAAGTTTATAGAGAGGGAGCCCATTTCTGGCATTGAGGTAGGTTTTGTTTTCTTTTACATTAACCTATAATGTCCAGAAAGGGTGTCATCCCCTCCTATAATGGATAGGATGACTTCTTTTAGTCACTTTTTATGATTGATATGTATATGCTTTAAGGAGCTTCTATAGTGGTATGTTTCCATATGACTTTTTCCAAAGGCAGTGGAGACCACGTGACATTGAAGATACTAGAACTCTGAGACATCTGGCAAGGAAGGTTTCATATAGTGAATGGTACAGCAAAGCTGGGGGTGGGGTTTGAGTCATCTAAGCCATTTGGAAGTAAATTTCCAGGTGCTGGGCATGGGTTTTACAGGGGCTTACAATTAAAGAGATTTCCTTCAGTCTCAGAAGATACATTGATTCTGAACTTTCTGATCAGGGTTGAGACTGTTACACACTATGGGGACTTTTAAGGTTAGACTACATGGACTTTAAATTATAACATGGTCTTGTGCCTCTGTGGTCCTGGGGGTGGAATGGGGTGATGTGAATAAGAATGTCCCTCATAGGCTCTAAGTATTTAGAGACTTGGTCCCCAGTTTTGGCACTGTTTGGGTTGTTTCATGAGACCTTTAGAAGATTTGGACATGATGGAGGAAGCACGTCACTAGAGGAGGCCTTTGAGCATTCTTAAGCCAGATTTCTAGTCTCTCTCTCCTTCTTTGCCTACTTGAAGATGGCATCTCTTGGATTTCTGCCTTTGCTGCCTCTGCCTTCATGGCTCTCCACCATGACAGACTCTGGAACTATAAGCAAAATAAACTCTTCTGTCTATGAGTTGCCTTGATTGTGGCATATTATTATAGCAACAGAGAACTAACTAATACAAAGACTCAGATTTAAATCCACACATTTACAGTTGCTTGTTTTTTGACAAAGGAGCCAAAAATTCACACTGGAGAAAAGACAGTATGTTCAACAAATGGTTCTGGACAAACTGGATAGCTTCATGTAGAAGAATGAAACTAGGTCCCTATCTCTCACCATGCAAAAAAACCTCAATTCCAAATAGATCGAGGACCTCAAGATAAGACTGGTACCCTGCATCAGACAGCAAAGAAAGCAGGGAATACATTGGAACATATGGTCACAGGAAAGGACTTTCTTAACAGGACACCTATCCTCCTATCGCTCAATCATTAAGTTCAAGTGACAATTGGGACCACACGAAATGAAAAGGCCAGTGTACATCAAAGGACACCATCATTGGAGTGAAGAGGCAACCCACAGAATGGGAAAATAATCTTTCCCAGCTGTAGCTCTGACAGAGAGTTAGTATCTAGAATATACAAAGAATTCAAAGAACAAACAGTTCAATTAAAGTATATGGCAAGAAGTTGAACAGAGAGTTCTCTAAAGATGTAAAACAAATGGCTGAGAAATAGTTAATCTATGTAGACATGAAGAAAATGAAAATCAAAACCACTGTGAGATTTTCTCTGCCTCCTCACAGGATGGTAAAGATCAAAATCATTTTAATATTTCATAGTAAGAATAATTAAATGTTTTTTTGCAGATATTGTTTCCAAAATTTTTCTGATTTTGATCCACAAGAATTCATGCATGCCTATGTTAATATCAAAGTTCTGAAAGCATAACATTCTAAATCACACATCAAAAAGGAACCTTTAACAAGAGGCTAGAATTTGTATTCAACTGTCACTATTAAAATATGAACATAGGACTGGAGAGAGGGCTCAGAGTTTAAGATCATTTACTATACAATCATAAAGGGCAGAGTTCAGATACCACCACCCATGTAAGAGATATTAGCATAGCTAGTTTGGGACATGCATAATCATATATGTATTTTGAATGTGTTTGTGACATCTGACCTATGGAATGAGGAGAGTACTTGACAAAAAGAATAAAAGATGTTCAGGTAAATTTTAATTGTGGATAAAAATGAACAATTTTTATTCATCCGATATAGTCAATATTTGATATTAGTTAATAATAATGTTTTCAAAGCTTATTTGAAGTTCAAATAAAACCAGGCATCCCTTATTTTCATTTGCTAAAATCCAGATGTAAATAATAATTCATTGTTGTGATACTAAACAGCTTTGCAAACATAATCAAGTATTTAATGTTAGGTTGTCATTAAAATTACTAATATCACAAAACTGTTGTGAATATAAAATACATTTTATGAATTTAGGTATGGTATCATTTTCCATGTATGATGATTTGGGTGTTCACATATCCAGTGAATATAACAAGTACTCACATTAATTTTCAAAACTAAACTCATGGTATTTGAGTTTAGTTCTTCTTCATGGATGGCAGCATGATGTTGATCTTGTTTGTAGCTTTTGTTTTCCAAGTCTATCTATTATGAATTTACTACTACTACTTAGTATATATCTGGTCTCTGGTTTGATATATCATTAGGTAAAAACAGAAGAATCACACCTAGTTCTTTTTATTTTTTTACATTCATTTATTCTCTCTCTCTCTCTCTCTTTCTCTGTGTGTGTATGTGTGTGCATGTAATCATGCATGCATACACGCAAAAGTCAAAGTGAAATCTGAGGGAGTTATCCTTACTATGTAGGTTCTAGGAACCAAACTTTGGACTCAGGCTCCTCTAAAGTGCCTTTACTCCCTGAGCCATCTCATTCTCCCCACACCTAGTGTTTTCTGTATAAGTGACCTAGTTGTTTTCTTTTATTTTTCAGACTCTGGTGGATGAAATAAACCAATTTCAGATCTATTTCACTCATTTTCTAATGAGAGAGCTAGAAAGGTGGTGTGTGTGTGTGTGTGTGTGTGTGTGTGTGCATCATACTCTGTCTCCAATTCCTTTTATATTTTCTCATGACTTTAGTACTTTCTTTAAGAGATGTAAGATGCTGATTAACTCCAAAATAATTTTGTCTAAACAGTATCACTACCAGCATATTTGTACATGAGTACATGTGTATAGCTGAATATTTTATAACAAGAAACAAAGTGTCACACAGGAGAAATATCCCTTCAAGTTGTTGGTCAGGGTAGCCAGCAAACTTCCCAAAGAGCAAAAGCTATTGCCACAGTCCAAGAACTTGAAGTTAAGAGCCTATTGGTGAAGAAAGGACATATGTCAAACACAGGACTTGGAAAGTGGAACTGGAACTGACCTGGAAGCCTCCTCCTTGAAGAACAGCACTCATAGTTTTAGAGGATACTATTTAAACTGCTAAGGGAGAAATATCAATTAATGGTCCAACCCCAGCTTTAGCATAATAACCACAACAATGACCTGCACAGCAAACTATATTGGTGTAATGCATTATTTTTTTTGGCGGGGGGGGGCATTGGTAATCAGCAGCTTTCTAATTGAACTTATAGTTCGATCAATGGGAAGGATTTCCTGTGTGGTACTGTCAACACAACCAAATATAGTTGGCAAAAGAGGTCATAAATCAGAGAAAATCCTACTTCTGTCACATCCTTAGACAAAAGTAACTTCTTACTGTATGCTAAATGTAAATCCTTATATTTACAGACAAGTACATTCATTACCTCTCATCAGAGAAGCTTCTTTTTGTACCAGATGGAGAATATTATGTAGCTTCACAACTGGTCACAAACAAAGAATAAGTGTCTATGAGATGCCCAGCCTTAAGAAACATATCTACAATGGAACCTTTATAGCAAAGGCTCACGGAACATAATGGAACAGGGGTAGACAGGTTACTAATATATCTCTCGGTTCTTATCAGTGAAATTTCATCATGCAACACAGGGTAATTTACACAGAATGTCACATCTGGCCAAAATGTAGAGAATAAGAGACTGCAAAGTGTATGGCCCCAGACAGGCCTCCTGCATTAAACATCACCCACACAGTACTCAAGGAAAATGGGGCAGAAAGATTGTAAGAACTAGGAATGATATATGACCATAAGGAAACAGAGTCTCCCAGACTTCCGTGATCTTGCTCATGTGAACATACAGCAGTTATCAGCATGTACAAGACCCATGCAAAATGAATCAGACAAAAACCTAACTAAAACTAGAGAAATGAGCAGGAGGTCCCAACCTTAGCTGAGGAACTATTGGCAGCAGATCATTGCTACATAGGAGAATTGGTCTTCTTTCAGGGAGTGACACTAGATAGACTGAACAGGCTCTAGTGGATGAATTCCCACTAAGCGCCATCTGGGTACACAAGCTTGACTCAACAGGCCTTAACACATATGACGGAATGCATGAAATCTGATAATAGGTGGGCTGTGGAGGGCACTGTAAGAGGAGGGTTCCAAGTATTATTAACATGTATTTTATGAATTCTATAAAATAAATATTGATAAACCATTTTAAATATATATTTTTTTTCTATTTCACAAGTTTTAAGCCTGAAACTCAAAAGAACTGAGCAGATTAAACAAGACTCTGAGGAGTTGCAAGTGATAAGGAATAGATTTGAATACGAGGCAGTTACTTCAAAAGAGCTCTTCAATACATCAGAACACAAAGTTTCCCTGCTCAGCATCACTGTCAGACTTAATCATGAATCGCCCACTTGAATGTCATATGGTCTTTTTAAGTGCCTGAAATTTATATGTCATGAATTTATGGTCAGCACCATGATTTCTTAGAGATGATATCTGTTTGCTTCAATGGCTTTGGAACTAAGTTAATATTACTATAAATATTTTCTAATTTTTCTACCTATAATTGAATGTATAGAACACAGACAAATGTATAATTATCAATGATGCAAAGTAAGAAAATCTAGTGAAATCTTAAATAAAAGCCCACAGTAAAAATATCAAGAGCAGAATGTCTTGGTACATGTCAGTTGTTGAATTTTTCAAATGTTCTTCTCATAAAAATCAGAGATTTTGAAAGTGGCATTAAAAGGAAACTGTGGACTTCTTTCCATTTCTAGGTCAAGAATTATTGTATAGGGTGCCCTTCTTGTACTTTAACTTAATTCAAATTAAATGGTATTTTTTAGGTATATTTCAGAATATTTATACATCTTATTCCTTGATCCTAAGCTATTGGTATAGAACCTTGCAGAAAAATTTAACAGTTTCAAAACTATTTTCATTAATTTTGAGTGTGAAAGACTTTTTATCTTTATTTGATGATTTCTTGGACATGTCAGTAAGAAACTTTGAAGGAAACATTTCTGACATTTTAACTCACTACATTTTTTTTTCTGCAAGTTTCATAGCCATTAACTTGTAATTTACATTGTCTATTTTGCTGCAAGTGCATTTCTTAATTAGCCTATGAGAACAGACATTCATTTAAAAATATTGCCTCGAGAAGATTATCTCAGGTTCAACATTTCCTAGGAAAATAAAAGTCTTCCTACAGAAGTGAGAGGAAAGATTCTCAGGAGGTATCATTTTACTGTTAAGCATAGTTTGACAAAACCGGTAGAATTAAATTGCTCATATTAAAGTACCTCTCCTTTTGCTGCTGGGACTGAGAAATGGATCCGTCTACATGTCTTGATAAAATAATCACACAGTACGTGTTTTAGCGCAAGGCACACAAAAATCCTTGCCATAAACTGAAATGAGATCAATGTTGAAATTACTTTCATGGATAGAAAACGAAGCTATCTTGATAACACATTGTTATTGACTCAAAAAAATTGAGTACTTAAAAATACATATTATATGCAATAATGGAAAATTTTACATTAAAAAAATTAGAATGAGTACAAGATTAGAGGCACAATCCATGAAAGAAAATATTGATAGACTAACTTCCATTAAAAATTAACAATGTCTGTTCTGTGAAAGATATTGCTAAGAGAATGAAAGAACAAGCCATAGATCAGAATATATTTTCAAAAGGCATGTTGATAAGAAGTTCTAATAAGAATTTTTAAAATTTTAGAGACAATAAAAACAGAAGTAGGCTGGAAAAATGCCACATTAAGTAACTCATTCACGTACAGTGAGTGTAAAATTTATACGTTGCATCGTATGCCATCAGACAAAAGAAGAACCAAAACAGACACTGCCAGGCAGCTTTAGTCATCAAAATCCAGAACAGCGCTTACTCCGAATGCTGGTGAGGTGTCACAGCAGCATCCATGAGAACTCACACTCATGGCTGCTGAGGAAGCAAAGCAGTACAGCCACTCTAGAAGACAGTCTGGCAGCTTAATTCAAATGGGCATATAATCTTACCATATGATTCAGGCATTATCTAAAGGTGTTATGCCCCATAAAAACACTTTCACAGATGACTATAGCATATCGTCCCCCAGGTGTTAAAATTCTAGAAGCAACCAACAAGTCATTTGATAGGCAGATGAATAAACTAGTGCATTTTGAAAATAGACATTTTCACTAATACAATAGAATAAGTTATCAAGTGTGTGTGCCTGTGTGTTTGAGTGTTTATGGATGTGTCTAGATTTAATTAATTAACTAATTAATAAGTCAGTTTTTACTTTGACAATTTCATATATATACATATATATATATATAAATATACATATATACGATGCACTCTGATTACTCTCTCTTCCCAACCTATTTACGTTCCTCCCATCCTAATCCACTCATCCTTCTTCCTACCAGTCTTTTTCTCAGATCTGTGGCTTTTTGGTTATGTTTTGACACTTTTATTTTAACCAGGGCCATCTGGGGAAGCATCCATTGAAATCAGGTTAGGGTCACAAGCAAGCATAAAACACTCCCTCTCTCTTGGTCTGTCAGTAGCACAGAGTTCTCTAGCCTGTGCTGAGTCTGCTTTCTTATATAACTCAGGATTACCTGCCATGGGCAGCCCACAGTGACCTATGATTCAACAATCAAGAAAATGCCCTATCTACATGCCCACAGGGAAATCCTGCAAAAGCTAGGTTCCTTCTCCCCAGACTTTAACAAGTCTCATGTATGGCTGGACAAATGGCTCAGTGGTTAAGAGCACTGCAGAAGGCCTGGGTTCAAATCCCAGAATCTACAATGTGGCAAAGAACTGTCTATAAATCCAGTTCCAGGAAACATCCTCTTCTGTCTTCTGTGCCCATTGCATGACACAGGTGCACTTAAATACATGCAGAAATACACTCATAAACATAAAATAAAAAAATAAAAGTCTCATATATGCAGGATCCTATAAAATCTAAAACAAGTCATATACTATCTTCTTTCAAAAAGGAAAAATTGGGCACAGTTAAGTAAAACTAAAGTCCAAAAATTTAGTTCAGTTTCTGACATCTTGGATTCACTTATGATCTTCTGGGTTCCGAACTGCTTGGGCAGCTCTACTTTTCCGGCTCTGCCACCCACAGGACACACAGTTGTCTCATAGGCTCAGGTCACCACCCCATATCTGCCACTATCCTTGCTGGTTGTCCCATGGTCCTGGAATCTTCAGTATGCTGGGTTCTCAGTTGCAAATGAAGCTGCATCTTTGTCAATGGCCTCCCCTGGCACCGAGCCTTAGATTCTCTTTATGACCCCTTCAGTCCTGGAGTCTCCACTGCAACTGAGGCTGCACCTTCACCAAAGGCCTCTCCTGGCCTCCCAGACTCCCCCCATGGCCCCTTCATGCCTTCAGCAGCAGTACCACCTGGGAAACCCTTAAACATTGCCATGTTCCACTGCCAATTTCATGTGTAGCCTTGGCAACTCTGGTTCACAGCTTCAGATGCAGACTATGAGGAAACACTTGTCAGAGATATCACTCAGCCAATGATACTTGGATTTTGTAACTGCTGATTTTTCAGTCACAGCTGACCAGCATTAGTTATCCCAGTAAATCACAAAAAGATTCATTTTCAAAAATGCTTAATTCAAAATATACCATACAAACAGCCTTGATACAGTCTTTGCTACTCTGAAGCTTCACAGACCAGGCCTCCACCATCTGCACCTCCTTGAGCATTATCTTTCAAGTTGCTCCAGAACAGCACACTGAGCTCCAGTCTTTTAAACAGTCCAAAGCTCCAAAACCTTCCATAATCCTCCAGGACACATACAGTCAGGTCCATCCTAGCAATACCTTACTTTTGGTATCAGCTTCTGTTCTAGTTTGGCTTCTGCTGTGAGGATGGAAATGCTGACAAAAACAACTTGGGAGGGAAAGGCTTCAATTTGGCTTACATCTCCCAGGTCAAAGTTCATCGCTGAGGGAAATCGGGGCAGGAACTGGGGGTGAGAACTTGTAGGCAGAAACCTAAGCATAGGCCACAGAGGAACACTGTTTACTGGCTCGCTCCTCTGACTTATGCTCGGCCTGCTTTCTTGTACAACTCAGAACTTGAAGAGATGGAGCTTCCAGGTCAGCTTGATTTTTCCTAGCTTGTTCAATGAATCAGGTGTATAATGACGTCAGCAGTAGGGTCTTCCCCTCTGGTTCTGGTGAGTAACCCAGTGCAATGACGATGGCTAGGACTGTTTCAGAGGCTATGGGAACTCTTGTTAATAACTCCAAAAGTGGGATTCCACTCCCAGCACTGGGCTTTTCGCTTGCTCATCTACAGGGGCCATTGAACCCTTATTACCAGGTAACTCTTTAAACTCTTTCTAAATTGAACATGTATATATTAATATGAATTCACAGTGCTTATTGGACAGCACTCACAACACTCGTGCACACCCAAGTCTCACAGGCACCCAGCATAGATGGGGAGGCCTACGGGAAGCCCAGTCCTAAATGAGAATCTTTCCGCAGTTGAGAGACGCTGGGAGAGAGATTCAGTTTTTCTTATTGGTATGATTCTTAGGGTTCCAGGGCATGGACCCACACCCAGAAGCACTGAGGAGGTTGGGACTGGAATCGATAGGTTTTTAAAAAACAAAAATCAATGAAGTAAATAAGTAGACAAAATACAAGTCTAGCTAATAACAAAGTAAATGAAATTACAAGGGTAGTGGTGAGGGACTGAAGAGCGGCACGGGTGTCTGAATGTGATGAATGCACTGTGTGAAATTCTGGAATCACATCTCTAGGCTAACGTAACCTCTTACTAAGTACTACATATATAATCAAGTATCCAGTCACCACTTGTGGTGGTTTGAATGAGAATGTCCCCCATAGGTTCTAAGTATTTGGACATTTTGTCCCCAGTTGCTGGCCCTGTTTTGGGAGGTCTTAGAAAGTCTGGCCATGCTGGAGGAAGCACGTCTCTAGGGGTGGGCCTAGAGAGTTCTTAAGCCTTGCCAGGTCTCCAGTTGTTATCTGCTTCCTGTGCCTGCTTGAAGATGTGAGCACTTAACTTCTGCATCTACTGTAGTCACCTCTGCCACCATGCCTCCCCGCCATGATGGACTCTTGCCCCTTTGGAACCCTAAGCTTAATAAACTCTTCCTTTATAAGTTCCTTTGGTCTGTGTTTCTATCACAGCAACAGAAAAGTCACTAATATACCATTCATCAAAGAAGCTTCTATTGAACAAGACGGAGACTAGTACAAAGTACCACAACTGGTCACACAGATGTTGTCTGTGAATTGCTAATGCCTAAGCAGCACACTTCAATACAACCTCTACACCCAAGACTCATGCAACATGGAACAGGTGAAAAGAGAACACTAATGAATCTCTCAACTCTCATTAATGAAGCTCCCTCATGCAACAAAGGACCAGAAACCCAAAAGGTCACAAATGACCAAAGAATGGAGATTAGAAATCTGCAGAGTATGAGTCCCTGGACAGAATTCCTGCATTAAGTTTCTCTGATTTAGGCTCAGAGGCCATTGAGGAAGAGGAGCAGAAAGACTGTAAGAGGCAGTGAGGTGGTATGTGATCATATGGAAATAAAATCCTACAAGCGCCCGGGATCCTGCTCATATGAACCTACAGCAATGGTTTCAGCATGCTCAAGACACATGAAAACTCAAGCAGACAAAAACCCAGCATGGAACAGGAGATATGGGCAGTATAATCTAACCTTTGCTTAAGAAATATTGGCAAATGATTAATATCAGGTAAAGATGAGCTAATCTCCCTAAAGTGAGGGATTCCAGATATACTGTCTAGATCTCAGTGGATGAACCTGCACTGAGGAACATTTGGGGATGCCGAAACTTGAAACAATAAAACTTAACACACAAGAATCAATGTATGGATTCCAGTTGGGAGGCTGTGGGGCAGATGCCCTTCGGGAGGGAGTATAAGCATTATTAAGACTGATATATTATGTATGTAATATACAATGTTTCAAAAGCAAATAATGGAATATAAGGGCTGGAGAGATGACTCAGCAGTTAAAAGCATTGACTGTTCTTACATAAGACCCTGATTCGAATCCCACACCCACATAGAGGCTAGCATCCATCCTTAACACCAGTTCCAGGTGTTAACACCCTCTTCCATCTCCTACAGGTATTGAATGACTTGAGCAAATTTACATACATGCAGAAAATACACATATACACATAAAATAAAAATTAAAAATAGAATATTTTTAAAGTATGAGATGTAAAATTAGTTATTATTACATTTCAAAATATAAATGACATGAAGTTAATTTTCTCCACAATGTAATTAACCTAGATATTGCAACAAAAAATTTAAATCCATTATTTAAATAATCTAAAAATTACAAAATTCAGGGTTGGAGAGATGGTTCAGCAGTTAAGAGCACTGACTGTTCTTGCAGAGGACATGGATTCAGTTCCTAGCACCCACATGGCAGCTAACAGCCATCCATAATTCCAGTTCCAGTTTTTTTTTCCATGGGAAGACTTCATAGATAAGTGATGTTAATCTCTCAAAGTTAATTTATGAACAATAAAATGCTATTCAAATCCCTAAAAATTAGAATTTTTTAAAATGTAAACAATAAAGCTATTTGATACTATGTAAATTTGACTAAACAGGATTCAGTTCCCTAGTAGGGCCTATAATCTCTTTTTACTAAGATTATAATACCGGACAAGGATTTTGTTCTATGAAGTGGTCCTCAAATTCAATCAGAAGTATTTAGTTACTCCTATAGTAATAGTGGCATTATTGTTCAAATGGGTATACATTGCCTGGAAGGTGGATATCATAATGTGTAGGACCATTGATGCCTTTTTTCCCATAAGCCTGCTTAGCACCTTCTGGGACTACAAAAGATAGTCAGTAGGGAATTGCTTCTTCCCTTTTCCACAACACAGGGCTCAAGCCCATGGTGTGGGTCCAAGAGCTTTAAAGGTGAGTCTTCCCACCAGAATTAACCTAATCAAAATAATCCCTCACAGCTGGGTACTGAGATTTGTCTGCTGGGTAACTCCAGATTCTACCTGGATGACACTCAGACTGGACCTCACAGCCTTCTTCCCTTCTTCTGATTATCATCACTCTGTAATAGATTGATTCTGCTGAAGGGATTGAATCTGCTTCATTAAGCATAGAATTTATGATATCACTAACCTTTGCTTTGCTCTTAAGAATTCAGAGAAAATTATGACTTTTTTATGAATTAACATATTATAAGTATTTTTTTTGCAACAATACACTCAATAGAATGTTACTCATTTCCAAGGGCAACATAAGTCATTATGCTTTAAACAGTGTAAGTCATTAAAACTAAAGCCTCAGTATTTTGTGATGATTTTTTAATGCCATTATAGTCACACTTTGGATTTAGAAAAAAAAAACAAAAATATTGTGATTTAATATTACTCTAAGAAACAATTTATCCTACACCCTAGATGGGATCACAGGGACCTCTCTGTGTCAGGTCCAAGAAGCTAGCAGTAGAAAAGCACATGAAATTGAAGAGCCATTTTGAAGTAAAGGTTACTGTAGCCTTTTGCAGTAGTTCTAAAGATATATAGTTCATATTATGTCAGAATTAGATAGAGCTCTCTGGGTGGGAAGCATTCCTTATTCTACTGAAACTATCATTTCTTTCTTCATCAGTTAGATAAGATATTATATATTAGTCACTGAAAGACATTTAAAAGCACTTCTGTTTTAACATAATGCTGTCTAACATCTATGCAGTGCAATATGAAAAGTGATCTATTACATGGAAAATAAAGTTGCATGACCCTAGCACAGGAAGAAATATGCTCAAAACAATGACCTAGGAACTGTATGTTGCCACCTGAATGCCTTCCGAACAATCAAAAATATTTAATGAAGGTATACTGTACTTTAAATAGTAAATTCATGGCACAATAATCTATTGTTAGCTAGTAACTGAAGGATGCTCTTCTTTAAAACATAATTAAACTAATGTCTGTTACTTGTATTAACAAGACAGTTAGTATATTGTACTACAAGTTCAAAAGTTGAGGGGCAAACCTAAACAAATATAAATCCAGTATTTGATATACTAGAACTTCCTGTTGTCAAAACACAAAACACACACAGGGGAAAACAGGACAAGACAGAATTTGGTGTAGTGCCCAGGAAATAAATGTTTGGTCTGGGGACATCTGGTGTATCTTTAAGACTCTTTTCTACTTTTATTTCTGACAAGTTGTTAACATCTAAAAGGTATGACAAAAAGTGTTAGTTGCTATCTAAGGCAACTTGTCTAGTCCTGTGGTGGTCACAGGAGCAGCAAAATCAGATGGACTGCCAAAATCAGCTTAACAACAGGCACAGTATACAATAAACCACTTCAGGAAGAGTGAAATGGTTGTGACCAAAGGTGTAAAGTGAGGACACTCGCTTTGACCTCTGACCTCCACAAATACTCTGTGTCTCAAATTTGCCCACACTCACACACATGGAAATGGACACACATACATGCACACACTACAGATGAGGTTTCAAGGGATGTTTGGATGACAGATTCCCTCTAGGAAAGAGTTGATAGTGAATGCAGCATTTCATATGAAAGATACACAGTGAGGATGTATAATCTATTCTACAAACTGGTATCCTTAAGAGCAGAATGAATATGATTGCAGAATGGATTAAGTGTACTAATAGCTTAAGTCAGTGATCTATCCAGCAATCACATGGTCATCTGGACCGCTGGGTATGGGAAGATCAAGGCAGAAAGGAGTTCCCAGGAGGAGTTTGGAGTTGCACTGAAAAATTATGGACACTACACCAAGCTTTCCCGGGCAGGAATACCATGACCAATGCTGGACTGCCACAGGACAGATAGGGAAGGAGGAGAAGAGAGGAAGGTTCAGTGAGAGAGAAGCAGAACTGAGAGACAAGCGGTGACAGCAAAGAGATGGGGAGAGGGTTAGCCAACAGTGTGGTGAAGGCTTGGAGCTCGTGGCATGGGCTGGCAGGCCCTGGCTTCTCTTATACAATCTTTGTTCATTACTCTTTCTTTGGGCTTGGAACTAAATATCAAAACTCACCCTTTACGGTGATGAGGGAGGTTTTAGGTTCCACAGATCATGAAATTCTTCTGTCCACAAGGAATTTTCTGTGGGTGAGCAGTCAGCTCAGACGTCCTTTCAGAGGCAATATTTTCTTATGCTACGACAGCATATCTAGTGTGTGAAAAAGAGTAATACATTAAACACTGTTCTGCTTGAGGGATCTTCCACAAACCTCCTGATATTTCCTAGCTGAGATCTCTCCATTCCTCAAAATTAAAGTAAAAAGGCAATGCAATCTGGGAATTAAAATAGTTCCAAGATTTCATATGTTGCCCTTTAAGAGTGGAGCTAGGTAAGTTTTAGGTAAGAAGTAATGAAAGAATATTGTTATAAAACCTAAACCACTTGATTAAATAGCCTTCATATGAACAGAAAAATGATTTATTTTCTACCCCTCAGCTTCTACCCCTGCTCACGTACTCCTGAAATAAAGGTTTCAAAACTTGTCAAAGTTTACTTTTTTTAAGTTAAGTGGGAAGGAAAACTACATCACAGGTAATTTTATTCTTGATCAGATCATAGGGCTATTGTTTTGTTCATTTGTTTATAGTAGCTGTGAAGTCATCATTCTTCAATTTTCTTGCTTTTTGTGGACTATTCCAGTCAGTCTACTTCCTATTTCATGTCTGAATGATGCGTTAAAAAAAAACAAAGATTTATTTTTATTGGTATGAATGTTTGCCTGCATGAGTGCATGTGTACCACAGCAGCACCTGGTGCACTTGGAGAATCATATATGAGGTCCGATCCCCTGGAACTGACATTATAGATGATGTTATGGGGTGCCATGTGGGTGCTGGCAGCAAACACACTAACACTTGTCCTCTGCATGAACAAGTAGTACTCTTAACCACTGAGCTATCTCTCCATTTAAGACACACACCCCCACATAATGATTTTTCTGGGTGGTTAAGTTTATCCAAGACTGACAGTCAAAAACCTCTTCGTCAAGAAAGAAATGGTGCTCTAAACCATGTATGGATTTTTCAAAGGAGTTAGTATTCTGAATCATAAGCTTCAGAATGTT
Organism: Eospalax fontanierii; assembly: GCA_035773235.1. Classification (NCBI taxonomy): domain Eukaryota; kingdom Metazoa; phylum Chordata; class Mammalia; order Rodentia; family Spalacidae; genus Eospalax; species Eospalax fontanierii. The sequence continues at coordinate 66,146,340 of CM069536.1, forward strand.
TGGAGATATCATTTAATATTAGGAATTTATGACAGTCGTTTGTTACTGAATCTATTGCTATCTCCTCTTCATGTTCAGGAGTCATTAATTCTGAGTCCCCTGAAGACTGACAAATTCTCTGCCAGGGAAGGAATAAATGTGTCTCTTTGTTCTGGGCTATGAATACACTTTTCAGGCTGTAAGTAGAAAACATAGGCAGGAAGGGAAAATAAGACAAGCATACATCAAGAAACCACAAGGATCTGGAGAAAACCCGAGCATTTGAAAAAATATCACGTCTTGCTGTGCGACGAAATGCATATATTTAGAATTTTCTGGGGAGCTCTGAGACCATTTCAACTTTAATCACAAAGCCATTGATTTCTGTGTAGAATATGCCCAGGGCAAATAAGATACAAGAGAGCCAGTGGAGTTAGACAGTGATATAAAGGATTATCTTAAAGCTGAAAACCACAATATTGGTATCATATAAATGATTCAGAATAGTCATTCAGAAGTTTCAGGTTAAGACTTATTAAAATAATTAACATGTGTAAGGATAGGTTTATCCTAGAAAATAGGCAACCTTCTGTAAACTGAAGGCAATTAATGAGATGTAAGAGTTGATAAACAAGACACAAGTTATACAGAGAGCCAAAGCTTAAAAGTCAAGGTCAAGGGGACCAGTATAAGAAGAAACAATGAGTCCACTTCCTCTGAGGACACAGGACGATCCATTTCTAGTGTTGATGTGGGAGTCTTGGGAGAGAAGAGAAATTATAAAAGGATGGAAAGATATTCCTGAAAAAAAAATTCTGCTTTCACGATACCCCAAAATGTGTCCATTTAAAATTCTTTGGAATTAAAATCTAAGAGTCTTTGTTCTGTTTGTAGAGAAGCATGATGGTGTACTTGATGGCAGAAAATGCAAACTAAATGAACAGTGCATTCGACCTTGCAATAAATATATACTGGGGTAAAGTGTAGAGCTGAAACAGTCCTATGTTCTGAATGATAAATATGAAGGAATACATGGCATTTCTTTGGGAGATTAACAAGAAAACAAAGAGAGGGAGCTTCCTGGTCAGTTCCATTTCAGTTGATCCAAGTCCTATGTTCGATAACATGTTTTGTCTTTAGAAATAGGGTCTTACCTTCAAGTTCTGGAAGGCAATCAAGGACTGTGGCAGCAGCCTGTATTACTTTTGGAATCTCTTGGATCACCTCGTACAAAACAGTGCCTGGCACTGTGATTTTTATTATATAGCCATCAGCTATACATAGGCACTTACATTTTTATGTATATTATTCAGTATACTTATTAAATACTATATCCTCTTTGATTTTTCACACTGAAATCATCTCCTCTCTCCACCTGTGTAGCCCTCCTCCCTCCCTCCCCAGTTACAGTAGTCCCCATTCTCCGCCTTTCCCCATTGATAACCCTGTTTCCTATTATCCTTCTGTCTTGAGTGCCTTCTTCCCCTTTCCCACCTTGGTTCCTTTCCGTTTTTCTGACTCCTGTGGTAATATCAAGATATATATTCACATCTAAGGATTTGGACCTAGTACTCACAAAGGAAAGGAAACATCTGTTGCTTGTTTTCCTGAGTCTGAGTTATCTCACTTAGTGTAATAGTTTCTAGTTCCATCCATTTACCTGACATTTTCAGTAGGTTCGTATGAGCAGGGTCCCAGGACCTTGTGTAGGACACTAACTTGACACAATAGATATTAACAGAGATCAAAGAATACATGGATTCCAGTTGGGGGAGCTATGGGGAGAGGTTCTGTGGCGAATGGGGTAAAAAGATAATTAAGCTTGAGATATTCTGTATAAAATACAAAATGATCCAATAAAAATATATTTTCTCTTTACTGACCATATATATGTAGTTTTTGACAAATTTTAAACATAAGTTGCAATAGACTTTGGACTGTCCTAAGATAATTTTCCTGGGGAAAGTCTAAATATTTTGTTTTAACACAACCATGAAAGATAATTTTGTTTATTGCAAAGTTGGTCTTGAGTGTCTGTGGGCCTAGGACTGTCATAAATCTGAATGTGTTTTGTCAAAAAAAAAAAGTCTTTCCTTAGAGCTACGTCTCGTAGGGCACTGCCTATGTTTTCTTCCTTCACTTCTAGCATTTCAGGTTTCACACTGAAATCTTTAATCCATTTGGAGTTTATTTCTGTACAGCTGATAGATTTCATTCTTCCAGTTCTCATAGTATCAAAAGATACTATGCAAGTTGCCAAGGGAGAAAACAAATCAATGGTCCTACCCAGCTGTAAAGTTTATGAATCACAACAACCACCCATCAAACTATATCTAGTAGGGCAGTAGTGGCACTTTTATCTTGGGGATAATTAACAGCTATCTAATTGGACTTAAGCCCTCTCAATTGGAGAAATTATATGCAGTGTTATAAATATAGCCAAGTACACATTACTGGAGAGGTCATAGATCCTAGAGAAAATCCAGACTCTGTCACTTCCTTAGATCGATGCAATTTCTTACAGTGTTTTAAATACGTATCTTTATATTCACAAACAAATGTATATCTCACCATTCATCAAAAACACTTCTTTTTGCAAGATAGAGACTATTACAAAGTTCCACAACAGGCCAAATTCAGACAACAAGCGACTGTGAGATCCCCAAGCCCGAGTGACACATCTACAATGCCATCTCTACACCCAAGATTCAGGGAACATTTTGGAAGAGAGAGTAGAAAGAATATAAGAGCCAGAGGTATAAGACCCCTGCTGTCAATTAATTTATTCTGTACATGATAGGGAAATTGATCGATGACATCTCCACAGTATGGTAATCTAAGGAGAGAGGTCTGCATAATGACAAAATCAGTTGACAGGCGGAGGTGTCAGAGGGACTGCCATGGTGTCTCACTTCAAGATGAAGAGCTATAGGAAGTGAATATGTTTTGAGGTAGAGAATCTGTTTTTTTCTAGGGACTCGATCCCTGAGGGTTATCTAATCCACTAAATGAACACAGTGCAGTGTGTGTGTGTGTGTGTAACAATAATCAAAATGAAGACAAGAAATTGAGAGGGATTGGAGAGACAGGGGAGGATTTCTTAGGGGACTGGAAGGGAGGGAAACAATGAAAAGACAAGATTCATGTATGAAGTTCTCAGAGAAAATAAAACAAAGGAAGGAACCTCCCTCCCATCTCAGTCTCTTCTCTGCACAATGTTAAAGCAATGCAGTCCTTTCATTTCAGGGCAGTCAGGGGAGTGTTCAGTGAGGAAGATGGTGGAAGACAGTGAAAGTGGAAGGTATTTTCCCCTGACCAAAGTCTAGCCAAACCTTCTTGAGCTTTGCTCAATGAAGGCCTGATTCCGGGGCTTCTGTCTTCATGTCCACATTGTCCAGTGGTAGCAAGAATCCACCTAAGATAGTTTAACTAGAGTGCCCACCCTCAATATTGATCACCCTTTGTTCTCTTTCCCCATTCCCACAAGGCATCTGATCACTCTGGCCGGCATCTAACAAGAATACTGTTATGTCACTTTAGCCATGAACACCTTACCTGAGACCCTTTGCCGTGTCTTTCCTCGCCCTGGGACTGCCATTTTCCCGTTATAACAGTTCTTCTCTTGAGAAAATCCGATTTACTGTTCTTTAGAAAATATCATGAGCAATTTTTTTTTCTCTAATAAAACATACCAACTGGATTTGGCAAGCTTTAGCGATCGGGATTTCAAGAGCAAACAAAGTGAAAAAATAAATCTACAAGGAATACTGCATGGGGCCAAGATAAGAATCTCCAAACATCTCTCTGCATACACAAGAGCCACCCATAATATTTGCTAAGATGCAAATTTGCAGGCTCTACCTTCAGAGATTCTAATGCAAGTGAGGGGAAAAGATTAGCATTAATGTGCTCACTATTTTACAAGCAACCCTTTTATATTGGTGCAAGTATTTCCCCAATCAAACTTTTAGAAACTCTTAGAAAACAAGTGAGTGTTGAAGCAGTGCCAATATGTGAGATGCCCAATTCCAAGTGAGACGTCTGCAGTCTACACCGAACACTCACAGCACATAGTGGTAGTGGAACAAGGGCTAGAGAGAATACTAGTGCATCTCTCACTCTCATGAGTGGAGCTCCCTTATGCAGCAAAGGGCCCTGAATGTAAATGGCCAAAGTGGAGAGAATAGGAGCCTACATAAAGCTTTTTCTTTTTTTTTTTTTGAAAATTATAAAACATTTAGTCAAATCCTAAATACCATATCATATATTATAATGTAGCCTCATAATGTTAAAAAGGGTAGGGTTCCCCCAAAGATCTCTGATTCACTGAAAGGCAGAAGAGGCTCAGATTCCCACTGAAAACCATACATCTGTAGAATTTCATTGATATCTATAAGCTCTTTCCAGCATTAAGATTGCCGGCAGCCTTTCTTCCTCCCTAAAGAAAGAGTAAAGCTGGTAGACACCACTGCTTGTCAGGGCAGAAGCTGAAATGCAAAAACAAAAACAAATGGCCATTTACTTGCTTTGTACATAGTGGAAAATCTGTTACAATTCTAGATGATTGAAGGGGGGCAAATTATACCAGGAAGGTGAATGAAATTATTTCAATTGATTTGCATTATTTTGCACTTACTGAACACTAAATTAAATTGACTAAAGACATTAAATTGCTACCTCTAAGATGACTATTTCAAAGAAACAGCCCCTGAAGACCCTCAGTATTCAGGTCAGGTCATGGTGAGGGCACATCAAAATCATCTCAGAGAGCCAGGGTCGGGGAGGCATTTACTTTTAATCTCAATACTTGAACACAAAGGCAGGAGAGTTATAAGTTCCAGGACAGCCTTGACTACATATATTGAGTTTCAGGATTGCCTGTTTTGTACAGTGCGACTGTCTCAGAAAACAAACAAGTAAAACCAAGGCCAAAACAAATGAATTCATCTAAGGGGGTTGTTTAAAGTGTGAATTCTTGTGCCCTGACCTACATCCACTGATCCAGAATTTAATTGGTTGGGTTATAAATGTTTCTACATAAACTCTCCAGGACACCCTGATAGACCATGAGATCGTACACTAAAACTTTGTTTCTTTTTGAAGTGCCTCAACCCTGTAAAGTGACAGTCCTCCAGAAAGGGCATAGATAGCAAACCAATTAAAATGCTGAAATATACCCATAAGGATTGTTAAATAATAGCCTTTGTGGACCCCCCTCACTTTGAATATGAGTGTCATCATCCAACCTTTCACCCTCATCTCCTCAAGTCCTAGCCTGGGAAGTGGTTATCTCTCCTCATTCAGCAACTGAAACATAATACCCAGAGGAGCCCAGATTCAAGGCCCTCATCCACTGTTGAGTATGACTCCCTTTCTAATTGAGCAATAGAGATGCCTTAGAATTTGCTAGCTATCATTCACATCATCCTGGATCCCAGTAAGCTCCACATGGAAAAGCTTTCAAAGGCAAAACTTGCCAGACTCTACTCTTACAGAGAGCCTAATTTAACAGGGGTGGGCACAGTACCACAAATTTATATATTCCCCCAAAGTAGCTTTGGAGATTCCTCAGGGTGAAAAATCAATCAAAATGTCCCTCTTTCAAGTATAGTTTGTTGACAAGCATCATCAGCATCATCTCAGAAATGTAGTCTGAAGTCTCTCTGCTCCTAGCAGCAGAACAAGTAGCTGTACTTCAAGAAATATTTCCAAGTGATCGTCTTTTATAATATTTCTTTTTTATTTTATGTGTATGACTGCTTTGCCTACACACATATATATCATATGCATGGAGTGCCTGTGGAGGCCAGAAGAGGGCATCAGATCTCCTGGAACTGGAGTAACAAGTGGTTGTTAGCTGCTATGTGGGTGCTAGGAAACAAATGCCCATCTTCTACAAAATCAGTGTTCCAACCTGCTGAGCCATCTCTCCAGCCCCCAGTTTATTCTTATGCACACTTAAATTTGAAAAAGACTGACCTCCCACATTTCACAAATGTGGTGAACTAGGTCATTGATACCCATATAAGAATTTTCTTGAAATAGAAGAAAAAATAATCAGGAAAAGAAGCAAATTGATCTAAGGACTCAGCATATAATTTGATGGAAAAGAAAAGAAAGCATTAAATGGTCAGCAGGGAACGATATATTTTAGGAATAATCATTATCCATTAGATGCTGTTCCCTGAAGGGCCTGTTAGAAGATAGGCTTATTTTGATTTTATTGGGTTTGAATTCCTGCACACCACGCGCTTCTCTTGAGTAAGGTTTGAGTTAAGGAGATTAAGTGGCCACAGAAGGCTGGTGCTGCCCTTCCAGATCTGCTGGTGCCTGTGCTGTGCTTGTCTTACCTTCACGTTATTTCTCTTTTTCTTAAATTATAGGGCATTAGTGGACATAATCAAATAAAAATATGCACTTTCTCTTTTTCTTTTCCCTTTTCTTTCATCAGCTCAGATATCAAGACCTAATAAGGTGTATCGTCACAATATGTTAAGCTTCTAATTTTTCCACTTGAAATCCATCCAGGAAGAAACCATTATTGTCTTTGAAAGAAAATACATAAATGGTAAATAAGCACATTTTTGTAAGTTACTTTCTTCAGCTGTGATAAAAACACTGACAAAAACCAACTTGGGGAGGAAAGGATTTATTTTATATAACTCCTGGGTCACAGGCCATCACTGATGGAGGCCAAGGTAGGAACACAGGGCTGGCACCTGGAGGCAGGAGCTGAAGCACAGATCATGGAGGAACACTATTGCTTACAGGCTTGTTTCCCTGGCCTGTGGTGCTCAGCCTGCTTTCTTATACAACACAGGGTGCCAACTGCCCACAATAGACTGGACCTCAACAATCAAGAAAATGCCTCACAAAGCCAGTCCAAGTGAAGCAATTATCCAATAATTGAGGTGAGGTTCCTTCGTCCCAGGTATGCTAAGTTGACAACTAAAGTTATTCATCAGAGAAAGGGAGAGAGAGAGAGAGAGAGAGGAGAAAGAGAGAGAGAGAAAGAGAAAGATTACTTTTATTACGATTTTATTTATTTATTAATTATATGGCTAGGTATGTGGCTCTGTGCACAGGGATTCAGATGTTAGAGGAGGATATCCAGGACCCCCTGGAGCTAGAGTTTTAGGTGGTTGACAGATTCCTGATGCATGTCCTCTGCAAGAGCAGTGTGCTCTCTTAAAGGCAGAGCCATCCCTCCAGTCCCAAACTATGAAGGTTATCTCAAGTGTGTAATGACTCATGATGCATGTACACATTAAGGCAATCCAAATCGTAGAAATATCCTATGCATGTTTTCTCATCTAGATCCATTATTAAGACATACATAATTGTAGTTTGAATATGAGCAATAGCAATATAATTATACCTCATGAAAGACGTTTTGTTAAAAAGAATAAAGGATGATGGGAGTGGTGCAGATCTTTAAATCCCTGCACTCAGGAGTGGAGGCAGGTGGATACCTGCAAGCTTGAGGCCAGCCTGGGATGATCTATATCGTAACTGCCAGGCCAGGTTAGGGCTACAGATTGAAACTCTGTCTCCAAAAAATAAAGAATAATTTTAAAAAAGAGGATGGATTTCTCTGTCATTTTTACTTTTTCTTTAAAATTTAGCAGAAATTATAATGAAATATTTTTCACTGCTTAATTTGTATGAGATTAATGATTTTATTGAGTAATTGAGTAAATGGCAGGTATAATAGACAGATAGATGATTGATGATAGATAGATAGATAGATAGATAGATGATAGATAGATAGAGAAATGACTTTGTTTATGCTTCAGTTGTAGCAAGGATTTCTTCTGACCTCAAATAAGAAGCAATGGGAACACAAGCTGTGATCAAATTAGTCAAGCAGAGATGGGAAAAAAGAAAATTTCAGCATCTTAAACAAAATTAGAAATATATTTTAGTTGGCTTATAAAACCAAGGAAGAAAATTGGGATGATAATTCTAGTTTATGTGAATCTTTAAACAATACTTATTTTAAAATATATATCTTATACTATATGCAAACCAAACATTATTTTTAAATTTTGAGTTTATTTTCTAATTAAAATGTAATGATCACTAGCCAAAAGTGCTATAAGTATTTTACTGTTCAAATTAGCCTGTATGTTTCAAATATGTGTAAAAATAATTCTTAATGTAATAGTTTTATTTCAAATGATTACATTATAAATGGTGGTCTATAAATGTGTCTTAATTTAGTCCATATCTTTATACCATACCAGTCCACATCTTTATACCATATCAGTAAAATTTTCTGCCATATATGACAGATATCCTTGGTTGAAAGAATAATTTAAATATATACAGATGGCCTTTGCAGACATCTGTTTCTCTGATCGGCATTTAAATATGACACAGGGTTGTCCTTTGCCAACCTCCCTTGATCATGGTGTTTCATCACAACAGAAAAGTAGCTAATAAAGGGTCCAACAATGGGCCAATGTGCACAGAAACAGAAGTGACTGAACTTGGAGAAGGGTGTAGATGCTGTTTCTTGATACACCAGTTTTTTAAAGTGGTTGTAAAATGACATTAACAAAAACATAAGCATGGTGGCAGATGGCACAGGGTACTTGGGAAGTACAGACAAGAGATATCAGGAGTTCAAGGCCAATTGGTTGCATAGTAGATGTGAGGTCACTCTGGTCTAACTGAACCTTACTTCAAGAAAGAAAATAAAGGAAACATTTTTCAAAAGAAAAAGACAACAACCAGGCTTACTGACATATTTGGAAGCAGCAGGAGGATGAGGAGTTGAAGGCCAGCCTACCCACACATCCGAATCTCAAAAAGATAAGCAGAATGAAAAAACAATGCATATGCTACTCTTAAAACATTCTGTTGAGGAAGAAATAGAGTAATTTTGTCTTAAAGTAGAATTGCCTCTGTGTCAGAGTGAAAAAATGGCAATAAACAGTATAGTTAAGTTGTAGAAATTTTGAAAGTTAGTGATGTTTATTTGCCCTAGTTTAAAACACTGACAAACAAAGATCTAGAAAATAAAACACTAAAATGTCAACATTTTTATAGTCAGGCCGATGTTTATGGCTTTATCCACATAATCTGTAACTGTCTTATCCATACAGAAGATGCTCCATCAGTTGTTTCCTAGTAAAACAATTTTAATCTGTGTATTTTGCCCATGAAATTTGAAAAGTCTGTCAAATTTCTGTAACTAACTTTGAATGCTCCAAAATGATTTTAACTATTCATTTCAGAAAAAAATTAGAGTTCTTCAAACTCTTTGATACTTCTAATCACATTATAATTGGATTTAAGGTCTCATTTACAAGAAGAAACCTATGACTGGTGTTGATATCAGGCCTAGGAACCTGTGGCTAGAAAGGTCATAGACCATGGGGAAAGACTGATGCCATTATTCTGCGTAGTAGATATAACATCAAACAGATTACTAATGACTTGTTCTAACCACATATTAATGCATCTCTCAGTGCTTAGCATAGAATTGTCTTCATGGCACAGATGGTGACTGTGGCCATTTGAATAAGAATGTCCCCAACAGGTTCCAAATACTTGGACATTCTGTCCCCAGTTGGTGTTGCTCTTTTAGGAGGTTTTAGAAAGTGGGGTCTTGCTGAAAGAAGCATGTCACTGGGAGAGGGAGTTGAAAGTTCTCAGACATTGCCAAATTTCCCACTGCATTCTGCCTCCCAGGACAGCTTAAAGATGTGATCATTGGACGTCCTTCTCTGGTCACCTTTGCCACCATGTCTCCCCCGCCACTACGGACTCTCATCCCTGGGACAGGGGTCAAATGAACTCTCCTTTCCATAAGTTGCCTTGGTCACAGTGTTTATCACAACATAAAAGTAGCTAATAAAGATTCCAACAACTGGTCAATGGCACAGAATAAAAGGGTGTGGATTGTTCACCCCTCAATATGACACCCATATCAAACTTCTGCCTCCCAAAGCTCAGGGATCATTGTAGAAGGGGACCAAAAAATTGTAAGAGCTGGAGGTTTTGGATGACCACAAGGAAATAGGGCTTTGCAGACAGTTGGGCAGTTACTCATATGAACTCATAGCAATGGTGACAGCATCATACACAAGTCCCACATAAGTTCAAGCCAGACAAAATCCCAGCATGGATGTAGGAATGTAAGAATCCCAACTCTACCCAAGAATTTACTGGCAACCAATGGCTGCTGAAGGTTGGGGAAGAGTCATTCTCATGTAGGATGTGAGGGTGTAAGAGATTCCTGGTGGTTGACCAAACTCCAGTGGATGAGATCTCTCTCTCTTGCTCTCTCTCTCCCTCTTTCTCTCTCTATTAGGCAAGGGATAGTAGGGAGTACAGATGGGGAGAAAAATCTAAATGTGTTCAAATATATTGTATGTAATTTATAAAATTTCAGCAAAATATATTTTAAAAAATATATAACTTTTCCAGGTTACTTTTATGTACATGGCTATGCTGATATGATATGAATATATTCACTTAAATGTATATCTTCCATGTCAGATGAAAGCAAGTTCATGCTCATATAAAACCTGGTAAAGTATTCATAAATTGAACTTAATGTGTTTTATATCTAAATTTAAACAGATCTTTTAATTTATAGCTACTCTTCAGAAATTTATAATTGCTCTTCTACTGTATTTTTTCATACAGTAAGAGTCAGGATATTAGAACAGATAGGACAAAACTGCTCTTGAATTTATATTACATCATCAATGAAACTACCTACAATCTGAATAAGGGTCAGTTCCAACTCACTGTCTAGTATGGTTATGGATGATTAAAAATAGACCTAGACTTCCTCTACCCAAACCAACATGTAATATACGTTGCTTATCAATCCCATTGCATCTCAATTAATGCCTTGAACCAAGTGGAAAATTCAATATACAATTTTCAGGAAATTGCCACTAGACTTTGTAAAGTAGACTGAGATAGTTTGTGGGATGTGTGCAGCTCAATAAGTCAGTCCACAACCTTGGGTGACATAGTTGAAGCCAATGTTGCAGATTGACCTTACTTTGTTTTCCTGGATCCTTCATTAAACGGTGCACAAGTCAAAATATGTAGGTGTGGTACCAGCCTCTGCTGAGTGTATTATTTCAAGAAAACCACAAACACTTTTTCCATGGCTCTTTTTTCAAAGTTGCTCATGCAGAAATAATCTTTGAAGATGGAAATATCGCCTCACTGAAATTTGGAGGGGGAGGTTATTTAATGGGCAATATAATAATAATGATGATGCTTCCCCTCATTAAAAATGGAAGGTTAATTTCTAGTTCATTAAACTTAATCTTGAAGTGTGTTAGTTGTATAGAAGATCACTGTTGATTGGCATCCACCAGTGTCCCAGTATGCTGTCTCTAGAGTCTTAAAGACAAAAAGAATTAACATATACACGAATCACATGCTGTTCTCTGAATATAGTCACCTTTTTTTTGTCTGAGCCAAAGATCTTGAGTCCTTTAGTTCCATCTATAAGATATTGTCAAGATGGTTTGTCAGCTTGACAGTAAGGGGAAAATATCATACCCACCACCGTTCTCCATGCCTTACAACTCCCCTCAAAAGTACCTAGATCACAAGAGACAGAAATCCAGGCAATTTTACCATCTTAAATTGGATGAACAAAATAAAATATCTGTGAGATGTTTGATGAAACTGATGTGTGTCAAGTGCATAATAATATTGCTCCAGTGATAATTCTGTTGGTCCGTGTTCTTATTGAAAAATACAATAGGTTATCTATAAATATGAGGATGCATACCTGGAAAATGTAATGAATTGTGATAGTCTAAGGCTTTGGCAAATGTGAGTGTATTTGGCTATTTTGACAGTGCCACAGAAGTTTCCTCTCAATCACATGAGTTCATCCCCTTGGGAGGGGCCATAAATTTCAATTAGACAGATGTTGTTTAATCCAAAGATAGAAATGCCACTACTCCACCAACACTGGTAGTTTGCTGGGCCAGTCACTGTTTATTAGGCTTCACAGCTGTGTTGCCAGTTGACTGGTTTTCTTCCTTGGTAGTTTGCATAGAATGCTCTAATACCAGGAGATCTAGCTTCAGGGTGGTTTCCAGGTCAATTCCAGCTCCATTTCTCCAAGTTCTAAGTCTAAATTGTGGCCTGTCTTCAGCAACAGGATCTTACCTTCAAGTTCTGGGCAGCAGTCAAGGGCTATGGCACTATCCTGTATTAACTGGGGAATCTCTTGGACTACCTTGACCAGCAAATCAAAAGGATGTTTCTGCTGCCTGGCACTGTGTTTTTTGTTACACAGCCTTCAGTTATACACATGTGCTCATATATTTATAGGGTATTCTTAAGTAGGACATTTAGCTAATATATTGCCCTCCAGTTTCTCCTACCATCTAAGCATTATTTTTATTGCCTCTCACTCCCCCTGTATAACTCTCTCTACATCCTTCCCAGTTAAAATACCCATTTTGTCCCATTTCCCCCTCAATAATACCTGTCTCCTACTGTCCCTTCTCTCAAGCTACTTCTTCCTGTTTAGCCCCCTGGTTTCTTTCCATTTTCCTGGCTCCTGAGGTAACATCAGAATATATACTCACATTTAGGCATTGGGAGCTAAGATTCATGAATGAAGAATTGCATATGTGCTTGCTTTACTGAGTCTGTGTTATTTCACTGAGTATTGTATTTTCTTGTTCCAACCATATACCTGTGGGTTTATTTCCTTTTTCTTTACCACTAGGGAGAGCTCTGTAGTGTAAATAGTGTACCATTTTCATGACCCATCATTGGTTGAAGGGCATTTAGGTTCTATTTGTTTGCTATTGTGCAACATGACTGGGGAGGTATCTCTGTAGTAGGGTAAGTTTGTTGGTACATGCCAAGGAGCTTTATAATGAGACCATATGGCAGATTTTACCCCTCATCAATAAGCTTCTTTTTGCAACAGATAGAAAGTATTATGGTGGTCCAGATATGAGTGTTTATGTAGTTCTAAGTGACACATCTTCCATGACACCTCTACACTTAGGATGACTCTCAAGTCTCACCAAAGAAACTTACTTTCACAGCAGATTGCAATTAACATAGATATCCACAATTGGCCAAACTGCAGAGAATAAGAGGCCACAGAATAGTGATCACTAAATAGGACACCTATTTCAAACTTCTGCCTCCCAAGGCTCAGGGATCATTATGGAAGAGAGAAAGATTGCAAAATCCAGAGTAAATGGATGACCACAAGCAAATAATTTTCCAGACAACTGTTCAGTTACTCATATGAACTCACAATAGTGATAGCATGCACAAGTTCTATGCAAGCTCAAACCAGAAGATATCCTCTACACATGGGAAAGTGGTAAGAAATTCCATTCCAACTTAAGGACCTTTTGGCAATTGATGGCTTCTAGGAAGGGCAGTGTTTTACAGGACTGGACTTTTGGTGGTTCCAGTGAATGGACCCACGCTGAAGGACATTTGGGATTTAGGGACACAAATCAGACTCTATAGGCCATCCATATATATATATATATATATATACACACACACACACACACACACACACACACACACATACACACACACACACATTAACTTTGTCGGAGGTGCAGATAGGGGAGGAGATCTAAATACCATCAAACTATACTGTATGAAAATCTCAAAACTTCAATGGAAAAAATAAAAAATCAAATAATCCAATCAAAACTGGTCTAGTCATGTGAAGAAATAAGAAACATTAATGGTAGATGCATACTTATAAAAGTGTTCAACTTCAATAACCATTAAGGAAATGCACACTGAAACTGCTTTCATTTTTTTGTCTTAGCCTAGTCAGAAAAAAAAAGGCATGGAGACATGATCTAGGAGTTAAGGGCACTGGTTCCTCTTCCAGAATATCTCTGTTAGGTCCTCAGGACATAAAAGCTTTATTGGAGGAAATGACAAAGATTTTTCACTCCTCATTCTCTTAGAATCCCCCAAACTGGGCAGGTAGTTTGAAAATGGTAAATGTTATTGAGTGTGCAATATATATTAAACTATAAAGACTCCTATGTAGATCATCTCATCCAATCCCTATATTTACAATGAATGTGTACATAATAATTTTCCAGTTCTCAAGCAGACATACTGAGTCCTCAGTCAAGTCAATCCAATTTGGTCATGATGATGACTCCAGCTGGTGGCTTTGCTACAACTGGAATGAGGATTGTTTATCTGTGACCTTGAGCTCTCCACTGCTGCCCTGGATACCACCAGCATTTTTCAAATGTGACCCATTAAGAGAGGAAAGTTAGAGAAGAAAATGCATAGAATTATCCCAAAGCAAAATAAACTGAGCACAGAGAAGCAGTTGCCAAGCCAAAGGCTGTTAGTAATAACGTTTTCCTCCTCAGAGGGGTAGGAGACCACATCCGGTTAAAGCAGGTCATTAAGCTCAAGCAAAAAATCGCTGAAGCAAAGGTGCCTATTGTTTATCTCACAAAATAACTGGGATGTTTTCCAGAAAGAATAGAGCAAAAGGTACATTACCTAGTGGAAATGTCAGCGGGACAGGGCTTCACACTAGGGTCTTTTTCATGTACAATTCACAACAGCTAAAAATAAATCGAACCTGGCAATGGCTCCCCATGTTCCTGTAGCTCCAGGGTGCTGCTTTCATTTTAATAAATGATTGAACAAAGTGTTTAACTTCTTTCTGTTTTCAGACTGATATTCAGTGGTATAAGAAATGTATTACTGATTATTTTCTTTGCTCTTCGTTGCTTCAGGCAAAAGGCTGTCCTTAGAGTGAGAAGTGAAGGTTTGGTGGGCCCACCAGTAGCAGCACAGGACATCTAAGTTGTATTAGCATTGGAAACAAAGTGCTGTCTTATACCATTCAGATCTGTTTCAGATTCTCAGGGACACTGAGGGATAAGTCTTCTGGACAAGAGAAAGGTTTATAGATTGTGATCATAAAATAAAATGAAATGAAACAGCATCTCTGAGAAATGGGTCTGTGATGGCAACAAATAGCCATGGAGCAGAAAGGAAATGGGATGGAGAAGGTAATAAGTTATTATTAAAAATAATATTTTCCTAATGAGATGCTGAAATCAAAATAATAAACATCAAATACTTTTGAGGTCCATTACGGAAGAAAAGCATTACGAAAGTATAAATATAAAAACACTTTTGATTTATGTTCCTTAAAGATAACAGCCATATGCCATTCATTTTATTTGTATTACTTTCTATGGTGCTTTGCACACTTTTATATTTATATCAGATGAAATCACTGTTCTATTATCTACTAAGTATTATCTGCTGTATCTTAACTGTAATATTAAAACTGGTGTTTCTTACTCTGCTTACAAAGACTGTGCTAAGGACTTTATGTAAATACCTCAATTAATAATTAAAGCATTTCCTCAAATAACAAATAGTATTTTTCAACATATTTTGCAAGTAAGAAAAGGAAATCAGAGTCATGATATCAGAGGCAACTGGAACACAAAGCTGAATGTTCACATCCTCAACCCCTCACAAGAAACAGAACATCTGAAAGTGCAACGAGACTGTGACCTTTCAAAGCCTTGCCCCTTTCCCAGGCCAGGCCACATCTCTTCAGGGTTCTATGACCCTCCCCAAACTGCACCACCAACTGACATCTGTTCAAATACTTGAACCTAGAGGGACACTTCTCATTCAAACTACCAAAAGTAGTTTAGATTCTTTTGTTCCAAATGATGAAATACAGAGATTCTCTTCAGTAGATCGTCTTTTGATTCCTATAGACAATATTCTTTAGCAAATTTTCATTATAGAAACTGACCAGAGACCACTGGAATGTTTAGTGGAATGCCTGATGGGATTTTAGTCGATACCAATCTTCTTCCTAGGTGGTGAATTCAATTCAATAACTGACCAAGGAAGTACTAAAATGCCACACTTGTAATCATGTCTAAGAACTAGAACTGCAGCTAGTTAATTTGCCAAAACTATCAAGCACATCTAATGGAGTTACTGTATTTTGTATGTGTGCGTTTGATAGGGTCTTTCTGTAGCCCCAGCAAGCTTGGAACAACTGTGTAGATGAGGCTGAGCTTGAACTCACAGAGGTCCACCTGTCTCTCTCTCCCAAGTGCTAGGATTAAAGTCATGGGCCACCATGCCCAGCTGAATATATTGTATTTTTTATGAACCACCCATGATTCTACAATGAAAGAAGTTGATATGAAAAGAGTTATTCTCAGAGGGATTTTGACCTGTAGCACTTGAAAATTTCCTACAGTGTTACCATGCCATATTGAATGTGTTCCCTGAATAAAACAGCCTGATTTTTGATTTTAGATTTTAAGATTGGGCCTGAGCTTGGAGGATACCTATTCTCCCAGATGTCTGTTGGAATTGTTCCCAGAAACTGTGCTTTGTAACTGTGTCCAGAACTCTGCCCTCCAGTCAGGCCTCACCCACAATTTTATTCACAACATTTTCTCCAGCTTCAACTGGGGAAGTACAAGATAGAATTTATCCTTTTCTATTTAGACCACCTTTGGTTTTCATCCTTAGTTCTAGAATATCTCATACATGCAATATCAAGTGTCCTTTCTAAGTCTTCGCATTTTTCAGGAAGATGGGCACACTGTCTTTCAGTGTTTTGATATGTTAATTCTCAACTTTTACACCTTCATCTCTGTCTTGTAGTAGAATAGCAAATTGAAGTTCCTAGGAAACAAGATTAGAACAAGAGCACAAGGTTCAGTGAGGAACTCGCCAAGGTTAATTAAAGGTCATTAGTACAGATTATGTCTATTGTATAAAAGTCATTCCTACAGTTCCTTTTCTTTGTTCTATAAATGAAGAAGCTTGTCCATTGGGATGTTAACAGGTGATGGGCTAGTCATGAATGGTGTGCCCAAAGATCAGCTTGTGAAGAACTATGAGTTTTTCTGTAAATAATTTGGGTTTGAATTAGGTGGGCTTTTGACTAAAGAAATGATCTAAAGAATAGTTCATGAAAGGAAACCAACAAAGAACATAAACACAGAAAAGCAGGTTTCAGATACTATGTTAACTCAAAACCCCTTCATTATGGATAGCCACTGTGAGGGATTCAAAGACGGGCTTATATAATATCTATCTGATTATATTGTGATTCTACATTTTTGTCCCTCAGAGTGTCCATGGTATGGTAGGTCCTAGCAGAGTCATAAAGGAGAAAAGCAGTATTAATTTAGGAATCAGATACTCAGTGTCAGAAATTAGGGGCAGAAGCTATAAAAAGCAGTTGATTCTGTGGACTGGGTAGATGATTTAGTGTGTAAAATACTTGCCATGTGAGCATCAGGACGTGATTTGATTTCCAGCAACCATGGGAAAAGCCTGATATGGTGGTATATACTTCTAACCCCAGTGTTGGGAGGAACAAACAGAAGGATCTCAGGGGCTCACTGTCCAGGTAGCCTAGCCTAATTGGCAAGCCCCAGAGATGAGAGAGAGAGAGAGAGAGAGAGAGAGAGAGAGAGAGAGAGAAGCACAAATAAAAGGTGGTCTGTGCCTGAGGAGTAGTATCTGAGACCTATTAGTTAGTATGCACCTATTCCCTTGCCTCCTGTGATAGTAACTCACAGGCTGTTGCATACTGATTTTCATATGCTTTCTTCCTGCTTCAGACCAATGAACCAATAAATAAGAAGAAGGAAAAAAAAAAAAAAAAAAAGGTAAGCCTCCCTGAACAGCATCCAAGCAGTGGTGCAGGAAATAGAAAGCTTCTCCCTGAAGAAGCAAATGCATTCAGAGCAAATTCCACCAGCAAACGAGTGATATCACTGGCTAATTACATGTAATTGGCCCCTATACTGAAATAATAAATAAAGTGGGAACCAGTGCTGCTCATTGGAGATTACAACTCCAAATAAGTAAAAGAAAAACAAATGAGGAAAATCTGAAACTGGGTAGTGTGCACTAAAATTGTCATGGGGCATTTTATAGTACTGACCTCTTGTATACGATTTTCTACATATCAAGATGATATCACTCACAGGCACACCAAAAGTCAGAATGGGAGTTGTGGATTGTCCGTGTCTCAGAGTGATGCTAAGAACATCACCTAGGATGTGTAAGCAGCCCAAACCAGCTAATATTTGGGCTATTAAGAAGACAAACTCAGCAAGAATAGAAAGATACCAACATTTCTTAGGCATTTAAAAAGATAAGCATGGTGTTTTTAAAAGGGTTTTAAAGTACCAGGGACCACTGTCACTCCATCAGCTTCACCAGGACATCCATTTCTACCTAGAGCAGGACACACTTAAACACTGAAAGAAAGGATCACTGTGATTTAGCACAAAACTTCCAAAGGATAACTTCAATGCCACTAGTTATGGCAGCCGGTACTGTTATAACGCACCACCTCTTCCTCTTATAACTCACCCCATGCCACCCAAGTTCAGGCCATTATGCATACAGGAGGCAGTTTCCTCCTGTCCTACAGTTTCAATGTATGTATAGACATGATTTTCCCCCATCCCTCTTTATGTAGTCTCCTGTCTTCTTTTTTTAAAACCAAAGTCCAAGTCCTTTTTACTTGTTTATAATCCTACTAGAAATAAGACTATTATAGAAATATGCTATAGAAATTTACTTGTCACTACTCACAGAAGATTGACAAAGATGAAAATCAAATTTTCAGCGTCCCAGGACCTGTCATTATTTATTTATGTATTTATGAATTATATATTTATTCAGCTTTATAACTACCCTAATATGGCAATAGCAGTAATCTGCACATATTTCCCCATATGGATATGCATCCTTCTACCCACTTTGTTATTCTTCACCTTCATTCATAGAGTGTGCAGGAAGAGTGAGCTCTTATACACTAGGTCCACAATCACTTCTGAGTGATGAGCCAAAAATGACACGTTTCCTGAACCTAAAGCTTCTCTCAGAACAGTGAAAATGATCTTTTTTTGTCTCTCATTAGCAACTCCAGATACCTTATAATAACTGGTAATTGGTGGTAAGTAGACAGGGAATCAGAAGGTAGGTAAATCAAGTTCTCATTTGATTAGCTGGTAGTTGTATTGATAAGAGAGCGAAAGAAAATAATCAGTGTATGACGACATACTTATTAAATCAAATAAACATTTAAAGGATTTTTGCTGTGATTGGGCAAGCTTTTATCTAATTTTCAGATTCAGACTTAAAATAATTGCAAACATCAGGAGGTGATGGTTTGCAAGAGCAGACATTCGCTGTGAGAAAGAAATTTCTGCCACTTGGTTTCTAAGTCTTATTTTGATAATTTTCTAGCACAGTCAGGCCAGATATTTATTTTCCATTTTATGTCAGACAGAGAAGGTTCTTAAGAGGCTGCCCAGCAATGAGCACCCACCCCATACACATGTATATCAACATGCTGTTGTCAAATTGCCTAAAGATGTTTGTTCAAAATCCTGGCACCCTTCACTAAATTTTCCTTCTTTGTTGTCAAATGAGCATACTTCATTTTGAGATACACTCTCTCCTTAGCATTGTTATGATAATGCCTTGTTTCTTTCCAAAATTCTTATGTGATAAGTAATGCACTCAAAACGGGTTTTCTGCTGTTGTTTGCTTTGAGAGGTTAGGAAATTGTTTAAGAAAGATGTGAAGTCTGTCAATGTAATTGTGTGATTTTTTTTTAATTCAACAGAACTCTGAAAAAATGCAGCTTTACTGTGTATTTGATAAATGCAGGAAGATCGTCTACTTTGAAGGAAGGCAGGCAACAAGGAGAAATAGAAAGTAAGAAAAAGTTGTATAATAATCAAACATGAGTAGCAACACTGAGGCCTAAAATTCTGTGAATAGTTAACAATTAATAAGCTGTGATCAATTCCTGGTGGGTCCTTCTTCAAAATTTATACCCTTCTGTATATAAAATGCATGCTTTTCTTCCAAGAATATTTAGTTATATTTATTGTAATGAAAATGAAGAATTATCTTATAAATGTGACTGTTTTTTGAAGCCAGTGCCTTTGTTCAGTTCCAATTTCATTTATCCAAAAACTCTCTACGTGTGACTTAACAACAGAATAATAAATAAAGCATCTATCATAGGGAGGCGTGATGAAAGGCACAAAATAAAAATAACAGCAATAAAACTGGAAAGAAAGAAAACATGGCCAATAGCTGCATATAGAGATCCCGGATTAGTTACGTGCAAGGTACACACATCACCACGGGTAGCAGAAGAGGATTTTTAGGGAATATTTCTATAGAAGATAGATTTTGGAGTGCATTCTTAAAAGCCTGGGGCAACACAAAATGGTAGAAGGCAATGCATGGGCTCTGCCCCCACGGTGTTTTCTTTTGACACATGAATACTTTTAAAAATAGCCTGATTTCCCCCAAGCCCCAGGAACTAGCTGTTCATGGCTAATTATCCAAAGACTTGAAGAAGCCAAGCTGCGAAAAGTCAATTCAACTTTGCCTAGTGCAGCCTGAAGCTACTTTAGTTAAACCTTAGTCATGGTGTTTCTAATGAAAGGGGCAAAACAATAAAATTGCGAGCCCAATTCAGTGGAAGTGCATGAAAGCACAGCAGAGAAAAGGCATGCGGTTGTCGATTATTACAACCATCAGTACTATTCTTTCTCTGGAAGCCAAGACTGTAAAAGAAAGCAATTGATTCATATGTATTTCAAAGATAAACTTGTTTGATTAATATTCAAGTGTACGACTTACTCAAATGGATGCTATCTTTTGCTCATAAAGAAAATATGGTATTTTAATATTGCAAAGAACATTTAAAATTCTAAATGCCAATTAACAATATGATTATGATTTTACTTATTATGGCATGGAAAAATATTCTTCCATTTGTTCCCATCAAAACAAATTAGGCTTTTTCCTCTGGTGAAGACCTGTTCATCCCACAGCATAATCTAACACTGAGGTCTTATGGTTGCACGATCTTCTGGGAGACCTATTAGCCACCTGGTGGAAGCTGGAGTATTTCTCAGTAAGATGGCAACAATTTCTCTACTTTAATAGATACTCATTTACTTTCTTTGCCCATATTTTTTCTTCTATCTTACCATTATGAGGTTCTTATCACAGGCCTCCTGACCCATTGAGCTCACAATCAACAAAGAAGTCTAGCAATGGACCTATACCCAGAAAACTGACCAATACTATCATGGACCACATCAGCTAGAAGCAACTGAACAGACATGAAAGTGAAAAGGTCTGTGGAAGCTCAAAGACAACACTGGTGGAGGCCAAAGAAGTCAGCAGCTGTGGAGAAGCCTGACTGGACAAAGTGGACATCAAAGACTAGGGGACTTGGCAAAGTCTGTCGAGGGTCTTCTGTGTCTGTGTCTTCAGATATGATTATTCCCGTCCTCTGGCTGTACAGAGAGTAGTTCTCAGGTGAGACTCTTTTTCCCCTCCTCTGCACCTCCTTATCCCCATTTCCCGGCCTCCACTGGTCCCCACTGACGCTTCTGCGCCCCGACATCCTCCGTTCCCCTTTGATAGCATGTGTTTTTATTGTGCCCCTTCCTCAGCCCTCTTCCCTTAAAACTGATTTGATTTTTCATCTCCTGTGATCCTTTCTATGTTCCTGACCTCTATCCACTCTTAATCCCACCCAGATACACACAGTTAACAATTAGAACCTAGGATCTGTATTTGAGAGAGAACTTTCAGTTTGTCTTTCTGGGCCTGGTTACATTATTTACTGCTTTCTAATTCTATCCATTTGATAATTTCATTTTTCTTTGTGGTTGAAGAAAATCTTATGACCTACTTTAGAAAACAAAAAGGAATTCTTTTCTTGGATCTATGGCAGGCTTTAGGAATTAGGGGTGATATTTCTAGCTTCTGTGATCTTCTTAAGTTCCCAGATGCTATATTTTGGCTATTGTGATCTGAACCACATCATCAGCATTTGATTGTTTAGCCAGGTTATGCATGATGGCTTAAATGAATGAAAATAAAAATAAGCCTCATTTAGGCACTATGCCATTGCTTATTGTGAATACAACATTGTAATTGGTCATGTTATTGTTATTGTGGCAAAGTGCCTAATAAAATCAACTTCATAGAAAGGATTTAGTTTAGCTCTTGGTTTCAGAGACTTGGGTCTATGGTAGCTTAGCATCTCACTTCAGTCTAAGGCAAGGGGAAATACCATGCCAGGGATCATGGGAGAGCAGAGCTACTCACCTCCTGGCAACTGGGAAGCAAAGGAAGCAGAAGAAATCGGGACCTCAACCTCCCCTGAGAGGGCATACCCAGTGACCTAATCTCCTCCAAGTAGATAGTGAGACCAAGGAACACAGGAACCTGGGGATACCAGAGATCTAAATCAAAACAATGATGCAGCACCTAACTCGGAATATCAGTGGATCCTGCACTCACTAGCCTGTTTTTGGCTGTTGGAGTCTGTAGAAAAACTCAGATACCTCAGGAATATCATCTAACATCTTGCAAGATATATTATCCCCGAGGGCAGAGGTGATGTGTGTTGGGTACTTATATTAGAGCTCCATATATAATGGATGCTTTTGAAGAAGGAATATCAACCAAAAAATGCTGTTGGCTTCCTCATACAGTTATGAGTCTCCAGCACGTGTTTAAACAGACAAGATTCCCCTTTCTTTGAATACTGTCCCAGAATTTAGATAGTTGAGTTAACCAACTTCCCATTTCTATATTTATTGATTATATGGGTGAAATGATACTATATTTTGCATTTTAAGTGTCTCTCAAAGACTCCCATATTAGAGTATTGGTCAACAGCTAATGAGGCTGTTGGAAGGTAATAGAAACTTTAGGAGGTAGAGGATACTTGGAAAGAATTGGGTCATCAGAACACGTCTTCTTCAAAGAGTATATTAGAACTTTAGCCTCCCTTTACAAATCTATTTTTTAAGTTTTATTATTTTTGTGTATGTCTGTGTATGTGTGTGTGTGTTTGTATGTGTGTATGTGTCTGTATGTATGTGTGTGTGTGTGTTTGTGTTTGTGTTTGTGCAGGTGAGAGGACAAATTTATGGAATCAATTTTCTTTCCACAATTATGTGGATCTTGGGGATAAAAATGCTTTCTGACAAGCACTTTTACACACTATGTCATCTTGCTAGCCATCTTCTTTGAATCTCTTTACTTCCTATTTGCCAGGAGGTGAACAGTGTCCTCTGCCACTGTCTCCCTGACATGTAGCATGATGCTCAAGACCAAGGAGCCCAAGCAGCTATGAGTTGGAACCTCCTAAACTGTGTGTGGGGGGGGCGGGGAATAGATCTGCTTGTAATCTGATCATCACAGATACTCTACAACACTGTGGGAGCCATTCATGGCACATACAGCCGCACTTTCGGAGCGGCTAGAACCAAATGTTGCATGCTGCCTTTTATTTTATTTTTGTTTTGCTGATTTAGAAATAAGAAGGCTTATGGAATAAAATGTCAGCTAAGCCTGGTTTCAAGGCACAGAACTTTAATTTCAGCACTCAGGAAGCAGAAACAGGGGGATCTCTGTGAGGTAGGAGCCAACTGGGGCTACAGTGAGACCCTGTCTCAAAAGAACAAAAGAAAAGACAAAAAAAAACAGTTAAAATATATTATTCAATCAATTATTCAGATTAAATTTTGACAGTTTAATATGTATTAGGCACTGTATCATATACAAAAGAAGGATATTGGTCCTGCGTTAATAGAGCACACATTGTCAGAATGAGGAAAACAAGCAAAATTTCCTGGGGTTATCACTACTCTTTATCACGATCTGGCCTACTTAAACTTCCTCATTTGAAATGGATCATAAACCAAAATAATTTTTTCATAGATAATTTAAAGTGACAAATCACTAGCAATCTGATGTAAATTAAGTCAGTATCAGTAATTAATTCACACATCATATTTTATGTCCTAGAACATAGTCGACACATTATATGTTGTCTGTTGCAAAGAGGCAAGGGCTGCCTAGGCCTGCACACCCAATTTCCTCTGAGCTACAGTCTGCCTTTAAGGAAGCATTCTTTTTTTCCAGTCCTGGAAAAATATAAAGCACAGAATAAATAAATTTAGATTGTACTGCTCAGAACACAGCATGCCGAAGCCCTATGCACTTTCTATTTGCAATGTATTCAGATGCTTTTACAAGGAGAGTGGTGAGGAAGGACAGACTGCCTGCAGAATTAAGAGCGCGAGTGTCACCCCGTACTTTCCTTTCAGTTGGTTAACTGAAAATCAATTTCCTATTTTAAAAGCAGACCCATCAAAGGCAAGTGTCCAATTTTAAGCTAAGCTCCACAATATTCTTTTCAATAAAACGTCTTTCTGTCTCTTCCCCTTTTCTCATTTCAATGTCCTGTTACATATTTCCAAAAGCTCTGCTTTCAAACTTGCTGTATGTGATGATTGTACAGAATAAAAGGCTCTGAAAGGCCACAAAGAAAAGTATCACTTGCCTCAATCTCTGAGGAGAGGGCCCTTTGAATCAAGACTGAATCCACCTGCGAAGCCCAATTGAGCCTGAATTGATAATGCCTTCGTGTTGTGGGTTTTCTTGCTTTATTTTGCTCGCATTCTTCTTCATTTCGGGATGCACTGTGGGCCATTATCCGATTTTCATAGCAGCATGAGTGATTACCAAAATGCAGTGAAAGAGAAACTAAATCCTTAAAAAGACGTATTCATTCAAATCTCCTAGGAATCACACGCCAATATTCTTGGCTGATTATTTGGATTCAAAGCCAAATGTTCTAAGTATCCAAAGAATTTAGCCTGATTTCACAAAGGTTTTCATTTTTCTCCTCTTACATGCTTAGAGCTTTAGAGACTAGGGACTTTCATTCAGTTTTGTGTTTTCACCAGTAACATTCTTTAGTGACATCGATAACGTGGGCTAGCAAACAGACTAGACAGACATACCATGTTTCACATAAACAGCTTCTCTTAACGTTGCAAACCAGATTGCCCTTTTCCTTATGAGTACACACAAGGTGGCATTGCACAACCTCTGACAGCAGTAAGATCGGAAGAAAAGGAAAGGAGTAGGGAAAGTAGGCAAAGAAGGGCAACGAAGAAAACGAAAATCGTGGGGCCTGGTCTTTTGCAAATGGCATTGAGCCAGCAAAGGGACCCTGGATACCCTGAAGGGACGGTAGGCAGCTGGCCTTTACCTAAAGACCCCCGCCTTGAACTTTCCCGCCTTCAGTAACAGCCAGACAGGCCTCCCTACATAAACCCCTGCCTTGATTTCAATAAAGGAGCTGTCTACTGACACACTCTCTCAGGAGTTCGGTCTGTCACACTCTGGGCGGCCTGAGGACCTGTTTGCTCTGGGTTCACTGGGACAGCTGTTGCGATATGGTTGCCCGCGGAGACAGACACCCACAGAAAATACCACCCGGTGCAGGGGCCAGATGAGCTCGAATCACTGGGTTCTGGTAGCAGTAGCCGGCTGGGCCAGCAGACAGTGCACAGTTGTGAGCGATGCTCATGAAGTTCCCACAGTTTTCCATACTCAAGGATGGGCTGTGGGCACAGACGAGTGATGACAATCAGGTGTGCTCCTTCTCTATTCAGGAGGAGATGACGGTGCACATGCTGTAAAGACAGGAGTGCAGCATACTCGAGGGAGCACTGGCTGTTAGAGTATTCTGAGAGAATTCAAATGTTCAGCAGCTTTCCAAAAGATGAACAGAACATCACACACATACACACATGCACTCCTCACAATGGGTAGCCATAAAATGCATACATCCAACAACAAAAAGGAAGAACATGCTAACGAAAAAAGAGATGAGATCAGAAAAGAAACTGGACACTGAAGACCAGTCATTCTCTGAGTCTATATAGGTGCTGTAACCAGAAAAGCCAAATGCAGAAGTGTGGGAAGCAGTTCAGTGGTTGTCTGGTGCTGGGGTTGAGATGTGGATTAACTAAATAAACACAAAGGATCTTACTGGGCTATGAGAATGGACTAAATGTAGTTTATGAAGTGTTTTTATTTTTTTATGTTTTGATTTGAAAGTCTTTATTTTTCCTTTATTTATTTGTTTGTTATTGAACTTTTGCATATTTCATAAAGAACATCTTAGTCATCTATACCCCATTGCCTATTGGCATTGTCCCATAACCGCCCAACTGGGTATCATGCATTCTGTCTTTCTGTTAAGACCTGTAGAGTCAAGTTAGTGTCCACAGACATCCCTCATTGCAAGTTCATCCACTGGGGTCTAGTCAGCCTATCAGAGAGGGACTCCCTTAAAGAAGATCAGTTTCTCCTCACCCAGCAGTTATCAGGAGACAATAGTTCTTTGACTAACATTGGGGCCTGCTGCCCATTTCCACAGGTTTAGGCTGAGTTTTTGTCTGCTTGAGTACGTCAGTGGTTAATGCTGTCTAAAAAGCTTACTAAAACACACTGAATTGGAGACAAAATGGTCAATTTTATGGTGTATAAATTTTATCTCAGTGATGTTGTTTAAAAGAAATACAATCAGGAGAAAAGAAAAGCACAGAGGGGAAGGGAAGATGTTGGAGAAGAAGCCGGCACTGCTTTCCTCTGGTGACAAAGTTATCACAAACTTTGTAACCTGAAACAACAACTTGTTTTCTTATAAGAAGGCACTGTATCACTGAACAAGGGTGCCACAGTAATCATATGTATACATGTGTTTATTTATATGTAGGGTGACATAATGAACATCATAAAGGCAACACACAGGACTGGGAATGTGGCTCAGTGATTAAGAGCACTTGCTCTAGAAGCATGAGTCCCTAAGTTTGAATGCCCAAATCTATATATAAAATCAGGCATAGCTGCATGTGCCTGTGACCTCAGCACTGGGAGGCAGAAACAAGAAGGCTCTGAGAACTCCCTGGCATATTACCCAAAATGGTGAGATTTGGTTCAGTGACAGCCCTTGTTTCCAGGCAAGAAAATGGAGAACAAAGAGGAAGACACCCAATATCCTGCTGTGGTCTATACATGGTTTTGTGAGACAGAGTCTCACTATATAACCCTGGCTGGCCTGGAACTCTCTATGTAAACCAGGCTGACCTTGAACTCACAAAGATCCACCTGCCTCTGCCTCCCAAGTGCTGGGATTGAAGGCATGTGTTACTATCCCATGCATGTTGAAGGATTTTTAATATGATTTTAATCGATCAATAATCAGGCACTGTGATTCTACTTCATTCAAAACACATTGCATGTGTTATATTTTTCTCAGAATTTCCTAACTTCTTTTAAATTTTCTAATTTACTGGTTCATGGAAATATTTGTGTAGATGTTTAGATAATAATATTCATTAGTTAAGTGGAAACACTGAGAAAATACTGAACATTCCTGCACTACCTGAGCATAATTCCTTATAATTTCCAATCACATTAATATATAAGTAGTCATTAAAAGTACCATGCAGATTCAGAGGAAAACATACACCTGTCCAGTGAGGAGGGTTGGAGAGGCATCAGCTTTTTAAATGGATTTCCTTCAACAATAGCATGGCCAAGATCCCATCAACATCATCTCTAGATTCGTGGGCTCCTAGGTTTCTGAGGTAGGTGTCTAGAGACAGAATAACAGCAAATGTAGCTTGGCCTTACAAGCAGGAATACTGGCTTAATCCAAATGTGATCTCAGGTATCTGAAACATGTTAGTGCTGTAATTACACAATAAAATTTACTGTTTGTCTGCAGGCTCCCCAAATAGCACACTGTGCTCAGATAAATAGAAACCAGAGATTTTGAACCAAAGCATAATAACAAAATATTCAAAAATATTTAAAATTATCTCACTGTTGAGTTGAAACTATGATTTATTTTTCTTTTTAACTAAAAGTGGGTAAATATCAACGTCCTCATTTTTTTAAATAAATATGTCAATTGCTATTATCAGCAGCCAGCCTAGAAAACCAATTTTGGTTACCTTAGTCTCTTCAAGGAACTGACTAATTCTGAATAAATTATTCCAGAAAATGGAAATAAATAAAGCAATTCCAAGGAAGGGAATAGCAAAGACTGCCTTATAGGAATACTATGGCCAAGCCTCTCTGCTCACCACACAGGCCGCTTAGCTGCTGGCAGCACTTCGGCTTCCCCTGACAGTACAGCACAGTAAGCAGAACATGCGCTGTTCTTTCATCTTGGTGACATTTGCCAGAGATTGCAAATCCTAGACAAGAGCAACAGGTGTCCACACTCAGCTGCAGACAAGAGTTTGGAGGGGATGGGGAGCTTTCCTTTCTCTTCAGCTCTCTAGGATGAAGCAATTTCCTACCTCCCACATTATCTCTCATAACTGGATATTCTCCCCAAATTAGAAAGAATTTCATATTTCCGGAGGCATGTAACTGGATGTTATCTCCAGGTAACATAACTCATGAGCATAACTGTGTTGTCCAAGCTCAGGTTTACCTAAATTAAAGCCCCGTGACCTTTCCACATTCAGTGGTGATAAATTCTACCAAAAAAATCTAATAAGATAAAATACATAATTATTCTCAATATATTGCAAGTACATATCGTTGAGCGTGCCTGAGCTATGCACAGTAACAGTGAGCAAGACAAACCGGGGAATAAATCTCAATATTCATAGACTTTACAATCTAACTGTGGGATAATGGCTAAAGAAAATCTTACTGACATAAGGTGTTATCAGAACCAAGTGAATTTCAATATTAAAAAGAATATGGGAATTGCACCTATTGAGATAATAATGATTGACATCTGGAATGTGCAGATAACATCTAGGGAGGGGTATCTGGGGTGGGATATGCTAAAGGTGATCTTCCACACAAGGAAGAATTTGTGTAAAAAGAACATACAAATCAATCATTGTAATTTGAAATAAGATTCTGGAATTAGCGAATGACATTGTGAAGAGAATGACCAGTACAGACCCTGTACTGTAACTGTAAACCCAAACCTAGGTTTTAAAACACTGGGAGAGACTGCAGGATGTCCAGGTCTGCTTGACTGGCAAACAAACATGAAGCAACTGGGAAAGAGTACCTCCAGCTAGGCTGTGCTGTCAAGGCTACTGGCCTGCAGAGCAGAATGAGGGCAAAAAAAGAACATGCAATGCTTTGGGTCTGAAATATAAACAAACTGAAGCTCTGGGTGTTGTTGCTCTGGGATAGAGTTCCATTTACAGTAGCCTTGACCTATGAAAATATTGTCAGTAACCTTGAAGTAAAAGAAGTAACGCAACCTTCTGATGTGAAGCCAAGAATAATGCTTCGACGAAGAATAATGGAGAAAACACTCTCAGTGGTGGCTGCATCCCAGGAAAATGGTCCTTTAGTCCTATTAGCAACAGGGAAATCATCTCTAGATGAACCAAAACACTGGGCATCAAAGCTCCAATACCACCGTGGCAGTAAGACATCACTCCGTCTTAATTCATACAGTTAGCAAAAATATTCATCTGTACTGCTCTGGAGACCTTTGCTGGTGAGCCAAGCAATAACTAGCAAATTTTAAACTCGTTGAAGAGAGAAAATCTTTAAAATTCAGATGTCAGTAATTTCTCTTTAAGCCTCAAATACATATAAATATATACCGTGTCTTAAAGCCCCTACATGCCCCTTTCATGTGTATATGCGCATACACAGGCACACTCGCACCTGTGCGTGCACACACACATACACACACACACATATTTCACACCTCCCCTAGGACTCCTTGGCCTTGTCTTTGCTTCTTTTCATTTTAAAATTCAAAGTGGGAAAGGCAGCCTGAGACTATGTACCTCCTTCAGACTGGTTAACTCTATCCCAGCATCCTCTTTATTTCCTTCAAAACACCTATCAAATACTTATGTAATTAGGTGTTGTTTAACAGTAGAGATGTATCCTGAAGTGTTTTGTTAAACAATTTCATTGCTGTGAGAACAGCAGAATTTCAAAGTGACAGGAAACTGGAACACGCCTGACTACTGAGCATTGACCATTACTTTGTCTTCATATATTATCAGTCCTCCACTTTTGGAGTTTTTTTTTAATTATTTTTTATCATATTTTGAACCCTTCCTTACCCAGGATAGAAGTTTGGGAAATGGATAGGAAATTCCAGCTGTAGCTGAGGAAATATTGGCAACTGAAAGCTGCTAAAAAAGGGTCAGTCTTCTTTAACGGTGTTATTCTTCAGTGAATGGACACACACTGAAGGATACTTGAGGACACAAGTTTAACTTGATAGGTCTTAATATACATATATATTGGAGTGTATGAAATTAGCAGCCAAGGAAGGGTTCTAAATATGATCAAGATGTACTGCATGAAATTTACAAATATTCAATTTTAAAAATGTTTAAATATAAGAAAGAAAATGATTGAGGCTGAAGAGATGGCTCAGGGCTTAAGAGCACAGGCTGTTCTTGCAGAGAACCCAGGTTCTGTTCCCAGCACCCACATGATGGCTAAGAGCTATTTGCAATTCCAGTTCCAAGGGGTCTGATGCCCTCTTCTGGCCTCCACAGGTATTTCATGCACATGGTACACCTTCATTCAGGCAAAACATTCATCCACATAAAATAAAATTTGTTTTAAAAAATCAAAAGAAATTTAAAATAAAAAAACTGTACCTACATCTCATAACAATTTTTAAGTGACATAAAAAGAAGCACATAAACGTGAGATGTCTGAGGCGACTTCTAACATAACATGTCACAGTTTCAGTAACTTCCTTTTTATAAATAGGATACACTCCAAAATAACAGTGAAAAGCAAAGGACAAGAAGTATGTAAACCAGTACCACAGTTTTTATTAGTACGAAGTATTATGAACTGCACACATTTATATATGCCATAAGTTTATGTGACTGGCAGCACAGTCCATTTGTTTAGACCTGTGTCAACACGAATGCCATGAGTAATATGTTGCATTGCAATGCTACTATGTCTCTGATGTCACTAGATCATTAGAATGTCCATTGAAACTTTAGAGAGTCACTGTTTTAAATGTAGTCTGTCATTAGTCATAAGTTGTTATGACTGTGTATTTATTTATCTCGTAGTTGAATTTTTGCCTGTCCTGGCTTTCACTCTGTGGGTGATGAGCTCGTGTCTCCTTTATATACTGCTGCCTGTCAAGTGCTTAGCAAAGCGAACACCCACAAAACCTTTAATAGCAATGTGTTGAATGATCAAATAACTGAGGAGTTAAAATATTTCTTGCAGTTTTCTTATGAGGCACTCCCTGGATATTAAGCAGATATTAGTACTTCTGTACTGAAGGCACGATAAGTTCAAAGGGATTTTAGAGATCTGATTTTGTCTGAGCTACTTAATCTGGTTTTCTTCTCCTCTTGGGAAAAACAGTCTAGAATCTCATTAGACATGCAAATGAGTATCAGAAGTTCTTTCACTGTTTATGTAACATTGTAAGTGATGATACCTAAGGAAGGTCTGCACTTTTCAGTATCACACAAAACACAGCTTCGGAAATACACATGATTAGCATTATTTACTGCATAGTTATTTGAAACAATAGATGTCGATAAGGAGAAACGTGGAGCTGAGCGATAGTACAATGCACAGAATTAGAGAGACTTTCTCCGGATGGTGAATCAATAAGCCAATGCAAATAGGAGGATGATTCTTGCTTTCAATCTGGCAGGCTCTAATTAATATTTATTAAGTAGGGCATACAGTCTCTGGGTAGGATTTTAAATTAACAAGCAGATGGTTTCTGTAATGCTAAAAGTGTAGTTAGGAATTGTTGAGCCCAGTTAGCGTCAGTCAGTGCCACAGCTCTACTCTCTGTTTCTACTGTGTACATGAAACTGATATTCTGGCAGCAATATCTACCTGGAGAGGCAGGTGATTGAAGGTGAAGTTAGGCTGGGAAAAATCACTTCCCATGCTGCATCACAGCCTGCAGACATTTGATTGTTGGTTTTATATGGATGTGCTGGAAGTCAATGCTGTTAAAACTGATTTGGGGCAGCACCATTTCACTCTCTATGATAAAATAATTGTGATAGATGAATAAACCTTCAGTATCTTTCAGCATGCTCATTAGAGTCTCTCAGGAAGCAAAATGCAGCGTTCTCTTCTCAGTCTATGAAAAATATCTGATGATATCTCAGATCATTTAGAGGACAATATACATTGTACCTGTGTTTTGACTGCATTACATAGAAGAATGACTTCCATGTGACACATAGAATATAACTGTCAATATATGTTAATTCTTTTTGTGTCCCTTAAAAATGTAATTAGTGCTTATGAAGCACTCATTATTTAGTTTAAGTGTTATATGAGGGTCTTCAGACATGCTTTTGGTTTGTTAGGATCCTCACCTGGGAGGTAGAGAATATAATTATGCCCATTCTCCAGTTGAGAGAAGCAAGCCACTCATCCATAACTTGTCCCTTAAGCCTGTCTTATCTCTAAGCACATGCTAGTATTTATCTTGATATTTAATAAGTTCATCACCTAAAAAAAATTGGTACATGATAGCTTTACTTAGCAACACTTTAATGTGACATATATGTTGATGTAAATGGCATTATGTTCATATAATAAAGTAAGTTATCAATGATTCCTTTTGTTCACTAGAGTCAACAAAGAACAATGACCAGTCTTGTTTGATGGTCTCTGGGACCTCCCTGGTCAACAACTCCAGAATAGAGACCCTGTTCCTGGCAATTCACTTCATAAATTTCTAGCTTGTAGTATTAGATAAGGCCATTGAACACCCATTACAGTGAAACTACACTTAGATTCTTTTTATATTTTATATTTATATACTTTCAAAGCTTCTATATTCAATATGGGTCTTTCAAAAGGCCCTTCGTGCTGTCCCTCTCATCCCTCCTCCCCTGCCCTGTTCTTCCTTTCCCCGTCCTATTTAACCCTTCCTAGTTCACTGTTCCCCTCCCCCTTATATGACTGTATCTATCTCTGCTCCCATGAGCCTCCCCTCCACTCCTATTCTTACTTAGTTTCTTGATCACTAAGGACTTTCTAGTTGAAACCGTCTTGTCAAAAAAAAAAAAAAAAAAGAAGAAGAAGAAAATTCCAAATATACCAAGGACCTTAACATAAGACCTGATACCCTGAAACTGACAGAGGAGAAAATAAGGATTACATAGTAATTTACAGATACTGAAAAGGACTTTTTAAACAGGACACTAATAGTGAAAGCTTTAAGGCCAACAACTGACAAATAGGACTTCATGAAACCAAAAACTTCTGTACAGGAAAGGACATCGTTTGAGTGAAGAGATAGCCTACAGAATGGAAGAAAATCTTTATCAGCTATATATCTGAAAGAGGGTCAATATTTAGAATATAAAAACAACTAAAAAAATTAAACATCAGAAAAACAATCAACCCATTAAAAACTGGGGCAAGGAACACAGTTCTCAAGTCATAAAATGCAAATGGCTGAGAAATATTTTAAAACATCTAGGTTCAAAATCTTTACCCATGAGAGAAATGCAAATTAAAACCACTTTAAGATTTCATCTTTTCCCAGTCAATGTGGCTAAGACCTAAAATACAGATGATAACATATGCTGATGAAGACAAGGGAAAGCCAATGCAGAGGTTCCTCAGAAGCTAAAGACTGGTCTGCTACGTGATTCACCCATACAACTTTTGCACATATTCCCAAAGAAGTCTATATCCTGCTACAGAGATACCTGTTCATGGAAACAACCTGGTCATCCACCAAATGATGAATATGTAATTAAATATGGCACATTTGTACAATGGAATATTATTCAGCTGATAAGGGAAACAGACTTACGATATTCACAGGTCAATGTACAGAACTAGAAACAATTACGTGAGGTTTCTCTCTTATAAGTGGATACAAGCTTTGAGGTTAATCTAATGATATTAATAGTCTCCCTACCACTGTCCTCACTGTAGGGAATCTCAGCAGGGACTCAGGAAACATTTGGTGATCGTTCTTTACTAGATTTAACACCTAAATTTGGCGGGAATGAGAACAATGAGCAATGAACATTTCATGATGGAGAACAGTGGTGACCTTCAGAATGTTCTGGTCTTTTAATTCATAAATCATCTAAAATGGGAATTTTAGGAATATTGAAACCCATTAGCAATGAGCCAAATGCTCTTTTGCTTAGCTGGAAAAAATAACAGCTAGGCGAAATGTAGCCCTCTTGGTGTCAACAACTCTAGTCTCCTGATGTCAGGATCCTCAACTCTCAGTGTTATAGCTCTGAGGTTTAAGCCAATGGCCCAGCACATGGCAGCAGTTGTTATAGCTCTGAGTTTAGGGACAAGGATTCTCAGGTCTTACTGCTACAGCTCTCAGTATCCAGAGCTATTGATCCTGAGACTTTCTGGAATTCTTTTGGTGACTGGGTCCTGCCCTTGGGTTGTCTCTTCTTGTCTTTTGGGTTGTGAATCTGAACATGTAACAGCTGTACCAGCTCTCCAGCCCTTTGTCTATTCTTGGTGTTAACTTCTCAAACTCCTCTACCTGTCACAAAGATTTTAAGTACACAATAGAAAAATTCAGATGAGCCTTTATCAGAGCCTAGGCTTCAGATAAGAATGGGGTTAGAGGGGAGGAATTCAATGCACAGAAGGAAGATGTGGACTACTAAGAAGAGAAAAATACTGCCTTTACAGCCAGTCAACACATGCACACTGACTGTCGGGGGAAGAGGATGCTTCTTCCTAACATTATTGTGGACTGCCAAGAAGGTCCAGTGTAGGCTGTGGACAGAAGCATCCAAACCATTGGTAGGCAGAATCAAAGTGGCATCTGAAGCCACACTCTATTACAAGGCACCTGGAAATTTGTTTCTGAAGCAGAATTAATAATTTATGTGACTGTAATTTAGAGTTTTGGAATATTTTCATTGGTTAAGCCACCTTGAGTAGCAAGCCTTGAGATTGTTTAAACAGTTGTAGCTGTCTCAAAGGCAGTTCTAAAAAAGTCTTAGTTATTTTTGGCAACAGATGGGTGCTGGGAGAGGGGATGACAGTCTCTTTCAAGTACAGGACTCTTAGTAGGTTAACTACGCTCCAATGGATGGTCCCATACTGATGGATATTTGGGGACACAAATTAGAATCTATTGACTATATATATACATATAATATTATATTAAATTGAGTGGAGGCTGAGTAAGGGGAGGTATAAACAGAGGAGCGATATAAACACTATCAAATTATATTGAATGAAAATGGCAAAATTTCAATTAAAAACTTAAAAAATCTTGGAAGAAAGGTGTGGAGGCTTGAATGTCAAGTCCATTCATTCCTTTGATAATGGGAAGAGCTAAAATCATATCTTTTGCTGCTAGAGACATCTTGAGGAAGTGGTGTGATTATCTTCATAGCCCATCAAACTCTAAAACCACAGAAGCAATGAGAGGGGTTCCAATACCATTTATTCTCTTTTGGACCTGAGATATTCATCCAGCCTAGAGGCACTGATCCAGTGTAAGAGAAGACTCTGCTACTTGTCAGTCTAATAGCAGAACTGACTGTCCCTGAAAACATCAGTAGTTTAGAAGGAAACACATTCAGAGGTGATTGCTATAATCATTTATAATGGAATCAAATTCTTTTCATGTTTAATTTTTTCTGGCACTTCTTAAGCCCTAGGCAAATACCCCTAGAAGACTGGATCATACTGCCCTCTCTAAATTCTAAGAATTTTAATTTTAATATATTTCATGTCAGAGAAATATATTAAGGCAGTGGTTTGTAGACTTGCAAATTTAGCAAATGCATAGTCATCATATGCATATTTATTTACTGGTATTTGGTATTTATGACTTGAATGATCTTCCCAAAGTGTGCAATGGAGCTCTGAGCATCCATAAACATACTTTTGTTATGGCATCTACTTTCCGCCTGTGCTAATATGTGGCAAGAATATTCTCATCAGAAATACAAAGGTCTACCTTGTACCTCTTAGCAGGACTCCAGATCAAACAAAGTGTTCATCGCACTCCCATGCCTACTTTGTGAGTGATACTGGATAAAGTATATATTCTAAGTGAAACAGCGTAGAAATGGACTTCAGACAATGCAGGGGTTTTGTCTTGTGACTCTTTGAAAAACCTGTTTGATGTAAGGGGTACCCATTAAGAACAAGGAAAATCTAGATCATAGAATGTCTTTTCCTTCTCTTAAAATGCATGTTAGAGGCATGCCTCTTGAATCATGTAATTCTATTCATTCTTTATGACTGGTTTCTGGTTTCTATGCCATGATAAAAAAATTATGCTAATTTGGAAGAGTTGGGATGTTGCTATCAGGAATAAACAGTTATTATTGTGTACCTGTAAAAACAATTCTAATTATTACATGAGCACAAAAAAATGAAAGCAACTCTTTTAAAATTATTTTATTTATTATTTTTATGTGCATGAGTACATTGTCTGCATGTATGTAAGTGAACCCCTGCTGTGCAATACCTGTAGAGATCAGAAGAGGACATTGAATTCCTCTGGAACTGGAGTTATCGATGGTTGTTATCTGCCATGTGGGTGCCTGGAATCGAATCAGGTCCTCTGCAAGAGCAATCAATGCTCTTAACCACTGAGCCATCTCTCCAGTCCCCCAAATGAAGACAATTTTTAAATGGAAGTTCTAGGTGTTTTTCTACTTGTAACTGCAATCATTCTGCCTGAGGAAAGACTATAAAAAAAATATCTTCTGCTATTTACATTGTTGAGAAAAGCTAAAGGATATCAACTGTGAATATACATCTGACTGATGAGCTCATCATATTTTTAGATAACTTTGCTAACAGTATAGTTAGTCAATATGTTGTTTTCAGAGAACCATTTTTTTTTCCTGATTGTAATATAAACTACAAGTGAACTTGTCAGAATGTCCAATGACAGACAGAGTGATCATTTGTTCTTAACAAATAGCACAGGTACCTAAGTACCTAGTGTGACAGGCATGGTGCCTACATTACTATACAGTTTTGAGCCACGCAGGAACTTATACTCAGGAGTGAGCCACCCAAAATCCAAATGCTAAGGTCATAGACTATAGAGGACAGCAAGGTAGTGCTCACAAATTAAGCCATTTTAGGAAAGCTGTACTTGATAAAGAGAGTCAAGATAAAAGATTGAAGTTATTATTCAAAGGGCAATATGTAAATTATGAATGCCCCTTTTATACTGTACCTGATTCTATATGTCAGAATCTGTACAAACAGAATTCAATTTAAAATTTTAAGTTCTTTGGTTTCATTTTTGACAGTATGAGATGTTTGTAATTAAAATTCAAAATGAGAGAAAACTTAAACAATTTAAATTTTATTTTTATTTATTTATTTTGAGTGTGTGCAGGACTGAGGGTGTGCAAAAGCACACATGTGGAGGTTACAAGACAACTGGAGAAAATCTTTTCTCTCCTTCTTCCAAGTGAATCTTCAGGTACCAAAATCGAGTCATCGTGGCTAGCGGTAAGCACTTTTACTGGCTAAACCATCTTACCAGTCTCAAGTAACAAACTTTTACATTTGGAAAAAGTTTGGATTATTTTGCAAATTTTGTAAAATCAGGAAATTGGTTGCATTCCAAAATAGGCTAGAAGCCACTATAGACTAGAAATACGTAACATAAATTCAGTAACCATAAATAATAGTTATTTATTAATTCTATCCAAAATATGCCCCAAATTAACATGAATCATAACCTGGAATTCATTTTACTTAGTGGAGAATGTACAAATTACTGCACAACAGTTTGGAGGTACAAGGGGATAAGACTTAGAGGAACAGCAGAAGTAAGCATAAGGATTATTTATTTCATAGACAGTGTCAAACAGTATAAATTTTAAATTAATGCACACTTTAAAGTACTAAGCAGTAAACAAAAGGACCTTGCTAATGGATCATGTAATAGACAGTTTAGTATCTCAGCCAAATATTAGTTACTTAGATCAAGTCAAATTACATTTCTCATGATTTTAAAAAGCCTCCTAATTAACATTCATGGTTTTCCAATATATTCTCTACAATGTGACTAGTATGTGCCATCTACCAAACAAAATTTGTAGTGCTGTTTACTTCAAAACCTTCAATGACTGAGAACTTCCTTAAGGTTAAAATTCAAAGATTCAACAATAAAAGAGGGCCATGGTGTATTTTCTTTCTAGTATTATCTTTGATATCTCCCAACACTTCTGAAATCCCAGCTGTATCGTCAACAAAACATTCCAGCTGTGACTGCTCAAGAACAAGGTGCTCTGGAAACTGACTCCTGTGGTTCTCCCGGTTTTCTGCTGAGTGATGCTTCATCTTTGATCTTCGCATGCCATCTGGAACAAGCACTTAGCACTCCCTCCTCCGTCTGCTTACTACAGTCCTCTGAGTCAGGTTAGTGCTTTCCTTAGCCCATGGTTCCTGCTCACATCATTCCTTTACTAGGTTATCCACTAATTCTTCTATCATTCTGTCCCTTGGGAAACTTTTCATATCTTCATCTCTTCTATTCAACCCTCACCCAAAACCACACAGTTAGACTGATATATAAAGCTCTTTCATTGTATTGAAAATATCTTTCCAATGTTTTTTTTTCCTTAATCGAATAAAAGCTCTATAAAGGAAAGAACTGGATCATCCAGCTTTTTGTCACTACTACCACAACTGGAAAAATAAAAGATGGGGAGATTACCAAAGTTGACAAAATGTAAATGACTACTGGACCTGGGTTCTAGGTGTTGAAGATGCATTTTACTTCCCTAATATTGTGAAGGTACAATGTTTTTCATATTAAACAGTTTGAAACGGCACCATCATAAAACTTAGAAAAAAAATCCACCAAATGACAATTTCACCCTTGAACTTGCCTGTTCACTATTGTTGTTTTTATAGGCGATAGAGAGAAATCTGCACTCCGTTTCCAAAACAACCTACTATGCTACATAGAGTCAGTCCCTTTATCATTCTTCAAACTCTGCCAAGATGTTTGATAGTGGTTTTGATGTGATCATCACCGTAGAATGTGTAGAAATGTCTTGAACTGAAGAAAGACTCACTTTCTGACTCTATTCTCCACTATCCCCCACTCTAAACCCACTCTTCCTGGAGTTCAAGCTAAGATCCTTTCCTCCAGACATCCCCAGTTCCTTGTTTCATGCTGTCCTGGAAGATTTCTGGGTCCTTTCTGAAAGTTTCTCTTTAAATATGCAATTTAAGAGTTTTTAATCTAAATTTAACAGATATTTAAGTAACTTGCAAAAGCTTTCCCCCAACTTACTTTTGGTTATTGACCATTTGACTTGAAAACTATCATAAAACACCTATGTGTATTTGATTGATTATTATATCCTGACAGATTTTCCCATCTGCTCCAGATGTTGTGATAGTGCCACTAACCCCCTCCCTCCAGCTTGGTTTCATTCTAAATTGTCAAACATACGCTAATGCTTTCTCTTTGTCTCAATAATCTAGGTATGTAGCATTTGAACTGTGTTTTATCATCCTCGAACTTTCCAAGTCTATTTATCATTGGACTTTCTTATCTCTTGAAAAGTGTTTCAAGACCATTTCTCTTCAAACCTTATATAAATCAATCTGAAAAGGTACATGTGGGGGAAACAAAATAAAGAAATATGTATGGTTTTAAGATGTGAACTCAATCCATCCCTCTAGCTTAAACTGACCAAACAAGGTTCCCTTAAGTAAGTGAGGAAGAATACATTTCCCTGACTTCCTAAAATAGGGTTCTCTTCCAACTGGAATGAACCAAGTTCCTATGCTAAAAAACGTAGAAGCCTATAACTCTTGCTAAAAGTGTTTTTAATGAAAATGTTCACATTCCTTTTTCCTCTGTGTCTTAACAATGTTCTTATATTATTTTGTGAGGAGTTATTGCTATCCATTAAACAATCATTATTTTCTTTGCTGGCATTATTACTTGTACTCAAGAATAATAGGACTGATTTTCTGAGCATTTAGGATGGGCCCGCACACAGTGAGTATCTCAAATGTTGTCCTTTGAATAGCTGTTCTCAACTCTTCTTCCTTAACAAATGCAATAGAGACAGCGGGATGATTAAGCAAATCATCCAGGTGAAAAGATTGGCAAAATATTTGATCTCACATCTTGGTTATAAGAGCCATATATTTCCAAACCTTTTTACTTTCATGAGACAGGATCTCATCAGTTAACCAGGGCTGGTCTGGAGCTCTTAGAGATCTTGAATCAGACTCCATGATGCTGGGAATGCAGGTAGGAACCACCACACGCCGCAACAGAACCATGAAGTCAAAGAAAAACCTGGTGATTTGCTTCCTTCAGCTAGGTCTCTCCTAAGTTTCCAAAATATCACAAAATATCACCACTAGCTATAGTCCAAGCATTCAGTATGACGCCTATGCAAACACAGCCCATTTGAACTGTCATACCTTCTTAGAGATTTCTGCTTGTGCTCATTGCTTTCTATTACTCAGATTACTGTTTGTTTAATCCATAAACCCACAAAGACTCCAGCTATTAAATATGCCATCCATGTATTATCAAATAGGAACAGTGAAGAGTACTCTTAAGATCTGGAAACCTTCAAAAAAAAGACCAAGAGACTTCTTCTTGTATTCTATTTGCCAGGACTTAGTCACGTGGCAAAGTGTATTTTAAGAAATTTAGGGAAAGTTGTTGATCTGAGCTTATTGTCTTTTCAAAGATATGGAAGCATGCTATTCATTCAGGAAAGCAAAGTTTGGACAATGCAGATATCTTTGAAAAGGATATAATAAAGACAGAAGGCAGGATAGAGCGGAACAGAGAGACTGTCTTAGGAAAAAGGTTGACTGTTGACCACATACTGTTAAAGTTTGCTATTTTTCAGGTTACTGATATATAGTTTGCATTTGATCTTGTAAATTTAATTCCTCTTCTCTTTCCCACAATAACAAAATCTTAGTAAGAAGAAAACAAATGTCTTCGTTTCATGTTGGATTAAGATTGAAGGTAGAGACACTTCTTTCAAAGCATAGTGCATTTACATTTCACAGGGCATTCTGTGACTTCAGTACAATGATTTTTCCCAATTCGGACAGATATTCTTGCCTGGCCTTTCTTTTCAGATGATAAACTGTTCAGAAGCTGAGATATGTCAACTTCTACCTTGACTCCCATAGATAATTTTGTTAAATTCCAAATTAATTAATCCCACCATGTATTGTTATGCATCATTACAGAAGATGATGGACATATTGTAACTAAGGGCACAGTTCTAAGACTCAAATAGGAGCAACATCAAATATGCAGTGCCCTTAATATACTCCTTGGAAGGAAGAATCAAAAAAACCCAATTGGATTGGTGGCTCTTCATATTAGTCTTGGTTCTAATTTCAACATTATTAGTGAAAATCATGACTTGTATTTTTTAATGACATTACCTCCAAATATTTCATTTAATTATTTACAAATGATAAGATTTTTTATTTGTTTTATACTTACTTAAAAGCACCAAGCAGAAGGAATTGAAAGAAAAGGCAGGAGAATGGAAAACTGAGAGTTACATTGCTAAAGAGCAAAGAAAATTATTTCAAGGAGTTCCTGAAATGTCTGCAACTAAAATGTTAATCCTAAACTATGGAAGAAACTGGGTCTTTGGCAATCTTTAGACTCAAAGATGTGTAGAGAGAAGAGCAGTTCAGCTCTCATTATCCTTTCTTCTCTCTGCTTCATACACTATGAATCCCCAGTCTCTATATGGCCTGACACATATGAGTTCATTTTGCTGGTCTAAGCTGCAGAGTTTGCATTTTATTCACATACAGTCTTGGAGGTTTCATTTTGTTTTCCAAAAGAACCCAATCTCCCTCTCCGCCCATGCCACCCTTTCTTAGGAGCTGGAGATCCCATAATAGATTTGAAGGAACAAAAGAGTCTTGCTGTTTGGCACTTGGAGAAAGTGACTTGGCTGATGAATATTTCAGCTACCCCAAGAAAAGACACTGAGATCAAAACACAGCATCGCATTGAGATCCTTCAGCAAAAAGCAAACTGCTTGGTATGCAAACACTGGCACTGCTCAAATCCAGAAGTGGAAAGTGATGTCTCCTGCTTCGAAGTTGTTCTTAGGGAAGAAAGCATTTGGAAGAAAAGAGAAGTCAACATATGGTAGGTGTGACCAGCAGAGAAGCGAGTGTTGCCAACTCGAATGTCCAAAATAGATTGCCCTTGCCTCTTGTCATCTCCTAGAATAGTCTGACATGCAAATCACCCACAGCTATGTCAGATCACAAGACAGTTAAAGCTCTGTTTAATTATATTTAGGTATAATCATAAGGAGCAGTATTTGGAATGATATGTCAGTATGAAATACATTTTATTCTCAACCAAATGTTTTGCCAAATGATGAAACAATCAAACTAAAAAGTAATAAAAATTAATTTCTACATAAGAAACAAGGGAAATTTTTTTCAAGTAAAATATACTGTTAGAGGTACATAACTGAGAAGAAAATGTAACAGATTTGCTTTCAAAGAAGCCATCTTAAGCATAATTCTTTAATAATTAAGAGAAATGAAAGTACAGAAAGCAGATTCCAATAATATATTCAACATATTCCTGCACTGACATCAAATTATCATATTTCATTTTTTCATTCCTTCATGGTAGGTGGGTAGAAGAGAGATGGAAGAAAGATAGACAGAGACATAAATAGAACATTTTCTATAATTACAGATAACACAGTTGGGACCAAAAAATGAAACCTTCACATAAGAGGTTTATTTGCCAATTTTGAACATGTAGTACTTTATAATTTAGGCATGGCCAGGCAAACAGACTAGAATATCATTAATGAAAAGATATTTTATTATACTAACAGATAAGGAAAAAGCACCCCATACAATGAGGGGGCCACACAAGGAAGCACAGAAGTCCACAGAAGGCACAGAGAGACAGAGAGCAAAGAAAATGTGAGGAAGAATCTTGACCATGATAGAAGTACATGAGGCAGAGTAAGCAGGGTTAGGATTGACTAGTTTGGATAATTTCAGCAGGTGACGAGCATAGGGAGCTTTCCATAATTATTCAGTAGCTGATCAAGGGAGTGATTAGGACCAAAGAATGGTGGCTCTGATTGTAATAATCCAATAGATGAGGCAGCTGAGGATGCTGTGTATGGATTAATTGATTTTTCTATGAAAGAATTTATAAGTAAAGATGTTCTTTCACTATGGAAGAGTTCCAGCTCAATACGCCCATTATAAATAAAAAATATATGAGTTGAAAACGCGTGTAGGTCCACCTACCCTCCCATTCATCATGCTGTAGCTACAAGGTCCACTATAGAGGCCCTGCAGTTTACCCTATGAGCAAGGGGCTGATGGGAGCCATGATTCACTGTGCTTTGCAGCATTCAGAGGGTGTTTTTCACCCATCAGTAGCCCCAGAAAAGGTCAAGGACTAAAAGTATGGATGTTACTGGATGCTGATGCTTCCGCATTCTGTAAAGATAAAATAGTGTAAGTCAGCCATCGTAATTTAAGGACAGTACTAGTTTGCTTTCTTAGATAATAGGTTTTTTCTCAGGGGATTCATCTTCTCAGAGACAGCAGTGCCCCAGAAGTCAGACTCAAGTCATAAAATAAAAAAGGTATGGTTAATACATGTATGTGCAACAATTTTGACAGATAATAAACCAGTGGTTACTGCAGACTACTTCAGGAGGGAGAATGCAGAATTCTATGTGAAATTTATGGAAGATGAACCTTATCGAGATCACGAATTGGAGAATATTTACTTGAAGTAATGTCTAACCTGAGTCCGGAGGAGAAAAGGTGATGAAGATCAGAAAGAGAATGACCAGAGGGAAAGAAAGTATTCACATGCTGAGACCCATTTTCAAAAGCAGGTTTGAGAAGGCTGGTATCAGGAATGAGTCTTCTTTAACTGCAATGCATAGAAAAAGGTAGGAAGGAGTGGACACACCAGAGGACTTTTCATTAGATGCAAAATATTTCCAGATTATTTCCTTGATATGAAGCTCTTTGCAGTGTCTACAAGTTGACAGGGTGGGTAGGATACAGCTATAAAAATCCTTGCTATCTATATAGAGAAGCTCATATTGTATAGCAGGTGAAAAGGGGATTAAAATGAAGGTTTGTACAATGTTCTTGAAAGATGAAGATGGGGAAGACGTGGAGCAGCATTGTAATTTATATATCACTATATTTAATGCTCATCTTGTCTTTAACAAAGTACCAATGAAAACCATATTAAGACAGGAGAGATATATTTTTGTTCATAAAATCAGAAGAAATTTAATTTGAAATTTGAACATTGCTAAAAGTTTGGGTTTAAGGGTTTGCTACTGAAGTTATTTAGACGAATTTCACTCTCACAATCATGGCAACACTTATTGAGGGATGTGAAACAGTGTACAGAGAATCAAAGACTATGCAGTACTCAGCTCTAAATGGGACATCCTCCTCAGACTCTGTCCCTGCGAACCTCTAGGATCTTCATGGGAGAGGAGTGGAAAGATTATAGGAGCCACAGGGAGTGGATGTCCACAGCAGACTATGCTAGACAATACCAGGTGTTTGCCCACAGGAACTCACCGAGGCAGAGGCTGCGGCTGCATGCACATGACATGTACAAGGTCAAGCCAACCAAAATCCCAGAATGGATGGAGAGGGGCTCATGAAGCTTCACCCCTATCATAACCTGAGAGGTTACCCATCCTCCAATAGATAGACCTACACCCTTGTACTTATAGATAGCATTAAGTGGACTCTGTTTTTCTTCTTTTCTGTTAATATAGCACATGAAGTTAGGAAGGAAAAATATGGGATTGGTAGGGAAGGAATTGGAGGGGAGGGAACAGGACCTTGTTTTTATAAAAATATATTATAAATAAAAAGAATCTTGAAAAAAAGGGGAAATAAACTTAGGGGGATAGGTGTTGCTGGATCTTGAAAAAATTAGGGGGAGAAATTCATAGTGAATATGAATAAATTACATTGTACGAATTTCTCAAA
Source organism: Eospalax fontanierii (assembly GCA_035773235.1). Classification (NCBI taxonomy): domain Eukaryota; kingdom Metazoa; phylum Chordata; class Mammalia; order Rodentia; family Spalacidae; genus Eospalax; species Eospalax fontanierii. Next base: position 66,191,253 of record CM069536.1, read on the forward strand.
GAATTAATAAAATGTTTAAAAATAATTATGAACATATTGGTATAATCATCTCCTCTCCTCCACAATGCTGAAAGGCAGTTAAAGGATAAGAATAAGAATTCAGTTACCAAGCTTGAAGGAAATTAAGAAGCGGAGACAAAGTAAAGAGATACTAAGTCAGAGAAACTGAGATTCAAACCCAACTCAACTTGACATCAGATCTCAAGGTATTAGCCACAGAATTCTGGCTCCTTGCCTATTGCCCACTGCAATGCTGTGTATGCCACATAGCTCATAGTTTTACTAAACTTACCATGTGAGCTTCTGTCCATTCTATCTAGCTGAATCAGGAGTGTTTACTAGAACTTCTGTGGTAGGCTAAGCAATTCAGGACTCTCAGCTTCTTAAAGTTCTAAGCAACAATTCTGGGCCTATTATATTTCTTTTATTTTTAATCAGTTAAATATTTAATTAAAACACCACATGATTAGCTCCTTTGATATAGTACATTCATATGGCTCATATATACAATAAAAGAGACATCAAGAGTCAAATGTTCACACTAGTGCCCCAACTCTCAGATGAACAGAGTGCAAGGCTTTGCCTCCTGGCATTGAGATTGAAACATCTCCATGGCAGCCCTCAGTCCTGCACCAGCAGGCTATATTTCTTGTTTTCTACTGGGAAAAAAATGTATATTTTAAAGATATATTTTTCAGGCAGTCAAATGACCCTCATTCATCAATTATATGCCCTTGGTGGGGTAACTAACAGTCAAATTGTCATAAAGGAAATTAAAATTGAGAGAAAGTTGACATTTGCTATACCAGGACACAAAACTACAAAAGTACCAATTAGTAACCACTGTGTTTTTTTAATTTTAAAGCACACTTTATTTTGGTTATAATTATTACATAAAAGTTAAAGAAATTGGTGTAAATGTAACAATTCAATAAAATGAATTATAAACATAAAAATGAGAAATGATTAAAAGGGTGAAATATCTACTTACAAAGCTTATAAAATGAAGTTGTTCATCTCATGTAATTCTAAATAAAGGATGATTTGTCTATTTATCTGTCTGCCCATTGGTCATGGTCTTCTTTAGCTGTCAACGACATCTGCAGAATTTTGTCTAGGAGACTGGCCTGTGGACATGTTTGTGAGGCATTTTCTTTATTGGTGAGTGCTATAGCAGGACTGAGCCCACCTAGGGTGGTACCACTCTTAGGCAGGTGGTCTTGGGTTGTATAAGAAAGCAGGCCTAGCACAGCCCAGAGGAGCAAGTCAGTAAGCAGGGTTCCTGCCCTGAGATCCTGCCTGTTCCTTTAAAGGTGGATTAAGAATTGCAAGTATAAAATGCAATAAACCCTTTCCTCTCAGAGTTGTTTCAGTCAGAATGTTTTGTCACAGCAATAGAATGCAAACTAGGACACTCTCCATCCATGCATTCTATTTTTTCTGTCTTTCTGGAAGAGCCTAACTACTGAACATGTCCATCTACACTAACATATTGCCTAATATTTTATACTGTGTAATTCTGTAGGTCATAGACATGAAAACTACCCTAAACCTGCACTGCAGCATTTAGATTATATATCATGACCCAGTTCAGATCTGTTCCTGTTGCTTGTCTATGGTTCATTCTACTGTTAGCAACCTTCTCTCCATGAACTTTAACCAACTGCAGGTAGGTGTAGCCTGACTTCATACCTGACTCCTTCTCAGAATGCAACTCTTCCATCTTTCTCCCATGCCAGTTTCCTCTACTAGTTACTTTCACATAACAATGACCAAATACCTGACCGTAACAACTAAGAGAGAATAGTGATTTGAGCACATCCTTTCAGAGAGTTGTATCCATAGTTGCTTGGCCCTATGCGCTTAAGAACAGATGGCAGCAAGAATCTGTAGCAGGAGACAGCTTTTGACATTTCCTTGGACCGGGAAGCAGATAGACCGACAGAAAGTAGCTATATACCCCACCCCAGTGATCTTCTGCCACTAACTTCACCATTTTCAGAATCTTACAAAATAGCACAGTTACATGAGATGTATTCAAACCATCAACCTTTTGGAGAAATTTTAGATTCATAACAGGTGCCAACAATCAGGATCCTTCCATGAGGCCTGTGTTGAGCTCAACCTGGAAGCATTAGGAACTTCATGGATGTACAGTGAGATAAAAAGTGACCAGGTGGAGAGAGACCTGCATACTTCTTCCCCTGATAGTGATTTCTTAAAGGACAGACCTCAAGATCCGGCAGTTGCCCACAGCTTCCCGTTGCTCATCCTCCTTCCCTGCCTCATCCTGTCTGCCCTTCACTGCCGCCTCCCAGGGTTATACTCCTTCATCATGCAATAGAAAATATTGTTTCCTCCGGCTGTTTTCCAGAGGATCCAAACTATGACAGACATTTCCATGAATATTGTATTTTAGTAACTTGGAGATTTTATATATACATATATATATATATACACATATATGGCATATTTATTGTTTGCCAAAGTATTGGAGCCTAATATTTCATTGGAACTTTTAATACAAGGTTTTGGAATGAAAATAACTAATTCATGCCCATGATAAAGAATAAACCAATTATTCAAAATAGATAACTTCAAGCTTTTCAAAGTTATGTGTGTATAATCCAGATAGCTTTCTCTGGGCTTTAGCCACTAAGCCTTCCGTTTTTAGGGATTCTGCTGAAATCTTGCCAGCCTGGTATTTACAATAAGAATTTATGCTACTTTCTCCTCCTTATTTATTTTCACTTATTTTTGTGCCCAGTCTCATTGTTTCTATGGATTTTTTTCAAGAGTGTTTAATATTACCATGTTTTGTGTCCAATGTCCTAGATGTGTTTCTTTTAAATTTTTTGACTGTATATATATATATATATATATATATATATATATATATATATATATGTAAATGCGTATTTATAGTACACATATGTGTGTACTTTACCTGCATGTATGTAAGTGCACCATGTGCATCCAATGCTCATGGAGGTCAAAAGAAGACATCAGCTCCCCCTAGAACTAGAGTTATAGACAGTTGTGAGCCACCAAGTGGATGCTGGAAACTGAACCTGTTTTCTGTGCAACAGCAGCCAGTGCTCTTAACCACTGATCCAACCACATCCCAGATGTGTTCTTAAAAGTATTATATGTTGGAACTGGGCATGGTTAATCCCAGAACTCAGGAGGCAGAGGCAGGGAATCTCTGTGAGCTAAAAACCAGTCTGGTCTACATAGTGAGTTCCAGGCCAGCTGTGGCTACAAGGAGACCCTGTCTCAAAAAAGGGTATTATATGCTGATAATAGCTATTGGTCTGAAGACAGAGTATCTGGCTTCAGAATCCCACCCAGTTCTACCATTAACTAACTCTTTGAATTTTCACAAATCACTTAATATCCCTGAATTTCTTGCTCATCAGTAAAGTTAAAATGAAACTAGCACTCATATAATTCATACATGGGATCAACTGGAGCAATGCTTAGGGAATATAAAATAAATAATCATTGATTTGTCCTCCTCTTTCACTTTTGCTATCACATCATTCTCTGCAGAGAAGCATTATCTTAAATTTAGAAAGAATTACATTCAAATTTTCAGGTCACAATTGTACAATATTTGACATTAGTGACTCATTTAAATGACTGCCCAGCTATTTAACAACATGGTCCTTTTACGACCTCTATGTATCTATAATATCCCATCTGAAACTCTGGGCATTAGAATGTGTTTACAAATACAAAATTGGACATGTTTTAGAAATAAAATAAAGTACCCATGTAGTATATGAATGATTGGAATAGTTCCTAAAAATGAGACCTATTATTTTTAATGAAAACCTTATGAAAATAGATATGAGGTAGCAGATAAAGAAACTAAATTTAAATCAGATTAGGTTTTACCACTAAACAACCTTCCCATGTGTTTCAAAAAATAATTGTTTTCCAACTCTTTGTATTCCTAAGTCAAAGAGACTGTGGAACTGAATTTCCAGTGATCACCAGGCAAAAGTTCTTTAACTGTGACTTATGAAACATTGAAGGCTTCTTTACTTCAAGTATCTCCCAAGATGCCAATGAGCAGAGTAATGCTTCTGCACATGTGAACTCTACAGCTCTGCTGCTAACTTCTGCTTTCCTTTATTCATTTCTTCATAGCTCTTACATAGACTTTGACAAAGTACCTAAGTGTAAAGGGCAGAACGCGGAATAAAAGTGGAACATGGTGTATTAAGACCTGAATTACCATCTGGGAGAGAGAAACACATAAAATGTATGCAGATGTGCCTCAAGGATTCACAGTGTTCTGCATGTCTCCCTCTCCCCACAATATACTGGACTCAGTTATTAGACAAACACTATTCTTATAACTGATTGCTACCTCATGGATTAGTTAGGTTTTGTTGCTGTGATAATACACCATGACCAAGGCAACTAATTAAGGAAGAGTTGATTAGGCATAGAGCTCCAGGGGAGATTCCATAATGGCAGGGATGGTGGCTGGAGCAGGAAGCTGAATGCTCACATCTCAAACAGGAACAGGAAGCAGACAGAAACAGGAAATCTGAGAAAGTTTAAGAACTCTGAAAGGCCACTCCCAGTAACTTGCTTCCTCCAACAAGGCTGCACCTCCTAAAGCCCCTAAACAGTGCCGTCCTCTGGAACAAAACATTTAGACCCTTGGAACCTATGGAGGAGATTCCCATTCAAACTACCACATTTCACTCCCTGGCCTCCACTGGTCATGACTCTATAAAATGCAAAATTCTTTTCATCCACCTTTAAAAGTCCCCATAGCGTTTCCCAGCCTCAATATTATTCAAAATTCCAGAGTTCAAAGTCTCTTCTGATATCCAAAGCAATCTTTTAACTATAATTCCCTATAAAGTCAAGAGACATAGTATACACTTCCAACATACAATGGAACCAAATGCACACTCCAGTTCCAAAAGGGAGGAATGAGAGTACAATGAGAAAATATTAGACCAAAACAAGAACAAAAACCAACAAGTACCAAATCCAGTAGCTCCATGTCTGACTTCTGGGAATTTACTTTTAAGGGCTTGGATGGTTTAGCCCTTCCAGCTTTGCTGCATGCAACATACATCTTTCTCTTGGGCCAGTACCATTGCCTGTATGTAGCTCTCTTTAACATATGTCTCATGACTCTAGCATCTTCATCGTTTTGTGTTCTCCACTGCCAACCTACATATCTTCATGCAATAGCCATCAGGGCCTTCTTTATGCAGGGATGCCCCTGCTGAACGCTGCCTGGCCTTGGACCCTCTGAAACCTTGGAGGAAGGAGTGATGATGAACCTTTCACCTTTCACTCTTGAATCATTCATGCCTCTAAAGCCAGCACCACATGAATGACACTAAGTTCAATTGCCAGCTTGGAATGAACCCTGGCCAGCTTTAGTCATATTAGCTGCTTTTCTATGCTATGGTTTCCTAGTAACAGAAAACTTCTCTGGCATGTTCCTTTCACAAGCTGGAGACTTAGCTGGGTGCTATCTAGTCCTGAAAATACTTTCCATTGTATAAGTGCAAATCTATAGACTTCAGCTTTATTGCTCTAATCTTATCAAAGACAGCTTCTCCCTCAGCACAAACCCTGGCTCCAACATTAATCTTCCTACTTTACTTCTGAATTCCAGACCGTACATTCTGACTTTCTTTCTGCCTCACTTTCTGTTTCTCTTTTTCATTTTGGTTTCCATAATATTCAGCATTAGTAACCACTCCACCATTTCTATGTTGGGCTGTCTTCAAATTTCCATCTCCAACGACATTAATCCATTGCTTTTCAATTTAGCCTCCGGCAAGCTCTTAGGCAGTTGGCAGATTACAGCCAGAAGCTTTGTCCAAATATCCCAGTTGCTGCTTAAGTCCTTATTCCACTCTGGAACTACTTTTCTCTCAGCACTACTTTATTCCAGACTCCTGCTAGAACAGTCTGATCAGCTCTGCTTATAACATTCAATCACTTTTCTATGTGAAACTTTCAAAGTCTTCCACATTCCTCTGAAAACCCACATGGTCAGGTTCTTCATAGCAACAGCCCACTATCTGGGACCATCTTCTTTATTAGTTATTTTTCTGTTGTTGTGCTAAGACACCATGACCGAGGCAACTTATAGATGGGCACCTTTATTTGGCTTGTGGTTCAAGAGAGTCCATAATGGCAATTGTCCATGGCAGCAGGAGGAGGCCCAAAACAGAAAACGAAGGATCACATTTCCAAGTAGGCCCAGGAAGCAGAGAGGGTTGCACCTTCTAAAACATCCCCCAAACAGCACCACCTACTGGGGTCAAAATGACCACATACTTGGAGCCTGTGAAAGCATTCTCATTCAAATCACCCCACATCATTACAATTTTTTTCTTCACAAATGGTACAAAGTTTCAATCAATGTTTGTTTTAATTCATCTCAGGTTTCTGCTTTTTAAGCAATGTTTTCAATGTACATATTCCTTACAAATATATACTACAAAATAATTTCATTTATAGAACACAACATGACATTGAATAAGCCTATCATTTTCCTTTTTTTTTTTTTTTTGACATATGGTCATGCTATGTAGCTGAAGCTGACTTCCAAGTCTTGATGCTCCTGCCTCGGTCTCCCCAATGTGGAGTCTCAGATGAGCACCACCACAGTCAGATTCAATAGTACTGAAGTCCAACACTTTGTGAAACAAACACTTGATTATAATAATTGCCATAGCTGATAAATAACCTTTTACAAAGACAGTGATACAAAGAATTACTTGTTTGGGCACACTAATTGCTTTGAGTACATACCTTTACAAAAATTCTAAATTATTCTCTGACAGTTTCACACACACACCCCTCTTACTTTCATGTCCTTTTTAAAGTCATTTGATAAAGCTTACTTTTCAGTCACCTTGGGGCTATAGTGGACCTGTGCCTTTGTAAAAGATGACTTCTCGTTTGGCACCACGTATCCTCAAATCCCTCTCCAGGATTTTTTTTTTTATCATGATCTCATGATACAATGTATCATTAATGTTTTTAATGTTTTAATCAGTATTTCATTAATGCTTTTAATAAATCAGAGAGAGAAAAACTTCAGTTAGCTTAAAAAAAAAAAAAAAAACCTTTCAAAGCCATTACTTGTTATCTGTAGAGTCAGAGCACGTCCTCTCAGTATGGAAACAGCATGCAGTCTTCGGATCGCCACTGCTTTTTATGATATAAAATCTTGTTCCTTAGATTGGATTCTATTTTTTTATTGCATCAGTAAACATTTACCTTTGTGTGTAGTTAGCACCTCAGAGATGCTCAAATATTTGCTCTGTCATCGTCAATCTAAGTTGTTATTTACTGAGACGATTACCTGTCCCTCACCTGTCCCACTGTGCCTGGCAGGGCTTGCAGCTGGGCCATGTGACTTTCAAACCATTTCTCTGTCCGCACACCCACAGATCAAACAACATAAATAATCCTGGAAATCTCGGGATAGTGGCATTAGGGAAATAAAAAGGATATTATTCTTTGCAATATGTCTTCACTGTTAACTTTCTCCTTCCTCTATGTCAACCCTTTCAAAACAGCACAGTTTGGTATGCATATTGGAAATGAACAGACTAGTTTAAAAGATGCAACTCTGTTGCAAGAATGAAATTGAGGGCAAAAAAAAAAAATCATGGCATTCAATTCCAGTCTTTTCCTTCAGAAACTCCATTAAAAAAAAAAAAACTACAGTGCATACAGTGCATAGACAGGCATCACACATTTATCTTGTTTTAGATCTCCAGCATCAAGGTGACGAAAGAAGCAAATATTTAGCCAGGCAAATTAGAATCTCATCAAAAGTAGGATTTATAAGATAAATACTAGCAAAAAGCTCCCAGTAATGCGACGAATGGTGCCTGGGTAGCAATTTCTATTCTTTGCATCGATATTTGACAACATCCTCCTCAGCGACAGCTGTTTTATCATTGCTTTTAATGACCGTAAACCAGAAAATCTTGCATAATTCAGCGGGAATATTCTGAAGGCCCTGCGTCTGTCTGAGGAAGTCTGCTTGACTGAACAGTTTTGTATCCCAGGGATTTCTTGACTAACAGGTGCATCATTACACACACCAACAATTGGCTGAGTGAGCAGCACCATAATTCAGTGTGTATTGCCATATGATAACTACCATACAGAAATGAACTTCCTCAAGGAAGGAAAAATGGAGAGCCATTTAACTTGTCCAAATGCATTTAAGCTGATGTTTTAGGGGAGATGATTAGGATTCTGAACAAGTGCTGGCAGTTCAGTCTCCGTCCTCTTTTCACACGCCTGTGATTGTTGCTCACAGAACTAACCAGGGAACATTATTTTCCCCTTTACAGACTTGTACTCCTTCTGAATTAATATATACTGGGACTTCTTAAAGTTGGATCTTGAGAAACTGTCCATTCAGCCAGAAGGAAAATGAAATAAAGTTTTTGTATACAACTTGCCACAGTAATAATATGACCAAACTCAAACCTTGATTCAAAATGCAATTTGGTTGCATTTGTAACTGCTCGGTTGTTTTTAAATCATTTTATGGCTCTAAACATTTGCTACTGAAATTTAGAACTGACATGTAAAAGGATTTTGCCAGCCATGTGTCTCTGGGGAGTTTAGAAAGGGAGGGGACCAGCACAGCACTGAAACTTGTCATCGGGTGTATATATGTGTATAGGGGTGAATGTGCACTTGGAGGCCAGAGGAGGTTGCTGGATGCCCTGCTCTATCACTCTCAGTCTTATTCCCTTGAGCCAAATGTCTCATTGAACCTAGAATTGGGCTAGAGGCCAGTAAGCTCCAGGGATCCCCCTGTTTTCTTCCCCAACAATGCTGGAGATACAGTTGCATGCAGCCACACACGGCTTTTTATGTTGATGCTAGTATCAGAATTCAGGGTCGTATTGTCTATGAAACAAGTGTTTTTATCCACTGAGCTACCTCTCCAGTCCCTACTGAGATTTTTAAATGGACACAGGATGTAGAATAAGACACAAAGCATTGGCTGACTATCCACAAAATGCAAAATGTTAGGCTACAAAGCCACCTGATCATCAGTAGCCCCAGGATTCCTACCTATAGCAGATGGAGTGACTTTAGACTCATCTCCTGGATACAACTGATTTAATAATAGCTATTCTATCTCTCTCTCATCACAAGGATTTATAGGAATCAAGTGGGATGACATAGGGTACATTATAATATGCTCTAATGTTATAGAATGAAATTCAAGGTGAAGAATTAAATATTGATGTTTCATCAAGGAATACAGTTGCTATTGAAGAAACCTGTCAGTGATATCTCTGCACAGTCACTTTCACATTAGATTTCATCATCGTTTGCACTGACTGCTATTCTTTCTTGACCCTCTACAGCCATCTCAAACTACTTATTTCTAATCACATCACTCCATTTCATTAATCAACCCTGGAGATTCTGCACTGCCATATCCAGCTGTTTAGATTACAAGCACAGACATAACCAGCATGACACTTCATAACAGGACATGCAAACCATAGCAAGGTTCTCTTGTGCTTTTGTAGCCTGGTCTCACCGATGCCCTCAGACATCTGTAATTCCTGGCTGCTTGAAGCTCATTCTCTTCATTTACCTGACAGCTCAGGGGAACACTTAGCCAGTGTTAGTGGCTCTCGCTTCCATTCCTCCAGCTGGAAAAGTATCTTCATCACTACACTTGAGTTTTCATTATTTCTAAGGCTTTCAAGAACAAAGTCACAAAACATTATGCTGTTTTCCCCCCTTTCAGAAATATCCTTGGCTGGGAGAGGTTTGTACAAAGGAAAGAATAGTGAATGTCTTAGTCCATTTTCTGCTATTACAGAATGCCCCATAATCATATTCATGGCAGCAATTATTCATAATAGCCAAGAGACAGAAACAATATAAATGCCTTTCAGCTAATGAACATGAGGCACAGATAGAGGAAGTCTACTGTTCTCTCATAAAGAGGATGGAGCCTTGTCATTTTCAATAACATGAACAGAACCAGAGACTACTATGTTAAGTGAAGTAAACCAAGCATGGAAACATTGGTAGATGGTCTCACTCATATGTAAAATGTACAAAGGTCGATCGATTACAGGGGCTAGAGAGATGGCTCAGTAGTTAAGAACACCTACTATACTTACAGAGAAACCAGGTTCACTTCCCAACACTTACATAAGGCGGCCCACAACTGCCTGTAGCTCCAGTTCCAGGAATCTGATGCCCTCACTGTTCTCACTGTCCTCCACAAGCACTGTACACACATGATGCAGTTATAGACAAGCAGGCACACGACCATACACACAGAAAAAGCAGAAGCAGAGAGTTGAATTGTAGTTACCAGGGGCTAGAGCGACTATGGGCTTAGCAGAAGTGGGAACAGGCTGATTGGTGAGTTCTAAGTTATAGTTAGATAAGAGGGATAAGTCCTTGTGTGCTAGTGTGCAATACAGGAACTGTAGGTAGCAAAACCTATATAGTTTAAAAAGTTAAAACAAAAGATGGATGCTTTCACCGTGAAGAAATGACAATGGTTTGTGGAATTAGATATATTTAAACTAATTATACATTATTCAGTACATACATGTATCAAAACATCACATGGTACCTCAATATGTACAACTAATATGTGCATTAAAATTAAATCTGCTTCATAAAAAAGCTCTTAAGCAGTGGGGTACACTGTTAAGTACTTTTCTGTAGGTGATATAAAACACCACAACCGAAAATGACTTATGGAAGAAAGAGTATATTTTGTTTTCTGTTTCCAGAAGCCGAGTCCATCGTGGTGGCTGAGGCATGGCGGCAGGAACAGGAACCTGAGGGTTCATATCTTCAACTGCAAACATGAAGTGAGAGCTCACCACAGATGAGGCAAGGCTCTAGCACTCATTGCCCACCCTAGTGACACACCATCCAGTGAGCTACAAACAGCTCTGGGGAACCCACTGGGGAACAAGCTTTCAGATTCCTGAGACTATGGGGTCACTCATTCAAACCACCACACATGGTGTGCACACGTCCTGCTTAGGTTAAACTGATAACTAGATTCTAGAAACAAAGTCCACCTGAAAAACGGCGAGATTTTAACTGTCAACTTGTCGCAACCTAGAATCGTCTGGAAAGGGAACCTCAATGAGGAAACGAAGGATAAGCTACATCAGGTTGGCTCATGAGGCTGTATGATTAGAGGGGACTAGCTTGATTCTGCTAATTGAGGTGCAAAGATCCCAGTGGTAATGCAGCCTAGGCAGGGGATCCTGGACTGTTTACAGCTGGAGAGAGTGATCTGAGCACTAGGAGACAGGCATGCATGAATTAATCCACTGCTGTTTGCTCTTGACTGTGGTTGGAATGTGACGAACTGCTTCAAGTTTCTGCTTCCTTGCTGTCTCTGCGGACTCTGACCTGGAATTTTGAACCAAATAAACCCTTTCTCCTTTAAGTTGCTTCTCAGGGTATTTCATCACAGCAACTGGGAATGAAACTAGACAGCAACTTGTCATCACAAATGCACTGCAGGAATATACCTTGGGTTTCCTGTGCAAGATGAAGCCAGCCCAAATCCCAGCACAGAGGTGCTTAATGCCCTCCAGGCCTCAACCCATGCTGACAAGCTACTGGCAGTAGATGGTTACTGGGGAGGGAGAATCAATCTCTTTGTACGGATTTGACCACTGGTAGGTTTCCCATGTTCCAGTGCTTGATCTTATCCCCATGAATATGTAGATAGGACTAACTGGACTAAAAAGAAAGCAAAAGACAAAGTGCAAGGTAAGCATGTTGATGAGGGCCATGGACAAAACTAGAGGGTGAAATGGGGCTAAATATGAGAATATGTCATTGTAGGAGAGTCTCAAAAATAAAGGACAAATGTAAAAACCAAGTAGTTCTGAAGAAAACGAGTAGGACCACTCTGCAGCAATTACTGTTTGCCTGTGTATATTTGTATGTAATTGGTTTTAATTTAGTTTGAACTATTATTCAGTTAGGTTCACTATTTAATAAATACCTAATTAGGTCAAGTATGGTTGTTCAAAGAACGTCACAAAACTAACACCCCAAATACATTATCATGAACTTAAGCTGATTTGGTCACATTCATTTATTCAGCTCTATTTTGTGGTTCTTGGCCACCAATAATTCCAGAGTAGTGGGGGTTACGCACTCTGTATTTTCACAAGATGAGTCAGTACTTCTAAGAAAAATCAACTTGGCACAGAACCTGTAGAACATCTAACTGATATACTTTAACAGATAAGAAGAAACAGTCACATACAATCATGTTTGTCAGCTCAAAGAAGCTCCAGACCTTTGTTGCCTTTGCAGGTTCCCAAACACTTTCCACCAAACAGGCACCTGTTGAAATGTAGGATGAATCCAAACCATTTCACAAAGTTAAGTATCTCTGTCCTATAACCCAACAGGAGGAAAGATCATTCAGTAGAAACACAGTCCCTAAGCCCTTAGAGAAGGATCTGCTAGACGCCGTCTCAGCTTGGGCAAAGACAAGAGGCCCTTCTACGATACTGCTGGCAATACATACACATTTTAAACACTGCTAATTTCAGTTATGTTGTATCTTTCTAAAATATCATTATATAGCTCTTTTGGGATAATCTCAGTGAAAGTATTCAAATAATTGTTTCGAATGATTGTTTCAATTATTGATGAATGACAAGGGGACTTTAGATGCATATGCCTAACAAGGTCAAGTGGTTGACCCCAAGGTAAAGATTGAAACTAATACACAGAATTTTGTCATCCAAAGAATGTGTTTTAAAATATAATACCAACACAATATCTACTCTGTTATCAACTGGCCTAGATGAAATTTATGCACTTTTTTTCATTTGAGAATTTCATACATTTGTACAAAGTGTTTTGGACATATCAACCCCACCTAATTCTCCCTGTCACACCCTCACTCCAAATTCATGCCCTCTTTACTTAGTTCACAGACGGTCGATGGCCCTACTACCATGCACATAAGGACAGCGCAGAAATGGTCTTTCTTTAAACAAAGAGAAAATGCCACCACACTAAGGAGTTGTTATCTAACAGCTCTGTTCCCATACTGAGCAAGTGAAAACACATGTCTGAAATATAAAATTTCTCCTGTAGGAAAGAGAATATTTATCTGTACATGTTTACATATATAGATGTATATGTATACAAATATATATACACAATATGTATCCATGTATATACACTGTGATTTTCTGTGATAAAAACAAATCTCTTATTGTGACTAGTTCTTTCTCAGCTTCATTGGTCTGTAGAATTGTATACTTTAAAGTATGTACTCTTCACACAAAATTACTTAGAGATCTATGAAAAGATAATTGTCTCAAAGGTCTGAGAGCAACACTGACCATATAATTTTAGAGACATTATGGGCTAGATAAGAGGTGCTGTACATTTATCAAAGTACAATATTTATATATTGACAGAAAATTAGATAGTAAAAGATTCTTAACTTCAGTTTTAAGAAAACAATCCATTTAACAACAAAACTTGCATAATTCCTTTAGTTACATAATAAGCACTTCAAAGCTTCCCACACTCTTGTAGGAGGAATGCATTATGGATGTATTCTAAGAACAGAGGAGGCACTGTAAATGCAAAGCTCTATGATACCTGCCTGAATCATCATTAAAAAAAAAAAAACACATTGCTATTAGTACCAGTAAAGGGTGAGGATGACTCACCTTCTCTCAGAATATAGTTCCTTCACAGGAGGCAGATTATGGATAGCTATGCAAATACCTAAATGAGCCAGTGCATTATCTCCCACATGGCAAGAACCAGGGTTCTTGTTTGTATGATATGATGGTGACATAAACTTCTAATCTCAGGCCACAAAGTTTCTGCATTGGCTTTAGGAATGCAAAGGAAAGTGGAAACACATCATTCTTCCAAACTGCACACTGTGGAGAGCCGTGATTTCATTGTGCACCTCAATGCCATCAACCTGTATTTTGATACAGATGTGAACTTTAGAGATCCAGGATGGAGGAGCTAACCAGGAAGAATGCTTCGGGTAGGTCTGGCTTTACTTATATTTCCCATAGAGAAATCTCTTAGGTGATGTGAAAGCACCACAGTGATTTTTCTATTCATTATTTTGAAAGATCTTCAAAGGTTGATAAGAGAGTACATTTGGAATAAGATGGTACATTAAAGAACTATGATACAGGCCATAACGTAGACCATTAAGATGAAGAAACAGAACACATTCACAACATGTTTGGAAGTTAGTCTCACCATGTGGAGATAAAGGACAGGAAAATGTTGAATTTGAATCAAAGCATTCCATCTTGGGCAACTAGTGGATGATACACAAATATATTTCTATAGGAAGGAAACCCATTTGGAAGAAAAGAATTGGAGGAAAGGTAATAAGTTGGTCTGCCTGTGATGGTTGTGCGAAGTCTGTTTTCATTGAAGAGGGTCCTCACAGGCCTTTCGCACACATTTTCTTTTCCTTGCTTGGTTTGGTACTCAATGACTTAATCTCAGAGTAATCATAATAAATAATTATTTCCAACAATCTTCTGATCAACATGTTATCTGGTTTCCAAAACTCCTATGTAACTATATGGCCTCAGAAAACTCTGAGTTGACATGATTGTTTCTGTGTGTATATACTTTTAAGCTTACTGACTTATTTCCATCAAAAAAGCCCGTATTTATCTTTGCTTCCAAGGATAAACTTCCTAAATGACTATGGGAATCTTTTATTCCCTAGCACCTAGAGAATCAACCTTAACAAACCGATCCCAACCTGGAGCCCCAATTGATAAGTAAGTATTTGACTAAGAATTTCAATATATAAAGAAAGTATAAAAATAGGATGGTGATTTTTTTTTCTTCCCTTTATAATTCTTGGATTACAGAATTAACTTTGCAACTCCTTAACCTTCGTTCCTTGCCCTGAGATCCAAACAACACAAAAGGGCACACTGGAAGTGTTATACACAAATGACTATGGCATAAAAAGCTGGTTGGATTGGATTATCACCACCTGAATCTGTTCCAAACAGTTGTAATCTTCTGTCAAGAACTCTTCATTTAAGTGTAGTGAACAGGCCTGTGATATTAGTACTTAGGAAGCTGAAACAGGAGGATTATGAGTTTGAAACCTGCAAGGAACACAAAGTGAGTTTCAGACCAATCAGGGCAACTTAGTGTGAATCTATCTCAAAACATTAACAGTTTTTTGAGGGGTGGAGAGATGGAGAGATGGCTCAGTGTTTAAGAACACTAGCTGCTCTTGCAGAGGACCCAGGATCAATTCCCAGCACCCACACAGCAACTAACAACCATCTGTGACTCCAGTTCTAGGGGATCCGATTCCCTCTTCTGACCTCCACAGATATTGAAAGACAAAAGTGCACTTACACACATACATGCAATATACTCATATACATAAAATAAAAATAATAATAAAATATTTTTAAACAGCAGTTCTGTGTTTGCTATTTTAGTGGAAAGGTGTAATTATTATTTTTTTCATTCATCTTTGGAAAAAGATTATATAGTTTCTATATGAAAATAAATCAGTCAGCCACTCATTCTACATCATAATTTCTTAGAATGGGAAGGTTGTAAAACACAGAGAAAGTTGGCAGGCAAGCTGTGCTTTCCCTAGAGATGTTCAAATGGCTGCATGGAAAGAAGACAATGTGGAATAAAGGTCTAGAACTCAAGACTGGTCTTGTCCTAGAAATAAAGGTTAGTCTCTACTAAATATAAATAATTGAGATATTGTAGAAAGGGACAAGATGGCCTAGACCTGCAAAGTAGGTTCTAGTGAAAAGAGAGCCCATGATGAAATCCTGAATAATATTGACACTTTGGCTCTGAGAATTAAGGAGCTTCAGAAGCTGGAAATCAGCAGAAGTGGTGAAAGGTGAGACAGAAGAGTGTTCTACTATAGAAACCAAGGGTGAAAGAGAGGCAAAACCTGGGGAACTGTAAACACGATCAAAGTGAACAGGAAAGTCATGTAAGAGATCTAAAAATGGACTCTCGCATTCCATGCGAAGTTGATTCTGTGGTTTTAAGCTACTCCAGCTCCTTAATCAACACTTAGTGGTGGAATTATGACAATAGAAGTATGAATTTAGACCTTCAGATATTTCTGCCTATGATCTTGACTACTGGTGCCATAAAGGGATTCTGTTACGATACTATGAACTCTAAGTCATAAAAAAGTTGAGAAGGCACAAGGGCAGCCACAGAATGGTGTGGTGTGAGGAAGAGTATTTTGTTTTACATATGCATATAAGCATATGCACATTTGTTTTCAAAGGAGAAGAAAATACTACTTACACAGAGTGTGGAAAATAAGCAGATGGGTAGGGAAGGAGAAGAATAGTAAGAAACAAGGGCAGAGAAGCTGATCCTGTGGTTTAGCAGGTTTGCCATTATTAAAATACCCCAAAGGTGACTTGATTACAGAGATTTATTTTCTGTTTATTTTTAGCTCTGGAGGTTAAGATATCTTCATGTTTAGTTCTCCCAAGTTTCCTTCACCTGACTTATAGATGGCCACTTGCTTTGTGTGTCCTCAAATGATCTCTGTTGTTCCTTTCTGTATCTAACTTTCCTCTTCCTATAAGTAGACCAGTCAAATTAGCTTAGGAAAAGCCCTAATGTCCTTATTTTACAGTTCTCGTTTTCATTATTTATGTAAAAACCCATATCCAAAGGCAATTACATCTTGAAGCACTAGATGTTCATACTGCAACATTTGATTTGGAGTGATAGAACTGAGCCCACAACTCTGGTGGTAGAGAACATTGGGTGGCTTCATAAGGGAAGAAAGGGGAAAGGACCAGCTACTTGAAACTGACTGATAACTGTTGGCTGGAGTTGTGACAATAAAACAACCATCTAGACCTTCTGTCATTTTCAGTAGAGCATACTTGCTCTCATGCTTAGATATCTGGGTTTAGTTCAATTCTGTAACACCTTCCAAAGTCTCTTCCATCCCTATTCCCAGAATCCATAATGAGTATTAACAATTCAGTCAGCAAATACTTGTCAAGCATGACTCCCACTGCCAGACACCAAATATTTGTGAAAATAGAATCTCAATTTACTTATAATATAAAAAATGTCATTAAGGTAAACTCAGCACCTTTAATTAATTCACCTTCTCATGTTTTCTGCTGTTCTATGTTAAGCATCTTAATGTTTATACTTATAGATTATTGTCAAAATATTATGTCAAGTTAAAAGTAAGGCATATGCTCTAATTAATTTTGGCAAATAGTAGACTACATTTCTTTGGATTCTTGAACACTTGAGAATCGGTGGCTTCTGTCATTATTTTAATCATTTCCTTAGTTGAAATCCTCTTTTCTAAGAGCTAAATGCTTAATATTTTTAACAAGCTCACATCGAATTTTAGATTGGCATATGTTATATTAAATATACAATGCTAATTAAAATGAAAATGTATGCATATATATGAGTTTTAAACAATCAGGATATTTAAGGAAATTTTCCACGTCGTAGGGTAAGTTTGGTTCCCTAGCCTGAACATTACTAAGATATACATGATATATTTATAACAAGGATAAAATCCAAGACCATTATCTTTATTCTCTGTCATGAATCTTATACACATTGTGAATAAAAAACACAGAAATTGAATCTCCTTAGTAACTGAGTCATTAATTCTTTGTTAATGCAACTCCCTTGTGCTCTTTTGGCATTATTATAATGAAGAACTGTGTTTTACAAAAGAAAGTCAAGCAAACACATTAAATCATGACCTCTTTACTTTGGACAACTCTAGTTTAAATGCCCTGAAATGAACTTTTTAGTTAATTAGCATTCCTCTGTTTGTCACTTTAAGTAATTACTCTTCTCAGTGTAATTGAAGTGTTATATGTGAGTTGCTAAGAGCCTGGAAACAGACCCACCTGATGAATTAAGTTCACTAGGAACAAAGTAGAGAGGTGCAATCAGGAGTCAATGGGGTAGCCTGTTGTGAGTGGGAAGAGGGGAGTCATGTAATGGGAAGAATTAACATCTCTTGCTCCAGTAATTGTATTGGAAGAATGAGTTTCAAATATCCATTAATTTAAGTGGTCTTTATTCCATCATTAAGCAAACTGCATATTTGGCACAAGCTTTTGCATACACTTAGCACAAATAGACTATGTTGTGTGTGCATGCCCTTGGGAGTAATTCTAAGAAGCTTTAAAAGCTCTTTGCATCTGGGCCTCTTGTGCCAGATACTGTAACCAGGAATGGGTGATTACTGGGCAAGGTCTTAAGGGCACTGCTGCTTCTCTAGAGAACCAGAAATTAAGCTTTTCACCTCTTAGAGCTGAAATCTCAAGGTCTGTTTGTTCAAGGGTAATCTGTCCCTGAGAAAATTGCTTTGTACCACTTAAGCCTCTACACTTCTTAAAGTTTCAACTTACTAATTCACAAATAAAAATACCACACTCTAGTGTCTAAGCATCATGATTCATCTCCCTGTATCCTCTTCTTTTAACGTTTCTGAAGTTGGTCTACTTGTGGCAGCTTCCTTTCTAATCCCTTGCAAGGATGTTAATAAAAGGCTGAGAAAATTTTTTCAAAAAGGAAAAATGAGTGTACCTCAACAACATGAAGTTTGTGCTGTGAATAGGCTAATTTGTTATTTTCCTTACACATGGGCTATTAGATGGGAAAGGTGGTGCTAGGTAATTTTACATGTCTTGTCTCCTTCAGCCTTCTCCACATGGGGATGCTAATATGATATTGTCTATTCTACGATGAATATCATATGAATGAAAATGTCAGTGACTGTATTTATTTGTTCATTTACTGACATGGTCAATCGACACCTTTTAAAAGCAATTGCAATATAATAACACGATGAAGATAAATGTACTGAATACTCATTGGGGCCAGTCATTATATCAGATAAGTACAGGGGATCCTCGAAAATAATGATCCTTTCTACAAACATAGATATAGCTGGCTCAAAGCTAGGGCCCTGAGGCTGTGTTGCTTTGAATTGCCAAATTAAAATGAGGATGTTTAGCTGTTCTGGCTAAGGCATCCTCCACTGAAATAATTAGCAGTATAAAATCTGCTGATCTGTGTATAAATATCACCCAACAAATATTGTGGAGAGAGATAATGGGCTTTTGAGTCCAGGCCTTACTCTGTAGTAACCAGAAAGAATCAGATACATCATTGCATCTTTGCAGCTCTGTACCTCCAGCCACAAAATGTTGCCATCGCCCTGTATTCCAGTTCTGGTATCTGTTTCCCAGAAGATGGTATGAGCCCTTCAGAAATACCTTCATTCCAACTTGTTGTTAACAGAAACAAAACCTAAACTTCCCCAGAGGTTTCAGTTGTATTATCAAAAGTCCTTTGACTTGATAATGAGACTGATATTGATTGTGGGCTGTTCGAAATATTAACAGTTTATTTATCTCTGAAAAATAGTAAGACCTTAGATCAATTAAAATTTTTTAAAGTTGCCTGAATAAATCTAATCTAGTATCACAATGAATATGTTATTAAACACTGTTTAATTACCATGTCCTTAGCGCACATGAAAAGATGTTTGACCAATGATAGACAGATAGACATGTAGGAAGAAACTAACATGTTGAACAGCACCTCAGATCACTTTTTGTGAGGAAACCAACATGGAAAAGTTGGGTAGGCCTAAGCACTAACACCAGATATATTGACCAAAATGTACAGACAGACACAAGTTTCCTAATAGACTATTTCCATTTTTATCCTTCATCTCTCAGGAAGCTCAAAGCTAGACTACAGTCTATTTAAAGGGATAGTAGACTTATTCTCTTATGAGGATTTCTATATCTTTCTTTCTCTCTGCTGTTTCCTGTCTCCATTATAATTATCTCATTCCACCAACTTGTTTGCTTATGTTTTGTCCTTTTCATTTTACAAACTATTTACATAGAAACACGGTATCTTATTTTGGAAATTAGGCAGGGTGTAAACATGTTCATTAAAACTGATGACTGAGACAGTCTGCAGTGGAGGAGCCTGACAAGGTGATCCAAAGTCACGTTATCAGTGACAAACTGTGGATGCCTGAGGGATCAGGAAGATGAGATGATTTGTTCTTCACTTTCACAGTCTCCTAAAAGCCCTGGCATAAGCATGAAGAAACATCAAACAAATCCCAAAGGAGGGGAACTCGACATTCTCAAGCATCAGGGCCCAAGAACCTAAGATAAAGAAGATGGCTTAGGGAAGGCGAGCCTAAAGTGAAAGGATAATGACAGATAATGTGGGACCCTGCACGCAATTCTCAACAGAACAAGTGCGTGGGTAAAAACTAGAGGAATCTGAGCAATGAACAGAAGGAAACAAGACTTTCAGACCTCTGTGAACGTGCTCATATGAACTTACAGCAACGGTGACAGCATGCACAAGACCCATGCTGACTCAGTCAGACAAAAACCCAGCATAAGGCTGAGGAAATGGGCAGCAGACCCCAAACTTAGTCTAGCAACTATTGGCAATTGATTACTTCAGGGTGAGGGAGAGTTGATCTTTCTTAAGTGAATAACTCTAAATAGACTGCCTGGACCTCACTGAAGTCTGGGTACAAAGGCTTGATATGCTAGGCCTTAACATATATGATAGAATGCATGAAATCTGGTGGGGGTGGGGCTACAGGGTGGTTTGGATGAGGGAGAAGTATAAAGATGATTAAGATATATTGTATGAAATGCAAAAAAACTCAAGAAAATATTCATTAAGATATATGATTTTTAATCATAGGCAGTCTCTGCACAACAAAGTTGTTATTAACCTACTTTAGAGTAGAAACATCTATAAGAACAAAAATAGTCTAATATTAAAGAGAGACTCCAATTATGTATCTTTCAGGAAGTTATTGTCTATGCTGGGATGGGAATTTTCTACAATCTAGCTGTTTTGAGGTTACCCTTGTTCTTGAGAAAGATCTAGCTCTGGCAGGACCAGAAAGCACTAGGTAACCAGGCCATCATCTCCGACCAGGCCAGAGAACACTACATGTGACCAAGTCCCTGGCCCTAGTGACCCTAGGGGTCAGTACAAGGCCAGATCTTTGGGTTCTTGGGCCCCTGGGAGACCTGGGCTCTAGTTTAATTAGTTTCATAGGGCAGTGTGGGGCTGGATTTCTGACTTCTGAGATCCAAGAAGTCACGGGAAAACTAGAAATCTAAACTTCTGTAGTCTCAGAGGATACTTTTGGCCTCTGGTACTAACCACAGCTTCACAGAGAAATTTCATTGGGATGAATGTTTAGACTCCTGCCCTTAGTGAGTTCACAGAATGCAAAAGTGACCGGGATTTTGACTGCATCTGTTTACCTTTGTTAGCACACAGCTCGACACTTGGTTCTAGTGGTGCACAGCCAATCAGTGATCCATTTGACAATCGGCACTGAATTTCATCAATCCCCATAGTTGAATTTCAAATAGACTCAGAAGTAGGGAACATCAAAACTAAAAGACAAACTCAAACCAACAGATGCTCAAAATATGACAAAGCAACATAGAAAATATGATTCAGTGACCAAAAACAACCCCAAGCTCACTGCCTTAGCATGTATAACCCAAAGCTACAGAGATAACTGAAAGGTCTGAAAAAGAATTCAAATTCTCACTTTAAAAAAAAGTTTAAAAAAATTATAGATGTTTCAAATGAGCAAATAAATGAATTTAGGAAATCTAACCAAGATCTGGACAAAACATTCCTCAAAGTGAAACGGTAAAAGATTGGAGGCAAAAGTTCAAAATATAGATGACAACTTCAACAAGGAAACAGAACCAGGCAGAAATACTTGAAATGAAAGAAATGGTCAATCAAATAAAAACTATATTAGAAAGTATTATTAAACAGACAAGACCATGCACTTTACATACATGTTGCAACTATATATATATATATATATATATAAATTAATTTCATTAAACTTCTGTGGCAAGTTTTCCATCAAAGACAGAGTCCCAAAAGCCTGTGAAGACAGGATTTTATGGTCCACCTGAATGCCTTTGTGAATCTCTGAGCATACCCTCTGCATGGGAACCCCAATCACTCCACATGTTATTCAATTATAGCCTCTTCCTTCAGGCACAGTGCTGATAGCTCTCAGACACCCATAGTCTAGTAATGTGAATAGACATGACCATCAAAGGCAATGAAGCCAGCTTTGTGATTTTATTCTACTTCCCTGGCTTCTCCAGTCTTCAAATGGCTATATCATCAGTCACCTCAAAAATAAAACTTGTATTTAATGATATATTACCTAAAATTTGGTTTGGTTACAATAGAAAACCAACGTAAGAGCAGCATTAAGAGGCTAGAAGACCATTCCTCTCACAGAGATGTTCCGAAAAGAGTAGTATTCCCGGAAGGAAGTTGGGAAATGTCCAGCTTTTTTCCCCTGCCGTTCCCAGTGTGTGAACTTGAGGAGTACAGTGCAAGATAAACCTTCCGTCTTCATGTCCTGTTCCAGGTAAAAGAATATTTGAAGACAAGAAAGGAGGGGCAAGGGTGTCTGCTACTTTGTAAGAAAGCTATGCAGGACCCAAGTGATCTCAGGAAGGGGAAAGCAAAGGAATATTGTCTCGCTTTTGGTTAAAGTGCACCTTTTGGCGATTGTGATCCTTCCTCCAAATGGAATGGGGAGGCACCTTTGCCTCTGTCACATTAGGAATCATTTTTATTAGCACTTAGCCACATGTTTTTAGATGTTATCAAATTTTCCTGGGAAGGCTTAAGCTTTGTTCACAATTCAAATCTGTACTAAATATATATCCTTGGTTAAGGCACTTAACCTCTCTGAGTTATCACTTTATCATCTGGAAAATCAGACTAGTAATTTATCTTCTTTCCTCCTCAAAGGATTAAATTAGATAAATGTATGTGAAAGGGCCCATGAAACTGACAATTAATAATGATTTCGCAAATATAGAATGATATCACCATATATAGTCTTTATCATTTTTCTTGGTAGTTTCCATTATATTCTAACCTACTAACCCTTCTGATTTCTTTTCAATATTCACATAATTATCTATGAATGATACTGTTTTATAAGTACATGTCTCTTTCACTCTAAAATATAATCTATATTGATAAAAATTTAAAGTGATAAAGAATAGGGGTATTTAATATTTATAATATTTATTATATCTATTCTGATTTAAGAAACCACAATTAGAATAAGTGCTTTGAAAAATAAAATGCAAATGACAGGTAGTATAAAGGAATTGACTAAAATTATACAAAAACCAGGAGATATATAATAGACTGTGAAACACTAATAGAGTTTTAGAATTAGAAAAAGTTCATAGCTCAAATCTCAGCTCATCACTCAAATCTATGAATTATCTCTGAAATCTTGGACAATTTTGCTATTTCTTAAATTGAACTTTCTCATTTGTGTGTGTGTGTGTGTGTGTGTGTGTGTGTGTTTGTATACAGGCCTGTGTGTGCATATATGGAGAGCAAAAGTCAATGCTGGGTGTCTTCCTCTGTCTCTTTCCATCTTGTTTTCTGAGATGGTATCTTACTGAACATAGATATCACCATTTTGGTTAGACTTGCTGCCTAGCAAGTACCTGTGATCTGCCTGTCTGTGACTTCTCTGTGCTGGGGTTACAGGCATGTACTGCAGCACCCAGATTTATGCATGAGTGATTGGAATCCAAATCCTCATGCTTATACAGCAAGCTCTTTACCCAATGAGTCATCTCCTCAGTCCAAATTTTCTTTTTTTGTTGAAGTATAAATGTTGAGAATTTTTGTAGGAATAAAAATTTATAATTACTTAAGATCGTGTTTTTCACATAGTATGTTCACAGGAAAAAAAAACAGAAAAAGAAAATGACTTGAAATCCCTGGACATGATATGTAAAGCATAGATTACAGTGATGTCACACTTGCAAGAATATAGTTTACTACAGAATTTTAGTCCACTACGATGCATGGGATCTCTCTTTAACCCCTCAAACCTTCTATATTAATGCTCAGGAATACAGACGGTGAGAAGGGTTCACTTGCCAAGATTACCAAGCTGGTAGCTGGAGAAGCTGGGGAACCAATTCCAGCCATCAATGTCAAAGTAAATCACTCAAATCTTTATCAGTTCATCAAACCAAAATTCACAGACAGCAATTCAGAGACAATAAACCTATGAACAATTTGCCAAAAACTCAAACCATGAAGGTACAAAGTTAGGCCTAGTACAGATGCAAGAATAGGGCAGAGCATAAATCTGTAAGAGATGTTTATAATTAAGAGCCCAAGAATTCCCAGATAAAATGATGGGCACTGCAAAGTTAACAATGCTTGTCTGAAAAATGTTTTGACAGCAGCAAAACCCCAGTGAAATTAAACATCGGAGAACATCTCTAATTCAGTTAATTTTTCACTTTATAAATCGATTACTTTCTGAATTAAACTTTAGTTGACTGGCCAGTATCCCAACATCTCAACCACCACAATTTACTGCCAGATCACTTTATTTTTAGGTAGGCCCAGTTCTGTTTATACCAATACAAATACTTATGAATCTGTCAGTAATACGTGAAGCAAGTTATTAACCCAGAAAACCCATGAGGGCAAAAAGATTGGATGGAGGGTGATTCTCTGCAAGCTGTGGAGCAATATGGGTGGTGTAACACCCCATGAAGTCACGTGAAATGAACAACAACAACAAAACCACAATCATTTTCAAAAGCTGCTCCAGCAGGGTCTTGAAAATGTCAGGGCAGAATGTGGCCATGTCTAGACAGTGGATTCAAAGACAAAGGGTACTATCTTTGTCCTGTAAGAGTCAGGTTGATCTAAATAATCCCATCAGCAAGACAGAGTGAAGACAAAGAAAGAATTAACAGTCCCTGTCTTTGCTTGATATTAAGTCCCATCTGTTTGATCATTAAGATAATACTATCCTAAGGGCATTTTTGTTCCCTTGAAGGTCTGTGCAGCATTTTGATATTGAGACATGGCACGGTCACCTCTGAAATTCATACTCAAGCCTACATAGTCAAGTTACACAATTTGTTTTCAATTTACAAAAAAATTCCATGTTTTAGGTAAATCTATGAATTTGCATTGGGTCTTTGGCCAATGTGCAAAAGCAGATTGGATATGCCTTACTAATTAAGTACACAGGATTTTCCTTTCTTTTTTTTTTCCCCTTTATTCTTTAGAATCTGCCTTATTAATTGGACATTTTCTGTGTACATAAACACACAAGTCAGACTTGAATATAATAGCAACATTAATAATCTTGTCTACCATTGCCCAGTGTGAGCTGGGATTCAAGCCCAAGTCACTCTGACTCCATAACACAAGATCATTAGTGGTGCTGGGTGAGGTGGGATGCTTTCAGCAGGTGTCTGAAGTTCACTTGCTCAAGAGGTAGTAGCGGTTTCTGCTTTTTATGGAAGTGTTTAAAAAATTCAATACTATCATTTGTCCATCTCCATAAAGCTGAACCTGTAGTCAGAGTTCTTGCTGGTCACAAGAGATGATTGTTATTAACATAAATTACTTATTCTATTTCAACATGATGATAACCCTTGATGAACTTGAGAAATGCAGGTCTACTTTTCAAATTCTGTACTCAGCTTATTTTTCTGACTTTTCTAGTTCTCCATCTTTTAAGCATGAAATATCACAATTTTCTCTCATGATCAGTAGCATATTTAATAATTTAATTTCCTCTATATTCAAAAGCGCATCTTTTTGAATGATCTCTTCCAAAGTTACACGAACATTTGTTGACAGAGTTCATAGTCCTTCCATTAATTTTTTTCCACTGTTGAATTTAATTCATGGATAAGAAGTTCAAAGTTAGGTTTGAGGGTTTGAGAGATAGGAAGTCAGAAAAGAAAATTAGGGAGAAATTGGTTTGAAAAATCTATCTATCTATCTATCTATCTATCTATCTATCTATCTATCTAGTTCAAGGTTATGTTTGAGGGTTTGAGAGACAGGAAGTCAGAAAAGAAAATTAGGGAGAAATTGGTTTGAAAAATCTATCTATCTATCATCTATCTATCTATTAATTATATTATCACCCTGGGTGAAGACTTTTTAATTAAACCAAAAACTTAATGTCAGAGAAATGTGTGGCCATAGCACCCTATCAGAAATACTTTATTTTGGATGTACATGGAGATGCAGGCCTGTAATCCCAACATCAGCAGCATTGGGAAGCCCAGGAAGGAAGATTGCAAGTTCCAGGATGGCCTGTGCTACACAGGGTAACCTTGTCTCAAGTTAAAAGGTAAAAAATAAATAAACAAAAATGCTGATTTTGCTCTTGTGCCCTTTGCTCCACTTCTGTGGTGCATCCTTCTCCATCAAGCCTAATCACCACAGGACTAAGATCAGCCAGGTATACTCAGCAAGGTCATCACCAGCTCCAGTGGCTCTGACAGGCCAAGGCTGGCACTAGAGATGAGAATACAGATGGCTGTGCAGTGGGAGTCAGAACTGGACCAGCTGTCACAGGAGGATAGCCTTTTTGTCATGAGCAGGAGCAGAATCTTGTCTCAGGCTCCCAGGCACCAGCTCTTCGGGGCATGTTAGAGAGAAGTACAGACTCTGGAGAGGACAGTGATTTGTAAAGAGCCCTTGCTGGCATTAGACTGTTTTCCTTCTTAAGCATTCTTCAGCAAATGCTCTTAGCTTGTTTGCACTTATTAAACCTACTGACAATAACTCAGGCTGAGCATCAGATTTAACTCTACTCTTATCTTTGCCAATTTCCTCTACTCCCAAGTCTTTAATGGGCCAGGTACAAATATGTAAATATCATGCTTTGTTTTGGTAATTAAATTTCTTTAGGTCAAGGCTGAGTGATAAGAATGTACCTTCACTTTATGAATAATTCATTTCTGCAGATGATTTTCATTCATAAAAGGTATCAGTTTTTAAATACACATATCTATGTCTGAATCTCAGTTCTGCCCTATAAGCTAAGTGAGTAGGAAATTTGTTTAATCTTTCTGAGCCTCTCTGTCTCTATCTAAAGGGTGAATTTAATAATATTTGTCTCTCATAGCAAGAAGTTTAAATAAACATGTAAATATAAATATCTACTAAGATAATATGCTGAATACATAGCATTTTTCCTCCTTTTCAGCCTTGAATACAATAAAAACTCAGAAAAATAAGAGTATTTTGATTTCTAGTATTCTTCGTTCTGAAAAAATATGACAATATACAAACAACCAGGAAAATTAAATATATGTAAAATAAATGAGTTTTTAACATTTTGCTTTTTAAAATATGATGGCGAACATATAAATCAGCTTGGTGATTAAGTGAATAAATAAAACAGGCAAATAAATATGCAATTAAGGAAAACCACATAAGCTTAAAAGAATATTATTAAAATGTAACTGGGCAGGGAAACCATATCAGCATATAAGAATACTTTTAAGATGCTAGGAAATTCAGCATTTGCTATGTGCCTAGCATTTTGATAAGTGTTTTTATGTCAACCATCTTATCTGAGCCTTATAATATACCCCAAAAGATACACTATGACCTTGTTATCCCCATTTCACAGTTGGGAAAACTTCTCTAAGAGTTTACTTGACCAAAGTTACTAGGTAATGAGCTTCAGATTAAAGTATACATTTACAGTGAGGCACATGAAGTTTAAGCTCACCCAGGCTCACAAGATCCTTTAAATACTGACAGAGACCCCATCAAAACGTTTCCATAAAGATAAGCTATTGTAAAATTTGCAAAAATATTTCATTACTCTAAGAAATGCCACATGTGTATTTGCTCCTGACTATGTCTTCTTAGTGGAACTTAGCTCTCAACTTCTTAATTGCTTCCTTCTTAACACTCACCATGCTCTCATACATTATATATTTGCATATATATGTTAATTCATTTTGTTTGCTATTAAATTCATTATTAAAATAGAAGATACATAAGAACAAAATCTTTTTGTCTGTTACATCCCAGTTATACACAAGAGTATATGGAACTTAGTAGGAACTCATGAAAACTTATGGAACAGGCAATGAATGAGATTCTTCACGGTTGTAACTCTACATCTGGAGTCTATACCCTGCATCTCAGAGAGCATTGTCCTGTCCCTCTAAGGAAGACATATATCCTTCCTTCAAACACAACTCCTTTCTTTCAGATGCACAGGAACAATAATCCAACTTGGAAAACTTTAAACTGACTCTTACATTGATGGATGGGTTGCCTTTTAGTCAGTGTTCAAGAATTATGAGACATTTGACACCTGGCAGGTACGTAGCAACGCACAAAGTCCAATTAAAAGGGAGACAAGTATTTGAAGAAGAGGCTTTCAAAAGGAAACTTAAATATGAAAGGAATATATGTTCCACTCCCAGCATATTCCCCAAACCCATGGAAATCAGAGTTTGTGCAAGAGACTCTGTTTAAGATACGAACTTTGATCTATGTTCCACCTTCTCTCTCCCTGAGGAAGAATGGATTCTTTAACATTCTTTGCCTTTATCTGGAAACCTCTATCTGACAACTCCAAAGCATTTTAAAGACAACACTTTTGTAAAGATCAATCCACCTTAGACTCTTAAGTATGGATGCAACATGGGAAACTGGAGTTCTCTGTTTACATATCAGAATCTATCCAAGAATAAATGAGTGATGGCAATACATGTCTATACAGTGACGATGTGAGCTAACTAACTCTACTGTTAAATTCTGATGAACTGAAAACTCCATTAAATGATTTTTACACAACAGAAGAAGCTATATGAATCCATTCTGTAAGCAACAACTACACTAAATGTTTTAGGGCATTTTCCTGCCTTACCACATACATATTGATGATGCGATAATGTCCCATTGGTAAACTGTAGAGTTAGAGACAAATGTCTAATTCTACAAAAATTTAAATGGGCATTACCTAAAGATCTATCCTGGGAACTTGTTTACCAAATTCAGTGTTTCATTATTGAATATTGGACCTTAAAGTTTTCATTTCTCCCCCAGTTTATACATGATAAATACATAAGAATACATAAGAATTCAATACAGATTAAATAGCTCTTTCCAGAACCTCAGAATAACTCAGGCAGAGGCAAAACTTCAAATGTTTCTTGTCTTAAACACAGACCAGCTGCACCACCTGAAGTTCCCCCAGGCCTGGCCACCTACTCAGCCTCCTGAGCCATGCCTCTCTTCCCCTGAGAAACTCTTCCCAGTCTTGCCCAAGGGTAGCAAAGCCTACTGCAGCAAGAATGAGCAAAGTGCAAAGAAAAGGAAAATGTTAAGCCTGTGCTACATGACTGAAGTCTGAGAGAACATCATAGATTTAATTTCTTCCTATCACTACTAGACTTGGAAAGGTCCAGCATAGAGCTGGGGTGTTGTATCTGGAGAGTGGCTGCCCTTGATACCAGAGAGCAAAGTGGAGGATTAATTCCCAATGTATAAACTTTACAGAAAATAAGAGATGAGAGGGATAAAAACCTTCCTTTCTCCCTTTCTCTCCTGGACCATGCATAATTTGCAAAAGCAGCCTGCCTGGAGGGGCCCCAACAAGTACACTGGCTGCTGGAGCTGCCATGTTCCCTGCTGGCTTCTCCTGAATGGGAAGCAGCATGGAACCCTTCATTTTGCATTTCTGGGGTAATGTTTAATCATAATTGTCAGTTTGCTGGGTTTTAGAAACTCCATGGTAGCAAATCTCAGAGCGTTCCTAGGAGGGATTATCTAGATTAGTAAAGTGAAGTGGAAAGAGCCATATTAAATGTGGGTAGTTCCATCTCACAGGCTAGGTGTCCCCACCTGAATAAAAAGATGAGGTGAGTTGAGCAGAAGAATTCATTACTTTCTGCTTCATGACTGTGGGTGTCATGTGACTAACATCTTTCTGCTTTAGCTGTCATGAATTTCCCATCATAATCTGTCACATCTCCTCAAACTATAAGCCAAAATAAACCTTTTCTGAAGTTAGTTTTGTCAGTTTGTCATAAGAAGAAAAGTAACTAATACAACCTGCTGTCTTCTCCATCTTCACATTTCGTTTTTATAAATATATTTGACTGAACTTTTGTGAATTTAATACAACACATCTTAATCACAGCTAGCCCCCTTCCCTATCTGCATGCCCCACAGTCCGTCCACAGGACTTCACTCATTTTTTCATACGTGTTGAGGCTTATCGAGTCAAGTTTGTATACCCGGACATGAGTTCATCCACTGGAACCTGTTCAGCCTGTCCAGTGTCACTTCCTTAAAGATGATCAGCTCTTCTTCACCCAACAGTGATCAGCTGCCAACAGTTCTTTTCCAATGTTGTGACCTCCAGCCCATTTCCCCAGTTCTGTGCTGTTTTGATATGATTGAGTTCCCATGGGTCTTATGCATGCTGTCACCATTGCTGTAAGTTCATATAAGCAAGGGCTCCAGAGCCAAAGACTCCGTTTCTTTATGGTCATCCACTACCTCTGGCTCTTACACCCTTTCCAACCCTCTTTCACAATAGTCCCTGAGACCTGAGTGGGTGATTTTTAACACAGGGATCATGTCCAGCCACCCACACTCTTCAGTCTCTTATTCTCTACACTTGGGCCAGTTTTTGCCTTTTGTGTTCATTGCCCTCTATTACATGAGGAAAGTTTGCTGATGAGAGTTGAGAGATTCACAGTACTGCTTCTAATTCTGGCTCAGGCTCTATTGTCTATGACATTTGAGAAATGGTGTTAACTGAATATTTGTGCCCCCCTCAATTTGTACCTTGAAATGTGAGCCTCCAGACTGATGATAATAGCGGGCAGGACACTTCAGGGATGACATTATGGTGTTTGTACATTTATATAAAAACATGCCCCCAAAGAACTCCTTTGACTTCTATTATATGAATAAACAGCAAGAATGCCAACAAATCTGTGATCCCTTGATCTTAAACATTTTAGACTTCAGAATTATGTGAAATACATTTCTTTACCTCTAAGTACCAGTTTATGGATTTTTTTCATAGAAGGCCTAGCCAACTAAGGTCAAGTTGCATTTTAAAATTACAAAAGTTTTCAAAGGATAAAACAGTTTATATCCTTAAAGCGTTTCAGAAAATCTGCTAAAATCTGTACGATATATTTTAGCCTTTCTCCATCTAAACTCACCAAAAACACTATATGTACCAAAAGACTACCCAGTCAATCAAAGTACTAGAAGATATCTTGCCTGAAGTTCATGGCAACATAAGAAGTGGGAGACAAAGAGGAACTATAAAAAGCTATTATGTTTGGGCAAGAATTTTTGCTAGTAATTCATGCCCTTTTCCAAAGATGAAATTGGGGACCAGTTGGGGAACTGTTGGTCCCAGTTACCTGCTTGTTGAGCTGCCTCTCCAAAGCATGGAGTCGGGCTGAAAGGTTATTATATGTCTCTCAAATGAGAGATTTGTAGAGTAGATGGCTTCTGCATTGGGCCTCTAAAAATGCATTCCTAGTTGATACAAAACCCCCGTAACTTTTTGATCTATATTGAGACTGACATGTCTAGATTTTGTTACAAACAAGGGATTTGAAATTAGCAAGGGCATTTAATGTTTCCGGTTTCATTTGTGTCATTGAACACAATTTTCTTCATAAGATCCATTTGAGAATATACACTTTTAGAACTGCTAATACTTTTATTATGGATATGCATGCAAAATCATATTTAAAATGCACTAATGCCAGATGTGGTACCTTTAATCCCAGACCTTGGGAGGCAGAAGAAAGGAGGCCAACTTCGTCCACATAGTGACTTCCAGGTAGGCTGAGATTAGCGGGACCCTGTCAACAAAAAAAACATACTAAGTTACAGGGATTGTTCTGACTTCTTAGTACCTGTCTATGTATACTAAGCTACACACACTACCTCTGAGGATATACTTGAATCAAGACAAACAAGAGACTGATGACCAGGGAAGTCCGGACTGAGATAATACACAACATCTTTAACAATTTCAACTTCTGTGTGGACAGAACCTTGAGGAGGGAGATTAAAGGAAGATTAGGCTGCAGAATGCACAGAATACACCATTATACAAACGTATCTTTACAGAAGAATGAGCTCTGATGTCAATGATGACATCTCAGGGCTGAGTATAGTGTTTTACTCAGCTCACAAGATTAGTATTGTTTCCTCTGTTCTTCTGAGTCTCCTATCCTTGAAAATAAAGCTGTAAATCAAGTTAGGTAAAAACATAAAATGGCCACGTATACATAAATATTTATAAGATAATTATGTGTTTAAATACTTTTTTTGTGATGTAACATCCATATTTATGTCCTGATTTCTACACCAGGAAATGCCTGGTTCACTCAGAAATGCCAAATTCACTCTTCTCCATTAAACAGACATATGGAAGAAAGTTCCAGCCTCAGAAGCAGATAAGAACAGGTTGCACATGGAAAATTAACCTAGTGTAGGACAAGCAGCCTTTATAGGATATATGAATCCCGAGTCTTTCAGAGAAGAGAGAATACAAGGCAAGCAGAGGTTGAAGTGGCTGCAGTTTCAGAGAGATGTGCCTATTTACAGATTCGAATTTCTGTGCCAACTGGAAAGTCATCATATATTTTCTATTTCTGGGCTGGTTTGTCAATTTTATGAACTTCTGGTAAGATATTCTGATACTTCTGAGAGATTCTATTATCTTTCAATAAGTCATTTGAGACTTGAACTAGAGCCAGTTGTTACTTGCAACCAAGAATTCTAATTAGAGCATCTTTATTTAAGAATTTTAGAACAGGAAGCACCTAACCAATGTTAGACTCAGAATCTCAGCCTATAAAATACGTAACAAGGAGTAAACCATTCATTGACAGTATCTTTCACTACATTTATGAAACAAGAATTATTTCTTCTCTACTATTCTGTGGGTTGTTCCAAAGAGAGGATATCTTGAGACTGCAGGTGCACTCTATAGATGTGATTTCCTCCTTCGAGAACAGGACACAATGACTTTCCAGTTGATGTGCAAGTTATAAAAGAATTTTAAAAGAGAGAGATATTAGTGTTTTCTTTTTACTAAGATTTCCAGCTCCAGCAAGTGTTACAGTTATGGCTGCCAATCCTGATATGTATTTCAAAATCTTCAGACAGAATACCCAATTAAATTTGGAATTTGGATAAAGAACAAATTTTTTACTTTGGGTATGTACCAGATATTGGATGTACAATATTGATATGGACAATTATTTATTTTTAATCTAAAATTCAAATTTAACTCATCATGATATATTTTTGTTTTCGAAATTTGCCTACTCTGCAAGTGTAAGAGTCCTAGTTCAAAAGAAGAATAGATAAGTTGTGGAAAGTACCTCATTACTGCTTCAGGTAGATAAAAGGAGCTAAAGAAATAATTAAGTTTGCAAAAATCCCTGAATAATCAAGGATATTCCCCTTTTTGATTAAAATGAAGAATGTTATAGTATAATTGGTTACTATTAAGCTCTATTGATTCATTTGTAAGGATTATACAGAAACACGGGGGAGGCCTTGATCAAAGGGATAATGAGGTAACTTGGTTTAGAGGCAAGAGAGACCACAATAATGCAGAGCAGTGAATGTTCCTGCTCAGCTAGGGCTCTTATTTATATGCAGTGCAGGACCCCAGCCAGGAGAAGTATGCCACCCATATTAAGGGGGTAATCTTTTCACCTCAATAAACCTAATCAAGAAAATCCCTCACAGGTATGCCTGAGAGCCATTCTCACGGGGGATTCTAGATCTTGTCAAGTGGAGAATCAATATAAACCATCAAAAGTATTTCTGTTATTCTTCTCATTTCTTTTTCAGATAAGAATACATCAAAAGATTAAGGTGAAATGGCCAAGGTCAAATAGTTCTTAATAGGAAATGATGGAATTTAATACAGCTCTGTCTACACGTCATCTGCACAGAGAAGCTTCAATGAGATATTATTTCTTGGATTATTTTTTTAATTGATAAGCACATGAGGATATAAACACTACATTGACTACTAATTTTCAAGTTATTGTTGGAACACCGGTACTATAAGTAAGGGATGATTAATTTCTCCCCCAACCCCGAATTTAAGAGACTGTGCTTAATACCATTTTCAAAATCACATAAGTAACATGAAGCAGACCTATCATTACAATGTGGAGATATTTATTCTGTTCACACAAATTCCCTCAGTGCTTCCAATTCGAATAGAAGTCCAAGCCAAAACTCAACCAAGAAACATTCTTTACATTAAAGAAGTAATAGTCTTAAATTATGTTTTGATGTTTTCATTTTTTATGTAGAGAAAAGGCAAGGCTTTGTCTTGTTTTATTATATTGGGAGCAAGTGATATTTGCAAAGGACAGTGAAAGGGATAAAACTTTGATCATTAAGAGAGTGAGGTTGGAGAGGGGTCTGACTTCTAAACTCAGTACTTCTGAGAGTCAAGTTCAAACGAGGTTCTAAAAATGAACGTAAATCTCAGCATTGAACTGAGCACACAGGCGGAGGCCATGGCATTTACTTGATCTGCATTGATCATTTGTTTTTTTTTTTTTTTTCTGGCTCTGACTCTTAGTATGTGACCTTGGTCTAGTCACTTAACCTCCAGGGCCATCAATTCTTTCATGGAATGAAAGGGGAAAAACACCAGCACTTTCTCAAGGGACCTTTCCAAGATGAAAGGAAAAGATCCACCACTGGGATTCAGGCAGAAATTATGCTGACACCCTAAGTGTTCCTCCAAATAATCTGTCTTTATTACGGAAAAATTATAAAATTCAAAGAGAAAAGAAGTTGGCTATTATCCCACCCACGCATTACCCTTCTCAAAATATTGCTTGAAAGATCCAACATTCTAAGAAATAAAACAGACCGGCACTAAAGAATAAGGAGCAGGAAAAGCCGTAAAGAACTGATCTGGCTCCTTTTTAAAGGGCAATATGCAAGTGTTATGGGTTTAGTTGTGTTCCCCCACCACACAAGAAAAAAGAATATAATGAAATCTTAACCCCTCTAGTGTCTCAGTTTTATTTGGAAAAACTGTCATTACAGAAGTATTTGCATTAAAATGATATCATTAGTACGAACTCAAACTTATGACTGCTTCTATTAGAAAAGGGGAAATCTGGAAGTTAGACATAAGAATAGCTACATATGGAGGCCAAAAATATGGAAACACAGTGGGAGAAGATAGACATGTTGAAGGAGTGATTTGTCTGTAAGCCAAGAAAAGCCAAGGACTGCCAGAAAATGCCAGAAGCTGGAAGATACAGGAGTCGATTGTCGTCTAAAATGATCATAGACAGTGCAGGTCTATTGTCATCTTGATTCCAGACTTCTAACATTCAGTACTATCAGGACATGTTGTTTTCTTTGTGATGGAAATCCTAAGAAATTAACACAGCAGAAATCTTCCAGTTTTCCTAGTACATCTAATTAACACTATCATCTGTACGTGAAGCAAGCAGTCCTCATTTGCCATTGTCCAATGTGCACATGAATGCACACATGCATATTAACAAATGTTCAAAGTCACACACATGTGAACTCATAATTTATCATTAATGCCTGCCTATTCAATAATGTTGGTGAGAAAAGAAACTAGCCTATGCATTATTCTAGTCCATGTTTTAAGACTTCTTGGGAGTTCTGCACCCAGACATATTTTGTGAATGTACAAAAACAACAGCTGTAGCATCCACTTAGAATTCCTAGAAAAGAGCTGATCAAGCTTCAACTTAAATTCACTGAAAAAGTTGAACAAATATATAACACATCATATGAAAAAGGAAAGCATGTTATTGGACACTTCAAGTTATACTACTTGTGGAGACTTGAATACAGAAATATGTTGAGTATGAACCCGCTGGGGATTATATGGAGCAAAGAGTTTTGCTATAAAGAGAGAGATGGTTACTGTGCTAGAGAGCGCCCCTCTGATGACATCCCCACCCCAGTCTTATGCATTATGCTCTCTGGTAGTCCTGCTCTCTGCTGTCTTTCCCCCTTCATAGAACACCTGTGATTCCTTGTTGTTGTGAAGTTTCTGAGCTCAATAGACTCTCTGTACCAATAATTGGTGGATATAAGGCACTATTAAAAGAAAGTAAATTTTCCAATAAGCAAAGCACATGAATATAATTATAAACGAATGTTTGCATGCTTAGTGATCGATGCAATGACACATAACAATAACACCTATAAATACCCATTCGGTCACTTATTATTTATCCCTCCTCTTGATTTCTTCTTCTGCCATCTGGTACTCCTACTCTATGTGCATGATGCCTATCTTAGATCATTACCAAAGTCCACAAACTATATTTATAAAACCAATGAGATCCTCCAAATCTGACTGTTCTATATTTTACAGATCAACAGTTATTTCTTTCTATTAACTTATACTTTAAAGGAAAGAAACATGTTCCATCCATATTCAAATATCATTATCCATTCATCCCAGAACAGAACAGAGTTGCTACCTCATAGAAACAGTTTAGTGTTAATTGAGGTGAAACTTTAGAAAACATTAGGACTATAAGCTAGTCTCCCAGCAACTTAAGTTTTGTTGGAGAGGAGATGGGCAATTCACACCTTGAATACAAAGTCATTTAATATACCCTATTAATCCAGGCCAGGCCATTTTAAAATTATTTTTCTATTGAAAAACAATAGGAATTGTGAAAGTATGAGGCGTCCCATTAACTAAGTGTTAGTTAGGAATGGGAGGAGGGGTGATTCTGTGACAGTGTGGAGAGCATCTACAGTCTCCCTGTGGCATTTCAGAGCCCCATTCCCCATTCGTGTTCTTGGTCATATAAATGTCCTCTTATGTTATGGGATGGTAATTTTTAAAAATCTAAGTTACATTTGAAAGTATCTACAAATCTGGTTCTTCCCTGGTAAATTGGCTTGACTCACCAAATATTTAGTGCTTGCCTTCCAAGTTATCGAAACAATATTCTCAAATGCACTGTTCAAAGACCCATCAGATTTCCACGGAATGCCATGTAAGTGAGAAGGTAATGAGAGACTTCCCAAACTTCTGCTGTCTAGAGCCATTTCAGGGACTCTATAATATTATTCTTGGGGTCACTTTTACTTTCATTTTCCTCTTGCATTATTATTCAACAATTATATCCAAAATCACACAATGATGCTGGTGAAATTTTTTCTTGCATCTTCTTGTAGTTTCATTTCTGTGATAAATATCCTGATCAGAAAGTGAGAGAGGAACAGGTTTATTTGGATTACAATGCCTTGTTATAATGCATCATTGAGGGGAAATCAAGGCAGGAACTCAAGCACCTAGTAACATCATATCCACAATCAAGAACAGAGAGAAAAGAACACATCCATGCTGCCTGTTGCCTTCCTGCTAGCTTTCTCTTGTCCTGTGGGACTGCCCACCTCTTGAATGGTCTTCATCTTCTAAAATCAGCCAACAATCAGGACAATATCCCACAGACATAACCAAGGCCAACATTATTTAGGTAATCCTCCCATTGAAGCTCTCTTCTCTGGTGATTCTAGATTGCAGTAAGTTGACATTTAAAACTATCTCACATCTTTCATAACATTATGAATCTGCTTATTTTCCCTGGAGTACTGTGGAGAACACTGAGTGACTCAAAGACCAATTGTGTGTGGTAGTATATGTCCTTCAGAGACACATGTGTTGGAATGTTGGTCCTCAATATGAAAGCATTGAGAGAGGGTGAAGCTTTGAGGAAAGGGCTAGTGAAGGGGATGATCACCAGGACATTGTCTCTGGAAAGGATTAATGCTGGTCTGGAGGAATGAGT
Organism: Eospalax fontanierii; assembly: GCA_035773235.1. Lineage (NCBI taxonomy): Eukaryota > Metazoa > Chordata > Mammalia > Rodentia > Spalacidae > Eospalax > Eospalax fontanierii. The sequence goes on from CM069536.1 coordinate 66,229,085, forward strand.
TAGTTCTTGTGAGGGCAAATTGCTGTCGAAGAGAAAGCCTGACCCTGATACTCCTGCCTGGCCAGATGATCTCTTCTGCAGGTCCTTCCGCAACTGTAACCTCACATGCCACAAGGTCTTGCCAAAGACTGAACCAAAGAGGACATATGATATAAGACTTTTAGCCTTAAAAACTTTAAACTAGGAGATGGAGAGATAATTAAGTCCATAAGTGTTCACTACACAAGAAGGAAGATCTGAGTTCAAGGTCCAGAACTCATGGAAAAAGCCAGGCATGGTAACATGTACTTATAATCTCAGTTCTGGAAAGGCTGAGCCACGTGGAACTCTAGGGCTCACTGTTCAGTCAGAGTAGCCTCATCAGTGAAGTCTCAACTATTGAGAGAGACTGTTGCAAAAAGGAGAGAGATGGATTCTGAAGAAGGACACCTGACAGAGACTGACCTCTGGCTTCCATGTATGTATACACACACACACACACACACACACACACACACACACACAAAGGCATTGAACTGAATAAAGCTCTTTTCTTTATAAAATAACCATCTTCAGATATTTTGTTACAGTAACGTAAATGAACTAAAAGAGTGGACATGGTGGAGACAGAGTAGACTTATACAGCAGTGTTTGAGCTATTAGAGGCTGGCAGAGGTTTCTGGCTCCCAGGAGAGAAGAAAGATGTTTTCCCCGTTTTTTGTTAGAGCCAAGGTTCTTCTCAGTTACATATCTATTGTTCCCCAATATGACTGATGCAAGTGTATTAAAATTGTTCCTTTGGGGGATGGTGTGATGACTCAGAAGACAAAAGTACCTCTATCAGCAAGAAGGCCTGACCAAGCCCACTACCAAGAACGTGTATGAAAATCTGGGCATGTTGTCCCCTAGCCATGGTGAAGAGGAGCACAGGAAGAACAGGGTGCTAGCCAGCCACCAGCCTAGCACTAGGTTCGGTGAGAGCTGCTGTCTCAAGAGAATGAGGCAGAGAGCGACAGAGCAAGACAGCTGACATCTTCATCTTCCTCTAACCTCTGCACGTGGCTGTGTGCACCTGCACAGGCACTACTTTCACACGATTGCACACAGAGTCAAGCATACATACAAAGCAAAACAAGCAGACCACTCCTTTCTATCCACATATCCCATCAAGTGTCTAGCCCTCCCATCATCAGGAGACCTGGAAATGGAGCCTTACTTAAATCAAACTCCACCTAAAATAAGAATGATGGTAGCGTGCAGTTCCAGGAACATACTGGATGACCCCTAGCATGGCCAACCTTTCAGTCTGACAAAGGGTATTTCCTCTGAGGGTGTTTTTCGATTCTGAGGTCCCCTGGCAAAATCCCAGGAAAATTTCAGCCTATGTGAAATCTAGTACCCAAGGAAGCTAATCAGCAGAGCTCCCACTTCTGATGATACTTATTACATTTTGTTTATTTGGATAGGTTTGGCTTTGACTCATTACAAATAGTCTTGGTTTGTATTTTCATTAATGTTTAAGTTCCTTTAAATCTGTTTTTGAAAAATCTAAGAGTTGAAGCTCAATTAAACAAGGGGGAAATTCTCAGATTTCAAAGAAGCTGTACCTTGAGGGGACTAGCCAGGCTGACAAATGCTGAGCTTCCTTCTGCCTGGGTTTAATTAGCTTTGGGATCTGGAAAATCTGTGCAGCCCAAATGCTTTCAGCAGAAGCCCGTGGCAAGCTTCTCCACTCCCCTCATGTCCTCTTGGATCATCATCTGAAGAGAACATTTTGTTGTGTTCTTGGTGAGCTCTGTCGTGGGAATATCAGTCCCTTTCTCTCTTCTGAAAATATTTCCTTTGAGTTTTGACAAAGTCCAGTTGCTAAGTTTTTTTTTTCCCCCCCTGGGTGTAGGGCCTTCCAGGCTAATGATTCTAACCTTTAAGAGAAGCAGAAAAGAAACATCAAGCCATCAGGGAATATGAGCTATGACTTCGAGTCTCTGCAGCAGGAGTTTCTCTATAGACCCAGAATAGGGAAAACTTTTTCAGTCCACAAAATGGAGAGTAAAATAAGTGTCCAGTGCTTTCCTTTGGCCAGCACTGGGCCTGCCCTGCCGAAGAAAACGCAGGATAGCTTGAAGAAAATGATCTTGCGGAGGAAGGAAAGAAAGCGCTAGAAAGAGCTGCTAGGCTTCCATTTTCCCTAATGCCTCTCCACTTTTCTCCAGAGACGCCAAACATTCGAAAATTTTTATCTTTTCACTGACACCATGAAGCAATTTGTTCAGAGGCCAGAAAACTACAGATCATGGGCCAAGTCCAGTCTAGCACTCCTCAGTGATGGTGGAGCTGTATTTGTTATTATCTATGCTGTTTTCCTATAGAATCCACAGCCCCGAGTAGTTGCAACAGAGACTGTATAGTCTACAAAGACTAAATACAATATTTACCATTCAATTTTAACAAGAAAAGTGTCCCTCTACCACACGCTCTCCCTAGGGATCATTCAGAAGAAGGGGTAGGAAGAATGCTAAGAGCCAGGGGTCAGGGAGGATCTGGGAGAAACATTGTCTCCTATACATAACAGGACTGATACACTCTTGAATTCATAGCAGCTATGGTTACCTGCACAAAACTTGCAAAAGATCAAGCCATTGGACATGGAAGGTGGAGAATCTCAGAGACCCCCATCCCTATTGAAAGCTATTGATTCACAGGGGATAACCGCTGGAGGAAAACCAGCTTTCTTTAGGAGTATGGTCCCTGGTAGGTGAATCATACCCCAGCAGATGATCTCACACCCATGCATATATGGGTAGCACAAACTGGATTCAGTGGAGTATGACAAAAAGGACAGGAAGTTAGAGGGAGAGGTGAGGAATGGGGACATAGGAGTGGATCTGAAAGGAATTAGGGGATGGAGTGTATGTGGTGAATATGATCAAAATACATTGTGTGCCTATGTGAAATTCCCAAAGAATTAATTATAATTATTATATTAAAAAGAGATCGTGGGAAAGGGATTTTTAAGGTGGAGGAGAAGGATAAATGACAGGAGTAGAACAAAGATGAGAGGGTAGGGAGACAAGCATCATGAGATGAAGTTGTAAAGAAAAAATTTAATCAGGTAAAAAGAACAGAAAATGCATAAGGCTGAAATGATGGCTAAGACACTTGCTGCTATTGCAGAGATTCCTGTTTCTGTTCCCATCACCAATGCTTGGTGGTTCAGAACTGTCTGTAACTCCAGTTTCAGGGGATCCTACACTCACTTCTATAGGCATCAGTATGAATATGGGATACATTCAGATGTGTGTGCACACTCACACTCACACTCACATGCCTATTCACATAAGATTGTCAAAGCCAGTGGACAGTGAATGACCACAAGGAAACTGAGTCTTTCAGACAACTGGCCATATACTAATATGAACTCACAGCAGTGTTGACAGCCTAAACAAGTGCTATGCAAGCTCAAACCAGACAAAATACCAGTATAGACACAGGGAACTGGGTAAGAAATCCCATCCCAACCTAAGCAACTTTTGGCAATTAGCAGCTACTAGGAAGGGGAGAGACAGAGTTTTATAGGAATGGGACTCTTGGTGTGCCCAGTGGATAGACTCACACTAAATGACATTTAGGGGCACAAATTAGGGTCTATAGGATGTGTATTTGTGTGTGTGTACATTAATGGCATTAATCAGTATGGGGTCAGTGGGGAAGGTGCAGATAGGGCAGTGCATCTAAATACCATCAAAGTATATTGTATGAAAATCACAAAAATTCAATAAAAAATAAAGTAAAAAGATGTAAATAGGTCTTTAAAAATCACTCACACGGAAGGACATCTGGGGACCCAAACTTGACTCGCTAGGCCTTAGTATATATGGCATAATGCAGGCAATCTGCTGGAGGGCTATGAGATGCAGGTAGGGGAGGGAGTCTAAATGAGATGTACTGTATGCACAGAAATTCAGTAAAATATATACTGTAAGAAAGAAAATTCCAATGTTCAAGGTAAAACTATAAAATCATGTTTTAAAGAAAGGGTTGGCAACAGAAAAAAACAAAAACAAAAAAGAAATTAAAGCACACCTGACTTCATAATACCATATAATTTCAGCTCCCATTCCTATGGTCAGGGTCAATTATTTGTCCAATTTTTAAGACACAGAAATTATCAGGAAGACATGCATTTTCTAAGGAAAGTTCCCCGTGGAAACTGCCTTGCATCACGTATACACAGTTCTGAGGTGAACCGTAGCTTTCGCTATGGCTAAAATCATGCTCCCTTTGCTTCTCTGTAGGTTCTCAGCTTGAAATTAAGTCCTCAGATACTTACTGAAAGGACTACCTGATACATCCTTTATACGATCACACACTATGATACAGGACTCTTCTGAATTCTCACGGGGAAAACACAACTGCAAATGACCTTGGGAAATAGATAAGAATAAGTCAATTCAGACCGCCGTGTAAGATGTATGTTCTTCAGAAAGAATTAAAAACCTGTTGGAATCCTTGTCCACGCTGCCTGTGCTGCATATTGAAGTATTCGTTCTATTCACCTGACTGACCACTTAAAAACTATGTAGTCGGTGCTTCAGCAATAATTTTATTTCGAAGTGTTCCGCCTGGTTATTTTTCTGTGTGTGCACACTGTTAATGACTATGGAGAAGTCCATAAATTTCAGCATTCGGTCTCTGGTGCTTGAATCTATTACCCATGAAAGCCAACATCTACAGTCACTGAGTAGGCACAAAGAGATGAGTATTGATTTTGTTTTTGAGTTTTAATTTCTTCTCGTTGAATCTAAATGAGTGGATTGCATTTGAACAGCTTTCACTGTGGGGTGCATGATGGACAGCACATCAGTGCATCCACGGAGTGGGCTCAGTCTTCCTGCACACATTTAAGAGGATTTCTGTGTGCCACTGGTAGGGAATGATAAACCATATGGGGCTCTTTTAAAATGCAGCCAAATCCTCCCTAAGCATCAGTGTCTTATTAAATTGTGACAAAGGAATTACAGGCCTCCTGTGTTCAAAACCTAAGTTCCTAATGAAACTTCTGATGTGGTTGGATTGGTTGATTTCGTGTCCTAAAATAGTGTGGGGATAGCACTGTAAGACAGCCAGAAGGTGCCAGCTGGTTAGTAGTGAACTCTGGATGCTACCGTGACCCTGGGCTTCACTGAAGCGTATTCACTGAGGTGGCTATTTGATGGGCCACAGGGTCCCAACTGTTTACTGGAGAGGCTGAAACCCAGGCTCTCTTGTCATTGTGGCAGAACCTAGAATCACTTTGGAGACAAATCTCTGAGCCTATCTATAAAGGATTACACAGATTAAGTTAATAGAACTGTGAAGATCCACCATAAATGCGGGTGCCACTTTCTCTGGAATGGGCTTCTGTACTTCATAAAACATTCAGAGCAGGTATTCACTGCTCTCTGCTTCCTGACTGAGGATGCAATCAGACCAACTGGCTCCTGCTCCTGTTGCCACACCTACCTACCCATGATGGAATGCAGCCCTCAATCTGGAAGTCAGAAATAAAAACAAGCCACCTCTATTCTTTAAATCACTTATCAGGTGTTTTGTCAGAGGAACAAGAAGAGTAATGAGCATGCCAGCCTATCTGGGTCAGCATTCACATAGAGGGGCTGGAGAGATAGCTCCGATGATAAAGTGTTTACTGTGCAATAATGAAATCATGAGTTCTACTCCCAGAACCCATGTTAAAAAAATGCCACACATGGTGGAGCATACTTGTAACTCAAACACTGGGGAAACAGAGAGAGCCAAGTGCCTGGGGCCCACACATCAGACAACCTAACTCAATTAGTGAGCACCAGTCCAGGGACAGACAACTCAAAATTAAAATGTGAACCAAGGATAGATGGATAGATAGCACCTGAGCTTTTCCTCTGACCACACAGGCGTGCGTGCGTGAGCATGCACACACACACACACATACACATACGTTTTATTCATGTACATAAAAAGATATACACATGCATATGCACACATACACATATATGCACAAAGATCTATTTGAAGAGTTAGAAGAAAAATTCCTAAATTTAAGAGAAAAAAAGATATTACTATAAATTCTGGTTATCAGATACAAAAATTTGTTCTAAAAAGTGAAATGGGGCCAGTCATGGCAATTCAGGCCTTTAATCTTAGCACTCAGGATTTGAAGGCATGTGAATCTCTAGAAGATTGAAGTCAGCCTGGTATACACAGCAAGTTCTAGGCCAGCTGGGACTACAGGGAGACCCAAATAGAAGACGAAAATAGAAGCTTCTTTAATGAGTAGTGATACTTGTCTGGAAATACAAGGATCTCTACTTAGCATACAGTAAGAAATTTCTTTTGTCTAGAGATATGACAGAGAGAGGGTTTTCTCTATGGTCTATGCCTGGAGACTAGTACCAACTTCCACAACTGGCCAAACACAGAGAATAAATATCTGAGAGATGTCCACCCCAAGTGACACATCTGCAGTGGAATTTCTACACCTAAGGCTTATGGAACATAGCAGAACAGGAAGCAGAGATATTACTAATACATCCCTCAACTCTCACTAACGAAACCCTCATACAGCAGAATGTGAATGTGATGCACAGACAGATAACAGCACAACTGATCAAGTTTTCAAGAATAAGAGACTTCAGAGTGCATGTCCCTGGATAGGACTCCTATATTAAACCTCACCCACCCACAGCTCAGGGAACCATTACAGAAGAGGCAGTGGAGGGGCTGTAAGAGCCAAGGTTGGTGCATGAACATACAGAAACAGGACTTTTAGGGCACTGGGAACTTGTTCAAATGAACTTGCAGCAATGGTGACAGCATGCACGATGCTCATGCTGATTCAATCACACAAAATCTCAGCATAGAATGGGGAAACCTACTCTAGGAACTTTTGGCAATTGATTACTGCAGGACGAGGGAGAGTCAATCTTTAGGGGAGAAACTCTGGCTGCGCTGACTAGCCTCCAGTCAATGAACTTGCACTGAAGGATACCTGGGTACAAATGTTTGACCAGAAAAAATTGATCTTAACATGTACAACAGAATGCATGGGATCCAGTGGGCTGGATTGGGGAGGGGTCTAAATTCAATTAAGATCTATTGTATGAAGTGGACAAAAACTCAAAAAAATTAAAAACACAGTTGAAAAATACATCTCTATATCAACATTTTCCAAAGAAAAAACTGAATAAAAGATGAGGTTAACACTAAAGAAAAAAACACCCAAAACCCCAACGAAACCACATTCTTGAGAATGGGATCCTTACTAGGGGAGCAGTTTGTGCTGGAATGCTGACTCCGAAGGTGAGAGCACTGGGTCCTCCACACCCAGGTTTGGTTTCCAGCATCTACTTGGCCATTAGCATCTGTCTGTAGCTTCAGTTCCAGGGGATCTTATGCCCTCTTCTGGCCTCCACTATCATGTGGGTGCTCATACATATATTGCAGACAAAACAATCATACACGTAACATAAAAATAAATTTAAAATGTTTTAAAGTGAAATGGGCTGGGGAGATGGCTCAGCAGATAAAAGATCTTGCCATGTAAGTGATAAAACTAGAGTTACAATCCCTGGGACTCATGTAAATGTCAGGTGGGCATGGAACCTCAGCTGCAATTCCAGTGCTCAGAAGTCAGAGATGGAAACACGGAATCTGGGGATCAAGTTGTCCAGGTAGAGTAGAATTACTGGAAAGCTCATGTTCACTAAAGAGATCCTGCTTCAATGAATGAGATGGAGAGAGAGAAGAGGAAGGCCCCTGAGGTCAATCTCAGGCTTCCACACACAAGCAAATAAGCATATATATGTGTGAACGCACAATGAGCACATTCACATATAAAAATAGTGGAATGGATGAAAAAAACATTACAGTGTGTCAACTGAGGTTCAAAAGAAAATATCAGGAATTATTATATTAGACAAATAGTTCCATAGCAGATCCTACCTACTAGAAAGTGATGTGAGTGGTCATTAAAAACGAATGTCTAAAATCATAGCAAGATGTGGATCAGGCACTGTAACAAACACCTCTCTCTTATAGAAGAATCTGGGCTTGTTATATTTAAGCACAAAACTAAAATCATAGTTAGTAGTGATACTCTACACTCCATGAATCTGAACTCCAAACATGAACCCTGCAGTGTCTCCTGCAACATGGGCTATCTCTCCTAGAAAAGAGTCTAGCCAAGACTTTGCAAAAGAGAAGTATAAGGCAGAAAAATGCTGGACTTAGAATGATTTTGAAAGTGATTAGCTATGTCACCTTGAATAAGAGGTTTCCTACCCAGAACAAAATTAGAACCTCTTTGAGAGTTGTTTGGGATCTGTTAGTTTATCTAATTTTAAGACAGTTTCTGAGATGCCACCTTAGACTCCCTGGTCTATTCTCTCTGAGAGGTATGTCTGGGGAATTTGCATTTTTCAAAGATCCTCAGGAGAGTCTGCAACCAGGGTAGCCCTGACTAGTCACTGAAGTTTGACTCATACAGAGAACTGCTTTCAAATGGACCCAGCTCCAATTATTCTTCCCTAATCCTGTCCTCAGTTCCTCCTCTGTAAAACAAGGGTATCCTAACCATGTATAACTTCAATGAAGGACTTCTATAATCTCGTCAACGTTTTTTTGTTTTTTTTGTTTTGTTTTTTTTTTTAAAGAACACAAAGTCTAGAATTTTCCGTAAGTCTGTGTTCGAGGCCTGGGACACTTGTCAGGTGAAGACCTTCTTAATGAATCTCAACTGCTAGCAAATATGAACTTGACACAAACAGGAATCAGTGCACCTGCCTATATTGGTTCATTTTTTTTTAAATGACGGTCACAAAATGTCTATATTGTCTGGATAGCTATATAAGGAAAACACTGTTTATATTGCTCAAAATTCTGAAGAGTCAAGGTCATGGCCAGTGTCAGATTGACTGGGCTGAAGCCTCAGGGAGGACAGGATGACCATGACAGGAGCACATGCAGGAAAATGAGGTCATTTTGCTAGAAAAGAGGCCACAAAAGTGAATTGAGGGGTTCAGGTTTACTTCTGTAACAAATTTACTCTCACAGCTACATCAGTGTCCAAAGACAACTACCTTAATTGCTTCTGGGGGCATGACCCAAGTGAGCTGACCAACTGCCACTAGATCTCACTTCCTAATGGTCTCAGGACCTCTCCTCCCAATCTGGTCACACAGAGGACAAAACAAACCACAGCTTATCACACCCACAGACAGGAACAGACTTCCTGAACATGCTACTCATCCATAACTTTCTTACAGTTTTTATTTGTTTATGTGTATGAGTGTTATGCCTGCCTGTTTGTAAGTTGTGCAGTGCCCATGGAGGCTAGAAGAGGGTGTCAGATCCCTTGGAGCTGGAGTTGTGGACACTTGTTAGCTGCCATGTGGGGCCTGGGGTTCGAACCTTGATCCTCTGCAAGAGCAACCAGTGCTCTTAACCACTGAGCCATCCCTCCATATCTTATCAATAGCTTTTTGGATGTATTTTCTCTCATAGGAAACAAAAATACTGACAGAAAATGTCAATTGGGGCATTCTTACTCATACTTCTGTCCAAAAAATGGCCCAGAGTTCATTAGGCAAAACTGTTTTAAAAACTGATTTACATATTTATTGCACTATTTTTTAATTTTTTTTTCATTTTTAAGTATTTATTGAGTTCTTGTGCACTTCATAGAACATGTCTTAATCAAACCGAATATTCACTCTCTGCTCCATCGCCTTCCCCACCAGATTTCAGGTATTCTGTCGTATCTACTAAGTCCTATCAAGTCAAACATTTCTACCTAGGTATGCCTTGGTACAAGAGCATCCACCGGAGTCTAGTCAGCTTATCTAGAGTCACTCCCTTAAACACCTACTCTCCCTCACCCCTTAAAATCAGTTTTAAAATGTGATTGGGAACGGCTAGTATTACAAATGAAATTACCTGTGTGGGATTGTATCAGTAAAGGTGAAGGGCAGCTTAGGAAATCAAGTAGATTGCAGAGTCCTAGAGTCAGGAAATCAGGAAAAAATAAAAAGAGAGAGTGGTCTTCCAGCCTAGTTAACTTATCCACAAAACTAACACAATATCTGGGGAGGATCACACACACACACACACACAGGGTTTGATATGTATGGTTCCTGACTTTAGTTTTTAAATTAGCTATCACTCCTTATTATGGACAGTGTAGTCATCTTCTGTCCGTATCTATGCCCGACCCGATGTACACTAGAATGGCCTTTCCTGAGAAAACACATTTTTTTCTTTCTGAAAGTGAATTCATTTTATTCATTTAAGGATTTATTTTCTTTCCAAGTAATTTTTGGCATTTAGTCTTAGTTTAAATATTCTTTATCTGTAAAACTATTACATCAATAAATAACCCAGGTCTGAGTTCATCTGCTGTTTTGTTGTTGTTTTTTATTGTTGTTCTTCTGCTCCCCAGTGAGATAGTGCTCATTTCTGTGTTCTTCAAGGTGATTGGTGCCATCAGGTCATGACATACTAACTTTTAAAAATTATAATAGGTCAGAAATTTATTTTAATGCTACTATTGATCCTATAGATTTATATGTATGTATACATGTAAAACACATGAACACACACGTGTCTCATATATCTTATCATACTTTAAGTTGGAGATTCATTTGCATTACACAGTAGCCCAAGGGAGATCTAACAGATTATGTTTTACTTCTTGGAATTCCATAGCTTATAAAGGTGTCCACACACTTTGCCTCTCAGTATGCCATGAAAAGTTCTGTGTGAGTAGGAAATGTGGAGTAAGCTGCCTAAAGCCTCCAAGGTTACTCAAGTTAAGTGTCTGTTTATACACTGGCTGGTTTAAGTTGAATTGGAAAGTAGTCCAATTGGACTTAATATGATGAAGAAGGTTAAGTTCCAGATAGCAACTTAGATAGGAAGCCTCCAGGAAGAAGGTGGAGATTGAGGCAGATTGTCCACAGACATGGCAAATGTGATTGGTTTGAGAATTTGAACAGAATAGTCTAAAGACATCCATAAAACATACATTGAAAAATGTAAGGAAAATGAATGGTAAGTGAATAATGTGGGCATAGGGTTCAACTAGACATGGATGTGACCACTAAAATTTACAACAAAAAATACAATAAAATTCAACTTTCATCACTGAAAACAATTGATATCATTTCTACTCTGGTTAAATTGTACTAGAAGAAAAATCTTTCCATTTGAGAGCAATCTGCATCTCTGTAAGCCTTATGTTGGATTTTTATTAGCTTTTACTTTTACTTCCTTTTAATAAATATTTTCAGTTGTTGCATTTAAAGCAATTAAGAGTTTACTGATGGGAACATAAGCAGTAACTTTGCAACAACAAGGAGTAAATATTTTTTTTCTTTTGGAAATACATTAAAACTACATTCTGGGGTCACAATAAATATATTTTAATAAAATTAAAATATGTATCTCCAGAATAGCATAAAATACGTATCATTTTCTCCTACCGCGGTGTTAATTTTTTTCCATGCAGCTTGGAAAAACACAGAATAAGGTAAACATAGATATATGAACAGACATGCAGACCAACATAAGGCTGGTGTACAAAATCAGACAAATGAGGCTGAGCCAGGTGGGTATGAATGAATCTCTAGGGCAATAGTGTGTGAACCTGTATGCGGTAGACTGAAGCTCCATTGAATTTAGAACCAAGAACATCATTGAAGAACAGCTCCGAATGTGAAAATCACCAAGTTGTTTGAGGGGCAGATAGAACAGTATATACCAGAGTACTTTCAGCCCAGCGACATAAAGATGTGACAAAGAAACAGTCCTTCCCTAAAAGGCAGGAGAACAGAACCTAGCTTCAGCAGGACCCTAACTGCTCCTGGCTCAGTCCTCACACACATCCTGATGAGTCATTGCTTTCTCAAGTATGCTTTCTCTTTTGAAAGTTTGCATATTACTGTACTAGTTAAAAGTCACTTAAAACATGTATCACCAGACTTGGAAAGAAATAAATTTGTAGAAAATAGATAATGCTATCCTTGACCTCTGGAACACACAGAGGATCAATAAATGTGACAAAATACACAAAACACACAGGTAGTTCATATCTTAGAAAAACACCTTTCTTCAATCAACTAAAAATTGATATATTTCACTCTTATTATTTATTCCACCAAAATGCTACCTAGGAAAGGTGTGTTTGCCTTATGTTAGCCTATTCTCATTAAGTGGGTGCTAAAGCGCTAGATAATTGAGAGGGTGTAATCATGGAACAGTCATGAACTCTGTACTGATGATTTTTTAAGGTCTAGGAATTTCCCCATAATTGTTTCCTAAGTGCATATATCTAATCAGATCCACAGCCAAAGCAAGAATTAGAAGAGGAAAATCATTGGGCTGAGAATGGACCCTTTTACATTCACATCTCTCCTGGTAGCCTTGAGCCTGAGTGCCTCTGTATTTAATAATCACAGGACACATTGGATTTTGATTCCCTCTTTCCTGCCACTCTGAATGAGAAATTGAAATAAATGCCTATGTAACTTTGACCATTCTGAAAATCATGGCATTTGGCCAGCAATATTTTTTTTGTCATTTTCTTTTTAATGGCAATTTCTGAGGTAAACCATCCTATAATATTTTTAACAGGTCAATGGCCAGAGTAATAGAGAAATTTCAATATATCCATTTTCATTTTATATTTGGAGTGGGGAAACGAGAGTCATTCTAGCAATTCAAATTTTCTAAAAGAACCTACTGGTATGCAAAGCTCTCATGGGATAGAGCTCCCATCTCAGGGGAAAATGTATTTTAATATTTTATTCCATTTATTTATCGTTATAATTTTATGTCCTAAGAAATTATGTTGGAGAACTCTTACAACTTTTTTCGTGCCCCATATATATAGCTATTTTTCTGTTATGCATGATGCAGTACTGTGAAAACATGGAGACATCCATTTAATTGTTAAGTCTCATGAAACTGGAAGAGATATTTCGAGCACATGTACATTCCTTTCAGATAAGGAAGGAAAATCTTGATAGAGGAAACTAAGTCTGCTAAAAACTTTTGATTAATATAAACTAGTAGCTGCCAGCTTAGTTTTCCTTGCACAGAAGAAATATAAAAGTGGTTTCAATACCACAACACTCCAGAAATCAAAATGAATAAACCAAAAGTCTTCATCATAACTAAATGCAAATTATAATCTTGGTCTCCAGTTCCCTTCAAAGACTATTTTCGGAAAGGTGGAAATGAACAAATAGCAAGAAGATGAAAGGCAGGCGGGAACACTCATCACACAGAAGAAAGCAAAATAAAAGAAACATTTGCACATACATTTTTGAACTTGAAATAGTAAGCTGTTCTGTATAGGATAATGCTTCATAATCTGGGCTCAAGAACAAAGGAGATATAAAGTTGCATGCCAGTTCTGCTACTTATGAGTAATGTGGGCTGTTTCCCTAGCTATGCTACTAACAGGTTCATAAATTTAAAATAAGTCCAAAGTACCAGTAACAATAATTTCAGCCATATATGAAATGATAAGCCATGTGACAGAGTAGATGTGAAGTTTCTCTCTCACAGGTGCTGACTTAGGAGTCATTTACTGGTCACCACCTCTTCCTTCTGGGCTTCATGACCTCACCAGTAATCCTGTAGATTAGCTGTGAATTCACCTCCCAGCCTCCAGGAAGGAAAGATTATGCCAAGGCTAGCCAATCAATCTTTTCCATAAATCTATTGTTTGAAGAGTGCCTTTCTTATTAGGGTTGTGGTCATCAAAGGCCATTAAGTTTTAAGTTTCCAGAGGCTACTTGGGCAGATTATACAGAAAGTCTTCAAATCCATTCAGAACAATGAAGTGGAACAGAGTCCTTTCTGAAGATGCCAGTAAGCCAGCTTTACTGGAAACCAGTATTATAGGCTGAGATACTTTGGAACACAAAACCATGAATTTGATGTTGTTCTGTTAGCCTGGATTAGGTCTTAGTCACTAACAGTCTATACCTAGTTCTTACAAATTGTTGCCATTATCTTAATGGCAAGAAATTCATGTCAGCAAGGATAACTTCTGTTTAATATCAAAAGCTGTGCTTTGAAAGGAATAGCATAGAAGCAAGTTAATGTATTCGCACTTGAGAAAATTTAGATATTGCTCCAGATATTATCTTTAAAGGATGTTCTTTAAAGGATGGTGGATTTTAAAAAATATATTATTTTTGTTTTATGTGTGTAAATATAAGCCTGCATGTATGTAAGTGTACCCATGTAGTGCAATGTCCATAGAGATCAGCAGAGGACACTGGGTTCCCTGGAAGTGGAATCATGGATGTTTGTTAATTGCCATGTGGGTGTTGGGAACCCAACCCCTATCCTCTGCAAGAACAGTCAGTGCTCATCCAGAGTGCTAGGCCAGCTCTCCAGTCCCCATGGTTGTTTTTTTAATTTCAAACTCTATTCTCAATACACACATATGTACACATGTGTTTGTGCGGGTATGTGCATGTATCTAAGCCCTCTTTCCAATCCCACAGTGGCTTTTGAAGGTGCTGATCCTTTAAGATGTTGTGGTTATTGTAACAAAATTTGTAGGCACAGTCAAGGCAACAAGGAAGCGAGATGTATTTATAGTTATTCTTCCACCCCTCTGCAAAACAAAACACAACAAAAATTTTAAAAAACACAAGAAACTGTTGATTACTCTGGTTATAAAAATTATACTTAGATTCTAATTTAAAACTTGATATTAGATAATTTCACAAATTTTAATGTATTGCACATATGTTAATTTATATTTCAAAAATAGACTTGTTTATCGATTTCAGTCATAAAAATCTGTTCAGCCCTCTTTAAAAATCATGTTTTATTTTTTAGAAATCAAGTGTTACAGTGACTTTTAAAAAGCAGCATTTTATTGGTTCTAACTTTTAAATTTTTTCCAAGGTTATCTTTGTCAACATTATTATGTAATCTGAGAAAGTGAAGAAAAGTTTCTTGTATGATTGAAAAACATATGAGAACTTGCAACATATTTTAGGCTAGGAACCTAGGAAATATTTAAAAATGATTAATAATGAAGAGAATACTTTCATCTGTCTGAAAAATTAGCTTGGCTTCCATTGTAGCTTAAATATTTGTGTCTCTCTCAAATTTGTAAGCTTTGGAATCCAATCTCCAGATGAGGGTACTAATAGCTTAGTTATGAGCTATTACATCACGAGGCCAGAGGACTCAGAATTGGAATTTGTATTCCTATCAGAGCCTCCAGAGAGCTAGTGTGCCCCCTCCCCGTCACAAATGAAGACATAACAAGAAATTATCATTCTATGAACCAGGAAACAGACCTTCATCAGACACCAGATCTGCCACTACCCTGATCTTGAACCAGAGGAAATAAGTTGCTACTGTTTGTAAGCTATCTAGTCGAGGTGCTGTTGTAACTGTATTTTAAAATGTGAGAATATCTTTGGATCTGTTAATGAGGTAGAGTAGGAAGACTTTTGAGGTACATGATAGAAAAAGTCTAGAGTGCTGCACACAACCGACACTGTTACCACAATGTAAAACAATATCCAAAGCTTAGGTGAGAGAACCTTCACTCTAGAGCTCCTGCCATTAAACCGGAATTATAACTCATTTCGTGGTGGCAGCTTTTGAACTAGTGTTAGGAAAGGTTTGAGACAGGCACTTTTCTAATCTTAGTTTAGCAAAGTTTGACACTGAAAATGTGCCTCTGGCAAGAGGACGAAAGATACAGCTCCTAATTAACTGTCCTAAACTTTCCTTTCCAAGATAAGCTAATTTTCATCAATAGTAGCAATGAAGTGAATGGGCTCTGGAGGAGAACAGAGGAGGTAAAGCTGGCCATTATTGCTCTTGGTGATATGATCTTGAAGGAAAAAAAAAAAGAAGAAGAAAAACAACCTAAATTGTTTCCTTCTCAGTCAACATTAGAATATCCAAGTCACATAAGGCAATTGTAAAAAGATTAAATCAGGAAGTATGTAAATTAGCAATGCCTAATTTTAAATGCACATGAGAACTAGTGACAAGAAAATGCTTATAGAATGGCGTGATTCTATAGACACTTTCTTTTATGTATGTCCTATTCTGTCAAGGTACATGCTTTTTAGTTTGTGTCTGCATCTGGGTTTCTCTCAACTGTGACAATAAATGGCCTTTCCGGACTTCTGGGTAAAAATTCTACTTCCCTCTCAGTGATTTTATTCAATGGGGTTGGGGGAGTGCAAAACATCCCTTCTGGGATAAATGGCGGGAAAGCATGTTACAGACTTCCAAAATAATTGCAAAACAACCTTCATGAAAAGACTAGGGGAAACAAAAGTAAGAACCCAAGGGACATTCTGATACTAGGCTATTGTTTAGTTTCAATTAATAATATTGCAATTTAATAGCTCTTATTGTTTAGTATTACCAGTTTCTAAGAGATTGTGGAATCAATGATTTCATGTTAAACTAAGTCTTCTCTCCTGATTAAATTCTGCTTCTCTCTTTTGTGTAGAGAAGTCACTGAGATCCGAAGAAGTTCTTTACTGCTATACTTTATGTTTCTGCTCTAGTTTATATAGTTTCAGAATAAAGAATTAGTAGAAGCCATATTTAAATATTGGCCCCAAATGGTCTCAATAAAGTATTTCATCCACTAGGCAGCTGGAGGCTGGTTTTATGAGCAACTGAATTGTTGCATATTCCTGAATAGAATTAACTCCTTGAGCATATTTTATGCCAGCACATAAGTAGTAGGATGCATTAAAGTTAAGCAAAGTGTTCCCAGAAAGATAAAATCCCAATCCCGGTCAGTTAACCTTACAGTTTATTTTTCCTGACAGGCAAATGTGTCTCATGGCTGATGGGGAGAGGGTAGGTTTTGTTTACCTGTTGTATTAAGCACATGGCTTCCAAGGTCATCCCAGTGCCTACAATATTTAGGTTCATTCTGTCCTCTTATTCTAAGCCTAGAGGTAGTACACACCACTTCTTTACATCCCACTGGCAACGAGCCAGTATTTTTGCTCCACATTGACTTAAGAGAGCTCGGAAAATACAGTGTCTTTGGGGGAAACTGCTGTGCCCAATGAAGAAAGCATTATACCTTACTGAATAATCTTTTCCTGCTATAGGCTAGTAACGACTCTGGAATATCTGGGAGAAAATCAGTTTTAAAGGCATATGCAATCAAATTGTTCTCATTTACTACCAGTAAAAGACAAAAGGCAGTAGAAGGCATTCAGGACTTTTGGGGTAGACTCAAAATGGTGTATCTGCAGAGATAAATTATGTTATTTGTGTTGAGTCCAAGTAGGGTTGCTGTCCCCAGCTAATGGCTGCAGGACACTGCATCACAGGTGGCCACTTATCTGCTGGGTTTGTTCCAGAGTACTGCGATTTTCAGGAAACTCACAATAATGTCATGGACTCAAAGAATGGTCTACAAAACAATGAATAGGCAGTGAACAGTAATGCTAGAATGGCTGACAACTAACATTATCTCTTACAGAGGATACAGAAACTATTTTCTATCTCCTATAGGAGAAACCAGTGACATTTATAATTTACAACCAACTCAGAATCATGTGGAACTACTTACAATTTTCCTTCAGTTGTTCTTTCTAAAAAATACTAGAACTGATTATCAAGATTCTCTAAGCTATGCTTTCCTTCCTTGGATGTGCCATATTATTTTTCATGTTTTAAACTATCCATCAGCTTCTCCAATAGACCAGTCTAAAGCAAAACTTACTGGGAAAATCAAGTCATGTAAGTTCCTACATCCATTTCTCCATTTACTCTGTCATGTTTATCGATCATCTATTACATGCCTGGTACTGCATTTCTATTGGAAAAATAAAGATAATGATAACAATAAATCAATATTAACAATAGCCATCACAACCAGCACATATGTAGGACTCATTCTTTGCAAAGCAGTTTGTTAAAATGTGTGAATTCTACATTTGATCTTTAAATCTATTGCAATCCTGTGTACATTCAAGGCATCTAAGTTCTATGAGATAATAGCCAGAATAGGACTTATTAGCTTGCTTCTGAACCTTACAGTACTGATCAATATTCAGTCAAGCCCCAATGACCAACAAAAACCTTTATACCAACCAACTGTTGGTCTACAGTGAAAGATGAGCAAAAACAATCAAAATAAATATTTAAATTGTTCAAATACCACTTCTTCATGTTTATCAATGATAATCACGTTTATCATTTGGAACTCCATCCAAAACACAATTAGGATAATTACTTTGTGTATTCTATCCTTATGACTCTTTCTCCAAATCTACCCACATGTGCTTAACAACATTCTTTTTATTGGTTTGCATGGAGTAGATGTTAATGTATGGTGAATGATTGGAAGAAAGGGGGTGGCTGGAAAAACAACAGAGAAGTAAGCAGGTTTGTTTGGGAGAAATCAAATTAGGCTCCACAGAGGGAATATTGTGGACGCATTCTGGGGGACAAACTGTGTTCATGTTGTTGGGAGAGTGACAGTTAACATTTTAAGTAGAAGACTAATAGTGCGTAAACAGTACAGCACTGCAACTGGGCATAGCATGGTTAGGCAGACCCAAGTAGTCCCAAGAGGCTGTTTCCTGGACAGTCAGAGCAGGTTGCAGGAGCCATGTGCGGTGGGAGGAGGGAAGAGCAATGACAGGACAAGGGCCCGCAAGCCGCTGTTCTCAAGGACGTATAGGAAGGTGGTTTGGAGCACAAACATAGATTGGCCTCAAAAAAGTGCATGGTTGTTTCACTCTAAGAGCCAGAGGAAAGGTAAATCTGAGAGAGGTGGAAGGCGTACCAAGGTGGTAGTGAGTCTCTCGGTTAACTTTTTTATCACTTCAGATTTCCTTGTTTAACTGCAAGGAAAGCCAAAGGAATGATAATGTGCAAAGAATTCGAGTGAAGTGATGGCTACACAGAAATTCTTGGAACTTATTTCATTTTCTATTTTCCCAGTTCTTTTAAGGATTTTCAGTTGGTCCACTTCTAAGTTTTAGTGTATACTCCTTGCAAGATGATTTTACAAGTTTCCATTTCAGCCACCAAGTGGTGTCCAAGTCTGTTCATTAAAGAGGCTAAGAGATGAAGTGACTTCAAACTCTCAACGGGTGAGTCAATAAAAGGCTTAACATGCAAATATGAGGTTATTAAGGCAGATCTGTAGCAACCACAGAAAAGCAGGACACAGTGCATACCAGAACCCGAGCACTGTGAGAGCAGATCCCCAGAACTCACTGCTCATCCCATCCAGCCAATTGATGAGGCCTGGGTTCAAGAAGATACCCTGTCTCAAAAAGCAAGGTGGAGAGTGATAGGAAAGGACACTAGACGTCAGCCACTGGCCTGCACAGGCATGTGCAGACATTTACAAGCACACACACAGATATAGTACATAGGTACACACATATTATACATATTTATAAAGAGATCGATATAGATATATCATGATAAATATAAATATAAAAATTAAAGAGTAGATGCAGGAATCATATACCTTTTCTCCTACTATAAGGCTATCAAGTGGTTTACTACAACAAAAGCAAATGTTGAAACCCAATCTATATTATAACAATTATGAACAAGAAGGTTCAAAAATTGTCAAGGGATTTTTTTCCCATAAACATTGGAAATTCTTTCTTAAATGCCTGGAATGAAACTTCCAAACCAAAACAGATTCTATGACATGCCCATTAGACAAGTAGTCAGTTCTATTTTTAGACCAAAGTATGAAGGGAGACCACAGGAACCATAGGATCTACACAAGCACTTCACTGCAGGCATGTTTCACTTGAACATTCATTCACCTTTTACTGTTCATGCAATGGTAGTGAGCCACAATAACTCATCAGTCAGGCATACGTGTTTTGTGTCATTTATCCATCCTGATAGAAATTGTTTTTTAACAATCCACTTAGCTAATGATAAGCCACATCATACAGACTTGTGAAGCATTATTTGTGGGTACTGCCTAGAATGAAGATTTGTGATGAAGGGTTTGCAAATGTTGACTTCTTTCAGGAAATAGAGTCAAAGTATTGAAACATAGCCTTTTACTTTTGACTGTACTGAAATCTACATTACCTCATTGGAAATGTAATGTTTCAGCTTAAGATATCTATATATAAATAAGATCAAAATAACAGTAACCATATTAGTTATATTCTGTTGCTATGATAAAACTTCATGACCAAGGCAGTTTATAGAAGGAAGAGTTTATTTGGCCTATGATTCCAGAGGGATGAGTCCATCATGATGGGGAAGCAAGGTAGAAGGGAGCTGGAGCAGAAATCTGAGAGCATGGATAGGAAGGAAAGGAAAGAGAGAGAGAGAGACATTTTCTTACATGCTTCCCTGTAGTATGTCTTGGCTTGTGTTAGCTACTGTTGTGTAACAAATTACCTAAAAATAGTTCATCTTTAAACAACATTGATTAACTCGAAATCTTTGGGACTGTAATCTAGACACAGCTAGCTAGGCAAGGTTCTGAGTTCAGAGCCCAAGAGCCCACATAAAGCCAGGCATAGTAGTGCACATCTATAATCCCAGTGTCCCACAGCAAGATGGGCGGCAGACACAGGAGAGTCCCTGTAAGTGTGTAGCCCATTTCGTCTGGTGTACACTGCAGAGAACAATAAAGATATCTTCTTTCAAACACTGTGGAAGGCAGCAACATTCAAAGTTGTACTCTGGCCTTCACAAGCACACCCTGGCAGAAGGGCACCCTCACATAGATGAATAGATACATGCATGCACGCACACACACACACACACACACACACACACACACATCACATCACATACACAAACATTTTGAGAACATTGGGACCTTGCTTCTGTATCTATCATAATTCTTCTAAAATGAAACTTAAAGATAAAACTCAAAGACTTTTAATAACCATTGGATTGAATGAAGATAATAGCAGCCTAATCTCTCTATGATAAAAGTGTGCTTGTCTCTTTTGACCAGAATGGGACCCGTGGGTACTGTTTTAGTATAACATAATTGTTTTTTCTCATCATGGTTTTACCAATACTTATCACTGCAAAACACATTTTTACATTGTAATTTTATGATTCATTCAGTCTATACCACTGTCTACTCTATTATTTTCTTTTGTTTTGTGACAGGGTCTTAGGTATCCCAGCTTGACCTAGAACATGAGATATAGCCAAGAATTACTTGAACTTCCGTCTTCCTGTATCCATTTCCAGCTACTAGGACTATTGGCGTATACCATCATGCCTATAAAGTAAAACTATCACTCTTGGTAGCAACATAGCTGAAATACACCTACTAGAAACACAGGAAGCTGCTAGATTCACTGAGTTATCATTTCAAAACTTTGTTTCCAGCACTCTTAGCTTATTGAAGTCTAGCCTAACTCCACAGCTCCAATGAATGCTGTCCCACTTAAATTTCTCACTGGATTTGTTTGATGATTACTCATTGGGAAAAATAATTATGTTTATCACATCCTTTATTTGTTTTGTGTTGTAATTTAAATCCCCCTTAATGTATGCATTCCCCTGTTACTTTTGTTACCAAAGCACATGGTCCTTCAATATGAGAAGGTACTCAGAACATTAAAACCACCCTCTGCCAGTTTATTCCCAAGCTAAGTCTTAAACATTTCAATTAAAGCATTTATTAGATCCTGGATTGATTCCCACAAGTTTATAATACTCAAATCCTAATATCCAGTTAAAGTTTCTCTAATGCACTTGGTGCTATTCCTGTATATCTGGACTGGCCAACCCATTCTCTATTCTACTCTATGGCCTTGGAACTAATTTAGACAACAAATATTCATTAAAGTGTGAATGTCAGGATTACAACACCCCTGCCAAGAGATCATCACCATAAAACTTCAGGCTAGTCTGCCATAAAAATCATTTGAAGTTGTCCATTTCTTGCTTGCTATCAGAAACTTTTATCTTTTTGACTTTTTGATGATATACTGAAATCTTAATTAATATGTAGTTGCCTCTCTTGACACATCTAACACTTGCTATACTGTAATATGACAGCGACAGCCAGATCTGTGTATAAGACAATTATTACAGATTCTCCCCAGGTTGGTGGCTCTTTATATAAATAGGTGACGTAGCAGTCAAGGCTAGAACCTGACAGAAGGTTGGGGTCTGAACATCTCTGGTTCTCATTCTACTGGGCTGCATTATAGATACTGTTAAATGTCACCTAAAAAAACGTAGGTTTGATAGCTGATTAGGTTTTTGATTGTTAGGAGACTGGGAGACTTGTAAATGAAATAAAAGTGCTGAAGTCTGGTACCTTCCCTAAAATTATATAACCCTGTGAATTTAAACAGTAAAGGACCCATCCATGTAGGTATTTTAATGTAAAATGTGACCTTTAAGTCTAGTCAGTCCTAAAGGTCACCTAGTCCTGATATGTTACAGCAAAATTTTGTCAGATTCTTGCATGAAGACATCCATAGCATGAGACTTTCACCATGGTTTGCATATTCATGCTGAATGCCACCAAAATATTTAATATTTTAGTTTGATTGTGATGTTTATTTTCTCATTACAAGTGGGATTATAAGAATATGAAACACAGGAGACAGAACTATTGTACTCTGATGATTCTCTTTACTAAGTGCTATGTAGCCGTCATTGTGGGCACCATACTTAACAGAAAGAAACTTCCATATCATTTCCATACCTGTATTCACATCAAATTTTCATGAGCCTAACTAGGAGCATCCAATGAAACATTCATGCATACAGTTCTGATATTTAAGACTAAAAGTAAAAGTCTTTCCCTCTTCAATATCTCTGACCAATATTCTTTTGAGGAGGCATTTCAAGATCAGTGTATCTCAACTTTGCAACACCACACTAGTCATGCCTACCGAGTAACACCAACCGTTGCCCCTCATATTTCACATGGCTTTCCATGCACTGGCTGTCTCTCCTACTTACTAAAATGCAGCTTCCATGAGAACAAGAAATATGTCTCCTGCTTCTCCCTGTCTTATTCTCAGCACCCTAGAAAAGGCCCTGCATATAGTCAAGCTGCTATAATACTTGCTAAATAAAGACTAAGCAAAAAAACATTGGTAAACAATTTCATCTTTTAATCCAAATGAGGTACAATGTTAACACACCTGGGTATGAAGTCCCCTACTGCCTACAGTGAGTAGTTTTTGTTCCATTGTTCACATACACAATAAATGCATTTCCAAAGTTGTATTATTGAATTTTTCTGTATCATAATTCTTTTATAAATATATCATCAATATATAATGAATATAATAGTCCTTCTCACTGTGTATTAAGCTGTCTCATCACCTCTTCTCCTGCTGAACCCTTCTTCCCATCAAATCCCCTTTTTTCCTCTGTTTCTTTTGAAGTGTATCTGTGATCCCCTGAGTGTCAGTCAGGTTGCATTCATGAGCACCTGTAGGAAGTTGTTTCCTGGAACATGGGCAGCTCATCAATGGTTTTACCACTGAAGAAAGTGATACCCCTTCCTCCAAACCAATTTTAACTGTCCATACTCCCAAGAAGGGATCTAACCTGGTGCTCCCTTCTATCATGAAATATGGATGGGCCAATCTTTTACATATAAGCACAGTTGTAGTGGGTTCATATACATCGGTCATGCCATATTCTGAAGACAATTTCACATAAGTTTTACTCAGTCTCTGAATCTTAAGGGCTTTGTTTCCCTTCTTACATGACGCTCCCTGAGTCTGAATGGGGGCATGATACAGATGCCCTGTTTAGGGTCAAGCACCACATAGTCACTTAGGCTCTGAACTTAGATCAGTTTTGAGTATCTGTGCTAATCTGTAGAAAGAAACTTCTCTGATGACAGCTGAGCACTTTACTGATCTATGGAAAGAAAGATGAATATTTAAAAGTCAGTTTGATACTATGTCCACCAAAATAATAGGTGTCTACTCTCTCCTAGGACCTATGACCGTCTCAGCCACAGGCTCATACCCAGTTTTATGGTACCAGGAATGAATTCTCTCCTGTAGAATAGACCTTATATCTAATCAGAAAGCAGCTGGTTATGCCCATAACATTCATGTCGTTATTACATCCCTGGACATATCTTGCCAGGATGGTCATTAATGTTTCTCCCAGTGTTCATAGTTGTCTAACACTGTTGATGACTTTTCTCCCAGTAGCCTGCATAATACCTGCTGGCATTAGAAAAGCTAGCTAGCTGGAAGAAGTTTCTAAGTTTAGTACTGGATGGGGATGGCAGACCAGGGAAGTGGAGGGGTTAGGAGGAGGATAACTGACACTAGAAATGCTTGAAAATCCAAACAAAAAGTGCTGTTTTATAAGCTTACTAAACATTATCATAAAAAAAACGTGAATGAAGGTACACTATACAGAAGAGTGCTCCTCCCCTAAACAGTTGGCAGTAGGTCATTTAAAAAAAAACATCCCCAGTGACAGATATAGGCTCTTTCCCTTTGAGTTGTTAGTCAGATCCCAGAAAGCCACCCTAATAGAGGCTACTGCTAATGCTCTGGTTGCCCACCAGAACTTAATGGAAATCACTATTGTGGAAGACACTACATACTTTGATCACAGGACAAGGAAATGTCAGGCTGTAATATTACCCTTAAATTGTGAGGTAGCTTTTGCATATGACATTTAATGCTCTTGGACATTTTATTCATAATACAGAAGCTCCTTCTGTTTACTTGCTCTTTTCTTGCAAGGCTAGTGTCCCAAAGAGAACAAATGCCTGAAAAAAAGAATATATAAATTTGCATGCCAGCTCAACATCAGAATGAAAGTAATACTTTCTTCTCTGACTGAAAAGCATTGAATTACTGTACTGACTCATGAGATGGGACCTATTCTTTACAAGGACCTAATTTGTAGGGTGACCTTGACAACTATTCATGGTACCTGATATTTGTCTTTTCTCAGATCTGCTAATTTTGGACAGCAGAAAAAAAATAAGTGTAATACTTGTACAAAAATTTTTGTTATTAGGTGATATATGGGGTGCGGTTGTGATAGCAATGAAAAGAATTACTTATGGTAGTAATATAATTAATACTGCATAACTGTTTATACATAATAATTGTTATACAAGAAGGCACAGTAAAATGGAACTACGCTGTGTACTTATGACTGTTAGAACAGAAATATAAATATCATACCCAGTCTATTTCTGGTTTCGTCTGTAATACCACTTCCAGTTCCTACAACATATTTTGTTTATTTACTTACATTTTTAGCTTCACATCTGTATTAGAATTTGAATGCTTCTAGTTGTTCTTTCTCTGACAGGTCTATTTTAAGACGCTTTCAATAGTCATCCAATTTCTTTGCGTTCCAGACTATTTTAATTTCAGATAACTAATCCTCCAGCATACCTCAACTTTTGTTGGGGAATATTCCATTCAGTTTTATTCACTAGACAGAGAAGTCACCTTTCACATTTTTTTGGCAAGCTCATAGGTTTTTCATGGCCATCGAAGAATTTTTCTTTCTAAAACCTACCCAATTAGAGTTACTTTGACCACATCCATGGACACTATTAATTTTGGTACCATAGTGATAACATTTTTATGCATTCTCATTTAAATTCCTAAGATAGCATTGAAAAATGCTGCCTACTCTCAGGTCTTTTAAAAGGTCAATTCAACCAATAGAGTCACTCCATATGGGATTGGAAAAAAACAGTGACCAACCATGTGATTTACCCATTTCAACATAATTTCTGTAATACAGTAAGTTCCTGTGTCTGAATCTAAAGTGAAAGTTCCATGTCTTGCATAGTTTTTCCAAAAATTTTTATATAGTTTCTCATAATTGAATAACATCTGACATTTCCCAGTTTCATATTGAGCCAATGACTCTTAGAGAATGGATTTTACAGATCTGAATCAAGGTCTTCTGAGATCTCTCCAACAATGTCCCCTGAGAATCTGTCATTTGGAAAATTCAAAATTATTATAAAATGTGAATCAATTATACAGGACTCTTACAACTGAATTTTAGACTTTTTTTACATTTCCAAGTATAAGTTTCTTGGCCTCTACTCATTTTAAATAATGGTTCTTGAGAGGCTGAGGTGATAGGAAAGTCAGTAAAGCATTTGTCATGCAAATACTTGGTGATCTTCAGGCCAATGAGAGACCCAGTCTAATGAAACAAGATGGCTCCTGAGAGATGGCAGCCAGATTGCCCTCTGTCTTCCATACATGCACAAGCATGGTATGCATATGTGCACATACATGGTGTATATATAAACAGAAAGAGAGAGAATGGTTCCTGAAAGACCAGCTATACCCTTATCATATCCTTGTCATTTTTCTTATAAATTTGTGAGGGGTCCTGTGATGACACTACATTCATTTGTAAAACTGTGAATGGGCTTTCTGCTTACAAAAAATGCATATTGTGCATTCAGTACTTTGGATGCTTCTCCTTTCCTGTTTTCATAGATCAAAGACTGGTGAGTCATGAAATGCCTCTTTTAATTATTTCTCCAAAACTATTTTTCCACTGATTATAAACTGTTCCCAATTACCTAACCATGTGGACAATTAATTAGCCATCATCCAAAATTTGGAAAAGAATGAAATTCTGAGAAATTTCATACCTCTGCATGATTGTCATGGAGATTGCCTGAAATTCACGATAGTGTGCTCATCAGCCTAGATTTCCAGTATTGAGCCTCACAATTAACTTCATTATTGTTGTAATGAAGTCATATCAATGACAGGAAGGAGGTTATCCTTTTCTTGCTCATCATAAAAGGTCGTGACCAATTCTCCTAGAGACAGGTTAACGATTTACTTGATTATGTTACATCACACAGGAGGTTTCAGATAAAAGACAAAAAGACCCAGGGTGAACCTTTTTAAATTTATGCATATGTTCACAGGATCATGGACAGCTGTGTGGAAATATGGTGAATGGCAAAAAAAGTAGAGGATCTCATTTTATCTACAGACCAAGCAAAAAATCTACTCTGTCAGATTCATGTTTTGCCAATGGGCACTTAAAAAGAAAGCTACTCATTGCAGTGTTCGGGAGATTTTAATGCAGCATTGCATGGGTCTATTGTTTGGCTCTCACATGTGGACCCCACATCACAATTTCACAGGGTTCATGGGAGGAAAACTATTTACACAAGAGCTAGGAAGCAAAAGGAGACTGAATGACTAAGGTCCCATAAACCATTCTGAGGACATATCACCAGGTATGTATGTTCCTCTATTAAGGTCCATCTGGCTCCTGTACCACCATCTTAGGAACCAAGTCTTTAGCACATGGACCTTTCAGGGAATTGGATTCATGGTGGTTCAAGGAAGAAGTGCTATATTCTCAAGCCATATCTAGGAGTGTAGTATAATATTTGATAAGCTGAACACCCATTCTCCAAGATAGCTGGATACACAAAATGGAGAAATACAGAGAGCATATTTTCCACAGTGTATAAAATTAGGTTATACTCTCAGTCAATACACTGCTTGAAGCCTTAGCTAGATCAGAAAGAGAAGAATAAAATATAAGAGGGTTATAAAGCAGATTGAAAGAAGTCAAATAATCTCCATTTGCAGATGACGTATTTCTGTATTTAAAAGATCAGTGGTCTTAACCAGTGCTGGACCTGCCATGCGACAGTAATATCTTGCCAGGCAAAAGGAGCCCATTGTTACAATAGTGAGATGACCATTTCAGGGTAACCAGTCACTTTCAGATTAGATGTGAGACCTGCTCCAAAAGAGAGAATTTCTGCATGGTACTGTAAATATGGTCAAAGCTCAAAAGTGGAGAGGTATAACACCCTAGAATATAACCTACTAGCTTCTAAATACTTAGGTTTAAACCTATAGAGCCACAAGATCAGAAAGATGACTCAATGGGAAAAAGCACTTGCTTCCGAGCTTAATGATACGAGTTCAATCCCTAGAACCAACATGGAGGGAAGAGAAAACTGATGCCCTCAGGTTGTCACCTGGCTTTCTCACATTTGCCTTGCACATGCATGAACACACAGTGAATAAATCTATAAATAAATAAATACGTTTCTAGACACCATGAAAAGACTATATCTAGAAATCATAGGCAAAGGAGAAGAAGAAAAATCCTAGGTCAATTGCATAGGCCAGATCTTCAACAGAGTCATGGAAAAAACTTTCCCAAATTAAGGAAACTCATATTCATACAGAAACCAGAAGAACATAGTATACTAAATAAACAGAACCAGAAAAGTAACTCCACATGTCATATTATAGATGAAATATTAAATATGCAGAACAAAGTGAAGGAATTGAAAGCTACAAAAGAAAAACCACAAGTCGCACATAAAAGAAAATCCATCAAAATAACAGTTGAATTCTCCGTGGAAAATAAAAGCCAGAAAAGCCCAAGGCAATGCACTCCAAATTGTAAAAGACAACAGATACCAACCAGACTATCTTACCCAGCAAAACTGTCTTCCATAGCTGAGAGAGAAAGAAAAAAAAATTCCCATGAAGTAGACAGGCTAAAATAATTTATGTCTGTGAAACTAGCCTAACAAGAATGCTGGGAACTACCCTAGGTACTGATGAGAGGAATAGCTGAGCGAGAGACTGAAGAAAGAAAGAGATGATGCTGTAATCACCGAAACAAAAAATAGGACTAAGAACACACACAGCAAAAGTATATTGTCAGAATTATTTAAAGTTATATAACGTAGATATTGGATAGTTTGGTAAAATTGTAATATTCACATAAAAATAAAAAAATAAAGTAACCATTAGAGAGTTCAAGATACCATGGCCCTGATGGTGTATGAGTGTCCTTCCTTCTTCTTGGACTCCTACTGATGCCCTTTTAAGTTCCAGATTGTCCTCTTTCAATTCTTACATTTTGTTGCTGTTTTGGCTGCTTACTTTTGATAATGATTACCAGCAGTTTTGGTCAGAGAATGGTCCTTTTACAGTAGCCAGTCGTAACTACACCTAAGTTTCCCAGAAGTTACCCCACAGGTATGAGTATTGCTTTATGGTGTGCATGACTTCACATTTTCAATTTCAGTAGATATTTAAAATTTTGTGAAGAAATTTAGGTGGAATGTGATGCTCCAGTGAATTAGAGAGCTTTTCTTTCCTAAATAAAGTTCAGCAAATCACCAGGTTCCAAAAGCATCCATTGTCATTTTGTATATATTATGGGGTATTGGCTTCTTCTCAGTCTTGTTGGAATGCGGAGACTTGATAACTGTCTACAAACACTTAGGTGTCTTTTGAGGAATCTGGTCCAAACACTTTTCTCCTTGATGCTATAATCGTATTCATCCCTTCATATTATTTTTTTCAGGATCTCATTTTCTATTAATTCTTAAAATTTTTAAAGATTTCCTGCAGAAATAAAATGCATTTTGATCATACACACTCTACCTTCCAACCTTAAACTCCTCTGATGCTCTCATCCCGCCTCAAACTCACATCATCTTTTTCTGTCATTATTATGATGATATTCATATTATCCTATTGAGACCGATTAATGTGGCCCTTATGAATATTGGTGAACGACTGACTATGCAGGCATAGGCAGCCTATAAAGGGCTCGACGTGAATAAAACTGACTTCTTTTCCCTCAACAGCTGTTGGCAGCCTGTAGCTCCTCAACTAGGGATGGAGCTCTAGACCCATCCATACTAGAATGCTGACTGGTTTGATTGATCTTGTAGCTTTTGTGGGGGCAACCACAGTTATTGAGTTCATGGGTGTAATAAACCTATCATGTGCAAAAGACATCATTTTGTAGCAATCCTCCTGGTCCTCTGGCTTTACAATTTTTCCATGATGTCTTCCAAGATCCTTTCTGTGCGTGGGTTTAGGGATTGTGTTATAGATATCCCACTTGGGACAGACCCAATAGATTACCCAATTTCTGAAGTTGAATGGCTAAGCCTGAGCTAATTCCAACAACTGAAATCACATGACTTCTATCATGTGTGTCCTATTGGCATCTCATAATATGTGAATCCCCATGTCTGTGTGAGATGCTTTTTCAGAAGCCATGTGACTGTATTTCCCACTAGAAGTACTTTTCCCAGAGCATGTCACACTGATCGAGTTGTAGAAATGGTTTCTGTTGGCTTCCTTCTTGAACTATTGCTTGACTTTTGTAATATTCTACCACCCCATTCCATTAAGTACTGGTTTTAGCCGTGAGCCAGTCCTTTTGGTTACAGGTTCATGTTCACTTCTTCCTCAGTGAACTCACTGCAGAAGCAGTGCCTACCTGACCCTTGAAGAAACTAATTGGCATTATATGCTTTCTTTATCTTCATTTGTGTATATCCTGAAGTAAGAGCTCTTTTCATTTCTTTTCTTACTTTTTTCCTAATTGTCTGGTCTGGTATGAGATGCAGTTTCCCTTCTCTGAACCATGTGGTACCTCCTAACTCCTTTCTGTATTCTCTCTACGCAGTGTTCTTCTGGAAGGCTGACATTGTTAAAATCCCTGCACAATGAATGGATCAGGAGGTGGGGATATATAGGATATCCTCCTTCTAGCTGCTTATAACCTAAGTTTTAAGAGAGCCATTTTCTTCTCTTCCTTTCCCCTTTCTATATGTGAACACCTACCAGCATTCTTTTCTTATACTTTCTTTTTAAATTTTAAACTGAGTTACTTCAGCAGTCAAGGGGATCATTATTTCTTCAATGTCAAACCAACATACTATTTATCACATATCTTTTAACTTGTCTACAAATGAAATACAGACCTAGTTTTAAGCAATATGTCTTCCTTCTATAATACAAATAAATGAATTTAAGCAAAGACATGGTAGCAAGCCCACAGTGCTACTACCTCAATGTTGGGACATTCTAGAGGCTCAAGCTTTAACTGGTCTGGGGGATTTTTATTATTGCTTGAATCTGGCATGCCCCTACACAGGTTCATGCTTTGGGCCCTTGCTCCTTAGCTTGTGGTACTATTCAGTGTTACAGAGTTTTGAGGAAGTTGAGACTGGAAAGAGGGCAGAAGTAGGTCACTAAGGGCAGATGTCTGAAGACTCCAGGGCCCTTTGTTGACCGCCTCCCTGACTTCCTTTGTTCCTAGTGCACTGTGATTTGGACAGCCCCTGCTGCACACACCCACAGCCATGAAGTCCCACAGCCATGAAGTCCACCATGCCTCCTGCACCACAATGGTCTGAACTCTCTCTGAAACTATGAATCAGAATACATCTTTCCTCTTTAGTTGTTTATGTCCTGATAATTTTTTCACAGCAAGACAAAAATAATGAATATAATCCCTAGTCGCATATGTGTTTTCAAAATCCCCTAGGTTGTTCTAAAGCTGAAGTCTGGATGAAGAACTTCAGTAATAGTTCACCCAGTGGGCTGTGATTCTATGACAATGGGCCAGTCTCTACCATGAGCACCACAATGTTTGTGGCCAAACATCAACAAAGACACTCCTGTCTGTGTCTGTCCGCCTATTTTCAGACATCAAAAAGGAAGGATTTTTTGCTTTTTTTCCTTCTTTACTGCATTTTTGAGAGTTTCATGAAGTGTAATTTGATGGTATATAATTTAGATTCCCTCCACATCCCCACGTCCCCTTAGTGCTCCCTGCCCAATTTAATGTTCTCTCTATATAAAGAGATATGTATATGTACATACATAATACATTTACATTTCTATTATGGCCTATAGAGTCTAATTTATATCACCAAATGTCAGAAGAAGTTTTTACAACACTTATATTCACCAAGGTGTCTTCAAGTGTTGTAAGTGTATGTTTGAAGATATAGTATAACAAGAATAGGAGAAAGACTGTCACCCCAATGCCAGAGGGGTGAAGATGCCCTTCTGATTGTTTATTCTGCACAGGTAATTCTTCCAAAATCTGAATCAAGTTCTGTTCAGAATCTACTGCTTCACAGCACTTTCATAAACTGCAAAAGTGCAAGTCAGTTGAACATAATTTTGTCAAAGCTGGGCTTTATTTTATCTTGTATTTTGCAAAAAAAAAAACCTTATCTCTACTTCCATACTAATGCAACACATTAAACACTGGTGCAGTAGTTTTCTTAAAATATATTTCTATAATTGAATCCAATACACACATCAAAGATTTATAGTTTTCAAAAGCCTTTACTGAGAGGTCATTTCAGGTGATAAAAGTTCTAAGTGAAAAACCACAGGTACCAGAAATAATGTATTACTTCATATGAAATGTCATTTAGAATAATAACCTCTGCCCTTTATCTAAGGCAATACACTGAAAAGATAAGTGTTAACTTCCTATGTAAGTTTTTAAAATAGTTTAATATTTTGGACCCTCCGATCCCAATCAAAGCATGTAGGAGCACCTAAATTATATCTAACAGCCAAAAATGAAAATGATACTTTGTAATCTTTAAAATAACAAAGTGCCTCCTACTGTGTTCTAATTGCAGATCAACTGTAAATGATTCTTGTAGACAACTTTCCACGCTGCACACATTTCTCCCTGATTTTATTGAGGGAGGAGAGATGGCTAGACAGGGAGAGAGAGGAGCGATAAACAATGCCTAGGTGTTATGAAAGGGCAGAGAGAAATGTACTAGTTGAAATGCCTACTGAAAAGTGAACACACAGTATCTTTATATGAGTCTATGTGTACGGCTGAAGGCTACATGACAAGAAACAGTGTCAGGCAGGAGAAACCTCCCTTTTTCTTGTCGGTCAAGGAAGTCCAAGAGACTAGAAAAATAACACAGGCTGTTGCCACAGCCCTTGATTTCCTATCAGATCTTGAAGATAAGAACTACTGCTATAGGTAGAATGTGATTTGAACATGACTTGGAACAATGGAGCCGGAACTTACTTATAAGCCTCCTACCTGAAAACTAGCTCTCATTGTTTCAGAGAATACTATCTGAATTTGTAAGGCAGAAAGTCAACCAATGATTGAACTCCAGCTGTAAAGCCTAATAAATACAGCAATGACCTGGCCAACAAACTATATCAGTAGTGGTTTTTTATTTAGGGAGTAATCAATAGCTATATTATTGAGCTTAAAGCCCACCAACTGCGGGGGGCGGGGGGTCATGTGAAATTCTAAACATAGCCAAACACATATGTCTGGAGAAGTCACAGATCCTTGATAAAACCCTAGATCTGTCACATATTTAGACAAACATAATTTCTTACTCTATGGTAAATACATACTTTTATATTTCTAGATGAGTGTAACTCTCAATACTCATCAAAAAAGTTTCTTTCTGCAATAAATGGAGACTGTTACAGAGATCTACAACAGGTCAAACATAGAGAATAGGTGTCTATGAGACACCAGGCCCTAAATGACACATCTACAGTGGAACTTCTACACAGATCTTAGGGGAACATGGAGTAGAGAGAATGCTAATGTATCTCTCAACTCTCACCAGTGAAGCTTTCTCATGAAATAGAGGGCAATTAACACAGAAGACTGCAACTGGCCAAAATGTAGAGAATACGAGACTGTAGATTGTGTGTCTCTGGATAAGATTCCTGTATTATACCTCACCCACCCAGGGCTTAACAACCATTGCTAAAGAGGGGGTGGAAAGATTGTAAGAGCCAGGGTAGTGGATGACCACAAGGAATAAGAGCTTTCCAGGTGGCTAGGAATTTGTTCATGTGAACTTACAGTAATGCTGTCAACATGCCATGCACAAGACCCATGCAAACTCAAACCAGACAAATTCCCAGCATGGAAGAGGGGAGTGGTTAAGACGTCCCAACCTTAGCGGAGAAACTACTGGAAGCTGACCACTGTTGGGTGAGAGAGTTGGTCTTCTTTAAGAGAATGATGCTAAATAGGCTGTCCAGGCTCCGGTGCATGAATTCACAGTGAGGGACATCTAGGGACACATACTTGACCAGGTAGGTCTTAACATAGATGACAGAATGCATGAAATTCAGTGGCTGAGCTATGGGAGGTGCAGATAGCGGAGGGTGTCTAAACATAACCAAGATGTATTGTATGAAATGCACAAAAATTAAATAAAAATATATGTTAAAACACTAGTTCTGATAGCATATTCCTACCAGGGCACAGTCAATGATATTTCATTCCCTCAGCACATCTGTATTAGTCAGGTTTCCATGGCTATAATGGAATTCCTGAGATTACATTCATGATACCAACTTCTCCTCAGATCTCTTGAAAGCCTTATAGAAGATGCCATCACAATGGTTGTACTGTGTTCTGGAGAAGGAAATCATATAATGAGGCAGGGAGTCAGAGGGTGACTTGGATATATCAGAATTGACATTTAAAATGTACCACATTTTTATTAACCATTCATCAGTTGTGGGGTATTCGGGTTGTATTTTAATAGTTTTTATACATCTTATGCAACAGCTCTTAATCGAATTTAGACGCCCCCCCCGCACCATTCATGTCCCCACACATCTCCCCAACACCAGACTTCATGCATTCTGCTATACATATTAACTATATGCTAAATATGAATTCTTATAGTTACAGACAAGTATATAATACACCACTCATCAAAGGAGTTGCTTTTTGCATCAGATGCAGGCTACTGCAGAGTTCCACAACTGATCACACACAGAGAATATACGTTTGAAAGATGCCCAGTTCTAGGTGACGTATCTACAGAATTAACCTTTTTTAGGAAGATTGTCCTGTCACTTAGATTATACAGGCTGAAATATTTGAGGATTATACTTCAACATGTCTGCAACTTGCTTTCAGATAGACCAAAGATCCTCTATGGGGGAAATTGAAAGCAAATGTGGCCAAACTATTAATCTAATCTAAATCATCTGAGTAAATAAAGATGTTAATTTCTCTAATCAGGAGAAACTATTATAAAAAATTTGATTTGATTTTGATAGTTTGGGATCTGGTTCATGATGGTTCAAAGAAGAAGTGCTACATTCTTAAATCATATCTAAAATATCTGATAGGTTGAACATCCTTCCTCCAAGCTAGTAAGATACTGCCTACTGGAACTTGTGGATGTTACATTAGAGCAGAAGGGAGACCTTTGAAGATATGATCAAGTGAGGATTTTGAAATGAAGTATTACTTTGGGTTATCTAGAGGGGCTCTTAATGAACTCTAAAGCGTCCTAAAAATGAGGAGGATGGGCAGGCTGGGGAATGGCTTTGTGGATAAAGCACTTTTCATATTTGTGAAGACCTGAGTCTGGTTGCCTAGAACCCATGTAAACGCAGATGCAGTAGCACACACCCATAATCTAAGCACTGCTACCATGAGTTACGATGCAGAGACAGGAGAAACTCCAGAAGTTCACAGGTCAACTAGCTTGTCAAATACAGCAGCAAAAAACAAAAGATCAGATTCCAAACAAAGATAGAAGAGGACTGACACCCAAGGATGCCCTCTGAAGACACTCATGCTGTGGCACAAACACATACATGCACAGATTAAAACAAAGGGGAAGAAGATGACTGGAGTACAGTAGAGAAGGAGAATGCCAAGCGAATACACAGGGAAAGACACTCAGCTATCAGAAAGGAATGTCATTAGCCAGCAGAAGCTGGAAAATTATAGACACAGGGAACTAATACAGGCATCTTGATCATTTATAACTTGGAGAAAGAAGAGATGGAGCGGAACTAAAATCTGTCAATGATAAGGAAGCTAGCTAGGAAAACAGACATTTGGACACTCGCGTGCTTTGCACAGTGTTGATGCTCTGCCTGTGCTCAGACAGGACTAGGGAAGGGTCTGCTTTTTGTCTCACTCCATCAGGATGTCAAAATGTCCCTGTGTGATGTTGTATCCTATGAAACTGTTTATACTGAATAGGAAAAAGCAAGACCTTGCTGTTTGTCCCAGTTTCCAGCTGACAGCTGTCAGGACTGTTTTCATTTCCTGCTACTAATCTGATGAGTGGCGCCATTCATGCCATCGACCCTCTCGCACTTCCATCATGGCTTCTCCTTGCTGAGGCCACAGTGAAAGAAAAAAGGAAATATATACATTGCAAATTGATAATAAATGTTATAGAAGGAAACAAGTGTGAAATGGGGCAAGAATATGCTGGAAGAATTGTTGTTTTGAACGGGACTGCAAGAAGGGTTCACACATAGGGTTGTAGTTAATGGGGAATCTAATGTAAGAGGCAAAGGAAAGGAAGACAAGCATTTTGGCAAGGGAATAGTGAGATTTTATGACTGATTAGCTGTCTTCCAACCAGGAGTCAGGTATAGTAAGAGAAGGGAGAAATCATAGGACAGTGGTTACTGGGAATGTCGTGTTAGAGACCCGTGAAAGAAGGCATTGGGGGTGGGGTTAGCAGAAGAGTGGCATATCTAACTCACCTTCTGAAAAGCTCATGTACGAATGTTTTACTTCAATGTATATAAGAACGTGTGTGTGTGAAATGCTTACAGAGACCAGAAGAGGGCATTGGATCCCTGGAACTGGAGTCATGGGTGGTTGTTAGATACCATAAGAGTGCTAGGAACCAAACACAGGTCATCTGCCAGAACATCCCATGCTCTTAACTGTTGAACTATTTCTCCAGTCCCATATTTTATAAACTATCCTCAAATAACTGATTCGCCATCAACTCACAAATTTAAGCAAAGGTATCATAACTTCCTAATCAAGATGGAGGAAACACAAATTTAAATTGGATAGATCTGAGTACCATCATTAAAATGAAGGGATCAAGAACAACTCCATGATACCAGGAGCACCACTGATATGTTCATGATATGTGTAGGGGGTAGAGGTGGCATATCCCATTCAGTGAGAAAATGATGCTCAGAAGTAACTTCTAAGACAAGCTGTATCATTAATCAGCTGAAAGCATATCCACATAGGCTGGGCTTTCTAATTCCATCCAGATATTCTTTCCAGTATTAACAATCCCACTTGCTATACTAAAGCAGGACTTTTGGATCAATCTGTTTAAATATACCTAAACCCTCTTATATGACCCTATTATTTCTTATAGAGTTGGATTTAATAAAATATGGGTCATCTTTGCGCCTCATGTCAAGAGGTCTAGTTATTGAAGTTCAAAAAGACCTTGTTCCCGAGGAGTATGCCTTGAAGCTATCTAACAGCACAGGTCACAGGGGAGTTGGCCTCAGAGGAAGGACTCCAGGAGAGACAGTGGTTCATATAGATGAAAGCAGAGAGTAGCCCTGCTCAAACCTCAAGTGGCTTGCACTGCCACATTTGCTGAATGGTCTCATTGTGTATTTTACCCTTGAGGCTTTCCAGGATATTTCTTTATTAGGAGCAATAATATATTTGCTTTCCTTCTGGCAGAATAGGTATTTTATGGACTTAATTTTGTTTAGCCAGAGATGCTTAAGTTTTTTGGTTTTTGTTTTTTAACCAGGGTTTTAGAATTTCATGCCGGGTAAATACTGATTACTGACACCATACTTTCCATATATACAATTATATTGGAAAGAACAAATGGACTTTTGTTTTTCTGAGGGATCGTAAGGACTTGCTTGTAATATCAACTTGATTGTTATTTAATATGAGAAAAAAGATAATTAGGACCCAAAGTTTCACACTTTTAATAAGGACATTTAATACTTCTGATATAATGTTAAAACTGAGAACTGCTACTGCAGGCCATATGCCTGTAGCCGGTGGAATCCAGTACATCTTTACCGTCTAAAGTTCTTTTCGACCTAGAGCTGCCCCCGTTTGTACCCATGCAATTGAACTATTGAAATGATCACTACTGAAGTTGTCTATAACTGTGCTGCCTTTTACATTTAACCAACCATTACTTTATGGTGTCGATTTAAATGTTACTCTGGGTTTTCTGTATAATAAATACAAGTTTATGGGATTGCTTTGGTTCATACTCAACCTTTTTGGCAAAAGCACATCAGGCTGATGTCGTATATAGATTATGTTCATTCGTTCTTAGAATAACCATGGCTCATTCCTACTGCTGGACTATGGATGTTGCACGTGATCCTTTTCTATTGGTATCCATCAGCCTTGCCTTCTCATTTTCTTAGCACTAGCAATTGTCCCAGGTGTTTTGAGTAATGATGAGGTGACAGTGAGCCAGTGTTGTCCATCCCCAGGTTTAAATCAGGTTTTGAAGTTATTTAATAAGCCTACTTTCAAGTTCTTCTATTTGTTAAATTTCAATGCCTTTGAACATAGCTCAGAGTCTCTTTTACTTAATGCCTCTATTTTCATATTTGAATTGGATTATATAGAATTCTCAAACTGAAACAAGTATACTCTTTAAATTACTGACTTAGTTCTGAGTTGCCAGACACTGGTAATTTGGCAGGATTGTTTATGACTTCTATAAAAACTTGGGTACTTTCCAACTACTACTTCTGTGTCTTCATTTTTTTTTCCTTTAAAATGTGAAAATGAAAACAATGAAAATAAAATATTTATTTATGTTTATAAAATAATAAAACTTAATTATTAAAGAGGAAAAAGGAATTATTATAGGAGACTTTAGAATGTTGATTCCAGAAACAATCCTTTGATCAATATGATGAAAATCTTAACCTGTCTCATAAATACTGTGCAAAAAGTTAGTAGAAGTATTATTACTAAAAGTAATGTTTACCTATTTACTGGTCTCAAACACTACTAGTGGCACTATAGATTAAGTTTTTTCAGATCTGCTTATATTTGGTTCATTCAAGTGATACTTTTGAGGGGCTGGAGAGATGGCTCCATAATAGAGTGCTATCTGCTCTTCAAGAGGATCAGAGTTTGGTTTCCAGCACCCATGGCAAGTAGCACACCAAAACCGTAACTCCGGTTCCGGATGATCCGATGGTCTCTTCTGATCTTTATGGCACCTGTATGCACACAGTGCGCAGAAACTCACATACATAACATACTATACACATAAATAAGATACATATATTTTTGAAGTGAGGATTCAAGTAAATCGTAGAATGAATGAGTCATAAATATCATTTCGCCCAATGTCCCTAAGCTTACTCAACTCCTATATCTGACGAACTTCATCCACAATCTCAGACCCCAACATTTCTTGTACTTCCTAAGAGGAAAGACATTCTTGACAATAGTCCTGAGCTCTTTCACGCAGTTCATTCTGGGTGAATGGCCATTGAGAGCACTGAGCTGCTGCGACTGTCTGCTCTGTAGAGTAACCCCACTCTGGTATCTCTTCTGCAGTGTTTTCCATTCTCCTGTACAGCCTCATACATCCTCTGCTCTGTTGGTAGCACTCCTGGATGCTGTCTTGTTGTAGGTAGACACCGTCTCAGCTGTCCACTGCTCTTCCCACAGGCTGCCTGTACCCCTGACTCTGCTGCCCTCTTCTAAATTTCTAGGATGTACTTGACAGCATTATGAAATTCATGAGCATGTGAGGTTCCACTTTCTCCACTGCCCCTAATGTGAAGGTTTTCCACCGACTTCCAGAATCTGGAACTTTCCAAAACTCTAAAGAACTCATTTCTAATTCCCAGTACTTTAGGCAAACTCATCCTGACTTATAGGGTATTCTAGTTAAAATCTGTCTGAGCATCTTCATATCATCCTTCCAGAGAGTAAAATCCGTTATTCTATTATAATTATGACTTGACTGATTCTTAGGGAATCAAACAAAAGTAAGGTGAATTTGCAGAACTTATTTCATCCCAGATTTATGATTAGTCTTTCTAAGAACAAGTCTCTTCTGTTCTTAAACTGCAACATTTTCAAATGATGCTGCACAGCTTACGATGATTATAATGCCAGATAGTGGCAACAATACTGATGGTGATAAAGAGGATCACTAATACTGAGCCCTTTTAGGGATCAATCCCTTCATCCCTACTTCAAACACATCATGTTACTAATCTTATCAAAACTCATTCAGGTGATATCAACATTTCCACTTTACTTTGGTGAAGCTGACTTGAAAATTTTAAACAGTTTGCTGAAATATTCAGATGTTAGAAACTTCAAACTCAACGATGACTCTGTCCATCTTCAGAGGATTTTCAACTTAAGCAGAAGTATATATGAAAACTGATTTTTTAGCTTTCAAGAACAAGGTCATCAGATAATAAAAGATGGCATATAATGTCTAATTAGTGCCACCTCATCATTTACAAAGAAGCTATACTTCAATGGCAAAAAAGTATGACCACATGCCTTCTTTGAATTGGAAGAAATTACTAAATTTCTGTTCAGAAAGAGAAGATATATAGCAGAAATGGAACAAGTGGAGAATGCATTTTAAACATCTTCTCTGAGCCAGGGAAAGG
Organism: Eospalax fontanierii; assembly: GCA_035773235.1. Taxonomy (NCBI): domain Eukaryota; kingdom Metazoa; phylum Chordata; class Mammalia; order Rodentia; family Spalacidae; genus Eospalax; species Eospalax fontanierii. Next base: position 66,269,332 of record CM069536.1, read on the forward strand.
TAGGCAGTGACTCTCCACACACACTTAGAAAATAATAAGAAAGGAAATACTTGTGCGTCTCACAGTTGAAAAGTCACAGTCCCTGATATTCACCAAATATGAACAGTATGCCACCTTCCACCAGGCCTTGGAGACAGCTTAATTATCTGCCCGCAGAGCATCATGGATTGCAACTGAGGGAGCTCTTGTCCACAGAGACAAACTTCTTCAGTTCAGTTCTTCATAGGTTTCAAGTCCTCCTTTTTCTTTAACATGTCACTCCTACGAAGGAAATCTCTCTCCTAGCAACTGTTTGAACTTACAATACCTGAGAGAAACCATTCTGACTTCACTTTAACAATGGTCAACACTAGCACCAATTAATCTGTTCCCTTGAAAAGAAGATAGGAGCAGGTAGTTGGAGTCTGACTTACTGACAGGCACAGGAGTGGGAGTGGGAATCATTATTCTGAAATAATCTCCTACTGCAGTTATAAACCAGTAAAGATTTCTTTTTCGCTCTCCATGGAACAGAATGCTAAGATAATAATGCTTATTTATCTATTTAATGGAGATGTTGAAAGGTTTATTTAGTTGCTGTTTGTAAAGTATTTGGGGAATGAAAACTTCTATCTATGTGCTCAATATGATTATTATCCACCCTAGCACTTTTATGTGAACATTCTGTTCTGCTTTTTTTTTTCCCCTCTAAGAAGTCTAATTCAGGGCAGCTTAACACCTCTACACAGGGCTTTCTAAAAGGCTTCGTGCTGAGAGGATGTGGAGAAGCCAAAAAGTCCCTGATCACTCCAGATAGGACAAAAATTAAGCCACTGGTATGATCCATAGACATGTGAAACCTTTCTCAGAAAGCCTCACACTGCAGAATATGGCTTTCATTAGTGAGGAAAATATCAGATTAAAATCAATGACAAAAATCAAACATAGAAAAGACCAACAGTATCAGAGAGGCTCCTCAGAAGAATCACAGAATCCTACACTAACCATGCCACATAACCACAGGAAGCAGTTCCTTCCTAGGAAGGGTCATGAAAAATTAAAGTCATTTGGCTTAGGACTCTCTACCCAGAAATCTTCACTCTAAATTCTAAAGGGCTTCAGAATAGTTCCAATTATCCTAACTTTCAGTGAGTTACAAATTCATTCCAGAGGCTGGAACATATTTCTCTAAGGCAAGGGATAACGGAAAGGAACCACTTTTATTTGTAAATACCATCTGCCCATGACATCATAGAGTAAGTTCTAGACTCAGGGTCTTTCTCTGAATAGGTTAAAAAAATATTTAAAGGTACAGCTTGAGAATCCTTTATCTAAAAAATTAAAAGAATCAAGGTTGTGAGGGCCTATTTTTGTTTAGACAACACTGTGCCCTGATACAGATTTCTGCCATGGACCAGTAGTTAATGCTAGACACGGAAGGAGGGGAACGCAAATATGAGTCAGTACAAAGTGCTGACACTGGACATCCTGGAACCCCAAAAGTAAACAATGACATAATTTGTGTAATTTGTTATATAATCAACTTTGGCAGGAATCCACCTTTGTGTGATATTCTAAAAAAAGTCCTTGAGAGGGGAGGGGTCAGTGAGCTGGAGAATTGGCCCAGCAGATAAGAATACTATCTGCTTTTGCAGAGGACCTGGGCTCAGTTCCCAGCACTCACATGGCAGCTAACAACTACTTGTAACTCCAGTTTCTGGAGATCAGATGACCTCTTCTGACCTCTGCAGGCACTGCATGGCATAGGTACACTTATATACATGCAGGCAATACACTCATACACATAAAATGTCCTTGGGGACCAAGGGCACACATACTCTTGCCTAGCAGCCAATGTGCCCTTGCCTGGTGAAAATAAAGCATGTCTCATTTGCCAGCCACTTCATAAATTTCTTTTAATCTCCTGACTTTCTGAAAGCATCCACACTGACTCCCCCATGTGGCCTCCACAAATGATTAGGACCAGAAACGTTTGGATTTAAGATTGTTTAAACTTTGAAATATTTTTAGGTACACAATGAGATATCTTTGGAATGGTACTTATATCTAAACAATAAATGCATTAATGTTTTCTATAAACCTTTTATACATAGCATGAAAGTACATTTTTTAAAAGTGTTGTGAATGTAAGGACGTCTCGTGGCACGGCATTTTCCACCAGAGGTATGTCAACATGCCTAAAGTTTCAGGTTCTGAAGCACTTCCAACTTTGGATTAAAAAATATTTTATTTTTTGTATATTTTTATTGATTGTTTTGTGTTATTTCATACACAAAATGTTAATCATCATTACACTCACTTCCCCATTGGCAAACCTCTGCAGCATCCCCACTGAATTTCCTGTATTCTGTCATTTGTGTTAAGGCCTACCAACTCAAGTGGTGTCGCCAGACATCCCTCAGTGCAAGTTCATCCACTGGGGTCAGTCAGGCTATCTAGAGTTCCTCCCTTAAAGAAGATCAGTTCTTCCTCACCCAGCAGTTATCAGATGCCCAATAGTTCTTGGCTAACATCGGAGCCTGCTGCCCATTTCCCCAGATCTATGCTGGATTTTGATGCTTCAATCCATACTTTAAAAGAGCAGAAAGACCTAAAATATCATCAGGGAAGAATTACTTGACATTGGGAGGATTCAGAGAGGAGAAACTGGAATAAACTTGGTAACAGAAAGATTAAGCTGGGAGTCCTTCCTCGAACTGCCTTTAAATATAAGAGAAACCACCTCCCATAATGCCCAAGTTTTAGCCTTTGAACAGATTAACCTAGAAATGTATTCACTGGAGCAATAATGAGGGGCTGGAAAGTCTTCCTCAATTCTAATTTCTACTAGTTAGAAAGTCTGAGCAAAAACAGCCAGCACGGTGTTCTACTTGCAATCAACATCAGCTGCCTGTAATCAGGCTCAAAGAGTTTGCAGGTGTTTGTGGGACTTGACTAGGGAATTTTTGACATTTCTACATAGCATGTCAAACCAGGTCAGGAGTTGAAGGAGATCAAAATGAAATGGAGTGTGAACTCTTTGCACTTGGCTAAAACTATATCTAGTTAAACAAACAGCAGATGTTCATTAGAAACCACAAAAGTAACAAAAATTTTTGACTTAGTTTGTCTGGGTGAATATACTCATGTATTGGGATATGTATGGGTGCAGGAGATGGTGCAAGGCTTAATGTTTCTGATAAGATCCATTATAGCTGTTTTGAAGCAAATCTATTCCATTATGACTGATATTAAAAAGTATCGGTGTATGGTGATAGCTTCATTTTCTGCAACTGGAAGCACTTGGAGATGATGTATTGTACAGATTTCATACGCATCTTAAGTATGGAATTTAAGTTGGCACAAGATTTCCAGGGGGCTTAATTAAAAACAGCTACAATGGCAAAGAGGTGGCTGAAGCCAAGGCTATTTGCCCTGGACCTGGACCAGTCATTCTCCAGAGTTTCTGCTAGAAAAATGTAAGATGTTTTCAAGATAAAACTATTCCCATTCCAAGGTCTTCATTGAAATTTGGTAGCATGTGCACTTTCTTCATGCTCTAGATTGCTTAGATTGAGGAAATATTAAATCTTGAGTAACTCCAAATTCTTATTTTCTGCCATGAAAAGGTATTCATTTTCTTTAGGAAATTTTGATTCCTAAACTTCCTGCTCATTATCCATATTAGGAAGAAATATCTCAGACCTGGAAATAGGAAAAGGATGTACATGAATCAGTTTTGTCTTCATTCTGTCAACATTTTTGGTATGCTGCTCCTGGTAGACTGTCTAGACCCTGATTCTCTCACAGGCTTTTAGCATCAAGTTTCCTATTCTGTTGGGTCAGTCCGACAAGTTAACTTAATGTTGGAATACATTTATTTAAAATTTGTATCAAATTCATAATTTTAATGTTTTATACATGGGCAATTTGGGAGTTGGCTATTCCATCAAAATAATGAAATGAATTAGACTGATAGGATAATTCAAGTCCATTTTCTGTGGAGTGTACTATACAGAGCCTCTGTGCCTCAGATGGCCCAGAGGAGCTAATCTCAGCTGACAGTAGAACTACACTTGTGTTGCCTGTGTCTTCTCTTGCCCATCCTTTTTTTTTTTTCTTCTTTTGTTCATTTTTATTTGATTTCCTTTGTCCTGTAGTTCTTTGAAAGGTCTTTTAATATGCTTGAATTTGTTAGTCATTTTCATTGCTGATCTGCTTGGCTATCTGAGAGAAAAAGCATGAGAGGATGTCAAGCTCCCTTGCACAGCAGGACTGGCCACATAGGTCTGAATCTGAGTTCCTACTTAAGTAGTGCAATGGGTGCTTCATGTGTCCCGTGTTCCATGGAGACATTTCCCAGCAGCTCTTTGTGTAAAGTTGAAATAATTCCTTAACTATCAAGTGCTTTAATCAATGATAAACTCTCTCACAATAAAAGGGACTTTTTCTGATTGCTTGCATAGGTGTGATACTCCCAAAGTCCCAGAAAAACAAAAAATACACTTAAATTACCTTAAGTGTGCCAAGTATTTATGGAGGGAAAAAAACCTTATTACCGAAAATACAAGCTTTGAAAGGTTTTTCACAAGAATTTAAGTCTACCTAATCAAGTTGAATTTGAGGGCTGGTTTGTAATATTGTATAAAGTACAGCTATAAATGTGGCATACAATGCAAGGGTACATTTCATGTTTTATAAGTTTTTAAATGGATTTTTCTTACACTGTAAGATTGGATCTATTTTCCTTTAAGGAGATTATAAACATGAAAAATTTAAAGTTTTTATATTTATTCAGTGCTGAAACAAGCTAATCATATCTTCATAGACTCTTTTCACTAATAAAAGGTTGAATTGTGTGTTTAATGAAATCATACTTCTCAAAAACATTTTAAATTTATATCATTTGGTTTTTAAACTGTATTTTAGCTAAGAAAGGAAGATCATGACTGTATTAGTTTCTTTTCTGTTGCTGTGATAAAACACTGTGACCAGGGGAACTTAAAAAAGGAAGAATTTATTTGATCTTACAGTTCCAGAGCAAGGAAGAGTCCATTATGGCGGGGAGGCAGGGTGGCAGAAGGTGACCCGAGCAGAGAGGACTGTTCACACCTTCAAGCAGGCACAGGAAGCAGAGCGAGACTAGAAATCCAATTGCAAGGCTTAAGAACTCTCTAAGCTCAGCCACAGTTGACATGCTTCCTCCTGCATGGCCACACCTTCTAAGACCTTCCAAACCAGTGCCACAGCTGGAGACAAGATATCCAAATACTTAGAGTCCATGGAGGATATTTACTCAAAACACCACAATGCCTTGAAGGCTAATGAGGATAACATAGCAAGACTCCATCACAAAGTTAAAAACCAAAACAATCCTGGGGGCTGGAGAGATGGCTTATTTGGTAAAAATGCTGCTATATTAGCACAAGGACCTGAATTCAGAGGCCAGCCAACACATAAAAATCCAGATGCAGTAGGGTATATTAGTAAGCCCAGTGCTGGAGGCACAGAGACAAATCCCCGGAGCTTGTGTTCCCGCCTCATCTAGCCCAATCAGTGAGTTCCAGGTTCAAAGAGTAACCTCGTCCCAAAATATAAGTGAAAGCAATTGAGGAAGACATTTGGTTTTGACCTCTGACCTCCACTAACACATGCATGTGCATGTATGAACACATAAGCATATATAAACATTCACCCCACTCACATTCACACAAAACTATCTTACCAAATATTATTTCCAACACCTTTAGTTAATTTGAACCCTGAGCTCTTTGTCTAATGTAAAGATGGAGTTACTAGTGAATCATCTTCAAATGTGTGCGTAAGACAGGGAACTGAAGCATGTGCATATAAGTGAACGGAGGGAGGGTGTGTGCTCATTCCCTTTTCTTGGAAATGTACTTTTCCTTGCCAGAATTTTCTCTCCTTTTTGCCATGTTAAAATTGAATAGCAATCAAGACTACACCTGCAGTTACATTGGAAAATAAATCTCATTGTAATTAGATATGACAAACACATCATTAAGGAATACGGATCATATTTCATGCAGAGGCTGATGCACGTAAACTTACTAATGAAACTGGGACAATTAGACCACACTCTGTCATACAAGGCCTCAGCCTTTATAAACAGACCAAATCTCATAATATCTGTACAGTAGAGGGAGGAAATGATTCCACTAAACTCATAGATATAGGAGTAACCGGTCGATATGAATGTCTCAAGCTTGGATTTGTGTTGTTAGCCTTGGAACAGAAGATCCAGCAGATGTTTAAAAAATCCTTTAAGAATAATACAGTCTCTACTGCTATAAACTGAAATTTCTTAGGAATTTTCCAGTTCTCTAGTCAGTATTTATTCAACACATGGAGAAACTTAAAAAGAGACACGAATGAATACTTTTTTGACAAGTGACAACTGCGTCAGCATATCTTCCCAGGGTAGCTTTGTAGAGCCCTGCTTCCCAAATGCTTTCCAGACTTACCATTCCACTGCTTCCATCATTAATGAGTTAAAATTTGACATATGTTCATTGTATATGAAATTCACAAAAATCACTCGACACCAAAGTCAGTCCATACTTGTGAGAACAGTCAGTGCTTTCTGAGTTTCTGGAAGCTACATTTTGCCACTACTCACTCTCTACTGAATTAACTCAGGTAAGTCCCATCTCTCAGAACAATTCACCTGGATTTCTTATTCCCTGAAAATATTAAGAATACTTCTGGTTCTAGTTTACCTAAAAGAAAATAGCACACTTATGAACCAATCATTTAAACTGATTTTTATCCAGCCTTGGTGATACACACCTGTAAGCTCAGCACTCAGGAAGCTGACGCAGATGAACTGCAAGTTCAAGTCCAGCCTGATCTACAAAGCAAGTTCCAGAATCTCCTCTCAAAACAATAAAAACAATCGAAAAGATGACTTTAAATGAGAGTTTATCTCCAGGGCTTGAGCCAATCAATTCCCTAAATTATGGTTATACTTCTTTATTTTGTGCAAAACTTGAATGAAAAAATCAGAAATGGAAGGACAATCATATTCTTAAAAGTTTCATCAATATAATTATAAAGGAGAGTTACTAAGTGAGTTAGTAGTGAGCCCAAGGATTTTTTCGAAAAAGTTTTCTACTTAGTTCAAAACTCTTCCAGAGATGAAATGCTAAGTATCCTTCATCCGGAAAGGGCAGTGATGGCCTATATCCCAAAATCACAAAAAATTTTCATTTAAGTTACATTTTCATAATATTCTTTCTTCCTCAATGTATATTTTATTGAACTTTTTGCATTTCATAAAATATATCTTAATCATATCCAGACCTCCTTCCCTATCTGCACTTTTCTATAACCCCCAAACACCAGATTTCATGCATTCTGTCATACATGTCAAGGCCTATCAAGTCACATTTGAGTATCCAGATGTCCCCTATGAGTTCCTCCACTAGAGTCTAGTCAGCCTATCAAAAGTCACTCCTGTAAAGATCAGCTGTCCCTCACCCAGCAGTAATCGGCTGCCAGTAGTTCCTCGGCTAAAGTTGGGACCTGCTGCCCATCTCCTCAGTTCTATGCTGGGTTTTTGTCTGATTGAGTGTGCATGGGTCTTGTGCATGCTGTCACCATTGCTGTAATTCATATGAGTAAGTTCCCAAAGGCCTAAAGGACTCTGTGTCAGCATGATCATGCATCACTCCTGGCTCTTACAATCCCCCCCGCTTCCACAACAAGACTCCTATGTTAAACTTCATGACATTAACATAAATCTCCTTCCCCTTCTTTGTATTCACAAATTTTCATGATAGGAATTCAAGTTAATATTGTATCAAGGGAATGTGTTCACACAATAGGGTTGAAATAAGGCAATTTATTGGAACAAGCAAATACAGAATAAGTCACAAGCCCAGTCCCTTCTGCTCCCACGCAGCAAAACCAAAAAGAGGCACATCCATGGGGAGTGGCTGAACTGCATCATTTGGCTTTGTATGATCTTTAAAGTTTACACATATAAACAAAATCACAAGAAAAGCTTAATTTAGACTGGTTGCTCCACTTGCTGCAGACCTAGTGATAGGTCTCTAATGAGGATGTTTATGTATTTGTGTATATATGTACGTATATGTGTCTGTGTCTGTATAGAAAGAGTTTCATTTCATTCTCATATAAACTGTTAACTATACAGTTGGAAAGAACACACCCAGTACTACATGAAGAGGGTGTGGCATGGTGATGGGAAGAGAAGCATGGTGATGGGAAACGGACACCTGTGCCAGCCCCTCCCCGCCTACTAAAGTAACATCTGTGATTTGTCCTTGATCTGTCTCACCAAGGAAGAACCCTAAAGACAGAGAGGCCATCATCATCATCATCTCTAGACTGAACTCTTTATAATCAAAGAAGTAAAACTCACTACAATACTTTCATGCTGTCCATCCCTTCTAACCAGTCATCCAGCGCTTCAGGCACAAATTACTTCAAGGACCACATGGCATAAACCTGTGAAGCATCCCATTACCAGGCAAGAAGGGATGGCAGAAAAGCTGGCTGCATATAAAGGCCACAAGTATTAAATTGTCATTAGCAACCTTTCAGTTAAATTCGGCTCTCACATACCTCCACAGGGGCAACTGATGGTAAAAGGCCTAACTTCTTGATTGGAAAATGATATTAAAAGTTGAGAAGAACCAAATTACTAAGCAAATCAATAAGACTTCTTCGTTTAAATAATGCATGATTATACATTTATGGAGAATGAAGACTGTATTATAATAGAGAAAATAATTAACGCTGTCTAGAGCACCTTGTGCACCATCACATTTAATATCATATAATAAAATTATTTTTACTGCTATTGTATTGCTTTTTAATACTTCTAATTATATAACTGTCAATATTGTTACTAATCCTTTTACAATGATTATCATTATGAATACAGAAATCCCTCTGTTTCCATATTGCCTTACAGTGCTGAGACACATATCAGAAAATGGAACTGTCATCTATAAGAAGAAAATGATCTTGCTCAAAACACACAAGGAGCCTGCCATTCTGGAGCACGCTGAAAGTATGATCAGCTGTGCTATCTATCCATCACTTACACATAGTCATAAAATTTGTTGCTTTCTCCCCAAATCAATCTCACACCTCCATACCTTGAATTGAGTAAGTGTTCAATTAGGGATAAAGAATCTCCATTTCAGCCCACCTATTAGTTTCCTTTATTTCATAGTTTGCTTTATGTTTGAGACCAATTTTTATTTTAATGCTGCCATATTTTCATATTTCAAATCACATAGTTAAGTACAAAACACATTGTCACACACCATTCTCCCTTATGAGCTGTAGGATGCTGTAGTAATTACAAGAGACTGGTGGTATAAGTAGCAGGCAATCATGTTTTTCTGGAAGCAGACTGTTCAGGTAGTATTTCTATTGCTGGGACAAAGCACTCTGATCAAAAGCAAGTAGAGGAGTAAAGGGCTTATTTTATTTATACTTCCAAGTCACAGTCCATTACTGAGGGAAGTCAGGGCAGGAACTGAGGCAGAAACTGAAGCTGGAACCATGGAGGAACACTGCTTACTGACTCGATCTCTGGCTTGCTCAGCTAGCCTCCTTCTACAGTCCAGGCCTTCCTGCCTACGGATGGTGCCACACACAGTGAGCTTGGCCCTGCCATACCAATCATTAACATTAAACAATATCTCAGTTGAGACTCCTTCAGGCTGCCTCAGCTAACTAAGTCATGGAAATTTGAAGACTGAGTTAACAGAAGATTTTGTTTGTTTACCATAAATCAGGATGACTTGATGCTGACTACATAGCCCAGGCTAGCCTTAGACTCACAGCAGTCCTCCTGTCTCAGACTTCCAAGTGCTGAGATTATACATGTGAGCCAGCTATCATGATGTATGAATTAGGTATCTTTTGAAGACTGGTTTTCAGGTGACTATCTTTTCAATGTGTCCTTACAAAATACAGGTTTCTCTCTGTTTGTATGTGAGACAGAGAAAGAAAATGAAATTCAGACACAGACACAGAGAAGAAACTGTTCTCTTTTGGTTTGGGTTGGTTGGGTTTGAGTGGGTGGTTGGTTGTTTAGGTGGTTGGTTTTGAGAATTCCTTTTGGTTATTGAGACAGGATCTAACCCTGTAGCTCAAGCTGTCTTGGAAATCACAATGTAGCTGATACTAGCCTTGAACTTACGGTGATTCTGCCTCAACCTTCCTAGTGTTGGGATTACAAGTAAGAGCCACTGTACCCGGTTCGAGATTATCTCTCTTTAGGTACTAATACCAGTACAAGGACTATTTGCTCATAACAAATTGCCTCCCCGGGAGGCCACATCAAAGTACCATCATTTCATTGACTAGGGATTTAACACGTCAATTGGTGTTACAGGACATATTCAGTCCAAGGTATTTAATGAAGAAAAAATTGGTGAAATGTTCACATTAAGAGCATGTCAGAGAGGAATACTATGGACTAGCTTTAAATGTTGGTCTTCTAGAATATGAAGATCAAATTTGAGTTTTAGAAAACAAGTTAGAGAATTTCCATGTGTTATGCACAGAAGTAGAAATTATTTGAAAGCCAAATATCTATAAAATGAAGATGACCTTGAATAACAGTTAAATTAGTTTTCTCATCATTTCCAGGTGTGGATTTCCTGAACCCTTTAAGAAATAATGGGAGAACTAATAATAATTGCCTTTTGTTTTCTTGAGACAGAGTCTCACACTGTGCTAAGGCTAGTCTGGAATTCACTACCTAACCCAGGCTGTCCTTGACAATGACAATCCTGTCTCACCAACCTGAGTGCTGGACTACAGTATGAACCAATACACCTGACTGGATTGCCAGCTTTTAATGTTACTACAGAGGTATTGATTTTGTGTTAGTCAGCTCTCAATCTCTGAAAAACAGCCAAGATGAGTCACTTTAGTAAAAACAGTTCATTTCTGCCCACAGTTTTTGAGCTCACAGCCCATGTTTGGTTTGCCTGTTGCTTTGGGGCCTGATGGGCCATGATGGGCACTGTGTGGTAGAACAAAGCTGCTCTGCGCCTCGTCTCCAAGCAGCAAGAGAAAGCATGGAGGGTGCTGAGGTCTCAATGCAACCTTCGAGACCACAATTCCAATGGTGCAATCCCTTATTAACAGGTTTCACTTCTTGAAGAATCCATGACCTCCCAATACTATGTAGGCTTGGGACCAAGTCTTTAGCTCAGGAATTTTTAGGGAAATCCTCAGATCCAAACTATACAAATACACACTCAGGAATACACACACACACACACACACACACACACACACACACACAAACACACACACACACACACATTATTTATATATATATATAGTCATTTCACTAAAGAATCACCATTTTAATCATAACTGTAAGGAATGACAGAGCTTTGGGGGAAACGTAGATACAAAACAAGAGCATTTTTGCTGTGAATTCACCTGGGTCTGAGAAATACAAGTTAAAGACCTCATAATGAGAAGCTTAGAACAGAACCTTGTTTGGAATAAGAATATTAGAAGACATATTTCAAATGACTCTGAGATGACATTATGCTAAATCAAAAATAAGTTCAATGACTGGGTCCTTAGAAGAAACATTAAGAAGAAAGAGACAGAGGAGACCACATGTAGACAAGATAGAGATTAGTGTGATTCAGTCACAAGCCAAGAACACCTGGAAACACCAAGAGCCTGAAGAAGCAAGAAAAGGCTTTTCCTTTGGTGAGGCTCTAGCCCCTTGACCCCTTTTGTTTAGGACTTTCACAATTCTCTTCATTTAGAACCCCAAGAGAGTGATTCTTTGTTTGAAGATACCTAGTTTCAATTAATTACTCTAAGCAGTCCTGGGGAATGAATACCAGCTGAAGTCTCCTCTCTCCTCTCTCTCTCTCTCTCTCTCTCTCTCTCTCTCTCTCTCCCCCTCCTTTCTTTCCTTAACTATCAGACTCATCCTTTTATCACATTTTGGAGGGCTGATGTTCTAATTTGGATTGATTTATTGCAAATATTATGAATGTCCCTATTCCACACTTGAATAAAAGAAGCAAGAAATGGGAGCAGGTTTCAAAGTTGTGCGTGGTTATTTGAAAGCTGTTGGGATGTGCATAAGAGTGAAAAATACAAAGTCCTTATCGTGTGAAGTTCTGGGAAAAGGATGAAGGCACAGTGGGCATCAATCAGGGTGCTTGGGCTGTGCGTGGTGTTGGGGGAAAGAACAGTCTTTCTTTGCTGCCAGGGGTGATCATTCTGGATAACTGTGAATAACTTCATGACTGCTTCAGAATATTGGTAACAATGGTGGAGTAACTTATCTTCTGTAATTCAAGCCTCTTTAGAAGAAGCAACTATTTCAAGAAGTAGCCCTGATATTGGTCCTAGGAACAGTGTGAGAGCTGAGAGACTATGACTCAGAAGAATAAAACAAAGTATTTGAAAGGACAATGAGCTGGGTAGACAAAGTTGCCACAGTAGCCCTGAAAAATACTTCTCATTAGAAAAAGACAAATACCAGACAGCAAAGACCCATGCTCAGCACACACGCAAACTTCAGTCTCTCTCCCTCGCCCCCTTCTCGTCTCCCTTTCGCCCCTCTATCCGTTCCACATACTATTTCTCTCTGTTCCCCTCTTTCAGTTGCTTTTTTTGTCTCTAGCCTTCATATTTCTTTTGGCTGCTTCTCCAATTGAAAATCTCACGAAATTGGTATTTCTAATGTTGACATATAGAAGCAAACTTAAAGCTGCCTCTTTGATCAACTTCTGGGTAAGGAGAGAAAGTTGCTTGGCTCCAGCAGGGGTTTTTTAATAAGGTGTTGTCCAGTGATGCTGAGACAAGATGGTATGAGTTCTAAAATGAAATATTCAGCACGGTGTGAATATGCTAGCAAAACCGAACATTCTGTGGTTAACCTGCCTGGATTTAAATCTTGGTTCTGCAGCAAGCACATCCAACTGTGTGACCTTTGAGCATATATATATATATATATATATATATATATATTCTTTATCTTTAAAATGACAATAGTAAAGTAGCCACATATGAACAAGATATGAGCATTAATATATATATATATATATATATATATACTCTTTATCTTTAAAATGACAATAGTAAAGTAGCCACATATGAACAAGATATGAGCATTAAGTCAGTTATTAATCTACAATAGTTGGAACATTCAGTGCTCCCCAAAGGTTGTTATGAAAGGCTTGTTACCCAGTGCAGTGTTTTGAGGAGGTGATGGAACACAGAAGGAGGTCTTCCAGTCATTAGAGGCATTCCTAGATTGCATGGTGGGACCACAATCTTTTCTTCACTTTTCCTTCACTTTCTCTCTCTGGTCACAGATGAGCAGTTTACCATGTACCCCTTCAGGTCCCAAAGCAACAGGTCTAATTGATCATGGGTTGAAACTTCAAACTGTTCTAATTTCCTTTTCTGTTACCATGATAAAACACTAACAAAATGCAGCTTGGGGAAGAAAGGGTTCACTTGACTTATACTTCTAGGTCACCTCATCATTGAGGGAACTCAGAGTAGAAACTCAAGACTTAAAACTCAGTCTTATAGCTAAGACTGTGGAAGAACATTGCTTACTACCTACCTGTAATTCCAACCTCAGAAGGTGAGGTCTGGATTTTTCAGAGTAAGCTATTAGAAAATTCTGCCCTCCCAGCGAGGCCTGGGTTTGATTAGGAGACCCTAACACAATGAATATTGTGGAAGAGTGATACAGTGGTAGAGGATGGATTCTGATATCAACCTTAAGCCCTCACAATCACATTTATTCCCATGTATGCTCACCCACATATGTGTATGGAATCATATAGAAAATGGAATCATAAAAAATTGAAAATAAAATAAATAGCAGCTATGTTTGTGTGCATTTTAATGTGATTAGGAATATCTGATAATTCTAATTTTAATTATACTTTTATTCAATTTTTGTGCACTTCCTACAGAACATATTTTAAAATATTTTTTTTACTGAATCATTGTGTGTTTTATACAGAACATCTCAATCAGTATTAATCATCTTTATAACCCTTTCTCCACTGACAGCACCCCACAGCACCCCGATTGGAAGCCATACATTCTCTTTATGCCCCTCCCACATCTGCAGTCCCCCTATAAGCCCCCCACTGGATTTCATCCATTCTGTCATATATGCTACAGTGAAATTAGTGTACCCAGACTTACCTCAGTGCAGGTCCATCCACGGGGGCCTAGTCAGCCTATCTAGAGTCTCTCCCTTGGATTATATTTCTATATGAGGTGTCCGGAGCCATTTGCCTGCTTTGAGCTATGCTCTAGTTTAGGGTTAGGCAGAAGTCAAGCTCGTGCACAGAAGTGCTGTTGGAAGCAGGAGGTTTTGTTATACAAATAATTTACACCTGAGGAGAAGTTTACTTTACACCCAAGACTGAGGTCACCTGAAGACCTTTGAAGGAAGCCACTCACATCTTAAGTTATTTTGCCTGCGTTAGTATTGTTTTTGTGTTGAACTTTTGACCCATTGGTCTGCTCATTTCACAGTATAAATAGGGGGGACTTAATAAAGGCAAGCTGCTTCAGTATGGACTGACAGCCCTCCCTCGTCTGTCCTTTTTTTCTCTCTCTTCTTCTCTCTCTATCTCTACATTTTCTCATCCTCACTCCCCGTTTCAGGTACACTTCAATTTCTGCCGGCGGGCTCCGGCAATGAGGTAAACATAATAGGTATTCATTCTCTCCCTTTTTCTCTCTTATCAACTCAAACAATGGAAATCTATTTTCAAATGATAAAATCCAAAACTGTTATAAGGCCAGATATCTTGGAAAAATAAATCACTTCTTCACAACCTAAAAGATCTTAAAACAGGACAGAAGCATTGGAATGTGATTATGATTTCCCTGTTCAGATGCGCGGTGTAGAAAAACTCTCAGCTTGCACTGACATCCATCCTTTGCTAAGAACATAGAGCACCCCTGGCCATCATCTCAAGTAACTGAGGCTGCTTTTTACTCACATTCCTTGAAGTTGGGTTAAATTCCGATTTGAATAGTCTGCCAGCCGGATCCATGGAATGCAGATGGCTTTTTTTAACCCAGCCATGTTGGGACATCTGGCACAATTTCAATCAGTGTTGAAAAGTCCTCTTTCACGATTACAGTCATTTTTATCATGGTTCTGCTAGTTATTTTTACCCCAATCTCTCCTCTCTTCTTTTTGCAAATACCCCACTTCAGCTTTCCGACACAGCAGGCTTTTTTATGGAGTCATGATCCTATTCTAGCTGCTGCGTCTTAGTTGCTGCATCTTTGTTTCAATAAACACAGATCCCAGCTCCGATGAATGGATGAGGAGTCCTCCACGACACAAACCTGCCACCTGATATCAAGGATGAGTTCTGGGAGGCCGCAATGAACCATGCCCAGAGCTGAAACGGATGATATCAAGGAGGGTGTGACCTGGATACAAGGTACTGACTGAGTACCTCTTTTAAGACATTCCATCTAACACAAAACTTTATATGACCTTTACATTTTTTCATGTCCTGTTTAAGCACATTTGTACCAATTCGCTTCAGATTCTGGTGTAAAGCTTTGTGAAAAGAATCAGAATATCCAGCTATTTCCATCTAAAATGCACTTTTGTTATTCTCTAAATGGACTTTGCAGACTTGGAGATCCTTATGTTGAGAATTACCGATTAACATGCTGTATTCAGGCTGTGCACATAACAGATGTAACTGCTGCTTTTAGCCTCTGAGGAACTTCCGGTGATTCTCCAGAAATGGTGTTCTCTGATGCCACTTGTCATTAACTTGCTAGAAATCTACTACCGCAGTTGGTCAGTAACTAAGTGTCGGGGGTCACATTCAATTACTGGTCTCTTTTAAAGAAAATGTAATGAATCACAACTACCCTCATTCATTTATATACTGTTCATAATCACTTTCACAGAAGCGTAGGATTGAGTAGTTGCTTTAAAGACTTGTAGCAGATCTGAAAATATTTACTAGATAAACTGTTACACAATTTCACTACTTTCAGGTTTATTAAATTTTTATGTATTTCATACAAAATATTGCAATCATTTGATTCCCCTTCCCTCGTCCACACACTCACATAGACCCTCCCCCGCCAGATTTCTTTCATTTTGCCATTCATGTTAAGGTCTATCAGATTAAGTTCACTAATCTGACATCCCTCAGTGCAAGTTCATTCACTGGAGTCTAGTCAGCCTATCTACAGTCACTCCCTTAAAGGAGATCAATTTCTTAATCTTGATGTATGATTCTCCAGTGTGTTCAACCTTCATATTTTCATAGACTTTTCTGAAGGCCATCTTGAAAATTCCTCAGTAAACATTAGGAATAAGAGACAACTGGGAAGGAAGGAAGGAAGGAAGGAAGGAAGGAAGGAAGGAAGGAAGGAAGGAAGGAAGGAAGGAAGGAAGGAAGGAAGGCAAAAATACTTTGACCAAATTAATAGTCAGGTGGTTATTTTTTTCTTCTGGAAGCATCTATGCTCTGCCTTGTATATTCAGTTTTTGCTTAAATATCAAGAACTTTCTGGCATGGGATCCTTCTATGCCAGATGGGACACTATCAATGTATTCTTATAATTATATGTGTTTGTTTTTGTAGTGTGTATATCTGCACATTCATGTGTGTGAAGCAGGTGCTTATGTATCATGACATACATGTGGAGGCTGGAGGACAGCCTCAGGTGTCAATCCTCACCCCCACCCCTGGTTTAAGACAGGGCCTCTCCTTTCTATACCTCCCTTCTCACAACAGAAACACTAGGAACACAGACAAGCACTCCTATGCCCAGTTCTACATGAGTCCTGGGGATCTGAACTCAAGTCCTTGCTTGCATAAAAAGCAAATTAACCACTTAGACTTTTCCCAAGCCTTTTCCCAAGCCCAATTATATGTTTTTATAAAACTATGGAAATGAGCTATTTGAACTTCAATCTATAAAAGCACAGAAAACTCTTTTCTATCTATAGAAAAAGTGATCCTGCAAAATCTTATTACACAAAAAAGACATCAAAGAGTTTATGGACAATTAAGAAAAAGTCAGTTAGAGGTGTGAAAGGCAGTTATTTAATTGAGAAGAAAATTCTAGAAGACCTGTACTTTTACCTGTTTGTGGTTTTGTCAGCTTTACAAAATTTTCAATTTGTTATGATTTTTCCCATTCTAAATACTTATTTCCACACCTAATTTTAAAAGTATAATTGTATTATTATTCTTTCAAACATTTCCAGTCAAAGTTTGTAGAATCTAGTCTACCATAATTCTCTTCAGAATCCTTATCATTCGGACTTGTCATTTGCTGGAAAGAAAACAGTTTCCAAAGGATACACCAGTAGGAATTAATAAGGCTGGATTTTCATTATAAGCAGAATGTTTTGCAAGACTGCAAAGTATTTCAAAATATTCCATATATCCTACATATAAGAAAAATGTGTAAAGCATTACTGTAATTTTATTCATATTTGCTAAATATTACTTAGCTTATATAAGCAAAATCTATTAAAGTGTTTTATAAAATATTTATTTGAAATGAGCTAAATATTTCATTGTAGCTCATGAAATATTTAATATATTTACCAATTTGTAACCAAAGCAAAATTATATGGAAACTTTCAGGCCAATTAATCTCCAGTATCATATAGCATTCACTTAATTTGTAGTAAAACATTACTCAAACTGTTCTTAAAATATTTTTTGTTTTATTTTTATACTTTCTTAATATATATTGACTCCCAGAAGCTAAATATAAAATGATAATAAATAAATATTAACGGTAACCAAAATAATGCTTCCTCATACTTGTCACTTAAATAATCTCCTTTAGCTACACATTTTGTAGTATTGCTAACATTTAGATGTTCATAAGTGGCATACCACTTTGTCCTTTTATAGTATATAAAATGGATTGATTCTATTAATTCAGTATTTTGTTTTAATTACTTTTAATATTACATTGTATAATATTAGTTTTATTAATTATTTACTTTTAATAGACAGTCCTTAAAATATTTTACTTGTAATGTAAAATGAAGCTGTCCGTTTTGAGCATTAACTGATAGCAAATGTGCTATTAGTACACTGGTGCACCATCTGGCTAAATCATAGGTAATTTCCATGAAGAGAACTGAATTTGAAGCCCTAAGTTTTGGCACAGTTGGGTTTAAAGCTGCTCTGACTAGGATCCTGGAGAAGTGAGTGTGGGGAGCTTCTGCCTTCATGGGGTCAGGCACTGTCCAGTCCGCAGGGCACTGGATAGAACAAGGACAAAGGAGAGACAAACTGCTCTCTCCAGGAGCAGGGACACACTCCTCTGCCCTTAGTCATCAGACCTCCAGGCTTGCTGGCCTTCGGTTCAGGTTCCTAGGCTTGTCTCAAACTAAAATTATACAATCGGCATTCCTGGTTCTATGAATTCTAGAGATAGACTGACCAGCCCTGGCCCCAGCCCCAGCCATCTGTACCCTGCAGACAGCCTGCTCCAACCTGAGTAAGACCGTCCTGAAAAAAATCCCTTTTTACCTTCATGTAAACCTCTAAGGGTATGATCATTCAGTATCTCCAGTTTGAGAATCAGTAAAGTGGTCACTGTAGCAGGTAATCCCTTTTACCTGCCAACTTTGCAATAGGCTAGCAACTGCACCATGGACAAACCTATCACTGACAAGTCTAACCCAGACAGATAGCAACTTTTATTCTTGAGATATGAAGACCTGAAAAGCATCTTGTGACTAGGCAATTAGAATCAGAGGTATATTATCTGGCTTGCCCACTAGGGGAAAACCCATACCAGTCTGGGAGCATTCATCAATAGCCTATGTAACACACATTCCACACACACGTACACACATACACACATAACTATAAACTACTGACTAATAAGTTTACTAGAAAGATGGTTTGGACAAGAGTCCTCCATCGTCTTGCCTATCAGACCTTTCAAAAGGAGTCATCTTTCTTATCTCTGTGCCCTGTCTCTTTGCTTAATTTGCTTGCTGTGAGGTAAGCAGCTGGATCTGGATCTATGAATACTGACACTCCTGCGTGGTTCAATGACCAGAAGAGGACTTCCATAGAATAGGCAGAGTGTCCAAAGGCAGCTAAGACAGAACCTATCAGGGTTGCAGATGGAGGTGATGTGCTAACAGCTTTACTTTAAGAGACTATGGTTTCCTACATCTACCACAAAGCCACCCAAGGAAAGGATTTTGTCAGACGAGAAAAAGAAGAGCAAGCTGGAGAGGTTGCTCTGTTGGTAAGGTCAGTGGTGGTGTGCCCTTGCAGAGGACCTAGGTTCAGTTCTCAGGAACTATATGGCAACTGTAACTTTAGGTCCTGGGGCACCCTATTCCTCTTCTGGTCTCCTGGTAATCGTAACTATGAGTGCACCTACGTGCAGGCAGGCAAAGCACTCATAGACATAAAATTAAAATAATATTTAAAATTAAAATTAATTTTAAAAAGATGTTTATAAAGATATGGACAATAAAATTCCATTTATCTAATTCATTGCACAAGTGTTTGATTAAACAGATCCTTTAGTGAAATATTCACGGATACAATCGTCACTTGACAAGACTTAAGAAAATCTTTTTATGTAAAATAGCAAAATCTTTCATGAGTCAAATGATTTCCCCTTTTATCTTTTCCTTTCAACAATTTCCTTTCAAGAATCAAATTGAGTGAGTAGTCGGTACAGAAAGATGTGTGCTAGAGCACTGCATGGCTTTCAGTTACCCTGTGCAAGAAATTCAAAGATTTGAATGACATTAGTCTATCAAATCCCTCTATGCTCTTCTATGGTTTGTGAGATCAAACTTACTTAGAGATTTAATCTATAATAGTATAAAATGATGTTTTTGAAAGGTACAGGGTTTTAATAGTCTTTAATACACATACCTGAATACAAAAGTAAAGTCTATAAAATCTATTTGTTTGTTTAGTAGTGCATGCCTATAGAGTCTTCTTTTTTATTTTATTGTTTTCATTTTATGTGTATGAGTGCATTACTTGCATGTATGTAAGTGTACCCTTGTTATGCACTGCCCACGGAAGTCAGAAGAAGGTGTCAGATACCCTGGAACCGGAGTTACAGACAGTTGTTAGCTGCCATGTAGGTGTTGGGAATCAAACCCATGTCCTCTGCAAGAGCAGTCACTGCTTTTAATTGCTGTACCATCCATCTCTATAGCCCCAATACATCCTTCTTAAAACTACTTATCATTTAAATTTTTATTTTATTAAATCTACTATAGCTTGGTACTTGGATCAAATTTTTATTATTTCAATAATATGCAAGACTAATTACGCTTACATTTCAGTTCTCTGTGCTCAGAGAATAATAAGGCACCTTCAAACGTGTTAATTATAAATGTTTTTCAGATAAGAAAAAAAATTTAAGTAAAAATACATACTTAAGGAAATATTTTAATGGAAATTCAATAAAAATATGAGTTTAAGGAGAAACTGTCAACAAGTAAACAAATACCGAAAATAGATTATTAGAAATAAATCATTGAAAGTACAATAGCAACTTCCAGCACTCTGAATGCTAGCTAGTGGAGATGGGGCTCTGAAGTCATCAGTAGCTTGGTTTCTACTTGTTTGTTCTACAGTTCATGTTTGTAGTATCTTAAACAATAAGATCTTATCATCCAGGTCTGGGGGATAACCTAGAGGAGGAGTAATGGATAGTATTATTTGAGGGTTTTTTGGACCCTCCTTGAAAGGGAGTCCATTCCTGGCATTAAGCGCTTTTTTCCATTAGCCTATGATACGTAGAAAGGGCAATGTCCCCATGTTACAAGATTCCTTTTAATCTCTTTTGGGATGTATGTATGTCTGCTTTAAGAAGCTTCTACAGTGGTAGAAGTTTCCATATGTTTTTTTTTAAAGGTCTCTAGTGTTACTTACCCCTGTCCATGAATGAAATTTCATACCATATGCTAAATATGGATTCTTATATTTAAAGAGAAGCATAAAGCACACCACTCATCAAAGAAGCTTCTTTTTTGCAACAGATGAAGGCTACAGCTGGTCAGACACAGAGAATATACATGTGGGAGGTGCCAAGTCCTTGGTGACACATCTACAGTTGAACTTCTACACCTGAGACTCATAGAACACAGCAGAACGAGGGGTAGAGAGAAAATCTAAGGCATCCTTTATCTCTCACCACTGAAACTTCCTCAAACAACAGAGTACTACACACAGAAGGTCACGACTGGGCAAGTTTTAAAGAATAAGAGACCCAGAGTGCATATCCCTACATAGGACTACTGTACTGAACCTCACCCACCCATGGTTTAGGGATCATTGTGGAAGAGGGGTGGAAATATTGTAAGAGCCAGGGCTGGTTCATGCATTTAGGGAAGCAGAGGCTTTCAGGGCCCTGGAAGCTTGCACATGTGAACTTGTGACAGTGGTGACACTGGGCACAGACTTACACCAACTCAAAACTAGACAAGGGCCCAGAGTGGAGTGGCAGGTCAGACCTTGACTGAGAACTACTGGAGACTGAATACTACTGGGAGAGGGAGAGTAGACCTTACTTATGGTCTCTAGATAGCCTGACCAGACTCAGTGGACAAATTTGTACTAAAGGACACCTGGGCACAAATACTTGGCTGGACAGGACTTGACATATATGACATAATACATGAGGTTCAGTGGGGTGTTGAGGGGGGAATGGATCCAGGAAGGGGTCTAAATTTGATAAGAACTGTTGTATGATATGTATAAAGCTCAACAAAAAAATCATTTCCTGAAAGAACCAAAAACAAAATCACATTTAATCGTATAACCCCTTTTCAACTAAGGTGCACTGATGGGCACTAGCAGGAGTTTGAGAACTCTCACAGCCACCAGCTACCTGTGAAAATACTATAACGTGTGTTGATTGACAGCTAAGCTTGTGATATTACTGCAATAAGAAAGCATGTCACTGTGATGTCTCGGTAGTGTCTTAAAGGTGAGGGACGCAATTACTGGGCTTTAGAATCTGAGCTGAGAATTTTATTTGCCGGTCTTAGAATTGAACATAACCAGTGGCCCAATAGCTCTGAAGGGTTTGGCTTAGCAAGAGGCCAACTGATACGTGACCTGTTAGTCGTGATCAGCAAACTACCTGTGTTCCTTTAGTCATATGATCCAGGAGCAAGTACCTATTAGACAAATAACTAACACTGCAGACCTGTACAACCTGTGGCCCATGGGCCCCATGTATTCCAGGATAGCTATGAATGTGGCCCAACACATTAAGATGGCAACATCATGTCATGGACACCCTTCCTACATTATTTTTGTCTGATGTCAGAAACATTTCCACTGGTAACATTAAGTCTTAATTGTGAACTTGACAGGATTTAGTATCAACCTAAGAGACACATCTTGGGGCGTATCTGCAAGGGCATCTTCTTCTGCCTTCCTACGTGTATTGAACACCAGCAGCTCTCTTGGGACTTCCAGGTCTCCAGCACTAGCTTGAGACTGAAGCATCCAGCTTCACTGGCTGAGCAACTATTGGGTTCTCTGCCCTTCTAGTATGCAGACAGCCATTGTGATAACACCTAACCCCTCTCACGTAGAGCAGTAAATCCATTTTTATAATACATATATTCCCATGGTTCTATCTTCCAAGAAATCCTGTCTAATGCAGCCACAAAAGCAGGAATGTGTGTTTAGTTGAAAAAACAAGAAAATAATACATATTTTGGTTGTCAAATATAATGCACAATGATATCAGGATATCACCGTGATTTCTCATTATAAAAATATCAAAAACCAATATATACTTTTATATTTTTCTCTACTAGTGCTCATTTTGAGATTTCGTTCTTCAAACGATGCTAGAAAGTAGGACCTCGTGAGAGGTATTTGGTCATGAGAGTGAAGCCTTCATGAATAGGTTAAGGGCCTTCTGATGGAATGGGTTATTACAGGAGTAGTCTAAAGCCCCTGCCCCACTCCCCTGCTGTACACATCTCTGTTTTTTGGCCTGTCTTGTCTTCCCTTCCCTTTTCTCTCATGAGATGAAGTAGTATGAAGCCCTCACCAGATGTGGCTGCTTAATCTTGAACTTCTAAATCTCCAGACCCAGATGCCTAAAATAAATCCCTCTGTTTTTCTAAAGAAGCAAGTCTCACATGTGCCACCACAGGCACAGAAAATAAACTGAGATTTATTTCATTATATGATAAGACAAAATTATCAAGCTATGTTTGTACTAAAACCATCAGAACTGCCTAGAGAATCAGAGTCAATCACATATATGGAAATATAGAAAGATTTATTATCAGGATTTGTTTCTAAATCTCATGGAGTCTTGGAAGTCTTATAATCTTTCATGTTTTATCTCAAGGCTCACAACATCTGGTTCTAAAGTTCCAATCAAATTATGAATGCTTGAGCATTAGGAGAGCCAATGGCTTAAGTTCTTCTCTAAATATAAAGACCTCAAAATAAGAGCACCAAGATCCCAGAACAGGAAAAAATGGATGTCTGAGCTTTAGTGGAGATGGCATATTCATTTCCTCTGTTTTGGAAATAGAGGAAAATGCTTTCAAATGACTGGATGATATCTATTCATACTAGTCAGAACAGATTTTCTTTATGAAAGCTACCACTCAAGGGCTAATCCCCTCTAGAAACACCCTCAGAGATACTCAGAAATTATGTTTTACCAGCTGTCTACACATCTCTTAGTTCAAATAAGTTGACTCATAAAATTATCACAAGAACTTTCTCAAAAAATTTGATTGATTTCCTACAATCTTTTTTGAGAAATACCAGTTCTAAAAGAGGGAATTAGTAATTAGTATATACAGTATTAATAAAAATTAAAAAGGGTCTAGAAAACTATGACTAGGCAGGTAATAGACCATAGTAAAGAGCTTATTCCTACTATTCTGCTAAATGAACACAGTTTTAAACTCACTCCTAACACTTATTGTTACACCCATAGATTAACTCTCACCAGAGAGCTTTCTTCATGCAGCAGATGGTGATTTACAGAGACCCACAACTGGTCAATGTGCAGGGAATACGAGACTGCAGAATGCAGAGCCCTGAATAGGACACCTGTATCAAACCTCTGCAGATCATCATGGAAGAGGGGAAGGAAGGACTGTAAGAGCCAGAGGTGATGGATGACTACAAGGAAAAAACATTCAAAATATCTGGGCAGTCACTCAATTGAACTCACAGAAATGGTGAGAGCATGCACAAGACTCATGAAAGCTTAAGCCAGACCAAAGCCCAGCACAGAGGTGGAGAAGATGGTAAGAAGCCCCAATGCTGGCTGAGGAACTATTGGTAACAAATAGCTGTTGGGAGGCTGGTGATCAGTTTCCTTTAAGGGTGGGATACTGGATAGCTTAGCCATGCTCCAGAGGGTGAACCCACAAGGAAGGAATTTAGGGATCCACATTTGACTCTGTATATATCAGAGGACATGAAATTGTGATGGTATTAAGGGGAGAAAGTTAAAATAAGATCAAAATATATTGCACAGAATTCACAAAAATTCAATTAAAATAAAAATCTTTAAAAAATATGATAATTTTTAATCCCGGCAGACCTTCATATACTTTGAAGAAGAAAAATATTTATTCTCTCTAAAAAACATTAAGCTGACTTATGATAAATACTAGCACTGCTCAGAACAATTTGAAAAAAAGTATGTTGAAGGAGCTTCTCCTTTTTTTTTCTAGTTCTCCCATTTGGCTATATGATCATCCTGAATTCCTGGTTCATGCTAAGCCTCAGTTTATTAAATCAAAAACAAATTGTTATTTGACCCCACATTTCAGATTAAGAATGTTACTTGAGAAACTATATATTGAATGTTAAACAGAAGGAACTCTTTTGTAGTATATAACAAATCTATTCCTTATGGGTAAAATGTTTATTTCACTAACTATTCTTGTACATGAAAAGTGTCTAGGACAAAAAATTATCTGAATACAGGGAAAGGTCACTGCTTTATACAATTATATAATTTTTCAAACACCATATCTGAATAGAGACAATAACAAAGAAAACAGTGCACATATTTGCAAATAGAAAGCTGTGGTGATAGTCCAGTTAATAAAGTGTTTGTGCAAAGCAAGCACAAGGACCTGAGTTCAACCCCACAGAATGCATGCTAAAAAAATAAAATAAAAAGTAGGCCAGGCACCATGGTGGCTTGCTTGTAGTCTCAGCACTCATGAGGCAGAGGAGGATCCCTGGAGCTCAGTATCCAGCCAGCTTAGCCTCCTTAGAGAGTTCCAGATCAGGGAGAAAAGGAAGATGGGCAGCACTGAAGGAATAACTGTTGAGGCCGTCCTCTGGCCTCTACATGTATGTACATGCACAGGAACACACATACATTTGAACAAGTACCAACATACACACACACACACACACACACACACACACACAAATATGTAAAAAGAATAAAAATCAGAACCATGGGAGGAAGGTGCACACCACTGCATAAATGTCACCTATTTCTCAAAGTTTCTGAGAACAGCTCTAGAGATGTAACCAGATATGTGATGTCCTGGGTTCATTCTGAATAGGCTCCATGCCTGTCATTTTCTTTTCTGCTGGGGTTTTCTCTTGTTGTTTATTTATTTTGATAAAGCAGGAACAATCTTACAAGATAAATATTGTGCCATATAAACAGAAGGCTGTCAAGTTTTTAAATGAAAGAAAGCAAAGACAGCTCTGAGGAATCCAGACTTTCCAACTCAGCAGACTGTCAAATGGTTTGCCTGGCAGGGATTGAGAAGGAAGATCATATTCTCTATCAAAGGGCCTGGCTGGTATTCAGAGCTATCAGTGATCACATTTCTTCACCAGCTGACCACACTGCCTCAATAGGGACAGTATTAAAGCACTAGGTTAAAACGTTCAGGAATAGAAATAACAGGAGTGAGTTTCATAATTATAGCTGACAAGAGGGACATACTGGAAAATTTCCATATGTCCATGGAGACTGTTGGGATCAACAGGTTTGGGTACTTTCCACATTAGATTGGAAACAAGAAAAAAAAAAAAAACAGGAGAGAAAGGAACCTAACATCTAAATATGGAGACACAGATCAGAGTTTTAAAGATCTAAACACTACTACATAGAAATTATTGCTCAGCGTGGTACATGCAATGTGAGGGCCACTTTTATGGATCAACTTGACTGAGCCACAGGATGCACGATATGTTTGGTTAAGCATTGTTTCTGGTTGAGACATGGGGTACAATTCACCCTGAAACAAAATTCCTTTGCCGGCACAAACCTGGGCGATCCAGGAAAGGTTCATGCTTGCCAAGTGTAGTTGGTGGGGTAGCTGTAGGACTAGCATCTCCACTCAAATAAAAAGAGAAGTAGAAAAGAAAACAGGTCTGGTGTGGCAGGTCCAAATAAGGTGTAAGGTGGGTCTAAAATCCAGCAAAGAGCATCCCATGGGATCTCGACTCAGTAGAAGAAGCCTCTTGGGTTTGATGCTCTGCCTTCTAGAACTACTGTGGGAAATTCTACAGGTTCTCAGGACCTGTAGAAATAGTGGTCCCACTTCTAAACTCTTCTAATCTTGAGTTGTGGCTCCAGGGACAACATGGCCATGAGGATCTATGAATTATTTCAAGATAGTTTTTCCCTTTTATTACACAATAGTGTATCTTCACAGCCAAATATCTCCACAGATGTGTATCTGAGTCCTTCAGGATCTTAGAAGTTCCATAACCTTCCTTCATCCCATCCCATCCCTGTCTTCTTCAGGTTAAACTCATATTATTTCTGCTGTTGAGATGTATCAGGCCCAGCATTACCACCTAAACTAATTTCTTTGTCAAATGACTGTCTGCCTGTACCTTCAGCACTTTTCTAAGAACGCAAAAATGGTACGGTTCTGACGAGACTCGTCAACATCTGTACAGCAGTAGCTCCCTTCCATTCCATTCTTTCTTCAACTCGTCTTTCTCTGTTCACATTTTTATTAAATGCTGACAGGAGCTGGAAATGAATCATTCCTTCCACAGTTCACCACTAAATCTCCTCAGCTAAACATCCAACTTCATTATTTATGTTCTAGCTTCTATAGTCGATAAAACATTGGCACAACTGAGCCAAGTTATTTGGACTTTACAATAAGAATTGTGTTTCCTCTAGTATCAAATAACCTGGTCTCATTCCTGTACAGGGCATTACCCAAATGGCCTTTGGCATCCATATTTCTCCCACATTCTGCTCATGAGTATTTACACATTCACTAAGAAGAAGAATGCCTTCTTCTTAGCATCTCATTTTTTTTCCTGAGTGTGCACTTACTAGAATTCTCCTTAACATCTACATTTTTTTTATCATGAAACTCAAATTTCATTAGCTTTCACACATAGCCTACTCCCAAAGCTGTATCTAGTTTAGGTATCTGCTGTAGCCACCCCCCACTTCTCTGTATCAAAAATGTACTTTGGAGTCAGAGATATAGCTCACTGGATAAAGACATTTGCTACCCAGGCTAACAAATGAAGTTTGATCCTCAGAAGGATAAAACTGAGTCCTGAAAGTTTTCCTCTGATTTTCATACATGCTTTCTGGCATGCACACACAGAGAATATATAAATAAAGAAGTAAAATAAACAAATATAGATATGTAAAATTCAAAATATACCTTATATGGTGTTACTATTTATAGTAAGGTTATATGTTTAAAAAGCAATTACCTGAGTCTATATTTAGTTAACGAGCACTAAATGGGATGGCTCCCTAACTCCTCTGACAAGCCAATATCTTCTGGAAGGAACCTCAGTCCTCAATCCAATGATCTGTACTCCAGAGATTCATGCTAGGTGACATTGCAACTCTAATCATAGGAGACTGACATCATCTAAATAACGTGATGAGGTCACTGTTCCTGTTAATTTACAAATGAAAATAGACACAGAATAAAGGTTAATGGAACAGGTCAGCTGTTTCCTTCATAGTCGTAATATGCAGGAAACACTGGAGGAATACAGGGAGTTTTGATAGTGAGAAGGAAATCTTCCTGGTTATCTCTGACAAATAACTTTTAAAACTTTATTTCCCATGTTAATAATATTATTTGTGATCATTTAGAAGTATTACTTCACACAGGAGAAATGATTTTACCTATGTGATACAATGAAGATTCTAATAAACTAAAAGCTGGTTACCTGGGTGTTCCCTAAGCCACTAAGAAATGTTTATGGACAGCTCCCTATAAATACTATCAAGTCACACATATATGACTACATTAAATTGGTGGGGGGCAGTGTGGAGAGGTGTAGTTAGGAGAGGGATCTAAATACCATCAAACTATCTGTATGAAAATCATAAAACTTCAATAATATTTGTTAAATGAAAACTTTTATTTAAAGAAAGGAAGCAAGATTCAGTCCATTTGTAGGCTTGCCAAAACTTTGTTCATTTTCCACCTAGAATATAAAGCTACACTTTTGTTAGATTTTGATGTAAAACCCAGGGTATTAATCCTAGAGCCCACTCCATAGCAAGTCATAAATTTCACACCATTGTCTTCTGATTCTGCAAAATACCCCCAGGTTAGTTCTGAAGCTCACAGCCTAATCTACTAAAACTCTCAAATACAATCTTCAAGCTAAATAATGTCTCAAAGAGGAAATAACTTTAAATATTCAATTTCAAGGAAAATATTTAGTGTCCATTTTCTAAAGAATATTGACCTCATACGTTCTCATTACTGTAGATACTTTCTGTGTCATCAAAATATTTTTATAAAGATTTTTCGAAATGGCTGTGGTAAGTTTTTCTGTAGGAAAATTGTCTGTTTTTCCTATAACAAAGAACTGTGCCTGTGTGAGTACAGAAATTTCATTAATTTTGACCAAAAGGACATTCATGCATTCATACTAAATCTCAAAATGTTGAGTTAATAATAAATTTACTTATACAAACATATAATTTTGATATCATGTCTTTATGACTTTCCCATTTACATTTCATTACATTAGTCTTTATATAAAAAAAAGAAAAACAGATTTCAGTTACCCTCAATTATGTTTTTGCACAGAATATTTTAAAGATCAATTTAAACATGTCCTGATAAAGATCAAATATATTTTAAATATTTTTATTGAAAACCTGGGTGTTCCCTTAGTCATGTAGAAGTGTTGATGGACAGCTCCCTACAAATATTATCAAGCCATGTCTCATATATATATGAGACTACATTAAATTGATGGGGGAAGTGTAGAGAGATACAGACAAGGGAGGGGATATAAATGCCATCAATCTATACTGCAGGAAAATCACAGAAATTCATAAAATTACCATGTGAAGGAAGCAGGCGCTCCTGATATTCACAGATGATTTAAATTCTATTGAGATACAAAACTTATGAGAAATTTATATATTTGGAGAGTTTTTAAATTATTATTATTATTTATTTATTTATTTTTGTGTGTTTGGTTCAGGTAGGTGCATGTGTGTGGTATGGCATACATACCCTAATGCATGTGTAGAGGCCAGAACACAACTTGTGGGAGTGAGTTCTCTCCTTCCAACATGGGAGTCCCAGAGATTGCACTCAGGCCTTCAAGCTTGGGAGCAAGCACCTTATCCTGTGTCATCTTCCCAGCCCCAATAATTATAGATTTAAGCAAGTGTTTCATAGAGGGAAGTTGCTACAATATTTATGACCTAAGAGTTTAAAATTGGTAGTAATAGTGAGAGTCACCTCCCTCCCCACATCCAGCAACAAAGTCAAACTGGCCTTACCATTATCTGATAAAGAAACATGTAGATCACATAGCCAAGCTATTTGCCAGATAATTCAGTTTGTAAGAATTTCCTGAAGAAGGGAAGTCATTTATTCCTTGGTTTACAGCTTCATCTGCTTCACTAGGATTCCCTAGTAAAATTTTAAGTCATATTAATTTATGTCCATAAACTCAAAATAAAATTTAAGAAAAACTTCAGGGTGTGGTGGTACAAGCCTGTTATCCCAGCAGCCCAGAGGTGGGGGGCAGAAGGATCAAGAGTTCAAGGACAGTCTCAGCTACATAGCATATTGCAAGCCAGCCTGAGCTACATGAGACCTTGTCTTAAGAAAACAAACAAAATAAAGGCACAAAAATTGAGAATAAAGAAAAAAGAAAGAAAGAAAGCTGCTTCAGAGAAACTGCTAAGACGAGAGACCTTGCGTTATGGACACAATAATACACACATCTTTTCACATGCTGTATGATATGGATTTAGAGACTGGACTTTTAGAATGATAGTTAACATTAATTGAGGTCCTAAGGATCCGGTCCTCATCTGATAGGGCTGGTGATCTTATAAGAAAGGAGATACAATTGTGTACAAGTGTCTTTTTCCCTTGGGGACACCTTGAAGAAAGACGAATTCCAGGAGAAGGCAGCTCTCTACAAATCGGGAGGAGAGAACACATCAGAAACCATCCCTGGAAACACACTGATCTCAGACTTCTAACTTCCCAAGCATAAATTTCTATTCCTTAAGCTATTCATTCTTTGGTATTCTGTTGTGTCAAGCTGAGCCGATTAATGTCACCTGAGTGTCAAATACAATAATGTTACCATTATGAAATAGACAGCAGTAACAATGGAACCCAGGGAGAGCTTGGTTATAATAAACACTTAAAACTAATGCAAATTGCCACTCAGAAGCACTTAAAAGGAAACAGAGGGTTTCATTATGAAGACTCCCAACCAACTGAATTTTCCATCAAAACAAGAGAAGAAAGAAAAATAGCTGATGATAAAGGTCACAATAAGCTGAAAGAGTTGGAAGTCCTGCCTGTACTTGCCCCTTTCTTCTAGTGGGATCTGATAAGCTAAGTTTCCTTAAAACTCATCCTATCCTGGTGTTTCCCATTGGCTGATATTAAGTGTAGATTTGCCTTCCGCTGCTTTGGGAGTCAAGATGCTTGGTATAAATCCTTGGGTAATGCTTAAGAGGCTTCAGATGAGTGAAAACTTTATGTGCAGACAGTCAAGCTCTGCTAAATAGCCCCTTGGGTTTGCTGGAATCTTGCTTGGAAACTGCCGTGATTTTGCATCTCACCTTAAAAGAATGTGAACCAAATGACCAAGGACTCTGAATGGCTCTCTCTCACCCACTTCTGACTACCACCCAGAATAGTCAACTCATAACCAGAGCAATAAAAGTAAATTGACTGCCCCCACCCCCACCAGGGCACATATCTCTAGCAGATTCCAGCAATACACCGACAAGCGCATTCTTTAAATGTTAATGTCTTGCCTTTTTATGTTTTTATAGGTTCTGTTATTGATTTGTTTATATTCCATTTGCTTGTTAATGGTTTAGAAATGTACTGTACAGTATCTAACTCACCATTATCTTACTTAACTTCCAGCTTATTTTCCCTTTTATTTGTAGCAATATCTGGGATTGCTTATGAAGAATAAGATGAGACCACAAACAGTTTATCTTCAGCAGTGATGAAGATGGATATTACTACAGTATATAAATGGAAAGTCAGGGAAACTTAAATGTTGAGATAAACGAGGATTTAAGCCATTGCTTCGACAGGCTATAAAAATGTTATTAGGAATTTGCTGCAGAAACAAAAGAAAACTGCTGCTTCTAATTCTTTCTTGGCTTAATCATCCAACAGTTTAATAAGCTGTGTACCTAAATGGGAGACGGGGTTTTTACAATTTTGGAATAACGATCTGTTTATATATTTCTTTTGTAGCTTCTCTACAACTGAAACTAGAGACCTGTCATTTTAACTGAACTGGAGATGGACACAAATTCTCTCTTTACAAATCAACTTTTTTATGAACCAGGTGAAACAGTCAGAATTCCCTAACCACAGTTTGAGGAATATAATTGAATTCTGAGAGATGACTTCTCTTTGTTCAATTCTGAGATGAATGTTATTTTTTTTAATCTTTTAAGGCTTTAAAAACAGAATGATCTATGCTTAATTAGTATAATTTTCTCCCCAAATGCATAATAAATCGTTTATTTCCTTGATTGACAGTAAGTCAAAATTGAGGAAATAAGTAATCTAGAGGGATAAAAGTTCTTTCACATACCTCTCTCTAGTCCCAAGGGCAAGGTGAGACAGTTCTTGCTTCTTTCTTTGCATTCCAATCAAGGAATATTTATGGAGCATTCCACCTATCAGATGCATTCTTGAGAAAAATGTTGTTAAATTTAATTGCATTGCTTGGAAAGTTTTTGTTGTTCATTTGATGGATTTGGCTTTAAGCAAATTTTTTTTTAATGCTTCTCAGTACTAAAGAGATGACACAGTAGTTAATAGCACTGGCTGCTCTTAGAGAGGAGCTGAGTTCAGTTCCCAGCACCCACAAGGCACCCATAACTCTGGTTCCAGGAGATCCAATATCCTCTTCTGATCTCCACAAACACTTCACGACCTGGGTACACTTACACTACACACATGCAGGCAATACATTCATACATATAAAATAAAAAATAATAACAAAAATCTTTTTAAAATTACTTCTCATAGTTTTTTTTTTTTTCTAAAACACACTGTGTGGAATTAGCAGGTATCAAGTCATTCAATGATAAGTTATCCTTGAGTTTTGGCCTTTGACAGTCAGTGTGCATGCTCTAATCATATAGTTTCAAAGGGCTTTGAAAACTTGTACAAGTCCATGCCAGAATGCTCTAACAGGGTCTCCAATAACATGAACAGGACACAAGTCACTATCTCTTAGCACTGGACAGAAGAGTGTGACAGTTGATGTGATCTGAGCAGGGTCAGGACACAATGCAAATTCAGAGCTTCTTGAAACTAACAAGAGAAGCATCTGCCTTGTTTGGCCACAGGTACTGGTCAACCCCCAAAGCACTAGGCTTCTTGACCAACCGAACTTACTCAAATAGAAGTCAACCGGTGGTTTTGTGACAGGCACATTACATAATCTGAAACATTTATAGAAAAGTTAGTAGCATTTGATATCCCTGGGTGCTTCCTTCTTTCCTCTTATTTCTCCAGATTCTTTGTCTTAACACACACACACACACACACACACACACACACACATATATATAATCAGTTTTGCTAGTTAGTGAAATCTGGCAAGGTATCAGCTCTTGTGTATCATTATTCTACTATTTAACAATAACAATTGTTCTTTTGCCTATTATAAGGATTAAGTTGTCACAAAATGGCCAGATGATAATGGTGATAGACAGATAGATAGATGATAGATACTGAGATACCTATAGAGATAGACTAGATAAGTGATAGATAGACAGATTAGATAGATGATAGATTGATCCCAAATTGAAAGTTCTTCTTAGAGAGGAGCATAGTTGTCCATGCCTATAATCTTAGCTTCAGCACCTCAGTGACAGAGGGAGAACAAGCAAACAAAATCATCTAAAAGTTCAATTTATGCTATAAAACAATTCATCAAACTTATGTTCTAAAGTATAGGAAGATGGCTCATTGGGCAAAGTTATTGGAAAGTACTATGCACATATAGATAATCTATTTTGGACTTCTAATACGATCTCTGAGGATATCTCACAAGTAAATTAGAAGGTAATATATTTTGGCACAATATTGGAGAAATTTTCTAAAACTCTGAATTGTTCTAGAATGGGCTTTTTAAGGTGACAAATCCCATCCTAATGAAGAGACTTAAGTAGCAGACTGGAGAGCCGATGTAGCCATTAAAGGCTCAGGCTCACAACCAGAATAGACTTAAGTAGACTGGAATATTATCCATCAGGAGTACCGAGAATGGTTACACTGCAGCTAACATTCCTTTTACTCAGATATTTTAATTATTATTCCTATGTATAGAAACCATGTAAGAAGACAAGTATGAATTTATGGACAAAGAGGAGAAGAAAATACTTAAGATTGGATAGAACATAGCTGACATTTTCTTTGTTCAAAGAGTGAGGCGAGTAAGAGATGAGGTATGGAAACATCAGGGCACAGAATGGCTCTACATGCAGAAGCTGTAAACCTGCTCACTGTTTCTACTGTACATCACTGCAGTAATTAGTTAGGGGGTCAAGATAAGAGTTTTATAACAAACTCTGCTAGGGTCATTGTGTCCCTGAAGCACGAAGGTGATGAGGCAACAGAAATGAACATTTTGACATGAAATGGATACAATTTTGTTAAAGAGAAATTATTTTGTGTTTCTTCACATCTCCTCAATAATCGGGTTCATTATTCTCCACTGCAAGAAATGCATCTTGAGTTTGTCTTGCATTCTAGCATCCCCCTTTCAGGTAAATATGACCATTCACTCATTCTGTAACATTCATTGATCCCAAACAACGAGCCAAGCACACCTCTAGATGCTAGAGAAGAAAAGATGAATTAGATATGTTCTCTGATTTCTGCAACCAGAGCTCTGAGATTGATGAAAAAGTCGTGTAAGAAAACCAAAGACGAATAGCAATACAGCACAATAAGAACTATAATTGTACTACTGAGAAAAATGGAACTCCTAAGGAATCAATTCTTCACCAACTGGCTATTTCCAAAGAAAAATGTCACTCTAAATAGATATTTAAATTGCCTGACTTACTGAAGAAGTTCTGGGTCAGGAAATATTAAACTATCCTGTCTTGCTGGAAACTCAATCTAGTTATTGTTAAGATGCTTATGATAGCTATAAACACATATGTGTTTTTATATATGCATACATAATCACATCTTCATTGGGTTAATGAATTCATTAAAATAGATCACATATACTTAATAGAGGTTAAACTGAGTTTGTTTTCTATACTAATTCATAATTATTAGTTATTTTTCTAGCTATAGGAAATTAAAGTAACTTTCATGTGATTCATAGGCATTCTCCTTGGATACATTCCCCTTATAATTAGCTGAAAGTGTTATGAAATTATTTTCAACTAGAGGTCTCATATTCTATAATCTCCAAATTCCACAAAATAAGGATAGTTGGGAACAAGAATGAACGTTGATTTCACTGTATTATCAAATCAATACAGGAAGAAAAAATAAATTTAATAGTTTAAAATTGGTTGCAGATACTTTTAAAAGTCAGAGACTCAGTAGTATCAAAGAGGAAGCTAATATTTATTAAGATTAACAAGGAAAATTAGATATTTCACAGTTCTAGCTCCTGGGCATATCACCTTAGATATAGCTATAAAATCTTTTTTATTTCTAGAAAAGAATATGAAGGCCTGGAGGAATGGTTCAGTAATTAAGAGTTCTGGCTGGTCTTGTAAAGAAGTGAAGTTCAATTCCCAGCAGTCATGTAGAGTGCCTCACAACCCCCTATAACTCTTCATCTCCAGGAGTTCCAAAGCCCTCTCTGACCTCCTGCATACATATGACATAGATACAGAGACACAAATAAAAATAGAAATAAATCTAAGAAGAATTAACGTGAACTCTATTGTGTTTTTGTGACTCATTAAAGTATTTTAGACAGTCCATACCAGTTTTCACTGGATTTGAGTTCTGATACTGAATTTGAGGATTGGCTTACACTGAAATTCAGGAAGGAAAGGCTGTGGCTGGTGTGGATGCTTCTACACCTTCCTGAGTTCTCATACCCAAGACAACATCAGGATGCTTTAAGCAAATGCAAATGACCAAAAACCACTTCATAATGATACCCTCAAACCTTATCTAGTTGAAGTTTTGATTAAGATTAAATAATGGGTGCTGTATTTAGATTAATTAGAAAGAAGATCACAGTAAGCAATAGGTAACTGCAAGAAACCATCTGTTCACTTTTCCAGCTGTATCTAAAAGCTTTGCACAGGCATACCAGGGGACATGGAGAATTAATTAGGCAGCAAATGAAATCTCTTCCCAGATGGCACCCATTTACCTCTTATCAACACACAAACCAGCATATCTATGTGACTTTGGATTCATTCTTCTTGCCCTCTTGAAGTTTTGAAAGACCATTTGGCTGGCTGGTTATTTTGCAAAAACACAGAAGGCCTGAAGAGATGACTTGGTGTTTAAGAGAGCTTGCTGCTCTTCCAGAAGAGCAGAATTCATTCAGGACACCCATATCTCTGGACCTCTCTGTGTCTGGAAATTCTTTATAACCAGTCAATTACTAGATCATGCTGCCCACTCTCGGGTAAATCTTTCGTCAGTAAATCCTTCCTCAAAATGCACTCACAGACACTTGTAGAAGTATGTCTCTTCATTGATTTCAAATCCCATCAAGCTGACAAGCAAGATTAACCATCAGCATCAGTATCAGCCTTTTTGATATATACAGAAGAGAATGTTCTTCATGTCTGTGTCTAAACTAAGTCAAGAGACCTTCTTTGAAGTATAGTCATTTCTGCTAAAGTAAAATAGTGTTTTATAGTCTAAAGAAGATTAGCATCAGCCAAAATATCAACAGAAATACCATACATCTGAGGACAAAGAATTGAAATGGGGAGAGACATTTGACCTTCTAATGAAATGTGGACCAAGATACCTCAAAATTCCCACCCCTCTGTTTTTCTGTTCTCCCTGCTTTGCCCTCAGACTTTTGATTCTGAAACCCTAACTTCCACCTGGCAGCTGCTGAGATTGCAAGCTTGCCTGCCCTGATCCTCCCTGACTCCATCGTCATGGAGTTGAGCTTCCTGTTGTGTCCATATTTGAATTCCTGTATCTACTATGAGTTCAAGAACCTGGACTAGGGACACTGTCCTCCACAGAAAATTATAAATGCATTTCTTTCTTTTATGGAGAATTTTTACAGGTTGGGTTACTAATTTTTCTAACTTTAAAATACCACTCTCTTCTAGAGTATCTCTTACCAACTCAAGAGGAGTATTTTATTTCTATTGGTCTCACTTTTTTCAACACCTGCTTTAATATGGATATATCTTAGAAGCTTTATCTCACTCTTAGAATTTAAAGACAAAATTTAAACATGCCCCCCACGTTTAAATAATCCAGCCAAACACTATTCTAAGCACTATAGTGAAAGGACTTTGCAGATATAAATTAAGGTCATTAATCAACTAACTTTACAATAGAAGGGTTCTGTTATCTAGGTGTGTCTGTCATGGAATCTGGGAGTCCAGGAAGTCTTTGATGTGCTGAGGAAGGAATTCAATTGCAGACAACAAAAAAGTCAGATTTATTGTGGTGAAAGATAGGAGAAGTACACTCCAAAGATTTATTGCAGCAGTGGGCAGAGCAGTAGCATTTTACAGACACAAAAGCAAGTTAACCTGAGAAATAGGTATCAAGCTAAAAATACTGAATTTGTTACTTTTATCAGTTAATGATTATTTCGGAGACAGGTAGCATATTCATTGTTTTAAGGTGACTCTTTTCTCTCTCAAATTATGATGGACCACATCTTCCTTTGAGTGTATGCCTTCCCATGACTCTCTTGAAATGTTCATGGGGGGAGACATCAAAACAGTAAAGCAGTGAAATTATAATGAAGCTGGTATACTTGAATATGCAGACCTTTCACAGCATGTAGGCATCATGGATAAGGCATCACCCAGATCCACACACAGCCCTACCACATTAGCAGGAAGAAACTAACAGAATCTTCAAGGATGTTTAAAGGGGATCCCATTTTTAACTGGCATGAGATTCAACAACAGTTGGATACCTGATGTCTAACTCTTTGCCCAAAAAATCTCAGGTCCAATGTATTCATATGATATATGAAAGGCAGAGGACAAAGAGCAAAGTAGTTCAATACAGAGATGTAGCAGGAAATCAAGGACATGCCATAGCAGAAGGGAATATCAGAAAGTCACCAAGCATGAAAGGCAGTCAGTGTCCCACTGCTTATCTTGAGTTCTAGGGGTCTATGTGCCAGGACTTCAGAGAGACTAGGAACTAAAGCATCATTCCACGTATGGACAAGGAAAAACAGACCTCTGTCCTTTAACTTCACAGAACTGGAGTCTGCTGTGAACCTGAATGGTCTGAGAAATGGATTCTTCTCAGATTTTCTCCCACTTAGAACTCTCAAGTATCATACTGATTTTAGTCTCATACAAATAAGAACAAGCCAAGATCGAGTATACTTCTGACATTTGGAGCTATACGGTAACAAATTTTTGTTGTTCTGAATCAGTAAATTTACTAGAATACATTATGGCTTTCTCTGTCTGGACCATGAGAATATCACGATTTGATAGATCACTTCTTCAACTTGGAATCCAGAGTGAAAGGGCACATGGAACTAGATGCCACCCAACACACAACCCACTAATTTTTGCATAAGTATTAAATCCTTCTCATGGGATGGTGCCAAGAATTATAAAATGTTCATTTCTATATCAGAATCCCCAAAGGCTTCATTTTTCTGTTCCTGTTGAAATTATGAAGAAATTTTACTCTCAAGTTTACAAACACATAGTTTATAATGAAAATTCAAGAATTCATCCAGCAGTAAAAGTAATTCTAATTTGATATCAGTTAATGTGGAAAATGAAAAATTAAGTGTATAAAAAGATTTTTTTTCAAACTCTTTATGGGTAAATGTCTTGACTTCTGTGAGTCAGGTACATAGAAGTGTGGCCTCTTGATCTTTCCTAATTAGAGCCTAGGGAATAAAGTCAAATACATCAGATCATCTAAACAGCTAAAATGGATTTCAGCTTCTCTGATGCCAAGCTTTGTCTAAGGAACAGATTAAACATTTCTTGACATTTACTGAAAAACAATAGGGACAGGATGCAAAACAATTTCCCACATCACAGAAGTTCCAAGAAATTTTGATCATGTATATATGAAATGTGCAATCCATGTCTATTTTATTTAGTGGAAACTTTTAGGACAGTTTTTTGATTTTGACTACTCTGTAGGTCTATGGATGGTTAGTGACTTCAGGCCACTGTTTTGGTCTGTTAAAGATGTTCATCAAGCCAAAAAAATCTTCATCACCAAATAATACTCCAGCAGCTATATATGCTACTATGCTTAATATCAGATTACCCAGAGCTGTCTAAGGACTGTTTTGTTTTCTTTTAATGAGGAATAGCAAAACTTTTCTACAATTCAATAACTTGATTTTTTTTTCTTCAAAAGAAACCTTTGTAGATCCTGTATTCTGCTTTCATTTGTACAGGTTGATGGTATCTAGACAGGGCTGAGTAGTCTCAGAGGCTGTTGAGGACAGACCCCTCCCTCACGGTTGGCTTTGTACTCCCTTCCTGTTTCCCTAGAACTTTCAAAAGGTAAACATCAGCTATGCTTCTCCTTATGTCTTCTGGCCAAAAAATGGAATGCTCTGACCCTGAGTAGAGACATGACGTTCTGTTCTGTCCCACCAATTGAAACATTACATATTACTGTCTCTTCTTGTAAGAACTAATCTAGCGGGACCTATCAATCACCTGGTCAGGAGTCCAACCCCCAGGAAAGCTGATTTTCTGGAGTAGGCCAAGGAGAGGAATAAGCATACTCTTAAGAAGATGTATTTATTTTCCGCAGGTACCCCCTCCTTGTCACAGTTACTTATGGAGCATCTGCCATGTAGCTTTGCTAAGCTTACTGGCCTTTCCAAATTCTACCTCGGAAAACTAACTTTTCTTTTTCCTGCCATATCTTCCTGTTTCAGATCCTAGTCAGGCCTGGGCATGACCTCCATGATGATCTAGAATTGTCATCTTTCCTTGAAGCACTTCCAACTCCTCCCACACAGCTGCTGGTCTACCACTTGGCTACCTGCTGACCTCCAGTGTTGAAAGTGCCAACTTTCTTAGACCCTAACTCAAAGGGCATGGCTGTCTTTCCTCTTCTTCCTCTCACTCCTCCTGGCACCAGCCAAGATTTTCAGGTTGCTTATTTGTTTTATTCTCAAATCCTATTACTAAAATTGTCCTTGAGCCTTCTAAGTCTGTATCTAAATTCTTTTGTTAAAAATATTGAATCCAAAGGGGAACCCCAAATTTCCCGGTAACACAGGTTTAATGTTACTTGATGTTAGTATGCAGATTCTTGGAGACTATGATATATTCATTCATCTATATTAAATAAATATGTCATTGATATAGTCTTTAAGTTTCCAAAAAATTAATTTTGTGTTAAAAAAATCCCTCAGTCTTGGTAGATGGCTCAGTTAGTAAAATGTTTGTTGTGTGAACACTAAGACTGAATTCCATTCCTAGAACCCACCTACATATAAATAAATAAATAAATAAATAATAAATAAACAATGGGCATAGTGGCATACATGTGTAATGCTAGTGCTGGGATTGGAGACATATAGATCCCTAGAGCACACAGGCCAGACATGCTAACCTACTTGATGACCCCAGGCCAATAGGAGAACTTATCTCAATAAACCAAGGGGGACAGCTCCTGAAGAACGATACTGAGGTTGTCCTCTGGCCTCCACATGCATGCTCACACATGTACATGAATACTCACAGATGCAAATACACACATATATATACAAAATATCTTGTAAAATGTATTTTAAAATGTTTGGCTTCCTTTTTACTTCTTTCTACTTCCATTAGCCGAATCTATCAGTCCATCCCTAAGAAGACTCCCAACGCCTTTTGGGTAGGACCTGGGGATGGTTTTGTTGCTGGAAGCCTAGGAGTAGATCACAGACCCAGCAGACAGCATCTACTCACCTGTCCTCTCACCTAGTGTCCCATTTATAAAGAGCATTCATCAGCACTTAACTTTGGTGTTGGCCAGGATTGGGTTTTCATACAAGAAATGTAACATTTCTAAAAGCTTTGGTCTCTAAAAGCTTGTCGTTACCAAAACTCTCTCTCTGGAAATAGGGCCTGTCCTCTGCCAACAGGGCCAACTAACTCTGTCTTGATGTGTTGGTTTACATCCTTTTTGCCCAGGTTAACTGTACTTGAAAGGCTGAACAGATGAACAAATGTCTCCACTTATCAGACTCCTAAAAGATTTTAAAAGTTGGAGCTGGAGAGATGGCTCAGCAGTCAGGAGCACCTGGTTCTAGAGAAGCAAGATTTGCTTCCCAGATCTCATATGGTGACTCACAACTTCATAGAATCCGAGTTCCAAGGGATTCCATGGCCTCTTCTGGTCTCTTCAGGTTCCTTCATACATGTAATGCACATACACTCACTCAGGCTCACACATATATACATAAACGATAAAGTTTTTTTTTTTAGTTCTTAGATCTTAATTTTCCAGTCACCTCATCAGATTAAGTCAGATTTTGTTCCCATTCCCCTCCACGTCCTCCACTTCTACTTATGAGGTTGTAATTATCATGGATGAGGCATAATAGTTACCAACAATGCTCAAATTCCTTGATCCAAAGAACTAATTTTTCTGAGATAAGTACCAAAAACAAAATGGTCTTTAATGACTCCATTAAAGGAGGAAATACATCTTTTATAATTTCTTAACACTACTTACTTTCCAATGTCATTAACTTTCCCACAAATGAAGCATAAACTAAATGATGTTTTGAATACCGTTCTATAGTACTATTGCTCAAATGCATGCAGTAACTATGCCAAACCAAAAACCCAGGGGAAATGTTTTGAACTATTTCAAATACTTACGTGGACAATTTCATTAATTCCATTGGCCAATTGATTATCAGAGATATCATTCCTTTTGATTTAATAATTGGTTATTTTTTCCTAATTTCATTCCTCACATCAATTAATGCATGTAACTGGAGCATAAAGAATAAATTCATTAATTCCAGTTAAATTTTACAAACAGAAGCATGGGTAAATCTACTTGACTTCTACCCTTATTTCATGAAATATTGGCACAAGTCATAAGAATTACATATGCTATAAAAATGTGTAATTAATTAGAATTTAATAAGGTACATGAAAGGTTTTGGACAAAGTAAAGATTTCCTCAATGTCATGTTTTGTAAAATTGCTTATACTGCATATGTATACAATTAAGTTATGTGACATTTATAAAATAATTTTGGAATTTACATATCATACTTAGCACAAATAAGTCTGTATCACATGCATAGTGCTGTGGATTCAGGGAAACATGGGAGGGTGCTCTCTTTGACATCAGGGATCCAGTCATAGACACTATTATCCCACAGGAGAAGAAAAAAATCCATTCTTATATACGTGTGTGTGTGTGTGTGTGTGTGTGTGTGTGCGTGTGTACGCGTGCTTATGTGAATGCTGGCCAGAATACATCCTCAGGTATTATTGCTCAGAGACCAAATCTGGTTTTGTTGTTTTTCTATATTTGTTTTGTTTTATTTATTTAGGATCTTTTACTGTCTTGGAAGTCTCCAGGTAGGCTAGACTGACTAGCCAGTCAACCTGAGGTATCCGCCTCTTTCTGCCTTTCCAGTGCAGATGTTGAGCTGCATCTACAGTTTCCAGAGATTATAAGTAAGTACCGCCATGCTATTTTCATAGTGTTTCCTGAATCAATCTAGGTTTTTATGCTTACAAGCAAGACCTTTACACACTGAGCAATCCCCCTAAAACTTGTCTTGATTGTATGTGAAACTCACACATTGCATATGCATGGATTAATGTGCATTAATATAATATTTTAGTGAGTGTAATATTTATCATTGTATCCACTGGTTTGCTCTCTGGTTCTTTTGTCAAACAAGTAAGTTGAGATGAAAATTTTACTTGCCTCAATAGGTATCATTATGATTCTACAGGGTACAAATTTTACAAAGCTATGCCACTGTGCACTGCTAAAAAGGGCATAGTTCTTTATCTATAGCCACAGAATAATCTAAGCTTTTTGAGAAAAGGAATGGCATTTTATTCTTCTGTAAACCCTAGCTCTAAGTTTAATATATTGCATATATTTTACAAATAAACTTTAATGAATTAACTCACATTAATGCAGTAGAACATTATTTGGATAAATGAATTGATCACTGGTTAACCTTTGGGAAATACAATATTGCTTTCCTGGATTTTCCGATAGTATTCTTGTCATGTGTGAATTTTTAAGTTGCTATAAATATGTTTATTCTATTTATCAGTATTGATCAAAAGTCTTATCCACACACTCTTTGAAATATCAACCCTACATGGATAATTTTCTCTTTAGAAATAATACATGATTTGTGTGTGGATTAGCAATAGACATTTTGGGGTAATAGTATAATAGTCAATACCTATATGTCACTGAAATCACACTTTATCATGGCTACCGATAAACTAAGGTGATCCATATAATGAAAAACATAACTTTATTGACTGTTATAAATGCAAATATAGGACTTGAGAGATAACTCAGAGATTAAGAGCACTGGATGCTCTTGCAGAAGACCCAGGTTTGAGTCCCAGCACCCACATGGCAGCTAACAACTGCCTGTAACTCTGGTTCCAGGGGATCAAGAGACCTTTCATACTGTGGGCATTGCATGACATGGGTGAACCTATCTACATATAGGCAATATACTCATACACATAAAATAAAAATGTATTGGCATATGTACATGAGACATTAAAGAGATATTTGATAACTGTTTCCTTATCAAATACATAATAATAAATTATCTATAAGAGCATATGTTAACTATTAAACAGTAGTGGCCTCTAACTAGTAAACTTTAATTTAGATATTTGCAATTACTTTTTTGTTTCATGGTAATATTATTTTAATATGGTGCATCATGTTCTTAAAGATTTAAACTATCCTGAAGAATGCATATATATTTTTTACAAAACAATATTATTGGTTCCAAAACAGATGTTAACATTCCACATATCCTACTGCTGTCTTACTGTTTTAAATAGATATAGGCTGACACAATTGAAATAATACCATATCCAGCATGAGGTCAACATTTTTAATATCTGACTTGAACAAATTGTTAAAGCACACCACTATCTGAGAAAGTTAAAAGTATACTAAT
The DNA here is from genome assembly GCA_035773235.1 of Eospalax fontanierii. Classification (NCBI taxonomy): domain Eukaryota; kingdom Metazoa; phylum Chordata; class Mammalia; order Rodentia; family Spalacidae; genus Eospalax; species Eospalax fontanierii. The sequence continues at coordinate 66,313,173 of CM069536.1, forward strand.
GAATAGTAGCAGTAGATTCTCCTTAAGGCCAAATCAGTGTCAGATTGGAACCCCATTTTATGAAACAGACCTTAAATCCAGTCAGAAATCTTTCTGCCTCAACCTCCCAAGTACTGAGATTTCATGAACTAGCCATCACATTTATCTTTATATTTCATAAATCTTTATGTAATAATCTAAGTGTAGAATTCAGATTACAACTATTAGGCACACTATCAAAATGAACCCTCTTTTTTTTGTAGTGTTTGAGATTAAACTCAAGGACCTCCTGCATCCAAGGCAAGCACTCTGCTACTGAGAACCTTTCTAATTTTTTGTAAGAAAGTCTAAGTTTCTCAGGCTGACCTTGAACTTGCTATCCTTCTACCTCAGCTTCCCAGATGGCAACAATGATTTCTTTTATAGACATATTTTCTGACACTTTATTAAAGTAAATATCCAGCTGAGGCTATGTTAGCTTGAAGAAACACAGTTCAAGTCTTTCATATGAATGAAACATTTAGAATATGAGAATATGAATGCCTCCTTCTATAAATTAAAAATTTCATCCTCTTAAAAGTATCTCTATGTGAATAAAAACATATTACCTAAATTTAATAGAAAATATGAATTAGTGTACCTCCCACTCATCAAATCTACAATCTGTAGTCACTATCAAAAATTACTTAAGGTTGGATGGAGAGACAGTTCAGTGATTAAAAGCACGTGCTGTTCTTCCAGAGAACCCCAGTTCAACTCCCAGCACCCACACTGGATCGTGCACAAAGGCTTGTAACTCTAGTTCTGGGGTCCTGATGCTTTAGTCTGCAGGTAACAGCCCCCTAACACACACATACATGTAAATGAATAATAAAATGAATCTGTTTAAATGTTACTTAAAACCATACTTATCCACTAATTTTCATTGGAAATGTATCCACATACTATATATGTACACACGATCTTGCACACATAACATGTATACTGTCTGCCTGTGTCCTTTTAAAAATAAAAGAGGCATTATCTTCTTGCCTAAACTTTCTCACATATTAGTATGTCTTGTTTGTCTCTTCGATAGCAGCACATGTGTCTGCTTCATTCTGCTTAATGGTTTTTAATGCTATATTACATTTTTTATCTTTTATGCTGTGAAATATTTCATGATATGGATATATACAATTTAGTGTATTCTTTTTCATGAGCATTTAAGCTGATTCTGGAAATTTTAAATTATTTTTTAAATACTTCATAATGTAATTATATAAAAGGCTATACTGAGGTTGGCAATAGAATATGTTCATCTGTATGACATTGGACTACTAGTATATTCTCTCTCTCTCTCTATATATATATATATATAATATATATATATATAATTTCTATACTGAGGTTAAAGGGAATTTATCACCATATATAAGTATTTTTTAAATTAAGTTATTAATAATTTCCTTGCTTTTGGTGAGTTTCATCTATATTTAGAATAACTTTTTGCCATCTCAATATAATTTTTCATTCATCTTCCATTTGAATTTTTTGAATTTTTATTCTGTCAAAAATATTAATCATTGCCACTCAATATTTGGCCCATACACTATTACTGAATATCATAAGTAATAAGTAATCCAATTTTTACACAGTCATCTAGTGTGTTGAAGTTCTATAAAATCATTTAAGGAATAAAATTTCATTATAAAACCCTTTTCTGGGATTCCACATCAGGATATAGATTTGCTTCAAGATCCCAGTAGTACATTCCAATGAAGTACACCGTAGATTTTATGCCATCTCTGAGGCATAAAAAAACTAATCTGCTCTTCATTTCATATAGTCACTGAAATGGTCATACAATTCTTAATGTGAAAGCATATAGTCTTCTCCAAAAGCCCAGATGAAATAATTACATTCTGCATTACAGACAGTGCCTGGATAATTTGTCCTAGAATAGCAACAAAAGGACTAATGTAAACATAGGGATATGAAACTCGGGTACTAGAAGACTAAATGGGGACATGCATGGAGAAGAAACTGTTTCTGTACTATTTATAATGACCAAGAGTCTATAGCCTGTTTCCAAGTAAGAAATATATGTGATAGAAGGAAATCAATCTTAAAGTGGGGCAGGGTAGTAAAGTGGCAGATTGGAAAATTGGGTTAAATATCCGTGAGTCCATCTGATACCAGACACTGGCCTGAGTACTTTCATATACGAAATCACAGAATACTCATATTAACAAATCAGGTAAGTTTAATTACCATCCCCGTGATTAAGTGGTCAGAACAGTTAAGTGATCACTCAAATCACACTGCTGTTCCAGAAGAGAGATGACATTTGATCCCAGGTATGCTGTCACCCTCCCTTGAGCTCCACTGCCTCCTATGGCCTGTTTCTCTCTGATAACACCCTGTGGTAGAAATTCTTTGAAATTGCTCCATAATTCTTCAGCCTCACTTAAAGAGCTATTGATAAAGCATCTAAATCTTATCAATGAATGAGGAAGCTTAGTTGTATGTGATGGATGCTTATTACATTGTAAACACATTACTAGGTATTGGAAATTCAAACTTTAACTAAAGAGACAAAGTCTGTATTCCTCAGAGCTGCAGTGGAATATAGGAAACAGATGCTTAATGCAATGTTTCGCACACTATTTCCTAGCACTTGTGAATAATGTCACATAAAGCAATACAATACATCTTGACAGACCCCGAGGAGCATAAGATCCTAAGTCTCAGAATTGATCTGGGAATCAAGGGACAACAAATAGAAAGCTGGGGAACCTTCTAGGTAAAGGGAAGTAGGTGTAATTACCCTGGGGCAAAAGGGAAACTGGCCAAGTGGGAAGGCTTGGGATGGACACCTGTGTTTAGTCAGTTCCTACTAAAGAATACTGGGGAGCGGAGCGGGGGTTGAATGCCAGAGCTTTATATCAGAGCACTGTCGTCCCAAGGGCCTGTCTTTCTGTGTGTCCTCGGCTTGTATTTCACCTTGGCTTTTGTTTTGTTTTGTTTGTGGTACTTAGTGTGTGGACCACTCGCCTCCTTCCTCCCCAGTTTTGACAGTGCCCTTTCCAGATGCTCCTTTTGGAGTTCTGACCACCCATTTGCTTCTGCTTTAACTGTTCATTTCCCTTTCCAGTCTCTGCCTTTTCCACTGGCTCCGTGTAGTACCCAGACAAGTTTGTATGACCTGTATCGTTGCTGTATCTTCTTCCTAGCAGCACCCAAACCTGCACTGGCAGTTTGATTTCTGTGTGGACCACAAAGCCCCTAGTGAATATCAGCCCCGATTATCTATCTAATGTCTGCACTTCGGTATCTCTAAACCTGAGTTCTCTTATTCTTTGCCAGCCTTTCCCTGTGCTTCTGTTTTAATTAATGGCATCTTCCTGCATCCAGATTCTCAATCCAGAAACCTAGAAATCATCTCACTACCTCCTCTCCTACATGGCCACTCGCCACATAACCTGAGGCTGCCTTTACTATCTCTCAAGTCTCTTTCCTTCTGTCCATACCCCTTACTTCAGGTGCTCCTGATTTTTCACCCTTCCTTTCATATCGGTCATCTAAACCCTCTTTCTGTCACCAGCACTGGCTGCCATGATCTCTCTCTCCTAGTAGTATGATGTTCTCATTTGTAATACACTCACTGTCCTCTCTTTAGAAATTCATGGCTACAGCTGCCTGCCAAATCATATCAGAGCAGGAGGCCTTCAGGATGCAAGTTCCGTGTTTAACTCTCCACCTGCGTGGCCTGTCATTTCCCTTTGTGTAGACAATTTTCACTCAGAAAAATGTTTTTCTGGGACAGTTTTGATCTTTCTCAAGTCTTTCACGAATGCTTCATGCAGTCCTTCTTCTCAAGATTCACTGGTCTAGCTCCTACTACTGCAGTGCACCTAACTGTTTGGACCAGAACATGTTTCTTCAGTCCAGTTGTATTAATCTCTGTTTAAATGGGATGTTATAAGGGATGTTGAGCCTTCCTAGGAGGCCCCTCTAAGAGCACACAGAGGTGAGTGGCATTCACACCAAAGGCAGGAGACTCACCCACGTTTATGGGTATTATTTGCTTAGGTATGGTTAGAACATTTCATTTGAACATGCAGTTGCATTGACTCAAAATGGAGAAATGAAATGTTATTAATATAAATTATTATACATATTGAGTCTTACCAATAACCAGTAACTAAGCCTTTAATATTGGAGAAAACAATGCCATATTTAATATTGGAGTAACAAATGCCATCAGGTTTAGATTTGCTGATGGCCTATGTGGTGGTTTGAATGAGGAATGTCCCTGATTGGCTCCAAGTATTTGAACATTTGTTCCTCAGTAGATGGCACTGTTTGTGGATGTTTAGGATGTGCAGTCTTCCTGGAGGAATCATGTCATGGTGCGGGGGAGGGGGGAGATGGACAGGACACCACAAGACTTTGAGAGAATCTAGTTTGCCTACCTCCAGGTTGCCTCTCTTGCTTCCTGTACCTTTTTTAAGATATGAGCCCACAGCTTTCTGCTCTAGATGCCCCTTGCCTTGCCTACCCCTGACCCCGCCCCCAGATGATGAATTCTTCTATCTCTGAAACTATAAAACAAATAAACTCTTCCTTCTGAGAGTTTCTTTGGTCATAGTAATTAATCACAAAAAAAAAAAAATAACCAGTGCAAGATATTTCATCAATGGTAACTGCTCAACACATATTCAAAGAAATATAGGAGGTATAAAAGGCCCATGAAATTTCTATGATAAGATGGTTGATCTTATAGCATTAGAAAAAAATACTCATCTAATTAGAAAAATTACATGAACATGGGAAGATAAAACACTTTTCATAGAAAAACAATTTTGGAATATTCTCCTTTTATGACTTTTATAACAGAAGGGGAGCAAGGCTATGACTATTAAATTTAGAGCCCTTATCTATCAATACAAGTAGCTAAATAAGAATAGTATCAATTGAGGATGGGGAGGGAAGTCCACTCTAGATATATAGAGGAATTAAAAAATATATGTATGCTAAGCATGTCTGCATTGCAAAACCGAGTTCAAAGAGTGGGCAGAGTTACCAAAGTACTCTGAATATAATCGCCAATAAATTAACCTGTTAAATTTAACAATGGTCCATATTACCTTGGTCCAGAACTGACATCCATTTTTCCCCTTTTGTGCCTCTGATTAATGCAACATTTATAATACATGGAGAGAAAGTGGATGTACAGCTCTGTAATGAGCTGAGGTACCTAAATCTTGTAAAGATTCTATAACAGGGAGCTGGAAACTAAAATTAGGATGAAATCATTTAAGTCCAAGTAATGTAACTTCCCCTCACTACTGTCAAAAATTTGGCTTTTAATCTTAAGATTGGGTATGGGTGTTGCTGCTTGAACAGACTCTCCTTGGTCAGTTCAGTCATTGTCAGCGGTACAGTGAATTTCATGGTGATTTTATGGTAGAATTTCAATTAGTTCTCTGATGATTCCATAATATAGAGAAAGAGAAGAAACCTGTTGTATTTCATTTTTGTTTGCTTTCCACTCTTTTTGATGAGTTTGCTAAAGCGGTAAATATGGAACTGGGTAGAAGGCTTAGTGGATAAAGGCACTTCCTCTGCAAGCATGAACACATGGCTTCCAATTCCCAGATCCACATAAAGTCAGGCATGACCATGTATGCATGGAAGCACCACATTAAAGGACAGAGACAGGTAGAACCCGAGAACTTGCTGGCCGGCGAACCTAGCCAAAATGGAGAACTTGACTCTGTCTCCAGGAAGCAAGGCAGAGATCAATAGAGGGTGATGTCCAATGTCCTACTCTGGCTTCTACATGCACTCATGTGTACCTACCACACAAATCATGTATACACACATGCACACCACACTCACATATAATAAATAAATAATATATAAACAGGCAGACATTATTTCTGACCTTTGCATGAAACTATCATCCTCTTTGCCCTAAAAGTACCAAGAGAAGACTTTTGCAACCCTGTGTGTTTTCATGGAGACTCCTTACTTGAATTCTTTTTCGTTTTGTTTTTCATTTATTTTGAAACAGCATCTTGCCAGCTAGCTCTGGCTGGCCTAGAACTTTTACTAGACCAGGCTAGCCTTGAACTCATGGCTGTTCTCTTGTCTCTGCCTCCAGAATGTGAGATGAACAGGCGTGCACCTCCATGGCCATCCTGCCTCAGTTTTTCAGTGCTGCCCATGGGTCCTAGGCAGCTCTTCTCTGTTACCATGGAAAACACTGACAGAAAGCAGCTGGAGGAGGAAGGTGTTTGTTGGGCTTACGCATCATGGTCTATTGCTTGCTGCTGGACACTAAGGCAGGAACTCAAGGCAGGAACCTGGAATTAAGGACTGAAGCACGGAGCACGGAGGGAAGCTGCTTGAAGTCTTGCTTGCTTTCTGTGGCCAGTCCAGCTAGCTCTTCTGATACAGTCCAGGCCCACCAGCCAAGGGATGAAGCGGTATTGCCACAATGGGCTGGGCCCTCCTACAGTAATTAGCTATTAAGGAAATGACTCACAGGCTTGTTTGCAAGCCAGTCCAATGGAGGAAATTCCCTAGGTGACAATCCCTCTTCCCAGTCTGTCTGAGTCAAGCTGACACAAACCAACCAAGACGTTAGGCTTTCCTATTTATTCGGCATCTCCTAAACATCCCATGGAATTCTGATGGATACCAACTAGATGAAGACCTATGAAACCTTTCTTCCAAAGGTTGTAATATTGAATATAGGATGGATATTTCAAACAAACAAGGAGTCAGTTTGAACATGAATGTGTCACTTGTAATACTGGAAATATATTATACTAAGAAGGGGGTTATTTTCTGAAATACAGACTTAGCTGGGCAACCTGTATTTTTATTGTTGTTGTTGTTAAACCTGACAACACTGCCCTGCTACATGCAAAATGAAGTATGTCTGGACTATTGACAACAGAATATGCCCACTCTGTGACTGTATATATATGTTAAATGCATTGCTTTGTCTAAAACAACAGAGTGAGTTCAAGGAAAAATTATATGTGACTTTTAAGTTACCGTGCATCTTTATATTATTCATATAATTTCTCCCTCTATTAATTCAGAAAATAAGCAGCCTAATCCTGATTACTACGAATGACCTGTGTCAGTCTGAAATATAAGATACTAGTAATGACTTGGTGAACTGCAACTGGTATTTGTAAATAACTTGAGAATTCATAGATAGGAAATGTTGGTCACCGCTTCAGAATTTTTCTTATAATTTTTCTGTTTCCTTACACACCTTCACACAGAGAGAAAGATGCTGTACCTCAACTCGGGCGTAGTCAAGCTTTCATTTCTCAATAGGAAGTACAGCTATGAATCATTTATTAAACTTTAATAAATCTCTTTTCCACAGTACATACTGCTCCACTGGGTATCAAAATCTCGTAATGGTTAATTTGGGATTGGGAAGGTTACATATTTTTCAGCCCAATAACTTTAAGATGCTAGACAAAAGATCAAAAGATTAGTTTTAATAAAACTCAGTAAACCAAAAAGGGTAAATAATATGAGTGAAGAAGCTTCAAAATGTCAATATGGTTTTTATATGAGATTTTTACTTCTGTCATAAATAAACAAGGAAAAGTATTTAGGCATAACTCATTTTTTTTTTTACTTAGAGTCAATGGAAATCTCATAGATTGAAAGTATGTCATATATATTATGTTACTAATATATTCTAAAATAGAAAGCCACTTAAAATATTGGTGCATAATTTTGTAAGTTCTTAAATAATTTTCCTTAAAGGAAATTTGTCAAATAGATTATTTAAAAATACATAGAATATGAATCACCCCACATCAGCTGATAAAGAGATGTAAATTAGAAAACTTTAAACACAAAAGGAACAGGTAATTCTATTTCTAAAAATCAAGTTGAATTTTGCTCTCTAATTACAGAACCAGAATTTAAGGAGAAAATGTTTGGAGTGGAAACTTTATTTAGAGAGATACAAATACCTAGTAAATCTCCATAAATGGATGTTCACGCTGAGCACAGATTTGTACCACACTGATCCCAGCTCCAGGAGGGAAGGCTAAGCTACACTTATCCAGAGGCAGGTCACACTTCAGACACTACTCAATTCTTGCTCACACAATAAAGGTGCCTCCAACTGGGGCCAAGAGCATTCTGGATGCAGGCAGGAAGTGTAAATTACAAAGAAGAGCAACCACAGCCAAGCAGTGGAAATAAACATAGGTAGTTTCTGAAGGACTTCACTCCCTCCCATTAGGACATGAATTAATTGCTGTTTCTTTGTTGTTCTTTGGAAGCAGCCTTCACCTTAGCATCTCTTACTACCCGTGCTCTCTGGAAACTGTCTAAAGTGTCTAAGCCTGCTCGGGCTACACGCCAAAAGATGCTAACACCATGTATACAGAAGTGGCCCAGCACTGGGCTGCATGTTTGCAGAAAGGACTCAATTCCGTCTAGAGAATTACTTTCATTGTTTCAAACACTCTCGTGCTCCTATTTTTCCTTTAGGTAAACATTTTCTCCTTTAATAAAATATTTTAAAAGGGAAAATAGATGAGAAAAGAGTCGTTATGGTAATGAAAATGTTCATTACTCATTAAATGTGGAATCATATCACACTAAAATTACATTTCTAATTTTTCAAAGCTACAGTCACTTATCAAAAGAAGTCTATACATTTTTACATTTTTATTTCTTAAATAAAAATCATATTGTCAAGTTTGAACCAATTTTTTGCTTTTTTATCTTTTGTACATTTTATAGAAAAAAAAGAAAAAGGAATCATTTGGCATTTCAATAATGGCTTCCATTTTGAATTGAAATGTAATATTGTATATATATATATAATTTATGGCTTTGTGATGTTTAACTCTCTTGATCTTAAAAGGCACAAAATATACACATATAATTGCAATGTGTTAATTTCCATTTAAATTTCCATTGTTATTTGATTGTGGATAACTTACTAAGTACTTTCAAAAGGAGTAGCCATGGTTTCAAGCTAACCTGCTGTGCTGGTTTGAATGAGAATGTCCCCCATAGGCTCTAAGTATTGGGACATTTTGTCCCCAGTTGGTGGTGCTGTTTTGGGAGGTGTGGAAGATGTGGCCATGCTGGAGGAAGCATGTCACTGGGGGCAGGCTTAGAGAGTTCTTATGGCTTGCTGGATCTCTAGCTGCTCTGTTTCCTTTCCTGTGCCTGCTTGAAGATGTTAAAACTTAGCTTCTGCTCCTGTTGTAGCCACCTCTGCCAGGATGCCTCCCACCATGATGGACTCTTGCTCCTTTGGAACCATGAGCTAAGTAAAGTCTCCTTTTTATAAGTTCCGTTGTTCAGTGTTTCTATCACAGCAACAAAAAAGTGACTAATACACCTCAGATACATGTTGAGGTGTAATTCAATATCATGTAAACGGGAATGCTAAGCAAACCCAGATACATCAAGAAAATCCAGAAGAGGGGTGTGGTGTATACAATATAATGTTATCTAGTTGAAAACTTCTAGAATCAACTTGGAGAACCATCTCTGGGCATGTCTGTGAGGGAGATAGGTTGATTCACCCTAAATGTGGGTAGTGCCCTTCTGTGAACTGGAGACTGGAGTCTTGAGCTAAATAAAACAGAGAAAGCGAGCTGAGCACCAACATTCTTCTCTCTCAGTAGACGCAATGTCACCAGCTGCCTTTAGCTGTTGACCTCGTGTCTTCCCTGCCACAGTGCATTGTAACTCCAATCTGTGAGCAGAATCAACTAACACAGGAAGTCATAATAAAGTGATATGACCTCCAGACTGGGCAGATGAGTCTGTTAGTAAAAGCGATTTTTGTGCAAGCGTAAGGAACTTTGTTTTGATTCTCAGAACCCACATAAAGCTGGACACAGTAGCATGTGTCTATAATCCCAGCCATCTTTCCTATGGGGAGATGATAGTTGGAGACAGAATTCTCAGAAGCTTACAGGCCAGCTAATTAGATATATGCAGCAGCAAATAAGAGACACTGCCTCAAACAAGACGAATACTGATTCCCAAGGTTGCCTTTTGACTTCCACACCCATGCTGGAGCACACATATACTGTGACACATATGCACCTGCACTTTTACACATGAACACACACATACAAATAAAATGAAATTTTAGGAACTGGAGAGACAGTTCAGTGAGTAAACAGTACCATGCAAACACAAAGAACTGAGTTTGGATGCCCAATACCCATGTGAATGACTGATAGGTGAGGCAGCCCTCCTGTAATCCCAGCACTCAGTAAACAGAGACAGGAGATCCCAGGAGAAAAGTGACTAGCTAAAAGAGCTGAATCTGTGAGCTCTGGGCTCACGTGAGAAACCCTGCCTCAGTATATGAAGTAGAGACTGATGGAGGAAGACTCCAGATGTCAACCTCTGGCCTCTGCATTCATGTGCACACCTGTGAACATGCACCTGCGCATGTACATGCACCCCCACACATGCAAATGCATATACACACAAAAGTATACACCACACACACATACACACGAAATAAACTTTATAGAACATGACATGATTTCCAGTGAGACTATTCATTTTCAAGTTTGCTGCTCTGAAAACTCATCTCCTCGCAGCTACATGGGAAAGCAGCCTTAAACAAGAAGTTCAACTAAATGCTGAGTGGGCTACTGAGATACTCAGAAAAAAAGATGCAGGTGTTACAGTGAAAGGACCAAAAGGAGAAGCCTGGACCTACAAGTCACTGAAGGAATCTGAAAGACCCAAGCCTGGTTTCCTCTCCCAGCTTTCTTTTCATCCCTGACCCAGTTTTAACCCACAGTTTTGTACTCTGCCCAACGCCAGTACTCCTACACAGTTCATTCCTTTCTATGAAGAATTTCACCAGACTGTCAGCTTGAGTCTATTTTTCTTCCTCACAACACGCCCTCCCCTGTACCCTCCATCCTCCACCCCACCAGACCTCCATGCATTCCACCATACATGTTGAGTCTGAGCTTCTAAGGGAGACAATCAATCAAAGGTCCAACCCAGCCCTAAAGCCTAATAACCATAATGGCTACACAGCAAACAGTAATGGAACTGTTACCCGCGATACAAGTATGCCATACACTACTCATCAAAGAAGCTCCTTTCTGCAACAGATGGAGGCTACTGCAGAGTTCCACAACTGTCTTGATAATATATGACCTTGCTCAAATCTCAATTCTGTCTCCACAGAATGGGGACATTTCCTATACTATAGGCTCACAGTATTAAATTCTATATCTTAAATGTTAGCATTTTAGCGACTAACCGTATTACCTATTATATTATGACAGATACATTTTCAATATATTTTACCTTTCATATGAAGGAAAGAATCTTAAAGCAATTATGTCAAAATAAAATGATGTATCATTATGTTCAGAAAGGATGAATTATGTTGTGGTTACAAGCAACTTTTGCAATATATTACTACAAGCATTAAAGCAAATGTCTTAGGATGCTTTAAACTTCAGTTTGGAGTCCATCTCTAGAGATGTTTTTCTTTATACACGACTAAAGTATAAAGGAGATTGCAGATGAGAACGATTTTATACTGGTTCAAAGAATGGCCGACTGACTTTTCAAACACAAGCCCCAAATGGATTTTCTATATTCCAGCCTCTGAGTACTAGGTTTAACTCTTAAGCTTCCCAATTCAAAGATAATTAAAAGCTATCTCTTTTCAACCGATTTCCAAATTGGAAAACATGCGTAGCAATACTTACTAACACAACCTATAACAAAGGTGTTAAAAAGAAGAATACAAAAGCCAGCTGGATTTTGTCAGTCAGAGTAGAGTTCTGATGTCTCAAGGCGCATTTATATTAACCTTTGATTCAACAGCATTAGAAACCTCTTGAGTGGAAGAACACAGACAAAAAAAAAAAGAGAGAAAGAAGCAACAATACAAAAAAAAACTTTTAAAAACAGAAAGTTAAAAGAAAGAATCAACTAAGTTTACAATTACTGAATGTAATTTCCAGGAATGGATATGGGTACCATCACCCATCCGTCCAACATCCATTCTGCCATCCTTTCCCATCCTTCAATGAATACATGGCCTCTACTAAATCCCACTGCTGTTCTTGTCACAGGCAGTGTGCAGATATCTAGAACTGCAACATAACTCGATGGCTCCAGGACTGGGTGAGTACATAAGAGACTATATGTCCCAGTGTCCTAAGCAAGGAACACACATCATACTTAAGATTTCATGGCAGAGAGACAGAGGTGTTATATCATTGCATAAAAGACTCAGGGTAAAGTAAGACACTAATGCCACTTTCATGCCACACAACTATTTACTTAAGAACACCATCAATAAGTAACCATTTTCTCATTAGTCCTACTTTCTTCTTATGTCTTCTTGAAAATATTAAAGGGGATATATGATTGATTATGTCATAAAATCCACAATCACAACCTTGCTTAATCCAAGAAAGATGAGTCCCTGGAGTATTCTCTAATCCACTGTTCATGGAGTTTTAATAGCTCAGAGAATAGGGTTTCTATGACTTCCCCTGCATGATAAGCCTAACAAATAACATATTTTAAAGCCAGGAAGTCGATTCTGATATAAATCTTCATTAGGTTTGCTTTGTTTTGCTTGAACTTGTGAACACATGAGTAATGTATTCATTTTTCTTGGGATGCATAAGTCTCGATCCTCCCCTTTCTGAAGAGAACAATACTAATCTAGTTTCTAATAGGGATTCAAGAGACTCAAATAGCAGACACTGTAAGCACTGTTAGTCTAACCCGTTTCATCCATAATTAAACTCTCTTTCTCCTGGCAGCTCTAAATATATGTCTACTGACTTCATGGAATCTAACTGTGCATCTATGAAGCGTAGAGACTGATAACATACAGAATTAAAAGAATGTGTTTTTAAAATTACCCTGTTATATTTAATTAACTATGGGAGCTAATAAAATAGCATTCATAGGCTCATTTTTAATTGTTAACAATTAATTAATAATGAATATGATTAAATGTAAACAGTCCACACTCTCCTGGACCTTACAGTGCAGAAATACAAAGGCATTAATCAAAATTCATGAGACTATATGTAAAATTATAATTATGATTAGTAACTCAAAAGCTAAGCAATGATATGGCACATCAAAGAGGAATTCCTTCAGTGGATCACTAGGAAAGGGTTTCAAGAGAAACAAGGCTAGAAGGACACACAGGGGTTCACTAGAGGGTAGAGAAAAAGAAAAATCATATCAGTTATCAAGAGACAAGCATATACAAAGGCTCTGTGAGAAAAGAAGGAGCGATCATGAAGCATCAAGTCAGTCTGTCTGCAGTGCAGACTACAGTGCAGCATAGGCGATACTGCAGCTAACTCTGTGTGTGCTTCAAAATGGGGTGTGCCTATATTTGCATCTTTTTTTTCATTCTTTCTCCTTCTCTCTCTCTCTCTCTCTCTCGTGTGTGTGTGTGTGTGTGAGTGTGTGTGTGTGTGTGTTTATCCCTGAAGATGATGTCAGGAGGCTTACTGAACTGCACTCCACCTTATTTATTGAGTCAGGGTCTCCTACTTGAACCCAGATCTCATTAATACGGCTAAAATGGCTAGCCAGTTCATTCTGGGGATCCTCTTCTGGAGATCCTTTTCTGAGGATCCTTTGTTTTTACTTCCAAGTGCTGGAATTACAAGTAGGTCACTGCACCCATTTGTCATTTACCTGGAACCTGGGGACTTGAACTCCAGTCCTTGTGCTTATGGCAAGCCTTTAACTACTGAGCCATCTCCCCAGCCCAGTTTTTCTATATTTGTATTTTAAAGAGACCATTTTACTTTAATCCATAAAGAATCAGGGAAGCAGGAAGCACCACCTTAAATTATTACAGTAGCTTGATGATCGTGACCATGAAAAGCAGCAAAAATAATTACAGCAAATATTCACTCCATATTAGGGAAAGCAGCTGGGTGCCTTGACAATTTTTGCATGATATGATTGGCAGATAATCTGATGGACTGCGAATGGGATGACTGAAGACAGGAATGTGTTCAGGTCTCTGATCTGTAGGCTTATCTAATGATGGTGCCATTTAGTGAACTAGCAACCACCAGTATCCTGGGTCTTCTGCCAACCCACGGAAGGATATCTTTAACAGCCAACAAAAATGAAGTTTCTAAAAATGTCAATAAGAAGAACTGATGACTAGTCAGTTGTTCAAGAGCAAATATTCACTCAGGTGAAGTGGAGGAGTGAGAAGTTATGATAATGATGTGGCATTGCTGGAATTGCTCAAAATCATTGTTAATAATTTATTTCATTTGCCAGTAGTAATAAGCTCTACATGGCATTCTTATTTTTTTTTTGTCAAATTTCTGTGAGGTTACCAGCATAGTTAATCTTTTTGTTAACTCCTAGTCAAGTGTTTTTTCTAGGTTGCATATATAGAAAATTAAAGTTTCTTTTATAGAGAACAAAAACAAACAAAAGGATTGCTTCCATTATTTCTAATGCGAAGAGAACAGGTTGCTCCACCTGCTGTGCAAAGTCCAGGGAAACAAGGTGCTGATAACCAAGTTGACAGGGTGGGCGGTATTTCATTGTTCTTAGAAAATATGTAGGGTTTTAAAGAAGGACATTGTAGTGGAATCAGACAGACCTGCCAGACACCAGTGTCTGTAGGTAACAGTTTACACTACATCATAGATCCTTCATCTGTGAAAGATGAATGTTAGATCTGACAATTAGAAAGTAGGCTCTAATTCTCAGGGTTGTAGGAAATGCCTGAAGCAATAATACACAATGTTCATGACAGTGTCTATGAAAAACATTTCAATTGCCTCCTTGATTAGAAGCATCAAACAGCAAGCAATTAAACAGCAATGAAGACTATGTCAGAGGAGGGTGAGCAGGGGAACTTTTGTCACACTGAACACTTTGAGCTGATTGAGACGACAAGCCTAGCTTACTCACAAAGCATAAAAGGCAGAAGGGTGTCTTTTGCAGAGGAAAGACAGATACATACTAAATTGAAGTTATTTCAGTCATTTCAATTTCAAGTAATAGAAGTCTTGTGCTTTTGAGTATATTCCATATTTCAAATGTCAACAAAGATCAAAAGAATCATTGCTTTGTTCCTAAAGACTATGGGATAGTTTGAACATTTTAACCTATACCTAAACAGCAAAGAAAGCAAAATTCTATCACATGCTAGTTACTTGTCCCAGCAAACAGAAGTGAATTGTGATTTCATTCCTATTCCCAGTGCTACAATTTCTAAGGCCTCAGCAAAAGCTTACCATGGTCAAATTTGTACCATACAGATATATCTGTTATAGGATAACCTTCACAACATAGATATAATCTAGATTAAAGACTTTCACCTAACCTTGCCAGCAACATAAACAGGCTCACAGAGCCATATCCTCCTCTTGTGTCCTGGGCACAAAACCTTATTCCCCCAGAACCAGTCCTTATTCACCCCATAAGATAGTGTAGGATAGAGTATGCATGTGCTGTGTATATTCATGCTTTACATATCAAAATGGCAAAGGCAGCTGTTTTTAACTTTGTAAAAATGAGAAATCTATTTAGAGAGACAGAGAGAGAGAGAGAGAGAGAGAGAGAGAAAGAGAGAGAGAGAGACACTAGGCCTAGGGATCGAAAGACAAGATTCTCTAATAAGATAAGAGTGGACCTGATTCCTACTTCCCCATTTCATGCCAGAGAAGCTGTTTCAATACAAGAATGAGGGAAGACTGGCTCAAGAGACCTCTGAAGGAACAGGTGTTCAGCAGTTTGGGTCTTTATTAAACATCATTATGATGTGGTTTAGAAATGCCATATCTGCCTGTCTTCATCCTGTGCAGATGAGCCAACTACTGTTTATATATATATATTTTTATATTATATATATAAAAGATAGTATATATTCTAGTCTCGCTTTGGTTGGATCCTTCCTTGCCATTTTCCTATTCCTCCCTTTGGGAATAAGATCACTCACCCTATGGCATTGCATCTTGGAAGTATGTCACTTGTTCTTTTTGACTTTTATAGTGGTTTACAGCTGAATTTGCCTTGATGCTCAGGGGAGATCTTGGGATTTAGAACAGTGTTGAAATGAGTAAGACTTAGGACATTCTTGGAGATGGACTAAAGGCATTTGCATTGCAAGATAGGTACAAGCCTTTAGAGGCTATATTAATATGAGTGACTCTGAGCCTCATGTGTTAAATGACTGGTCTTCAGCATGGTACTACTGCAAAGTGCTAGAAACCTTTAAACAGGTTTTAGGTCTTTGGAGCTATGTCTCCAAGGACATTGTGGACAATGAGTTCTTTCTTCTTGCTGCTTCCTGAACACTTTAAAAAGAGAAGTCCACTTTATACTGTGTACCTTGTCATGATGTCTTGCCTCTCCAAATTCCATAACAACAGAATGAAAGTATCACAGGCCCAGATCTCTAGGTCATGATCCAAAAGAGTCTTTAACCCATCAGACAAGCTCTCTCAATATACAACCCAAGATGGGTGACCTGGAATTCCCAATCCTCCTAACACACACACACACACACACACACACACACACACACACACACACACTCACTCTTACTAAAGAATTTCAACAAGGAGATTGTATATTAAACACTTGGATTTCTATGTTCTCTTGACAAAGAAGAAGAAGTGGTAAGTAGGCTGGACATCCTATTTTCTATCTTGTGGCTGCTTCCTGCTTAGAACAAATTCTACTCAGCTTCCACAGATATCACCTGACCAGAGTCACTTATCTCTAGACTGAATGTTGGTTTGTCATGTCTGAAATTGAGATCTATGACTCAGAGATCACCATATACCATGATAGTAAAGCTAAATGACAGAGATAAAAGTCATATTTCCTTAAAGTTTCACAAAATGGCAAAATAAAGACTGTTTGAGATACAAGGTTATGCAGTAAAATGAGGGCTTGAGAACATAAGGCTCCCTATAGCTTTAAAATCCTATCAACTCATATATGAAAAGGAAAAGAGTTTTCATTTAATGAGACAGGTTCTAAAAATTATTAAAACATGCGATCTTAAATATGTACATCTTCCTTTGATGATATCATAAACTATACTGCCTTGTCAACATCATGAGATTAATATATGTGTTTGAAAAGCAGAAAATAGGCACAATAATTTTTGTTCTACTTTATATTTTCTCTAGTGATAAATTTGACAAATACCTCCATCTCTACTTTAGTTACCTAATTGGAAGTTCCTAGTAACCACACCCTTATATTCAGAAGAGAAGATATTGAAGGAAAAATGCTGTCAGAGTATTTTCAAATAGCACTTTTAGGTTTTGCAAGATAGACGCATTACAGTCTAATGGGGTGCATGCAACAAATATTTAGAACAGGATGTTTCCTTTACTAAAGTGACAATATTGGAGAATGCTCACACTAGTAACATGTTTCCTATATTGATCTCTTGTATCACCTTGTCCTTTAAAGCCATCACTTAACCAATACCATCTTTTTGTTTGCTTGTTTGTTTTTGGAGGCAGAATCTAATGTTCACCAGGTTGGCCTCAAACTCACTATGTCAATGTAGCCAAGGATAACTCTCAACTCCCAAGTCTTCTGCCTTTACCTTCTGAGAGTTAGGATTACAAGTGTGTACCTGTTTAATACCAGAAAATTCATGTGGCCACTATGTGGAAGAAGTTTGATTCTTGAACCTTTAAAACTATCACTTTCCTGCAAGCCAGGTATGGTGCTACATACCTTTAATCCCAGCACTTCAGAGGCAGAGGCAAGTAGATCTCTGAGATCAAGGATAGTCTGATATATTTGGTGAGTTCCAGGCCAACTGGGATTACAAGGAGACCCTGTCTCAAACTGCTCCCCCAATAGCCACTTTTTAAAATTCATACTGGAAGAGTTAATTTCTTAGGACAAATTGGAGTATCAGAAAAAAAGTATGACTACATAATTTGAACTAGAAGGCAGATCACTAATAATACAGCTCAAACCTGAGAGACTATTTATTATAAAATATATGATCTTAGGCACCATAAAACTACTTTCTGCTAAACCATGGCATCATATATTTATTTAAAGTATTTGCTTCATATATATTTCAGACTTCTTTAGAAATATAAGAAATTAATTCCAACCATAGGATGGATGGCAGACGGGGTCTAAATTTGATTAAGAAGTGTATGAAATGTATAAAACAGTGAAAATAAATACATTCCTACAAATTCCTCTGAACTGCCTCATATTCAGCATTCCCATCTTCAAGTCACCTTTGGATTCAGACACGTGATTTGTGATTTGATGTTTTGCTGCACAAAGTTGTTCACACTGCCATCAGGAACTTGGATAATAGCTTTTGAGAATGCATAAAATAACTACATTTCTTAGTGCTGAACCTAAAGGCAGGCATACAGTTGCATATAATTAACATTAATTTTAACTCTGGCTTTGGGGATGTTCTGAACTTGTCAAGATATTCACTCCCTTTCTAGGAACTGAAAAAAACAACACAAGGAAATGATCTCACAAGTGTCTTAAAACTACTGACATTCACTCAATAAGGTTGATTTGCCTGGATGAGGTGACAGACCTTCTTAGACACTGTGTGTTTCCAGACATGAGCTGACCTACATGATGTCAAAGATGGGCTCTTAGGTGCTACTTAAGTTAGTTTCTTAGCATCAACAAAGGGCTAAAACCAGCTGAAATCTATTAGCAGAATTCTGGAGGCTGAAGTCCATTCCCATGGTCTCTCTGAAGACTCTGGGAAGGAATCTTTGCTTTCATTTCTTCGGGGTTCTAATGGCTACTTGTACTTTCTGTCATCCTTTTTCCCTTTGACTCGCCATGCCCACCTCTGTTTCCATCATCAAAGAGAAGACTATCCCTGGCCCCCCGTATCTCATTCTTTTGCATGTCCTTCTGAAGACACCAGTTATTAGATGCAAGGCCTAGACTCATCTGCTATGATCTCATCTTAACTAAATAAATAATTGAAAATTATATATCAGATAAAGATACATTCTGAACTTTGGAAACAAAGTTTTGGTGAATACTCCAACACTTCAGCTCAGAACAATGTATCTTAGGCATAATGAAACACATTAATCAGTCCCTATAATTCCAGCAATCATGAAAGTAGATAATTCCATTGTCACAATTTTGCATGCCAGGGAAAAAGATAATTTTGAAAGGCTAAATACCTTGTTTATTGCTATACTGTAAATCTTGTCAATTACTAGACTCCAGTCAATATTTGTTTGGCCGCATGTTATGCTCTGAGGCTTCGTTTTCCTGGTACTGTGCTATATTTCAGAATAGCAGTCCTTGTTTTTCATGTCCTGCTGAAACCATACCCTTACCCTCACTTCCAGGAGGTTGAACTAGTGAGAGTAATCAGCAGGTAGACAGGAGGTGGGGGCAAAGCTGGCTGCGGTTGTAATTTCCCAACTGTCTTTTCTCCTAGACCACACCTGGGCAGCAGCTTCTCATGACCTTTAGCGATCCTGCTGAGTACCTATAATTCAGGCTGGGGTGTATTGGAGCAGGAAAGTAGAACAGAGAGTGGAGCCAGAGTGAGAAAATTAGAAGATGCTTGGCAGAGAAAAAGAGTCGAAACCCTACCCACCAAGGCAACAAGTATCAAACAGAACTTACACAGAAAAGTTATGCTATATGATGATCTATAAAATGTAAAGGTCCCAGGCCATGGGACACAGGGACTACTGAGTTTCTGGCTTTATCTCCCAGTTCTGGACCACTTCCACTCTTGGAAGTCTTTATTTCTTAATAAAGGACCCCTGACCCAGCCACCATTCATATCTCTGTCCAATTTCCTGTTTCGGGACAGAGAACTTGGAAATCACAGCAGGTGGCTCCCAGATTTCAATATTCACTGATAACAGATACTGACTATTCCTGTCCCTGAAGTTTGAGCTTAGGATGTACCCTTGCTGCTAGATTCCCAGTTGGTCCCCTTGCCTTGATCATAGAATTACATTATCTATCATTCTACGATTAAATGTTCTTCAATCACCTCTTAAGAGGGCCATTTTCTAAGAAAAGTCAGAGTGAACTGGATATCATAGATGGAGGGCTATGTCCTGGGCATGTTTAGCCTTGTAAAGCCCCATTTAACTTTAGGCAAGAAAGAGACAAAATCAACTCCCTTTCCTACGGAGATAAGAAGGCTGAAATGCTAGGTTAGAATTGGATTGCCTAAGGAATAGTAGCCTGAGATACAGATGAGGGATTGAGTCTAAGGTTCAAAGGCAGGATGTTTAATAATGTTTTATTTTACAACTGCAATTACTCCGTTTTCCACCTTTTACTGCAGCATAAATACTGTACTATAAAGATGAAGATTTTGAACAGGTAATACAATTCATTTGCTTTTCTATTAACTAATCAATAATACCAAACTCAGTTTTTTATAGTGCACAGAAAAACTACAAACAGAAAATATTCTAAATTCTATAGCATAACAGAATTTTTAAAACTGATGGCTCATTCTTCTCATCCTTGTTCTAAACCTTAATCTTACCTAAGTTTAGGATGTTCTGCAGCTCTCTGATGGGGAAATACATTTTCTTTTCTTTTTTTTAATGTAGGAACAGAGGATTTGAATGCATAGGCAACACACATAGGAACACTAGAAGTTACTTATTTTTCTTTTCTTTTTTTTGTGTTTTTTGTCTTTTTTTTTTTTTTTTGTCTTGTCCTTTTGAGACAGGGCCTCCCTGTAGCCCCAGCTGATCTGGAACTCACTATGTAGACCTGACTGGCCTCCGCCTGCCTCTGCCTAAGTGCTGGGATTAAAGGTATACCCCACCATATCTGGTCTAGAAGTTAGTTTTAAAATTATATACTGTGTGTATTAGAGTTTTATGTCTAAGGTGCTTAAGAGTGACCTCACAGGATCAGTCACAAAGAAAAAGAAATGGGGCTAAAATATTTTCAATACTCAACCTTTCTATGAAGCTACTGACTCTCTCTGCAACAATGGATCAAAGACAAGCATTTAAATGAATGTCACTTTCTATTCCAACAACTATTAAGCCTGGGGTAGATAATATCATTCCACAGACAGGTAGATTAGATCTTTCTAAAAGAAAAAATATTTTTTGCCACATTTTAAGAGAATGATTTAGAAAAGTCTTCCAGTGCCACTTATTTCCTAAACTTTCTAGTTCAGCCAAGTCTCAAGACATTCGGCTTTTGAAACAGTTGAGTTTTAGACAGAAGATTCATGCAAAATTCTGCCTTTGTTGCTTATGCTTGGGTACAGTTCTACTGGAACCACCTTCTAAGAAGTTTAATTGTTTAGATGGTCCTTAAAACTATGATTTTAAAACATCTGTTTTGTACATATCTATCCTCTGCCATAGGACCTGGGTTTGATTTCCAGGAATCACATGGTAGCTAACAACCATCCATAACTCCTGTTCCAGAGGATCCAAGGTTCTCTTCTGGCAGGCATTGCACACACATGATATGATACAATTACATACATTCAAGCAAAACACTCATACACATACAATAACTGCTTTTTTACAAAAAATTCAACATGGGATGCAATTAAAATAGAATAGCTTGTTTAAAAACAAACACTCTACAGGTGTTAAGGAAAATTCACTGACAGACACATACACGTATAATAAATAAATATCAGGAGATATATAAATTCCTAAAATTATTCTTCTCCCTGAAATGATTAGAGCTCTACAAAGCAAGGGAATGTCATATAATGTATGACTATTTGGATAAGTGTCAAGTGCTAATTTTCATGAGAGGTGATACAGTACTGTCAGAGCACCTGATGTGAAAGTCATCTATTAACAATATGAAATATGAAGCCTTTTGTATTTTCAAATGAGTTTTGTGTGGCTGTTCCCTCCCAGGGAATCAGTCAGCTTTTTTGCCTGCCTTCTGCTGAAGGCCATTGTTTCATCACACTTGACTTGCCTGATGACCCATGTAAACCAGCTTCTTGTAACCTTGAAAACTTGGCATTAGCATCTGAGTATGCACTGGGACCTTCAAGAAGCCTGAGGTATTTATACACAAACAGCCTATTTCTCCCTTGAAATTCTAGACAAAATGCTATAAAAGTCACAAGACATACTCCAATTCTTTACTGAATCACAGTATTCATGCATTGATTCTGCCAAGGGTGCAGACACTAAGTAAAAGTATACAGGAGAGATATCAAAAGAGGAAGCTTAGCTCTTGCTGCCTAAGAACTGGGGCCCTGGTTCCTATTTTCTATCTACACATGGCAGTTATAGCATTTCTAGAACAGTAAAGTATCATGATAAAGTAGGCTGCTACTACCTGCCGTGTGTGTAGCTTTTTTTAACTCCAAGGTAGAAAAGAGATAGCCCGAAGCCACAGAAATGGAGCAAGCTTTTCCTTTCTCTGCTTCAGCCTAAATGCGAGCTTCAGTAACATCTGGGCATTGAGAATTTTCTCTGAGTACACTTATCTTGCTTCGGCACCACCCTCTGCCACAACTCAGCTATTGTTGCAGTACTAACTACACAGGAACTTCCAAAGTGTTTGCACTCAGGACATGGGTGTGCCACAGTAAACAAAGCATGAACAGAAGAAAGAAACTTGCAAAGATTTTCTTTTTAGTATTTAAGTGGCAACTACAGCAGGGAAAATTGCAAATGAAATGCATAGAAAATAAGATTTACTCAGGAAATGGAAGACACAACTACTGTCCATTGACTAGGAAACTTAACAGTGCCTATTGATAAGAAACTACACCTTCCCTGAAGGACAAAACACCTTAATGGAACATTCAGTACTTAGTGATCAAAATGCTACATAGACTCCCTGGGTTAATACGCTTCACAATTCAAGGTTATTGAGTATTCTTGTTCTGTTCCCTCTTTGTTTTATTATCATTTTAGAATTCCAAAAAATATGTGTTTCCTGTGTAGCACATTGTATAACACAATCAGAATGAGGCAAATCCCCCATGGAATAACACATTCCTATTTGCCTGGTCCTCTATTTGTATATTCATATTAGGTAGGACTAATAATTCATATAAGGTGCTTCATATCAACCCTATCAATTTTTTTCCAGAATCAATTAAAAATGAATAAATATTTGTTCAAAGACAGGAAGATTTTGGAATTATGTGTCAAGAAGCATTTGAAATTCAATACTAGCAGTAGCCACAGCAGATGGTGCAAAAGCAACAGAAAAACCACCATTTCAATTTCTGAGTACCAATCACATATCAGGCAATTATAAACACTACAAACAGTAATTTCTGGAAGATCTTGCAAGATTAGTATGCTTAGTTTTCAAATGAGGAAACTGATGATGAGATAAGTCAAGCTATTATCCAAACCAGCAAGACAGTGACTAGATTGCATCTACTTACAGATTCTACAGCTTCTAACATAAACTAATTTACAAAGTACACAGCTACCTCTCTGTCCCTTTAGAGGTATTTATTATACACTGTGAAAGGGAGATACATCACTAGAAGGGTGACTTGTATTGGGTATTTTAAAAATTCCCACTGAGACCTGGCACAAAATAATAATTCATACTTACTGAAGAAATTAATTGGTTGGTTAATATTATTTTATATTAAGTCTTAATACTACTTTCAAGTGAGTGTCTTTTATTAGCTACCATACCAAAAATGTCATCCATGTAGCAAACAAAGCTCCTGTCCCAGGTTCTGTGCCTTGAGACCCCCCATATCTCACAGCACCTGCCTCAGAGCCTTGTAAGCTCCACTCCTGTGCTTGTGATTAACCTGGGTAATCAGTCACAAGGTGATCCTCACAATTGTGTAACTATTAATTATTTGGGGTCAACGTCATTCCATTTGTTTCAGTCATGGGTTTTGGTCAAAGAAATATGAGAGGTACCAATGGGAGAAAATCAATGCAAATCTTTAAAAGGAAAATCTTTTTGCAACTGTGCTTTAAGATAATCTTCATCGGGTCTGCAGTCAAATGACTGACATTCTTTATCTAGCCAAGCAAGGTGTTCCTAAATTTTTTTAAAGGAAAAATAATGAAAATTTAGTGATTCAAAGACTGATTATATCTGAAAAGAAGTGGTTAAAGTCCTTGGCAAGAGAAGACCTTTCCTGTTAACTTCAGGTGAAACACAAATTAAAGAACTCTGATTGGGTATTTAAGAAGGAAATAGAAGAATTTCAAATAGAGGATAATAAAGCTGAGATTTATTCTGTTTTATTAGCACAAATTAATTACACAGAATAAAGGGCTTCATTGTAGCATTTTCATACATGTATATAATACCCATTGATCACATTCACCTCCCCTTTAGTACTGTAATAAAAAGTAAACTTTCAACTTTTGTATTTGAATATCTTTGGTTATAAAACCCAAGTTTAATCCAATGTACATTAAAAAATGTTCATAAATCTTTCAGGCCTCTGAGAGTTTCCTCATATGAACTTACGACAATGGCATCAGGATGCACAAGACCCACACAAATTCAAGCAGACAAAATTCCAGCACAGAACTGGGGAAAAGGGCAGTAGGCTCCAACCTTAGCTAAAGAACTCTCAACAACTGTTTATTTCTGGGTCTGGTCTTCTTTAAGGGAGTGATTCTAGACAGGCTGAATAGACTCTAGTGAATGAACTTGCACTAACGAACATCTGGGTACATAAGCTTGACTAGGTAAGCCTTAATATATTTGACAGAATTCATGAAATCCATTTGGGAGGGTATTGGGGGGTAGCAATGAGGGAGGGGATATAAAGATGATTAAGGTGCTTTGTATGAAATGCACAAGAATTCGATAAGCATATACATTGAAGAAAAAAATAATTAAGAAATCTTGCTTTCTTTTGTATACATAAAAGAAACTGAGTATGCCATAACTAAAGGAAAAACAAATTTTCTACAAAAGATGAATGCTATTTAATTTGCAGTGATTTTTTATATTGTTATTTTAAACTCATGCCAATTTACTTTTCAAACCATATACCATGTTTTAGAATGTAAAATCCTGCTATTTGACTACATTCCACTTCCGGAAAGAGTCAGTCCTCCCCCCCCCCCAAAAGAGCCATTATTCAGTCCTGGGGTTATGTGTAGAAGGGGACATCATTTTTATGGTTACTATTCAAGGATTGCCATTATATGTTTCCATGCAATACCTACCAACACAGCTCTTTAAATTTATCCCAGAAAGGCCTTGTCATTCTGGGAAAGGATAAAGGTCATTAGAGATGATCCTACTAGCCATCTCTGGAACATGCAAGGCTGTCACAAAGATATGATATGAACACATACTCTGAGTGAGGGTTGATTCTGCCTTAGTTTTGAAACAAGAACCTATTGCAAAAATAAACAGATTTCACTGAGACATTTTCTCACATGCTTATAGTGGGCCTTAACACACCCACCTTCCTTTCCACCACCTCTTACCTTTCCCTGGTTCCTCCTTCCTCCCAGCACTCTGCCTAAGAGGGCTTATTTCAAATCATTTTTTTCCATTTATACAAATGAGAGAAAACAACGTGTGAAGCTTATCATTCTGAATGTAGGTTATTTTGTTCAACAGGATGTACTCTAGTTCCTCCACTTCCCCAAAATGGCATAGTTTTATTCATTTATATAACTAAGGATTCCACTGTGTGTGTCTGTGTGTGTGTGTGTGCACATGCATATCTCATTTTACATTTCTAAATTGGAACCTCACTGTGTACAATGTATTTCCAGGCTAATATTTTTGCAGTGCTTAGATGACACGACCCCCATTGTCTTCATGTGTTTATAGTGATTCATGAGAATCTGGTTCTAATTTATCAAACTTCTAAAGATAAATATATTGTAGATGCCAAGATTATATCTTTATTTTGAACATTGTGCATTTTAAATTTATCTCTATGTGTGTGCTTATATTTACAGGTAACGTCCATATAGCTTCCACTTTCTAGGTTTCAAGGTTGTAGCAATGAGCAAAACACATTAAAACTTGAATTCAAGGACAGGAAGAGAAACATAAGTAATAAAAAGTGAATAAAATTGTAAGTAGTGACACACTGAGAAAAGTACCTAAAAGTGGGTTAGAGTGATGAAGGCATTCTTTCACATCTCAGAGCTAAGAAAGGCCTAAAAGCTAAACAGAAACCCATGGAAGCTGAAGACAAAGTTATGCTGACCTCAGAGAACAGTACTCTGTGCAGAGGAAAGAGTAAGTGTCACAGTCCTGAGCTGGAACTTTCATCCGATGTTTCATGTCTCTGGCTGTTTCCTCAGGGTATAGTTAAACGTTTTGTACTTCCAGGTTGGTTTGAGGTGGTGGCATTCTAAAAAATATTTTATTTTTATTGAGTTTTTGGATAGTTCATAGGAGAACGGGAATGTACTTGTTGAATTTGAATTAGAGTGACTCAGCATAAGGGAAATTCGAAGATGTAGAAGCAGAAGACCACCGTAAGACAGAGGCCTTTCAAGAGGGAAGATGGGACCTGGTGATCAAATGGAGACTGTGTTTGGAATAACTATGGATCTCTTTTTGGTGAAAGGAAGAAGCATAATCAGTGAGTTCCAATCCAGGAATTGTGAGAGAATCTGTGATGTATATATATATACATATATACATATATATATACATATATATGTATATATGTATATATATATATATATATACAAAAGCTGTTCTAATGTCTTAGGTGTTCCAAGTGTGTCTTGGCATCTCTATTGCTGTGATAAAAACACTGACAAAACTAATCTGGGGAGAACGGGGATTATTTGGCTTATGGGTCACAGTCCATTATCAAGGGAAGCTAAGGCAGGAATTCAGGGCAGGAACCTAGAACACAGACCATGGTGAAACGCTATTTACTGGCTTGCTCCTCTGACCAGAGCTCAGCCTACTTTTTTTTATATGGAACAAGACCACCTGCCAAGGTTTGATACCACCCACAATGGACTGGGCCCTCCCATATCACTCAATAGTCAAGAAAATGCCTTACATAGATGGCTACAAGGCCATTCCAACAGAAGCAATTCTCAGCTGAGGTTCCCTCTTCCTAGGTATGTCAACTTGACAATAAAAGCCATCCAATACACAGTGAAATGAGAAACAAGGTAACTAAGGGCATGTGAAAAAAGGATAATAAATTGCAATAGGAATGCAAATATGAAGATTGACACTCAGTGCTGGGAGTGACCTGGAAGCCTCCTTCCTGAAGACCAGCTCTCACAGTATGAGAGTATATTACACAAGATGCCATGGGGGCAAACCAATCAATGGTCCTCCCCAGCTGTAAAGCCTAATAAACACCAAGGAATGGTCCAGTAAACTATTGCTATTGGTGCAGTAATGGAACTTTTATCATGTGGGTAATCAACAGTTGAGTGGAATTAAGGGCCACTCAATGGGAGGGAACTTATGAGTGATAGTCAACATAGCCAAATACACATAGCTGAAGAAGTCGTTGATCCTAGAGAAAAAAACCCTACTTCTGCCACATCTCTAGACAGTGTTATTTCTTTATTCTAATACTGTTTCCTCGTATTTAAAAACAAGTGTAACTCTCACCACACATTGAAGAAGCTTCTTTCTACAACAGAGAAAGACTAATACAGAGTTCCACAAATAATCAAACACAAAATATGTCTGTGAGACATTTAGCCATAAGTGACACATCTTCAATGCAACCTCTACACATAAGATGAATGCATCGTCAACTCTCATCAGAAGTTTCCTTATGCAGCAGATTGTGATTATCACAGAAACCCACAACAGGCCAGTGTGCAGACAACAAGAGGCTTCAGATTCCTTATCCCTGAATAGGACACCTATTTCAAACTTCTGCCTCCCGAAACTAAGGGATCATTAGGAAGAAGAGGCAGAAAGTCTGGAAGAGCCAGAGGAGGTGGATGATAAAAGTAAACAGGAGTTGTTTTCTCGACAGCTGGTCAGTTACTCATATGAACTGACAGCAATGGTGACAGCATACACAAGTCCCATGCAAGCTCAAACCAGACAGAATCCTGATATAGATGTGAGGAAGTAGGTAAGAAATTCCACCCCAACATAAGGAACTTTTGGCAACTGTTAACTGCTGGGAGGGAGAAAGACAGACTGTTACAGGGATGGGACTCTTGTTAAATTAATCAAGGTCCACTGGATGGATCCACAGTGAAAGACATTTGGGGCACAAATTAGACTCTGTGTGTGTGTGTGTGTGTGTGTGTGTGTGTGTGTGTAATAGAGAACACTAAGTTGGATGTGGCAGTAAGTAGACAGGTAGATAGTAGAGGAGACCCAAATACGATCAAATTATATTGTATGTAAATTGCAAAAGAATACACATGTAAAGTTTGACTTCAGGCATCTAAGACTTGAGACTTTACATTGTTAAGTATCGCTCTCTCCTGCCGAGTCTGATACTGCTCTAAAGCCACAAGCAGGTGTGGTTTCAAGCATCTCCATCTGCCACCTGTTTGACTGTTTCTACTATCTTTTGTTCATACTGTGAATGAATTATTTTTGAGTAGCTTCCAATTCTTTACTTCACTGAGTATTTGAAGGTAGGCTTATATACCTGTATCAGTTTTTTAAAATTTAAATAACTACAGATTTTTCCAAGATTTTTATTGGTTTACCACAAATGATTCCTTACTTTTACATTTACCTGAATTAGATACACAATTTCATGTCCTTTAAGCCAAAGCACATCATTTCTGTGTTTGGCTCCTTGAACTTCCTTAACAGAGATTGGTGAGATTGCTGTATAAACTTAATCTCAATGACAATGATACAAATTATCTTGCTCTTTTATTGATTTACCATTTGTTTTATTATTAATGTTGTTGGCTGTCTTGTGTTTTGCTATCTTTTTATATGTGTTCATCATTCCTCTTTATGGGAAACTCTTCCATGTATAGGCCCAGATCTCAGGAGAAATGGTATGCAGACCACTGCCTCTCACAAATTATCAAGAGGGGCATCCACTGTGATGCGATACTTGCCTTTCCCACATCTTGGGCTGCAGCTTCAGCACTAGCTCCTGCTTCTCTTTTGTTGAATTGCTTTTGTGGGCAGAGGTAGAAAGTGTCCCGAGACATCTTTCTGAAGGAGCGACAAGCCTGATCCTGACATCATGTCTCAATGAGAATTTTTCAATTCTCCTTTATTGATTGGAGCTGACCCTCTGTCACCATCACCTGCTTTCAGCCACAGAAAGAAGTTTACCCAGGCCTCCAACCACTGTATTTAGCATGCTTCAAGTTTCCCTATTGGTTCTCTGGGAGGGGACACAGTCATCAAACTGTGAAACTTACTTCACCACGTTACTTGACATCAGTGTGTTTAATAAAATACATATTTATCAAAACAGAAACAAATGAATTAAAAATGTCCTCATCTGAATTTTGTACACACACACAAAGAGCTCCAGGAAAGTTCATGCAGACCGATTCTTATACCTACAGTTTCTAACCCTCTATACTGATTTTGCCTGTCTATTCAGTTCAGAAATGTTATTTATTTATCCATTCATTTATGCATGAAAAAGGAAGTACTGAGAAGCAATTACATACAATGGGCTAGGTGCTGGTGATGGAGCAGTAAATAAAGAGATTTAGGCCCTGCTGTCAGATGCCTGGCTAACCAGAGTTCAGCACAAACAGAACCTATGGGGATCATCACAACAACACTATGACAGCAATAGCTGATGCATATTTTATTTAGCACATTTTAAGACTCATCATATATGTGCACACACATGTTCCTATTTATGCACAAGCAATTGAATCTACACAGCAACTTCATGATTAAAGTACTGTTGTGCTCATTTTCCATATTGATTCTATGAAAAAAAATTTAAAAAAACATTAAGCAAATTCCGTATGGTCAGACTACCAAAAAAGGCAAAGAAAGGAAACCACTGAGGTCCTCAGGCTTCTGAATCCTCCGTGCACATGGCTGTGTCGTTCCCCACAGGACGGAGCTACTGAGTTCTCAGAAGTACCCCGGGTATAGTCCAGTCAGGGCTCACAAACCTCTGGGCCGTATTCTCCGGCACTGTTGGATCTCTCTCCGAAATTAGTTTTCTATTGTTGCTGAAAAATTTACACAGTTTTTCAAGTGAGAGCATACTAAGCAGAATGTAAAAGTGTCCTGTTAAAACATGCTTACCCTGATTGTTCAAACATTAATCAGAGGCTAGTCAACAATAACTGAATTTTACAGAAGAAGGATTATCCTGGATTATCTAGGTTCACTCCAAGCAATCAGAGGAAAAAGACAGAAAAATCTAAGAACTATCAGGGGAAAGGAAGTTGAATCACAGAAGAGAGCACAACTGTGTTACTCCACACTTTTATAAGACAGAATTTCAGTGGGTTCTGCTGATTTCAAAGAGCTGAGGCTCTGAGGTTTCTCCAGAGTGGGTTCTAATCAAGAGGCTCTGGGAAGAATCTTCCTATAAGCACTTCAGATGGGCAACAGAATTCAGTTTTCTGGAGTGTAGACTAAGATCCTCATTTCCTTGATGGCTATTGGTCAGAGGATTTTCTGAGCTACAGATGCCTTCCACTTTCCACAACTCACAACTCCTTCCCTCAAATTCAAGGTCGAGATAGTGGGTCATTTCCTTCACAGGCTCTTGTTTCTTTCTTTCCTGTTAAGCTTTATTTTTATTTTATGTGTGTGATTCTTTGTCTGCATGTTTCTGTGTACACCACATGGATGTCTTGTGCCCTTGGAGGACAGAGAGGGCGTTGGATATCCTAGAACCAGAGGTCTAAATAGTTGTGGGTCACCACGTGGGTACTGAGAACTGAGCCCACTTCCTCTGCAAGAGCAGTCAAGAGTCTTTTCAGCTGAGTCATCTCTTCAACCCACTCCTCAGGTTTTAAGCTCTGTACTGTGCTTCTACTTTCTTTCCCCTGACATTTCTTAGATTTTTGTCTTCATTCTTTCTAGTGGCATTGAGCAAAACTAAATAATCAGGTATAATCTTCCTACCTTAAAATCCAGTGATCATTGATTGACAATCATAATTATAGCTGTAAAGAACTTCAGATTAATGTTTGAGTGAAGAATCAGGATGAATGAATTCTAAGAGAACATCTTTTAAATTCTGTCTGTTGTGCTCTCCTAGGACCTGTGATAGCACTGCCTGGTCTCAGCAGAATCACATATCCTGCAGAATTAAGCAAGGAGAGATTATATGTGCACACCTAGGGAACATCCATTAGTCAGAACATAGAGCAAAACTACAGTTAATTAAATAACAGAAGAGGAGCAGAGATGAGTGAAGAAAATGGGAAGCCTCTAACTGAGGGAGGGTCTGGGAGCTTAATAGCTTATTAATAGCTTAATAAACAGTTCAAAGATGCCAGTCCCCATGTTTGCCTTCTCCCTATTCTCTGTTTTCATTTCTTAAAATTTTTATTGTATTTTTACTTGTGCATATGTATGGTGTATTGAGTGTGTACAGGTATGTGTGCATGTGTATATGGGCATGTGGAACCCAGGTGTCATTTCTGAGGAACACTCTGTCCAACTGATTATTTATTTATTTATCTATCTACCTATTTATTTTTGGCTTTTTGAGACAGTTTCTCCCTACAGCCCCAGCTGGATTGAAGCTCGCTATGTAGACCAAGCTGGCCTCATTCTCTCACATAGATCCACTTGCCTCAGTCTCTGGAGTGCTAGAATTAAAGTGGGCACCATCACACCCATCTCCACCTTGATATTTTTGAGGCAGGGTCTCTCATTGACCTGAAGCTGTCAACATAGGCTAAGCTGATTGGCCACTGAGTCCCAGAGAGCTACCTGTCTCTGACTCCCCAGTCCCGAGACTACAAGCTTGTGCCACCACTCACAGCTTTTTAAAAATGCAAATTCTGGGTAGTCAAACTCTTTATCCTTCTTTAAGGCAAGCACTTACCAGTTGAGTTCTCACACAAGCAATATTTTCATCATTCTAATATTAAATTTGGATAAATAACCTTCACCTTCTCCAGCACTAGACCAGTGACTAGAAAATTGGACTTTCCCTGGTCCAACTAGTTACTTGGCAATAAAAAGGAGTCCTTCTCTACTATCCTGAGACAATGGAGATTTTTGACTTGACGACACTGGAATTTGTTGTGCTGGAAGTGAACAATGAAAAAAAACAATTTCTCATTTGTTTATCTTATCCATACTTCTGTGGTCCTGTCCATGTCCTGCACTAGCTATCTGCAGAACCACTGAGATGTATAGCCTTTCCCACTGGCGAAATTTCCATGCCCTAATAGTCACCATTCCTATTTATGCCTACCATCATTAATAGCACCCTTTTTTATCTCTTCAAAGCTCCCCTGTTTGGGCAACAATTCACATGTTCACTGCTACCCTTCGCCAAGTTGGGAGAATGTCCCTCTGAAGGTATCAGATACAGGCCTGCACTTGCTGTGATTTGTGGTACCATACCAGGAAAGAGAAAAAAAAAAAAAAGCTATACTTTTGTGGATCTTGCCTCCTGCCAACTGTGACCGACTTTTGTTCTCCCTTATAGAACTCCAGGAGCACAGCCCCCCGCTTCTCACCTGCTCTTCATAGGCCCTTTGTTCCCCTTAATTTCCCCCATTGTGTCTCGATGGCCTTTCCATTTTCACACTCTTAAATCCGACTGCCACACACATATTGATATTTTCTTATTTTCGCCACACTTCAGGATTACGGGTTGCTCTTTCATCTTGGTTTTGAATTAATATACCCTTCAGAAGGCTTCAGGGAAGCTGAACTCCTGTTAGCCCTCATTTCTAAGTCCATTAGAGCTTATTCACTGACCCCTTGTGTTGGTCTAACTCTGCTTTTCATGGCTGCTTTATCCTTTTATTTCTGGTCCTTCCCGTTTCCATTCTTAGGTGATAAACTCCATTATTTTGTGATCAATTGCACTTCAATTACCTCAGCTTTTACTGCTGGCTTTAAATGGTCACACCCCACATCTCTTCTATACACAGTCTGCCTTTTACTGAGTTTGTGGTGATTATACCTGCTTCTAATTGGGTTCAGCCTTAATTCTGAAGGTTGCTTTAATGTGGGGGATATGCTTGTGACATCTTGAATATGCTGTGACAGGAGAAAATCACCAGATCATAATATAAGTAGTATATAAATAGTATTCTGTGGTGGGACAGGAACAAGAGACTGCAGGATGGGTCTGCCCAGTCTTAAGTCAGTGTGTGTGTGTGTGTGTGTGTGTGTGTGTGTGTGTGTGTGTGTGTGTTTGGGGGGAGGGTCATAGGTACATGACCTCAGAAGAGGTGAACACACACCCATTTTATGGGCATATATTATATCATTCCATATTTTCCTGTCTTCCCTTGTCAAAACATACAATGACTAGAAAAACCATTTCTGCATCTGAGTTGATGACACTTCAACAATAAACACTAGTGATGTTGAGATAAATGTTCATTTTCAGCCTGTAAAGATTCCTAAGTTTGAAGATATGCAGGTTTCACTATCTGGGAAGGAACTACCCACCAAAGACCAATAATCCACCAAATGGGGGGCTGTCTCCACAATAAAGGTTTTCCTCAGCATCATTTCGATGAGTATACAAATAAAAAGATACAACTGACTAAGAATATTGTGCTACAGAGGTTGTTTTCATCTGTTGTTTGTTTAAACAGCCAACATAAGCCCAAGCCTTCTCTGGGTCTGCCAGGATCCTGATAGGAAAACGGAAATCACAATGGTTTCAATAGGTTTCGAAGAGACAAGATTAGATATAGAAATTGACTGCAGCTATAAGCTAGGGGGGAAAATAAAAACATTGTTTTAATACAGAAAATCCTAGAAGGATTTGCACCAAAGGACAGCTCACTGCAGGAGGTGAGCCATCTAACTGGGCTATGAGGAGACTGAGACAGCTGACCACAACTAGTATCAACCATGGCCGTCTATTACCAGTGTTACTATCCTTGCCATTCAAACTGCAGCCAGACTCAAAAGGAATAGAGTGGTTTTTTCCATTCTTTCCTATTCCCTACACTTTGGAATTACCACTGGTAGAGCCACTTGGAAATGTTATGTGTGGTGTACCATAACCTTACAATATAGAAATGTTATGATCAGAATGATTGTGCCTTTAAAACTACACTGAAATTTAATAGCCATCACACTGGTGTTAACAGGTAGAGCTAGCTTTAAGAAGTATTGTGTGTGTGTGTGTGTGTGTGTGTGTGTGTGTGTGTGTCCTATAATGTGTTGGAGAGAGCCAGTAGGCACCTGAATGCCACAGCACACATGTGGGGGATGGAGGACAGTTTGGGGAGGTTGGTTCTCTCCTGCTGTGAGGTGAAACTTAAATCCTCAGACTTATATAGCTAGCACTTTTAATCTGATGAGCTTTTGTCAGCTAAGAAGTATGAATTTTAAGAAATGAACAGGCTACAAAGGCCCTGCTCTCATAAGTAGATCGACATCATTATGGAAGCATTGAGTTAGTTGTAAGAGGTCAGGTTCAGTCTCATTGTCTTGCTCTCTGTTTCTTTTGTTCTTTTGCCTTCTTTCTAGGATGGCACATTTAGAATGCCCTCACCACATACCAGGACTTAGATGCAAGACATGAATTTTTTATATGTTACCAAGTCTGTGATATTTTCATAAAGAAATGCAAAGTAGACTACATCAAGACAATCTCTCCTAGATGGCCCCACTTGTAGCTGTAGATAACTGTTGTAGTTTGAATGAGAATGTCCCCCATCGGCCCTAAGTATTGGGATATTTTGAACCCAGTTGGTGGTGCTGTTTTGGGAGGTCTTAGAAGGCGTGGCCATGCTGGAGGAAGCATGTGATGGGGGTAGTTCTTAAATTTGCTGGATCTCCAGCTGTTCTCTGCTTCCCTTGCCTGCTTGACGATGTGAGAACTTAGCTTCTACTCCTGCTCCAGTCACCTCTGCCGCCATGCCAGCCCACCATGATGGACTCTCACGCCTTTGGAACTGTAAGCTAAATAAACTCTCCCTTTTATAAGTTCCTAGGTCAGTGTTTCTATCAGCAACAGAAAGCAAACTAATATAATAAGCAATCAATGGCCCGTATAGGCTATATCTCAAGACCTTCTTTATTAGCTCCATTTGGTCTTAAGAAGCTCATGTGGAATCCTGGAACCATTGCCTGCAAAGTATACAATGGTTTGAGATAACCCAGAGCTTCATTCACTCAAGTAAGTTTTCTTCTTTTCTGTGATTGTCCTATAGGAAAGAATTTGAGTCCTAGGATCAGCAAATCCTGCCTCTATTTTTGTTAATGCCATGAGAAGTCTTAAAAGTTGATTCTCTGCAGACAAGAGATGTCGTCAGTTTTCTCAAACAAATGAGTATTCACTACAAAGATTTTAGGAGTCAGAAGAAATTCCTTAGATTCTAGCATGGTGCCAACTATATAGTATCATATTTATATATTTGAAATATATAATCTGTTAAGTGCCAGATTGACAGAATCTAGAAAAACCTGCTCAGCAGTCCACTGCAAGCTACAGGTGATGGGAGAGCCCTAGCTCCCC
This sequence comes from Eospalax fontanierii, assembly GCA_035773235.1. Lineage (NCBI taxonomy): Eukaryota > Metazoa > Chordata > Mammalia > Rodentia > Spalacidae > Eospalax > Eospalax fontanierii. The sequence continues at coordinate 66,348,709 of CM069536.1, forward strand.
TGCAACCTTTAACCTCCAGATCCACCTCAAGGCAGCCCACGACCTCACTTTGCTCCCCAGTTTCTGAGGGGGAATGTAGAAGCCTAAGAGCAGGTCTGTGCCTTGTGCCAGGATGGGAGACTAGGCATGGTGCTGTTCAGAGTCTCTCCTGAGAGCACAAGATGACCCGCCTGCTTGGCCCCAGGTGGTGCGCTGGTGGGGTCCCGGATGCTGGGTGCCTGCTGGAGGGCTGCCTGCAGTGCCTGTGGGTACAAACTCCTAGAAATGGATGACTCACAGCTGCTCTTGCACTACCACCACACTCCCAAGCCCTTGGACACACTTATGAGGGATGATCTAAATCATGTTGATCTAGTACAACCACCCTGACTGCATGGCACTATTCCACAGAATGAGGTCCTGGGTAGAATAAAAAGGAAAAATTGAGCTGACACGAGGATTCATTGCTCTCTGCTTGGTGACTGTGAACACAGTGTCATCAGCTGCCTCAGCTCCCACCACTATGACTCCTCAGCCATATAAACTGACTCTACCTTCAAGCTATGAGCAAAACCAAGCTCTTCCTTCCTGAAGATTTTTTGGTGGGTTTTTTCATAATAACAACAGCAAAGTATGTAATAAAGTTACTATCATTTTCTAAGACATGCAGTCACACTGGGTCTCAGTTGTTAGTACACTGAGGTTCTCAGCTGGCCTTGTACTTCAGGTTGGGCCCAAGCAACCCTTACTTTGACAGAGTAGACCAGGGAGGCACCAAGATGCTGTTGTATTAGGCTGTTCCCACAGCAGAGAAGTGGGGCAACTGCGAAGACACTTCTCTTTCATGGAAAGTCATTTCTGATTGATCATGAATTAGACAATGACTGTGCTTAACTCCGTAGAACCCAGGATCAAATGAGGGTGTTTTACGCGTGCTGTGTCAGATTCTATAACAGACTCACTCAGGATGGTCCCCATAGGTCAGTTTTCATCAGAGAGCACGAGGCATTTAGCTCACCATGGACTCTTTTTCACATAAGGGCAAGCAATTGAGAGGTGATTAACTCAGTGATATGGTGATAGCTTGTGATCATCACAGCTTAACTCCTTTCTTATGACTTGATGGAGCTATAAACCTGAACTAACTGCTTCTCCTCTGTGCTTCTGAAGCACTGTTGTCAGACCTCTGTCAGGTTGAGACTTGGGGTTGAAAGTGTTTGTCCCACAGCTTGTCTCTCCACGAGGCTATCAATACATCCAGAGGTGAGAGAAGTATATTGAATTCTACATCCCCAAGATGTACTCAGTGTCTGGCGGGCTCCTCTTGAACTTTAAAATCAGCCTCTGGACTTCTATTAGTCGGCCCCAATAACAGTCTTCCTTTTCCTTCATAGTAATAGAATGTCAGAACACATTGCTGCTGTAAGAAAGATTGTATTTCCTAGATTTTCTTTCACCTAACTACAGCCCTGAGACTGAGGCAATGCCCTTGCAGCCTGAGTAGAAGGGATATGTGCCATCCCAGGGCCTTGTACTTGAAGGGATTGAGCATGAAGGCTGCTATTTGTTTTCCTTACTGTTTCTACTGGGAGATTGTGAGGGCAGGAGCAGCCAACTTGAACTACTCACAAAGTACAGCTGTGTCAGGAGGGCAAAGCTGCTTACCAGCTCAGCACTGCCTAATCTTTTGATGACCATATGAAGGACAGATAAATTCTAACCCTTTTCAAACCACTATATATTAGATCTCCCTGTTAGTCCACCAGCCAATTAATATAACATTGAAGCTCCAAATTCTAAATAAAGAGAATATCAGTTAGGGGCCAAAGGGAGGCAAATGATACAGATACAAAACAGGATGACTCAAGGAATATGTGTTTATGAAGTGATTATTATAAAGATGAATTTTCAAAGTAAACAAGAAAATAAAACAGTACCCCCAGGCTGGTAATATCTGAACAGTTCGCATTTCTAGGTGTTGAGAACTATATTTGGGTATCTGTTATTTAAACTCCAGGGAGAATCAGAATCCTTAAGAGTCAGGTGCTTCAGTCAAAGCATCCAACACCTGGCCTCTACTTTTCTCCCTGCCGCTACAAACTGCTCAATAGAGGAAGAAAATCAAACAGGAGGTTGAACAGGCCGGGAAGTGAATAATATGGCCTAACGGTTCAGCTTCCTAGGACAGAAGCAGGCCAAAGAACAATAAAGATGACTCTGGAAGGAACGTAGGGTAGACACATATTTAAAAGGTAGCTCTGAGAAAGAACTGAGAACAACAGAGGGACAGAAAGAGCAGCACGAAGATTTGCGTTTTACGTCCTCCTCTAGATGTAAATGAGGGTTTTACAAAGAATTCAGAAGAATTTTACAGTGCCAGTGAAGGTTTCATGGGGGTTCCTTCCTCCTTGGCCAAGAGTGGAATAAACATCACCCCACAGTCCATCAGGCGCAGTGTGAGGCATTGGACTAGAGTCTCAGTAGCAGTGGGTGCTACTGAGGAGTGGGTGGATTAGAAACTTTACTTCTAATCTTTTCCAGCAGTTTCACTTCGGGTATTCTTTATGCCATTGTTCTCATAACTTTTCTTGAGAGAGATGAAGCATGCTGATGACAGCTGTCCACAAGTCTATTAAATTCATATTTTGGTAATTTTAGGTCTTTAGAGACAGAAGTTAGGATCTTGTGGTGGTTTACTGAAAGCAATCAGAAAATAAAAACCCAACCATTGAGCCAGAGCTCTCAAGGGAACTAAAAGTAGACTATGTCATAAAATGATACTACTGCAAAAATATTATCAGCTTTCTTGATGGCAAGTAACAGAGACCACACTTGACTGTATTAAACCAAAGCAGACTTCAGGCGAGTTGGAGAGACAGCTCAGTGGTTAAGAGCACTGACCACTCTTCTAGAGGAACTAGGTTCAATTCACAGAACCCAGGTGATGGCTAAGAAATTAACTCCAGTCCCAGAGTATCTGTGGTGGTTTGAACAAGAATGTCCCCCATGGGTTCCAAGTATTTGGACAGTGTGTCACTAGTAAGTGGTGCTGTTCTAGGAGGTTTTAGGAAGTCTGACTTGGTTGGAGCCAATTGCTTTACTGGGAGTGGTCTTTGAGCATTCTTAAGACTTGCTAGATTTCCAGTCTCTCTCTTCTTCCTGTGCCTACTTGAAGAACTGAGTGGTCCTCTTTCTGTTTTGACCACCTCTAGCACCATGCCTCCCTGCCATGTTGGACTCTGATTCCCAGGAATTATAACTAAAACTGAAATAAATTTTTCTTTTTATAAATTCTCTTGGTCACAGTGTTTTATCACAGTGTCATAAAAGTAAGTAATAAAAGAAGTTGCTACCAGAGAGTGGGCTGTTGATTGTGAAGAAACAGACCATGTGGGTTTGGGGAAGAATGTGGAAGACTTTGGAAGTTTGGACTAAAAAAGCCATTGATTGCTATAAGCAGAACTTAATGGGCCTTTCTAGTAGGAGTCTGGAAGAAAGTAGTGCTGAGAACAGTGTAGTTCCAGAGGGAAATAAGGACTTAAATGGCAACTGAGATAGTTTGGTAAAGAGTGTGGCTGGAGGCTGCTCATGGCCTAAAACTTGTCTGAGACTAAGTTGGAAAGTAAAGGACTTTGGCAGAGGAAATTCCAAGGCAACCTAGAAATGGTGGTGTGGCTATTAATGGTGAATATTATGCAACTGCACTGAAAAGCAACAAGTAAGTCAGAAAGAAAGGCAAAATGCACATTTGGATTAAAAAAAGTTCACTAGGAATATTAATGTTGGAGCCAAAGCATGTGCTGAAGGAGATACTGTCCTTGATGAGGAAATTAGAGTCATTAAGGAGAAGCCTAGAGATTTGTACTTAGACAATGGAAAGAGTACATTCAGGGCAAGACCGCATTCAGATAAGCCTCCTACTTGTGAAAGGAAAATCCTGGAGAGATTTCCTGCTCCTAGAAAACCTGCTGGTAATGTGGATGAAGCAACAGGAGAGTCCACCCTAGGCTAGGTGCCATGCCGTTCACGTGGTACTGGCATTAAGGGCATGAAAAATGCAAAGGTAAAGGGGTCATTGGTTCTTCTTCCATAGTTTATAAGAGCCGTTGAGGCCAGGCAGCATGAGTCAGGGCATCCCTGAACAAAGAAGGCCCTGACAGACCACTTCGTGAGGCTGTGATGGAAAAGTAACTAATAGAGGATCTGAGGTCCTCTTCTAGCCTCAGCATCTTTGCACACAGAGACACTCTTATGTACATGCCAGCAAAACACTGATACATAAATCATGAGAGACTTTAGAGCCATGAGATAGCTCAGATGGTAAAGGTACTTGTGCTCAAGTCTAATGATCTGAGTTTGATCCCAAAGTCCACATGAATGTGGAAGGAGAGGAGAACCAACTCCACAGTGTTGTCCTCTGCCCTATACACATATACCACAACAACAGTAAAAACAATTTTAAAAATTAAGGATATCTTATTTAACTGTCTAAATCTGATAAGCGCCTGCCCACAGATTCACCAAGGCAGAAAGAGAGGGCCATACTGTCTTCAAATTCTTTCTTTGAGAATCCACACTAACAACTACTTAGTCAACAGAATGAGCAATGATCAAATTGGAAGCCAGGGAAGAAGGAATTGATAGTAGAAAACTCATAATGCTCTAAAATAGATCATTACAAAGTCCTTGCTTTTAAATTGCTCTGTGACCATCCTGTCAGGCACTTCACTCCTTCCTTAACTCCAGCTGTGTCTTCTAAATTCTCTGAGGTAGTGGAGGCACCATGCTACGAATCTCATAACAATTCCTCTAACAAAATTTCTGATGTTTGTAAAAGGAAAAGTGACAATTCTGGTGAATTACTGAGTGCTATTAGTAATCTAATCTCATCCGGCTCTGAAACATTAATGATCTTTGGTCAGTATCATAGTGGTAGAAATGATATGATTTGAACTCTGGTTTCTCCTGTTTAAGATGAGGATACTAATCTTTCTGCCTAGGATCACTGTAAAAGTCAATCAAGAGCATGAAAGACAGCAGCTTTGCATGTGGAAGGCACACAGCAATTATCACACTTTCATATCCTGCTATGTCCATCTTTCCTTTAGTTGTCAAGATAACATGACTGCTGCTTTACGGATACAACGTGTATTCCACTTACAAGGCATCATTTCTATGAAGACATATGAATAACTCGAATTACACAGGCAGTTTTCCTAATGAGCACTTCCTTTCCCATCCAAAATTATGGCTTAACCCTCTCTGGAATTCTAAATAGTTCATAGTGTGAGATCTGGTTGATTTGAAGAGATGGGTTAAGCAATGTAGCAATGATTATTTGTCTGAGTGTTATCTCCGCATTGTTTTCAAAATGAAATATATAACTCTTATATACATAAGGACTGAGCATGTACCTAATCTTTTATTCAAATATTCAATGAAGGTAGTAAAGATAGTTTAAAGCACCTTAGCAATGATGATAGATCTAGTTATTCAGAGGAATGCTAAAATTAATTTAATAGGAAATACAAAATTGATTACTTGTCTTATCAAACAATCACACATCACCTTTGATAGTATGTGACATTAAAGTGACATCTACAGGTTAACATTTAACTTCTCATACATGGACTTTAAATAGTAAAAGGTAAAAGCATTCAATAGTGAATTCTAGATGATTAAATAAACCTCTGATACTTTAGCTTGACACTATAAGGACATGGAATCATTCGTTTTACTTTGTCCCCATGCTTCAAGTATTTTTCCCTAATAACAGCAAGCCCATGGTAGACTGTGTAGAGCACCTAAATACAGACATTGACTATAAGTCTTATTTGAGTTTTCTTTAATTAATTGTACACATCATTATTTAACAATTCTGAAATTAACTAAAGCAATAATATTCAAATATCACACTTACCAGTCAAATCATTTTTCTAAGGAATGCAATGCCCTCTTTGTCTTCACTTTCCTTTCTTAATTATAATTTGAAATTAAAAAAAAATGACGTGTAGAATAAGAAACAGTAACAGAAATTATTACTAAATTTCCTCAAAAGTAGGTCACTAGGTGACCCTCAAAAGTTATATACATGAAAATTCTCACTGGCCCCATCTTTATACAATATCCCAAATGAAAAAAAGGAAGAGAGGATATTTTTAAGGTTCACATCCACTTAAATAAAATACAAATCCAGATGTCTAGTGACAGAATGGTTGCTCCGGGGATGGCCTGAGGCAAGACTGTGCAATCTTCTAAGTGTGAATTCTCTGGTCTTCAGTCCTCTCCCTGGTCCTCTCTACTTCCTGCTACCCATCTGTCCATGCCAATAATCACTGATTTAGACTTCTCAGTCTACTCTGCCCCTGCTAGCAAAAATGCCTCTGACATAGGACTGCTCCCATCCGTGGAAACAAGAAATGCCTGTGTTCCTGCATGCTCCCGTGCATTGTACATGCACAAATCCTTTCATGTCATTTCTGTGCACTGCAGGAAACTGCTTGGGGTGCTAATGTGTCAGCTGGCTTGGTTTCCAATGTAATAACGGTATTGGAGAAAATTCATGTGTATACATGTGGATGTATGTCTCTAGATGTGTGTGAATTTGCACATGTGTATGTCTGTTTGTATGTGTGTTTATGTGTATGTTCATGTGTGTGCATGTCACATGTACATGTGTGTGGGTGTATGTTGGGGGTGTATATATGTATTTTGTTTGTGCTTGTTTGTATAAATTTTTGCATGTGTGCATGTGTGTGTTTACCTGACATCTGATAGTAAAGGATCATAAATAATATTACTTCTCCAAACCCAAAGCTGTGAGTAGCCTCCTTGCAGTACCCTTATTAACTGACTGTTAGAATTCAGACCAGCACAGTCGACTACCTTCATTGACAAAGTCTTCACTATGCCAGTAGTTTGCAAAGTTGTCAAATATCATTTCTCTCACTTCCTAAGACAACAAAGATTATAGATATACAAAACTTAAGAATGAACTGTATGTTGATAGCAGAAGTCCCCAGTACATCTCAGAAGTGAGGTTTTTCATATCACCCCATGTGTGGTGGGGTGTCTGATGCCTATGATCTTCCCTTTTGAAGATCCACTATATTTTTCAAGAATTTAAAGTTTAACAAAATTATGCTGATATGAATTCATTACCAGGCCTGTGGACATGGTTGTTTCAAGGAGGAAAGCATTTACTGAATAATAATGAGTGGCACTTAGCCTACTGCAAGTCATACACAGCACCTGGCATACAAAGGTTCATGGTATTCCTAGCATTTCATTATAGTTTTTATTGCTGCAGTCCCACTTAGTGATAAGAAACAGCAACTATAATCATTTATTAAATAATTGGGTCCAACCAGCTTATTAAGTATTTATATCATAACTACATACACATTTGTAAAACATTTATATATAATTTTTTTAATATTGTATTTTATTTTGCTTGTCTTTGGCATTGAGATATATTAATATATGCGTGTGGGACACTGCACAAGTTCTCAAAGAGTGGAATCAAATTGGACACTGAGACCCTCGTTTTCTGCCCCATTTTACTTTGACATGGGATTTGTTCCTGAAACTACAGTTTTGGAAAATATCAAGAAAAGAGTGCAGCATAAGATACCACTGAAATTGTGAATTAATATAAGTTTGTAGTTCATGCAGTAGGTGGCAGAGATTACCTTCCTAAAAATGTTTAAATACACAATAGAACTTCTTTAAGATCATTGTGCAGCCCAAGAAGGCAACAGTTCACAGTATGTCACTTTTTAAACTTTCAAAGAGGATTTGGAGAGATGACTCAGTGGTTAAGAGCAAACGCTGCTCTTACAGAGGATCCAAGTTTGCATCCCATAATCTATGTGGGGCGACTCACAATGCCCTGTAACTCCTGCACTCATGTGCACAAGCTTGCATGCACACACACACACACACACACACACACAAATTTTTAAAATCCTCAAAGAATTTGCAATGTTAGCTACTATCAAAATAGAAAATACATTTCTTAAGATTCACATTTGAAAAGATCATTGAAAAGGAAAAAGGAATCTTGAGAGGATTCTCGAAATGTCAATGGAATTTTGACAGGTAAAGATGGAGGAATTAGTATGCATGAGTCCCTCAAAATTTCACTCAACAAGTGAAAGAGGGAGAAGGAATGACACATCTGACCTGAGGATAAAATTGTTCAAACCAAGGCTAGAAGTTGGATGAAGCTATGTGTAGAAAATGATTAACAGCCTAAGAAATTATTAGATACTGATAATAATGTCCTTTACTCTTACTACTAACAATTATTGAGAGATATCATATAACTAATTGTACTACATATGTGAATACAAAATTTATCCAAGGCAGAAAACAGAATGTAGTTCCTTTAAAAATGGATCAACTAACCTCCAAACCAGATACTCCAAACATCCTAAAATTGAAAAAAAATCATATATTTTCATCTATTTCTTAACTGAATCAATTTCCCAAATAAATGTTCTTTACTTTTTTTTTGTTTTACCAATTTTTGACAAATAGAATGCATTAACAATTTTACCCAGAAGTTTTAAAAGTGTTTCCATTAAGAGCAGCACTATTTATAACTTAGTAGTTACTAACATTATTTTAAACTTAACAGAAAATACTATGCCCATCTATCTGAATTCTACTAAAATGAAACCTTAATATGGTCTGCCTAGAAACATATTCATACTAAGAAAGAAAGCTGTCCTAGTCTGCAGGGAATTCCAAGACACCCCATGAGAGTAGGCCAGCACTTAGCATCTGCTCCAGAGAACAGAGCACTGAGTAGACAGGTGCATTCTGAGGCTCGTGGTTGTTGGAGATCACTGGAGATCATCAGAAGAGAGATCAGAACCTTGTGAGGTCCAGAGATTTGGGGAGTAGCAAGAGAGGAAGGCAAAGCACCCTGAAACCCTTTCGGTCCTCCAACCGAGGTGGGGCTGGCTGTATCTGTCCTTTGTAGTGTACAAAATCTCTGAGTGAATACTGGCAATCCTAGTTCCTAGAAACTTTCGTGGACCCGCAGCCCAATTACGGAAGAACCTGGAATTTGCACAGAAGCTTTACTTTAGAGAGAGATATTGCATGTTCTCCCCAAACTCCCAGAGTTCAGGCTGCTATAGCTAGATGCCATCTTGAGAAGTATGCTACTACCCAGGTTCTTACTGCTCTCTGTGTCAAGAACCCCTACAGATGTGGGAAAAAATGTCTTAGTTGGTAAAGCTGAGTTTCACAGGTTGAGGACTTGAGTTAGGATCTCCAACACCAATGTAAAAACCCAGGTATGGAGGCATGTGTCCATAACCTTAGCACCAGGGGTAGGTAGGAGAGAGTAGAGGTAGGTAGTTCCCTGGAGTTCCTTTGTCAAAACACAATATAGGAATTGCACAAGCCATGGGACAGAAAGAAGCTGTGATCACGGGTCAGTGCCGCTAGGCCCAGCATTGCGAAGTACCCGATGGAGTTATTCACCTTGCTTTTGTTTCTTTTTATTTTCTGTTTGTCTGGCTGGTTTGTTGCATCTAAGGAAACTCCCATTAGGCTGACCATCTCAGAAGAAATCTTAAAAACCAGAACGGAATTCAGTGGCATATTCCATGTTTTGAAAGATAACCTCTAATCAAAGATTTGCTGGGTGTAGCCAGCAAAGTTATCATTCAGAAATGAAGAAGAAACTAAAACTTCCAAGACAAGAAAAAACTGAGGGAATTAAAGACTACTCAGCCAGCTTTTAAAAGATAGATAAAACATATGAAAGCATAAAACTGTCTGGTAAGGTAAATACACAAAATAGAACAAAGAAAATAGAAAAGCATCAAATCTCATCAGCACAATAAGCTACCAAGTCACAAAGCTGAACACCAAAAAGAGTACAATATTCAAAACCAATAGAAGAAATTTAATAAAAAAGATAGCAGTAATTCCTGAAACGTCTATTGTGACTTAGAATACAAACAGACGAAACTCTGCAATTAGAAGATACAGAGCTGCCTTAATGGATACAAAAGAAGCAACAATATGGGGCCTGCAAGAATTCACATCATCAGGAAAAACATGAAGACTGAAAGGGAAAGGATAGGATTCCACACAAATGAGAATCAGAAGCATGTGGGGGTGGCTATCTTTTTATCAGAAAAAAATAAAGAACTATAAATGATAGAATGTCACCATGTAATAATCAAAGGACCAATTTAACAAAGAAGATCCAACAGTTATATATATATGGACCTACTTCCAGAACACTCAATTCTGTAAGACACTAAAGGAACGAATGGCAAAGATAGAATCCAACAAAATTATAGCTGGAGATGTCCACACCCCTCTCATCAATGGATGGATCATCCCGATAAAAGCTGGCAAAAGAGTTAAATTATACTAGAGACCAAATTAACTTGACATTTAAAGACCATTTCACGCAATAGCTAGAGATCACCAATCTTGTCCTTCCTACATGCAGCAGTTTATAGAATAGATTCCATATTAGACTACAAAAACAATCTCAGTAATGTTTTAAAAAGCCTTAAATTGGGGGCTGAAAAGATGGCTAACAACCAATTCTAACTCCAGTTCCAGAGGATCCAGCAGCCTCTTCTCACGTCTGTGGGCATTCACACATGGAAGCATTTACATACAGTCAGGTAATATACTCATACACATAAAATTATTAAAAATTAAAATGATACGATATATCTTCTCTGATTACACTGGAGACTGACAGCAAACAACCAAGTTCAATGGGAAACTCTGTCTCAGAAAAGTAAAGTGAGAATCAGGAGCAATTGAGAAAGATACCCAACATCAACAGTTGACTTCCACATGTAAACACATTTCCATACACACACACACACACACACACACACACACACACACACACAAAGATAGAAATGTTTCAAATTAACAGCTTCATAATGAATTACAATAGTAAACCAAACAGCCTAAAAAGAAAGAAATATCAAAAAGTGGATGACCACACACACACAAAAAAAAAGGTTTTCAGGAGTTCAAACTTGCACATATGAACTTACAGCAGCAATGGTGAAAGCACACACAAGACCCTAACCAGACAAATACCCAGCACAGAACTGAGGAAATGGGCAAGAACCCCAATCTTAGCTGAGGAATTATTGGCACCTGATCACTGCTAGGCGAAGGAGAGATTGTTCTTTTTAAAGGAGTGAAGCTAGAGAGGTTGAACAGACTCCAGGGGATGAACTCACACTGAGGGACATCTGCAGACACAAACCTGACTTGGTGGGACTTAACATATATGAAAGAATGCATGAAAGCCCCAGGGGGAGGATAGGGGGTGCAGATAGGGGAGGGGCTCTAAATACAATTAAGACGTAGTGTACGAGATGCACAAAAATTCAGTAAAGAATATATACTGGAAAAAATCAAAGACTAAACAAAGACAAAATACTCCCAAATCAAGGAAAGAAAGTGTTGGGTTTGGCTTTTTAAGAATGTAAACAAAATCAACAAATCTTTAACAAAACCAAGAAAAAATAAGGGAAGATACAATTGGAAGTTTAAAATAAGATATCATAACTGATATCACAGAAATACAAAAGCTCATTGGAAAATATGAAAAGCTATACCTGTATCTCAACATGTTGGAAAACTTGTAAGAAATGGATATACCTCTACACACAGGAAATCTTTTGAAACTAAACCATAATACATAGAAACCTGGAGACCAATAATGAGTACTGGAATTATTCATAAAGTATTTACAACAAAGAAAAGTCCAAGTCTGGACACCTCCACTGCTCAACTCTATCCAAATTCAAAAGTAGTAAATTCATTCTTCTCAAACAATTATGAAGAACTAGAAAAGAAAGAGCTCTTTCATATTCATTTTTGGAGATGAACATTTCCTTCATAACAAAACCAAGTAAGTATACACACCCAGAAATACACTCACACACACACAGACACACAGATACATAGGTACACACAGATACTCATACTGACACACTAACACACACATGCACACACAGATACGTAGATATACACAGGCACTCATACCAACATGCTCATACACATGCACACATAAATGACAAAGAACAATATTCTTATGAAGATAGATTCAAAATCTCCTAACAAAATACTAACAAAACATATCCAACATCACACAATCATTCATCAGGATCAAGTTGTATTCATCTCAGTGATACAGGAATAGCCCAACACATATAAATAAATAAATGTAATACAGCACATTACCAGAATGAAGTACCGGAATCATATGATCACTGCAATAGAGGGATAAAATTAGTTTATAAAAATCATATCTCTTTACAATAAAAATCCAGGAAAAAACGAACATAGAATCATATATCAATGCAATTATAGCCAATGCCACATGCAATAGGGAAAATGATTATTTTACTGTGAGGGAGAGTAGATCTTCTCTAAGGGAGTAACTCTAGATAGGCTGACTAGACTCCAGTGAATGAACTTGCATTGAGGGACACTTGGATAGAAACGCTTGACTGAATAAGACTTAACATATATGATAGAACACCTGAAATATGGGAGGGGCCTATGGATAGTAGGTAGAAGTTCTAAATTACATTAAGAAACATTATATTAAATGTACAAAATCTCAATTAAAATATTAAAGTGATATAAAGGGCATGGGCCCTGGTAGGTAGAATACACTCCAGTAGAAGTATCCAGAAGTACAGCACAGATTGTTCTTGGTAGATTAAATAAATGGGAGGGTAGGTGATTAGGGAGGATGGGGGTGGATCTGGGAGGGGTATGTAAGAGGAATCCAGAGGATAAGATCAAAATACATTGTATGAAATTCTCAAAGATAATAAAACTATTTTATTTAAAAAAAGAAAGAAAGCAAAATAAAAGTTGAAAATCTATCACCTTAGGTGCAAAATAAAAGAAGGATGTCCACAAATCTCTTTTATTTACTATTGTACTGGAAGTTTTAGTCAAAGCAATCAAGCAATAGAGATAATGTCTACAAACAGTGAGGGAGAATGTCAATTATCCCTACTTGCAAATGATAAAATTCTATATTTAGGAAACCTAAAGATTTCATCAAGAAGCTATTAGAACTACCAAATGAGGTCTGTAAATGACTGGGGAAATGGCTCAGCAGTTAAGGGCACTCGCTATTCTTCTGCAAGACCCAGGCTCCATTCCCAGCACCCATGTGTTGGTTAACAACTGTCTCTGACTCCAACTCTACACTCCCTTCTGGCTTCCAGGAGCAGCATACACACATGCTGCACTCACTCACAGCCAAGACACTCATATACATATCATAAAAATAAATGAAAAGAATTCAAGTTTCAGGACATAAGTGCATAGTAACTAGTACCACTTTCATATCTCATTAAGGACTTTTCTGAGAAGGAAATCTTACTTATAATAGCTACAAAAATTAAAGACTCAGAAATAAATTTAACCAAGAAAGAAAAAGATCTCTGCAACAAAAAATTTAAAACATTGATTAAAGAAAAACATTGAAGAAGACACACACACCAGAAATTAAGAAATCTCCAGAGTTTGTGGATTAGAAGAATCAACATTTTTTAAATGTCCAAGCTATGCAAAACAATCACAGATTTAGTATGATTCCCATCAAAATCTCAAGAAGAGTCTCCACAGAAGTTGAAACAATTATGAAATTAATTTGGAAATATAGCAGACCCCCAAATAACAAAGGAAATCTTGAACAAAAAGGACAAGCTGGAAGTACCATATACTTAATTTCAAGACATCTATCCTATGGAGATACACTAGCCCAAGAACATGGTATTGGGGCCATATCCATGGACATACATGCCTAAGGGTTACAACAGATTTTCTAGAAATCCATAGCCAATTCATTCGTAATAATGTCAAACACATACACAGGAGTAACAGCAAACAAACTTCATTCTTTTCTCTGATGATATATAAAATATCAAGTAAAAGTTAAATGAAAGCTTAAATGTAGGACTTGAAACTACTAAAATAAAATATATAAAAAACATATATTAAGACACTCAGCAGAAAAGACAATGACTTTTTCGTATAACCTCAAATGCAATGGAAACAAAAGCAATTATTCAAAGTCACAGGGGATAAAAGGTGAAAACACACAGACCTGAAATCACACTAAACTAAAATGCTTTTACAGAGAGAAGTAAATAAACAATCTGCAGACTAGGAGAAAATTCTTGCCAACAATCAAGGATTAATATCCTGAATATAAAGAGAACTCAAAAACTAGCAAAACAGAATTTAACCTGATTTCAAAATGAGCCAGTGAGATGAATAGGTACTTCTCAGATAAATCAAATGATTCACAAAAGTATTTCCATCAGGAAAATAAAAATCAAAACTACAGTGAGCTATCTCAGTTCAGTTATTGAGTGATCATTATTTTAAATGATGAGAAATGTTGGTAAGGACGTGGTCAAAATGGAACTTCCATGCAATATTAAAAAGATGTAAATTAGCACTGTCATTGTAATTAACATCATGTAATTCACCCAGAAAAACTGAAATTGATCTACCTCTAACCCAGCTATCCTACTCTTAGAGATATAAATACAAATAATAAATAATATAAATCATATAATATAAATAATGTAGTATATAAATACAAATAATATATATTAATAATAAAGCATATAATGATGAAATGATAAATATAAACATAAATAATAAAGGATATAAAACAGCATACCAAAATACACTTGTATATCCATGTTTAATTTGGTATTACTCATAATAGCTATAATATAGAATCAACCTAGGATTTCAAAGGAGAAATAGATAAAGACCACATGTCACTTGTATGGAATTTACTCAGACAAAAAGAAGAATGAAATCCTCCCCCATCCTGGCGCTATTCCTATTTAACACCATATAGTTATATTAGACATTAAGGACTGCATTTTCTCTATACCTCTGGTGGTCAAGGACAGGCCCTTCTTTGCCTTTACTGTCTGGGAACCTAATCATAAAGTCCCAGCTAAGAGATATCAATGGAAGGTCCTTCCTCAGGGCATGAAAAATAGCCCACCCATCTGTCAATATTTTGTGTGCCATTGAGAGAATCAGACTAAAATGTCTAGTAATACATTACATGGATGGTCTTTTAATTGCTCACCCCTCGCAAAGTGTTCTCATGGATCTCCTTAAAATACTCCTTGAGGACCTTAGAAAATTAGATTTAAGTATAGCCAAGGAAAAAATTCAAACTATACGTCCTTTTTGGTTTTTAGTGTTTAAAATTTCCACTGATATCAGACTCCTTACTCCAAGCCTTCTAGTGAAGGATAAGTAGTCTCTTAATGACCATCAAAACCTCTGTGGTCAAATTAATTGGCTTTAGCCCTTTTTGTCTGTTCCTCCAGCTAAATTCCTTCCCCTTTTTGACCTTCTTAAAACCTCAGATAGTCTTTCCCAAAAAATCCCTTTGATAAAAGAAGCAAAAGAACTTTTACATGATATATCTCATCAACTCTTTTCAATTACTCTAGCAAGATATGACCCAACTCTTTCGATCCTGAATTTAATATTCTGGACAGAGCATTCCCCCCTAGCACTGAACGGGTCAGCCCTAGGATTCATTTGGCAAAAACAAGCTCCTCTTTACTGGGGTCACCCCTCTTGGTCGCAGACTCATAATCTCACCACCAAACTGGAGACAATACACTTCTTAGCTATCAAGAGACATAATTACACAAATAGAATTTACAACATAGAACCCTCCAAAATAATTCTGCCTATATCCATGACAGAACTTCAGTCCCTTTTTAGGAATGATCACTTTTCTCATATCCTGGTCTCAGGGTTTCCTAATGATATAGATAACCATTTCCCTGCTCACAAATGACTTCAATCAATCGCTGTCCTACCCCTGAAGGCCAATGCCCATTCTATGCCCTCCAGCCAACCTATCCCCCTGGCTGCCTCGGTTTACAGATGCCAATAAGCACTCTTATGGAATAATTATCAAGAAAGCCAATCAGCCAGACAAGGCTCTTAAATTTGCCAACCCTCATTCAGATTAGGTGAACTTTAGGCCATCCTTAGAGTGCTAAAGCTTTGTCAACACGAATCTGTCAATATTTTTTCTGACAGCAGTTATGCTGTCCGAATGGCAAGGACGCTTCCCTTGGCCAATCCCAGGCTCTCTCATAAACCCATAGATATTGCCATAAGTGCTTTAAAAATATTGATGGAAAATAGGCAGCATCTTTGGTTCATGAATATGCACACTCACACACTGGTTTGCCTGGCTTCATTGCTGATGGAAATGCACAGGTAGATAAATTTATTGTGGTTACCTCCTTGCCACTACTAGAACAAGCCAGACGCTTGCACCAAAGGTTCCATCTCTCCCCCTCTAACCTACGGGTCCTCTACCCTGAGCTTCCTCTAAGTCAATGTAAGCATTTAATTCATACATATAAAGCCTGTGCCCCTTTGGCCCCCTTGGGCCCATTGCAGCCTCAGGGAATTAACCCTAGAGGCCTTATGCAAATGCCATCTGGCAAATGGATGTCACCCATATACCCTCATTTGGCAGCCTTAAATATGTCCATATCATCATGGACACCTACTCTAAATTTGTTTTCGCTATCGCCCTTTCAGGTGAGAAGGCATCCCATGCTATTAAGGCAACAAAAACCACTATATTGGTTATGGGTGTACCCTGAACGATTAAGACAAATGATGGTCTGGCATATACATCTTTTTGTGTATCAAATCTTTGTAGAATCTTCAGGGAACCAAACACTCCACTGGCATCCCGTATAATCCTCAGGGCCAAGCTATAGTGGAGAGGACTAATAGAATCCTTAAGGAATTCATTATGAAGCAGAAAACTGCAATGACACCCAGGGATCCCCATTTGACCTTGGTGGAACCTCTTTTCACTCTTAATTTTCTTTCCTTTGATGAAGCAGGACTCTCTCCAGCCTACAAACATTAGAGATCTCAACCAGCCACTATCCCCTTGCCCCTGTCGGTTGGAGAGATCCTCTCTCAAATGAATGGAAGGTACCTCACCCACTTTTAACACAGGGTAGAGGATACGCTTTTATTTTTCCAGAAACCTGTTCCTCCCCCATCTGGATACCTGCCAGAAATATCAAGCCTGCTATGGATGTATCTGTCAGCACAGAGGATTCCCCGCACCACTGTAGAATTGCTGGATCTGTAAGCACACCCCCCTCCTTCGACTCTGATGATTTATGAGCAACAATGCCCTACCCAGTCACCACAGGTGATTGAAGATCTGGGTCAATATGTTATGGCATATGAGGGATGAAAAAAAACTGTGTATGTGTAATCTTAAAGTTTTTGGATTGGTGGTTGGGTGCTTTGGGGAACAAAATGGGTGTCTGGTTAGGATTTGTTCAGGAATGTTTGGTTTTTGTCCACTAATAATTGCAGAATCTTAGTGGGTTTTAATAATGAACATGGATTGCTCAATAACTCATCTCAGGAGGGAGTAAATGATTTAGCTGTATAGAATATGGTGATTGGAGGTGCTGGATTGGTGTAACTAACCTTCTTGGGTGTTTAACAATCACATTTAGAGGCCCATATTAATCTGGTCAGAGGAATTTAAAGGGACAAATTTTTGTCTCTTGACCTCCAAGATCAACTAAGTTCCAGGGGATAATGAGGCGCCTCTTAAAATGTCCTGTAGTTGTAATGAGTCACCTGTCCTCCTGTTCGGGGAGGTCATGGAGACTCCACTAAAAGGACTCAAACCAGTGTCCAGGCTGTAAAGAAGAGAGTCAGCACAGGAAAATGTTTCTTTAAATGCTTTTAATTGAAGCTATGGTCTAGCAAGACTTCCTGACTTATCTTCACACAGGTGGAACTGGTAAAAGAAAGACCTAGGGATCCAGGGGCTTCTTCTAAGCCTATGTGACCCCCCTGAGGAACAGATATTCAACTGACCTTCAAAGCAAAAATAAGTTGGTTTATTTTGGCTAATTATATGATATTAAACATTCAACAGGAAAGTATAACCAAAGATTCCATCTTCACAGTAGTGCACACCTCCTGTCAAGAAAGTCAAGCCCACTGTTGTTCTGGCCTAACCATTGAATAATTTCTTTTCTTTAACTGTCTAGAAGCCATTTAGGAGGGAACTTGTATTGGTTCTGACTATTCCAACAAGTTATCAAAGTGCCTGAGGACAAGTTCTGACTTCAGAAATCTCAAGACCATCTTTGGCAACCAGGAGAGAAGCAAGGAAGAACCTACATTTAAAATTTTTCCTTGTTTTGACTTTTCTGGATTCCTATCTCTCTGACTACTCTTGCCTTTATTTCACATCTCTCAGGTACCAGTTAAGGACTTTTGTTTTCCCCCTACAGTTAATAGTTATGCAATTTAGGGGTCTTTTAGATAGACTTACTGACAGGGTACTCCAAATGCCACTCCACTCTATGTCCCCTTTCAGCTTTTGAAGAAACTAGAGAGGTTATTGCCCCAATTTCCTATTGGCAATTGGGGTGACCTCTTCAGAGGGTGATGTGGTAAGAATAAGAAATAGAATTTGGTTAGGCAAATTAGGGTAAAAAGACCCCAAGGAATAATAGCCAGTTTCCTTTTTGGCTAAAAATCAAAACAATTAATAAAAACAAAAAGGGGGTATGTTGGGCATAATGCAGGGTGGGACTAACTAGGCCACCTGCCAGGAGGAATGGAGGAATGGCTCTCATGGGTGTGGTGTTTCACATTGGTTGGTTGTGAAGCCAGTTTCTGGCCAGCACCTGGAGGGAACCTGATTCAACTGGGAACAAACTACGATTGGCTGTGTTCAGGACCCCACCCAATAAGGCTGTTGGCTAAGAAAACCTATAAGACTCTCTATTCCTTCTTGAATAAATGAGTTTTCAGCAGATCACCACTGCTGGATTTTCAATCAGCTCCCAGAGGCCATGTCTTGACTCTGCGCCTGCTCATTCCCACTACAGGAGAGTCCCTTCGGTCCCCCTTGGGCTGGCCCTGAGTGCTGGGACCCCCAACAAAATCTTATCACTTGCAGCAAAATAGGTAGAACTAGAAGACATTTCGCTAAAGGAAATAAACCAAGCACAGAAAGACAAATACTGCAAGTTCTCTGTAAAATGTGGTAAAACAGCCAAACAGAATGTCGGATCCAGACTTTTTTAGAGGCTGAGAAAGGCTTGAGGGGGTGGATAAAGAGCTGCTCAGTTTCATTAACATATTCTGAATGTATACGATAAACTCTTACACTGAGCCCCATTAATATGATCAACACATTATCCAAAAACAAAATATTAAAGTAGTCCCTAAAGATTATTATACTCCATTAAAAATTGTCCACTCAGACATGCAGCATGTATTCCTCAAATACATCAGAATCCACAATAAGCATGGTGGATATGTTAGTATGGCTATCCTACATTGTATAGACTTCTTGATAGACTAGAGTTTCAAAAGACTATCCTGAATGTCCATAGAAACCTCTGACCTGTCACTGGGGATTCTTCCAAAAACCTGCTCAGCGGCTGGGAATACAAATCAGGAGTATGTGCAAGGCTCCAAGTTCAATCCCCCAACACTAAAAGAGAAAAAAAAAAATGGCCAATTCACATTAGTGCCAAGCACTCAGATAGTTAAGATACATATGGAACATTTTATATACAACTAGACCAGTATTATCTAATCTCCACAACCCTTCATAAAGTACTCACTGATTATATTCCCTTTATTCTTGAAAGAATAAGATTCAAAGTCTTCAAAAGATACTAAAGATTATAGCAAATAAAAGATGTTATTCTCAATCTATAGCATCTAACCTTTATTTTACAAATTTTCTAATGAATATGCTGTCATGGGTGAGACAGATGATAGGCCACCAATGTGATTTGTGAAGCTCTGTCACGAAGTTGATGCCCCTTCCCTTCCTTGCCAGGAGCCTAAAGGTCTGCCATTTTGATCATTTTCTCTTTCACATTCAATTATGAGATTGCTTTCAAAGTGGAAATGTTAACTTGGTTGGAGATCACATATGTGAACGCTTTTAATATACATTCTGACATAAAGAAAGCATCCAATAAATGTATGTTATTATTTTTTAATGACTGCATTAACATTTGATCTATTAGTAAAGAGTCATTTATCAAATTAATTGACATTCAGCAGAGTGGGATCCAAGAACAGAGGACAAAGAGGTGAATTTGATTGGGAAAAGGATTCATACAAAATGACTGGTGGCCAACTGGGACGTTTTTAATATTGATGTTGTTAGAAGAAAGAGAAGGATGTGATTGCTTTGTCTTTACTTTCTATTGTCGTTTTCTTCAAGGAAATCATAATTCTCATTTTTATCTTCGCTGGGCTCTGCCTGTTCCCAACATCTAGGGCTGGCATTCTGCTCTTAGCTGATGGGCAGTTGTCATAGAAATTACAGAAGGTTCCTTTAAATTAGAAGGACAATATATGAATCACACAGTTAAGCTGCCAGACTCCCGTTGTCCATTGGATTTGACAATGTGACCTTAAGGAACTAGATGTGATATTTGAGAGAGATCATCTTTCTTTTTGTTCAAGAGTTACATTTGCTTGAACAGTATTTTCCAAGGGAAGTTCATATCCATCTTCAGTTATCAATTCTTCCAGAGATCACAAATCTTCATCCCCACTAGCAGGGCCATCTGCACCCTCTCCCTCTTCCTGAGGAAAGGCCCTTTTGTGCCAAGTCTTTGTTTCTTCCTTTCCCACAACTCACTTCAAGGAAAGAAGATACAGATTAAATTCCAAATTGGCAGGTAATGATGAGACAGCAGCATTTATAAAAACTCTAGATAATACATTCCAAGTCTGGCTGATTTCAAAGCATACAGAGCCAGCAGAATGCCTAATCAGCCACACACAGAGAATTTTCATTTCCACCATGCCAAATCTTCAGACCCAACAATACACAAACTATGTAAAAAAGAATGGTACAATCATCTTGGAGACCATTGCTATGTCCTATCAAGTTCACGTTACCCAATCCTTTCTCCAAAGATTCAGTTCAGTGATTTTAGGAATTTTACACTCATTGTGAATATGTGACCAGACCTTATATTGTCTAGAATTATATTTTCTCCCTGCTCAAATCCATCCTGCTCCTCAGTGTTTTAGATATTTGTCTAGTTATACATATGTTTGCCCATGAAATACTAAAGTAGATCATTTTCTATGAAAATTGATTGTCTTATCTGGAAATTTCTTTGTTCTCAATAATTATTACTAAGATTTATTGGAGTATAAAGAATTAAGAAAAAAAGTCAAGCCAGGGAATCTCATTAGAGATTCATAATTTTGAAATGGAATTTAGAATGTTTCCTTCAGTTTAAAAACATGGGAAACCACAGTGGTCTCAGTAGTACCTACAAATTCATGATGTTTAATTACAGACATTTTATTATAGTTGTTGAAACTGACATTCACACCCATAACTCCTTCAAAATTCAACAATTACATATATATCATTAAATATTATTTGATGTATTGATAGAGACATATCGATAATTATAGAATCATGGATTCTGTATTTCATAATCATTTTCAACATGATTGATCTCCTGAGTGATATGTAAATTTAACCTTATGTATTTAAAAATGCTGTCCAAAGAATGCCACAAACTTTCGCAAGTTTCCACATGGGTCACAGCCCAAGAAGGACTGGGACACTTAATCTCATGCCACTAGGAAGAACATAGAAGGGCTTTTAGCACACATGTAGTAAAATTGTGAACAAACATTTAGCCTGTGCTCATGTCTCTTCCTAACTTGTCTTCCTATACTACCAGGCTATAGTACTATGTATGATCTTACATTGCTCATTAGAACAGGAAAACACTCACCACATAAGAGGATATATGGATGTGCATCCAGAAGTGTATGCTTCTGTATCTACCATAATCTGAATCTCTCTGCTGATGTACATGTTGCATGTATATACACACATACACACACACACACACACACACACACACACACACATACACGCACACATACACACTAAGGCTTCTTTGCCCTTATTTGGAAAAGTCCAGTTTTCTAATTTTTGTCACCCACTGGGGGACCTGGAGGTAATCCAAATATCCATTATTGGATAAATGGACAGCAAATATATAGCAGAATTTTGCAATGTAGTAAGATTCAGATTTCTACACAGAAGAAGGACAGATCTTATAAAATATGGCATTGGGTATAAATATAAAATTCATTGCATGTTTTATGGAAATTAGGTCTATATGCAAATAAAACAGTGATATATATGGTACAAGATCTTTCATTGGTAAAAGGACACATTTTAAACACATTTAAATGTTAGAGTTGGTCCAGAGAGCTGGCTGAGCAGGTGAAGGCACTTGCTATTCTAGCCTGGCAAGATGAATTTGATTGCTTAGACCTATGTTGAAAAGAGAGAACAGATTCCATAAAGTTGTTCTTTGACTTTCACTCACATACTGTGACATGCTCATCACATGTGATGACACATACTCATCATCCACACGCACATACTCACAGAATAATAACAAAGTTAACTTTCTTAAAGCTACACTCATGGGACTGAGTAGTGGGCACAAAAATTAAATGGATGACTATAACTAAGCAAAGATGCACTCACCCGTGGCATGGTGCCCAGTGAACTGAGAGGGTGATTAACCCAGTCTCCTGCCGCAGACTGCATCCCTCCATAAAAGAGAAACCTAGCTCAAAGGCCAGTAAAAGACAAGGAATCAGAACTGGCGCTGGAGACCTCTACACTTATCCTCTCAGTTTGGTCTTGGAACGGCCGCCTGAGGAATCTGCATAAGCACTCGTGGTAATACCACGATTTAGGGACATCATATAAACACACAGGTGAGGAGCCAGGATTTCTCCTGATTTCAAAGCTCATGATTCCGGAGTCACTATTTAGCTTCATGAATTTTTACATACAGTACGCTGTTCCCAGTAGCTGCACTGACAATCCAGCCTCCACAGATTCTTACCACTAATCCCAGCCTACGGGCCTCTACTCCTCACCTACACGGTGTTCACCAATTGCAGGAGTTTGTATTCAGTCATGGAGGTGAACTGTCAATCATGACTGCAGAAGCAGTTTTTAAACTGTCATGGTCTCTTTATAAACAGGATGTGACCTTTCAAGAGCAGTCAGATGCACTTAGAGAGTGCTTGGAGTGGGTTTGAGAAACAGAACTACTTGTTCCATTTAATGTGAAATAATTTTTTTAATTATACAAAGAAGTAGAAGATCAGAAGTGGCTCGGGAATCTCAGCTGTGTTGTGGGGGAGAAAAAAAAGAATGAG